>JAGFBZ010000961.1:0-1240000 GCA_018398805.1 Hirundichthys speculiger | reverse complement strand
ACATTACTTCTGCTGCATCACATTCAATTTTAACTAGCCTGCCTGGTCATGTAAAGGTAATAAATTGTTCAAGTAAACAAAAATTGATAATATGACTGTGGTTTGTTTTATGAGCCTCATGTATACTGACACTGTGGTCAACACACATGACACTACTGAGCTAATGTCATTTAAAAAGAAATTTCGAATTAATTTCCAATTGAAATTGAGTCAGAGATTATTCCTTATCCTATGCCCCCTGTGGTTGTAAAACCACAGGACTAAATAGGCCGATCTAAATTTTGCAGCGAATCTGTGATATATTAGCAGCACCAAAGAGAAGATCTGATGCACATTGATGATAGTTTCAGGATTAATAGTAACAATGCTATCTGCCAGCAGAGGCGATGAGGACTAGCCTGACAGAGCTGGTGTGATATATTTGCTGCCTTCAAGCCTCTTGGAAACAACATGAGAAAGGGAGTTAAAGAGAAACTCTATGTATTAAAGATTTGATATGTGGTAATTGCACTGCCAGTTTAAAAGCTCAGATAGTGTGATCAGTGCTGGCTGCTGAGCAGTATTTTCACAAACCCCGAAATCTATTATAGTCATTAGTGGCCCTGCTGTGGTGCAATCTTCAGTCTATCTGCAGGGTGACCATTTGGGAATCGCAGGAACACAGCAAAGCTGAGAAATCGTGCTGCATATATTTTCTTAGATTTAGAGTCCAAGTTGAATTGCTTTGTGGAAGAGTTTGCACCTACAATAACAATTAGTTTTTACAGTTGAGCTGTTTAGTGATTTGTTGTTATGTTTTCTTGACTGTTTTAAAGTCTTCACTTGATGTTATTGCTCTATCCCAGGGACATTTTGTTGAGGTACTTTCTAGCCCACTAAGCAAACAATCATTTAAATTCAATTAAGACTGTGAAATGGGACTATTGAAAACAGTCCTTTAAAAGGTTTGTTTTTGTGCAGTCATGACCTATGTGCAATGACTATATCCGGCATACTCTGTATAATGCACATGACAGTAGATAAACTCCTCAGTATGTGTGCAGTGAATAAAAGGTTGACATAATGTGAAAGAAAAAAAAATAATGGGATGAATCCCAGTTGTTGAAATAAAACAGCCAGCAGCCATTGTATCACAGAAGGTGCAACTCAAAAATGAGTACTTCCACTAACCTTTCTGGATCTGTCACAAATAAAATATCCCGCTGGAATCTAACATGATGAATGTCTTTACAACATGGTCTGCAATGGCAGATTAGGCATGATTATGAGTGGGCTCATTTATTTTCAACATGTCATTATCTTCTACAACATTGACTAAGCAAATGACCAGTGTGTTTATGAGCACAACTGTTTCAGGGTGATCAGGGTTTTCCTGATCATTAATATTGTAACTCCCCTACACCCCCAAAAAAGTTAATTATGTTGAGAGAGATTGCATTGGCATTAAAAAGGGGGAAAAAAATCGGAGACCAAAGCTCATACTTACAATTAATTGGATTTAATGATGCTCAAGAATCCTAAACACCTTGAAAATTGTATAAAAATTAAAGAAATTCTCCCATGTGCAAGAAAAAGGCACAAAAGAGAATGAAACAAGAGCTCTATAACTGTGGCCAAGGCCAATACTGTATTTTCAATTTTAATAAAAGAGGTCTTCATCCACATCACAGATTTAATAGATTTTTTTTTCCTTTTTTTTTTTTTTCTTCATGCTACAACTCTTCACCACCTACCATAAAATGCGGTTTGGTCATTTTTGCATAACCTTGACAAAACAAAAGGAAAAAAAAAAGGAAAAATGGCATTGGCATGGCAAAAACCTCCACCTTGCATTACCCTTGTAGAAGAAAAAAAAAGCAACAAGAGTGCCAAGTCAAAAAAAAGAAAAAGGAAAAAGAAAACAAACAAACAAAAAAAAAAAAATACAGTCAAACACTAATATTTTGTCGGACCACTTTTAACATTATCCATGGTATTTGCTCTACCCTTGCATTGTTTCAGGAGCATTTTGCAATGTCACTAAATTTACATCTGTCCAGGTTTGCATGAATCTTTCACTTAGATCTAATGCTGATATTGGGATAGTCAGACCGCTGCCTTAAATCTTCTCCTGATGAGCACATCCCAAATACTCTCAGAGGGGTTAAAGTCTGGACTCACAATTTGAACCTGATTAATTCTGGCAATGTCATCTTGTAGCATGTCCATGCCACTGGTGAAGGGGAATAAATAAATAGATACATAAATAAATAAATAAAACCCGATCAATCAGCAGGAAGTCAGCTGACCTTAATTGTTTCAGCACATAATAAACCAAGAACTGACCAGTATAAGCAAACCCAGACGATGACAGGCTTGCATGGTACCACAAGGCATGATGGGTACTTTATGATGAGTCCTCCTTTTTCCATTGCTCAAAAGTCTTGTCTCCAATTTCCATTTCAATTCTTTAGCCCTAATAACTAAAGTTCTCTTCACATTATGTAGAAATGTACTTTCACTATTAAACACTGGTGTAAGTTCTACTTTTGCTTTTTTTTAGTAGGATTTTACCAAACCTTTAACCATTTTCAGGTCACAAGCATTCAAGGTTTTTTTTTTCCTCTGACCACATTTCTTCCTTGAAGATTTTCATCACAGGATAATAACAATTGTAATCAATATTAATATATTGTGATTAAAGCAGTTGGATAATTGTGAATAACAATTAAATTGAGTGCGTTTTTATGAAAGCATCAGAGTACTGAGAGCAATTTACACCAAGAACTACAGCTAAGATGATACTGATGTGAGTATCTGCGCACTGCTGAACGATAATGTTCAGTGATGTGAAGCGCGTGCTGCAGCCTCCAGCTGTATCCAGGCTGCAAAATGGAGAGAAAGAAAAAGAAAACCAGAAGTGTGTGGGTTCAAAAAAAATTCCATACAGATGTGAAGAGTGTGCAGAATCAACCGCTCTGTTACAAGAACTGTGGTCTTTGGAGGATACTTTTTATTCACATTTTTACCCCAGTCAATATCAGTTTGATGATATCCTGGCAATGGTCAAAGAGGCCATCAGTAAAGAACATAAAAACTTCAGAGAGCCAATCAGTGCCAAGGACCGCTTGCCAGAATGTTTCCAATAAAGCACCGTGCTTTTAGATGCATTTTTTCCAGTAATATTGACCACCTCTTTGCTTTTTATTGTTCATGAAACTGCCCTGAAAGTGGTCCTTATAATATTATCATTATTGTTCATCTACTACAACTGGAACCACTAAAATATTTACAATCATCATTTTCTAGTTACTGTTACACTTATTGGTGTGAAAGGCCCTTCAGCCTGCCAAAGATTTTCTGTAATATACATAAACCTCTTGAAGATTAATAGCCAACAATTAACACTACAGACTGTTATATGAATTAAATAAATATTTATGTTTGTTTTAAACCTTAAATGAATTGCACATAGCAGGCATGCCGTGTCTAAAACACAATTGGACATTAATTTAGAGGTTATAGTTTTTATCACTCATCAGTTCTGTTCAAGGATAGAAAATCATCTGAAAATATTTTGTTTGTTTCACTCTGCCAATAATTTTCATTCTTGATTATCTTATATAAACTGAATTAATGTTGTTGTGTAATAAATGTCACAGGCTTACCTGTGATGCACCAAAATCAGAATCAAATACATTCCACCTTGTAGTTGTGAATTAATAATGTTGTCATATTGTTCCCAAGAACTTAATTATGAAAACAAAAATGTTCAACAGCCATTGTCCTGCATTATTAGGTGTATTGTAAAATGACCAATTTGATAACGCTTGATGAGACTCTTGAAAAGATCTAAATAATTGATAAATGTTTTCCAATGCCTTGATTGTCACAATAAACCAAGACAAATAGAGTGAAATAGACTCATAAAATATTCACTGCAGCATGAGCCTGGAATGATTAGCTCCAAAGTCTTTGTTTTATCCATGCAGGTGTCCTTGTCCTGTCATGGTACCTTGACCGTGAACTTTAAGGTAAGATACCACATGTATAAATACATTGCTGTGCATTTTGCATTTACAGCCACAAAATGTCGAACAGATACCATCAAGGCATTCATGTCTCTTCAAGTACAACTAGGAATGGCAGTAAAGAAACTTTCAGGTCAAGGTTCAAACAGAGTTATCTCCACAAACCACAAAGCCTAACTCTATCCCTGACATTTCTTTTGGTTAATACCACAACATGTTTTTTTTTTTTTCTACAGAATTTGAATGTTTGTGTTGTTATAAACGCTCCTCCTGCTGCTCATGTAAGCCTCTCATTGTCAGTGATTGTAGCATCGCTAACAATGAGCTCTAAGCTCCAATAAATGTCAGTCACATAATGACATTATCAGCTCAACTGCTCCTATTCTGTATGGAGAACCACCAACGTCTCATGTCTTCTAAACATTTCCATTTATTGTTGCAAATGCATTATTGTTATTATATTATTATTATTATTATTAGTAGTAGTAGTTAGTAGTAGTAGTAGTAGTAGTAGTAGTAGTAGTAGTAGTAGTAGTAGTAGTAGTAGTAGTGGTGGTGGTGGTGGTGGTGGTGGTGGTGGTGGTAGTAGTGGTGGTGGTATTATTATCAATAGTAATGATAATAATATAGCACATAAGCCCATCCTGCTGATTTGGATGGGTCCCCCCCCTGTTAGTCATGAGGAATTGAATATAAAACATTTTTAAAAAGTTGAATTAAACCTCACCCTTTACATCATGATGAGCTGGTGCCACCTACTGTTAATAAAAGGATCATATTCCCTCACTTTTACTGCATGCCCTTTGTTAAGCAGCTTAGGGTAGGGCAGCTCTTGAATTCTAATGACAAGTGGCCATATACTCTGTTTTTTTAAATGTGTTTTTTTTTTTAATATGCTGTTGTTTTTTTTTTTTTTTTTGTAGCCCAAAACAAACCTCAGTTTCTCTTAAATACACCATATAGCAAACAAATAACATTTGTTTCAAGGTAAAACCAAGAAAACATTTGCTCAGTGTAAACACAGTCTCTTTTTTTTTTGTTTTTAAAGAACCCTCTGTCACAAACTGGGTCTGTTTCTATTTTAATGTTTTTGTAGAAATGGTGAACACTTTCAAAGGCACTGCTTATATTTTCCACAAGCAACACACACAGCAGCACAGGACCATTATATACAGTAAATAATACAGTTTGCTCAGGCAGGATTTAAACGCGGCACCTTTGTCAATGACTGTGTGCTGGCTCTACAGACAAGTTGGATTGTGAGAGAAGGTTTTCATTAGCATATCACTGACACAGATTAACATATATTAACATACATTATGGCTGAATGATTCATGGAATGTAGTAGAAGTTGGAGAAGCATCTGAAAACAGCTTGCTCTGATGTTGATTCAACCAAGAAAGCTGCTGCACTTTTCATATGTAAGATGTACCGTTCATACATAGTAATCTGCTGGCACTCAAAACAAACTCATACAGCATGAAAAGAGTTATCTCATGATATCTGTGCTCTTGCATAGTCTTCCACTGACTTCTTATATCCCACATTATCTATGCAAGTGTCATGGCTGCAGTTGATCAATGGGGCTAACGTAAGCTTGAGTAAGGCTCGTGAGTCAGGCTCTCAATACACCTGTTAAACTAAATCTTAAAGTTCTTTCAGCCTTAATGCCAGCTGGCAAGCTGTGACCCAAATGGTAGAATTACTAACAAGTAATTTTTTTTTCTTTTTTTTTTGGCTGACTCTGGCTCTTCTCATACACCTACTTTTCTATTGTCTAATTTCCACATTAATTAAAAAGAAAGAAAGAATAAAGAATACGTCAGGAAAATTATTTTGCCAGACTGAGAGACCGTCTTATAGATTGTTGTAGTTTTTTTCACATCTATACCACAAATGAACGGACAATGATAAACATTATATGTATGTTTTTATATGACTGACACATCCATTAACCACAAGTCCACTTTCAGCCACACAATCCACTCTCAGTCCAGGTTGAGCAAATCCACAAAATGAATTGATAAAATGAGATCATCTCAAAGTGGTAGGATTAAATAAAGCATCAAATGTCACTTATTCCTCTATCTCTACTCCAGTCATCTTCGTTTATGGTTTGCTATCTTGGTGAAGCACACAGTTGGGGTCCAATCTAGGAATGAGCTCAGATTCATCCGTGGGCCCAGGTAATGCATTATGTGGTAGCACCCTTGAAGATGAACTCCAAGCAGATATTGGCATTCCTTACCGAACTCATCATTAGGTCCTGACTGCCGGGCATATTGTTATATAGCCCTTACAGAGCCAAGGCAATACTGCTGCTTGTATTACTCCGGTTCTGACAGCCTGTTCCACTCAGTTAAGAGTATTTCAAATAGTTTCCATTTAAACACTACTTTAACAGCCCTCAAAGTGCTCTTAAAGTAATGTAATGACAGCGTCATGCATGGAAATGGAATGCAAGTGTCTCAGTGGCCAGTATCACTTGAAAAGAGCCATTTCAAAGGCGAGCTACAGCACCTGATGGACAGCTTCTTCTCTATGTTGCAACGTGGAAAGTGGCTGACAACTTGAATTATATGGTTATAGCAACCATTCCAGTCTAGCTCTGACACCTCCACAATAAACATGACCCATCACACATCCAGCTTTTTGCTAGTCATGAGCCTAGATATAATGAAAAAAAAAGTCTTATTTTGTTTCATTCTTAGTATCTGCAGGCATATTCTTAAGGCCTTTATGTTTTTCAAGTCTCACAAGAAGGCTCCTGTCAAGAAAAGGCACTGTATACCTGTCATATTGCTTCAACATAAAGTAATCTTAAAGTGTTTATATATCAGGCAAAGGGCATCTGTTCTTTGTAACTGTGGAAATCGAGTTTAAAAAAAAAAAAGAAATCCCACAATCATAAAGTTATAGATCCATTTTTAAATTAAAACAATAAAGTGTAAATTTAGCTATTTATAAAGAAAATTAAAATTAAAATTAAAAAAAATTATACAGGTGTGGCAAGTTGGGAGATACAAATAAATATATAAATAGAAGCGCCTGGTGGATCATTGCATGACAGATTGGCAACATTTATCCCATTCCATATGGAATGGGATAAAAATCCCAGAAAGGCTGTATCTTTCTAAAGTGAAGGCCAGGGGTTACTTTCTCTGTAAAAGTTTGTGTTCACCAACTGAAGAGTAATATTTCTCAGTATATTTGGAATTCCATCATCTAACGTTTGTTATATCAGTAAAGGATTTAAAAAATCAAGAGAAATGTCTGTACCACAAGAGGCAAAGTTGAAGACCAAGACTGAGTCATCTTTCAGTCGTCACAAGGTCCTGAGTTACAAGGAAATGTATGGCATGATTCTGCAGAGGCAGCCGCTGTATCGCTCAATAGCTCTTCTCAGAGCCATTGTATGTGAACAGAGGTGGTCCTTCATCTATAAATACGAATTAAAGCTCTCCTTTGCACAAAATGCAGACGAGAACCAAAGACACGCCTACATTCCCTGGGCTTCAGTTAATCTCAAATTAATGTAAGCAAAGGCAGGAAAAATTGTCCATAGGAAAAAAAAAAAGATATCTAATTTAGAAACACTGGGCTGTGCAAGCTCATTTCAAAATAAATATAGAAAGTATAAGTATATATATATAAAAAAAGGTTTCAAATAGGCTGTTGTGTTCTCCACTTTCTTTACATTGTACACTACATCTAATTTGCCGTTGCAAATAAATGTGTCTTATTGCCAGCACGGGTGACAACCTCGAGTTTAAAAACGTTAGAAAAAGCAAGAAAATGGATAAAGAAAAACCCACTATAACTGTCACAGGAAGACTCTTGGATAAAGGACACTGATGTTTTCTTGGGGACCTTCAACATGTGCTTGAACGCTCAGGTGGGAGAACCAACTTAAGAAAAACTTTCATGTTAAGTACTTTGCTTGAAGGCATGGGAAGGACATGGCAGGGAAACGTCCTTCTAATCCTTCTTTCACTTACTAAATAATTCATGAGCTATCCAAGTGTAACTGCAGTTTTAAAAATCATTCATTTATAGTAATTGATGACAAGAAGGGCCATGCCTCATGTAATTAGCCAGGTGAATTTAAACACCTTTGCTAGCAGTAGTGTAGTGTACCGTTACGGACTATATTTCTTTTTGCTTAAGATCCGCAAAAAGAATGTGGGTGAAGGATACAGCCAAAGTTCATTTAACCTTGTACTGAAACAAATTTAAACTTTTTGTAGCACAATGTCACAAACTGGCAGCTATTCTTCGGAGCACAGCATATTACCTAACTGGTAAAAGGCATGGCTCATTTAAAAGAACTGCTTGAATGAGCTGACCTATGGCACAGGGCCACAAGTTTTTTTTTTCTTTTTTTGTTTCTTTTTTTTCCTTTTTTTTTTCAGGATCCGCATGTTCCTTTTAAATTTAATTTATTAGAGTTGTACTTTGGGCCACATTTGCACTGACCAAATTATTAATGATTAACATGTACGCTATGATAAAATAATCATTGTTATAGTGTTAAAATATATCATTTAAAAAGCAGAATACATGATTTCACATGAGACATTTGTTGAAAAAAAAATTTAGTACTTTGGAGAGCTTTACTTTCACTCCTGATGTCAGGAATGGATGACTGCTTTTCTGAGATAATGCTTTCAATGTGCACCTCAACACATCTCAGCAGATCTTTTCTATAAAATATTGTATAATGCAGTTCATGGTATTGCCTGATGTGCTCATGTCTAATATGTTGGATCGTACTGAATGTATGGAGTAACTTCTCTTCCTTAGGGAAACTATTTATATATCACACGATGCCAGAGCTAGAAGAAGACCTGACAGCATCAGAAATAGGAATGTCAGATATCTGACGTGGGGTTTTAATGCCAGTTTTCTGGTTCTTCTGAACTCTGCGGTTTGGGCCAGGGAATACTGAGACCATAGAGAGATTCAGTGCAGACATTTAGCTGGTATGAGATTGTCCATTTCAACTTTTGTCATTATTTCTGCAAGTGCTGTCTATTTCTATCACTGGCTTGTCAGTCAGCATGAGAGAAACTGGAGTTGCAGGTTCTCAAAATCTGATGAAGGCTGATTAATCATGTGTGAAAGTCACACTGTGGACCTTCATTAGACAGCCAGCTAAGTGAAAGAGCAAGACCAGTATGCACTGGTTTTATGCACAATTAGCTGTAATATTAGATTAGTGAGAATTTAAAAAATATATATGACATGAAATGAAGCTTTTTCACATTTTTGTGACAGAAAGGTCAGCTGCAGTTGCACAGAAATGGTGGATCTAAAATGACCAAAGCCTCATCAGTGTCCTTAATTATTGTGCTCTCCAGGATGTGGGTGCAAATGTTCCACATAACTTCAGTGCATTCCTGTCCATGGAGGTACCATTAAATGTTTCTGTACAGGAATCTTTCAGTGCACAGAGACTAGAACAAGGAAAGAGTGGAGGCTATGCGCTGACTGAAATTACACGCAGGGCCACCACTTTACAGTGTTTAATAAAAGGGCCGTTCAGTGACACAGCGTGTCATTGAAATGACACTCTTCCCTTCGCATTGTTTGACAACACACAAGATGGCAACACGGTGTCTTCTTAGCTTCTCGAGGACACAGTACGAGAGATGCACCGCTAATCTCTGACACTCACTCCAGGCTGCTGGGGGAAACTGCAGGAAAACTGGGTCTTTAGACAACTTTACTATCCACCACTGACCTCAGATACATAGACGTCTCTGGCTACGTCGTGCTCCGTCGACCAAATCCTTCTTACTGCTTGGCGGCTTCAGACAAGGAGACGCTGGCTGCCTCACCAGGGTAAATCCCAACCAAGAGCAGACAACATATTAATCTGATATTGTCTCTCTATTGTTTGGGGAATAATAGTAGGGGGCAGCAACGACTCCTCGGAGGGCTTGAATGACTTTTACTGTCAAATTGATTTGAGATTTGTGGATGTTTCTCCAGGGGGCATGATCTCACAAATCAAAGGGACACAAGTATCGTTATCACTATCCATCTTCAAGTGTCTCCGCTCATTAGACACGTAAAATAAAATTCAAACATTTAAACCTATTCACTATTTATTGACATCGGACTGTATAACTTCCATCAACAAGAGTGTGCTTTCCTTATTTTCAGACATAAACAATGCTCCTTCCTTCATGAAATATTGTCTGTACTGCAGGAACATTTAGTGCTTAAAGCTACGTATATATTTACCAACAGCAGTCCAACGTGTGCTATTGATGTTACTCTTCTGTATTTGAGTAGAATTAACCTAGAAGGAAGCTCATAAACATATCCACTGTAAGCTTTGGTAGAGGGATAACTGGTGTCTGGGCTGTATTTGCTGGAGCATCCCAGGAGGGAATATTATCAGGAAGGTTTGTGGTTTCATTGATTTCAAGGCTGCAATCATCCCCATCTGATGTAGTGGGCTGAGAGAGGATGAGCGAGGCTCCACTGTCTGTGGAATAGCTCTGTTTGACTGTTGGACAAGTTTTAGATAACTTCTGTGATAACAGTCAACTGTTTGAGGCTGAAAGATTAAATCCTGCGACCACAGAGCTCTGAATGAGCGCTCTTCTTATTTCCACCAACTGCCTGAATGAGTTTATTCATCTACATACCAGGATGAATTTTTTTTTTTTTTCAATTTGTTTCTTATTATTTAATTTAGGGCTATACCAAATAATCTTGGCCATGTCAGTTGTTTCAAAATCCTGTTAATACTTTCCCCACTGTGTACTAATGTAAAGAATTACTTTCTACATTCTCATATTTCATGAGATAATTTCTTTAACTTGTTTGCACTCTGGTTTCAGTTGTTTGCAAAATATTCAATAACTGACTTTAAACTATAGTTGACTATACTCACCATGGTTAAGCTGTGTGTGTGTGTCTTCCTTCAGTTATTTTAAAATGACAAAGTTACGGACTTTTTCATTAGAAACGTATCCCAGAATTGATATTTAGAGGGAAATCATTGTCATTGATCTAAACGTAAACAAATTAACAAAAAACAAAGCAAACAGAGGTCAAATGTGTGTATTTATATATATATATATTTTTTTTTATATACATATATATATATATATATATATATATATATATATATATATATATATATATATATATATATATATATATATATATATATGTATGAGGATGCTAAATTGGGCTAACCAGCTGTACTTAAATAGCCATCTATTTATACAGACAGTTCCAAATAATTTTCCACGCGTGAGTTGAGCCCTGCAGTAATGCAGTAACTCAGTCCAGAAGACAACAGAGAGTTGGCATCAACTGCGCTCACACTTTTTTCGTTGGCAAAATTTTGTGCAAAACAATCTAATATTCACACAGGAAAAAGGGTAATTATAATGACCATATAAAATACTAACTTGATTTGAATCATAGGATGGCAGGTTTATAACCTGCTATAGTTTATATTTAACGCTATCCTCTGAGGTCAAATTCAATTAAACTAGAAATAGTCACAACATCAGTGTGAAAGCTGATTTATGTTTATCACTCACTATCTAAATCCTTTTTTCTTTTTTGCTGCACAAATAAGCTTAATCTCTTAATTGCCCGTGTATTTTCCACATCTTAGAATTTCACAATGAAAATGTCATAGAATTACAACAAAACAACTGGATTGAATTAAAGCTTTTGAAAACTTTGCCAACGACAGTTTTTAAAATCCACCATTTAATTTCTAGTAAACTTTCAGTCAGTTGCCATGTCAACAGAAACAATCTATCATACCTTCAGCAATAACATTGAAAGGAAGTGCCTCCAATTTATCTTTATTAAATCGATAGGGAATTGATAGCTTACCTGCAGTGAAGTGCTTTGCCCAGTGTTGGAGCTGTAAGTGTCTTGTGCATTGGGACAGGGGGAGATTTCTGGCTCACTTGTTGTTTGTTGGGGATGGAGTAGTTTGCTGTGTGGCTGGAAGCGACACTCCTAAGGGCCCACTGTGAATAGAGGTCAGGATAATAGACACAGTCACACAACAAAGACTGATAATCCTGTCTCGCCCCACAGCTCCTGTGTTGCAATCAGACATTTTAAGGGCAGTTAAGTTGCAGCGAGGGGCAGCTGAACGAACTGCGGTTAGGAAAGACTCCCAAGCTCCCATTATGGACAGTAACCGGTGTCAATTCACAGCAATTAGACCACTCAGATGTGTCAGTAGACAGGCCTCAAATTAATAAATAAATAACGTCGACCAGAAGTGCTTGCTGATATAGCCTTTTGAGTCATTTGACTCTCCCAGCGGTCTATTTTGGGGTAGAACGCTTAGTCCTTCAAAAAGGGACGAAGTGTAAGCTACTCTCCTCCTCACTTATGACCTCTGGGTGAAAATTGCCCTTGGCAAGCAAGTTGCTTGAATCTGCTTCGACTCGTCATTCGAAACATTTATTGAAAGTTGCAAAGACACTTTAATGTTGGTTTATTATCAGTTCAAAGTGCTGAGATAAACAAAGCTGTAAAAAGGCCACTGACTGACTCTGACTCTGCAGCATGTGAGCTAAATCACACACGAGCATCAGGAACAGCTTTGAAACTAGAAAATGAAACAGGGATGATGGCAAATGGGGCCAAGAATGCATATTTTTCATAGTCTCGAGGATGATTCTGTTGATTTTAAAAGTAAAGTCACTGTTTGAGAAATGTAACATCTCAGTAAAGTTTTTACTTGTGTGACCATTCATTCCTTATTGACGTATTTTGTTCTTTGCTTTAACATATATTTAAAAAGTTCTATTACCACTCTAGAAA
The DNA here is from genome assembly GCA_018398805.1 of Hirundichthys speculiger. Classification (NCBI taxonomy): domain Eukaryota; kingdom Metazoa; phylum Chordata; class Actinopteri; order Beloniformes; family Exocoetidae; genus Hirundichthys; species Hirundichthys speculiger. The sequence goes on along the minus strand of JAGFBZ010000961.1, from coordinate 1,227,170 downwards.
TACTCTCATGCCTGGGCAAGAAACATAATGTTGTTCAGTCGAGCCTTTTAAAAAAGTACGCTCAATTCTAATTATGGAATCCCTTTTCTTGGGACTCTGTGTTCCACGTTGCTGCTCTCCAAACTGAGGCCAAGCAAAGACGCGCCGGTCTCTCTGCATTTCACTTGGAGCACTCAATCAAGAGGAAGTCATTATTTCAGAATAAGGGACTGCAATGCTTTGCTGCCTGACTTCAACTGAATACCGCACCTTTCAGCAATGCATAAATAATGTGCCAACTGCCTTTGATCTGTTGGAGGTGATAACTTCACAAGCATGGACACGTTCCACTGATGGAGGAGGCGCTGCCCTGTCCAGATATGTGTCAGCAAGCATCACTCTCACAGCAACGTACTGAGGAGTAAAAAATGAACAAAGAGAGAGCCCAGGAAGGACTTGATAATGCCAGGAGAGAGAAAATATGTTGACTGTTCAGAGGGGGAAAAAAAAGATGCCTGTGCACTTCAACTGATTACATGCAATGGAAATTACAATTTCAAAGAGTTTACAATAGAGTTTTTCCTTATATGCTGCAATAATTGATAAAGGATGAGCCCAACATTTTTTTAATCTCCTTTAATCTAACTTTACCTTTTTAAAAAGTTTCCATGTTGCCTGCATGTTTTTATTCATCAAAATGTATGAAGAGGCAGGTAAAGTCTAATTATTGAAAAATAATACCAGCACAATAATACTGAATGATGAATCTGTCTTATTTCCTCTCTCAGCAGAAAGAAAATGACATTAATGACAGCTGTCATCAGCTTTCAGAGGCCACAGTGAATACTTGAGATTGTAATTCCCCCTGAAAAATCACGGAGGCCTGTAAAAGCCCTCTTCTGTGTCAGCAGGGCAGATTGGGTAACTGGTCCTGGCCAGTCTGAAAGCCTGATACAGCTGAAGAAGGAAGAAAAATAACTTAGCAAAGCGAGCACACAAAGCGCCTCTCTGAGAGGTCAAAGCGAACACAAGTCCTCCTTTCAGAGAGAAAGACAAATAAAAGTCTTTGTGATTTTCAGCACACCTGCTTTGACCAAAGTGGCCAAACTGTGTGAAATGAAGGGTCGCCATGTAATAATGGTGGTATTAAAAATGTTATAATGGCCTCTCATTTCCTTTTCAGATTTAAGCTGTAAAAATATGACCGGTAATGACCCAGCACTTTCAGACAATGTATTTATTCCTCATTCATTTGAAGTGGTGAGGGAAGTGAGCTCCGGTTCTACAAGAAGTACGACTTAACTCTGTTTTTATTTCAAACTTTTTTTTTTCCCTGTGGGACGTGCTTTTAATATATTTAATGACACAAATACTCAATTTTTAAAGTTCACGTCTACATAGCAGAATATTTTGTACTTCATTTAGAAGTTTCAGTGGAATATTTTCAAGAGCAAATGCCTCTTTAGTTAATTTCATAAAGCAGGGAGTGAGCTGAAAACAGGTCCGGGTTAGCACTGGGAACTTATTAGCAGGGCCTCCCTGTTGGGTGAACTTCCAGGGAAAAAAAGAGAAGAGACGATCTTCCTCTCAGAATTGGCTGTTATGCCATGAGCATCCTCTGCTGGTAAAGAAACACATCAAACACACAGCCCCTAATGAAACACATCAGAGAGACACAATGCTAATTAATGCACAACCTGCATGAATAACCCACATAAGTGAATCCAAAGTTCAATCAAACATTAGTATCAGGTCTTACACAGCAGAATACACTAACGAAGATATAAAAAAAATAAAGAATGTATTCAACTGCATGGATGCAGGATGTAAGCAGGTAACACACACACACACACACACACACACATATATATATATATATATATATATATATATATATATATATATATATATATATCTATGTATATATATATATATATATATATATATATTATTTTTTTTTTTTTTTTTTTTTTTTTTTTTTTTTTTACTTCATTCTGAGTGGCAGTATTATTTCCCCTGCCATACATTGGCAGGGGAAATAAGTGAAATTATGCTTGAGCTTTTCAGTTTAGATATGGAAATAGATGTAAATGAGGTAAGTTGGGTGTTTGCTTTAATGCTGCTATACTTGTCTGACAATTATATTTTCATGAAGTGGTTTTTAGCTTATTCCATAGTGAAATTCAAAGAAATTCAGTTGACTGTTGCTTTTGACATGTGAAAGCACCAAATTGTTGCTGCTAGAAGCCAAATGTCACTTTAAAAGCATAAGTCCACAATGTTATTAGTTGAGTCAAATTGAGATATTCCTGGTTGAATGTTCCACACACGCAGTTGAAAGTTGCTGAATCTAATTAAAGCATAAGTTGAAGCACTAGAATACTTTATCTTAAAAGTTCTTACTTAACCAAAGTACATGTAGAAATATTAAAGTCCGATAGAGAACAGCGGGACGTATGTTCAGTTCTTCAATGTTCATGTTTAATAAAATTAAACATGACAATTATGCAGCTCCAAAATGATTAAAAAAAACAGTAAGAGAATACTCCAAAACAGCCAAACAGAGAAAGACAGCAGCCAGGTTTCATGCAGTGTAAAAACATTGTATTTTTTTATTTTATTCAGTCCCCTGAAGCATGCATCTGTGCAGCATGTCCTTCCTCCTACAAAAGCCCCGTCTTCTTTGTTTTACTTCTATGATGCTGGCCACTCAACATACCAACACACACCAATCAAGCACAATATTATGACCACTGACAGGTAAAGTGAATAAACACTTCTCATCTTGTTACCGTGGTAACATCTTTCCCTTACAGGAATCGCCTGCCCAGCAAACAACACAGCAAAGAAACTGAGGTGTTCGTTTGGTCGTCAAACTCCACAGACAGCGATCCGATGGGACCTGAAGGTATCTGTGGGAGACAATCCCCCCGACCCCACAGCAGAACCCACAGGAACCCGGTAGCAGACACTCCAGGATACATTAAGATGGGTTTTGTTCAGACCCTGAATGTTCAAAGTTCTTTTGAGAGCACAAGTAGGACTTGCTTATTATTAAACAGGTAGTCATAATGTTTTGCTTGGTTGATGTACACTAAACATAAAAGAAAAAGTCTCTTGTGACAAGCTCTCTCCTCTATTCCTGATGGAAGAGTCATATCATATCCTCATATCGATCACATCCTCAACTTTATTCTAAAAGAGAGCACACAGACCAAATAAAGTAGGTATCAGTATGTCCATCAGAATGTGCAATATCAGCCATGATCTTCCATTCAATGTTTTTTTTTTTTAAAACTTCCAGTTTAAACTAAGATTAGACTACTCTTGTGTGTCTCTGTTTGTAAAAATCTTTTGTAGTTTTTGAATTATGGTAGTTTAAATTTTACCTTCTTTCATCATTTCAGACCTCTCAATGCATTTCCAGTGACGGAATATTTAGGTTTCAGTGTAACTGAAGAGCTGCTAGGGTGAGAGGTCCTTAAAATTATAACAAGAGTTTTTCTCTTCAAACTGCTCCTGAAGCCAGAGCTTTAACCCCACAGATATGATTTATACATCAAAACGTAGGTATTTTTGTCCTTTTTAAGACAATGTGTCTTTCAAAGTGCCTGATATCTATAGAATTTGAACTACAAGCCTCAGAGTCCGAAGAGTGACCAGAAAGTCCTGTATACTTTATAATGGAAATACTGCATGTTTTTTTTCTTTTTTAATAATAACACATTTTAGCTAGAAACCAATTTTAAATGCTCACCAGGCCATTACTGAATTACACTGATTTAGAGCATCATAAAACAAATGTTATAATGCGAAACGATCGTGACCGTGATGAACATGAACTACACAGAATTGTCTTTGAGATTTTAGAATTAAAAAATTTAAAAAAAAAAACCATTGGCAGGACTTCAGAGGAAAACTAGTGAATGATGAAAACATTCATACAAGTGGAGTCAAAAGGATATTTGTTTTTCAAATGTTGTGGAGTGAAAGTATTACGCTTCCCTGAAGCAACATATCCAAGTGAAATACAGATAATCTAAAAAATGTACAAAAAAAAATAAAAAGAAAGCAAGAAAAAAGGAACAGTTTTTGATTGCACCCCAATGTAAATGTAACTTCAATGACAAATTACTGTGCGCCTGCAGAAGGTGACTTTCTTTGACATGATTGCAATAAAGAGTAAAGCCACCATGAGGACACCACACTCAAATTATATCTACATGCACGTTAGATAAATCAACTAAATAGAAATGTAACCTATGAGTCTCTAAACTTAGAAACTGGGCTGGTTTGTGCATTTGAAAAACGTGGACAAGGTTATTGAATAAATGTGTAATGTCTCTCTTTGTAAATTTTTGTCACTATTTGAACAATATTAACCATGTAAATTAGTTTATCCATCCTACTTAATGAGAAGCAAAAAAGTAACATTGTTACATCAACAGGGGACAGACTGTCATTAGAAAATACATTTGCTAGAAGAACCACAGGGTTTAATATAGAACCATATCAACTCTCAACTCACAGCAACTTTACCAAAATCCCTTAACAGAGAGCTTCAGAAGCTTTTAAACAACACACTACAAGTAAAAAAAGAAAAAGAAAAAACATGAACTGCAAACTCTTCCTTGGGTCATACTGTACCATATTTCAGTTATGAATATTTGCTGCATGAACCATAAAATGGATTTCTGACCAAATAATAAAACACCATATGGAAACCATAATCAGTGGTTTTCTGTGATCGTATGCTCCAGGACTTCTCAGTGAGGAAATATAGATATTTGTAAAAGCCCTGAAGGGATTAGGCAGGGTTTTCTACCTCCTGCTGTATATGGTTTGACTCACGCTGAGAGCTCCTGGAGTTCTGTAGAAGTCTGTGAAGGATGGAGAGGATTTGGTCCACTTGTTGCATTGTTCTGATATGATCCAAACAAAGCCACCAGCGTGATAACTGCATAGGGGGTGCTTTCTGTTTCAGCCACTTCTCCTCCCCATTTTTAAAGATTGTATCTACATTCACTCTCTCACAGGCGACAAGAAGACAGAAGAAGACATGACTTCTAGTAATTCTTCTGACAAGAAAAACCCAAACTAGTGAAATTAAATATTTTGTAATTACATTGACAATTAAAAATATTTATTTGCTTCACTCAAAATGCTTTTTTATTCAGATCATTAATTCAAATACAACAACTTTTTCTTAAAAAAAAATAACCTGTCCATGTGTCAGGAAAACTTTTTTTTTTTCATTTTATCTCCTTTTTTGTCCCATTTGAATTACTTCCAGTGAAATAAAAAAAAAGTCAAAATGTGTTTCATAAAGAGTTAGTTAGCACACTGATACTCATCTGCTTGTTTACGTTGCATTCAACTCTTTTGTCAATGTACATATTTATAAAGTGCACTGATATCAATGCAAAAACAAACAAAAAACATAATCTGTGAAGTAATGCAGTGATTTCTACAGATACCTTTTGTAACATCATTCCTAATGTGTCAATCAACCAGACACTACTGCATACCATTTCTGGAGACACTTTCCTGTTGTTTACCACAATATTAAACAATCAAGTGCTGTCTGAACCAGCCTGATTTGCTTTTCTGGAAGACCAAGCTCTTCAGTTTTAGTGCACTCTCTTCTATCAGTGTAATATTTCTGCTGGTTTTCCTTTTTACTAAGCCCTCTTAAACCTACCATGACCATTCAATATCACTCTGTTTCTAGAATAAATAAATAGATTTACACTTTAACTTTCCAATGTACATCTTTATGTAATTTTGATTTTTTTATTTTATTTTATTTTTTTACTTTTGATATGAAGTTAAGGATTGTTGAATCCATATTCTATGTGAACTGTAGATTTGAGTGTTGGTGAGAATCATGCAAATAAACAAAAACTCTAAATTTGAAATCTAAATAGTTCTGTTTTTTTAAAAGTTTACATCAACAGCAAAATTTCCCTGGAATAATTGCAATAAACTTAAACCAAGCTCCTTACAATGTTATTCTATTTCATAAATTTGATGTTGTAGAGGACACCTTTAGGGGAGACATAAGCTGTCTAGAAAACAGTAAAATCCCGGACTATAAATTGCAGTTTTTCAGTTGTTACTGATAATATTTATTATTCTTAAAGGGTTAACTGCAATAATGTTATATTTGAATAATTTTAATTTCACAACGATGATAATAATTGATCATTTAAAGGCAATAAAATGTATAATCTTTCAAAGCTTTCACAGCTTACTCCGACAGAAAATCAGACACATGTGACAAATCCTGAAATAGCACCATGTGCACCATCGGGGAAGGACAAGTTAAACCAAGTGCTAATCCCTTTGCTTCTCAGTCACACCACAAGTGTGTGAGCGCTCTTTACCCCTATGTGATTCTGGATCCTTGCCTTCTATGACTCATGGAGAGAAAAAATTAAGAGATAAAATTTTAACTATCTGACATTTTCAAGTACCTGATGTTACACAGATTTTCCACAATCACTTACCCATTAACAGTCTCTATTGATCCTTTGTTGAGAGTCCTTATTTAAGTCCTCATCATGCTTGTTCTTTGATATGTGTGCATTTGATTTTCAGTGAGCCTCTCTTTTTGTTCATTTTTTTTTTTTGTTCGTTTCCATCACAGAGGACCAACTCCCTTGGATCACCAGTCTCTGTCTCATTCCTCTCGACACGAACCCCCAACTCCTTCAGCACGAGCACAGCTTCCGTCAGCATGATCAATGCTCAGTTTCCACTGAGCAAGATATAGGAACCAAACCTTGATATTCTCTTGACTGAGCTTCATTTCCACATCCTCCTCCACTTTCTGTTTCTTTTGTACCACACATGTGCAGTTTTATTTGAACTAAATCCACTACTCTTAGTATACACCTCTGTTCAACTTCCATGCTTTGGTCTAAACGTTACATTACAACTATCACATAGTTAAAAGAAGAAGAAGAAGAACAGCTTCTGATCTATGTATTCTAGCAGTATAGATTCTCTTCATGCAAATCTCCAAGTGTCTTGCGGACTGTGCTGATGATTGTTTAACTTTTTCTTTTTTTTTTTTGGTCCCTGATTTATGCAGTTACACCATTTATGTGCTGGAGTTTTTCCACTATTTGTTGCATTTTATTTATTGTTTTGGCACAACCTCCCACTCAGACTCTCCATTCGAAGTGCCACTCATGCAGACCACGGCAGTGGCACAGCATATTAATCTGCTGTGGTTCGTGTGAACTGCACTTTGTATGTAGACTCTGAGAGAAAAGAGCCTACATACACAAAACAAAGAAGGAGTCAGGTTCTCTCTGAGAAGCAGAAGTGTGTATGATGGCAAATATGAACCCAGAAATGCAGAAAAGACAGGCAACCCTGAAGAAGACCAAGAGGCCAACTGTATTTACATAAAATCTGGGGATGAGGCTCTTTCTGCTCAGATTTTAAAATTTTAAATTCTTTTTTTTTTCTTCGTTTGATCGGTGGGGTCGTCTGTATCCTTGTGCAACAATACAGGTATGTCTTATTTCAAAATGCCAAAAAAAAATAAAAAATCAAGGCCGTAAATATTTTGGACAAAAAGTAATCTGGAGGACAGACCTGAATCTTTGGCACTGCTTTTAAAGCTACTTTGTTTACTGCTGTTTCACACATTAATATATCCTTTCTTTCTTACTTTCTGTCTGACTTTCTTTTATTGTGAATACAGCCTTTGTATTTGTTTTTACTTTGCTCTTTTCTTTTATTGTGAATACAGCCTTTGTATTTGTTTTTACTTTGTTCTTTTCCAGGACACTAAACCGGCAAAAAAGACAGAAAAAAAAAACAGAAATAAATCCCTGTGGAGACCACACCTCTCCCAAGAAGGAATGTCACATTTGTATTTTATCTATAGGACACGTACTGACCATATGTAGCCTAAACCACCTCTGAATATGGGTACATATATGCCCCAATGCAATTATGCCTCAGCAGCTTTCCACTTATAAAAAAATCATCTAGGAAGCATGTAAACAGTGTAAACAGTGCTAAGTGATCATATTATACAGTAACCACATTGTAGTAACCACACACTGACTGTTTGCAACTGTTTAGTGTCCCACTTCTTTTCTTCATCCAACTTAGTTTCTCACAGTATTCCACATGGTGCAGATGCTGCAGATGTCTCACAGATGTTCATGCCGCTGCCAAGAACATGACAGCTCCCCAAGTTTGTCCTCCTTCTTTACAATGAGGACAATAACTCACAAGCTCTGACGAATGCAAAGACTTGGGGTGCAATCATATGGTTTGATTCATGATGTACATGTTGAGGAAAAACAGAGAAACTAGCACATCATCCTTTGTTTTTTAGCCAACTTTTGGCAGAATTGACATTGACAGTGTTGTGAACAATTACTATAATAGTAAAGACACTGTCAGCTTACAGACGTGATAAATTAACCTGTTTACTGTGTCAGCTTGACTAAGAGGGATGTTAATGCTTTGATACTAATTACAGGTAAAGTCTGTGGTCTAGTTTTTTAATGCTAGGATAACGGGTAATGCACATAAACTCACTCATGACAGTAAAACAAAATGATCTGAACATAAGATTTGTGTCTTATCCAGTGGTGCATGCCAAATGATCTGAGAACTGCTCTTACACTTCATCTGTACATCGCTCATTAATGTTCCATTGGAATGACATTTCCTAAGTTGTAATCATGTGATCCTGTGGTGACAGTGAAAGAAAAACGACTAACAACACACATTTTAAATCGGGTATTCATATACTCTATAACAACATCACTGGCACATCATGAACTGAGGCAGGTTTACTAAAAAAGTCATGTTGATTTCAGTGAAAGCAACAACAACAAAAAATCTAAAATTTAAAAGCTGTCCTTTGAGCAGCCTGTTCTAAAACCTATTAGTTCACACTGCTGATGTACAACAACAGCTATTAACCCTCTCAGTGATTCTCCAGAGTTAATTCCTAATGAAAAATAAATTGAGTTGCTCCCCTACACTTTCATAACATTTCCTCATCACAATAAATGGGCGCCTTTATGAGAAAAGACACACTGTTGTTAATGATTTTATAAGCAGGGAGCCCACCTGACATCCTGTTTTCTATTACTGTTCTTTATTCAATTTGCAAGGCGCGCTGCAGGTGACCTAACCTATAAAAGGGCACTCCAAATTAAATTATCAGAGCTCCTTGAAATTTTATAAATTCAGAATCGGTCTCACAAAGGGATCTCATAGAGGAAACTAATGGCCTCACCTTTAGCTTTGAATAAATCAATCGCACCAAAGGTTAGAACACATCATGCCAGGACATATCAATGCAGTTTTTAACATCATAACATGCAGTAATTCCTGAGGTGTGAATGGCAGGTGTGTGAGGTCATATGTGTGAAAGTTTGTGCGTTTAAGTGGCTTTACCTCATATATATATATATATATATATATATATATATACTGCTTTTATGCATTCATGTCACATGATGACGTTTAGTGGTACCAGGTATATATATATATATATATATATATATATATATATATGAGAGAGAGAGAGAGAGAGCTATTGTGTAATTTACTTTTCTTCATGTGAATCATAATTACATTAGTAAATTATTTTTAAAAAAAATGCAAGAAAATATTCTAATTCCATTTTGTATAATACTGAAAGTGATTGTGTAAAGCTTTGTCCACTTGAAGGAACAAAAGCTTTTTCCGGTATCATTTTGTTCCAGTTGGTAACCTAACAAGAGGTTGGTGGCAGAAAGAAAGGGCCAATCAGTAACACTTGTTGCAACTAAGAACATGGAAATTTTGGGTTTCTCTGTTTGAGGAAATGGAAAACATTGGCTTGTAACATGGTCGGGAATATGGATAGGCTCATTCAAGTGTGTTCAATCTGAGTCAGGACAAATGCTTTTATGAAGCAGTCAAGCATGAAGGAAATTCAATTGTATATTGCACCCGATCCTTTGAGAGATTGCTCCCCTTTCCAAGTCAAGTCTGGACTCAAAATTGACACAAAACAAAGTATAATTCAGAGATTTCATTTGAGTGAAGTATGTTTTACAATTTGCCAAAAGTGCGATGAACAAAAAAAAACACAAGGCTTAAGTTGTATCATACTGGTATATTTGAATATTTCTGAGCGCAGCTCCTTCAATAACCAAATATTTGTGAATCAGTCAGTTACGGTTGAGAACATCATTGTCTTTAGAGAAGTAGAAGCAATCATTTTATTTCAAAAATAAATAAATATAAATACAGTGTAAATGTGACTCTATGTCCACATAACTGTACCCTCACATCATTTGATATCAAATATTAATCTTTGCCTTCATTTTATGGACAGGATTATAAAGGCTGGGATTACTGACCTTTTAAAGCTAAAATGAAACAAGAACAAAAAAACCCAAATAAGTAAATCAAAAATGACCTCATTTTAATATGAAGGCCAGACACTGGAAAAGAAAAAAACAAAAAGTCCTGTTTGTTTTCAGAGGAACACAGAGTACAGGTTCTGTAATTCAAACATGACTCTACTTTCAGGACAGGATCGTTGTAAATCCACTGTTTTAAAAAACATTTCACATAACCATGATTGTGATGCATGCTACAAATTGATGACTTTAAATAACAATACTAACATTATAAATGAACATTCACCTATATTAAGTAGTATCTGATCATTCTGTCAAAGGAGGAGAGAGAGTAAAGATCAGAGCTCTTGAGTGTTTTTTGCTTTTGTATTGTGGTTGATTAATTTTAAACCAGCAGCTCCAGATGAAGACTATTGCACTCACAGATCATGTTACCTTTTAAAGCTTTCTTTTCTCCACACAAACACTGCGGTTCCCTAAAATATAGGGAAGTGACCACCACACACATGGGAATAGTTGGATATTAAAACCCTTGATTTTCCTATTGAGAGGCTGTGCAGATCAATGGTGAACGTGAAAGAGAAAATCATAGTGCATTGATAACTTTTCCCACAGTCATTTACAGGAGGCATCTATTTGAGTGGATATGCTATTTTTATACAACAGATGAAATTTGGTTTGCATACTTGACAGTCCCTGCTTCCCCTGGTCACCAGTAGCAACCAGGAGAGCTGAAGTAGAGTCTATTTCAGTGAGTAATTTATTTAATACAGTGCATGCCTTATACTGCACTTAGCAGGTGCTGAATAATCCATGTGGATCACAAGCACTAATAAAACGGCTTAGCAGATGGTGAAACACAGGGCAGCTCCTGCCCACAGAACAGCGACTTTCATTTGATCATTCAAACTAAATTTTGTGTGCCTCAAAGAAGGAGATGAAAAGCATTTCTACTTTTTTTTTTTTTTCGTTTTTCATTGGAAGTGAACTGCAGCCTTCAACTCAGCTGCAGCAGTTCGTATTGATCAGGTGCACAGAACAACGAACACACAAGCCAGAGAAACTGACCTCCTTCACCCCCACATATTCACTCACAGGCACTTCCATTTGGTGGCCCGTCCCAATTACTTTTGCCAAGTGGTTTCAAGAGGCTCGTGTTTTCAGGGACACCTTCTTTAACTCTTGGAACAATTTTACAAATGCTTCACAGGCCTTGAATACTCCCGTGTAACAAATAGAGACGCGTGGCCTTGCGTTACTTTCGCTCAACTTGCGAGCAGCTGTGGTTCAGATGGAGGAGTTGGTGGCCCGCCACTTGAACCTTTAGTGGTTCTATCAGCCGCTCTACACGTCAACATACTCTTCCGGGAGACATTGAACTCCAAATTTGCTCTTGACATGCTCTTCATGCAATCACGCAGCTTATCTATAAGAGACAGAAGCAGTGTGAACTGCATTTGGAGCACGTATCTTTCATGTGAAGTCATGTTTGAGTGTTCGCGTGAACGGAGAAACGAACACATTTTCGAGGACTTTTTAAGATGGAGGTTAAAAATATACTGTTGCTAAAAAAATAAACATTAAAATAAATAAATCATTAAAATAAAAGTTTATTTGTTGGATGGTTGTTGGTTCACCAGGTTTATGCTTTAATATATTGGAAGCTTTGAACTTTTAGTTGGGCAGAGTTTTTTTGAAAATGAGAAACGTGGATAGAAGTCTTAAGGGTCCAGCTACATGAAATCCAAACTCGGCAGTGCTGTAGGATAACCATATTAAGGTTTAATAAAAAGGTTTCATAAAATGAGGCCGCGATGTCTTTGAAGGGAAGAGCAAGGAAAGAAGGCAGTTATATATATATATATATATATATATACAGGTGTATATATATATATATATATATATATATATATATATATATATATATATATATATATATATATATACAGGTGTATATATACAGGTGTATAAATATATATATTTACTGGTATTCTCTAAAACCATTTTTAACATATAAAAAACACAAAATTATTGACAATGAGAAGAAAACAAGTTCACACTGGAGCTCAGGTGAATGCTACAACACCAAGGTTTTCATACAGCAGCCCAGTTTTAATTTCAACCCGGTCTCCCTGTGGGAAGTCCCACTCTGTCAAGTGACTGTCGCTTTCCAACATAGCCACAAATGTCCATAAAACATCTTTTAAAAATGATAAAATATAGTCCTTTGGTGCTTGCACTAGTACATGTACCACAGGGAGCACTTACGGATGTGGGCGATGCTGCCTGGACTGTCCAGCTGTAAGAGGACCTCAGTGTGACTCCTGACCACCAGGAGGCTGCTTGAACCCAATGTTGTGTTCATATCTCTAAATCTGCAAAACAAAATGATTTGGAGATGATGAAGATGCACTCTGTATTATTTGCTTTTTTTTTTTTTTTTTTTTTGGGGGGGGGGGGGGGGGGGGGGGGGGGGTGGATGTTTCATTTGCAGGAAATAACATGCTGTTCTTGTATAAATGTCAGATGCTTCTAACGTTGCCCACTCGCTCATTAGCAGCTCTCAGTAGCAGAGGGGGTATTTTCACAGGGAGATGTATTAATGCTGCACAGTTGTAAGCTGACAATTCAACTTGTTCTTGTCAAGATTATTTTTTTCACAAGTTATCAGCTAAACCATGGCACAGTTCCATGACGCAATTAGTTACAGACACAGAACTGAACTGACCCTATGATTTCAACTAAGGTTTTAAATATTTAATAAGTGATACCTGACCATGTGCCAAATTATCCTATCCATATTGTGGATGACACAAAAGGTCACAGATTTGGAAAGCTCAAGGTATTATAATGATAAACTTTGCTCTTTGTGTCTGTGTGTATATCACTAACCTCTGACAAACATTGTAAAATCTATGGTAATTTAGGGTAGTTATCTCTTCACAGCCACTGGATTCTGTTGCCTTTTTTGTTTTTGCACAGAAAGTGCAGGTCAACTGTTCCATCAGTTGTTTAGTTTATGTTGCACTTTAGTGTTGTAACATTTTTATTTGGATTTGAAGTTAGCTTTGTTCCTCAAGTCAAGACATTAGTAGACCACAACCTCCTGTTTTCTTCAAGGAGATGCAACATTTGCTATCTGACAATCTGTAGGGGCCATTCAAAGCCTTAACACTGTGGCACATAAATGTCATCTGATTTTACCAGATGACATTTTAAGTAAAAAAAAAAAAAAAAAAAAGAAAGAAGAAAACAAACAAGTCCTGCCCTCGCAAAACCAGGCAATTTTTCAACCCGGTCTGGAAAATTGTGCTGGAAGACAGGAGTTGTGGATATGTTTATGTGACACCCAGCATCCCTAAGTATCTTACTAACAGGTTCCTTGTCACAGAAATGTCAAAGAAATATGTGTGTCCAAGTTAGACAAAATATTGACACAGTTTGAGAAGTAAAACACAAAACAGATATTTAAACAGGTCCCACAGGACAGAACAGAACAAACAGACACAAAATAAACCGGATATTTCCAATTCCTCCTGATATTACCTTCCTAAAGATTTGCCATAATAATTAGTAAACCATGTCTTAACCTGAACCAATAAATCAGCATCTTTAGCAGGGTAATTTATTCTAGTTCGTCTCGACATGCTCCCTCTAAACCGATCATCTGGAGAGCCAGACAGACAACATCCCGTTCTAGTCCAGGATATTTTTAACTCGGCTGTTTATTGCACTTCCAAACCGACAGATATTCTTTTTTTTTTTTTTTTTTTGGTGATGACAGTGGAACAATTATAACTGATTCCCTTTTCCACAGCATCAACATGCCCAAATAAATGTTTTAAAGCACTATGTCTTCTGGCAACAAGGCATAAGGATCATCTTAAATATAGTCTCAAAACTATAAATGCTTTAATTTGGTCTGATATGATCAATAGACCAACACCCCTGAACTTGGGCTTCCTACAGTTGTTATCTATCTTCTCAAAACCTAGATAATATTCAAACATGTCAGTAAAACACCTATGAAGGACAACAGCACTAAACTAACTGCACAATTACACAACACGTGACTCCTCATCGTCCTTTTTTTTTTCCCCCATTACTTTTTCATTTTTTTTACCCCTACCACATGTTTTCTCTTTTTCTCTTTATGGCCCGACACAGGAAAACGCAGCCATACACAACAAGATCCAAAATGCATCTGCTTCAATTTGCTTCAGACCATTATAGATGAGCTTTGGCCCAGAGGAGACGGAGGCGTTTCTAGATCGCGTTCACATCTGGCTTCTTGTTTGCATGATTCAGCTTTAACTTGCATTTTTGGTTGGAACGGTAAGCTGTGTTCAACTAACAGTGATGTCTGGAAGTGTTTCTGAGCCCATGTGGCGATTTGCAGCGGAGAATCATACCTATATTTAAAGCGGTGAGGGCCCAAAGATCACACACATCCAGTTTTGGCCTTCGACTCGTTCCCTTCGCACAGACACTCCTCCTGATTCTCTGAATCTTTTGATGATATTTCACCCCTTTAGATGGTGAGATCTTCAATTTTACATTGATAAAGATTTTTCTGAAATTGTTCCACAATCTTTAGACGCAGTTTGTCACAAAGCGGAAAACCTCTGCCCCTCTTACATCCGAGAGGCCCTGCTTCTCTCTTGTATCCAGTCATGTTACTGACCTATTGCCAGTTAACCTAATTAGTTGTCAAGTGCTCCTTCATTTGTTTTAATTTGCACCAGTTCATTTTCCAGCCTTCATTCCACACATTCCATGAAATGGTTAAATGTCTCAATTTCAACATCTGATGCGTTTTTTAAATTCTATTGTGAAAAAACTATGGGTTTAGGAGATTTGGAAATCATTACACCCTGTTTTTTTTTTTGTTTTTTTTTCATTTAGACTTTACAGGGCATCACAACTGTTTTGGAATTGGTGTGGTAAAAAAAATAGACGGATAAAAGATGAACTTACTTAAGACTTGTTGATAAAACCCTCTTATCTCTATAACCACATTAAAAAGTTTTTCAGATTAATTGTGGCTACATATTCATAACATTGTGAATGCAAATCTGTTTTGGACCACCTGAGGAGTACTGAGGTGACTGAGGTGACTGAGGTGACGATGAGAGCTGTAAACAAAGAACAAAGAATCAATTCATGGATGAACAACATGTATTTTCATGGAGGAGGTCATGGATCAATTTGTTTATTGGATTCAGTTCAGATTGGACAGTTGATCCAACTCAAAATTTAGGAAATGGTATGAGGAAATGATGGAGCACATTAGCTATAGCCCTTTGTGGTGCGCCAACAGAAAAATCTTTTTTTGCCACATTCACTTTGACATTAACCCTGAAAAAACAATCCACCAAGCCATGGCCAAATTAATGAAATACTTTTGAAATACCTTCCCTAAAAATGGCCTGAAAAGGGTTAAAAAATGTTTGTTTGTTTTTTTTCTGAAACTTCTTAAGTGAAAGCCGACAGACTTCACATTGATCACATCTTCATTACCTCCTGCCAAGGAAGTAATGTTTTTACCGGTCTGTCTGTCTGTCTGTGTACAAGATAACTGAAAAAGTTATGGATGGATTTTGATGACATTTTCAGGCTGGGTCAGAAATGTGAAAAGGAAGAACTGATTTTATTTTGGGTGTGATCTGGAAGAAATCCTGGATTCTGGATCACTTTCAAATTCTCGATAACATTGTGGTCAATGGGGCCGAAAATTTTGTTTCTCAATATCTCCATTAATTATTGCCCAAAACTAATGAAATTTGACTCAGGGATTGACAATGGGAACCTCTATCAAATTTCAAAGGCTGATCCAGATCTGATCCAGAATGCAGATTTTATCGCAATCTGTAAATCGCTATATGGGAGAACTGTTGCACTTGGTGGAGGTCTGCGCTCTCCGAGTACTTTTCTAGTTGTTTTAGTTTTAAATCCCTTGAAGTGTTTTGTAAAGCTAAAATCATAAAAAAAAAAACCTCATTGTCCAAATACTCCTGACATGTGGCACAACAACAATGGTGACAACAACGGTAACTTATATTTTAAGGATTTTAAATATTTCAGACATGGATATTGGATCGGTCAGAATCTAACTAGCAACTAGCAATTACTTCTGTGGTTTTTGATAGTTTCATTAAACTATCACTCACATAATGACAATATATTACCTACATTTTCATAAATGAAAGTTGCCCTGAACACCATAGGTTGGAATAGTTTTATTTTCATTTTTCTAATTCAAATTTCCAATCAAACACATCTATTTTCTTATCCAGCAGGGTGTTCATCAGGAGTGTACTTCAGGGTCAAAGACTTCAGTCTGCAGTCAATCTTGACATGATGGGTGTGATGAATTCCCTTAGTCTAGTGTCATTCCATCAAATAACAAAAATGCAGCAAAAGTGATGAAGAAAATACTTTTCAATGCAACATAAGATCATTGCTGATTAGTTATCATTGATCATGGAGAAAAAAGTTCAACACAGCTGCCAAAACACTGTTATGCAATTAAGTTGTTTTATATATATATATATATTATTAGGGCTGGGTATATAGGATATATAATATTATATAATCGCGATAATCGCATAAAATTTCCCTGATTAATCACGATTAATCGCATTGTATACGGAAAATCAAATAATGAATTCAAAAGTAGTGTAAAGGTCACTTTTATTTAAATTGTTCTGCTGCCATATGAACTAAAAGATATTCATAACATAACACTTTTAACATCAGCACTGTCAGTAACACATATTTAGTGTAAATCTCATCTTAAAAATGTCAAATATAATAAAGCTTATTGCCACTGCCAGAAGCATAAATGTCATCCTGTTTTATTTGAAAAATAAAAAAGTCTACCAAAAAAATCCTAACAATCTAGAGGTCACAATCAGAACATTAAAACAGGTAATTTCTGAGGTAACAGCAGAGACTTTTAAAGGGTAGTTCAACTTGTCAGTGGTTACAAATAACCTGGTTTCTGTTGAATTGTCCCCTCGGAGAACTTTAAAATGAAAATGTCCATGTTAAAGTTCTGTAACTTTATCAATCCATAATTATCTGTGTATCATTTTTTTTTTTTCTCCCATTTTCGATTGTCAATCAAAAATTTTAAAAAATTAAAAAGTGACTTTTTATTTTTTTCCATTTTTTTATTATAACACAAAAAAATGCCTGTTTTTTTATATTTTAATTTTAGTAAACAGGCCACGGAACTGAATTTGTTTTTAATTTTTTATTGTCTGGTTTACGTGACCCAGAAATGGCTTTGTTTTATTATCAAGGATCAGACTTTCTGTTGTCATTACACATCTGTGCCACTAGATGGAGCCGCACTGAAGTAACCAGCTAGAGAACAGCAGGACAGTGAACACATGGAGCAGATCTGACGTAACATGGAGGAATGACGCGATCGTCTTGAAGCAAAGGGGTTTGAAGGGTTTTTTTTCAGACAGAATTGTTAATATTGCTACCTGAGTTGCTACCCGAACTGATTTTTACCGCTCTCCATTTTCTCTCTGTTTTAGTTTTGCCTGCCAATTATTTTCTGGTTCTGCAGCAGCCAGTAACAGACTTTTCAAAACTAAATCACGTGAGCAAGCATGCGTTAACGCGCGATAAAATAAATGTCGGCATTAATAAATTAATGCGTTAACACGATAATAACGAGTTAACTTGCCCAGCCCTATATATATATAGATATATATATATATATATATATATATATATATATATATATATATATATATATATATATATATACGCTATTTGAAATGTATAACAGACTGCAGTATTAATAAACACATCCCTTTCGTACTCATCACAAAGTTTGTAGCCCCGTGGCATTAGTTTACATGCTATCTGATGAAGTATGCCTCATGATTGTCCTGCTATGTAAAATCAGCTTTGCTGGGAGTTTTTAGTCTCCAAAAGTCAAAGTAGTCTAAAAGTCCTAAGCTGACAAAAAATGGCAATCAAGGGTTCCCTTTTTACAGGTCAGCCATAAAGCTTCAAAAAGACCTCTGACATTGTGGTGATTTGTTGACCTTATAAGAGGATATTCCTGATCCTCTTATCTTCCCATAACTAAAAGCTGACAAACAAAAATGACAAAATCTCATTTTCAACCAAAACTGAAGTCACCCCTGCTTACTCTTGTAATGCCTGGTAGACGTTAGTTCAGCTTTAGAATGGGTGTTTGCTCTTAAGGACGAGCAGGCTCTTTACTTGAAGTGGCTTCAGTATACCTAACTGTAATGTAAATGTTGCTGGTTTATCCACACGCGCGGCAGCTGGCATCTGTGAAGCCAAGCAGAAAGCATACTTTGTCTCTCCAATCCTGTGTACTGAAATATTCAAGACTTCCTTAACAAGCTTATGAGACAGTTGCTGCCATCTGTGCCCCTGTGTTCAGTCTTCCTATCATGAATGAGCATAAGGCCAAGCATCAGAAGAGATATGTGTGAAAAGTGTCAAAATAGATTCGCCGCTGTTCTCTGTATATCAAATCTCAATATTGAGTGAAAAGGATAAAAAAAAACATTTTGCCTAAACACAAAAAAACTATACAAAATTCTGCACCTGTAGAATCAAAATTTCCATATCCATTGGAGAGGAGAGCAAAGGAGGAAACATTTGCACAAGACTGCCTCTGCACATTTGAAGCAATCTTTTTTTTTTTTTTTCCTCCTGTTAGGTGTCTTACAATATCATTGTGGAGCAAGCAAGCTAATGTGGGCTTCAAAAAATTCTGACTAAATGAGAGATTTCCTGACACGAAAAAAAGCAGAGGAAGAGTGCAATCAGTCCAGGTTTGTTCGTAGCAGCATCACTTCCTTCCTTACCATCAGGAGAGTGTCAGAGCGAGACATTCAAATGGGGTTTTCAGGTTTTCAACCAACATTTTCCCAGGACAGTAATGCGGAGCAATTTTGGTGCTGTCTTTCAAATCAGCTGCCTTTCTCAGCAATAAACTGAACGCCTTGCCTAAGCAATTTCAACCGCCTCCACAGATTGCAGTAGAGTCAACAAAGAACTTATATTTTTAGGAAAACCATTCATCAATAAAACATTTGTGCCAAAGGGTGAAAAATGCAATATGAAAAGTCCTAAGTTTCATTTTAGTGGCTACTGTTCATGTTTGGCTGTTCCCACTGTTCCACTGTAGTGAAATCGCTTGTTTTTTGTTGTATCTGGGGTGTGAGTCAGTTTCACCTTAAAACAGCAATTTGACACGTTGATGGGTGTAGTGAAGAAGCAAAACAGCCAATGCGTGCCTTTTGAAATCAGCAGCTTTTAGTGAGGAGGAAAAAGTTTGTTTTGTCTGCGTCAGAAGCCCGTCAACACTTAACCAACCCCGCACATTTTCCTCAGGGAACGGCATCATTAGTCTATGGCAGATGTCAAAGAATCTAAAATAGAAAGCGTCATATTGTCATTTATCTTCAAAGGCACGCTCTAAATGTGACTGCAGTACAAATGGCCTCCAAACTCTGCTTGTATTGCCGTTTTTATCCAAAACTAGAATTAGTCTGTGAAAAACCAGGCAGTTAAAAAAAAAAAAAGAATCAATAAAAAGAATCTTTGAATGTAAATGGAAACTGATTAGACTCACAGCAATCAATATTTTCTTTCAAGGTGTTTTCTTTTCATTAACATAGCAACAATAACCCCAGCACTACAAGGAAGAATCCGCTTAGAAACTGAAATTCAGAGGCTTGTTTCGGGGTTTGCACAGCATTACAAGTCTGGAGGAACTTGCAGATCTTTAAACCTTTGTAGGAAAACACTGAGATGGTCACTGGAGGACGCACGGCATTGAAATGCGTGCGTGAGTGAATCAGTGTTTGGTCCTCTGCGGAAGGGAGGAGTCGTCCTTCAGTGAACTCTGTCTGTGTTGTTTTGGCCTGTTTACATAGCCTTCTCAATGTGTTCAAGTGAGAACAATACCGGGGAGGGTAGCAAAATGGGGACACAAGTCAACAGTGTTGACAACTCTTCCACAAAAGCCACGGACTGTCTCCAAAAACTTCTTCTACATGCAATGTTAAATCCATTTATATGAGAAGAGGGTTAGCGTATGCTGCTGGGTGGTTGGTAAAGGGGCCAAGCTGCTTGTTTTAGAAAGCAGATTAACCATCAGGACAGGAAGGGCCAGGTTTAGGCAAACAGGAAAACTCATGCAAGGAAGTGGACTACGTCACCAGCCAACCCACTGCAGTCTGCACCGAAAGTATAATCCAGACCCAGAGAAAGTATGGAGTCTCTGTTTAAGTCACCGATGAAATTTATACTTTTCACAGGTAAGTCATCTTATCTTTATAACACCATGGCAACTGTCTTATGGGGAGACAGCAGTAAACATGGAGGCCCCGTGAATGGACCTGTATTTACGGCTATTAGTTTGGAAAGGAAGTGTACTCGAGCTTGACATTTCTAATTATAACTAAGGTGCTCTTTTCTTTATCTTTCATTTGGCATGAATTAATTGTGTGTGTTCTTTTTTTTTTTTTTTTTAAGCTGTCATCAAAACATCTTTATGCTGTAGTTCATTGGATAACGTCACTAATATTCCATTCCTGTCAGATGTTAGATGTTTCAGCGGGAGCATGCATCTTTAAAAGAAAAAAGAAAATGGCCCATCTGTACTACAAAAGGGTTTAAAATCTTTATGAGTGTATGTGAAACATGAATGTGTCTCTTTTTGTCTCCGCAGCGTGGCTCTCAAGTTTAATGGACACATGCAGCCTTTCTGACTTTTGTAATTCTTGTCACCAACAAGCAACATGTAAAGCTCTGAACGGATCAAGCCCCGCCTGCTTCTGTAACCATGGATATACGGGAGATGGGACAAACTTTTGCAATGGTGAATACAGAACACACTAATCCAAAACCTCACATTGAAAGGTATTTAAAATGTTCTGGTAGCCGATTGAGTCTTTTGCATTGAAGGCAAAGAAGCGTCAACTATTTTGGGACACCTCATCATAGAATGACACACTTGGGCAACAGTTGCCCTCGTAACGGTTAATTTAACATGCTGCAATGCAAAGTAAATTTTATGTAAGATGGTCAGAATATGCCCTGTCCAGGTGTATACATGCCTTCGTCCCGAGACAGATGGGTGAGGCTCCAGAAGATACCGATGATCTGAATAGGTTGATTAAGATGCCTTTTTTATTAGTTTGTGTTTAGACACAGACTGAGGTCCAGAAATCAGCCTTGAAAATATTTATCATTCAGTAACTTAAAACAGTCGGCAAATAACCTAAGGATTTCCAGATGAAAGAAATCTTTATCCTAAGTAAATTAGTTTCTTGCAGTTCTTGTAGGTTCATAATCAATTTGGAAATGTAAAAGATAATTGAAATATATTCCCATGATGCTTCCCACAATGCTGCTTATAATAGTGAAATTTTAATGTCTAGTATTGCTTTTCAGTCTGCATTGTCAGTCCTGTTATGTTTCTGGGCTGTTTAGAATTCCTGGAACCTTTTTTTTTTTGTTTCCTGACAGTGCCAGATCACAATCATAGTACAACCCAAATATTTCACAGGACAAAAGCAAATTGAAATGTAAGAAATACAAGCAGTGCAACAGGAACATGGAGTTATGGAACAAGCTCTCAGGCAAAAAAAAAAAAAAAAAAAAATTAAAACAAGAAGTTGTCGCTGCAAAAACCCAGCTGCCACAAGACTGCCACCCAGATGGTTATGAAAAGTTACACATGAATGGTATCAATGGAAGTCATGGCAACTTCTCATCACAAAAAGTTGGTGTATACTGTATGTATATGTATATATATATATATATATATATATATATATATATATATATGAGGGCTGGGCAAGTTAACGTGTTATTATCACGTTAACTTGTTAATTTATTAACGCTGACATTTATTGTATCACGCGTTAAACGCATGTTGCTCACGTGCTTTTGTTTTGAAAAGTCTGTTACTGGCTGCTGTGGAGCTGGAACAGAATTGGCAGGTAAACATGCGGAAAAGCTAAAACAGACATGGAGAGCGATACAAATCCTTTACAGTTTGGGTAGCAACTCAGGTAGCAATATTAACAATTTTGTCTGAAGAAAAAATTCTGGACTGCAAAAAACTTTCAAACCCCTTTATTCAAGACTATTGCATCATTCCTCCTTTTTTAGATCAGATCTGCTCCATGTGTTCACTGTCGTGCTATTCTCTTACTGGTTACTTTAGTGCGGCTCCATCTAGTGGCACAGATGTGTAATGACAACAGAAAGTCTTGTCCTCGATTATAAAACGACCCCAATTTTTGAGAATATGACTTCTAGATTTAAAGATCATCCTATATTCCAGCCAATACGCTAGTCTGATCAATGACTTATTCAACAGCAGATGGGTGTCCTGCAATGCTCGGAAATGAGCATCAGAAGATTCTGTGCTCATCATGATCTGAGGAGAAAAAGACTTATGTCAGACGCAGAGCTGGAGAGCGC
The DNA here is from genome assembly GCA_018398805.1 of Hirundichthys speculiger. Classification (NCBI taxonomy): domain Eukaryota; kingdom Metazoa; phylum Chordata; class Actinopteri; order Beloniformes; family Exocoetidae; genus Hirundichthys; species Hirundichthys speculiger. Next base: position 1,204,296 of record JAGFBZ010000961.1, on the reverse strand, counting down.
TTTGGTTCGATCTATATATGAGCTGAGTTTTCATTTAGATTTCCAGAATATTGCAAATATTATAGTATGTGATTCCAGCGCTGATATGCTACCTGAACTGCCACACAAAGCCATTTCAGGATCATGTCATTTCGTGTTTTTGATCCGAGTCAAAAATTGAAATGTAAAAAAATGGGCTTTTTTTTTTTTTTTTGCTAGAATAAAAAATGAAAAACAAAATAAAACTTCACTTTTTACTTTTTTTTTGTTTTTGATTGACAATTGAAAATGGAAAGAATGAATGATACACAGATTGATAAAGTTACAGAATGTTAACATGGACCTTTTTCATTTTAAAGTTCTCCCAGACAGCGGATTCGACAGAATCAAGGTTATTTGTAACCACTGACAAGTTGAACTCACCATTAAAAGTTTCAGCCATTACCTCAGAAATTTTCTGTTTTAATGTTATGGTTGTAGGTCAGGATTTTGTTGGCTAGACCTTTTTTTATATTTCAGAAAAAACAGGATGACATTAATTCCCTGGCAGCTGCAATAAGCTTTATTCTATTTAACATTTTTTAAGATGAGATTTACACTAAATATGTGTAATTGACAATGCTGATGTTAAACGTGTTTGAACAACACATGTTATGGCAGTTTAGTTCATATGGCAGCGGAACATTTAAATAAAAGTGCACTTTACACTGCTTTTGAATTCATTATTTGATTTTGCATATAAAATGTGATTAACAGTGATTAGTCAGGGAAATTATGCAATTAATTGCCCAGCTCTAATATATATACATACACACACACACACATATACACACACACAATTCAATGACTATGACTTCACTGCAAACAATATGAACTGGTAAAACTTCATTTTTTAGCTCATGAAAGCATAACAAATAGCACTGACATTTCAATTTTCATTTGAAGAAATGTTTGCTTTCTTTTAGGAATTCTTGTCTCCCATCCCTGTCATCGGCAGGAAGTGATTGTTTTGTTTGTCTCTTGTGACAGCTGTGTGACGCTGTGGCTAAAAGTGCCTATAAGGGGACCCGTCAAATTAAAAAATGGCAAAGGTTTCCTTTGTGCTGACCTAACTTGATTTAATTTGTTAACATGTAATTCAGTCCTGCTGCATATTCCAAAAGAAGTTGAGATAATCACAACGTAGCTGGTGAGGAGGTTAACAAAATGTGATGACTCTGTCCATGAAAGGCTGTCTGTTGGGAGCACTACTTTGAAAACATAAGCGTCAGGTCATCATTGGAATGTTTTTTGTTTGTTTGTTTGTTTGTTTTAAATGTTACTCAAAGACAAATTGGAAGGGCTCTGCCTGTGTCTCTTGACACAGTTAATCATCATTAATTGATCCGGTTTCAGTGCATAATGGGCAAAGGTGCAAACCTAAACTGGACACCAGTGATCTCCAACGCCTCTGACAGCACTGTATTCAGAACTGCTAATCATCAAGAGGTGATATAACCACAGGGGCGAGGAATTACGTTGGGAAACATTTGTTTAGCACAGGAGCTATATGGAGCAATACGTGTCACATAAAACTACTGTTGAAAATTAGAAGTCTGATGTCAAACTTGTACAGAAGTGGTGCTGATTTCTCTGGGCTCAAAGATGTCGAGGATGGACCATCAAAAGGCTGCGCTGTATTTTGGAAAGACTACCCAGACTCTTATCAGCAACAAATCGATTGCATTTGTGTATCCATAATACAAGAATGCTTTGTCAGTGTTCTGAGCATGAATGCAACAGAACCGAGTGGTAAAAGGTTTACAATCCCAAAATGCTTTGGAAAGTGCATTGGGCCTGAATTACACCAACAAGTGAAACGCAACTGAAGTGACAGAACATGGAATATCTCTGGTTCTCGCTCTTATCAGTCAAAGAAATGAAAGTAAAAGTAAATCCTTTTAAGAGTCACAATTTATTCTTATTTTCCATAGTGTCTCGACATTTCCAATGTGGACTTTTATATAAATCAATTATTAATCCATATGCCATGCAGCATTCATTCCAGAAATGAAGTTTCATAATATTATGTTTGTTCTAGAATGACAGCTAAAGTGTCCTGTGTGTTGTGAAGGTATTTCCTGCCTGATAATAGTCACCTCCCTCATCAGAGCAGAGGATATCCCTTACCGCTCAGCTTTTGTGCAAAAATTACAGAGGGGAGGAAGAGCAGAACGTCCGTCTTACCTAGACCAGAGTAAACATCAGTGGAAAGTCCTCCTGGGTCATTTCCAATAAAACTGTGGAACCGGAGGAGGAAGCTGTGTTCAAAAACCAAGACAGAACAGCTGCATCCACAGAAACTGCTCTGCATCCACTGCTCTGTAAACCTGGGCAACAAAATTCAAACTTTTTGAAGTAATTTGAGCTACTTTTCAACAAAGACTGAATAACTGCTCAACAATCATAAGCATAAGCAATTAAAAATATATGTCAGCTGCAGCCAGAAAACTATACCTGACAATCAAGATTAGACCAGCTTGTGAAGCCCAAGATAAAACCACAGCTTCATGCTCAAAAGCACTTCATTCTCCAAGATGAGAATCAAATTTATGATTTTTTCTAATTCCTACATTGCAATTCAAGACTCATGGTGCCCAAAAAAAGACATAAAAAAAAGATCCTCAAGGATACAGTGATGCGTCTATTGGATTGTCATGTAGATTAATTGATACTCTATAATAATCTTAGTAAAAAAAAAAAAAAAAAAGCTCCAGAATTGATGCCTGAATGCATCAGAAGTTTTAATCCTAACATGAGTTTCTGAGGTTTATATTCACATCTTATTTTCTGGAGCTATTTTTCTGCTCAAGCAGAGATAACTCACTGCATGACTTTAAGTGAATCATTGAGGATTAAGATCACTTTTTGCTGTCAAAAAGCAAGTGCACTGTGAAAGTCCAGTCATTTTGCATTCGTGTTCAGCAGCCAAAAAGAAGTGACTTGATTGTTGAAGAGGCAGCTCTGAGATCTAAATATCTCAACAGATCAAGATGTCTTCTAGTCAGAGCACAAACAGCTTTCTGAGTACAAGAAAATACACTTGTGATGAATGTGTATACAGACTTCTTTTTTACAGATTACAACATACTGGATAGTCAATAAGACTTGCAGAGGCATCGCATGTATAATATACTGACAAGGCCTTTGGGAAATAAAGAAGAAGTAGGGTTTCATAATGTCGAGGTTTTTGCCACTCATAATCACATAAAAAAAAAAACAACTTTACGCAAAAGAAATACTAGAAAAGTAAAGGTTTTAAATGATTGTGTTATATGATTTTTGAATAGGTAAATAGAAATCTTGGGAGTAACAAAAGCCAGGCGCACATGTTTGTCAGATTTCTTTGACATTAGTATTTTTTTTTCTACTCTCAGCTCAACTAATTTCCTCTCCCTCCCTTCATGTTCACACCACAGATGACGACGAGTGCCAGAATGTGACGAATATCTGCGGGGCCAGGGGCAACTGTACCAACACGGCGGGCAGCTACTACTGCACGTGCATCTCTGGGTACACATCCACAGGACAGCCTGAGTTCCAGCCCAATGATGGGACTGAATGCACCGGTAATGTCTAACTGGGACTATGAATGTACAGGGGGGGGGGGGGTGTGCAGTACTGTAACTGGTACCCACGGAGGACTTCAGCACCAGCATCATACATGACTACAGTATGTGTTGAAGCAGTTACCACACAGCTGTGCGGGTGTCAGGTCTGGGAATGTGCGAAGTGTTTTCTCTCTCAGCGCTCAGAGCAGGATAACTATGTTGGAGGTTTTCTTTTTTTTTCCCTTTTTATTGGTTTGTTTTTTTTCCTCCCTCAACCTTTTGCTTCCTTCCCATCTGCTGCTCTGAGAAACCATCCAAGATGTTTTGTTTATTTCGCACCACAAGAACAGCACCTTTATCCTTAAGCTGCAGGCTGAAGTATTCCTGCAGATGTAACATGCCTATACAAGAATTTTAGATTTTAATTCTTGCACAGAGAGAACTTTTCATATTTGTGGTAAAAAATTACAAAGACACATGTATGTAAGTGTAATTTTTTTTTTTGCTGAATTGTAGATAAGACAGCTTCACCTAAACCAAATTCAACTTCTTTGCATCTTTTAGATACAGATGATGAGTGCAAGTCAGGACAGGCCTGTGGACCAAACTCCCGCTGCCACAACACCAACGGATCTTTCTATTGCACCTGTCAACGTGATTACATTCCGACTTCAGGCACAAAGGAGTTTCACCCAGAGAGAGGTGTAATATGTAAAGGTCGGTATGCGAACAGAAGAGCATGCCTTTGCGCACACGCACACGTTGCACGAGCACGCTCACATTCAAGGACAAGAATCTGCTTTCTTCCTGTTTTCATGTTTGCACTCTCAAACGTATACACAACACACAGGCAGGCAGGCATTTTTAACCTTTTTTTGGAGGACTTCTTCTTCAAAGGGTGATATTTTTCAAGTTTAATGAATGTGAATGACAAAGAAAGGTGGCGTTACGTATGTAGCCTGTATTAGACTGTATAAATGAATGACTCTTGCTTTTTTATTTTCCCCAGAACATCCTCAAATATACTGCCATGACAACATCAGATGCATGATGCAGGCAGTCAACAGAACACTTGAATATGTAAGTACCTCTCAAGCAAATGTTTAGGAGGATATAATACACACGATGACACTGCCCCCTGTTGGAGAGAGTGAGAATGCCAACACGGTCTGAAACAGACTGAGGCTATTTTGTGGAATATGAGGGAAAGGCAGCACATGAACCTCTATGATCTAAATGCCACCTGCAGCGCTTGTGTTTTCAGATGTGAATTTCTAGGGAAGAGAACTGAGAGTTACAGCGGCCACCAGTTTAGGGCTGACATTTTGCTGGTATGTGTGGTATCGCCAACGAGGGTTTTTGAAGCATCAGAACTGTTGACAAGCTTATGTTTGGAAGGAGGATGAGATAAAATATTGTGGATTTTCCACTCAAAAACGTTTTGATTGCTAGTTGAGCAACATCTCAACGGCTGTTGCAAGAACCAGTGGAACATTTTGCATGAGTGGGACTGTTTCAGATTGTTCCATCCTGGAACATCATTCACTGCCTTTTAATTAAAGTTGGTGTTTCAGATGTACACACACCATTTCCTTTGACGCCAGAGCTATGATGCTAAAGATACACAATGAATGACACAGAAATCAAAAAAATCCAAAGCAATTTTGGAATATTTAGTTTTTGTATTCTCAGTTGCTGGTTATTATCTCGTGTCCCTGTTGTGTTAGACTCTAAAATTAAACGATGATCCTGGACAATAAACCACGAAGCGACTGGTTCGATTGGCAGCGCTTCACAACTTCAACCTGGGACATTATACATTAACAAGCATTCTCTGCTTTGATTTGTGATGAAGTAACAGCATTACAGTGGAGGAAATAAGTATTTGATCCCCCGCTGATTTTGGCAGTTGTCATACTAAGAAATAAATGAACAGTCTCAGATTTTTTATGGCAGATTTATTTTAACAGTTATAGAAAGAATATTGGAAAAAAAATTGAGAAAATTACAGGAAATGAAAAATAAAAATTACTTTGCAAGTCATTGAGGGAAATAAGTATTTGATCCCCGACCAACCTTGACCAGTACTGGTTCCCACAGACCACTGACATACTCCTAATCTCTCTGAAGTAATTACCTGCATGAGAGACACCTGTTCCAAATAGTCACCTGTAGAAAAAGCCATCTGCCCACAGACTCAGTAATACTCCACCATCTCCACCATGGGCAAGACTAAAGAGCTGTCAAAAGATGTCAGGGACAAAGTTGTTTAACTCCACAAGGCTGGAATGGGCACTTGACAGCACATGAAAATGGGTTGTGGATGGGTCTTCCAGCATGACAACGACCCAAAACATACAGCCAAGGAAACAAAGGAGTGGCTCCATAAGAAGCACATCAAGGTCATGGAATGGCCTAGCCAGTCTCCCGACCTTCATCCTATTGAAAATCTATGGAGAGAGCTGAAGCTGCGAGTTTCCAAGCACAAGCCTCAAAACCTTCAGGATTTGGAGAAGATCTGCAGAGAGGAGTGGACGAAAATTACGGGGACGGGGAATCAAATACTTATTTCCTCAACTGTATGTGAGCTCAGCCTGGTAGAGACATCAGCCGGGTCTAAACTGCTGCCGCTTGAGCTTAGCTTTTCTGTTGATTACAAAAGTTCTTCATGTCAGCAAGACTTATGGACTTATTTTGTTCAAAAGTAAAGATTTCTCTCCACATTTTTTAAAAAACTTATTGGCTCGAAGAAAAGAAGCATCCAAACAAGGACTGAAACCAGAACCTAGATTCTGTCCAGGTTGTGCCGGTTAAGTCAGACTCACTGCAGAGCCTGAACCACCACATAAATATAGTGCTGTTACAAAAGGGACTGTGTGTTTTTTTCGGAGCATCCAAAAACACACAGCACCATCTCTGGGTCCACAAAATTGAAGATGAACATTGAGAATTCATGAAAACTATATAACTAAATATATATTCATATTTTTCCCCCCTTCTAGATGAGCAACCTCACAGACCCTCAAAGTCTGCTGAAAGAAATCGCCAAGCAGACGTCTGGTGAACTTACGTCAGTGGAAGTGATTGTATATGTTGAGGCCTTGAGTCGATCAGTGTCAGCTCTGGCTGCTCGAGAGAAGGATTACGCTGTCAAACCATCTGCCATCGGCTCAACTCTTTCAGTAGGCTCTGTTTACCTTTGTTGTTTTTCAATCAACACTTGGAGCTCTGCCTGAACTGCAGTTATGTCTTGAACCGGTTTAAGAAAACAACTGCTGCTACATAAGTGGCCTACACTGCTAAGCGCCCTCTGTACGATGCCGCCTGGTGTGATTTTGTGCCAGGACATAATATCTGTGATGAACTGTGTATATGTAATCCAACTTTTCTCTCGCACAAGTGACGACAAATGTTTCATTACATCTATCACACTCAAACCACATCTAATTAAAAGCATATTTCAGTCGAGCCATACATTACGTAAAATGTTATTGTCGACATGCCACACTGATTTGAAATTCTTTTGAAATAGAAATTAGTGAAAGGAGTAAACAACCTTGTGGAGAAGGATGAAGTGGTGGCTTGGAGCAGAATTAAAGAAGAGCGCCGTGAACATACCATCACCAAGCTGCTGCATGCTGTCGAAGAAAGTGCTCTGACTTTGGGCAGCAGCTACCAAACCCCAACTGAGCTCGAAATCAAAGAGACTGAAATGGGTGAGACAATGTGTACCGTAAGGAGTCTTCACACACATTCCAGTTAGATTATATCTGCCCATTTAGCTAAAACTCAGACTCAGGAGGAACTCTGTGGGTTCCATCAAGGCCATGGATCACTGGACCAGCTCTATACCTTCACTAGGGTCCTAGAGGGAACATGGGAGTTTGCCAATGGGGTCCACGTGCTTTGTAGATTTGGAGAATGCATTTGACTGCATTTGTGGGCGTTTTGGGTACCGGGTCTGTTGCTTCAGGCTATAAAGTCCCAAAGCAAACTGAGAGAGACTTTGATTTGCTTCGCCAGCACTTAGTTCAAATCCTTTCCAGGAGATGGATGCTGCCATGGCTGGCCCGTGTCACTGTTTCTGTCTGAGGGATTGACAGGCAAATTAGTGCAGTTTCTGCAGGTCTGTGGAGGTAAAGACATAATTGGGCCAAAAGACAAGACTCTCTGTTTACTGGTCCGTCTTTGTTCCTTCATCTGTAGACACCAGTTCTGGGGAATAACAGAAAGAGTTAGACCATGAATATGAGTTTCTTCAGTAGGATGGCTTGATGTCCCAGGTGTTTAGAGCATGTCCAACTGAGAGCCCCCATGGTAGACCCAAGAAACGCTGGAGAGATTACACCCCTTGCTGGCCTGGGAACACCTTGGGGTACTCCCAGAATAGATGGAGGGGGTTGTCTGTGAGAGGGAGGCTCGGGCCTCTGGTTAGACCCAAACCCAGATGAATGGACGGATAGATGCACCTTTTTTATATATATATTATTTCTTAATCATCTTGATATCCCTGACTTATTTTTTATCTTTCACCCACAGAATTGAAACTCTTCACCTTTGATGCTCATCACACAGCAGCTAAACTGTCTGTTTCCATGGGAGGAGATCATATAAATCTGACACGAAAACTGAGACCGGAAGTGGGTAGAAATGGTAATGAAGTCTTAATGTTCACCAAGAGCAAAATCAAATGCATTTGCCGGACTCAGATGAAGGTCAATGCGGACTTGCTCTCAGCAGGCATTTCCAATTTAATATCAGGGTTTAGTTTATACTGTCCCTCTGACAACAGTTTCACACTGTCTTTGTTTTCAAAGATGTCAAATGAATACCATCTTTCCTTTTTTTTTTTTTTTTTTTGCCAATTTAGTGAACTGAGAAAGAGTAGCTAGTCTTATACACCTGACTCCTGATTTTCCTGCCCTCCTGAGTGACAACCCAACTAGTAATATAAAACTATGTTTGTTCATTAAGACTCATTGACTTAGCCTCACTTAAACTTTCCTCAGTGACGAAGGGAGCTTGGCCACTCTGGTCTTAACACTTGTTTTGTCCATCAGGAAGTGTGTCAGTGGTGTTTGTGCGATATGACAGCATCAGTGACATCCTGAAGCCGAGCAGCGACCCAGGTGTGACAGACTACTCGCGCTATGCAGGAACAGGGGAAATCAATGTCAACTCCCAAGTCATAGCAGCAGCCGTCAAACCTGCTGACGTTTACCAACTTGACCATGTCACCTTCACTCTGACACACAATGAGGTAAAGACTTTAGAGAGTGCTGATGCTGGCTGTATTGTTTTCCACTTCGACACTGTTATTTTGTAAGTGAATGTGTTTAAAATATGTGCTTCCTCAGTCTCTTTCTGTGCCAAAGAAATAATCTGCCAGAGCAGTTTTTCTTTTGTTTTAACATGTTGTAATGTTGTTTTCTGCTCGTTTGGAAACATTTTTGACTGCAGATTCATTCAGGAATGTGCAATTTTTTAATTATTTTTTTCCCCCATCTTTCACTTAAAGTACAGAGTTTAAGTGAAAGAGCACTTAAATCATCATCCTTCTCTCATTCTTTTGTCATTTTTCTTGTTGTAAAACAGCAGGAAAAACAGTGCATAGTCACTGTACAGAAACAAAACTCTACAGCTACAAAACAAAAAAACGACGAGAGACATGCAATAAGCGCAAATGCATTTTAAACACCTGCAAAGAGGTATAAAACTGGAATAAAAAGCAAACACAAAAACTAAGAAAAAGTTCCTGGGTTCATATTAGTAATTTGTTAACTATAGGGATCTTATCGGGATCTTTCGTTCATATTTTCTAATTCAGATGTGTCGGACTGGAGTGATCCCTCTGTTGCTGTTTTTGTGTAAGAAAAAGCTTCCTTATTCCCAGTTTGAGTCTTGAATTAAGTTGATAACTGACAGTTTCTGTTAAAGTCAAATTCAAACAAACAAAAAAAGATGGGATTAAGAGTAAGCACTTTGCATAGAGATCAGAAGAAATGTATTACATTTACGTTTCTGCAACCACCTTTCATGCACAATATAAAGAAATGATGCAGAGGAAAAAGTAATGAGATGATGATTTGTTAATTACCCAGAAAGAATATTAATATGCATTATCATTGCTGCAGTTTGTTTATTTGGTGAGGACATTGAATATTAAAGGAGCAATAAGTGGAAATCCATTATTTAAGACTGAAGGAATTAAAAAATCGCTACATGGAGAACGAGAGGTGTAATTTCATCTGGAGTATAGGATGACGTCACACACCCGCTCTCTGTGTTGATCTCCAGCCTCAAGTTTACAAGCCGGTCCGGCCGCGCGTTCATGTGCGTTCATGTGAAACTTCGCCTCCTCCCTCCTCGCCCCTCCCCCCTCCCTCTCTATAAAACGCGACAGCCAGTGAGTAGTGACGGCGGCAGCATTTTCGAACTGAAATGGCAGACAGCGGAACAAAACCTTCCAATGAAGACGAGCAGGAGCAGACAAAAAAAAAAACGGTCATTGGCAAAGAAATTGTCCAATAAAGAAAGAGATAAAACCAGAATTAACATTGGCCTGGCGTTTCCGAGGTGGAGGGAGCTACGAGAGCTAAAGGGGCTACAGTCGGACTCGGAGCTGGCTCTTCGTCTGTTTGAACTGTCTGCTAACGCAATTAGCGGCGAATAGATAACGTTTGATGCTAATGGTGACTCACTAAATTAGTGACATAAAGATTAATTTACGGACAAGCCAGTATAAACATTATAATGTTATAAATGACTTACTTTGTTACTCGCCATGGTGATGTTTTGCTCGGTGTAGGTAGATCTTCGAAGCGAGCGGGGGTGTAGTGGGGGAGTGTGTGGAGGGGAGGGGAGGGGGGGGGGGGGTTGGTGGCGAGCAGAGGCAGAGGGAGGTGTGGCTAATGGCACACTTTGTTTTGGTCTACAGGCAGTGCTCAACAGCAAACCTAGCGGTGAAATGATTTCGCTTTTTGCTCCTTTAATGAACACCAGGTATTTGGTAACGGGACACACATTTTGCACATATACACACTTTTTAAAAAAGACTAAAGAGTTCAAATTGATAATTGGTAAACATTTAAAAATGTTTCATCAGTTGGAATAAATACATGTTAACTTAACAAGCATTAATAATGTACTTTGACCACACATATCGAGTGGTAAATACTCAGCATATGAAGGTGGTGGATGAAACTAATCTCTTTGAATGAAATGTCTCATATACCGCATGATGCACTCGGACTTCAGAAGGACTATAACTCATTTCCCTGCTGTTTTGATGACACCTGCACAATCAGTTATTACTTCCTATTAAAGTAATATCCTGGAGCACTGCAGTTCTAAAACTAATAAAAAACTGCCCCATCCAGAGTTATAACAGCTGCGTTGGTTCTCTTCTTCCCCTGAAGCCCATCAACACTAAAGCTGATGTGACGAAGTGTGCCTTCTGGGAGTATGAGACGGGCAGCCTGCAGGGCCGCTGGGCCACTCACGGCTGCAAGACGCTCCACGTCGACAGCAACGCAACCACCTGCTCCTGCAATCACCTCACACACTTTGCTATCCTCATGTCATCAGGGCGGGCCAATGTGAGTGAACTTGCTTTCAGAAACAGCCGTGTAGACGGCCTTTTGTCAAAATGATCATGTATGTTTGAAAACGTTTAAACCCAATATCTGCGTCAGAGTTTCCCAGCTGTTTGATGCTTTCAGTAGGTTCTGTTGTCAGTCAGTGTGTGTAAAATACAGTTTCATGTGTTGTTTTCTTTCTCTGCTTCAAGTATTAACTGTCACTGTGAAATATACATTACCAAAATATTTGTAATCCATTTAATTCATTTGTGAACTATTTATACCAAAAATATAAAGACAGTTCCCACATCATTTATAGTCAAAAATATAAAAAATCACATCTTATTTGACCTGGGGTTTTTTTTGTAAGATTTTTAAGGGCCATTTAAGCTTTTTAAACTATTTTCTTTTACAACCACTAAAGTTAGTGAAAACTGAGAAGTTCTCAAACAGAACCACTAACTCTTGTTGATGATGCAATAACCATTTCATCACATTCCAGCAGCATTCTTTCATACCGCTGTCAATTTCTATACTTTTATTATTATTTTAACATTGAGGTGTAGTCTGACATTTGTATTATGAACATAACTGCAGCTACAAAAACTGAGAAAATGAACATTTCAAGGCACCACTTCAGCAAAATCAAAGGTGTTATTCACAAATAAATCATTCAGGAGACCGGATGACTCATATTCCAAGACCAGTAAAAAGCCAATATGCCCGTAAACTGAGGCTGCCGCAGGTTACTGGGACGACCTCAGTCTATACCTATATGAAGTGATTCCATGCAGAAAATACAACAAAATACAATCTGAGCATACCATGAAACTGTGAATGAAACACCTGCCTTTCTATTTGCTCCTCAGTTGGTGGCCCACCAAACCATCCTGACCAGGATCACCCAGCTGGGGATGATCATCTCCCTCATCTGTCTGTCCATGTGTATCTTTACCTTCTGGTTCTTCAGTGAGATCCAGAGCACCAGAACCACCATCCACAAGAACCTGTGCTGCAGCCTGTTTATGGCTGAGTTCATCTTCCTGGTGGGGATCAACATGAACACTCATAAGGTGTGGAACAACAGTCACTTCGTTACCTGTCCTGTATTCATTTGTCATTTTTCAAATCTTTTCTTATATATATAGAGAGAGAGATAGAGAGATAGATAGATATATGACAAAAAATACAAATCTTCCATGCACAAGAAAAAAAAAATCTCCCTCTTTTTGTCTTTTGGCAGCTGTTCTGCTCTGTGATTGCAGGGCTGCTGCATTACTTCTTCCTCGCAGCCTTTGCCTGGATGTGCATCGAGGGCATCCATTTGTACTTAATAGTGGTTGGCGTCATCTACAACAAAGGCTTTCTCCATCGGAACTTTTACATCTTTGGCTACGGGAGCCCAGCAGTGGTGGTGACCATCTCAGCAACACTGGGCTCAAAGTATTATGGCACAGATAAAATGTAAGCAGAAAATAACTGATCTGTGTTCCGGGTGAAAATGCGGGGGCAACAACGACCTGTACGTTGACGTCAGAATTTATCAGGAAGCAAGATAAACACATCGTATTATAATGAGATTAATTCGGTCTGCAGGGACATAAAAGAAGTTGAGGTTGCCTCAACCTTCTGGTAGAAATTAAGTTAATTAAGTAAGTTAATTAAAAAAAGGGGGGGTGCAATTGTTTGACAACACGGAGAGTTTGAATAGATGTCTCTAAACAAGTTAGGTCCTCTTTTCATAATTACAGTTATAAATGAGATGTTATTTCTCATTACTATACGGAGAGATTATTTTATCTAACCAATTGCTTTTCTCCTTAGATTAAAAAAAAATAAAATAAAATGCTGTAACCCTGAGGCAAGATACGAGCAAAATTAAATTCTAGAATACAAAATCAGTAAATAAAAGTGTTTATTAAAGAAGGCATTGTATTGTAGGTGTTGGCTGAGTACAGAAAATCACTTCATCTGGAGCTTCATTGGACCGGCATGTTTGATCATCCTGGTAAGATCAGCTGTCTCTGAATCACACAAAATATTAAGAAAGTCATTCAGTAAATGTGGAATGCTTCTATATAAATTAGTCATCAGATCCTGTATGTTTTTTGTGCTTTTTTTTTTTTTTTTTTTCCTTGGTTTCCACTAAAGGTTAATCTCTTGGCCTTCGGAGTAATCATCTACAAGGTGTACCGGCACACTGCTGTGAAGAAGCCTGAACTCAGCCACTATGAAAACATCAGGTAGGATTAGCGCTGCTCCTGTTGAGTGGCTCAAAAACATATTCAAAGTAAACTCTGTAAGTTGCTTACCTTCTGGATTATTAAGATTTCATGTTATGGCCCTGCAAAGTTAAATAACAAATTAAGTGTGACTCTAAAAGGAGGTGTGCTGTGCTCTGAGCAGTTATATCAGTCATATCCCCCCCCCTCCCCCAGGTCCTGCGCCCGCGGCGCCATGGCCCTGCTGTTTGTGCTCGGCGCCACATGGACTTTTGGCGTGCTGCACATTCTCCATGAAACGACCCTCACTGCCTACCTGTTCACCTTCACAAACGCCTTTCAGGGAATGTTCATCTTCATCTTCCTTTGTGTGCTGTCCAGAAAGGTAATCATGCTCCTCTGACTCCCCCTAAGGAATTATTTCATAGAATGGTATTTTAATATATTATTTAGTATAAATTAACTTAGATCACTTATCTCATAGTTATTATTTTTATCCCATGCTGTACCCACTTTCTGTTTTTTGTCTCATTCCAGATCCAGGAGGAGTACTACAGGCTTTTCAAAAATGTGCCATGTTGTTTTGAATGTCTAAGATGAATTAATTCAGCCAAAGCTTGACCATCTGCACTTGTACAATAATAGACAGCTTTGCAGCATCCTGTGACTCCGTGCTTTCATTTTTGAGGGAAGGATTCTGTTGGAGGAATTGTTAAGCACAGATGTCTGACAGACGTAGCATGTGTAGCTTCTAAAAGTCTTCTTTTCCACTCAAACGACCAGAATAATATATTCATCATTTTGTTTCAATTATATCTACTGAATGTCTTAACAAAATCATACAAATGTATTGACCTTTTTACAAAAACACATTTAATTCAGAGCAGTAGCAGTATTTTGTTGTTGTTTGCTTTTTGTTTTCAGTTTAATACACTTTTAGATATCATCCACACAGTCTCACTGGTCCTTCCTTTTGTTTGAAATTGATTTGTAAATTATTAAAAATGAACGTGGCAAACCTATATCTCTGTTGCTCGCTTCTATTATGTGAAGAATCGATGCTGCTGTCCAATCCAGTCTTCAGCATCTCTTTCTAAACAGCACACAGCTCAGGGTTCAGTCAATGGAAACGCGCTGGGATGATTGCACATGTCAACACCGCCATCTAGTGGACACAGTTGGCAACGAGCACTTTAGCCTTAGCTCAGACTCTTTTTCTTTTTACCGTTTTTGCTTGTATTCTGGGTGATAAATAAGATTTCTTGTACATAATTTCTCAACATTGTGTCCACTGGACTGTAGGATGCTTTGTTTGCTCACCAATTTGACAAATGATTTTCAAAGTACTGAAATGTTTAATCTGTTTCCATCTCATCTTATCAGATTTGCTTATCAAAAAACTAGCTTGAAACAATGAGAAAACCAGCTGGTAAACATGTACAATTTTTCCTTTTTTTTAATGATGACAGCTGACTGATGTCTTACATTAACATCAGATCTGTTGGACATGTGTAGTATACAGGCCAGCTGACAGTCTTGTCTGGGCCCGGGGCAAGATAATGTTAGATGGGCCCTCCCCTACACCACCGCCGTTTCTTTTTTTTTTTTGTCACTAAACATCACCAGTTCTGTTTGATATATTGTGATGTGTAATGCAATAAATAAGGTATTGTATATGAGGAGAAAATCTTAGCTCTCCATGGCAGCTGAAGTTTTAGTTAAATATGAAAGGCCCCTGCTAATATTATTAAGATTTATGCATACACATTTTCTAATTCTTATACATGCAGGAAAAATAGACCAGGTAAGAATACATTAGGCATTTTAATTTGAAGAATTTTTTCTTTGTCAACTGATAATACAGTAAATAAACATGTATATCAAACTTTAAATGAAAACTTGAATTGTCAGTTTTATATCTTCAAAACCAAATGAACATCTCCATCTATTGAATTTAGGGAACTTGTTGACTTTTTTCTACTTTAAAAGAGAACAACAAACATGGGAGGCAAAATAGGGCCTTTTTTGAGCTGCTATATGTTAACCAGTCCCTATCTATTTTTTCCCGTCCATTGTGGGATGGAGAATATGTCAAATAGTTTGGAAATTGCCTGCCCTCTGCATCTGTCGGCAATTCCTTTGCCCTCTCTGAAAAAGGCGTTCATTTTGCCATCACGCGCACGAGGTTCACTCTTTCAGAGTCGGTCATTGTAGTTGGCCATAATGCAGGATCGCTGAAATGTTGTGCCTGATAATCAGTCTCCAGGGCCGTTTCTAGTCACCTTGGGGTCCCTCGGCAAGTGTGAGCATGGGGGCTCTCCCGGCCCAAAAACACCAAGAAAATCATTCAATCCAAAAAATCTTTTATTTTAAATAACACAAGTGCACAATAATGTAAGAACACTTGCAGTTGTGGTTGTTGTTGTGGACACAGTTATTTGAGAATTCAAGATCTGAGATGTACACTTATCACCTAGATTCTGGGCAGTGTTTGTGTTACCTTCTCTTGATGAAGTGCTGGGAGTGGAGGCCAGGGTACCACTTGATGTTAAAGTCTCTCCCGAGTCTCTTCCCGTGTTTTCATCTTCAATATGAGAAGTTGATGGTTTATTTAAATATAACAATGTTGCTGAGATTAAAAGTGATCACTACAAACAGCTCAGGGAGATAAATTCACTTTACCATCAGCAGTGGGAGCATCCTTTGGAGGAAGAGGTTCCATGAATTTAAGCAGAGAACCTTGAAGGAGTAAGAAAAGATCTGGTTAGTTTTCTGATTTGTGTGTTTAGTACATTGATTTAGCCTAGCTATAGAGTAGTCTGTAACAGACAACAGATTTAAGCATTCTGCTTGAAAATTAGACAGCTGATGCTTTAAAAACAGTGAACAACCAGAGGACATAAGTGGAGTTTTGTTGTAAAAAAACAGGTGTTTTCAGTAGTAACAAGAGTAATAAGAGTTGTTAAAACACCACTGCTTCATTTATACAGTTTAAATGAATATTTTGCATTAGTTAAAACATGGCAGCAGCCAGCAGCAACACTATTTGTTACTACACAGCTATGTTTTGTTGTTAACAGTGGTGTTTCCAGAGGTAATAACGTAGGTAATATATGCAGAGAGAGAGAAACTGTTCGCATTCGTTAGCATTTGCCAGCCAGCGAGCTAGCGAAAATAGACCTCATCCTCACGCATAGGCTAGCTTTTTTTTTTTCTTTTGGCCTAATAGCTGCACTTGTACAACACTGAAGACTCAAACTCCTAATTTATCAAATTAACTGTCACTTACCGGTGTCTTGCTTTTTCTTTGCCTCCTATTCCTTTTTCTTCTTCCGTTTTTCATAACCGGAAGGATAACTTCGTTTCATTTTTCCTTTTAAATTTTCCGCCGCTAAATACACTTTTGCTGGTTGAAGTCCAAAGCCAAAATTGGTGGAGGGGACGGGGCCCCGCCCCGCGTTGAGGGGGTACTCCGAGGGCGATCTGTCGCTGCATTTACCTTTCACCACAGGGGGACAGACGGTGTGTCGTTGCATTTAGTTCCTAATCAGTCGTTGTCTGGGGGCCCCCCGATTGGTCGGGAGGAGAGATAACCACAAGGGCGGGGCCCCGCCCCACATTGAGAGGGGCCTCCGAGGGCGATCTGTCGCTGCATTTTCCTTTCACCACAAATAGGACTATTCTGACATTTTTTTAAATTCCACAATTTAATGAGGGCCCAGTTGTGGGCCCCCCTCTCCCTGGGCCCGGGACAGCAGACCCGTTTGTCCCCCCCTATCGACGGGCCTGGTAGTATATGTTGTTAACTCTCACTTTAAGTCATCGGGCTGATATTTTTAAATGTTTCACAAATATGATGTTGTTGATCACTATGGACAATTTTTTTCTTCTCGATAAAACCCTTTCAGCTGAGACAGGCCCGATGCAAACATTGACTTATGACCCTTTAGTGGTTGTCTGGGTGGCTTCTGTCTGGTCCATCTTGTGACAGTAAATCTGAGGAATTAATTGTCTTTCACTTTCTTCTAATCTATTTTTTGATAAACTCACATAAGCAGCTACAATCTGTGACTCAGTAAATTGAAAAAATAAAATCACTGACAGAGTAAGACTTTTGTAACAGCATGAGTTCCTGGAAAAATAAAATAGCTTCATCTTGTCTGAAAGACATAAACAGCATTAAAGACCTCAGATTTTATACTGTTGGTCTGTGTTATTAAAAAAAATATCTACAAGACTTTCCTTCTCTTTTTTGTTTTGTAATATTAAAAAATAAATAAAAATCCTCACTTCAAGTATAAAATATGTCGTTGCCCTTGATCGGCTAAAACAAAAAGCAAGAAAAGACGATCAGCAAGAGTTTGCCTTATCAACAGTTTCTTCTCAGGTGATCTGACTTAACTGAACCTAAAAATCAAAGTCATGCTAAGCTTTATCATGATACTAGTTAACAACCCCACGATGGGCTTGAAAATAATTCTGCGACTGCTCTGCATTGATGGACATCTATATGTCATATAGCATGTTCCTGCAACATTACGACCATCTCAGAAGTATAATATGAGACTGGAACTGAGACTGGCCTTCATCCAAGGCTTTGAGAACTAACATGACCTGGATGCATATGAGTCTACAGCAGTGAACTCCATTCAACATCACTTGATTTAAGAAAAAAAATCAACATGGATGGATGGATGGATGGATGGATGGATAGATAGACAGACATGGTTATTGCAATTATTATTAAATACATTTTTCAAAATCATTAATGTTGGAGTAGATTGTATTTAATTGATTTACTTCAGATGTAGCTTACTCTTAAAAAATGAGAGAATATTTAAGTTTGTGTCTGTCAGAAACAACTCTGGCCGTTTTAAAATGCTCTTTACAAAAATTGTTACGACCCGTCTCAGTCAGGAAAAAAAGGGAAATAATGACCTGCAGCAACTTCAAAGACACCCTAAAAAACAGAAAGACAGGCTATAGGCCAATACTAATTAAACCAAAAACTATAGAGAAACTATTAAAAAAAACAGTCAGTGCTTATTATTAATGTCTCAGTTCATGATATGCAGGAAAAATGAAATTGTAAGATGCGTGTGGATGCTAACATGAAAAAACTGACATGATTCAACGCAATGTTGTGAGAATGGCATGCAGCATCTTTACGGTCACATGCTGGATGAGTAAAGCAAGGAAATCTTTTATTGCCTAGTTCTCATAAGGATAAAGGATTTACACTAGTTCCAAGTATTAAAGTTGAATCCGGAGCAAGACTCAGGCTCTGTTTAGGCTCGTGAAGGTTCTCAGAACTACAAGAAAAAGGGAGGCTGAAGAGAGAAGACTCATTGTTCATGCAAACATGTCTTCTCACCAAAAACTATAGAGAAGTTTAAAAAAATGGTTAGATGAAAGGCATTGTTGATCTTTTCATTGAAACTTAACCTAATCCAGAGCAAGTTATGTTTCCAGCAGGAGCTGCCAAAGAGATACGTCCCTGTTAAAAAATGAACCGATTTCTGACACTGAAAAACCAAGAGTTTATGCTGATGATAACCTCTAAGACTAAGGCACTAATCCTGCTTTGTAGTACAGGTGCCAAGTGGAATGAAGCCTCAGAATGAAAGGTGTACGATAGCCTAAAGAATCCCTCAAGCATCATTTCACAAGAGACTCCTGTGTTATGTAGTCTGAGTATAATCCTAAAAGTTGGCAAGAATATAAACTAAGGATGATTGCTGTCTGATGTCATCACCCTCATATTGCACTTTTATAGAGGACTCTGTATGGCCAAAGGAGAGTTTATTAAATAAACGGATGAAGAGCAGCAATTCACCACATTGTCTGTCTGTTGCATCCTGGAGGAAAGTTTCAAAGGAAAAGCTTGTTGCAGAGGCAGCTGGAAAGCAGAGAAGCAACAGTTTAATGCAGAGCATCTTCTCTTCCTCACCTCCACATGGCTGGTTTGACTGAAGGAATGAATCTGGATCTCACAGGATTTATGCAGTTCAGCAAGGAAAAACATGTTTACTTTATTTCCATACTATAGTAATACAAATACATTAATAATAATAATAATAATAATAATAATAATAATAATAATAATAATAATAATAATAATAATAATAATAATAATAAATAAAGGTTACAGTTTCTGTCAAAGAAAAGGCTCAACATGTTTTCTGTGGCTTATATAACTTAGGTAGTATTAGTGATTCAATTAAAAAAAAACAGTGGGACAGAAAACAAGAGAAAAAGCAAAAAAGATTAAAAGAGAAAGTCCTCAGAACATGGATGATCCAGAAATTACAAAAAAAAAAAAAAAAAAAAAGAAAGGACCAGAGGGCCACAACATTTGTAACTTTGAGAAGCCTTTTTTTTCTTTAATAACAAAAGACAACATGAAATAATATTCACAAAGCAACGTTTCACAAAACATAGAAAAAAAAAACCATTTCATTTTTTACAAAAAAGACAGGACACAAGATGTTGCTATGAGTGAGCCATTTAATAAACTGGTTGACTGGACAAACAGTGGACACCTACTGGCCAACATTAGCATTAACATCCACAGCTTTACAGCTCAATATAATTTAGTTAAAGTGGGTCAGTCACATTAACTAAAATGTTCATTGAATTGACTTTTTATTTTTTATTTATTTTTTTTTTTGACAGTCTGGCTACAGTTCTGAACAGAAGTTGTGGGTTATTTTTGAGTCCTCCTATTAAAGATGAATAATAAGCAGCTCTAGCATGGCGAAGGGCATTTTAAAAAAATATACAGTTAGACTATCTTTCCAAGCTCCATGGGAGTCCACAGATTTACAACAGTACCACTTCTTTCCCATTTTACGCGTTTTTTGTGTCAGTGTGTTCAGAGAAGTGAATTATACCAGGGAGTTGACCTTCTACAGACTTTTTCAGAGGGGCAACAGCATCTAAAGTTGAATGTAATATATGTACAGTATTCTTGACAAGGCAATCAATATCTGCAGAGGTAAATCTCAGGTCATCACCCCCAATTGATCTACCATACTCTACCATAGGAAGATGAGAAACAATAACCTCCTTAAATGTATTTACCACATTATCAGATAGGCATCTACTGTAATAATGCTTTTTATTATGCGTTGTTACATCAAGAATGTTAAATTGAACGCTATTAAATTGTGATCAGAGAGGAGAGGATTCAGAGGCAACGCTAACAAATGATCATGGTTCTGGACCGTAGGTGATGATGAGCAAGTAATTAAAACAGTGTATTGGTTCATTTACTTTTTTGTGAGATGCTCATCGATTCTAAAAGGGAAATTAAGGCTAATTAAAGACTATTACTGTTAAAGGCACGATGCAAATATAATAATGTTAAAATCACCCACAATGACAGCTGTTGTCTGAATTAATTACTAAACCACACAGGAACTTTGACAAAAACTTAAAAACTGACAGTTGAGAGTTTCTGGGTTTTGAACAAAAACTCAGAAATAACTACATAAGTCAAATGAGACAATTTAATTGCACCTGGTTGAGCTGACATGAAACATAACCCCAACAAGAGAATCAGCGCAGGAGGGCAAAACTCCTTCAAGGAGGTAATTCAGCTTGGAAAAGATGTTCTCTCTTCACCTTGTGTAAAGATTTGGAGCAGGTAGAAATTAACTGCAAAGCTTCAAGGGGGGGAAGTAACGGTAGTCCAAGGGTGATGTCAAAGTTAACTCAAATATGCCCTGAAATGTGAAAAAGACATATAGGAAATTTAAAAAAAGAAATGGACAGGAACAGGAGTTGATGTTTGTGACTGGACTGTGAGAAATCATCTGAAGGGACTAGGATCCAAAGAAAAACTAAATATTAAGCATCATTAACATTTAAACTGAAGAAGACAGGGATACAGAGGGCTAAAGAGAATCAGTCATGGACTTCTGATGATCATCTCAGCATCAAATTCAGCTATAAGTCATTAATGTACATTGGGGAAAAAGATAATGCCGGAACATGCATTTCCATTGAAAACCAAGCCTATATATTTCATTTTATTTATTTTATTTGAAGTTCGGCACTTTTTCTCATCCCATTGATCAAAAGCAGATTTGTTAACAATGACGTTTTTTTTTAGGACGATAATGCATTACTATACACTCTAAAAAATAATACACTATTTCAACTTAAATAAATTAAGGTAACAATTTGCATCAGTCTTTTTAATTCCAACTATAATTACTATTGAGTCAATATACTGAGACTTTTAAAGTTGGACAAACTGAACTATTTTTGTACAACCAATATAATTCGGTTTAACCTTTACACTGACACAACTTAATATTAATTCAAAAGCATTGTTAATATTAAGTTGGCAAATTACTTAATTCAAGCAATTCTGATTCCTTTATTTTGCATCATTTCTACTGAAAAAAACTGCACGCAAATTGTTTTTAAGTAAGATAGATTGGTTTTAGAATAAATAGCAAAGCAGTTATAGTTTGAGCTACAAGCTCTTTAATATAAAACCACAGAACATAAATCCAAAATGTCAATTTTCCATGCATTTTGAGCTAAATAATCCATAAATTTTTCTATACCCGTTTAGTTCTGTGCAGGCTGAAAACAGTAAATCTGGAAGGCAGTTTACAGGATGAATAATGCAGACAGTTTGATTCTTGTCAATTTTTATAAGCAAGGTGACTTTTTAAAGACATATTGTTGGTCTAACATTCAAACCATCTTCAAAATGCCTTCTGGATCATTTGTAAAAGTCTTCTTCATTACCTTTGGGTATCAGACATTTATAATAAATGTATGTATCAGTCCAGTAAGTGAGGCCCAGGGTCTGCATAGTTCCAGGTCTTGGTAGATTTCTGTTCCCTCAGTCACAACTGTTGTGGCCTCTCACGTGACAACAGCCTTCATCACTTCGCAGGTCTTCATTTTTTCTGCAAAGGAAGTCAGCAGAGTTGAGCTAAGCTAAGATAGTTAAAATTGTATCAAAAAATTACCAGCACCAAAAAATACAGCACATGTGATTCAACACATTTCATTTAACTGCCAAGTTCACTTTCAAAAGATTTTTCAAATTTTCTTGAAGGTGCACCACTATGGGACACAGGGGCGGTGCTAGGGGGTAGCTTGCAGTTGCTATAGCAACCCCAAAATATGGCCTAGCAACCTCAAAGCAACCCCAAGAATGGAGACTATTAAAAATGAAAAAATCTTAATTGTGTTAAATAAAATAAAAATTGGGACAATTTAATTTAAAATTAATTTCATGTGTTTTTGTTTTAAATTAAAATAAAAGGAAGACGATTAAAAACGATGAGAGAGAGACTCGTCTCGCGAGAGCTGGCCTGCAGGGGTCACGCGAAGTCAGCTTGTGAAAAAAACCGGGCCGTTAGAAAAATTACATCAAAATGGAGGCTATCTGTTGAAGCGTAAGTCTGCCAGATCTCTTCTGATGTGTACTTATGTGAATATTAACTGGATAAAATGTGATGAACAGGTTATTGTCAAATGATTTGTAGTCTGGGCTGTTAATGTACATTTCTCACTGCTGTGAAAAGCGGCATGGCTATGGTAAAATTATAACGAACTTCAAATTGATTTTTTTTTATCTGTTTCATGGCATGCGCGCTAGTTTCAGATAGCGCTGATTAGAATGAGTAGGCCAGTAATGACATACATATCCATATTTATGCTATTTAATTGGTATTGCAATTAAATTGTCCAGCAACTCCTTACAATTGTTTAGCAACCCCTAAGCAACTGCAATGAAAATGTTCTGGCGCCGCCACTAATGGGACATAAAGCATTTTCTAATCCTCTCCCGACAAAAAATTCCTATAAAGAAAAAAAAATACAACTACATAAAACACTCACTTACCTGCAGCACAGTACTGACAACTGACCAACAACTCTATTTCATATTATTTAATGTTAATCTATTTCATACCTGTAGCAGCATGTTCTCCCTTCTGCTGAACATTCTTCTTTTTTTTTTTTTTTTTTTTTTTTTGCAGCTCTTCCTCTTGAGCAGTCCAACGATATGATTTTTGGTTCTAATCCAGTTTTGCTATAAATATTGTCCCCAGGTCAAGAGTGGTGATCCCCCTCAATAATTAATTTATCAAAAATATGAACCAAATAAAAAAGAAGACTTTAATACAGTAGATAATGGATTCTAATATATATATATATATATAAACTGTGACTCTTAACACTGAATCACTGACTTGGAACAAGGATCTTTCTCCAAGACAGGACCTACAGTCCCTGCACTAGTAAAGCTGTCGTCATATCCTCCAATACAATAGGCACCAAGGTTTTCTGCAATAATTCAAGTTCCATTAATTATTTGTGCCAAAGAAATGTAGTCTTTCCTCTTCTAGGCTTGAGAAATTTCTAAAGTGGTTTACTGGTTTTGTGACACCTGAGCTTGTATGATGCTTTACACCTTGAAAAAACAGGTAATGTTTCACAATATGGCCTGAACTCTAATCCAGAGTTAGAGTTTATACAGTCCCAGTAATCTAGGTCAGTGGTCCCCAACCTTTTTTGCATAACGGACGGGTTTAATGTCAAGCAATATTTTCATGGTAAAGATAAATATAAAAAAATAAAATGATAGGACCGGCATAAAAACTGTGGATATTTTTCTATATATTATAATAAACGTAAATCTGCTATGTATTCACGTGCAACTTTATTAATAGCGTCCTCGTAACATCGCACCAACAACAAAACATCGGTAACATTCTTCGGAAAGACACTTTCTGAAGACGTTTGTTTTTTTTTTTTTTAACTCGTTTTGCCACATGATTAAGACACAGGTCTTGAAGTCTTGTCATGTGTCAAAAGTAAATCATAGATGGGTGTAATGGACAGAATCCGGTCATTTTTCAAAATAAAACATCATTTAGACTCAGATAGTAAATCAAACAGTAATAAAGGAAGTGATTTTTTTTTTTCTGCGACCTGGTACCAAATGATCCGCGTACTGGTACCAGGCCGGGGACCGGGTGTTGGGGACCCCTGATCTAGTAGAGATGCGCGGATGACGTATATTTTAACCCGCAACCGCTTCTTAAAATCTCTATCCGCCCGCTATCCATTTGCAGGAACGTTTTTTCACCAATTTTCAAAACCGAACCGACCCGCCATCCTTTTTAATAATATGTAAAATATCTTTTCTTATTATTATTAATTGAGTGCTTCAACCGCAACCCGCCCGAATTTAATTAAAGTATTATTTTTTGACGAGTCATCCGCCCGATATGCGGATTATCCGCTCCGCCCGCGGGTGCGCGGTTCAACCGCGCATCTCTATGATCTAGGTTACTTACATTGTTGATGATTCTTTTTTGATGCCTTCTCTAGTACTTTGAATTAACTCGCTAACTAAAAGCCTGTCAACATCACTAGAAGATAATTGAATTCGCTTCGAGCTATTTTAAATGTTATTGTCATGCGCATGATGAACATGTTATTTGTTCAGTGTGTTGAATCAGTTGGCAGCTCTATAGCAAAACAGGAGAAAAATAGGTTCTTACCAGACAACACATTTCTATACAACCATCTGCAAATGTGCTTGTGGCTGTTCTCCCTGGTTTTTTTGAAAGGTGTGGTCTGACTGCAGAAAAAAAATCAGCTTCGGCCTCGTTCTCAGCTTTTTAAGTGCACTCATTAGAAAAATGGGTTTCATGAATTTAAAACACATGCGTTTTTAACTGAATGCAAATCTGTTAAGGGTAAAGACACTGATTCTTTTCTATTTCAACTTACTTTAGCAAATAAGTTGACAACTTATTGATGAGCATAGATGTGGCAAAGCTTTACCAACAAACCCCTATGAATCAAATTTTAGAGTGTTGGTTCAACCCTTCAAAGACATGGCCAGTAAACAATCTAAGTCTAATTGAAGATTTATGGTGGAATAAAAAAAAAAACTGCTGTATGAGAACACTGGATGGACTGGCTGACTGTCGATTACTTGTGAAATCTTTTTTTACATGCTTTCCTTTTTTACTCTTAACAGGGGAACCTCTAGAACTGCAAAAATGGTGTCCACTAGATGGCAGCACCTTCTGAAACCGGTCTCCAGTTGGTTACTGAAAGTAACCAACTGGAGAAGAGAATTCTTTATATAATCCCACTTACATCCCTGAAACCATTCTAGTGTTACTACAGTACAGTTGAACCTGTCCCATTCCCAGTTCAACGTTTACTGTCCCCCATACTCGCGGAATTTGCTCTTAAAGTTTTTTTTTCATAATGTATTAGAATTTGTGGTAGCCCCCGGCAGTTTTGGGAATTTCGTAAGTAATTTTTTTTTAGCAAAAAAACGCTCACATTCACCCTCACTGGTAAATAATTTTAAAATAACAATGTCAGTTAATTAAAAAAAAAAAAATAGAAAAGAGAGATAACACAGTACATAATTTCTTTAATTACTTTGGGAGGGCCGGACCAAAACCTAAACAAGTATTATTATTATTATTATTATTATTCATTACTACATTATTACTGATTTATTGAGTAAAAATGTCTTAAGAATGTGTTTGGGAAGCATATTTTAGCGTATATAATATAATTCATAATAATTTCTAATATATAATATTCCTTTTAAAACTGCATCAATCATTTGCTGATTTTTTGGGATTCACGGGGGAGGAAGAACCGTAATCCCCTGTAAATAATAAGGTTATACTGTATGTATGAATTGTTCTCATAAATGCTTAAAAGTATGTATTATATTTGAGTTGAGACACATGCTGTGGGGAGGTAATAATCCAGTATTTGAAAGATGCATATATTTCTTCCATTCTGCCACTGTAACTTGCTTGTTACAAAATTCTCAAAAAAAATGAGCAGCGTTCTCTGAAGAATGGGTGGTTAAAACACATCCAGCATTTTGGACGGTACTTGAAAATGGGCTGCAACTGTTTCATTGGTCCACAGGAACACAAGCTGTTAAAGGGCTCACTCTTTTAAACTGACATGCTCTGACTGTTCATTAGAAATCCACTGCCCCTGCCTTTTTTAGGTAAAAGATCAAATTTTTTTTGGAGATGTTGTGAACCGTCGAAATATTGCTTTGTTTTGCTCTTCAGTGCCACCATATTGTATGTCGCATTAGTGCTGTTGTAAATAAATAATCAATTCTGGAATTTTCTATTTCCATTCAAGCCACGACCGCAGCTACTGCTGCAGGACTTATCTTTCTCTATTGTTTGTGTCAATCTGACAATGTCACAGGTCGACACGGCTCTGACTCAGACAGCACATGTTTACTTAAACTCAGCCAGTTGTTTAAATCAGATCTCTGATCAGCTCTCAAGGATAAATGTGAAAAGAAATCTTATATAAGGACAAATGTGAAACAGCTTTAACTCCTGTTTCACCATGCAGGGTCTTCTCCTCTTCACCTGCCTCGTCGCCCTTGCCAGTAAGTTTTACACAAATGATTCATATTGCTATATTGCCTAACATACTTTATACAAATGGTTATTATTTAAATGCGGTTGGTCAATGGTCAGAAATGAGAAATTTAGCTATGAATGACAAAAATTAATTATTTATCATGTAGAAGTTGAATTGTAGCATATGAAGTTATTTATTCTTTTTTTAATGTTCTCAAGTGAATCTTTCAATGTATTGAGATAAAACTTGAAATACTGGATTTTAACATACTGGCTCTATTGTTAATTCTATTATTATGTTTGACTTTTATTCTTAGCTTGTCAAAGTCTACGATATGGTGAGTCTTTTTTAATCCTGATCATTGAGTCACAATGAAAATAACAAATGTGTTATTTTTTTAAACACTGATTGTGATCATGCTTAATCTTTAAAAAAATACCATCCAGATCTCAGCCTGAATCCAAAGAAAATCTATGAATATAAATATGAAGGAGTGGTGAGCTTCGGACTCGGTATACCAAACCTTGCAGAATCTGGTGTGAAAATAATTTGCAAGGCCAAGATCACCGGATCCTCCGGACAAACATTCATTCTAGAGGTGAGAGTGACAACAGAGGGTGATGAATCCTCGCTGATGTTAGAAACACACTCAGTAGTGGAGCTGGGAAGACTTAATTCTTCTTAATGAAATTCATACTGTATTACATCATAAATGTCACCAACAAATCAAATCAATTAATTGGCAGTGAAGCATTTGTTCTTCATCGTGCTAATGCAGACCTTTTTTTTGTCATAGATGCCACAGTAAAACTTTCCCATTTGCTTACATCATTGGGATGATATTTTTATATTAAAGGTTTTTCTGATAGTCTAAGTAAATATATGGAAAGTAGATATGTTCTGTTTTAATAAAAGACATTTTTTGTACATTTCTAGAAGAGAATAATGAACATTTGATTAAATCAAGCAAAAAAGAGAGTTTTCTTTTGTTTTTTGTTTTGACCTTTTTTTTACAAATCCAAAATAACCCCTTGAGTAGCATTTTAATCTTAAAACTCTGATAACATATTCCAGAAAATTCTCTCTTTTGAAATGGGTCTGGTACACCTCCCATTCACAGCTATTTCCACCAGCACAGGATGTGCTGAACGAAAGCTGGGGGTCGGCTGTGTGTTATCACTCATACAGGAGCATCCAAGAGCCACTATTTATAAAAGTCAAGATGGCTGCAGAAATTCTCACAACACCTTGGATGAAACATTTTCACTACTAAACCTATATCAGTCATTCATCTGCATTAATGCTGCACTGCACTCCATTTTGGTGTGGGGTAAAATTAAAAAAAACACTTCTGATTTCCAAAAACACTTCGAGAAGTCACTGGAAAATTCGCCTGTTGTCAGATATAATGAAATTTCAGATTCTTTTTGGAAACCGTGGACACCACAGCCTCTGGACTAAAGAGGAGTGGGATCGTGCAGCTTGTTATCAGTGCTCAGTTCAAAAGTCTGTTCTCTGACGGTATGTGGGTGCATTAGTGCCTGTGGAATGGGCAGGCTAAACCGCTGGAAAGGAAACACTAATGCTAAAAGATATATACAGGTTTAAGAGGACCATATGATCCCATCCAATAAATGTGTTTTGGAATAAATAAAAAAATAAATGCATCAAACTGCATCGATTTTCAAAACATGGTCAAGTCTTTGTCTTTGACATTTGATATTTTACAATTCTATTGTGAATAAAATATGGATTTAGGACATTTTCAAGTCAATGGACACTGTCTTTATCAACAAATGTACACAGTGTCCCAAACCTTTTTGGAGTTGAGGTTGTATTTGGATGTCCATTTATTGAACATTGTCATAAAGATTATCGGGGATTTTGAATACTCAACCCCAAATATTTTCTAAAACAGTCTTCCAATCACCAAACATGTTTGAGGTCAATTAGCAATGAAGATTGTTTTCTTTTTTTTTTTTTTTTTCATATGCTGAAGCATGTGGTACAGGAGTTACGAATTGTCAGGGTTGTTTCTGTCTCTGGTTTATAGATCTCTGATTTGGCTGTGGCCGAGTACAATGGCTTCCCAGGGAAAAATGGCTACGACGCCTCCCCAAAACTGACAAAACACATCGCTGCTCAACTCATCAAACCTTTTATGTTTGAGTACGCCAATGGACATGTCAGTGACATCCATGCCTCTCCTGAGATCTCCACCACTGTTGTCAACATCGTCAGAGGGATACTTGGCTTCTTCCAAGTCACTGTGAAGACCACACAAAAGTTCTACAGCCTGGAGGAGGTAAACCCTACTGACAAATGAACTCCATTATTCCACATAGCATCAGTTAAAGTTTAATTTTATTTTGTTTGTAGATCGGTATCCATGGCACATGTCAGAGTAATTATGCTATTGAAGAAAACATGGAAACAAAGGACATGACCATCACTCAGGTTGTGGATACCAATAACTGCAGGGAGAAAGCAGCTTTGTATACAGGAATGGCAACTGCTGTGGAGGACAAGTTCTCCAAAGAGGTCTGTTTTTTTTCTTCCTCAGTGTGGATGCAGATGATGGCAATTTAGACATATGAATGTCAACTCTGCCTCTGTTTATGTCAATTTCATATCCATAAATCTAGAGAGGAGAATCTGTCGTTTCAATAGTGAGATACATTTACACAGTCAAACCAGCAGTAGAGGGAGGGCTCATTACCAGAGCTCATGGTCTGGAGCAACAACACTTCACTCCCTTCAATGTGAAAGGTGGAACTTACAAGATGCAAGCAATGTAAGAGCAACAAAACTAATGTAAATTTCTGTCTGGCTGCAATACCGATCAAGTGTATTAAATAAGGTTTCCTGCAGGAAAGAATTGGTGCTGCTTAGTGTGAGCGACGCAGGTCGAGCCATCTCATTGGGACCAATGGAAAGCAGGGGCAACATTGTTTACAAGTTTGGAAATGTACACACGAACATCCCCATTCTGATGCAGAGCTTTGAGGACCCTGTACCGAAGGTAACAGTAGCGGTTCAACTTCAAACTCAGCAGATCATGGAGAAATTCAATTCAATTCAATTCAATTTTATTTATATAGCGTCTGTTACAATGACAATTGTCTCTAGGCGCTTTACAGAGACCCAGAGCATGACCCCCGAGCAAATATCATCAACTATGATTATATAATTAAATCCAATCAATGATAATGGCAGGTAAAAAACTCCCACGTAGGGAGAAAAAAACCTTTATACCAAACAGTGGCAAGGAAAAACTCCACTTTAAGAGGAAGAAACCTTGAGCAGGACCTGGCTCATATGGGGGACCTTCCTGCCGAAGGCCAGCCGGGTAGAGAAAGAAAAGAGGGGAGACAGGACAGAGAGAGGATGGAGGACAGAGAGAAGATGGAGGACAGAAAGAGGATGTAGGACAGAAAAAGTAAAAAATAATAATAAAGAAGTAGTGGAATTGTTGTAGGGTGAATGCAAGCGAGCTATGGAGGGCCCTTGGGCGTGTGGTCAGCGTAATGAGCCATGATAGGCTCTTGAGTATCAGTAATGTGCGGGTGGGGTGTAGGTGAGGTGTGTGCGAGAAGAGGGGGAGGAGGGGGGAGGAGGAGGGGGTTTGGGTTTAAGAAAAGAGAAGGGTAGGATTTCAAACAAGAGGATGCGATATATAAATATAAACAGATGGAGGCAGCAGCACTGGGATGAGATGGCCAGAGGACCAGGTCGCCGATCACCACGCCAGTCGGCACCCAAACACAAGTGGAGGAGAACCCCAGGATGGACAGAGGATGGAACTGCAAGTCAGCATGAAACCCAGGAAACTCTGGCCTGCAAATACACAGAAAGAAAAAGGGGCAGAAACAGCACAACAAACACAGGAAAGCAAAGAAAATGGAGCACAGTTTCAGTAACAGGGTGCTCCCAAATAATTATAAATGAGCTGGAGGAGGAGGAAGGGAGGAAGAAAGGGAAGAAAAAGGAGAAGAGCAGTGGAGACACCACTCAGCAGATCATGTTGGTGTCCCCCTGCAGCGTAGGCCTATAGCAGCATAACTATGACGAAGCTGTGATTAAGACGAGCTACTCAAGTCTTACTACTACAACTATAGTTATAACTATTAGCCCCTACACACTATAGATTAGACTAACTGTAGGCTTTACTGAACAGAAATGTTTTCAATTTAGTTTTAAAAATGGAGATAGTATCAGCCTCCTTAACCCAAACTGGTAGCTGGTTCCATAAAAAAGGTGCCTGGTAGCAGAAGGCCCGTCCTCCAAACCTACTTTTAGATATTCTAGGAACGACGAGTAATCCTGCACTCTGAGAGCGGAGAGCTCTATTAGGAGCATAAATTGCTATCAAGTCTTGTAAATAGCGCGGAGCTAGGCCATTAAGGGCCTTATATGCGAGAAGCAGAATTTTAAACTCAATTCTAAATTTCACGGGAAGCCAATGGAGGGAGGCTAACACGGGAGAGATGTGATCTCGCTTGCGGGTTCCTGTCAGCATCCTCGCTACTGCGTTCTGGATCAATTGAAGGCTATTTAGCGAGCTTTTCGGACATCCTGCTAACAACGCATTACAGTAATCCAGTCTAGAGCTAACAATGAAATTGTAAATGAAATGAATTTAACTCCTCCATTCTGGATTATTAAAATCCCAGGTGAGATGATGTCTGTTCCCTTCCACAGGCTGTTGAATTCATAAAGAGTTTGGCTAAAGCTAACATTTACAACGTTGACAGCGCAACAACTGAGGACTGCATTAAGTTATATCAGCTTATGCGAGTTATTACTTATGAAGGACTGGATACTATGTGGAAGCAATTTGCAGGAAATCCAGAGCAGAGGTGAGTTATTGCTTTCAACACTGATATCAAAGTTAATACATTAATTTTATAACCTGCTAAAGTTTTCTACATCTTTCTATTTTGATTCATTTAAAAGATAATTATTAGTATTCTCTGGCTCCCTCATGGTTCTCTTGCTTTTCACTTCTCAGGCGTTGGTTTTTGGATGCAGCTGTTGAAATTGGTGATGTCAAAGCCCTTCAATTCTTTGAAAGTAGATTTCAGGCAGGGGACCTGTCTACAAGTGAAGCTTGGCAAACCTTTCTGATGGTTCTTGAACATCTCCAAGCAACTCCTGAGCTGGTTGAAAAAGCTAAGGTGAGTTCGTCATGAGGATGGAGAAACAGTCAACCGAGCATGCAAGCATTCTAGGAAAGCACTTCCCTCTGCTTCATGTGAAAATGTCTGTGTTTCCTTTTTCAGGTGTTCCTGAAGATGCCATTCAGTAAATCTGATGTCAATCTGTGGCAGACAGTGACACTTTCCTATGGCTCTCTGTTGTACAAGCACTGCAGTTTGTATAAACCTTGTCCAGTGACAGGTGTTCAGGTGATTCCAAACCAAAACAAACCCGTTTCATGATGTGATAAGCGATTAGAACTTAACTAAGTAAGGTGCAGGAATATCATTAAGATTGTAAAAACAACAAGTGTGTGTATTTTCTCATTAGCCCCTGCTGGACATGGCCATGGAGGCTTTGAGGAGTGGCAACAAAGAAAACATGGTCCTCGCCCTGAAAGCTCTGGGAAATGCAGGTCATTCAGCCAGTATTAAAACTATCATGCGGTTCCTCCCGGGAGTCGCTGCCACCCCTGTGGATCTGCCACTTCGTGTGCAGAGTGCAGCTGTCCAGGCTATGAGACTCATAGCTCCCAGAGACCCACACAGTGTAAGAGCATTAAATGACATGTGGAAACCTTTAAAAAAGCTTCTACTAGAGCAGCTCGACCCAATGTGAAGGTGAAAAGATTAGATTTTGATCAATCTCGACATCATAGTACGGAGCACTAAAGAAGAGGGTGTTAAATGTGAAAGTCTAGGCCAGGTTTATGGACCTTGTGAAAGCTTCTCAGTGTAATACTTGCTCTTTCAGGTCCAAGACATCACCATAACCCTGTTCCTGCAGAAGAATGCTCCCCCTGAGATACGCATGCTGGCTTTCATGATCCTTTTTGACACAAAGCCATCAATGGCTCTTGTGTCCACAGTGACAACACATCTACTGGAAGAGAAAGACCTTCACGTGGCAAGCTTTGCCTACTCTTACTTGCAAAGCTTTGCCAGATCCAGTACTCCCGATAATCACTACCTGTGAGTATTACAAGGTGCTTTATTTTGATTGTTAATGCTATATGGGAACTATTTTATTCTTTCATTGATTATTTGTGATCTGTTCAATAGCTCAACTGCTTCCAGTGTAGCCGTGAAAATTCTTGCTCCTAAATTTGGTCGTCTTGCCTATCACTACAGCAAAGCAATACGCTTGGACTCGTTTAATGGTGTGTTCAAATACAGCAATGACCAAAGCAGATATTTATTTCAATTGTAATAAAAATATGTGACAATCTATCTTTTTTTTTTCCATACAGATGATTTCTTAATAGGCGCAGCCTCAGAATTCTTCCTGCTGAGAAGTGCAGCCAAGATATTTCCCACTGAAATCATGTCAAAAGGCAAATTTTACATCATTGGTAGAATAGTGCAGCTGTTGGAGGTACTGTATAATGCATTAGTGCTGAAAAATGCATGGGACATGGCCATATTCTCCTAATCACAAAAACAATCCTTGTTCTTTCTTTTTTTTATATATAAAGTTGGGTATCCATGCAGAAGGAATTAAAGAGCTGTTTGGCAGCAGCATCCCTGGATTTAAAGGAGATTTTAGCCTTCAGTGATTTTCAGGCTATATTTAATGTGGTGAGTACCTTGCACTTTAAAAAAAAAGATGTTACATATACAATGTTTTTCAAACAAATTATTTTGCCATTTTGGGCTGCCCCAGTAGCACAGTGGTTAGGACAGGCAGCCCATATACAGAGGCTATAGTCCTCCTCCAGCAGTGGCAGGTTTGACTCCTGTGTGATGCTTTGCTGCGTGTCTTGCCTGTTCTCTCTTTTCATCCTGTCTCTCTCATTGTGGAATTAAAGCCACTACTGCCACAAAAAAAAAAAAAGAATATATATATATATATATAATATAATATATATATATATATATATATGTATATATATATATTGCCTTTTCTAGCTTCAAAACTGGGATACTCTCCCCAACGATAAGCCAGTCATTTCAGCTTATTCACGTATATCTGGACAAGAATGGTTCTACACTGATATCAGCAAAGAGGCCATTCGGAATATCATCATGGTAAGTAAAAAAAAAAAAAAAAAGGATCAAACAAATGCACTACAACACCATTGATGGTACATCCAGTATACATCAAAGTGAGTGATGTCAAGAGAAGATATATTGTGCTATTTACAGGCTCTCAGTCCT
The DNA here is from genome assembly GCA_018398805.1 of Hirundichthys speculiger. Classification (NCBI taxonomy): domain Eukaryota; kingdom Metazoa; phylum Chordata; class Actinopteri; order Beloniformes; family Exocoetidae; genus Hirundichthys; species Hirundichthys speculiger. Next base: position 1,170,160 of record JAGFBZ010000961.1, on the reverse strand, counting down.
TCTGCAGGAAAAGCAAGTCCAATGTGGGCTGTGATGGAGAATCTACAGAGAGGAACCTCATGGCACTACACACGGCCATTTATGATCTTAGAGGCGCGTTACTTCCAAGCTACCCTCCTGGGTCTCCCTGTGGAGATTAGCAAATATTATAACTCCGTCACTGGCATCACTGTTAATGGTGAGGAGTGAAATGCTACAGCATGCACCCAACCTTTTTTTTTTTTTCATATAATATTGGAAAAACTTAATATATAAACTAATGTCATTTTTCATTTAGCTAAAGCTGCAGTAAATCCACCACCAACTGAACGTCTTGGACAACTCTTGACTTCTGAAATTTCACTCAACACAGATGGTTTCGCTGGGTAATTATATGCAGTGCTTTATTTCAGTTTAGTTTAGTTTAGTCTTTGAACCACTGAATGCCTTTACATATGTATTCTACATACCGGTCCCTTTTAGGTATATGAGACAAATATATTACACTTGCGGATTCATTTACAGTGGAAAATAATCCAACATCACATATTTACTTTTATCTAGTGCTGTCAGCATCTGATATGACCCCGTGTGTTGCAATAACTGCGACAAAGAATCTTGATTAATGGTTAATGTGTACTGTACTTGAGGTTGGAGGATTTTTTTTCTAGTCTTCAGAACAGGATAGGCTTTAGGTGCAGGAGGTTAGTGTGTTTCCCCACCAGAACTACTAACTTCAGGCCACTGAACAAAATATTAACATTATTGTTCTTCAACCATTCTACGGTTAGAAAAATGCGTGTTTTGACTCACCGTCTTACTACTTAACTCATTTTCTGTTGAAATTCACTCTATGGAAAACTCCAGACTCCATAAATGATGACAGGGTGTATTGGAACAAAATGCAGCAGAACGGTATCAAATCATGATACTACCACCACCATGTCTCACAGATGGAAAAAATAAATAAATAAAAAAGTTCTAACGCTGGAAGGTGGCATCTCCGTACATATAGTGCATCTCATTTAAAGCAAATCATGTTTCTCAGTTGTCATCTGTTGACAAAATATTTTTTTTCCAGCTATCTCATGGCCTGGCCTGATACAAATGTAGCAGAAGACGAGCAGTAATATTCTATAGTGAGAGAACAGCAAATACAGTGTTTGGTGTTTTCCCAATGATGGACTTTGCTTTAGCCAGTATGAGACAGTCTTTTAGCTGCTTAGAAGCTAACCATTTTTGGAGAAGCTATTTTTGTGACATTCTGGACTTGTACATATGTTTTTTCTTTATCTTTTATGGTCAACCACTCCTGGGGAGGGTAGCAGTGCTCTTGAATTTCCTGTATTGACAAGAAATTATCAATACAACTCTTAGATACCCATAAACCTCCTTTTACCTCATCTTGATTGCCTTCTCCAAACAAAATCAGATGGAGAACCTCCTGTGTTTTAAATGAACAGCTTCCATTCCATCGAATGAGAACTCCTGATTCTTGTTTCACCTTCAACACGTGTTAATTCCAGAGGTTGATATGCTTTTGCACTTATGTGTGTGTATTAAAACACACAAAACATTATGCATAGTATGGTTAGGGTTGATCGAGTTATTGCCTCATTTGACTAATTTGTTTTGTTGTTACCTCCACCAAGGAGGTTATGTTTTTGCCTGGCATTCATCTGTCTGTCTGTTTGTGTACAAGATAACTCATAAAGTTATGGATGGATTTTGGTGAAATTTTCAGGAGTTGTCGGAAATGTGAAAAGGAAGAACTGATTTCATTTTGGCTGTGATCCAGAAGAAATCCTGGATTCTGGATCACTTTCAAATTTTCGATAACATTGCGGTCAATGGGGCCAAAAGTTTTGTTTCTCAATATCTCCATTATTTATTGCCCAAACCTCATGAAATTTGACTCAGGGATTGACAATGGGAACCTCTATCAAATTTCAAAGGCTGATCCGGATCTGATTCAGAAGGCGGATTTTATCGCAATCTGTAAATCACTATATGGGGGAATTGTTGCGCTTGACGGAGGTCTGCGCTCTCCGAGTGCTTTTCTAGTTGTTGTTTTTGTGCAGCTTTCATTAAATTGTGATATTTTTTGTCATGCTGAAAATTCAAAAGTATTCAAAAGGCTTTGAGCATCATTATGTAGAACAAATTATATGTTTATGATATGTTGATGGTTCCTGTTTTACTATGATTAATTAACATTTAATAATATTAATACATTTAGTTAATTTCCTCTCTTTCAGTGTCACGAAGGATTTCTATGTTTTCTATGGAATAAACACAGAGCTTTTCCAGAGTGGCTGTGAGACAAGGAACAAAGCTCCTATTGGTGTTCCATGGAAGTTTACTGCCAAAATCAACGTTGCAGAAAAAAGATTTGAACTGGACGTCCCCCCTTTCAAAGACGAGATTCAGCTGATGACAATGAGGTACATTTATGGGGATAAAAAAAAAAAAAAAAAAAAAATCAAGAAGCGAAACAGCGACAATCAGAGACACTCCAATTTTCTATTTTTCATTTCATTTTTCAGCCTCGTACAATGTGAGTAAAGCTGTTTTGGAGGTGTATTTTGTTGCTGAGAAACTGCACCACAGGTTCAGATGTTAATTCAAGCGTCAAAATCCAACCTTTTGAATGATCAACAGGGTCTGGTTTTTCAAGATGATGAATATAGATTTAGGTCCAGATGTATTGGATTTGAGTCCAAGGTTATCTCAACGCAAGTAAAGGACCACAGGACAACATAAATCTGACAACAGCAACAACCTAAGGTGTGACCAAATCAACACTTTAGTACATTCTTAAAAAGAAAGAAATCACTAAGGAGCTCAACAACATCGACAGGCCTGGAAGACCAGGAAAGACAGCTAAAGTGGATGATTATAGAATCATTTATTTAGAGAAGAAAAACCCTTCACATCAGAAGAAATTGATAATTTGGTGGGGAAGGTAGTCATATCATTGCTAAACTCTACAATTAATTAATCATTCATGTTAATACAGAGGTTTTACAACAAGGTTGACACCACTGGTGACATTCAAGAACAGGAAAACCAAATTGGATTTTGCCAGAAAAGCCAGATTAAAGTTGTATCAGAATGATGGGAAGAGAACCATATGGAGAAGGAAAGGAACAGCTAATGACCCAAAGCATACAGCTTTATGTGTTGATGGAGGCAATGTTTTGACATGAGCATGTATGGCTGCCAGTGGAATAAATTAACTGGTGTTTACTGATGATGTGACTGCTGATAGAAGCAAGAAGATGAATTCTGACGTGTATGGAGATTTAATTCTCTGCTCACATTCAGTGAAAAGCTAGAAAGCTGATAGGATAGATAATGACCGTAAACATATGGAGAAAGAAACTCAAGACTTTTAAAGGCAAAGAAATGGAATATTCTTCGACTGCCAAGTGACTGGCCTGATAGCAATCCAGTGCAGCATGATTTTTTAGTTACTGAAGACAAAAGTGAAGACAGAAATGACAAGAAGCAAGGAGTGACAGAAGGTGGCTGCAGTGAAGGCCTGACAAAGCATCTCCAGGGAGGAAACCCAGTTCCTGGTGATGTCAGTGGGTCCCAGACTTCAAGCAGTCATTGACTGCAAAGGATTTCATCCAAGTATTAAAAATGATGAATATATTTACCACAGTGGACATTTCTGGGGAAGCTCATAGTCGGAGTGCATCATAAAAACGTGTCAATTTATTTATATGTAAATTCCTGCCCTTCCCTTCCCTACAATGAGTGTGATCTATTTACAGTGTAAGAAATTAAGTATTTCACAGTAGAAATCCCAACAAATGGCCACTGCTTGTCATTCGACTTCACATGCAAATCCAAGTTGGACTGAAATTGTACATGAGATACGTGACAGTATATATATATCTGAGAAACCTGTCAGTCCAAACTGCATTCAGCTTTTTCCACCAATCACCATGCGACTGAGCAGCATCCAGGCCAGCCGAGGCCAGCCCACACCTCCATTCACTCCCATATACGCTGAGAGTCCGGGGGGGGGGGGGGGGGGGGGGGGGGGGGGGGGGGGGGGGGGGGGGGGGGGGGGGGGGGGGGGGGGGGGGGGGGGGGGGGGTTTGGATACATTGGCATTTAAGCCAATCCACGTCAAGTTTCGCAGCAATTAAAAAAATGCTCCATACAGTCCCAGAGACTCTCAGCTCACAGTTCTGTTACTGCTGAGGCTTTTTGACTGTATGTAAACTCCAGGGTTTGTAGCTGTGGTTTCACCCTCTTTTCCTGTGGCTTAGTAAACTTCTGCTTTTTCACAGGATGGCTCCTTAAGCTCAACAAGGTTTCATTCTGTGTGTGTGTTTTGTGTGTTTGTTTGTTTTGTTTTATTTTTAGGAACATTCATGCCACCTCTGGAAACCACAGCCTTACATAATGAACATGACACAATTAATGTTAGATGGCTAGCTCAGTCCAACAATTCATGTGCCACTGCATCTGCCAACTCAAAACAAAAAGTTCCATGACAATATTGTATAACTTCCTCCTCTGGCTTATAGGGAAATAAAGAAGAATAGGGATTCTGTTTATAAGGAAGACATGCTATCGGACGGTGCATAGTCATAAATACTCACAGATTTTTCAGAAGAATTGGCAAGAATTTGCAATGCTGGTATTCGGAATCAGAGCAGCTCTAGTCATAATCCTTTTTTTTTCTTCATAATTCTTTGTCATAAATAACATGAACTACAGCATGTAAACAAACATACTGGCTTCAGAAGATCTTGACTCAAAAAGTCATCACTCTTTGTTCAGCTAGACACTGCTTTTTATCACATCTCAGGTGCAAGAAATGGATCTCTCTTTTCTGATTAACAGAGCCAATGTCTACGCCGTCTCCAGGAAACATTGAAGAGCCAGATCTGGCTAAAATGACACCAATACTGCCCCACTCTGTTGAAGTTGCCCACATGGGTCCCACTGTGGTGAGACCTGAGATGCAGAAGGTACAGCCAGCACCTTTGAGAGACTGAAGATTGATTTATCTTGATGCAAATTCACAATTTCATTATTTTCACACCAACAGATACTGAAGCCAAACACCTGGCATCCGACTTCCAAAATGTGCAGTGAAAGCAACATCTATGGCGTGGGCCTCTGTGTAGATTATGACATGGAGAGACAGTTTTATCACAATGAATACCCCCTATACTATTTCCTGGGATACACTAACATGTCACTCAAACTTGTTCCAGGTGTGCAAGTGTACATCACAGACACAGACATGGTCTCAACAACGTAACATGCACAAGCTAAAACATTACTTTTCGACCCACTTGACAAATACACTCAGTGCTATCAAGTATTGCAGCCTTTTGATGGTGAACCAAGACAAATACACCAACCCATTCAATCACATGAAAAAACAATTCTGGTACTTATGTTCCACTCAAGCTGTGAGATTTTTTTTTTGTTTGTTTGTTTGTTTTCAAACAACAAAACTTCTTTTAGATTTTTAATTGAAGTCAAACTTGAAGTTATGCTTTAATTACTTAAGTTGAAGTGAAGGACTTGTCTACCTACAGTAGACTGACATGCTTCCAATGTGGAAAAGTAAATACGATTAAAAACAAAGAAATTGTTATTAAATATAAACACATAGCATTACTATTTCAAATTCTTGCATGGACTAATCTAAAAAACAACAACAACAACAACAAAAAAAACATGGCTGGTGTCAAATAGTTTGCTTGTGTCTTAACACATTGTCTCAAAACAGCCAAAAGAATATTTGCGATCTGGAACTTGGACTCTCTTAAAGCCTGGGGAGCAGTGGACTGCTAGTCCTCTGCACTATAAAATACAAAAATGGCTTCTCTTGTTGACCTCTAGAAGTTCCTCCTTTAGGATTTGGCAAAACCTGTTTTTCTTTTGATCATCATTCTCTTGTTCACAAATGGACAAATAATTATCAGTCTCTTAGAAAGCACAAATTGCACAGGTGTTCATCTTATTGTGTCAACTGCTATACGTGTCTGACTTAAGTGTCCTTGCTAATGTAGTCTTTGCACTGTCATTAGTCCAGGCAATCAAAACCGTTGACAAAATCCACTTTGAGTTTAATGCGGGCTCCAGCAGACGACCAGCGAGTATGCGCCAACTGCTTGAGACTCTGAGGCGGCTTTCCAAGGTATTTGGCCACTCGTGCAATGCTATTATTACAACACCTGTTCTAGTGTTTCATTTAATCAAATATTCCTCTTCCTAATTTGTGCTTACAGGAAGCAGCCCAGCGACTAAATCTGTCTTCAGATTCAGCCTCAAGTGCCAGAGGATCTTCTCACAGCCAACATGACATCCTAATGGAAGTATGCTGAAGAAAAGATGAGGGTTTATTAGATGGGCTTTTTACACTCATTATTGAGAATGTCTGATGTGCTTTCATTTCTTGATCCCATCATGAATGTAATGATGCACATTCATCTGGGTGTTTTCATAGCCTCACACATGATCAGCATGCCACATGTATCAAAGTGTAATGGTCTGCACTCTCTCTTTCATCAGGGCTGGGACTCAACACCTGAACCTGTCTTTATTTTCAAAGCACTGGCCATGAGTGGTAACCAGGAGCCTGAGGGTTATGATGCGGCTTTGTACTACACACCTGAGGCAAGCAGTCAGAATGCCCAACTAATCATGTCTCAAGTTGGAATGAACACGAACTGGAAAATGTGTGTCGACAGTAGTGCAGATGCCCATGCTGAGCTAAAGGTATGTGCAAAACTTATAAGGATAATACTTTTCTTTTTCTATTTGAACATATCAAACCTGATCTTATAACCCCGAGCCATCACATATGAACACTGAGCCTATAGAAATCATCTGAAATAGATGGCACAAGACTAGCCAGATGTTACTGACTTGCTTAATTTCTGTTACACATCACATGACAGTGGTAACCAAGGAGATATTGAGAAACATTGTTGCAGAAATCAGTGTGACATCTTTAACTCAAACCATTTTTACAATATGAAAGAAAATGGTTTTGGTGCCATAACTACTTCACAAAAAAAAGAAAGATGAAAACAAGAAAATCAGTTACAAAACTTGAGCTCAGGAACTTTCAGTCCCTGTACACAGAGTGCAAATTATACAATGACAATTGGGGGGGTCAACATTTTCTAGAGATGACAAAAATGACAATTTGTCCCTTCTTTAGGGGGGTCGAAGATGACAAAAATGACAATTTGTCCCTTCTTTAGGGGGGTCGAAGATGACAAAAATGACAATTTGCCCCTTCTTTAGGGGGGTCGAAGTTGTAATTGGGGGGGTCAAACCCCCCCGTGATTCGCACTATGCCTGTACATATAAAATACAGTGATGTGACTTGAAATTTTGCTGTAGGGAATGTTGCTGAGGATACTAAGAAAGATACTAAGACAAGTGTTTTACAATGACCTCCTAGTTTTATGAGTTGAAAAGAAATAAAAGCACATTGGCAAATTATATTGTCATAGGATTTAGCGTAAAGCAGGAAAAAGTTAGGATAATATCAAAAAATAAATAAATGAATAAAGTACATCTAATCTAATCTAATTTAATCTAAAAAATTCCAATATTTTTTTTCTTTTACTAATATTAAAAAAAAAAATTCAATAATTTATAAAACTGTCTCTTTGTCTTTAATCTTATTGCAGGCATTACAAGCCTAATATATTTCATGATTTGACTCAGCACCCTCATTATATTAGCTGTCAGATATACATTTTCCTTTTTCAATCCTGCAACACATTTTTTAAAAAGTAGCAACAGTAACTACTTTGTGCCACAAGACTGAGTTTCCAAATCATGTACTTGTGCACCTATGCTTGCTATGCTCAGTGCATAAGTGTGCTCACATTGATGAGTACGACTTCACATTGTACGCTGCAAGTACCCAGATGGTGCAGTCAAAAGGGAGAGGAGCGGAAGTGTGCTGAGGCTGCTGAAGCACTGCACACTCAATGGTCGCCGTCTTGTTGACATAGCCAAATGGTGGGACACTTTTTTTTTTAGTATTTTTAATTACAAAGAAGAAAGATGATGTGATGGCACAGCTTTAAAATCTCATAAAAGAGGAGAGACATCAGACACATGACAAGAAAACCTGGGTTTATTTTGTACTGAATTTATGAGCAGCGTAAAGTAAAATCTTGGCAGTATGTCATGACAAATATGAGCAAAGCAGCCAAAGAAGGAAAATCACCATCATCTTTTTGAAATTATTGTTTTCACTGAGCTTGAACCTAAAGTGATTTTTCTAGAAGCTTTTGTATTTTCTCCACCACCACTCATCCAAATACAGAGCTTGTTCTTCCAGCAAGATTCTGATTTAAAGCGAGAAGCAAGGATAACAGCTGAAAAGTAACATATTGTTAGTACCATCTTGCCATCATCACCCTGTGCAAATTAAGTGTGATGCTGTCATACCGATTTAGAAATAGCAGTGTAACTTTCATTTAGCTCATTATTAGCTCTTAATTGCCACATTCTGAAGCAGAAATGCGTGTATATTAACATGTTTTAGAAAACACTTAAAAGCTAAATCAGTTCTTTGCATCTTTGCTTGGGCATTGATTTCTTGTGTTTGTGGTAGGCGCATGTTGGATGGGGAGCTGAGTGCCAGTCCTATGAAATGTCAATGAAAGCTGCTACTGTACACGTTCCCAATTCTAAGCCAACTCTGAACGCCAAAATACACTGGACCAGGATCCCAGAATACATGCAAGAGATTGGCACGAGGTGAGCCTCAGTGGAGAGGTTTGCATAACCTTTGTGAATTTGCATGAAGAAAAACACTACATGAGACGAAATTAGGTGTATGAGTTGTAACTGCACAAGTAACTTCTATTCGGAGGCATTTTCTGCATTTACGACTGTGACTGGTTTTCCATGTTAAAGGAGATTGTGCTTCTTCCAGAATTGAAAGCTACATCCCTGGTGTCGCTTTCCTTCTTGGCTTCTACCAGGAAAATGAGAGAAATGCCAAGCAGGAAGTGTCCTCTTCAGTTTCTGCTTCCTCAGCAGACAGCATTGACGTGAAGATTAAATTCCCAGAGGTATCACAGAAAATGCTCATTCCACACGTTTTTTTGGTCTTTGCACTTCTAAGTCATTACACTGCAAAAACTAATCATTTGTGTTTGATGTCTCTTTTTCTTTTTTTTGTTGTGAAAAGTATACGTTATACCGGCAGACTATATCATTTCCAGTGCCATCTGCCAGTTTTCAGGACCTTCAACAAGACAAAACAAACGCAACAATAGATGGATTTGGACAAGCATAAAAATGTAAGCAGCCTAAGTTACTCTTTATTTGTCACTTGTTAAATGTTCTTGCAATTGTCTTGTTTTTTTGATGCAATTGTCTTTTTGTATTTGCATGTATGTATGTCTGAGTGGCAGTGTTTTGACAGATTTCTGTGGAAAGCAGACAAGCAGAGAGAAGCACAAGAAGCCGTGTCAGTTTCACTTTCTTCATAAAGTGTGTTTTGTGTTCCAGAAAGGCAGCAAAACACAAATGGGAGCCAGATGCCTGATGCGTCGTTGCAGAGATAACACTGAAACCCAAATCTCACCGGCTGCCTTGAACGTCAGGCTTAATAGTGAATGTAATTGTAATAGTAAGAGTAATAGTAATTGTTCAGGTCTGGACAGCTCTGAACTGACCTGGAATTTACTAGTTTGGGATTGTGTTAATATTTCAGCACAATCATGTAAATGCATACCTGTGAGCATCCTCCTCATATTGTATTCGGAAAGCACCCCGTGATTAAAATGTAAAGCAGAACATTTCTTTATATTCTTACTTTATTCATGAAAATTTGAAATGATAGCAGCTGACTTACAGTTGCAGATTCTTCCCTTGCCCTTGACGAAATAAAAGTTACAGTATGACAAAATTACTGAAATCTGCCATAACAAGTACAGTCTGAGTTCATTATTGAGTGTCCCACAACAATAGAAAGTTAGCCAATGAACAACAGCGATGATGTAATCCCTGGAAACCCATAGATCACGCCATGATCTGATCTATCTGAAGCTAACTTTGTTCCTTCAAAGAAAAAAGGACTTTCTATCATACTTTACATGTGCAAAAATAATTTACCTCATTAAATGCAAGAGATGGAGTGGAAACTAGACAAAACACAGTCCAAACGGCTGGCAGGCTTATCTGCTCCTGCTGTCACTTTAGGCAAATTAGCTGTCTTTGTTAGCAGGTCCTGTTCTAATCCAAATATTCCATTTAACTGTCACATTACTGAGAACTGTGGTTGACATTGGAGTCACAATCTGAATCATAAATTGCAGATTTTGGAAGGCCTGTGATGGAAGAGACAGATGTTTGCAAGGTCTTTGTGACCTGTTCTGTTTGTTTGGCCAACGGACCCAACAGGGATGTTTGCAGATATGAGTACACAATGACACAACAAATGCCCTTAAAGTTCAGCGCCCCGTCACACTCAATTCCCTTTGGCAAAAGAAAAATAAAATGTGTGTGTGGCTCGAGTGTTTTTCATCAACTTACTTTTGAACACCTTTTTTGTGGGTATCTGACAGTAGTGGTACTACTTGGTGAATGGATGAGATTATATTAAAATTAATTGGCACTTGTGGACTGGGCTCACTTGTAATAAATGGGATATGCCACCTGCCAAAAATAATAAGCTCATCCGAACCAAAGACTGGCTGTAGGAACAACTTCCAGCTCCTGCCTGTTTTGATTTAGCCAGATGGTGTTGAATTGCAAGGAAAGACATTGCCATCAAAAGCTGCACAGGATGAGCCTAATTATACCAGCAACATTATGTTCCATTTTCATCACCAATGTCCTGAAGACTTTCAAGATGACAGGAAAATCTGTCATGTCGACGGCAAGATCCACATAACATTGTGGTTGCGTAGGAGATCAGGGCAGCCTGACCTTGTGCTGATGTGACTTCACTTGGCGACATCAGCCAGATAGAGAGCATTCGAGACTGACTGATCTGGTCATTTGGAGGAGGAGGGATTGGCCATCTTTTCACTGCCGCTCACTCTGTAATTGTGCTGTGCCTCATTAGGTACCAAAGCCATCTGAGAACAGCTGATAGTAAAACCATGGCAACAGACATTTTTGTCCAATTGTAGCTTTTACCCCATGTACATGGTGGAGGATTTCCAGAGGCACAAAAAAAATGAATATCAGTAAAAAAGAAAAAAAAGCTGTTCTTTATTATACAGTATGATTGAGTGGGGTTTTCTGCAGAAATGTGCATTACAAAGAACCAATACAAGTTTGAATTGCTATTAGAACCTTATCTATAGTGTTCTTAGAGACAAGAAAGGCCTTTGTTTGTGGCATTTACAAGTACGAACATACAACTGAATTATGTGTGTTTTGGCATGTGAGCACTAGAGGACAGTGTTTACCGTATCTTAAATTATGCCTGGCACAAAAGCTTGGATCGAGTCTCTATTTGCTCATTTGACAGAAAGGGGTATGCACTGGATGTTGACATTTTGAGCACAGACAAATATGTGGCTTGGCACATTCAAAGTGCTCCCACTACTCTCTGGATTGCAGAGAGAGGTCACATTTTATCCTCATACAGACATATAAAATGAAATGCTCGCTAACTATTGACATCCTTTATTTACTGGAGCAGCAGTAAAACTCGTCAAATATGTCTCAAGCTTGAAAATTATTTTTAGGTATAAGCAGATGGTGACTACTCAAGGGATATGCAAATTTATGTACTCAACTAAGCATAAAGGAGCTTAGCACAGATACTGTTATATCTGTCATCTCTTAGTCAACTATACAGAATTCCTCTTATTAAAGGAAGCAGGTTTAGTCTTAGATGAGGAAAACCAAAAGTGAATGACTGTAAGGTAAGCGTAAGGCTGCATAAACCTCAGTTAACATAAACAACTTCACATAAAAAAAAAAAGCCTTTGATTATTGATTAAAAAATGTGATCCCATCAATAACATTGATGGGAGTTGACAGACCATGTCATGGACCTTTTATGAACCTCTTAAAAGCTCAAGCCCTGACACAATACCTGCTGTTAGACTTCCACTGAGCTCACATCATCTCATTCGATTGCGCCATCACACTCACCATACGAGGTTGATGTTATGTTCCAAACATATTAACAAAGTAGTTCTGTCATGTTTTAAGGCAGGGTTTCATCATATTCGTGATGAGATAGTAATCTTAAGAAGCCGAACGCAGCACAGTCCCCCAAAGCAAGTGCTATACTTATTTTTGGATTATGATTATGAGCATGGTAATGACACATTTCACAGTGTTGTGTTAGCAGTTTAACATGCAGTGTTCTAGCACACCATGGTACATGTATTATTTTGAGTAGCAGCCTGTTTGGGGCTTTTTTCTATAACAGAGCTGCCAAGTGAACTGAAGCAAATGTGAGATCTCATGCTGAAGGCTGTGAGAGCTGCAACCTTGTCTGAAGAAAAGAGGTTTAGTTTTTGCTGACAAAGTGCAAACAGACAATATATCACTAATCTGAAGCAAAAAGAAATATCATTTTTCTCTAGCATTAACTCACGATGCTGAATTCAACATTTTAATCAGGCCGCTGTAAGCACTTCATGCCGATTTCTTAAAACTTCACGGTTCATTTGCAAAGTAATAACACAATCAAATTATACAGAAATTACGGTTTCTCTTAAGTGCTTTAGTTGAATAATTAAAACATTGCCTAACCTGTAAGTGAATTGCCGGAGAAGCTTCAGCGGGCCTCGTTCATTTCAGTAGGTTCAATACGTTGTCAGTGGGCCAAGATTTATTGCATGAATGCAAGAGGTCGAAATGCACGCAAATCAGTTTATTTACTGTATAAATGGAGCACACGGTGTTTCTTTGGTCTGGTCTGAACGACTTCTAAATCCACAAATGAAAATATGGCCAACCAATGTGACCCTTCTCTCCTCATTCAGCTCCTTCTCCCTCTTTTTGATGCCCAACTTTTTTCTTTACAGCCAACTTACTTTTTTTTTTTTTCAAAAATACAGTACTGAATATATATCATCATCATACTATGCATATATATATATTGATATAGGTTATATCAAGAAAACCATATATATATATATATATATATATATATATATAATATAATATATATATAATACAGTACATACATATACAGTAGATAAACAATACTGATTATTTAGTATTTATTGCGCACCATTCTCTGAGATGAATTACTGATTTGGGATTCTTTATGGGGTTATTCACACTCAAACACATGTGGACAACAGTTATAAGGTAATGCTTTTTTTTTCACGATGAGCTGGGATTTTATGAAAGTTACTTGTAAAGTTATTTCAGGTCTAAGGAAAGGGTGGACCTTTCATGAAATGTGTTTTGGTAGATGTGAACAGTTGTATTTTCCGAATGTCCTTTGCACCCTATTCCCCAAATCCTTGGGCAGCGTTAGCTGCTGTAATGTTTCGGGATAATCCTCAGCTATCCAGAAAGACGATCACAAATCCATAAACCCTGTTAGCGACCTGACAGCGGTCAGGCTCCTTGCATCCACCTGCCACCCATCTAAACTAACAATAAAATCTATCTTCTTCCTCTTCTATGTGTGGATTAAAGAAAAGAAAAAAATAGCCAAGTAACAAAGACATGCAGCTCCTGACACATAGTTTCACAGGAACACTTTCTAAGCTCTAAACCCTGCTCCTTGGATCTTAGACCTTCACTTCAGTCTCAGAAACATGGACAAGACACAGTGTGATATGAAAGTAGTGATGTGAATGATTGCCTGGAGAGCTTGGTTGCTTCTCACAGATCACTATGTTTTCTGGCTTGTAGTGTGTCTTCATTAAGTCACGCCACCAACATCAGGCTTTTCTCTATGAAGAGTACGTAGCTCTCTTCAAGGGAATAGCTAAAAAAAAAAAAATACATTGAACAATTCACCTGTTTTAAAGATATAAAGACAAAAATGCTTTCAGGGTATTTGCCACTTCTTCAGTGTCTTTTGTAGCTTTCTATGCATGTAACTATTTTGCAGGACTTAAAGTCGACACCAAAGGGAGTTATTATCTTCTACAGAAAACACTGCTCCTGAACTGCCCTTGGGTATCTTTTTGGCAGTTAAGGCTTTTCTGGTGTTATTCCTTTGCATAAATATGTAACAAATCTAACTGTAGTTGTTACCCTGGCACAAAGGCTGAGCAGCTGCCAGGCACCCCATCTTTGTCCAGTTAAAGGAGTTTAAGCCTTTCTGAGGTGGAACTATAATGAGACGTGAGCCTAAACTAGTTATTTAAGACAGGAAGTAAAAGGAAACATGTAAGCCTGTTCTAGTGAACTCCATATAAAATTATGAGTCTGTAAATGAGCAAAACATGAACTCTTTAGGAAAATGAACTAAAAACATGGATTCCAAATGAATGTTCGGGCTCGTCAAGTTCTTCCACACCAAACTCATTGAATCATGTCTTTTCAGTCATTGCTTTCAGCATTGGGGTGCAGTCACGTTGGAATAGAAAAAGGCCATTCCCAACCTGTTGCCACAAAGGTGGAAGCATACCATTGGCTAAAATGCCTTGGTACGCTGAAGTACTGAGATTGCCCTTCACTGGAAATAAGGTGCTTAGTCCAAACCCTGAAAAACACCCCCCATACAATTATCTCTCCTCCACCGAACTTCACAGCTGGCAGAACGCAGTCGTGCAAGTAGTGTTAACCAGGCATCTGCTAAATCCAGACTCGCCCATCTGACTCCCAAGCAAAAGAGTGTAATCTGTCACACCACAGAACACATGTCCACAGTCTAGTGCCGGTGTACTTTACACCACTCCATCTGATGCTTGGCATTGGACTTGGTGATGTGAAACTTGCAGGAAGCTGCTCGGTCGTGGAAAGCAATTCCATGAAGCTCCAGATGTGCAGTTTTTGAACTTACATTAATGCCAATGGAACTCCAGAGCTGCTGAGCTATGGAATCAGCAGTGCTGGCGACTTTACGCAACACGCATCCTTGAAGTCATTAACGCCCTCTGCGTGGGATGTCCAGCTGGGGTGAAATTTCTTGAGCAAAAGTGCCATCCTATTAAAGTAACGCGCTTTTCAGTCACTGAGCTCTTCAGATGGACCCATTTTGTATCAAAAATGTTTGCAATAGATCTAACAAAAACACCTGAAATTCATTGGCATAACAAAAGCAAATTCACTCACCTGAAAGCCTGATTGGTTAAACCCTCGACTTGATAGACCACTAATAATGTTTTCATCCCCAAACAACTTTAAGTCAACAGCACTTATATATATATATATATATATATATGTAATTAAATATTATTGTCATCGTTTTTTTTACATATTAGGCATGTTTTAAGGTTCAACTCAGTTTTTTAATTCTTTGATTTCATAATTTTTGACTCATAATTTAACTTAATTACCAACCTTAACTATGAACCTTTGATTTTTACTGAAGAAATAAGATAAACGGATAAATGGCCATTAGGGGGCACCCATGATCTTAGCGCTCACACAAGGAGCCTCATTTGTAGAGCACCTCCAGTCTATTTTTACTTCTTGTGAAAATTTTATGCCTTTCAGTGCAGATCAGTGCCATTCTCATATTTCACCCGTTTGTCCCAGAAAATCATACATACACAACAAAACAAGTGTCTCTGAATAATCAAAATGAAAAAAGTAACACGCAGAGATTGAGGTTTGATTTTAACTGACCCAGCAGCCTCTTAGCTACCAACTTAACACATGTTTCCAAAACTGATTCAATGTAGATTTGTCTCTGAAAATTCATACAAAAAACAAAGCAAGCAGATGAAAAATGTTGGTTCTGTCACATCAGGTAACTCAGTTCCCTCTCCTTCTAAACACAGATACGACCAAGGGATCTTCGAGAAGCGAGCAGCAGAAGACAGAGGAAAGTGTGAAAGAGTAGCAGTAAAGTAGCTTTAAGCACTCAGCATCTAAATACACTTCAATTCTTCATGTGAAGTCTTATGGGCTCTGTGGCAAAAGGAGGCCGCTGATTCGTGTGACTGTGAAGAGCCGTTGCCTTGGCAACCACACAGTTTATCAAGGTAGTGGAGAGCAAAAGAGTCCACTGATATTTCTCTCTCACACACACATTTTTACACACACGCAATCTATGCAACAGTAAGGGACACATTCAAATGGACTTTCATGGGAAAAAAACAAGTGGCTTCTCATTATTCTAGTTTTATTTATGTCTACACAGCATGAGATGTTAAGGGAAAACATGTCCATATGTATGTACGTATATGTCAGTTGATACTGTAATTAGTAAACATTTGCATATCGAGGTGACCAGGCGGCAAAGCAACAGGGTGAATAACTAGAGATTAGCTATGAGAGGAGACTTTGATTCCTGCAAAGACCCGCAGTGGAGTGCAATAACGCTGTTTCATTCTACTAAATAAAACGACATCAACTAGATCAAGTTAATAATTTATTATGATGCCCAATCAAAACTACATTGCAGCAAAAAAGTATTTACCCCATTACATATTTCTCCTCTTTTTTTTCTGTTCTGCCACACTTATTATGTTTTGTATTTTTGTTATCTTTGTCTGACATAAAAAAATTGTTTTAATGATCTGAAACATGTAAGTGTGACAAAACAGCAAAAACAGAAGAAATCTGAAACGGGGGAAATATCATTTATATATATATATATATATATATATATATATATATATATATATATATATATATATATATAAAATCATGTAGCCATGTTTCTCCATTTTCCCTGCTTCAAACACTCAAAAGAAAATTACCCAGTGGTGTACACTGAGATTTATTTTCAATATGAGCCAGACCATAACTACTGTGTCTGGTGCGTGTTATTTCTATGTGTCTAAAGAAATAAATAACCACCAAATAGCATGACAAGCATAACAGGTACACTCAGTGTGACACCCGAGTTTATCTTGCAGTAATTGCGCTGCTAAGCTCACAGCTAATGGAGTGAGATTGAAGCTCGGAGAACACACTCGGGCTTGCATTTTGAAACGTGCGTGAAGGATTTACCCTACCTCTTAAAACAGTTTTAGTAACAAACGACCCTTACTTTCTTGTCAAAAGGAAACTGAGCTAATGTGGTTGTTGTTCTGGCATCCTTGCTTTTCATCTCACATCTGTACATCAGCATGTTCGCTTTGGTAAAATGCACAAAAGTTTCAGTGTTTTTGGCCCTACTTGATGCTACTATGCTTTAAAGTCTGTTTTGTTCCTGTCTTGTTGCTAATATGAACTATAGATTTTTCTTTGTCAGAGGTAAGACATGTGGCAGCTCTTTTGAGAGCTTGTTGCTCAGTAGCATTGGATGGCTACAGGCTGCAGACGAGTTCTTATTCTTATTATTCCACACTCAAACTGATGGATCGGGAATTATACAATGGGTTTGCCATTTACAAACTAACTGTGACAAACTAGACACAATACTTCGATATGATGAAGCTACAAATGTGCTCTAAATTTCAACTTCATTAGACACACTATTAACGAAAAGTAGCTTAATATACGATTGTGTCACCATGTGAAAATGAAGCCAACGTTTAAAATTTTGCACCAATTAAACATTTTTAGACACTCAAAGATGTGTCTAATCTGCACTGTGGCTGGCATCTCAGTGTAGGTCTGCTGTCAGGTCTGCTCTCAGTGAAGCAGAACGATTAAAGTAGCAACAAAGTCACATTTAGGACAACAACCTGACAAGCTGACTGTGGTGGTGCTGCTTCAGACATAAATAGGTATCAGCTGAGAAACACGCCAGGATAAATAAATAAATATCATCACCTTTCTTGAAAACTGGCCTTGGTAAATTTGACAATGTCACAGATAAAATGAGCCAATATCAGGTGCCACAGATACTCTGTTGTAGCGCAGTGGCTTTGTTCCTGGTAACTGGATGCATCCACCTCCAACACACTCCATATTTTATTGAAATTCTCCATCCCAGTAGTGACAAGGCCAAGCCGACTGTTACAATGGCTACATCAATATTCCATTCTAGACTGTATATAAAAGAGAAACGTATTGCAGTCTGATGTTATGGCTATCCTTTGAAAGACAGTTTAGAAGTTTCAAGGTCATATTGTCATTTTGGTTTTCAAAATCTGCACAAGAGCAACGACTGAACACGACTGAGGACTTGTGGACACTGTGCACAAAATGAACATCGTGTTTTTTTAAAGACTTGACACTAGCAAGTGAGGAAGCATCTCATGAGGGAAATGTTTGCAGAAGCAATAAATCAAGTGACAAGTGGGGTCAGTTTCTCATAGTCATAGACTCACAGGCCAAATCCCAATCTCTACACTCATATGGCCCTTAAGTGCATGAGTGCTCAAGACGTTCCTTCTGTCAAACTGTCAAGCACATAAGCACTGTGACACAGTGTTTTCAACACCATTATGCGTCTCTTCTCTGAGTCTGCATGTTCGCAAACTTTCCCATGAGACTTGCTGATTCATGATGCAACGTATGAAGTTTTGTCTTCCCTGCACCTGGATGCAGATAATGCATGGATCATGTGGGGAAAAAAAAGATCTGGAGGTTCAGATAAGTGACGTTATTTACTGTAGGTTTGTAGAATTGCTTGTATCTACAGCCAAACATGGGATTTGCTTTTCGGTCGGCTTCATTTTTGACAACTACTGCTACAATTAATTTCCCTTCGGAAAATAATAAAGTATTTTTGAACTGAACTGAATTAAGCAGCTTGTGACCACCCTCTGGACCTTCCTAAGGCTGTCTTTCCTTGTAAAATGGCTAACAGGAAGTAACTGTCTAATTCATTCACACTTGCGTTGGGATGCTGGCTATTTAAGCTACTAGCCATCAGTAATTCTGGCTCCTCTCTCTTTTAGTTGTGGTTTGGTGATGAGCTGTTCTTTGCTTAAGTTCTTTATGTTAAATACAGTTTTAGTTTAGAAGTCATGTGTGGTCTCCTCCTCTTTGTCCTGCCACTGACAAGTTTGCATAAGTAAATAAATAAATGTCACAAGCAGAGTACAAAGTAATGGATCTCATAGTGGCA
This sequence comes from Hirundichthys speculiger, assembly GCA_018398805.1. Lineage (NCBI taxonomy): Eukaryota > Metazoa > Chordata > Actinopteri > Beloniformes > Exocoetidae > Hirundichthys > Hirundichthys speculiger. The sequence goes on along the minus strand of JAGFBZ010000961.1, from coordinate 1,151,091 downwards.
ACTATAAAATACATAGTGGAAGTGTAACTTTGCGTTAAAAAAAAAAAAAAAACTCTTCCAACCCCTCATGATCTCACACATTTGAGTAGCACAGCTGTGCCATTAGCTATGAGGCACTGCACCCTATTTCCACGTCGCTTATTTTCTGTAATGATATCCACATGATATACAGAATCTACCCCTTAATGTTTATCATAAATGCTTTTTGAAAAAAAAAATGTTTACGCTAATTTGAGCAGCTTTTTCCCACTCAGCATTTAGGAATGTACAAATGGAACATTACTGCAACAGGCCCAAGACCTCTGCAGCGATATGAGATATATTTTAGGAAGAGTCCTGCCTGGTCTGTTGTCACTTTTATGAAACGTATTATTAAAAGCTCCCAATGCAAGCATTTTATGTTTAAAAAAAAATAACCATCAAAACAATGACAATGTTAGCTAATGACTATGACTATAAACTTTTCACTCAAATACGGTTTTGACTGTCGAGTAGAAGCGACCAGAAGGTACCAGGGAATACGAAGTATAAGGGGGCAGAACTCACTCATCCAGGTCTTTACAGGAGACGCACCATCTCTGCCTATGGCTTCCTCCAATTATTATATGAGCACCCATCTCACAGTCAGTCCTGACCTGTTCCTTTTCAAATTGACAGGAACATAGCCTGGAATTTCTTGTGAGGTTCAGCACATTCTCATTCTTACCTGCTTTGTCCTCACCCTCGCATTAAAACAGCACCTTCCGAATCAGTGACATTCGCTTAGTCACCTCAAAACCGGAAGTTTACGGGCCACACAAAAACCCAAAATGCAGTGGTAACGACTGGTTTTGACCAGTGCTGCCACCCGGTGGATACCATTTTCACGGTACTCTGGTTTCCACTATTAGTAGTTTGTTAGCACATTCACAATTTCATTTTTCTAAATTTCCAATTCTTTTCCTCTTTGACACAAACTGCGTCTGGATGCTATTGGACAGGCACACAACTAATCATAGAAACAAAACATGTAAATTACGGGTAGAACAAAAGCTGACTGTTGATGGTTTTGTATTGCACACTAATTTTTTGATCCTCTACAAAACTCTGCTTTTATTTGTAAATGCAGATGTGGCAGTACATTGTGGACGGGCAAAACTGAAAATATTTAGAAAAAAATGACATAGTTAAATAGATTATGTATTATTTTTCCCTTCTGAGTCATTACATTATCCTTCCCTCATTCGTCACGTCAAGATCACACATGACCATCAAATGAAGGTGAAAACATCAACTCAGCGGTGGTGTGAACAGCAACGCAGGGACAGAATGTCCAGAGCTGCTGATCCTGGCTCTATATCTATTCCTCTCGTTTCTGCAAGTCATATACAAGAACAAACTGCAACGAAGCGGAGCATCAATGGTTTGTTTTATATGTGTTAATGGTTGTTTCGTGCAAGTGTAGATCTTTTTCAGCACATAGTTAAAACTCTGATGTGGGAGATTGGTGCACTAGTGCAGACAGACAGCCTAACCCTAAATCACACCCAGGGGTTATACACTTCTTTTATCCACACTCTGTTTTTTGTCTGCATTTTTCTTGGACATCAGTGACACAATCACAGAGTTGTTGTTCAAAACAGACCTCTGGAGGTGTTTTCCAAAATGTACATATGCACAGAAATCCTGATTCAAACGAGCAATAACAGAGCAACACTTTCAAATTCATTCATGTTGAAGAACATCTGAGCATTTTGCCAAACAAGTAAACAGACCAGCGAAGACAGTTGGTCAGATTATGGTGGCTTAATTTATATACACAAAGAAAAGACAATTATTCCTGCAAACCAGTCCTCAGTATGGGACTTAAGGCCATCAAAGAAAAGTCCCACCTGACTGGTTTGAGTCTCCAGTTACCATGCAGTAAACAAATAGAGCATATCACATGTACAGCACAGAAAGTAAACAAACAAATTAGACATAAAAGTCCTTGAATGGCTGTAATTATGTTGTGCATTAACGTTCAGGATTAATGGGCTTGTTACTAATAGACTTGGTAGAAAAGCTCTCTCTCTGCATGTCTTGTATTATACCACCGTTAGGCAAACATAAAACGCATGAACTAACCCCTGCACAATCTCATGAGTAATGTGTGTAATGTTTGCAGGCTTCCACAGAAGAACCGAATGTCTACCTTCTAATCCGAAGGTTTTATGACCACAACTGTTGTATGTTTGGGTTAAAGCTTTTAACACTTGTGTTAGTGTCATCATAATTTAATGCAAGTGCTTTTCATGCAGCTTGTAGCTGGCTTTCTAGCATCTGCAGATTCTTCATTATATTTTTTTTTCTGTTATAGAATGAGTTATAAATGCAGTTATGTGAAAATAAGTGCACAAATCACCCCACTGCCAGACACTTTGCTTTGGTGTTTATATGCAGACATACTTGTAATGTGGCTACAAACTGTGGCTTCTCCACATCAAGAGCCATAATGTCTGAAACAAACATTTCCCACAGGATTAATCCTTGTGATTTATATAGGCAATCCCCAGTCTTGTTTTGATAAGTTCTGTGTATTCAAAATTCAGATAAATAAGTGGCAAATGTAAACATATAATAGGTCTGACTGGTACACAACACAGTCATATCATCACTGACGATATTTCTAAATTCTAATATTAGGTCTTTGTATAATATCTGTTTCACCTCTTTGTTTTTTTTTTTTTCTTTTGGTTTTTGTTTTTAGTTTCATCCACCATGTCTCAGAAGTTTGCAATGAAGCCCAGTTGCTTTGATGTAATCATACAGCAGATTCTTCATTCTTTTGACAGCAAGTTTGGTTCCTGTCAACATTTTTTTTCTTTTCTGCCAGATAAGCTTAACCTGTCATTTATTGCTTTAAATGACACAGACCTCCCTCACAAGCAGGAAAGTATACAGCGCCTTGTTTAAAACACCCGTAAAGACTTGAAAGTTCACCTGATTTATCGTTTCTGTCCATTGTCCTAATCAAAGAAGTGAAGAATATGACAGAGCCTGCTTGTCGATTGGCAGCTAGTGCGACATTGACTAGATTCAGAGGTAATTATTGCTGCCCACCTGCCTATTTATAGATCTTTCAGAGCCTTTAGTGCCATTGATCAAACTATTCTCCGACAGTGATTACTTGGCACAGAAGCTGCAGTTTACATGCTAACAGACTCAAGTTGATGTTTTGCCTTGAAAATTTCTATCCGTCATCAAAGCATCTCTTCAGCTGTCTGCTTGAATTTATTCTTTCAACTATTTATAATGTTAGGCTGTGTTACAGCGAGTCAAATGTTATAATGTTACAACGGAACGATAATTCATTCATTTGTTTTACTAATGAGGTTGAAGCCTTTATAACTTCAGCTTCAGCAAATCTGTTTGAAATTTTCAGTTTTGCTGAGGAAACTCATTGTTTGGTTTGTAATTAACTGTGAAGGATAAAGCATTTTTTTAATAGGCCAGATATGATGTATTTCACATTGAGGATAAATGAAGCTTTGTAAGTGGGCTCCCCAAACATCTAGAACAAATCTTGCACATAAATCTCTTACAGGAACATTCACAGACTCTGTTAGTTTACACAACAGGATTTTCTGACAGCAAAGCTCAAAATAAAGAACAGAACTCCAGACATATAAAAGTATGAAGAAAAAACACACACACACACCAAAAACCCTCAGTTTTCATTTTCTTTTCTGCGTGGATCTCCTGGGAGGTCTCACGTCTTCCCAGCTAATTTAGGGTCATTCTGGCTGCTCTTTTTGCCGCAGAACTTCCATGATGCTGTGACAAAGAAAGTCTGAATGAGATTTCCCATTAACAGAGCACACACTACTAACGACTTTAAATGCCCTGACACACCGAACTGGTGGCAGGAATCCAGCAGCGACAAAAGGCTACCTCGCTGCGCCTGCTTGAAGCTGTGTGGAGCTCTTCTGAGTAGCTGGTGTCTTCCCCGCGGTAAACAGCGGCCAGCGTGCTCTGAGGCTGGAAGAACCAGGGAAGAGTTGTGACAGCTGAGCCAAGAGAATCACTGCTCAGATCAGGGGCAACAGAAGACTACATTCATGTCATCTAAAAACAAAACAAAACAAATACTAAAACCAAAGGTTTCAACACGTACATGGCTTTATAAAGAAGACATCTAAAATGTGTGTCTGCTGTAAAAATGACGTGGTGGACAAGTAGCTATTAGACTGGCTTGTGTTCAGCCCTCCTTCCTGCTTCCAAAACCACACTCATCCGTGGAACCAGAGTAGCTTCTTTTTTTCCTCTTTTTTTAATGGCTGACTGCACTGTTGCATGTTTGTGTGCCCACATCAGTTGTAGTGTTGTTTAATGCAACATGTTACACTCAGGTGATTTGTATTGATCCCTACGCCGGTACCCCGCCTCTGTCTTGCAAATGTTGCCTTGAAAGTAAAGTCAATGAGTGAAACAGCATTGGGCATCTGTCTGCTCCATCATGAGTCGCTGTCATTTTATCTGCGCAAAAATCTGTCCAAATCTGACGCCTCAGTTTTTGAATGTTATTTAGGCTTTTGTTTTGTTTTTTTTCTCAGCTTGGACACTTTGTACGACTAAAGTCTCTGAGAAGGTTGCACGTTTGGAATATGAGTTCAGTATAAGAAAACTTAAATATGACATTTTAATATTAAATATTAAAGGTGTGCGATATAAAAAAAAATATTGACTTGTTCTATGTTTGAAGTGTATTGTACATGTTCCTGTCAACTCTGATTGGCAGGGTAGCTTGAAGCTGTGAGACAGATTTCAAACAGGAAACTTCCTGTGGAGGGCTGAGGTGTGGATTGATGGTTAAAAAGGGAGCTGTGGTATCGCATCTCTGTGGCATATTGCTCAGAGAACACAGAAATCTCATTAAAAACTCAGTAAATTGTATTCCTGGGGTTGTAATGATCTTTATAAATGTCTTCTTTGAACTGGGTCTGTAATAACATGTACCTTTTTATAAACCTTGTGTTTAATTCTTTCTTTTTTCTTATTTGTAACCGTATTGACTTTTTTTTTTGCTGTTGACTGTTCATTTTTCAGTCATAGCTTCGGTAGTGTGCCATTCTCACTCCAAAGATACAATGTATGAATAAATACCCCAAATTTTGTCTTTGAGAGAATCTTTTTTTTTATCTTAAGGGAAACTAAAAAGGTTTTGTTCTTGATAAACAATGATGTTTGTAATACTACAGTCAAGTTCCTCTCCCTGATTAACACTTTAGCCCATCAGCCCTCTACAAGCTAGATTCTGTGCCTTGTGCATCCTTGTACTGTACATCACTTCTTTGTTCTCTGAAATAATAGTTGTCCTATTGCTTTTCTTTAGAGACAGTTTGTTAAGAGTTCTTTCCTTTGATCTGATGTTTTCATCATGATGCAACATTGAAATTTCTGTGCAACCTCTGAGATGTGAACAGATTTCAGAGAGCAGATTGCCGGAAGGGAGAGAAATTGATTATTTTAACCAATTTTTGACTTTCTCCATGATGGTATATGAAATTGCTTGAGGGTGAAGAGGAGGATGGTCTTCAATCAGCTGTGCGCAGTACACGTGATGTGCACGTTTTAACTGCACCAGAAACGAATGCACCAAAACTTTGAAGCCGAGATGCAGGATGATGAATATGACTGCATCCCACAAAAGCTTCTGATTTTTCACCTCGAACTTGACTCCTATATTACTATGATTTGCTGTGTAGTAGTTGTTCAACAATGACCTTCATTGAATGTGGTTAAACACCTTTCCCATCTTGTACACTATCTAACTGTCCTTCACTCATCTCTTTAAAAGGGTAAAAAAAAAAGGGGGTTGTAATGAAATATGATGTACTTGTGCCTTTTAGTAAATGCCTGTGAGGGTCAGTATTTGAAGAATAGAAAAGTGGTTAAAATGGATTAATTACTGTGGTCACTCTCCACTTGCAGCCCAGGAGACTCGCCGCAGGACTGAAGGATTCACAGAGACTCCCATTGCTCCCTCCATCTGCCATGTCACACCTTCTGTTTACAGCCAGCGCTCTGCTGCTGCTCGAGTCCACAGAGCTACAGGGGCAAATTAGAAATACCTGGCTTGGCACGAGATGCTAAGAAACTCTGGGAGCCAAATAAAGGTGAGGGCTGAGGGTTACACATAGAAAGAGTGAGGGCAAAGCGGCTTGACAAGAGCTTTCAAGCCCACCATTATATGTTAGCTGCTCCACGTGAAAGTACCACAGGGTTTGCTACATCTTTGACAGTAAGCTCCCCACCATTAAAGCAATGTCACTGTCCTCTAACCTTTCAGAGGCTTGTCACTCAGAGTTTTTCTTTTTTTTTTACCCTCTGATAACACACTTCAACCCTCCTTTTTCTCTGGTCCTACACAACTTTTCAACACATGTCTGAAATGAGTAAAACATATTGATGGACAGTCAAGTGTTTTTGCACCAGTAGCTTCACAGCCTCCCACAATGGCACTGACCTAAATTGAGGGAAGTGCACCTGGCAATGTGAGCAGTGCTATCACAATCCAGCACATCATAGCTTTTTCATGCTCCGTAGACACATGAAATCCTGAGGAAAAAAGAAAAAAGAGAACTCAGTCACTTCCTCATAGGTTATTACATTTTCCAGAACAAGAGTTGAAAGGACATGATGAAACCTGTGACAATCTTTTTCTCCAAGAACTTGCATTTAAGTTTTGTTTAATGTCACTCCTTTAATGTTACATATCAGGCAATGTGATGCCTTTATCCTGTGTTTGCACAGTATACAGTATAACATGTTCTCTATGATGAGTAGGTTTATAAATACATTTTCCTTTGAAAGATTTTTTTTTTTTGTTAAAGGAGACATACACCCTTTTTCTAAAGTGGACACAATTCTTTTCACGTCTTGAAAAATGTCTCTGACATTCTTTGATCAATATACCGCAGGGATACCTTCATACCACCTGTCTTTTAGCACCTTGTACCTCTTTGTAAATTGGTCTTACAGATTTGTGCTATCCAGTTCCAAGGTCCAGCAAATGCACCATTATGTGAAGCTGGGTGGAGACAAAGATGGGAAGCCTGGATTTGCTAATAACACCATGTATCAACAAATCTTTATTGCAAAGCCAACAGCATCTTTCATCTGCATTCCTACTCAATTGCACGCCATTTTTGATGTCTTTTGTTAATGCTAGTCAGGCTATCACTTTGCCTACGTCACATGCTTCATTTTTCAAAAATCCCAGTACAAGTAGTGATCAAGATTGCACCCTCAATCTGCCTTTACACTACCCGACTTAATGAGCTTATCTCCATGGGAAATACAAATATAAATTACTTTTTGGCCATATAAATTGCATAGATATTATTGAAGGAGCTAAGCCTAATGTTTCAAGCTACTGAGATGTTTGACCAAGAGTAACCTGGTCGACGCACTTCGCTAACTCACATTTCATAAATGTTACCATTTCGTGTTGATTGAAAAAGAAAAGCCGGAACGATGTTCTTCTGATGCTGTTATGCTAAAATATTTATTTATTCCATTAACTGATCCGACAACCATAACGCCGGCAGTTAGCGCCACAGCGGCCAAAAACCTTTCGCCTTTCCGGGTCAAACACCTAACCAATAACAGGCAGCTACCTTTATACCTGACCCTCAGGTAACAACACAGCAACACCCACAGACACACAGAGTGAACTACAATTCATAACAACATATTTGGCTCCTATAGATATAATTAATAGGCCTTGGAAATCTTTGTACATGTGGTCGACATGACATCATATGGTCATCTGATCTTTCCCTTTCCAGAAACTGTTAAGACCTCATGTTGAACAAAAGCATGTGCATTATTGTTGTCAGTATTCATCCATGATTTGTAAGTGGCTCTGACTGGATCATTACTAGATGTGTAAAGCACAACTGCCCATCTGCCTCTAACTAGATTTCTGTTTTTGCCTTCTACAGGCAACAGAAAAGCACCATCTTTACATGTTTAGCCAGCCAATGAGTGAAGGAAAGAGAAAATAATAGTCCTTCAATAAAATCTTACAAGATGAGATAATAAACCAGAGCCCACCTGAGAAACGTTTGAGGTTTGTGTTCCCCAAAACATAAGCATTAATAAACTCACACACACACTAGTTGATACATGGTAAGCCACAGACAATACTCTGCTCAGGTGATAATTCAGCTTTGCAGCTGTGATTAGCTTTAGGATAGTCTATGTTTAAATGCTGAACAACAAAAACATAAAGGGGTTAGTCATGCTTTAGCAGCCATAATTAAATATTACAAATAAAACAAAAGGTTTTTATTTGTGTATTATCTAACTTTATTTAATCAGGAAAATAAAACTATTGAAGTTCTTTTTTATGGAAGTGTCCTGGTAAAGATAGGCAGCAGCTTGATCAGCACTTCTTACACAACAGCACTTTACTGTATAATTAGCACATAAACATATTATGCATTTACATTTGAGCCCCACATGAGCTAAAAGTAGACTGCATGTGTCCAACGTGGGTTTGTCCACAGGCTCCATGGTGGCCCTCTCTGTGTTTGCCCATATGGAGTCTGAGTTGGATCTTCCTGGATTTTAGACGGGGTCAAACTGGTCCAATATTCTATTGCCAGGCATTAGTTACTGAAACTACTGTATATAGGGCCCATGTAATTCATCCCTTTCTTAGCCCTATGCCTATTTAGTACACATATATCCCTCATGGGCCCCATAGGCTTTCCATTTGGGGTCCATAATACTAAAACCACTAGGGACCAATGCCATTTTGCCACTCTGTACCCAAGTACTTTTAATCCAGGTGGGGCCTACGTATTCATGCTTGCTGGGAAATCATGTAAGTATGTGCATATTGTAAGGAAATTCTTCAAAGGTGACAGCAACCTGATACATCAAAAGTAGAGGACATAATTTCATTTTGTGGTGTTTCCTTTTCCTGCTTTTATGCGCAGTTAACATCTGTGACTTTCAAGATGCATTAAAAATGCTTCTAATTTTATTACACCTACTGATAAAAATCTGGATACGACATGGCATTGTATTTCTTAGAAAACATACATTTGATCTAAAATAGCTGTGAATACATATATTCTTTAAAAATGGGGTTACATTGATACTGTACCAACACAATGGAGTTTTTCCAACAGGCATCAGTGATATTAGATTATAATATCCTGCATTAATGAGTCAGTGCATAAAGTCAAGTCTTTTGAATAGAGATGAGTGAACTATAGCGAGAAGGGAAACTAATTAAAATAGATAACATTGTTTATCTTAGATTAAAAAATATCTTAATAATCCTGTCATTTGTTCTCATGTAGCATGGCCTCATCCTTTGCAGGACCGCCCGCATTCAAGCGTAAAAAGAGCAAAAGGTCAAGATGTAACTTTTGAAAGGCAAACTGCTTTGTGCCTGCAGTGAATTACAACATCAATACACCCCTGCAGAATGCTTATTATGGTCATTTTTAGACGCTGGATGACAAAACATTTCAAATAAAGCATCTTGAAGCATCTTTCATTTGAATGCCTCTATTATACAAGCTCGTGTGGGGATTTTTTATTTTAATTCAACAGGTGAAAAAAGAAGAACTTTTATCACAGATCTCTAATATCACTGATATAATTTCCATGGTGTTTTTACTGACTTTAAAGGTGCAATTCTGCACTCTTCCCTTACTCCAAGAGGAAGTCCTCTTTTGTGGAAGTCTCAAAGTCGAGCCTGCAGGCAGACTTTGTCAATCGAGCGGTTTGAATGTTGGTCTCTCCACAGGCAGGAATCAACTGTGACACACCAGCTCAGCTCCTCATGACTGTTTATGAAATGCAGTAAAAGCTTTTGGATCAGTGGGCCGTCACTTAATTGAGATAGACACTGCAGGTTGGTTTTGCAGCAGCGCATAAGGAGTTACAAATATGACAAGGTTTAATCACACTACCAGACTGAAAAATCCCAACCTAATCACTAGGTTTAGTGCAAGACAGTTTCACATTGTAATATCCTTTTTTTTGTGTGTGTGGGTTCACGGCATAAAGGTTTGAATTTTCATACAGTTTTTAAAGTTTCAGTTCCTTTCCAATGAATACAACCCAATTTTTTTTTTTTCTGGATGCAGAAAGGAAAAGCTCCAAAGACCACCTTCATGGGTGGAGGATGGAGTGGCAGTGGCAGTATGAATCAAACAGGACATCCAGGAGACTGTTAATATTAGATGTAGTGCCAATCCTGGCATTAACCCGATCTTAAATATAGATATATAAGGTTTACGATTTATGTTCTTGTTTTTATCCAGAGTAAAGAGAACAAGCTTCAGTTCAAATGGACTCTTTCAAGCATGAAGCACATTTAACAAACAGGGATTAAGTTAGGATTTCATATGCTGGGCATCGAGGCTGCTATGGCTGTGCCCCATTTGTAGGCACAGCCTGCAAAATCTGACTGACATTATTTCACAAACCATAAATAAAAAGAAGATGACACATCCCTATGGTGTGCACACCAATTAGAGTCATTCCAATTATAGTTGTCAATGTGCAAAGTGCACTCTCTTGTGTGTACTGCATGTATCAACTATACCAGCTGTGTTGTTGTCACAGAAATATGCATGGAAAAATTCTTTATTAGATATGTGAAACCAAAATTGTTTTATATCGTATACTCGTATAAAATACAGACTGTAAAAACCCGATGCAATCTGAGTCACAACATGCTCACAATCTTGAATACCCTTTTGAAAACAGAACATTATTTAAAAAAAAAAAACATAAATAGCTTTTGTAAAGCTTCACTCCTACTGAGAGAAGTTTGCACAACATCAGTAGATCTTTTGTAGAAAGTTTTGACAAGACAGCAGCAACCTGTACGCAGATGCCAATGTAACAGTCCTTTTTACACACCTTTTGTACACACACCAAGTTAAAATTGCCTTGTTTTTTGTGTTGGGACCCTATCTACACCAAAACTTAAGTGAAATTACATTTTTGAATCTTGTCAGAGGCTTAAAATGGTGATTTATTTTGACATAGTCCCATTGCTGCCTGTCCTTCCATTTTACTGCAAACACATCTTTTGTTCTAACTCAAAACTGCTTCCATTCACATTGATTTTGGTCTAAAGAAGGTTTACACTCCTTACCATCTAATAATAGACTTAGGGTTGTTTTAACTCCGGAATGTTCCTTTTAAAAGGAACAGTGCTCTTCAATTATTTTATTTTCTGCTCTGCCCCCTGTTGGAGATACTTCATATCTCCTGCTCTGTGCTGTCGACACGATATAGCTAATACTCCCTGCGCACACTGTGACAATGAGAGTGACACTACTGTAGTATATGTGCAATTACACTAATCCAGTACAGCAAAAAAAAAAAAAGCATGTTCCCCGGGGTCACAGCCCCCTTCTCCCCTCCTCTGGCATTGCACCCCACCCTTCCAAGGGGTCGCAACCCACCATTTGAGAAGGACTGCTTCAAAGAAGTGGTGCCCTGGTTTTCGTATAAAATGAAGACCATATCTCACTGTAAATGTATGTATGTCTACCTTTTGAGACCATGAAAGGATTAACAAAAAGAAGACATGATTAGAAATGGGAAGCAGATTTCTACCTAAACTTAGACTATTTAAACATTTCTGAGCCATAGTGGATGGGCACATAAAAGCTTGTGATTCAAGTATTTTTAAAAAAAGAAGAAGAATATGTGGTTAGAAATGGGATACAGAGTGTTGTTTATAGTCAGTATAGGTAATCAATTAATAATTAACTTCATTGATAATTAACATAATTATCATTAATATTAAAATTATAAAATAATAACCCACAGGAAAAATAATCTAGTTAGTATGTTTTCACATGAAACAACTGTTCTGTATTATTATTGTTCTGCATTAATAAAGTGTTCAAAGTATAGTTTGTATAAGTGAGCAGGATGTCAATTTATAAGTTTCTGAGAAAACTAAAGCTGTAGCTGCCATTAGAGGCATCGCTCATATATTCAATTCATAATCATATATTCAGTTAAAAGGACAATAAATAAACATGAATATTTCACAAAATGTTGAATAATGAAAAAAGTAATTATTTTCAGAAAATCCTTGTTAACACTGTATATTCCAATTATTTGGTTAAACACGACAGAAGTAACCAAAAGAAGTAACCAGAAGTATGACCAAGTTCCTCTTGGTCATATTGTTGTTGGGGGATAAGATTAACTGACCCACTCTAAGAGCCACACGAGGCGCTGCTTATACAATATCTGCAAGAGAGGAGTCACAACAAGTGCGCCCAGGAGATAAAATAATATTTTCCAACAAAAGAAGCTGAAAAGCAATCCTTATCCCCTTGGTGTTATTGCGGCCAATGAGGTACAATATTTTGCTGGTTTTGATAGTTCATCATCTGAATGTTATGTAACTGGGAAATTAAGCCAGTTAAGCCTTGAAGTTTATATTAAGGCAATGTGTGCTATATTTAATCGTTTAATGCGTATTTCATTATTATTTTTTTATGTAAGTCCTTTTATATTTTTCATAAGATAATTTAGGTTTTCTTTTATTTTCTTTTATTTTGTCAGTTCTGACAGCATTATTGGGCATATCAAGATATGTTGTCCAAATATATGGCTGTTAAAACCCATGAATGATTTTGAGCCTTAATTTAACTCAAAGGGAGTATCAGAAGCATTACTATTTATCAGTAAGTCATAAATAATTCATGAGAAATTCATAGTTGTCTGCTCACATCATGGTCACTTTAAGAAACCAGTGCCTTTTGTCCTGTTGCGCTCACCTTAATCAGGAAGTGAACATTAGAGTGTGCATTAGACAATTGCCAGTTCTTTTCATGATCACTGAAGAGTTTAAGCAAGCTCTGCTTGCATTTGTTTTAGATCTTGTGTTTCAGCATTGTGGGTGTGTATTGACTCTTGTATATCTTTGTCTTGGATCAAATCTACGTATTTCGTTGGCAAAGTTGTTCTGTGTGAAGTTGGATATTTCCAACTATCGTCATTGTTATTGTTAATTTATGTAGTGCTCAAACTGATTGATGTGTTGGAACAACTATCTGTGAAATTGCAAGTGGGGCCTAATTTGCATATGAAAACTGTCTCACTAAGCACAGCTTTAAAATGCATTAAGTCAAGACACAATGTAAGGTTCTTGAAAAAAATATTTAATTCATGTAATTGCCTGAGTTAAGATAAACAGCTGATTGATTAGTCTATATTTTCACTTTTTTTTTCTTTTTAGTGTGCAAGCTAGCAGCTAACTGCTACTTCATCACACGTGGCAAGAGATGACCTGCAGAGAAGTGCCCACCATGGAGACAGAAGCTATATATATATATATATATATAACGCTTGTTTGGTTAGAAGGGGGTTATTAATGAGTGCCCTAAGACAGTTATTAAGAACACAAGAAATTTATTGACAAAAGTAATAGATTAAAGAGAGACACCACCTGATATTCAGGAAACAACGATTAAATGGGACAATCAGTCTCAAAATCATAGTTGTTCTATGCGTGCCAGCCTGTGACCAGGGTGGCACTATAGAACAACAGAGAAGGAATGAGTCCGAGCACAGACCTCTTCAACCAGCAAATGTTAGAAACACATCACCAATGATGAACAAACACTTTGATAAAGATTCTGATATCTACTAAACCTTGCCAACGAAACTAACATAAGCAAACAAGTATGAAATAGGATGAAAATGTCAACATGTCTATACGTATGTGTCAACGTAAATATTTGTGTGTGTGTGGCTTCTAACCCACATGGTGGTGATTGACTAACAATGGCTGCACAGCTAATGGTAGGAGCCACAAGATGGTGGATGCGTCACATGATGGCCTTGCCCCCACGATCAAGATGGCTGCCAACTCATGTGGTAACTACAGGAGGCTGACGAGATCACGTGGTGACTAGCTGTGCTTAAGATGGCTGAGGACAAAGCAGGAGTCTTATACTGTTAGTAACTGTAGATGAGTGCATGTGGTGTGGTTAGTAAAATAAAATAAAGAGAACACAGTAAAATCAACAGAAGCCAGTCTGTCTTTTCCCCACAGATAGACCATGCTTTGTAAATCAGATGGTCAGCATGAGTGCTGTGGTCCTTACAAGTTACCAGAGGCAGAGAGATGTTGCACCTTTGCTTTGCTGTTTTAATTCTGTTTCTGAGTTATTTTCTGGTTATTTTCTTGCGTATTAACTAGGGGTGTAAAGATAAACCGATTTAAATCTGTTATCGGTCTGTGACGTATGAGATCCGAGTGCATCAGTCAATGGAGAACTGGATCAGTAAAAATTCACTACGAACGGTCCAATGTCCCATATTTACGGCCGCGAATCGGTTTTCCTGAGGTCCAGCGACCCATACCTGCCATTGTTGTTGACGTTTTACCTGTAAGAGTCATGACGTCAGCTATGTAGCTTGAGAGAGCGGGTAGCAACATGTCAGACAACGCAGATGAAATATACAGCGCTTCTCACCACTGGTAAATGGAGGTAGGAAATGTGAATGTACGGCGTGGATATCACTAGGTCCTGCTTCTCGTCTCGCTTAGCAATGTAACCTCCAAACACTCCAAGTACTCATGAATGAAGAACGTTCATACGACTGGAATAATGGAACAATTTGGTGTATGATTGGTTCTGGACAGGATTTACTGGCCGTCCAAGTGTCATTTAAATTGCCGATTTCTGAAGTGCTCAACTTGCTTATTAGGGCAATTATATGATAATTAACACCCCCACCCCCTCAAAATAGAAAACTCCTCGGATCTACAGTCACCCTTTTTTTTTTTTTTTTTTTTTTTTTTAAGAAAAGCTAGTGTTCAGAGTTACAGGCATCAAAAAGACATGTTAAATTTAACATGCTATTTTCTATAACTGCTTACCAAAGTTTTGGATCCATGTATCTTGTTGTCTTGTTATCTTGTGATGTTTTACTGTTGAAGGTCACGAGTGACTGAATCACTAGTCATTCTGAATATTTGCTTTTTATAGGCAACTTAATTGTTTCATAACAACTACTTTTATTTTTTAAATCTAACCTCAGCCTTATGCTCAGTGTATTCTCACATTAGCAGGAATAATTAAACTTTGTGCCATTTTTATCTTTTAATTTGTGTTCCTTGAGGGGAAAGTAAGAATTGGATTTTAAGTATGAGCAGAGTTTTGCAAACCTGTGAAGTGAGGCACACCAGATTGCGAGTTTTGCGTTTCATTATGTAATGTCAATTATCCCCCCAGGTATATTGTAAAGGCTTAAGTTTATGTTGTCTGAATTTATGTTCAGTAGGCCTGGTGTACTCTCTCTTGGACATTAAATAAACAAAATAATACTATTTTGAAATAAAATTTGTGTTTCTCTTTTTCTTCTCAGTATTAAAGCAAAATAAGTAGTTAGGGTTAAATTGTCAATTTTTATTGAATCAAACTGAACCGAACCGTACCTAATCGAATCATTTACTGTTTTTTATGAATCACCCCTGAATCGGATCGTAGCCTGTGAATTGAGATTTGATCGTTTTGTGAGTGAAAGATTCACACCCCTGGTACTAACTTTTCTGTATTTTCGTTTTTGTTTTTTTCTTACATATTTTATATGTAATATTTTTTTTGTAATTTATGCTTATTTAGTTTAGGTTATCTGAATATTTGTTGTGTTTAGTTATTTTCAATTATATTGTTTTGATGCTTTTACTGTATAAAGGCATAAATAATAATTGAGTATCTTATTTTACCAGTAACTGGGTGAGTTTCTAGTGAGGTTTTTATAACAATTAGACACTTGACCACGGATGAGAGTGCAAAGTGGATTTAATCCCATTGTGTACAGCAGAGATGGTCAGTTACTCACATCCAGGACATGTCAGGAAATGACAATAAGAAAATCAGATGCAATTACCTTTAACACATAGCCTCAATAACAACGAAGCCTTGAGCTAACTTCTCCAGACGTCTACCTGTCCCAAAAACATACGATTAACGTCTGAGTGATGATATTTTACATTCCAGAGGAGAAGTTACGCAAAGACGTAACATTATTCAAACAAACAGGTCACAGTGACCTAAGGGCCACTTTTCTATAACATACTGTTTTCAACATTTGTTTATTTTGGACAGGTGCTGGAGGCTTCTGTGGCAGTTTCTTCCCTGGTGGTGGTTCCTCTTTTTTCAGGTGCATGAGTCAGGTGCGTGTCTTGACTGATTCACCAAACCCCTTAGGTTCGATCCAACCCAGGTTTAGAACCACTCGTTCAAAGACTTAGACCTAAACCCAAACATGCTGCCACTACAGCGCATGTATCTCCGAGGTAAAGACTTACATGTGACAAGGTGTTTTGTCTGCAATCAATCAGCCTCTATGACTGGATTTGATTTGTTACCCTGGTTAGAATCTAAGGCTAGACCAATCTCTGAGAACTCACTTGTTGAGAATGGTGACCGGGATGCCCCATTACCCCAAGCTATGGAGGAAGGCCTGGTTAGCATGGAGATATTCTTTATCTGATTTATCAGGGCTGTCAGGGGGCTGTCAGTTTACCTGCCTTTTGGATAGTTGGTGGGAAGTTGGTTGTTGGTTGGTTGTTCAGAAAATGGCTGATCTTTCAGCCAATTGACTGTCAATAGACACTCTTCACAAGTGTTGGTCTGGATGTGTTTATCCCTTGCAATGTTTTGTCAGGCAAGACCAGAGGTGGATTTGCCCAAAGTAAATGGTGGGTGGCGATCTTTACATGGATCCCTAACACTTCTAGTTTCATTATTGCATTAAAGCATTTCCTTCCCATACATCAACCAGACACATTCGTTCACACTGTGGCACAAACTTCAATGGCATCTGTAAAGACCTAAGGATACCTTAAACATTGAAAACATTGCTGTAAACACTGTCAGACCAAGAATGTACTTGCCCCTTTTATGCATGTTTTATGTTTGTACATGTAAGTTGTTCGTTTGTGACGTCTGACCAGATGGTAAATCCAGTTCTTTGGATCGGTACTTTGTTGTTTTAGTTGTGGAAACTGAAGGGCAGACTTCTAAGGAGAGATGCAGACACGTGGTCTTTTGTCCCTCAGAAGATAAAGGGGGGTTGTTGAAGTGGAAATGTTTTTTATCAATTGTAGCAGAGTGCGTACGGGCGGCCAATTTGAAAAGAAAAAGAAAAGAAAAAGATGGAGTAGGTGTCCTAGGAAAAATAATAACGAGTAAGGCTTTGGATAAAGTTTGGAAATACAATGAATTAACAGAAGTCAATCTTTTTTTCACTCTGCCTTTCCCTCCTTTTTTCTCTTTTCCTCCTTTAGGCTCTGTTAGCTCCCCCCTCCTTTCTCATGCTGTTTTGCTCTTGATGCATGTCTCTCCCTCTAAGCTTTTACAACCATGGTCATCTTTTTTGTGACATTCTGCTGGTGTGAGAGTATGTGTGACTACAGACAAAACTGAATATTTACTGTTGAGTTCCACTTACTGTGACGA
The DNA here is from genome assembly GCA_018398805.1 of Hirundichthys speculiger. Taxonomy (NCBI): domain Eukaryota; kingdom Metazoa; phylum Chordata; class Actinopteri; order Beloniformes; family Exocoetidae; genus Hirundichthys; species Hirundichthys speculiger. The sequence continues at coordinate 1,133,593 of JAGFBZ010000961.1, read as the reverse complement.
CTGAACGTAACTTGACTGAGGTCCAAGACTGACTTAAGGACCTCTTGATCTGACAAGGACAAATATGGCAATACCCAAAAGGACTCATTCAAACCTCATTCAAAGATCTGATGTCTATTGGTGCTGTGGTCAGAGACTAATTAACATTCTGCCCTCTGATTGGATTGGCGTTTCTACTCTTGTTGTTATTGCATCTGTTTGACATATCTTTGCATGCTAATCCTATGTATCTTTCATTTGTGGGATTAGATGTAGTGTGTTTAATCTCATGCAGATTCTCTCACTTAAATTGATTATATGGGAGTATGTAGGGGGTCTCTGATTATTATAAATTGGCTGACCAGAAGGCCTCAGTCTATTTATCTAATACGGTGAATATAAAAGTGGATCCGCATTGATTATATTAATGAATAATGCTTGAATAATATGATGAGGGATGTTTATAGTTGTTGTAGTTGTTTTTTTTTTATAAACAACTGGCAGCAATTGTTGTGGTTTATCTAAATTAATCTAAATTACGTTTGAATTTTTGCTTGTGGAGTTAGACAAAGTGAAATGATCTTTTTGTTTTGCAACTCATTTTATGTGAATAATGGAGTTTTAGGTTAGGAACTGAGGAAATTAGACTCTTCAGTGTATATGTATCTTTTTTTTTTTAACATGTACTGTTGTGAGATGTTGGCCAGTACGTGTATTCTAGTTTCAGTGTTCACATTTAGTATAATGGTAGTGCCGTAAAGTGGTGGACAGATTTACGACTCAGAAGGACTGGTAAAAGGTGGGTGTGTGGATGTCTGCGGAGCTCTGTGCTGCAATCTCCCTTATTTGATAGCTGTACTGGTCTCTGTGATGTCTGGAATTAACGTTGACCTTTGATTCAACACCTCCTCTAAAGTAAACATCATTGAATCTCTCTGCTGAACAAAACGCTGTTTGGTTCCTCAATATTGTCTATCACCAGATCATAGACGACAAGTTTTGACAAGACTTTAACTCTGCTGCTGGCTGATGAGTGGAAAATATCTGAAAACGAGGTGGGCTCTCGCTCCTGGACACACAAAGAAAGTCTGATTAAGGAACTTTTATAGCTGATAACACTAATATCTGCCATGAACTGTGCTGGAAAAGACACTGACATGTGCTGGTGCTGTAGTCTACAGCGACATACGGGGGAAGCTGTGGCGTCTGGATTTTAATGGCTGACTGATGTTGCTGAGAGAAAGGGGTGGATATGTGCTTTGCGGCATTTGCATACTACTGGTTATTGGTACTGCTGGGTTTTCTGTCTTTCTCATCCTTGATTTTATGACTAGATTGATTTTTTTTTTTTTTGATTAGGACAAACTAAAGTATTACTTCTTAATATGAAGGTGTTTGGCATTTTTTCTTTTCTTTCCTTTTTTTGAAAAGACAGGGGAAAAAGGGAGATAAGAAAGATATGGATGCATTAAAGAAGGAGAGAAAGTACGTGAAGAAATGTATATATTAGAAAGACGTGAATGGAAGAGACTGGTTGATGGAGGAGAAGAAAAGGTGATATTTACAAATATCCTTCCTTTAAACCATTATGAGTGAAAAAGGCTTTGTAGGTGATCAAGAGGGAAGAAGTGAATTACTATCCAAAATTTAAATTCACTGTAATGGCTTTATGACATAGTTTGGATTTTTGTTGCCACTTGAATGAGTACTATATTTTTGACATGTTTCTGCACAAAGCTTGTGAAGATAATATATCAGCATGGACAGTTTTTCTAATTGTTGTGGGTTAAAGCTATCAGAAGGTGAGCTGAATCTGGATTCACTTATTGATTATTGCAGGATACTTTTCCAATCAATAACATCTCTTCTGGGTCTGTTGTAGCCCCTTTCAACTAACTTAATGGTGTAAGATAGGTCTTACTACGATCTCTTGTGTGTTCTGGAACACAGGCTATGGAGTTTCCAGGCTGAACCCATCTTATGGTGCCATTAAGGGGGCCTGTGGCAAATACACATGGTACGCTTTGTGATCTGAGTGGATGCCTGAAGTGGAATTTTCTAATTTGAGGGCTGATGGAGCGTGAACACCCTTTGACCTTGCCTATGTCAACTTTAGGACCACGGAGGGTTTAAACATTCTCTTTAGTTTCTTCACATAAACTCTAATTCATCGGTGGATAACTTTTTCACTTTTCTGGATTTTGCACGCTGGTCTGTCATCTGTGGGCATCTGGATTTCCTACTCTGCAACTGGGATGAACTTGATATATCATTCATCACATCATGATTGTTTACATTGTTCATACGTCACATTTTACAGTTTTTATGTGTTTGATTATTGTGTGAAGCATTTTATAATGAGTTTACATGTTTTTTGGTTTGTTGGGGGTCCCAGTTATACGGTTTTGTTTTCACATAAAGGTTTTTATATGAAAAGAGGGGTATAGAAAACTGGATCATTTTCTACAGTTGATTTGGAAAACATGAAATAATCATGTTTTGAGTGGAGATTTGTTAGGATTTCAGAATTAGCTCAAAGTTTTGATGCACATCAGCTAGTTACCTTGTATCAATCTTTGTGTATTAAACTTTCTAAATGGTCTTTGCTTTCAGTCTCTTCTTGACACCAGATAAAAGAACACGTAAAACTTTTTCACGCTCTTGCAGATATACTGTACTTGTTTATCAAATTTTAAGGTCTTACCTAATATAATCCCCAAGGATTTGACCTCATTCACCTCAGTAATTATTTAATTTTTAATCTTCACCTTAAACAAGTCATACAGAGGCTTATTGCAGAGAGAGATACTCATAGAAACAGTTTTCTTAACATTCAGGGTTAAATGAGACAACTCAAGCCAATTAGTGACTTTCCCAAGTGTTTGTGTCAGGTGTTCAGGTGCTTTGCTAGCTGTTTTAGCAGATACATAGATGACAGTATCATCACCGTATATATGGTAGCTGACACCTGGACAACTTAACAGCAGGTCATTAGTGTACATAGTGAACAACAGTGGTCCAAGTATGGACCCCTGTGGTACGCCTAGCTATCTGTGAATTTACAAATGGGACATAATTTGCACAGGTAAACTGTCTCATTTAGCACAGCTTTAAAATGCATTTTGTCAAGATACAATGTTAGGTTGTTGAAAAAAAGATTTAATTTTTTTTGTTTGTTTGTTTGTTTTTTTTGTTTTTTTTGGGGGGGGGGGCGCTAGGTTCATACTTTCCTGACATGTCAATAAACCTGTGGATTAGAGAGAGTTCAGAGTCTTAGTATGGTAAGATAGTTTAGGTGGCTGTCAGAGTACACAGAGTATCATATTCAAGACAGCACAAAAACGTTGACAATGTGGTAAATTCATTCCATAAGGTGACTTTATTTTACTGGAAAGATTTTGTTAATGTTCTTTTGACATCATAAACATAATCACATCAATATCCTTGTAAGAAAAAAGCAATAGATATTGATATGTTCACACTGAGAGGTACCTTCTCAGCATTGAAATGCTGCTTGAAAACAACCCTCTTAAGACCTGTAAATAGTTTGAGTGACCATGGTGCAATGCAGATAATGCTGTGTCAGCTGTCACAAAGATGTGTTTGGGTGGTTGTTTGGGAAAAAATATGCCCACTGGAGTGCACCACAGACTTTCCAAGCACTATAATGGAAAATATCATGTAAGTAAAATGGTGTTGCCGAAAATAGTACAGTTATCTCAGTGAAACACAAAGCCATTACACGAAAGGACAGTGGGCATTATTAAATCAGATGGCAACTATTTTGTGCATTTCAGTGGTTGGGTTGATATGTTGAAAATATTCCTCTGCTGACAGTGAGTGCATGCTCAAGTTGAAAATATCACAGACACTGACATATGAAGAGAAGACAGAGCAGTATGAGGTAGATATAAGTAAATTTAGGTAGACACAGTAAGACAGGGATATAAAATTGTACAGTACAGTTGAAGTTGAAATAAACTGCCATTTCAGTTGAAATTTGTGCAGCAGCATAAATATATGGATTTCAATATATGCTGCTATAGGTGCCTCCCAGAACCTTTATTTCAAGAAGCAGGGACCACTTTATACTGCTGCAAGAAGGAACTGAACGGATATTTTGGCATCAACATTCCCTGCGGCTGTGTTAAATTTCATGTTTCAGCTCTTATACCCTGTCTGCCAGGAGCAGGGTTTATTTTGAAGGACTGGTTCAAAACAGGAGCAGCTTAAGACCCTCTGTTAAAACAAGGAGCCTGAAATGATCTGTACCAGCAGCACTATGCCTTCTGCACAAACATGGGCCCCTGTCAGCCATTTTTACGGTCCCAATCTTGCCCTTGTCAGACTCGACACAGTTTGATTAAACTTGTCGACACCCCTTGTCTTCCCCCAGCTTCCGATTGGTGGCAAGCGCAATCACCCCCCGGAGGCACTCACCACTGCCGATCCCTGCCACTCACCTCGGGTCATTCTCATAGCACGCTGCTTTGTTCCTCCGCTGCCATACAGCTAACCTCAGCAGCACTGGAAATGCAGCATTATCATATTATTTATGAGGGCTGGCCTTCAGGGATGCAGCTCAAGCAGGAATACCAATTGAGCTCTCCTGCCACCCTGCTCCTAGTCCTGCCTTCTGGGTTAGACACTTACACTTCTCTCTGGGTAGTGTGTTACCGTCAAGCTGCGGTTCAGAAGGTGTTATTTATTTACCATTTAAGCAGACATTGTGCATATACTTTACTGCAGGTACATGTCAGTGCCCTGTATCTGCAACTAAGTCAGGAATGAACAACCTGTAAGGCTGATTTATGTGTCTGAGTCTGCTATGTGCCTTCCAATTCCTGGCTTATTTCCTGCTAATATGAGAACCTGGTTAATATGACTGAGTTCTAATGGAGCACCCTGGTGACACAATAGGGAAATGATCTACAGTGTGTCACGGTGACAGACAATTTATCAGTTTATTCACTTCAATGTGAAACACACTGCTCTTCCCAGTGTTTGGACAGACAGATCACATTGTTGGCAGAAAGTCCTTATTTCCAGAAAGCACACTAATCTGCCATGGCTGTCGGATACAGAGACCTTTACTTAGCCTCCAGCCACACAATATTGTTTTTCACTTGGATGGAAGAAACAGATGTGTTGTAAAGATGTCAGCATCTGAATCCCGTTTGACGATGTGACTCAGGCACTTCTATTAGTCATTAATAAATGTCAGTTTTATATAGAAGACGCCTGCTTTTTGTGCTTTCACAACTGAGTCCCAGCCTTTATCACAGTTCTCTTCTCAAAAACACTTTAGTGCTTTGTTTCTTAGAATCTCGCTTTGCTAATTATAAGAAGTCTCCTTCTTTATCCTTTTTGTAAAAGCATTTCTAATGCATAATGCATTCACTTTAAAATTTTCTGTGTCAGCGAGATAAGGAGTCTGAAACTGAAAAAAAAGACACCCAGTATTGTATGAAAAGCCTGTAAATTATTTTAATAAAATCAATACATCCAGAACTTTTATCTTGTACAAAGCCACTTGTGGTTCAGACTCTTTCTATAAATAACTTTTTTAGAGTTAAATCTTGCCTAGTAAATGAGCTGGGCGACCACCAGCAGTTTTTTTTTCATGTGATTACACATGCTTTATGAGAAAGGACAGAGAGAAAAAATGAGAGCTTTGAGGGTGTTCTTTTGCATGACAAAGAATGGGCCAAATCTGAAACATTTACATGGCTGAGCAGTTAGAGTGAAAAGCAAGCTTTGGATTCTTGGCGTTATTCACTGACAAAGATGGGATGAATTCATTTACTTTATTGCATGAAATAAGATGATGAACAAGATATTTTTTTAAGGACTGAAAAGTGTGTCGCCATGTGACTTTTGGGGAGATTCGACAAAACTGTCCACTGCCACAGTGGGGAAAGTGAATACTGAAATGATTTCACAGTCCTTACTTTCCAGCAAACCTGTTTCATAACCCCATAATAACAAGCACATACCATAAGCAGGCTGTGTGCATGCCACCTAACACGGATAAATGCATTGCAGGCACATTGCAGAAATTGCCTCATCCTGCTGTGAGCTTTTTCTCCCACTGTCCTCAACCTCAGCTGCACAATGCTGAGGAGAAAAGGATGCATGGTACGGACTGGCATCCTGGGAACCCACTGGCCCCAACAGCATGTCTTGCTTTCATGCCTCATTCATTCACTTTATTACCTCATTAAGTGAATGTGAAAGTGTGGAGCAGAAGCCCTGTCAACCTGAGACAGAAAAGGAGGAGCTGTACTCCATCTTCTCCTCCCCTGGCTCAGCTTGCCCCCTCAACTTGCAAGCTGCATGTGTGGTGAAGGTTGTGCCGGTGTAATGGGGGGGGGGGGGACACAAACTACCATGTGGGCATACTCAGCACACGAGAGATGTAGTCCACAAATAATCTCATTGGTTCTGGTGCAGGAGATCTGTGATTTTGAGAGAAAACACATGAAAGCACATGAAATAATTGCAATTCCACATCCCAGTCAAGGACAGAGGGCATCATGTTGGACAGATCATTTGGCATTTTGAGATCATTATGGGACTTTTTTGCATTTATGACAAAATGAGTTCCAAAGTCATTTGTAATGAGTTTTTGTTGTTTTTTGTTTTTTGTTTTTGGTGTATTTGTCCATTAAAATTAAAATTTTCCTCCCAGTCATGTCTTTTTTTTTCTTTTTCCTCTTAATTTTAATGCAGATTTTAAGCTCACCCAAATCCGCACAGGAAGATAGAGTCATAGAAAGGGATGAATGAAAAAAACCGTAGTATCTGTATGAAACAAACTATATGTGTAATCTGTGTATCTGTTGTATCGCCTTTGACCAACAGAAAAAAAAATGCAGTTTTGTTAATGACAGAGGGTATGAATCACACCTACTGCATGGTTAACAAGAAAACAAAAAAAGAGGAAAAAAATATCATTCAGGGAATTGAATAAAAGAAAAAGGTAAAAGGAAAAACTGGACCATTTTGTGTCAAACATCAAGCCCTCACAAGGTCTGAAGAGATAGTAATTTCAGAGTTTTTAGAAGCTCTATCATTATGCTCTCTCTTTGTATTGATTTCCTCTGGCCCCACTTTGTCTTGAGTCCCTCCACTTCAAATGGCCTTCATATTATTGGTATACAGCTCCAGCACAGGGCTTTTCTAAGATTATTTCGTAGATGCATGACTGGTTAATGTTTGCTTTTTGCTCAGAATGAACAGTAAGTGATGCTAATAAGGAAATATTATCTTTGATGTCTGAGCTGGTGTTTGTGTGCAAATGTGTACCCTGATATTAAATGCTCAAATGACATGCAGTATAACATACTTACCAACATAAGTACTCTGCGATTTTCCTTGACTATTAAATAAAGGTTATTTTCTTTTATGCAAAACAAATCTGAAAAATCTCTGTCTGCAAAAATTCTGATGATATCTATATGGTGGTGTTGTGGTTAGCACTGTCACCTTACGGTGAAAAGGTTTATATTGATCCCTGACTGGAGTCTTTTTTCTGGAATCTGCAGGATCTCTCTCTCTACCTTTTGATGTTTTGCTTTTTTCTCTTTTTTTTCTGGATCTATACTCTGAAAAACATCCACGTTAAGATGGATGGTGATTCTAATTTGACCCTCAGTATGAGTGTGAATGTGAGTGTGGGTGCGGATGATTGTTTGTCTCTGTGTTGCCCTGTGATGGACTGGCAACCAGTCCAGGGTGCAACCTGCATCTCACGCCATGACAGCTCAGATAGACTCCAAGCCCTCCATGACCCTGAACAAAATGCGGTGGGTGTAGAAAATGGTTGGATGGCTTTGTTTGCTGGGATTCCCTGAACTTCCAGTTGTATCTGTGGAAAGCCAGAGGCAGGGAAAGCAGACATGACACTGATTAAGTCAGGCACAGGATGAAAAGTGGGGCTTGGGGTAGATGTGGGTTGCAAAATAGCTGGCAAAGAAGGCAAAGTATCCATACTAAAACAACCCACAGGATATAAAGCATCATGTTCTACTTAGGGCCTGCCTAAACTAATCAAATGCTTTTTTTGAAATCAATGTCGAAGCTGAATTATTTATTTATATATATATATATATATATATATATATATATATATATATATATATATATATATCCATCCATCCATCCATTATCTATGCCTGTTTTAATCCTCTGCAGGGTCACGGGGATCTGGTGGAGCCTATCCCAGCTCTCTTCATGCGAAAAGCAGGGGTACAGTCCATCGCAAGGCCACATGGAGACAAACAACCACTCACACTCACAATCACTTCTACGGGCAATTTAGAATCACCAATTAACCTGACATGCATGTCTTTGTACTGTGGGAGGAAGCCGGAGTACCCGGAGGAAACCCAAGCAAGCACAGGGAGAACATGCAAACTCCACACAGAAAGGCCCTTGCTGAGGTTCCTGGTATATATATGTATATATATATTTATATATATAGCACACATTATATTGCCAAAAGTATTCACTCACCTGCCTTGACTCAGATATGAGCTTTAGTGACATCCCATTCCTAATCAATATGACGTGGGTCCAGCTAGAACAGCTTCAACTCTTCTGGGAAGGCTGTCCACTAGGTTTAGGAGTGTGTTTATGGGGAGTTTTAACCATTCTTCTAGAAGTGCATTTGTGAGGTCACACACTGATATTGGACCAGAAGGTCTGGCTCTCAGTCTCTACTCTAATTCATCCCAAAGCTGTTCTATCAGGTTGAGGTCAGGACTCTGTGCAGGCCAGCCAAGTTCATCCACACCAGACTCTGCCATCCATGTCTTTATGGACCTTGTTCATGTTGGAAGAGGAAGGGTCCAGCTCCAAACTGTTGCCACAAAGTTGGGAGCATGGAATTGTCCAAAATGTCTTGGTCTGCTGAAGCATTCAGAGTTACTTTCACTGGATATAAAGGGGCCAAGCCCAGCTCCTGAAAAACAACCCCACACCATAATCCCCCCTCTTCCAAACTTTACAGTTTGCACAATGCAGTCAGACAAGTACCGTTCTCTTGGCAACCATCAAACCTAGACACTTCCATCAGGATTGCCAGATGGAGAAGTGTGATTTATCACTCGAGAGAACGTTCCTCCACTGCTCTAGAGTCCGGTGGCAGCGTGCTTTATACCACTGCATCCAACGCTTTGCATTGCACTTGGTGATGTGTCTTGGATGCAGCTGCTCGATCATGGGAACCCATTCATGAAGCTCTCTGTGCACTGTTGTTGAGCTAATCTGAAGGACTCATGAAGTCTGGAGGTCTGTAGTGATTGACTCTGCAGAAAGATGGTGACCTCTTCACATTTAATTTTATACACCTGTGGTCATGGAAGTGACTGGAACACCTGATTCAGATAATTTTGATGGGGAAGCCAATACTTTTGGCAATATAGTGTTTTTACACACACACATACATTCTGATTCTGATTCCACCTGGTAAACTGTATGATGCAGTTGGATGGGTTTTTTTTCTGTCAGCTACCTCACAAAAAAAAAACCAGCAAATTATTTTAAAAATCTAAAATCTGTTGCTTCACAAACATTGCTGGTTCAGTCTCTTCTCAGCTGTTCATACAGTAGACACTTGGCAGACTGCAGAAGTATGTCAGTATTCATTTCCATGATTGTGAAGGCACAGGAAACTAAGACTATGTCCACATGAGTATGTTTTCATTTTAAAATGTAAATGTTCTGTTACAGCTAAGTGTGGCTTCCATTTTGCTGTTGGGCCATACCATGTGTTAATTACAAAGAAAGGCCTAACCTGAACAGCAAAGCCTGCGCGCATGGTTTGAGACAAAGAATCCCCAGAATGGCTCTGATGCTCAGAATGGCTTTGCAGGGCTAAATTACTTTACAACCAGGTAAAGTGATGTAGCTGGGTCCTCACTGGCTTTTAAACCCCCAAAATAAGCAGGGGTCCCTGCTGATAAGCTGCAGGTCAGGCCGGAGTATAAATACTGCAGTTCCCCCTCTTCTCTCCCTCTGCCTCCTGTAGCCTGCATAGACCACAGCTCCCATGCTGACAAAGCTCTCAGTCCTCTGTGAACTGTGGAGGTACAGCAACTCTCCACCGTCCCAGCTCCTAGTTAGAGCAACAAGCTACCAGCCAAGTGTCTGAAGAAGCTCTCTGGTTGCCAAGAACCGGTAACTATGTCTCCCATCTGGATGCAGCTGCAACAGAGCCAAGCCTGGTTACAGGCTGGCGCACTTAAAACAACAGGCAGTTTGAGACAGATTGTGCCATTTAGTCATTGTTTTCCTGATTATCTGCTGATGCCTCCTTTTTAATTTATTAATTTTGTTTAAAAATTTTAATAAATTTCTTGTTATTAATTAGTGTCATTGGACACTTATCAATAACTTTTTAATAACTAATGAGTATTTTATAGGCCCTATACTATGGCAAATTAGCTGTACTTACATAGCTGTATCATTTCTTTTCATGATTTGCTTTTCCACGTCACTGTGTATCCTACCCTGATTTGCCAAGTCTGTGACTAATACCAGAAGAGTGGTACAGTGCCGTGCCTTAATGACAGTGTAAACAACTTTGAGAGAGAACAGCAAGTGCTGCTGACTTTGTTGTCCTTGGTATCAACTGTTATACAGCCAAAGTCTATATTCATTAATGCTGTAACTGCCTGGAGGAAAGTCATTATAAGAGAAACCTGCAACAAAGGTTATTTCCAGCAGTTTTCAGCCTGTTTTCATTTGTACACTCACGCCCCGTGAGCATGGTTGGCCACGTGATATGTGTTTACAGTAGTGGAAAGTGGATGGAGGTCTTTTCAGATGTGAAATGGAAATGCTTATAAAAATGTAGATTGCTTTTACTTTAAAACACCATTTTCAAATAAAAATGGTCTGAAGTGGATCTAGCATAAGCACATACTAAACTACGGGCTTGTCTTGGATGTATAAAGGCTTGGATGGCCTCTAATTTTCTGCTTCTGAAGTCAGAAAAACAAGGTCATTTATTTTGGCCCTAAATCCATCCATCTATTATCTAGACCGGCTTCTTGCTATTTAGAATCGCAGGACCCTGCTGGAGCCTATCCATCCCAGCTCTCTCTTTTAGCCCTGAAAATGTCAGATTTCCTGTCGATCAGTTGCTCTGGATGACATTACTTTGGCTCCTCGTACGACTGGATTTGTCTTTTCATTCTCATATTAAACAGGTCACAAGTGCAACCTTTTTTCATCTGCATAACATCTCCATAATCAAGAGTACTGTTTTCTCACAGCAACGGGGAAAAAGCAGGTTCATGCATTGATCTGATCTGAGCTATAATGCCATTCAAGCTCAATGTCCAAATAATTCCTTGAAAATCCTGTAGTTGATCCAAAACGCAGCAGCCAGAGTAATGACTGGCACCACTAAGAGAGATCATATTTCGCCTGTGCTCTTCTCTTTACATTGACTGACTGTATTATTTAGAATAGAAATTAAAATTCTTCTTATGACAAACAAATCCCTTAAAGGGGATAGCCATTTTTTCTGAATACCAGTTTACTTGTGGTTCTTAGAAATTCTGGGCTAAGAATGGGTGGTAGAGCCTTTAACTTTTATCTCATTTCTTGTAGACAAGCTCCCAGTTTGGATATGTGTCACAAACACTATCTGCTATTTAGACAAAATTAAGTCCATCTAATATAATCAAATGTATAGAATACACAGTAAGTATAATAATATATTTTTTTATGAGTATACTTTTATCTCTTTTATTCATACTGTTATCTTCATTTGCTATTTTTTATGTGTGTATAACTGGTGTTTTTGGAGTACTTTGGGTTGCCCTTCTGTTTGAAAAGTCCTTTACAAATAAAGTTTAGGCTGGTGTGTGATCTGAGCTGTATTTAATAACTGTAGTTTTGTTTTTAAAGTGCAACACACTGTCAGTGTCAGCCTTAATGAAAACCCTTTACTCTTTTCATTTCTCTGGTTTTCCTGTGTAAAAGAAGCAGTAATGGAAGTGTCAGAATTAATAAGTTAGCTGGGGACATTCCAGAGTTAAAACAACCCTCGACGTATTAGGAGGTGGTTAGCAGTAAAAACTTTCATCAGGGACTGAAATTATATGATTCATAGCAGTTTTGAGTCTGAACGGAGTGTATGTTTGCAAGAAAAATGGCAATTAATATTACCACAGGGGCCAATCAACCAATATTTAAATAAATTGCTTCTTTTAAAGACTCAGACTAGACTAAGACACATGACAGTGTAGATGAGGTCCCTGCAGACAAACTGAAGAAACTTTAATTTTGTAAGTGTAATTAAAAAGTGTATTAAAAATGACTGTTTGCACAGGCCTTGTTATAAGTCCATAGAAGTCCACAAAATGTCACACAGACTACGGCCAAAAGATGCAAAAGAAGAGGGCTCATGACTTCTGTTTCCTATTTGGCATAAATATCTAAGTACTGATCCAGTTCTATGAAAGCAGAGAGCATGAAGTCTCCTCCCAAAGACTTACAGTAATACATTTCTATAATGACTCCAGTGTCAATATTTCTGATTTGACTACTTCATATTTTTTATCTCTTAGCAGTCTACCCCATTACAACCCATTCTGTGTAATTTCTACCTGCAAAACTTAATTTTTAGTCTAATCTAAAGTCTCAGTGTGCACATTTCCTTCCTCCTGTATGAATTTTCTCAAATGCAGGTTTTGTAATGTTCGCACTTGCTCATGCTGCATTGTTTGTTGCAATTTATTAACGCAACACCTATTCAAAAGTATTACTTGTAATACTTTTGAATAAGTACACGAAGTAACAGAAATGTGTTGACAGCCTGATCTGAATCTATAAACTGTCAAGACACACTGCAAGCAGCCCTTCTGTGCAAGCAATTTCATCTTGATGAAGATATCCTTGAATAATTCATCATGAGGAATTTGACGTGCATAGAGAGGATAAATATCCTTCTCTTGTACAGTTTATGGATTTTGGAAGATTGATCAGAAAGAGAAACTGACATATGAATTAGGGTTATTCTTGTTGCTTTGACGTGCAGATGGTAACTGCCCTTACATTTATTTATTGTTAATTTAAAAAAAAAAAAAAAAAGCCCCTTCTACAATGTTGAATTTCCCTTCTGGGATAAATAAAATATTTTTCATTTTCATTTTCATTTTTTCATTTGGTAATTTAATTTGATATCCTCAGTTTCTCTACTATTTAACCACTGTAAATTTCTGAACTCAGTTCTAGTCTCACTGATGATACATCTAATCATGTTATTTTTCTTTTTTTTTTTCATTCTGACACAAATGAAACAGAAGCATTTGTTTTGTTTTGCTTTAATCATGGAAATATATTCTCTAACAACATCACTGTAGTTAATGAAAATGAAATGATTTACTTGCATGCTCCTACATGACCAGCATTTTCTTGGCCTTCACTTACTGGAGCAACTGTCTGCACATGAATCCAGCTGAAACTAATGAATGTTTAATGAAACCAATTAAACTACTGAACATTTTTTTTTTTTTCAAACCATTTTTTTCCACACCTGGTTCATTTTGATGGGGGAAGTCATTTGGTTTCAAGCTGGAGTTTGAAAAGATTTAAAGATTTAACTTTAGTAAAGTTTAGTTCTCTCCTGTTAACTTGCTCGTATTCTGAGCGCATTTCTGGCAGACAATTGTCTTTGCAGTTGACTAAAAGGAGATGACTTAACCTTCACAGTTGTTCCTGGAAGCAACATTCATTTATTTTATTTTATTTTTTAATTATCCGTTCAAGAGCATTTTCATTACTCTGCCACAATTTCAGGAAGACTTATTTTGAGGATGTTTGATACGTCTGAAAAAGTTCAAAACTCTTATTAAACTGTGAATGGTGTTATATAATGAGGAAATGTGTCCAATTAAACATTGAACAGGTTCAATTAAAGATGTAACTGCCTCAGGCAACACAAAAGGCTGATGGTAAGAAAAAAAAAAGACCTGAAATAATGGCATCAAGAAGCATAAGCATTCAGATAAGAAAACTCCTCATTTCAGAATCAATATGTGTAGTATATCTGCAAAAGTGTAACTGCTCATTTATGGAAGAAAATTAGTTCTTGACTGCTATAACTTAAACATGAAATGTGTAATACATGCAGAAAGAACATTTCTGTATTTTCCAAAATGCGATTAGAGGGGGTAGGGGGACTGAAATAACTACCCTAGAGAAATAGCAATGGATGATGACTTGCAATTAAAAAAAAAAAAAAAAAAAGAAGATCCAAACATGACTTTTTTCGTGGGGTTAGTACGTTAGAATTGGCAATCATGAGTCACAAATCTGAGAGGCATGTTCCTGAATACTGATTGCCTTCAAGAGATCATGTAATTTACTGCGGCATTCACAAAATATCGTCATCATTACCCCTTCGCAGTTGTTCTTATCATTGTAATTCAGGTAATGCTTCCAGTTTCTGTGATCTGGTGGGTTTTAATACTCAAAACAAGAAAAATCCCAATCAAACCTTCACTGTAATAATTCCTCACTAAACCTGTCCTTCAAACAATACTTGTCTGGTTTTATTTAGGGCTGATGTGCAAATGTAATAATATAGCCCTCTGCCCTACTGTACTGTACTATGCTATAATATACTATACCATATTTTAAACTTTGTCTGATATTGATTTGTGCTGTGAGAACTATCATTGAAAGGTTTTTGTTGTTTGTTTTTTTTTTTAATGCTTTTATATTTTCTCCAAGACAGTAGCATTTTTTTTTTTTTTTCTGACAATGAATATCTGAAAGTAAAAGGCTGTGAATTACTGGGCTGAGGTAGCTGAACCAACAAAATTAAACTAAAAAAAAGGGGGAAAAAAACACAGAATATTCCCAAATATGTACCAGATTATCAGTCCATAACGTCTGCACCTTTTTCTTTTTGCTCATTTCAAAATATAAAAAGGTAGATCAACAGATCAAATCAAAAGATGTACTGTGAGTTTTGGGTAACTTAAATGTGTTATGCAGTTGCTTTGCACAGACATTGTTGTCCTTTGTAAAATTGTGGCTCCTTTGCTTTTATAATCTATATTCTTTACCTCTAGAATGGAAAGGAAATGTCCTCAGTACCCAGTATTTTATTTTACTACACCTTATCTATTGGAAATTTATGCAATAACAAATCAGTTGCTTATTTAAATTTTAATTGGTTGCACAAAATATTTTAAATCTTAAGTTTTTACAGTAGCAAATGACATAAAAAATAGTGCCATCATTATGATCTTTCCAGATCAAGTAGCCTCTCCCCATTTGTGTGCCTTGTATTTGCTTGTCATGTTTTGCATCTGGATCAGCTCATGCTATGTATCTGGGTCAGCACGCGTGTCACTCATATATACTCATATACTCACATGCAAGTAAACACTCGCAAGTCTGTTGGAGTGCATGAAATTCTAATTTTTTTCTTCACTGAAGAGAACAGATTATGTAAGATTGTCTGAGATTATCTCATTTATCTGGGATCGAGAGGTTTATGAACCACATTTAAAGTTTCACTTTTGTTTTGGATGTCCTTGTTCTGGACGAGGTCTGTTCTATTCTGGTACTGCAAACTCTGTATAACATAATACTGACAAAACATGAAAAGTGTTCAGTCAGATGCTCCGTCAGCTCTGCTAAGAGCCTGTAGAGAGGTTTATTTGTGCCCACAGCATTGATTTCTGAAAATGATTGTTTATAAAGGATTCTCTCTGTCTCTCTCTCACACACACACACACACATATATATATATATATATATATATATATAATATATATATATATATATATATATATATAGTATCTAATATGATGGGTTTTTTTTTTTTTTGTATCTGTGACCCCCATTTCTCCCCATTTTCACACCCACACACACCCTTTCCTTTGGGTTGTTTTTGACATGACACATGGGGCCCTATCTTGCACCAAACCTCCTAAAGCCACTATTAAGGGATAGCAGGTAGCAGGAGGGGCGTTCCCCCACAAAGAACGCAATCTTCCACCTCCCGAAACCTGTGATATTACCTGCGCCAACCGCTATATTATGCACACATTATGCATGGGAGTGGTTAGGGCGTTCCACCTGTTTAACCAATCAGTGCGTCAGTAGCCATTGCCTTTAAGAGCAGGTTGCGGTACCTGCAAACTGCTATGGAGCGTCTTTTCACCCAGATCGGAGCAGCTCTCATGGGCAGCTCGTTTGGGACTCCGCTGTAGAGCTTCCTCCTCTTTTTTCCTCCTCCTCCTCTGCACTGATATATACATAACTAGCTCTGACTGTGGAGCAAATGATTTAATCATTTCTTTTGTACTCCAAGAAGTTTCAACAAACTGCTCAGAAAAAAATAGAGCTGGTGAATTTCCAGGAAAGCATTTCTTAACAAGAAAAGCACTCGGAGAGCGCAGACCTCCGCCAAGCACAACAGTTTACAGATTGCGATAAAATCCGCCTTCTGGATCAAATCCAGATCAGCCTCTGAAATTTCATAGAGGTTTTCATTGTCAATACCTGAGTGAAATTTCATGAGTTGTGGGAAATAATTAACGGAGATGTTGAGAAACAAAATTTCCAGCCCCATTGAGCGCATGTTACAGTCTCAAGCCAGGTTGCGAACCTGCAATCTTCCACCTCTGGGGCTCCTGAGCACAACCCACTGCGCCACCTTCAATCCTCCACATAGACACTCAGATCCACCTATGTTTCACCTTCCCATCCGACGAGCAGCCCAGGTGTGGCACTGCACACCTGTACCTATTCAGTCATCATTCAACCAAACTCGTCTCCAGATCTTCCATAGAAACGCCTGATCCAGCCATTCGCAGTGCCACCCTCCTTGCCTTCGTCGTCCCCTGGATTGTTGGTTTGGCTGCCAACCCTCGGATCCTCTTTTTTTTTTTTTTTTACATCTGAGAGAATTAAACTCTTAAAATTCCAGAACTTCCTTCCTGTCTCCATTGTGGTTGCTTTAGGGTTCAAGAAACAACTAAACAGCGTAATGTTATCGAAAATTTGAAAGTGATCCAGAATCCAGGATTTCTTCCGGATCACACCCAAAATAAATCAGTTCTTCCTTTTCACATTTCTGACAACTCCTGAAAATGTCATCAAAATCCATCCATAACTTTTTGAGTTATCTTGAACATATCCCCTGCGCCAAGAGGCATAGCTGCTGGAAGCGGTGCGCTTTTAAAAATACTGCAGAACGGATATTTGGATGAGCATTGAGCCAGAGGAACACGTATGATGACATCTACCTTCTACCACTGAGCGCATCTCAGGTGCTCCAAGAGCAAGGTGGGGGTCAGAGGGATACGAGCACAGTACAAGAAACTCCTGCCCTTAAGAGAATAATAATGTATACAAGTAATACAGTGATGCATAATCGAGAGGTAGAGCCGGTTGTGCAGTCCACATGTGACTGGGTGGACGCGCAATGACGCGATTTGGACGCGCTCTTTTACGCGCCGACATGCCAGTTGTGCTTTCCACAAACTCGGTATCTTGCGGTACTGGTATCTCGCAGATTTTGGATAGAAGGTAGTGGGTGGTCTGCCCACCCACTACTAATGTGATCCCTACAATTGTGCGTGTGTGTGTGTGTGGGGGGGGGGGGGGGGGGGGGGATCATTTAGACCAAGTCATGGGGTCTAAAAGCACCAAACAAATGACTGCAAGCTGACCGCTGCTCATCTTTGATAACATGACTGATAGATCAGCCTACAATGCATTTGTCATTTGGATGGAGATCTTTCCAGTGTGGAACAGGTCAAAGTTCTGCAAGGAGCACATCTTCTGTTTAAGGTGGGATAGTCTCCAGCAGACCCCCATGGTCCTGTACAGGAATAAGTGGGTTAGAGAATGAATGAATTTTTGTTTTACACATTGTGTAGTATTTATTGTTACAATGTGATGACATGTCACTTGTGTGCTGTGGAGACTCACACACACACACACACACACATTTTGGATTATCAAACATGCCCCGGGTCAAATTGACCAGGGAACATAATTGCTATTCCTGTGAAATGAACATAACAGGAGGGTTAATAAACACAATAAGGCAATCACTAAATCAGCACTAAATCCTGCAGCTCATTCAGAACTCTGCCGCCCGAATTCTCACTAAGACCAGAAGAGTGGACCACATCAATCCAGTTCTGAGGTCCTTACACTGGCTGCCTGTCCGTCAAAGGACAGACTTTAAAATTCTCTTGCTGGTCTATAAAGCTATAAAATGTGCTATACAAATAAACTTGCCTTGCCTTGCCTTGTCTTGCTATGACGCCTGACAGGAGCTTCCATGTAGTGCTGAGGCACGTTATTGGCCCGTAGTTGGATGGTATCGTTCCCTTCATGATGAGGACTGCCGGACCTTGGGTTAACCATTCTGGGTGGGTCCCTGACTGTAACAGCTGATTCAGATGTGCTGCCAGGCTTTCATGGAGTGCTGAGGCACGTTATTGGCCCGTAGTTGGATGGTATCATTCCCTTCTGGCGGTCCTTCATGATGAGGACTGCCGGACTTTGGGTTAGCCATTCTGGGTGGGTCCCTGACTGTAGCAGCTGATTCAGTTGTGCTGCCAGGCGTTCATGGAGTGCAGCTAGCTTCTTAAGCCAGTAGGTATGAATCATGTCAGGCCCTGCTGCTGTCCAGCTCTTCATTTTTGACACTCTTTTCTGGATGTCTGCCATTGTGATGTCTACTGGGCCCTGATCTGGGAGGTTGCTGGGTTCTGCTTGCAGATCTACTAGCCACTGAGCATTGGTGTTATGTGTCACCTTTTTCTCCCAGATGTTTTTCCAGTATTGCTCCATCTTAGCCATGGGTGGGTGCTGCTGCCCTGCCATTGAGAGTAGACCTTGAAGCCCACTGACCTGGCGTCCTGGCTCCCCCTTGCTGTAGCATTTTTGTAACTCGTCTGTCTCTAGCCATAATAGCAGTTTTGTCTTGTGGATATTAGTACACTGAGCAAGTAGTTGTTTCTTTGCCAGTGTGGATGTGGGGCTTTAAAGAATATATGTATATATATATATTTTTTTTTTTTTTTTCTTTTTCCTTTAGCAACATATACTGCAATGATTACATTTACTTTGATTTATAAGCTTTTAAGTACATTTTGTAAATTTAATTCAGAGAAACAAAAAAAAAAAAAGAGTCTGGCCATTTTCAGGCTGTGTTTTTTTTCCTCACAGTCCGAGCAGATATCTCCACTTCAGTGGAACTTGCAGATACTGGACTTTCAAGATTTATTCTGTACTCTAAGGATTTTTACTGAGGGATTTGTTCATACATCATTCATAGTCTGATTTATAGTGCCCTTTAATCCTAAAAGAGAGGGGAAAAAAATAAAAAAACTTTTTTTTTTTTTGATGTCTAGAAATTACTTTCTGATTTGTGGAGTAATAAAAGACATCCAAAATCCCCTTTGTAAAACCTTTAAATTTAATATGATAATAAGAATTAGCAATAATTATTATTGTTTTGCTGGGGAGGGGGGGTTGTTTGTGTTTTTGATGTAGTTTTATTAAATGACTTATCAAATACCTTATTTCCATTTAAAGGAAATGATTTTTAAAAAGTGCCCCACTTCAACTCAGATTTGATCATGAGAATGTATAAATCTACATGAATGGGAATCACTTGCAAATTGTCTGCATGCTCTTTATTTAGTATAAATGTGTTCATACGTATGAAAAGTTTGGAACTACTATGATTTTCATGAATGCTGAAAAGCATAATTTTGCTTTGTGAACATGTTATGTACAAATTTGTTCTGCTTACAGCTAAATAAATACATTTTTAAAAATAATTAAAAAAATACATTAAAAAATATTTTTTTTAAAGTGTTACATCTGCCCCATATCTGTAATAATCTGTGTCTGCGATTTGAAAACTTTACAGCAAACAGTTACTCAGTAACTCTGAGTTCCTTTTAACAATCCACTGAAGAACTTCATGAAATTTCAAGATTTGGAGCATAAATGACTGAGAGTGTAAACTAATCTCCAAATTTAAATATTCCAGTATGAGATGAGAAGATTTGTTTTCATCTGATGAAAAAGAAACCTATTATAGTTTGTTTATAGGAGTAATGTCACTGATCTCATTATCTCATGTTATCGTTTCCATGTATTAGCTTTTTTTTTTTTTTATCTAGTTTTCAGTTACACACAAGCATGCATTAATGATTAGTCAACCTCATTTGAGTAGGTTTCTGCTGACATTTTCCCACTGCACTGACAGGATTTCACCTTGCAGTCAAACGTCCATGTTTTCGTACAGGTTGCCTCCCAAATCCTTGTTCACTGCAGTGTTATTTCTCCATGAGTGGCAAGCCACATAAAGCCGGGACCTCCCTCAGGAGATAGAGAGCATTTCATTTCACACTGACACATTCACCTCTATCCTCGCCGTCCCACTGAGGGTTCCTGGGGTTGTCAGTCGTGGAGGGAAGGGATGAAAGAGGAGCTCAAGCTTTTGCTGCAATCAAAACAATATGAAAAACATTTGTGACCATCAAGAAAAGCTGGTGACAATTTTGTTTGCAGCTCAGCTATTGGGAAAAAAGTCATTCAAGTTGTTACATTTCAGTGTCCCTCCTCTGTTGGTCACTGAGTTTTACTTCAAATTAGCCTCAGGAGTTATATCACAGAGTGGACACAGAAGTTTTAAAAGTTCAAGTTTTGGCTGTATATGTCAAGCATATGAGGAATTCAACTGTAATGTCTTATGTTTTTCCCTTTATATTTAAACAGAATGGGTGAACAACGCAATGCGCTGAAGCTTTTTTTGTTTTTGGTCAAGTCAGGGTCAGCCTTCCAATAAAGCACACGCGGGGGCTGGCAGCAGTCAAATAAATTGGATTTTGTATGCTTGTCGTGCATATAAGGCTCATCCAATCTGGAAGCCGCTCTGCACTCTTTAGAGCATTCGTGATACCCCCAGGCTTTTCATCACCAGCAAGCCTTAGAAATATCACTTCTCATTATTTCTTACTGAATCTTTCAATCTAGCCAGTTCGAGGTAAAACACAACACAGCCGTTATTCCCCCAAGGTCTGAATTTGCAAGGTACACTGGTCATGAAAAAAAAAGAAAGAATCTGTGTTGCTTCCCACAGTATTTGTTCACATAATTGGTTCTTTCCTTGTTCATCCCAGCATCTATTAATGAGCAGGGATCTGATGATCGTTCTAAGCTTACAAGATTTTTTTTCTCTTTCAATTCCATTGTGGATATTTGCTCACCCTATTAGATGGCATATTGATTGTTTATTAACTGTTTGGTTTAATCTATAGACATATGTGGCACTTCTATCAGGCCTTTTCATAAGGTTAATTTTCAAAAGGAAAAATCTGAAGATTAACTCCTCCTTTAGTACGATGTGTAGATATACTCATCTTCAAAAAGAAGCAGTCTTTTGCTCATTTTAAAATGACTGACAATTGTTCAAATGTACACAAGTTCATCCAGAATTTACATGGTCTTGCTTTTGAAAAGCAGTGGTGAATCTTAGAGCTATGAACAATAATAATCCACACAATGCAACCAATGGGTTTGCAGTGTGATGTGCTTTTTGGTATGCATATGGCAGTGCTGGTAGTTAGAGGAAAGGCTCTGAAGGTGGGGTAGGTAATCTATTTCTCTGCGCCAGAAGGTCAGACAGATTAGACCCTGCAATGAAGATGCCAGTTTTCTATGACAGCTTTCTGCAGGGGAGCCGAACAGTTTCAAAACCAAACTCTCAAAGAGACATGAAATTAACTTCTGTTCTGTGGTGTGACGGTTGAGCTTTTACAGCAAAAAGAATAGTGGCCCAACATTCTCTAACTGCAACAAATGTAGTTTTTTAAGGTTCACTTTCACTGGATTGAGACTAAAGTAAAAAGGTTCACCGTTAAACCCGTACGTGACTGTACGTTTCTATAAATGAAATTCTCCAAAGTGGGAAAGAATAAGGCCTAGTTCAAGCTGATGCAGAATGTGGAACTCTGAACATCATTTCAAGCTAACCTAAAATTACATCTCTTTTAAGTACTGCATATACTGCATTGCCGTGTTAACCTCGAGCTCTATTACACAAGAGCTATCTTTTCCAGTCTGCTTTTGAATGAGAAAATTTACCCTTTGGGGATAATATTTGCTCTCCCTCATTTCACTCTGCACAAGCTGCACTTACACTTGGCCTCTCTTATCGTTATCATTTTTCACTGGAACAGTCACAAGGAGAACTAATGTTCATTGACTCAATCCGATATTAGTTTTGTTCCAATGGTTTTGAAAGCACAAATTAGATCATTTTCATTGCAATAACCTTATTTGTGTAAAAGAACTTGGGACAGTAATTTTCAACCTTTGCAAATCAATACTCTCTTTAAAAAAAAAAAAAAAAAAAAGTAGGCTCAGTATTAAGCGATTACCTTTAATGGCCTGAGTTATCACATCTGTCTGTATGTTAAAATGAATTCCCTGTGAATTTGATTTGTTAGTGTTATTATGTAAGATGTGATTTACCACATATGAATTGACTGCGATTTCAATGTTATTTTATTTCAGTTGGGATTTATTCAGTTATGTAATTAATGTCAATGACTGTGATGAATGTCAATGCCATTAAAGGTTTAAAATAAAATTTGAAAAAACCCCAAGAAGGTGATAAATAGAAATGCACGAAAAAAATACATTTTTCAAATGACTGATGAAAAACACAGACAAGGGGAGCTTATTTCTTCCTTTGACATTTCTCCTAAAGAGCTTCCACTTCATTCATACTTTAGTGAGAGAATAGAGTCACACGTAAGATATGATATCCCAACTTTAGTTTACCAATGCACCTTTGAGTCAGAGAAACATTAAAAATTGATACATAACTGCCGAGGCAGAAATGAAGAGAGAGAAAAAAAATGCCCAGATTAAAACTTTCTCCACAAAAGAATAAACCACCTTTACAGTTGCTACATGAAATATTAACTCTGCCTCGAGGCTAAACATGCTCTAGTCTAAGAAACCTTCACTGGAGGAGACAGCATCAGTGAAAGTGAGTGAGATGTTACACTGCTATGCTCAGGGGTAACTGTGTAAATAAGGAAATGATGAAGAATAGGAAGATTTTTTTAAGTAAATCACACTGAAATCCTCTGTATGGAAGACTCTCGCCTCAAATCACCATGCACATTGTGCCTCTCTGAGCTGCCTCCTTAAAGAAATGATGCATACACATATGAAACAA
The DNA here is from genome assembly GCA_018398805.1 of Hirundichthys speculiger. Taxonomy (NCBI): domain Eukaryota; kingdom Metazoa; phylum Chordata; class Actinopteri; order Beloniformes; family Exocoetidae; genus Hirundichthys; species Hirundichthys speculiger. The sequence continues at coordinate 1,110,357 of JAGFBZ010000961.1, read as the reverse complement.
AAGATAAGACTCTTATCTGTGTTAGCCCTAGATGGTCTCCGTGACCACATGGAATCTGACCCATAATTAGCAAGATGTAATTTCTAGCTGATGAATAAAGCTCATTTATATAATGCTAATCTAATCTTCACTTAGATTAATGAAGACATACTTTCTTTTAGGCTCTGGTACCAATATCACCATAGTAACAAATATTATCAGCTTTATTATATTTCACAATGTGTGTTGTCTGAAACAGCGACAGAACAACAACTGAGCTCAACAACGCAGCTTAAACTTCCTTCTGAATGATCACATTTTACATCCTCTCTCCTCTGCTCAAAGCAGCTTGATCCCCCCCCCCCCCCCCCCCCCAAGGAAGTATTCAAAGCATAACCTAGCATGTGCCCTCCAAAGGAGGATTAAGATGTGTTTGCCTTCCTAATTTTGGTCCATATAATTACATTAGTGGTGTTGTTCATTGAACTTGTAGATAGCATATTTACAACACACTGCAAGGTGTGTATACCTTATATTTTTCTATTCACTTTCCCATTTTTGTGTGGCAGTTTGTTTTTCCATGTCTCTTCTCATGTCAGTATCATGGGCGTGGCAACTAGGCTTCCTGGCAGCTGCCCATCATCTTGTCATTGTGTCGTCAATGAAACTGGCGACTTTCTCTCTGCTCACTGCCTGACTGTCATCTACCTCACAAACAGACCCAAGATAAACACTGGTCATTTAGTTTCCTGGTTTTATGTGACTTTGTAACCTGCAGTGCCTGTCTCGTGCCACTGCCAATTCCTCATGAGTTAGTTGGCCTGCCTGCCTGTCTGAAAATCTCAGCCTATTTATTCCACAAATCTCCCTTTAATACTATTCATCTTCAATATCCGGGTCTGGTTTTAGGTCCAGTATCTCAAGCTGTTGCAAGAGAAAGATCTGGTCATACTCATGGGCCCAGCAGACTCAGACCTAAAAATGTGTCCAACATCTGTCACCAATCAAGTTATTGTGCTTGGACACCACCAATAAATGCTCCTGCTACTTACTTGAACAATCTAACATCCAGGATCAGGTGTCCCCATTAATCTAAAATGTTCCTGTCATACCTACTATTAACTATTGCACTGTTGTTACTAGTCACTGTTATCACTGTTGTATTTCTACAACACCTCCCACCTCCCGGGTATCCTACTAAAGCTAATGCCTTGCAGCAACCGTTATAATCCTTTTAAAAGGGCTATATACAAATACAGTGAAGTTCGATTAAACTATCTAGTTCTACCTTGCAACTGTCCCAGATTCTTCTTTACAAGACAGCAACAGAAAAACCAATATTGTCTAAAGTCTGCTCTTCTAATCTCTGGTCATTCAGACTACCTTGCTCTTCCTTTTAGTATCCAGAGTCGACTTGACCCATGCTCCTGAATATCATGACCATGGTGAAAATTTTGTAAACTAAAGCCCTGTCACTCCCCTTACAAAGACTACACAATTGTGCCATTCATCCACTGCCGGGGGCCCCTTTACCCTTGAGCTGCCTGTGTAATCTGCCCCAACTCAAGAGAAAAGCTTTAGAAAATTGTATCAATGATTCTCCAGCAGCGGGCATAATAAGGCTGCAATCCTCTCCTCCAGGGATAGGCTTCATTTTTGTGACCAAAATGGATCAAACTATGTTCCTGCATTGATTACTGTGGCCTTAACAATGTAACCATTTGAAACAAGTATCTACTATTCATGAGTGACTCTGCTTTTTAAACCCTTCAAGGGTCCAACATTTATTTTTTTTCCAAAATTGTAACTCCCCAGGCAGGAGACAAGTGGAGGAGAGTTTTCAACATACTCTTGGACACTTTAAGTGCCTAGTCATGCATTATAGCCACAAAGACACCTCAGCAGTCTCTCAGACAATGGGCAGTCTCATCCCATGGGATTTTATCAACCAGTCTGCTGTCGTCTGTTTAGATTATATTCTTATGTTCCTCCCAGAACAAACTGTAAAGGCGGAAAAGTTTTAACTCCACTGAAAAATTGTCAGAATCTCAGGATGCATTTTAAGAGTGAGCAGGTAAAGACCCATTTTTTATTTATTATTATCTATTTTTTAATGTGTCTCTCACTGTCCCACTTCTGTTTGAGATTCCTGCATTCAGATGAGTACATGGGGCCGCCAGCAACGAAACCTGCCTGCGTGCTGCCTGCTGCTTGCATCTTGTATCATGAAAATTAATTGAGTACAAGTGGGCGCCACAACACATCTGAGAAGCCCTTGATTCTCACTCTCAAAAGTGCGTAAGTTAGGAGCCTTGATCATTATTAGTTGTTCCGTATTCATGTCAGTGATGTGAACAAGGTTTACCAAGCATTAGCATAATGTTACCAGATAATAATGTTGTCATTTCAAAGACTAATATTGTCCATCACTGTTACCTTTCTGATATTGGTGAAAGAGAGATGGGACATGAATACATTTGTCCCCATCACTCATTCCCTATTCAGTGTACTAATCACTGGCCTCTCCAGATTGATTACCAGCACCTGTAGACTTCAATCACAATCACTTCCTTCACCAGTTCAAATCACCTGTGCAGTATGACATAAGATATCAAGCTGCACTGTGTCATGAAGTCTGTCTACAATGAACAAAAATTTGAACGTTTTTGTTTTTGCCCCCATTTTTCATGAGCTGAACTCAAATATATGACTTTTTCTATGAATACAAATGGCCCATTTCTCTCAAATATTGTTCACAAGTCTGTCTAAATCTGTGTTAGTGAGCACTTCTCCTTTGCCAAGATCAAGCATCCACCTCCCAGGTGTGGCATACCAAGATGCTGATTAGACAGCAGGATTATTGAACAGTCAGTGATTGAACTGTGGAGCCCATGGACATCACAAAACTGTGAATATCTCCGTCATTGCCACCTTATGTTGATACCTGTTTTGTGGGAATTTCTGCTTAAAAATCTTGCTCTATTGATTAAAGATGAGACTTGGCCATTAAAGAATATTGGTTGCTTTTGCAGGATGCATAAGGTCTAAATCCATCTGCACTGTGAAGCATCACTCTACCAGTTTTATAGCATTTGGTTAAATGTTTGCACCACACAGTTCATCTTACTACTTCTGACAGCAGTCACATTATCACTAAACACCAGTGAGCCCATTCCATTTGCAGCCAAACATGCTCATGTCATAACACAATCCACCATGTTTAGCACATGACGTGGTCTGCTTTGGATCATGAGCTGTTCTTTTTCTTCTACGTACTTTTCTCTTCCCATCATTCTAAGTTTACACCTTGAATGATGGGAGTTTACTTTGTTTATTTTGGGTTAATCTCTCCAAAGAATCTGAACCCAAACATAGGAGCCTTCTTTTTTTTTTTAAATATACTGCTAAAAAAAAATAAAGGGAACACAAAAATAAGACATCCCAGATCTGAATGAATGAAATATTCTAATTACTTTGTTTTTCCACTTTGATTTTGAGAGTGACTCCAAATCCAGACCTCCATGGGTTGCTAAACTTGATTTCCATTGAAAATATTTGTGTGATTTTGTAGTCAGCACATTCAACTATGTAAAGAACAAAGTATTTAATAAGAATATTTCATTCATTCAGATCTGGGATGTCTTATTTTTGTGTTCCCTTTATTTTTTTAAGCAGTATATTTTCTGATAATGTATAATCTGGCTTTCATGTTCATAAATTTTACCAGTGGTTTACACCTTGTTCTAAACCCTGATTATTTTCATTAATGAAGGCATCTCTGAGTAGATTCGGACAACAATATGCTCACATTCTCCAGAGCATCCTTGACTTCTGTTCATGTGAAGGGATTTTCTTCACCAGAAAAAAGATTTTGCAATCATCTACTTTAGCTGTTTCCTTATGTCTTCTCGACCTTTTGATGCAGTTTAGTTCACCAGTGCTTTTTTTAAAGACTGTACCAAACTGTTGGCTTGGCCACACTTAAAGTTTTTGCAGTCTCACTCATAGATTTACATTATATTTTTTCCACCTAATGAATGCATCCTTAAATTGTACAGAGAACTTCTTGGAAATCATATTAATAGCGCCAGTCAGAAAGCTGAAATACCAACTTAATACCCGATACCAAGTCTAGACATGCTATCTGCTTCATATGTCTTGAAGTACTGAGGGAATAACCCACATCTGATCAAAAAACACCTTTTTCAGGTATGTCCAAATACTTTTAAACCCTTGAATGGATGTAATTTGGTTAAAAATACTGTCATTCCTAAATGATGAATGCCATATTTCTATGATTTTAATTTGATTGTTTTATTTCAAATCCATTGTGGTGGTATTGAAGGAAAAAACATAAACTCTGCCAGTGTTGAAATACTTCTAGACTGAGTAATTTTGTTTCCTTTCTTTTTTACTTGTTTGGCTGTGTTGCTCAAACTAGAGAAAGTTCAGTGATTACGCCACTCTTGAGGCTAACAGATCAGTTTCTTGCTATATTGAATGACTCAGGGGATCTTTTTGAACTACCCACCATGTATGAAATGCGGTTGGTGCTGGCTGAAAGTACAAATCAGTTATGACTCATGAGGACTGTAGGTTTTGTCCCACATGACCAGGGCAGGGAAACCAAAGAAAGGAAAGGCTCAAAATAAATCACTGCTTGAGGGCAACATATATCAAACTCCACAGTTCATTCAGCATGTGGTTCTTCCATTATATGGCTGTCTTATAAATGCACATTTAGAAATTGTCAGTAAGTCACATTTTGAGTAAAGTAATGCGTTACTCTCTTTTCAGACAAGTGGCAGCTGTTGAACTGAACCATAACAGAATTTTTGATGTGGATAATTTTGAGCAAATGCTCATATTTTCTTGTTTTGTTGTGTCCTGGAAAGTGAGATTATTCTTGAAAGCTGAATGCTATTGCTGATATGGGGTTGGGTCAGAATTTCCAGGTGCGACATTCAGTCTACTACTTTTTTTTTCTTTTGGAGGGGGGGGGGGCTATTCAAGTTGCTTTACCCTCTGTCAAAGGAACATCCATTAAAAAAAAAAAAAAGTGTGTTGCGCATGATCATATCTGCTTCCCATAGATTGTATTTTAAATTGTCGTGCCCCAACATGGGGTCTTTTTGCTTCAATTTTCAGGGGCATCAGACCAGGAAGAGGCTCATTGCAGTGCAACCTTATGGCCAGCTGTAGACTCAGATAAGAGGTTGTGAAATGTCCACTGTTTCGGGAGGAAAAGTTGACATTACTCTTTTTATATGTTTAGGTAGAAATTAAAATAAAATGCACAGAGCAAAAAATTCTTGTCACTGCAATATCAACTTGTGGAAAATTATCAATAAATAATACACTAACATTTCTGAGTGCCATACATAATATATTTGGCCTTTAAAAAAATATAAAAAAAATTCTCAGTATTTTGGGAATCTTAAAATCCCCCAAATACTGGAGAGAATGTTTGAAAGGACGATGGAAATGTTCTGCTAAAATGATCAAGAGCTGGTTCATTGCCAACATAGCAATTGTTGCCAGATGCATTTTTTTTTCTAACAAAGCATTTCAGTGTTGTGCAAAAATTGATTTTTTTTTCTTTCATTTTACAGTGTATCTCTCTCATATACATATACACTGGAGGAAATAAGTATTTGATCCCCCACTGATTTTGGCAGTTGTCATACTAAGAAATAAATGAACAGTCTCAGACTTCTATGGCAGCTTTATTTTAACAGTTATTCAATTTTTTTCAATATTATTTATATATGAAATGAAAAATAAAAATTAATTTGCAAGTCATTGAGGGGAAATAAGTAATTGATCCCCTAGCAAAACATGATCTAATACTTGGTGGCAAAACCCTTGTTGGCAAGCACAGCTGTCAGACGTTTCTTGTAGTTGCTTACTAGGTTTGCAAACACATCAGGAGTAATTTTCGTCCACTCCTCTCTGCAGATCATCTCCAAATCCTGAAGGTTTTGAGGCTTGCGCTTGGAAACTCAAAGCTTCAGCTCTCTCCATAGATTTTCAATAGGATTAAGGTCAGGAGACTGGCTAGGCCATTCCATGACCTTGATGTGCTTCTTATGGAGACACTCCTTTGTTTCCTTGGCTGTATGTTTAGGGTCGTTGTCATGCTGGAAGACCCATCCATGACCCATCTTCAATGTCCTTTGCTAAGGCAAGGAGGTTGTCACCCAAGATTTTGCGGTACATGGCCCTGTTCATCTTCCCATCGATGCGGTGAAGTCGACCTGTCCCCTTAGAAGAGAAACACCCCCAAAGCATAAGGCTTCCACTGCCATGCTTGACATTAGGGATGGTGTTTTTGGGGTCATATTCAGCATTTCTCTTCTTCCAAACATGTTGAGTTGAGTTGAGGCCAAAGAGCTCAATTTTGGTCTCATCTGACCACAGCACCTTCTCCCAGTCTCTTTCTGAGTCATTAATATGTTCGTTGGCAAACCTGAGTCGGGCCTGGACGTGAGCCTTCTTGAGCAGAGGGACCTTGGACCACTGCAGGATTTTAAACCATTGCGTCTCAGTGTATTACTAATAGTTTTCTTGGTGACTGTGGTCCCAGCCGCCTTGAGATCATTAACCAGCTCCTCCCGTGTAGTTATTGCTGATCTCTAATCTTTCTCATGATCATTGAGACCCAATGAGGTTATATCTTCCATTGAGCCCCCAGCCTAGGTCGATTAATAGTCATGTTGTACTTCTTCCACTTCTGAATAATTGTACTAACAGTTGTCACTTTCTCATTCAGCTTCTTACTTATGGTTTTGTAGCCCATTCCAGCCTTGTGGAGTTCAACAACTTTGTCCCTGACATCTTTTGACAGCTCTTTAGTCTTGCCCATGGTGGAGATGGTGGAGTATTACTGAGTCTGTGGGCAGATGGCTTTTTATACAGGTGACAATTTGGAACAGGTGTCTCTCATGCAGGTAATTACTTCAGTGAGATTAGGAGTATGCCAGTGGTCTGTGGGAGCCAACACTGGTCAAGGTTGGTCAAGGATCAAATACTTATTTCCCTCAATGACTTGCAAATTAATTTTTATTTTTCATTTCGTGTAATTTTCTTTTTTTTCAGTATTCTTGCTATAACTGTTAAAATAAAGCTGCCATATAAATCTGAGACTGTTCATTTATTTCTTAGTATGACAACTGCCAAAATCAGCTGGGGATCAAATACTTATTTCCTCCACTGTAAATATATATATTATATATTTATTTAGTTTTTTTAATTTCTAAAACCTGTGTTGGCAGCAAAGCAGAAAGACATTAACGCAGTTTCCTAAAGTAGTAGATATTGCAAGTTATATGGCCACTACAATTTTCAGTCATGATACTGCATATCGTGTGTTTTCCTTATACTGTCCAGTTACATGTAAAATTTAATTCAACGGAATGCTTTTAAAGCTTATTTGCACACATCTGTATACTTCTTCCCCGTGGTCCAAATTCAAAAAGGCTAGTATGCAGAATCTTCAGGTTGCTGATAATGAAGCTCTGAGGATATTAATACTCCTGTAGTACAAGTAATGTGTTCTCTAATGCATGTGTCAAGACCTTTCAGTCTTTGATAAGACGCCTGATGTACAAATGTATCTGTCTAAACAGCTGAACAACATTATTATGTTGTTGTGAAATGCTAGATTAAGCGTGTTACAATACCAGTCTCTGCTGTGGAAACACTGGTCTTTTATGGGGTGTGGGTGTTACATCTTCTTTATATTATGTTGGACCTATTTCTGTTGTCGGTTTTTTTTTTTTAATTAATATTTATAACAATTTAAATTGAGCTTCGGTCTGATCATGGGATGCAAAAAAAAGACAATACATTTTAGAAGTTATTCAACATTTTAATGTATTAAATATTTTCTTACCATCGTGATTGTCGCTGGCTCTCATTTTGGGCTGTTTGAGCTGGGAGAGTGCCATAATTGTTTCTCATATGCATCAAAATTTTGTATATGACATAAAATAACCAGAGATGAGGGGCTGTACACTTAAAACTATTCTATTATTGAATTGATTAGTGTGAGATAATTTATTCTTGCCTTTTGTCTCTCTTAAAGTAGTTCCAGTTAACTCTGCATGTGTATAATAGGATTGCACTGTATTTCAATGTTTGCTTGGATCGATTGGCATACTTCCCTGCTGGATGCCATCCATTATCATAATAGCTAACAAAATCACTAATTCAGAGAAAGGGCAATGTATTTAACTAGTTCACGATACAATAGCCTTCAATATGCTACATTACCCAGGTTAATAAGCCCATTAAACTGAGACAAAAACACCTGAACAAAATACTGTTAAAAACATGCAGAAAGACAGCAATAAAGTAGGGAAGGCTTATGTCTGTCTGTGTTGTGTCGATTCTGTTGTGTAAATCCTTAAATAGGTCACCTTGAAGAAGAAAGGGAAAAAAGGGGCTTTTCTTTATGTATCACTTCTAAATTACAGCATATCTTGTGCATTGAACAGGCTGTAGCTTTGAGTAGCAGACTGGCAACAAAACAAAAGGAAGTGTCCGAGGTATCCATTACCCAAAACAACTCTGGTGTTGTGATAGCCCAGTCCTGATCTCTTTCATCTTGTTCACAATTCTTGAGGTTATTATAAGTTGAATATTACAGGCTGCCTAAATGGAGTCATCGTAATTACAGCCTTCATGCATGGGAAGGTACATTTTCTGAGGTAATTTGAAGGGCTCAGTGGAATGAAAAGAAAAAAGAGAAGAAAAAAACTACTGTGACTGACAAGACAAAAATGGAAAATATCTTACTGTCTGAGCCATAAAGCACCTCTGCCACACAACTGAGGTGGGACTTTTTTTCTACTGATGTCATTATCACAGTTATTAACAGTAGAGGGAGCTTCAGTTATTCACATATTAACTATGTTTGTGTGAAGATTAACTTTTCACTCTTCCTCCTTGAATGTCATCTTGCATTGGTAACCACAACTGGCAGCACTGCAACCGCTCGAAAGCTTTTTGTTCATTGTTATTTTAATACTTTTGTGGCTAGCCCTGCAAACATAACTGTCTCAACAATGACTTACCCATATCACTGCAATAAACAACCAATTTTCTCAAACAAAAAATAACCAAAATTGGAAAGGCGAGCTTCACAGCAGCCAGAATTAAGTTATGGATTATTGAGGCTTCTTTTCTGACTTTAAAACAAAGCCAAGGGAATTGACTGAAGTTCCTTTCAGTACAAAAAAAGAGAGAATAAGAAACTGAGGCCAAGCATGCAAGAGGAGTTAATATTCACTCACTCCATTTTATTTCAATAGAACAGCTCCAAGTTGTGTATCCTGATAACATCACGATCTGTTCTTCGAGATAAGATTTGAAGATAATATATCATGAAGCTATATTGATCCTGTTATATGAATGAATACATTTTTTTAAATGACAGCGCTACACAAGATTTGGATAAGGATAGATTTAATGTGACAAAAAATTTAAAAATGTAAAATAAAATCTGGAATTAATAAAATAAAGTATATTGGTGGGGTGTGTTCAAAAGAATGACAGCTGTGGAGTCATAACTTGTCTGCCATTTATTTTACTTTTTCAATCAGAACATCCCCCACATAAATTTACTGGTAAATACTCAAACTGAGTAATGTTCATGCTGTCTGAAATATTCATTTTCAATAACTTCTTGGATTTTTGTCTTCCCTTGCTGCTCTATATGCCAATATTATGTCAAAAATACCATGTGCCGTCTGATGTAATTCAGCAGCACCATGCAAACGTGACCTCACAGAAATGTATGTCATTTCCATGGTTACGGCTGGACAGTCTGTTAAGTATTATGCGGTCTAAGTCAAAAGGCTTACAGCAGCATAATGCGGAGGGCTGCTGCCTTTAAACAAACTTTACAACAAGTTCCCTGTCTCGTGCATGTTTGTGTGCTTGTTCAGGTTTTCTTTGCTTATTCAAATCTCTGTAACACAGTAAAACTCTGACAAAGCCGCCTTAATTACATTTGGTGGATTTATTTTATTAAAAATTTCACGTTTTCGCACGCATAAAGGTGATGCCCGTTTTGAGTTTTGTCTTTGAAGTGGCGGTCGTAAAGCTTTTTTTTTTTTCCAGAGGTTTCCTGTGGGGTGCACCTGCGTCACCGGCACTAAGCTCCATTTCTACCAAATGCTCAGACTGTTCATTTCCTTGTGGGGGGGGGATAAATAGGGGGGGTTGCTTCTCTGGTCGATGTCTTTAATTGCTCCTGGGTTGTATCAATACCTACCGGTTTTACTGCTCCATCACAAGCCACTGGGAACGGGTTGCCCGGGAAACGGCCGCATGGCAACAGGATCAGAGCCTGGGGGTTGTCTGCTTCTAGGTCTGCTCCCATTTTACATCGCGTTTCCTCACTAGATGGTGTGCGAGCCACTGGAGAGAACACTTCCCGCACAGCGAGCTCCACATCCAGCAAAAACAAAACCAGGGGAAACTATACCGAGAAACATTTCTTCTTCACCGGGCTCCTAGGAGAAATAAAAGTGTGGAAATAAAATAAAGCGTCATTTGCGTCAAGGCTTTTACCCTCTTTGCGGCGAACCTTTTTTAGTTAACGAGAAGACTTTGGGGGGGAAAAGCGACAACAAAACACAGCTGTGATGGACATAATGATTGCGGTGCAGGATGCCTGCGTCTCCGGTCAGTGGCTTACTGCGATCATCCTCAGCCTGTGCTGCTTTCTGCCGTCCTGCCTGCCCGCGGGACAAACTGTGGACTATTCCTCGGTTGAAAGTGTGGTCAGCAGACAAGGCGACACGGCTCTTCTGAGGTAAAAAAAAAAAAAAACACACAACTTCACTTTCTCGCGTTACACGCTCACTCGTTCCTCCGAAGTTCAGCCACCGGAGCGGCTTCGCAGCAGTTTTCAGAAACGCCAGTTAACTTGGAGGGACTCTGTTGTCGTTCAGCGGCCGTTATTACACACAATGGATGTTTTTCCCTCCATCCGTGTTTTCGCCTGACCGGGGGGGGAGGCTGTAGTGCTTCCACCCCCCCTACGCAGACAAGAGGTGGCTCGGCTGTCTGCTAACAAAGTTTTACATGCTACTTTCTGTTTGTAGATAAACAACTCTTGAGAGGTCGTATTTCGGGTTTTAGAGCTCCCTGAATGTGGGACTATATCCTCTTGAATCACTGAGTTCGCTTTGCACTGCATATTGCTTATGCAATACGTTCCCTGGTTCCCCTAGTTATTAAAAAAAAAAAAAAAGAAAAGCGACCAGTTCTAAAGGAGTTAAATACAAAACCAAGCCAGGCTTAACCTAGTATTTGGGGTTGCTGTTCGTTATATTTGACTGGAATGTACAGAGTGATGTCGCAGTTTCAAACGGACGTGTGTGGCCGCTCCGTGACGCTGTGTGAGCCCCCCTCCATCACGTAGGTTACGCTGCCAGCTGCACAGGTAGCTGCTCGTTAAGGATTAAATTAACTGCCATGGGCGCGGTTTTGCTTCAGCGCGCGAGGAAGCGTGTCATTTGTTCTCTTAACTCGCCGGATACACTAAAACATCTCCAAAACTATTAAAAAGTATCTAACGTATCATGAAAATATACTTTAATACACATGTTTCTGTGTGGCTATAATTGCAAAGAAAAAAAAGAACAACACCAACAAAGAAAATGAATTTATAAATAAAAAAAAAAAATAAAAATAAACATCAAACAAAGAAAACAAATATGTGTCGGGTTGTGATAATGTCTGGTTTAATAAATACTAAATACCCACTTTGATGACACCGTGGGGGCAGACCTGCCTGATTTCTATATGAATTCTGTGGCTGTTGATGCTGAGATTCTGGGCGTGGACCTGAATACCCAGCAGCTAACACTGATTGCCTTTTTGTGTGCCTTTTTTTTTAATGCTTGCATGTAAAAAAGGCTGTTTTAATGCTGTGCCACAAGACCGTCCTCGGTGGCTTCATGGAGATGAGTGAAGGTTTTGCAACAGCAAAGTTGTACTAATTTTTTTCCCATGTTCCATCCATCCCCAAGGCCCATCACATCAAAGAGATTAACAGCCCTGACTATATCTTTACTGGGGGTGTCTAATACCCTGGTATCAGTCTTGGCTGGCTGTGATCAGTGGCAAAAACTTTCCCTGAATCCTGATAGGGTATTGGATCGGATTATCCCTGTGCTGTGAATCAGTTTATTAAACAAATTGCCTCCCACTACCTGAATAGGGCAACACTTATGCCCAAGGAGGTCCTTTTTTGTATATGCCATCTAGTAAGCAGACAAGAGGAATTCAGGAAAATATTTTCAAGATGATGTTTACCGCCACATTCTTGTAGTTAATGGTTGGACTCTCCGGCACTGAGTGTGACCGTTCATCGGCTTTGTTCATTTGTTAATGCTTTCATTGTGAACTTATGACTTCTGCAGAGCTTGCACGCATTGACTTAATGCAGATCTTAAATACATCTTACACTCTGGTTTACATCTAAATGCCTTTTCCTCATCAAACTGACGATAAAGAAAGACCTCTTCTGTCTCTGTATTGTCCATTTTTTTTTTCAACCCACATGATACAATGGATGGCTCTGTCATTTTCTCTCTCTTTTTTCCAATGGTTTTGAAAGTCAGGCATCAATCCATGAATCAACCATCCTTTTTAGGAACCAGCGGCTGAAAACATGGTTTTCTTGTTGAGTTGTAGAGTTTCTCCATTGTCCAGACCCCTGACTGGTACAGGGCAATTTTTCTGTGCCCCAAAGCTGATTGCAGGCTAAGAATGTGAGCGTTCTCAAATACTGACAAACCCAGATGTATGCAATTAGTCACTGCCTCTGGATTATGGATTGGTTCCCGAGAGGTGCGTCTGCTATCGTATGGTAATTTCCCCTACCTCCTCAATTCTTAGTGATATATTTCTGCTGGCCTGATTCATGTTGGATGGTGTGTCCACATCAATTAAATGATCTGAGCTTCTTAAAGATGAAGAGAGCTCCACATGTGTATCATCACCCTTTTAATCTTTTCTTAATCCCCAATGCCTGAGCTGGATCCAGATTGTGTCAGGGTCGTGATGTAGCTTTCAAAACGTGTCACGTGTCTGTATTCAAGTTATGCATGTATGCAAATGTGTTTTTTAACGCATGCGGGGAGTTTGAGGACCACCATAATGGACACATTTTTCATTGGAGCAACACATCCTTCTCTTCTCCCATCGCTTTTCAGGTTTTATGTCATTTGGTTTCAGTTGAATAAACCTTGACTTTTCTCAGTAAGTGACTCATCTGGCTGTAAATTTGAAGTGGACAGCGAGATGAAAAGAGTTTTCTCATGCTGTCTTGAAACGAACAGCATCAGTGGCTGCTTCTTCCACATGGATAATCAGCTGTTATATACAGCAAAGCAGTAGTTGCTGTAAATGTGTTCCAGACGGGCTCAAGTCTTTGAAAACCTACAAATAGGGTTAATGAATATGCAGTTAAAAATGGTTATTGATAACTGGTGCTAAACACACTCAACGATAAATGGTACTGCTTTTGGTATTTATATTATGGAAATTTATTGTAAGCATCCAGCGTCAGTTTAATATAGTTTGACTTGCGAGAGTGTTTACATTTTGTTCCCCAGTCCTTGGTTGAACTTTGTGAACTGTGGGCTACCTTCACCAAAAATAATCTCAGTGCAGCAAAATGGACAAAAACCTATCAAAATGCTTACAAATACAACATTGTATAACTGTGGATTCTGCTTTAGCAAATCAATAATGGCAGCTACATCTCAAGTATCGCCTCCTGGCTTCAGTACTGTTGAACTTTGCTGATTTAAACATGCAGACATAGCAACTTTGTCTTATTGAGGCAACGTGCAATATTGTTACAAAATAATGATCAAATTATTGACTCGTTACAGAGATAGCCATCATTAAACACTTCTAATTTATGTTTTTGCATGAGGAACTTCTGTAAGACAGTTAGCATCAATAACTTTTGCAGAAGTCAGCTACTTGCCATTACCCAGCACAAGAGACAGACGGGACATGAGAAATACAAGCAACTGTCCACCAGTTTATTCTGAAGGATTTCCAGCTCTTGATGCCAGCAAAGTGAAGACTGTTAAAGCTTTATAGCCAACTGTGGATAATTGGTAATAATTGATATAGATAAGTTGTAAATTGTAAACATTCTTGACAACCCCAGATAACTTTTATTTTGATACATTTCTTATGATCAACATTTTCAACTACAGGGAAATCATGCTTGTTATCCATTTTTGCACTTAACGTTGGAGCCTGGTTGGCTGGCCACAGCAGAAATGTCCTGCACATCTATATTCTTTGAGCAGTATTGATTGAAGCTGCAACAGAAGATGACAAGCTGAACATTGTGAGGCTTTCAAATAGTGTCAGCAGCTCACACAATGCTTTCAGTTCATATGAACAGACCTTAGAACAGGCCAAAGTACCGTGAGCAACACAGTGAAAGTAGAGCTGAAATCAGTGCATTTAAAAGAAGTGACAACAGTGAAAGAAATGGAAACAGAAAAGGCCTGGGTTCAAGTAAATTTAAAAGTTTATAGACAGCATGACATTCTTCAGTTTTGCTTCTCACTCGGTTTTTGTTCAAATGTAATGTAAATCCCAGCACAAATGCATCAAAACCTCTCAAATATTTAAATGTTAGGTCTCTGTGTTTTTCTTTAAATAACTGTATAGTACGTAGCAACTACTAGCTACTTTACATGCACAATTAGCAAAAGCATTCTTGAAGTACTGGCGTTATGATATTGTGGTCTGTTCTTTGTCCATCTCTATGTGCATGCCAGTTGACAAATGATACACTACTCAAAAAAATTAAAGGAACACTTTGTAATCAGAGTATAGCATCAAGTCAATTCAACTTCTGGGATATTGATTTGGTCAGGTAAGTAGCAGAGGGGGTTGTTAATCAGTTTCAGCTGCTTTGGTGTTAATGAAATTAACAACAGGTGCACTAGAGGGGCAACAACGAGACGACCATCAAAAAAGGAATGGTTTTACAGGTGGAGGCCACTGACATTTTTTTCCCCTCCTCATCTTTTCTGACTCTTTTTCACCAGTTTTGCATTTGGCTAGGGTCACTGTCACTACTGTTAGCATAGGGCGATACCTGGACCCTACAGAGGTTGCACAGGCAGTCCAATTCCTCCAGGATGGCACATCAATACGTGCCATTGCCAGAAGGTTTGCTGTGTCTCCCAGCACAATCTCAAGAGCATGAAGGGGATTCCAGGAGACAGGCAGTTACTCCAGGAGAGCTGGACAGGGCTGTAGAAGGTCTACAACCCATCAGCAGGACCGGTATCTGCTCCTTTGTGCAAGGAGGAGCAGGAGGAGCACTGCCAGAGCCCTACAAAATGACCTCCAGCAGACCACTGGTGTGAATGTCTCTGACCAAACAATCAGAAACAGACTTCATGAGGGTGGCCTGAGGGCCCAACGTCCTCTAGTGGGCCCTGTGCTCACTGCCCGGCACCGTGGAGCTCGATTGGCATTTGCCACAGAACACCGGAATTGGCAAGTCCGCCACTGGCGCCCTGTGCTTTTCACAGATGAGAGCAGGTTCACCCTGAGCACATGTGACAGACGTGAAAGGGTCTGGAGAAGCCGCGGAGAACATTATGCTGCCTGTAACATCGTTCAGCATGACCGGTTTGGTGGTGGGTCAGTGATGGTCTGGGGAGGCATATCCATGGAGGGACTCACAGACCTATACAGGCTAGACAACGGCACCCTGACTGCCATTAGGTATTGGGATGAAATCCTTGCACCCATTGTCAGAACCTACGCTGGTGCAATGGGTCCTGGGTTCCTCCTGGTGCACGACAATGCCCGGCCTCATGTGGCGAGAGTATTGAAGGAATTGATACCATTGATTGGCCCCCACGCTCGCCTGACCTAAATCCAATAGAACACCTCTGGGACATTATGTTTCGATCCATCCGACGCCGCCAGGTTGCACCTCAGACTGTCCAGGAGCTCAGTGATGCCCTGGTCCAGATCTGGGAGGAGATTTCAGCAAAATGGACAAGCCTGCCGCATCATTTTTTCACTGTAATTTTTGGGGTGTCTTTGAATTCAGCCCTCTGTAGGTTGATAATTTTCATTTCCATCAAATGATGTGGCATCCTTTTGTTCCTAACACATCACCCAGTCCATATCAGTATAAATAAACAGCATGATTTTTTTTCCCCCATTGAGATCTGATGTGTTTTCAGAGTGTTCCTTTAATTTTTTTGAGCAGTGTACATTGATTTTGCTTTCAGTGCTTTCGTTTGCATTGAAGAAACGCAGAAAATAGCAGCAAGACCAAGAAATTGGGGCAAAGCTGAACCACAGAATAGACAATGATCTTAGCTTATTTTTGTTATTTAGTTTGACAGTTGGCCCTCAGCCTCAAGAAAGACCTGCACCACAGGCCTTCATCTCTGTAATAGTGCAAAATTAACCCGTCACTAGTCTGAAACGTAGATATTCGTATGAATCTAAAATAATTTCCTCATGTCAACAGGCTGGTTGATGGAAATCTTTTCTGTTTGTACATGATTGTAGTAAAGCATTGTTTTGTTGTGCTATCTTGGACAAAAGCGACGCCATGCATCATTTTCTTTTTCTATGTCATTATTATGGCTCTGAAAGGTCTTGACATTTACTATAAGCACTTGTGCCAGAGACAGCATCTAGTTTAAATGGGTTAGTGTCCTCACCCCAGTGCAGATCTCGGCTAGATCGAATAGAGGAAAATTAAGTGATTGAAGCTCCACAGGACACAGTTTAAAAGAGGAATTGTTCACCGTCTCCTTAACACAGACCATAACCATGGCTCAGAAGTACTTATGACTTTAAGCATTTAAAAATAAGGTTACGGACATTTATGTTAAAAGGGAAATGGCTAAAGCTTGGTTGGAGATTTATAAAATATTGTGTGCTCTGCACACATCAGCTTACCTGGGTGATAGTAGTTTGGAAGGAGGGACCTGGTTTCTCTCTTATGACAATAGTTGTTAAGACAAATCTGGGAGCATACCCTGAGTCTCACTGTTCCTTAAAAAGTAAAGTCATCTCTTCTGTTTGTTGCAACACATGTTCCTAATCAGAGCTCCTTTCACCATCTCTGTGCTTATCACAGTCCCCATACCACAAGGAGCTGATGTTTTGGAAGTCATTTGATCTCTCTCTCACTTTTTTTTTTTTTTTTGAGCCACAGAATTTCCACAACCATAACTGAAAACTGTGGGTATCTAATCAGGGGTCGTTGTAGGGTAGGGGCTTCCAGATGGAGCCATCCCTAATTAGATGTGAGTGATGTTGAGAAACGCCCACTCTCTAATGTTAAAAAGCCAACATTAAGAGGCATCTGTTATTGCTGAAGAGAAGACGGCCAATTTCTCTGTCTTTCATTCGTAACAGATGTACTTTCATGAAGATCGCAACAAGCTGACTACCTGACATCACATCTGCTGTTAAACCCTCCACTTAACTTCTCACACAGAAAACTCAGATTCTGCCATGGTTTGCATTTAGCATTCAGCTTGTTTGTGGATGTAGCCTCGTTTCGTCTGGATGAAAACTTACAGGGTTTGGGTGATATGACCTAGAAACTGTATTTTTAGTACAAATGGCATCATGTGGTTTACAGCCTGTCAGTATCTTTCTACGAAGTGGGCTTGATATTAATGTGACAGTGAGGAAGAACCTGCTTCAACAGTCAGTAAGGTAAAACAATAGTTACATTACTAATTTAAACATTCTCTTACAGAACTGATGTTTGTTACTTCACCTTCAAAAACTCAGAGCTTCAGCCAAAGCTAACATCAATCTCTCAGTCATAGGTGTAAAATGTATTATGGGTTTGATTTGTGCTCGTCAGGACCTGGTAGCTTTGACAACACTGAAGGTTTTTCAGCCTTATGACAAGATAACATCTGAAGTGTGGTTGTATTTTGGTTTTGTGCCACAGGAAACTTAGATGAAAATTGCAACAGTTGCCCTGCCTGTGAAACATGCAGGAAATTGGCAAACTGTTTTATTACTTTTTACTTTTCAAGAAGGCTAGGCTTTTGATCAAAATGCTTTAAAATAGAGCCCTATGGGATTGCGGACGCAATCGCGTAATTGGAGATTAAAAACGGAATTTACTTTAAATGTGCAATATAACAGAACCTGAACGGCAATTTGCGTAAAAGTTTGTTCTTTCTCCCGGACTTAAAAGGAACTTTTCTTTGAGAAAATGTTCCAAGAGGGGTCACTAAAAGCTGGGGACACTACGCGCTTCTCACCCCCCTCCTGCCCCCACTTTCCTCATTAACAAAAAAAAAAAACAAAAGTCGAGGCAGCCATCTGAGAAACCGGCGAAGAAGCGAAGGAAATACCGGCTTACTCCCAGGTACAGGGCAGAGCAGTCTCCCCAAGATTACTATGTGTCTGGTGATTCAATGTTCTGCAAGTTTTGCCAGCACGCGGTTGAATGGACATGAAAAGGTACGTGCGAGGATCACTTAATGAGTGAAAAGCACAAACGTAAAAAGACGAGACACTCACTAAGCTAAACACAAAGAGGCTGACAATTATGTGTTTAAACGGTGATGTCTGTAATAGCTGGAACACTTACAGAAAAAAAAAATCACACGGACACACACTCATACACACAACCAGTGTTCAGTGCTTTGGATTTCATAGTTCATAGTATCTACATAAGCTACAGTAAATATAGTTTTTTTCTGTTATCAGACACATAGTTTGTCATGACATACCTGAAAAATGTCAGGTACATCATAACAAAGTATGTGTCTGATAACAGAAGAAATTAAACAAACTAAAACGATTAGTTCACTGCTGTTGCAATTTCTTTCCTTTTAGCACTTTAAATGGATTTTACCTATTTGAGTTTTCTTTTTCTTAGTTATTTATTTAATAAAACTGAATTTTTTTTTTTTGTCAAAAAAAAAAACAAATGTTCTGTTGGACACAATGGGCCCGAACGTACACCTCCCGCAAGCCGCTACCCGCAACCCGCAAATTGCGGATTTAGGAACCTCCACTAACCGCTCTGCAATCTTCTGCTTCCTTAAAGCCGCTATCTGCTTTGACGACCTTATTCACATTGTAGGTGTGGCAATGGGCGTGTGATTTGCACTTTCTGCAAACTTCGGTATCTTGCGATTGCGGGTTTAGGATAGCGGGTACCCGCTATCCTAAACGTCCTAAATGGTCAGACCATCCGCTACCCACTATCCTAAACCCGTGATCGCAAGATACCGAGTTTGCAGAAAGCGCCAACCCGCATGTCGGCGTGTAAAAGAGCGCGTCCAAATAGCATAAATGTGCATCCACCTGATCACATGCGGACTTGCACAAACGGCTCTACCTCTCGATTACGCATCACCGTATTACTTGCGAGGGCAGAGGATGTCTGGTCAGCAGTTGTGGTGGATGTGGGAATAGTCACGGCCAGACACGTTCAGTACAGCTGCGGCATGATCTCATTCAGATGTTTGTTGTGGAGGAAACAAGGAGGTCACAGAACACTGTTGTGGAGTTTCTTGTACTGTCCTCGTATCCCTCTGGACCCCCTCCTTGTGCTCAGAGCACCCAAGATGCGCTCAGTAGTAGAAACGTAGATGTCATCATACCTGTTCCTCTGGCTCAATGCTCATCCAATGCTTTGTTCTGCAGTATTTTAAAAAGCACATCAGCTGCACCCAAGCTGCGTCTTGGCGCAGCTGTGCGCACAGCCGCTCCCGGTGCCCACTGCTGAGACCATGTTCTTGCGGCTCTGCCTGAGCGTGTTTACTGGGAGCACACCAACTATCTGGGATTCCAGGTTGCCGATAGGAATTGTCTGTGTAAACATATTTTTACCTCCACCAAGGAGGTAATGTTTTTGCTGGCATTTGTCTGTCTGTTTGTGTACAAGATAACTCAAAAAGTAATGGATGGATTTTGATGAAATTTTCAGGAGTTGTCAGAAATGTGAAAAGGAAATAACAGATTTTATTTTGGGTGTGATCGAGAAGAAATCCTGGATTCTGGATCACTTTCAAATTTTTGATAACATTGCGGTCAATGGGCTATGTTTCTCAATATCTCCGTTAATTATTGCCCAAAACTCATGAAATTTTACTTAGGGATTGACAATGGAAACCTCTATCAAATTTTCAAAGGGTGATCCGGAACGCAGATTTTATCGCAATCTGTAAATCTCCTATATGGGAGAACACGCTGTTTGCTCCACAAGAGTTAGAGCTAGTTATATATCAGTGCAGAGGAGGAGGAACGAAGAGGAGGAAGCTCTACAGCAGAGTTCCCAGACGAGCTGCTCATGAGAGCTGCTCCGATCTGGATGAAAACGCTCCATGGCGGTTTGCGGGTAGTGGCTTTAGGGAAGCTGAAGATTGCTAATAGCAGGTTGCGCAACCTGATCTTAAAGGCAATGGCTACTGACGCACTGATTGGTTGAACAGGTGGAACGCTCTAACCACTCCCATGCATTAATATAGCAGTTAGCACAGGTAAGATCGCGGGTTTAGGGAGGTGGAAGATTGCGTTTTTTGCGGGGGAATGCCCCTCCCGCTATCCTTTAACAGCGGCTTTAGGAGGTTTGGCAGAAGATCGGGCCCAATATATTTAAAAGTATGAAAAATTAAAGTTTACAGTTATAATTGCATAAATTGTCGATATTTTTCATTACTTTGTATACTGTCTTAGGGGCGAAATTTGCATAAAATGCTTAAAACGGAATTCTCAAAAATTAAAAACTAAAAAAAAACACAGAAAATGAAAAAAAATAAACGGAATTTGATAAAAAAAAATAAACATGGATTTCATAGGGTGTATTTAAAATAAAGAAAGCATGGAAAAAGGCTTTCCTGTGTCAGTCCAGATTTATGTATATGTGCATTTGTGTTTTTGCATGCTCCGTTGAAAGGTTGTTTTGTGTTTAGTAGGATGTACAGTATATACTAATCTCATCTCTGAATTACTCAGGGCCTCAGCCAAAGCTAACAGTCGATCACTCAGTCGTAGGTTCAAAATGTATTATTGATTTGATTTGGGCCTGGTAGCTTTGACAATTTTGGGTAGATGGCGACTAATTAAGTGAGTAAACTTGGAATTTATACTGCATTTTTATGTCTCGGTGCCAACCACAGTATCAAGGGTGGCTACTTCAGTCTGGTAGCACCATATGCTTGTGGCCTTCAGCTATCTGACAGTGAATTAGTATGTAATCTTGACTGGAGTGAGTCAAAATTTCAAACAGCAGGTGGAGCAGAGAGATATTACTCTTAAGAAGGGCTTGACCAGATAGTAGGGATGTCCCGATCCCGATCCCCTGATCGGATCGGCCTTCGATCTTAAAAATTTAAGGTGGATCGGATCGGCCGATCAACCTTATTATAACACGCCGATCTTTTTTTCATAATTTTTTTTCTCAAAAAGTGATCCTGATTAACACAAATTAATAAAGTAATCATATTAACACAAAAAAAATATTTTTTAAAAACTATAATACATTTAATAATTTTTTGCACTGAAATGAGGTTTCCCAGCAGCGCTGTCTTGTTTCCACCTTAAAAGTTTTAAGACCAACGGCGTCAGGCTAAACTTTAGCAAAAATGTCAGCAGTGTGGCAGCGCTATAAAATTACAAAGACCGACGCTTCAACTGCGACTTGAAACATGTGGAAGGCTGAGATATCACGAGGGGTAAGTAGAAGAGAGTTTACATACAACACCACCAATTTAATCAACACTTAAAAAATCACACAGCACCGATCACCGCAGCCTTCTGTCAGGTGCCTTGGTGCCGACTTCCGGCAGCAGCTTTCGGCAGCAAAACGCTCTGTGAAACTTTTAAAAGAAAGACACCGAGCTAAACCGAGCTAAAGGACACCGAAAAATCACCGAGCTAATCGTGGAATGTATTACCGAGGACACGGAGTTTGTGGAATACCAAGGCATTTAACCGGCTCATTAATTACCTCGAGCCTTGTTCCCGTCATTACATGAAAGACAAAGGACACAAAGGTGCGCGAACATGTGCAGCGGGTCTTGAAAGAAGTTAAGTTAATATTTTATGTTATTTTTTATTCTGATGTGATTTCATTGATTGCAAAGACTTCTGCTAGTGTTTTCATTGCCTTAAACTGCTAGCCAAGTTAACCTGCTGCTATTTAAATGAAGTGCTTTGTTCTTTAGTACTGAGACTGTTGAACAGTCACTGTTCTGTAACTAAATGTGTTTTATAATAATTCTCCCAAACAAAACAGAAAGAAAGAAGAGTGTTTAAAAAAGTTATTGTTTATTTTATGAGATGATAAAAGCTATTAATCTCAGCTTGGATGCAGGCCTATTTATTAATGTACACAGGAAATAAAATGCATGGGAAATTAAACTCTGTTTGCCCACTCAAAAAAAGTGAAATCGGATCGGAAAAAATCGGAAATCGGCCGATCATCAAAATTAAAAGATCGGAATCGGATCGGGACCCAAAAAACGTGATCGGGACATCCCTACCAGATAGTCAGATGTACTCGTTAATGTTTACACAACAGTTTTCTTTCAATACATATAAAGAGAATCCAATTAAGTGTTGAAAGGTGAGACAATCCACTTGTTTTGGCTTCCCACATACACTCTCACTCTCACTTGGTGCCAGGGCTTTTTATATGTCATGATTTATAACCCTGTGCTGCTACTACGTACTGGGGATAACATGCATAAAAAAGTCCAATTTACACACTATAAACAATTTCAAAATGGATTCCATTTGTGACCATTTGTCAGGCAAGTCAATCCATTGTACTTTCTAAAAATTAAGCATTTCTATTTCTAATGTATTTCAATTAGCACTAAAGTGATTGAGTGCCTGGTGAATTAAAGCCTAAATGGAAATGCTTTTTCAAGGTAATTCCTTCTGGGAAAATAGATGCTATGCTAGGATTTAAAGCATCTTTTAATACTCTTATAATCACTACAATTATGGGGGAATAGGGAAAATAATTTGGGGTGGAAAATGGAGACTTCACCTATTCTCAGCTCTGAACATTAGCATAGTTGCAGTAATTCTGTAGGGAAACCTCCGAGGAGTACTTCCGTGTTTTGAGAAAGCTGTAAGCTTCAAAATTGAATTTGGCAGACAGAATGGGAAGAGGCAGGCTAGCATGTCATCTTCTGGGCAAATTCAAAGACAAGCGACTTGAAAGTGATTTTTTTTTTTTTAATACATGTCATGCTAGAAATACGTGATTTATCTGCTTTTGTGACATCAGATCTTGGATTATAAACATTGTCTTTATCAACATTTGTTTATAATTTCTCCATTTCCTTTTATATGTTACATCTATGTACAATATTACATAAACATTAATAGCTTTATTTGAGTGGTAACATTTTTAAAGTGTGCCTAAGTAAATTGTGGATATATGTGGCAATTTGTAGCAGGCTTTATCAAAGCTGTTTCTGTGAATGTACTTATAGATGCAAATCTTTTTTGTCTTGCAGATTTTGTTACTCTCTGGCAGTCTCCAGAGTACATTTGTTTTTACCATCTCTTTGTTGAACGCTGCACAGCCTTCTCAATCACATGCCAACTCTTCCAACCTTTCTTTCACTGTGAGAAAGCATTCCTTAGAGCCCCTTCAATTAAAATCCTTAATCAATCAGTTGGCATCTCCTTGTGTTTCATGACAATTAGTAGTACTACTATGACAACATTGTGTAATCTCATCTGTGCTTCCTCCTTTGAGCTATAGTATATAACCAGCAACTCTTCGCATGCATCTCATGTCAGCTGTTTAAAGGCAAAACCTGCTGACGTCTGATTTTGAAGCCTGAGTCATGGTGATGCATCAGAAGAGTGAAGACAAGTGTATGTGTGGTGCATTTTTTCTGGTTATGCTAAGCATGCAAAACATCCCCTTCATTCCTTCATAGGAGGGATTTTTGCAGTTCTACATATACAGCTCTATATATACAGCTCTGTTTCACCAAAGCCTCACTAGGGCAATCTGTTCTGATACTGAAAATCTATAACCTTTATAATGAGTAGATGCGAGTCTGAATCACCATAATGGAGAAGTATTCCCTTAGGAGGATGTGGATGATAATATTACATTCAAAGCAAGATCCTTATGAGTGAGGAGTGCTGGAGGGAGTGGAGATAACTTTCAGCGAATCAAAACAAGCCAAGGGGAATTCACTTTTTGAAGATTATCTTCCTGTCTTATAATGAAACTTAACTTCCATAGTGCAACTTGAGTTTACACTCATACCTCCAGAAGATGCATGCATTTGATTTTAAAGAACTATGACTTCCGAAATAGCAAAGCTGACTTGTAATTTGAAATTCATTTTTGTGTAGCTTCGTGTTAAGCCTTTAGAATTAAATACTGAATATGAGGTGAAGTGTGCAGCTAAAGACTGCATCTACTCCATAACATGGACCACTTAAGTTCAGTCTTGAAGCAGATGAAATATAACCTGTAGATATATCATAACATTCTTGCCTACTCTGATTAATTTAAGAGAGCTGTTTAAACATGTATTTTTTTTCAAGTGTCTGATGAATCTGAAATGTAAAACAGCATTGATAGTAATTTTCTTACATATTTGTCAGATGAGTTATAATTTTACAACTACTTGCATCTCACAGTTTATTAGAGACCTCAACAGCTAAATGAGGTACATATTGTCATAATTCACAGTTTACAGTACATATTGGCTCAATGTTGACATGGCTAGAAAAAGTTTAAATTGGAGTGACTCGGAGCAGGTTATGTATTATTGTTATATATTTTTTCCCTCTCTCTTTTATTTGCATAATGAATATGTTGTTTTCAGACTGCTGTAAATGTTTCTTGAAATTAAGTAATTGGAGAATCAGTATTGTTAGTTACTGGTAAATGTAAAAAGAAGCAGTGGGACAAATCAATAACAGTGAATATTGGTATTGTTTGTGTCCATGTGGGTCAGGAGAAAAGGAAGTGAATGTGTCAACAAGCCTTTACAGCATGGAAATGATTAAGGATAATTCATGTTGGAAATACAACAGACACACACTGCAGTGAACTGCTTTATATTTACTTTAGATTGGCACCAGTACTTCGTATTTCATAATAGTAATTTACAGCTGAATATTCATCCCTTGCTTGTAAATTGAGTTAATGTTGCTGTTTAACCATTAATTGCATATAACTGCAATTGAGTTGCATGAAGCAATATTTTTTGTCACTCATTAACACTCATGTTTGACAAGGCGAAGCTCTGACACCATTAGTGCAGTGAGATGCTAGATTTATACAACCCCAGTGCACTGATGGTGAATTGCAGATGCAGTGTTATTCAAATGCATACTGTGTATTTTCATTTCTTACTTATTTTGTGAAAAAAATAATCATATATTTATAGTTTATCATTTATGGGTGTCTGGATTTTTTTTCTTTATTTCTTTCTTTCTTTATTTATTTTTTGCATTCGCAACCAGCCAGCTGCAGAATTCACTCACTGGCAGCTGTGGAACGTCTGCGAACTTGCAGTAATGCTTCAGTTCATTTTAGCGGTTAATGGGATGACAGCATGACAGAGACCTCAGCTGTGTGGCACACTTTAAACTTTAAATTGACTGACAAGGTAGAAAATAAACTCTTTTTTTCCATCACATTTAATCTTTGAAAAGATTATTGTTATTACGATTACTATTTTCACTGGCATACAAGTTATTTTCCATCTAGAGCTGATTTGCTGCAGCACCCTTGGTTGGTCTTTTGCAGCAACCCAGGAGTGTGCAACTTGTTTGTTGTCAGCCCTCTCAGTCAATGGCACATCTGCAACGCTATTTGGTGAGCGTGTATCCTCCTTACTCGTTCGGTCATGAGAATGTGGGACGTCCGTGGAATTGCAGTGCTGCTACAGCCACTGTGAGTCGTGGCTGTTCAGGTCAATGAGAGTAGTCATACTAAAATAATAAAAGCACCCTGCAGCGACTGTCCACACTGCTCCGCCAGAGATACGCATATCTATGTTGGTGATAGACTGTTGGTAGACCTTATTAACATACACAGCAGATCGAGTTGGCAGAGAGAATCTGGTGAACTTTAAAAAAAAAAAAACACTTGTGACCTCCAGCTTGTACATCGACATTACGTTAACCCGACAATATGTGGAAGCTGTGTGCCAACAATTCAGAGTTCTTAAATGTGATTTGAACCATGCATGGGGAGGATTTAGTTTAGAAGTTGAAAAGCACATATTATTTGACAACACTCAGCTATTTTTCAACTTATACTTCTGGAAAGAATAAAATATGGCAAGATGGATGTTTTTAAATGAGCAGACCTCAGTGCAGTGGTCACGGATATCAAAACCTTGAGGTAAACCCGTAATCTGTCCTGAATCCAGCCTCGCATGCAGCACTTGTCTGCGCTCCTCCCTGAATTGCTGCCTGTAGGATTTGGGTCGTGCTGAGGATGGCGCAAACCACTTCATAACTTTGACTTTACTCTTTATCTCACGAGACAGAGTACGCCTTGCCAAGAAAGACAAAATGGGAATTAAAAAAAAAACCAAAACACACACACTAGGCTTGGGCGGTATTACGGTAATACCGTTTACTTCCGGTATTTAAAAATAGCGGCGGTATCAGTTTCAATACCGTCATTAAAAAATGCAATGCATGATTTCTGTGGTTAAAGTTTAGTTTAGCTTCTCTCCTGTATCGCTGTGTGTTTCGCTTTATTTTACCGTTTATTCGTGTTCGCTTGGAGCTGATCTCGGTTTGACTCGTCCTTTTAAGATACTGACGATGAAAACAACACTTCCTGAGTTTTCTGCTTCAAAATAAAAGCTTCTAATGAAACTAATAATGTTGGACTTTTATGTTTAAGAATTTATAGGAAGTGAAACGTCCGGCATCAGACACTTTACTATAAAGCGCGTTTCAGCAAACACACCTCGGCAGCAGAGAGGAGCTGGGGCGCGCCTGGGGTACATAATGGGGGGGGCTGTTTTCACGCGCGGCGTCCGCCGGCGGTGTGTGTTCGCCTAAATAGTCGTGGGAATACCGTATACCCCGGTAAATTGTGAAGGAAGTTTGACGGTATCAAAATTTGGATACCGCCCAAGCCTAACACACACACACTAATATATACATATACACACACACACAATATATATATATATATATATATATATATATATATATATATATATATAATTATAATTTAGACATAATTGTGTGAGATGTTAGTGTGAGGCATAAAGTGTGAAACTTGGCATCTGTGATCTCTGTGTTCACAATATATGCACTTTCAGCTTTAATCTTTCTGCCCATTCTGCTTTGTACCTAGCCTTTATTATATAAGAGTCCTCTGTGAAGTGTCAAATAACTCTATTGGTACTTAAGAAAAAAAAACTGCATCCTCTGAGCAATAGGTGGGCAATTTTAGAAAAAAAAAAAAAAAAAGCCTAGTAAAAAGTACTAGGTATTCCACCAGGATGAAAAACATGCTCGATCCTTGCTGCATGTTCAGAAACTTCCACATCTAGTGATTGATAAATTGTTTGCTCTTGTGTACGTGCACTGTCTTCTACGACGTCATATAGAGCTGATATTAGAAAAGAAAACTCCTCAGATAGAACTTTCTCAGCACTGTGAAAACCAAGTATTTTGTGCATCAGAATACAACAACAAAGGTTTCCTTGTTCTTTGGGGCTCTGGGCACGCCAAAGAATATATTTCATCACGATAACAATGTAGATAGTTATTAAAACATGAAAAACCCTAATATGGCCACTTTGATCAGTGACCACAATTTATTTGAGTTGTTTGATGTGTGGTTTTTCAACTTTATTAAATTCCCTATGGTTCTTTTGAGGAAAAAAAATAAGAAAAAAAAGTTGCCCACCCTGGACTATAAATGATATATTGAAGAGTATGTTATTGCAAAAGCTGCAATTTTCTGGTTGATGGAGGGGAGTTGTGACAAATGCCCCTTTTGTACTTTCTGGTTAATTGAAGATTCATGATATTGTACTGCTCTTTGCTATTTCATACAGATGGCATGAGTGCTTTGGTACTGTAGAATAATCCACTCAAAGAGAGCCAAATCTGTTTTTGCTGAAGTGGAATGTGAAAGCCCGTATAGCACTTGACTTGTTGTAGGAGTAGAGAACACTGTCATGAGTCAAATAGTTAATGCTGTGTTATTAAAAGGTCTTTGACCATAGTTTAATTGTATTTTTATCTATTTGTGTACTAAAGGCTCTTCTTTGACGATAGTGCTCATTGAACGAATTTATTGGTTTGCAGTGTTTTGAAATTAGCAACATCATATCAGAAAAAAAGATTTAGTGTACAGAAAACTCTTCACACACACTGTGCATGTGTTAAACTGTAAATTTATCAACTGATCTATTAGGTTGCAATCTCATTTGCATTCTAAATTTAGAAAAAGGGAGTGGGGGTGGGGGGTGGGTCTGCTGTTCATAGTGAGCCTGTGATTTCTCCTCACTTCTTTCTCTTATTCTTTGACTGTTTAATACTTATTTCCACTTATCTCTCTCATTCTCTGCAGTTCCCATCCCCTTTAATTACATCTATAGGTATATGCAGTCAGCCAAACACATCGTGATTAGCTTCCACATAGTAATGGATGTGCTGTCTGATTTTCTCAGGAAATGCTCCAGAGTTTATTCTGCGTTATGTTGTTAGTGGTATTCAGCAGAATATCTTTTCAGTCAAAAGCCTTCAGCTTTTCTTTGCTCTTTTATGCGTCAGGAAATTCAATAGCAGCATCTTTGCATTGCTTGAGGCCTGGCAGTGTTAACAGTGATGTCAATTCTCAGAAGGATCCAGCTGTTTTGTAAAATAGCTACAACTGTAACTTTTTATCAGGAATAATTAACACAACTTATTCTGATCATCTCCAATTCGATACTGGAATTCTTTTGGTCACAGCAATTAGTGTGTAGTACATCAGATGAATGCTCAATCAGAAATGTAAATAATACACACTGAGGCGGTAATACATATACTTATTCGATTATTAGTGATGTTATAAATCAAAATTCACGTAACTATGTGGTAGGGATGCTACATTTTACAGTATAATAATTAATCTAATAAAACAGCATTCATGGCTCAGTATGTGCTTGTGAGATTTCGTCTTTGCCTGTAACTACTTTTAATGCATTATATTTTCTTGAAACATGCTTGTGTTTAGCATGTTTAGCTTACTGTTGCCTGGACGACGCCTGGCATGGAGGCTACTCGCTGCTGCTCCAGGGGACTTATCCCTGCGACGCTGGACGCTGGACGCTGGACGCTCCAGTTTGTGCCCGGTGTGTGGTGATTTTGCGGTCGTGTGTTGACATGCTGTCTGCGGGTGCGGACCAGTCCTCTCGCGGCTGGTGGAGACGTGCCGCCACGGACATGGACGGTGTCGCTGGGGGCTGGTTCGTTGAAGCTAATCCTGAACTGCTACCTGGGCAACCATCACCACTGGATCCGGGCTGCAGCGTCGAATGAACCGGGACGGGAGCCCCCGACATGGCAGCGGCGGCATACTTCCCCTGTCCAGCAGTCTACATGCCGGGTGGGTCAGCTGACCTGGCAGTAGCCGTCTGAGGACCTGGTGGGCCCGGCACCGCCAGGGGTGACGCCAGCAACCGGTCCGCATGATGAACCGAGCTCTGGGACAGTTGGTTCCATCGCTCGCCGGACTGAGGGAGCTCTGTCTTCCCAGAAGAGACAGTTTGGTTCATCGGAGTTTGGTTCATCGGTGTTTCCTCCTCTGACCTGTGATATCTCACTTGATTCACCATTGTGGAGATATACTGGTTTTAACGGCTGTTAACAGGTTTTAACGGCTGTTAACTGGTGTTAACACTCGGACCACAGGACTGGAACATTAAGAAGGAGCGCTGGACGCCGGCAGCTCCTCAAGTACACCAGACTGCAGCGTCTTGCAGCAAGTATTCATCAGGGTGTCCGCGGGGTTTTAAAAAGTATTAAAAAGTGATAAATCAAAAACGCAAAATTTAATGGCCTTAAAAAGTGATAAATTTGGTCAAAAGGTATTATTTTTAAAGAATAGGTATTATTTTTTTTCTTTTGGGCAATAACTGATTTCATTTTGATGAAATAGGATTTATTTATTTTATTTTGCCTTTCTTGCTTGCGCCACTACTTCAAAAATGAATGTGTGATATGAACTTGATATTGACGTCATATTAATGCATTGTATTCATTGGTCGATAGAAATCTGAAATCGTCCTGCCTAGCTAAGTCCAAGTGGAGACGGAAAGCAGTGCTAGTGAACCAGTATCTCTTCTTCGAATTCTAGCGGGTGGCTAAAAGTTTAGAAATGGGGAAATTTCCCAATCCTGGCTCCGGGATCCAAGCTTTCAAGCTTGGATAAAACCTGTCGTTGGGAATGACCGGCAGGCATACTGTAAAGTATGTCTCAAAATCATTAATATTAATTAGATGGGGGCTAATGCGCTCAGGTCGCACATGAAGTCAGAGAAACACGTGAGGGGAATGCGTGGTCATGGGCAGCAACAGTCAATCACCTCGACAGCTAGCACTAGCGCTAGTGCTAGTGCTATACCAACGACCACACCACCGCAGCTGCATGAGCAGACCAGACTCATGGACCCGACTCACGACTTAAGGATTGTGATGGGAGGTAATGCCACGCTTCGGGCGGAGACTCTGTGGTGCCTTAACACGGCTACAAAGCACCAGTCTCTCGAATCAGGTAGGGCCCTATGGAATCCGTGATCACGGAATCACGGAATTGGAGATTAAAAACGGAATTCACTTTAAATGCGCACTATAACAGTACTGAACGGCAATTTGTGTAAAAGATTGTTGTTTTCTCCCGGACTAAAAGGAACTTTTCTTTTGAGAAAATGTTCCAACAGTAGTCACAAAAAGCAGGGACACTGCGTGCTTCTCTGCCTCCGCCCGCCCCCGCTTTCCCTCATTAATTAAAAAAAAAAAACATGTCGAAGCGGCCACCTGAGAAACCGGCGAAGAAGCGAAGGAACTAGCGGCTGATTCCCAGGTACAGGGCAGAGCAGTTTGTCCAAGATTATTGTGTCTGGCGATTCAATGTTCTGCAGGTTTTGCCAGCACATGATTTAATGGGCACGAAAATATACGTGCGAGGATCACTTAATGAGTGAAAAGCAGAAACATAAAAAGGCGAGAATCACTCACTGAGTTAAACACAAAGAGGCTGTAACAGCTGGAACACCTAAAAAAAAACAAAAAAAAAAAAAAAAAAACACTGACACACACAACCAGTGTTCTGTGCTGTGGATTTCATAGTATCTACATCAGCTGTAGTAAATATAGTTTTTTCTGTTACCAGACACATGACGTACCTGAAAAATGTCAGGTACGTCATGACAAACTATGTGTCTGATAACAGTAGAAATTAAACAAGCTAGAATGATTAGTTTACTGCTGTTGAAATGTCTTTCTTTTATGCACTTTAAATTGATTTTACCTATTTGAGTTATTTTTTCTTGAATTTTTTTCTTTGTCAAAAAATCATGTTTTATTTGACACAATATATTTAAAAGTATATATATATATACATTATAGCTTACAGTTATAATTGCATAAATTGTCTATATTTCATTATTTTATATACTGTATTGGGGTTAAATTTGCATAAAATGCTTAAAACGGAATTCTCAAAAATTAAAAACCGAAAAACACCGAAAATGAAAAAAATTAAAATGGAATTTGAGAAAAAATAAAACGGATTTCATCGGGCCCTACTCAGGGAATAGGGGAGCTATTTGGCACCATGTTCCCTGACTCCAATATAGCCAAGTCGTTCACCTGTGACGAGGACAAAACTGGTTACATTGTTCGATTTGGCCTCGGGGCATTTTTTAAAAAGGAGCTGACGAAAAACATCAGCCAGGCTGGGCCCTTTGTGATTATGTTCGACGAAAGCCTCAACCAATCAAACAAAAAGAAACAACTGGACATCCATGTCCAGTTGTTGATGATGGAAGTAAGTGTTGGATGACATAATCTATGTGCATGTCACAAAATCTTTCTGATTGATACTTGGTACAACTCGATGTCGTGGTGGTTGTAAAAAAAATCTGAAGGTAGTAAAAAAGGTATTAAATGGTAGTAAATTTGACTCAAAGATTGCTGTATATACCCTGATTCATCTAATCACTCTGCTCCAAAGCTGGAGTATGCTGACAAAACTGGTGTCGGTGTGTTTCCATTAGCAGAGGTCTCTTTTATGGAGTCCCAAACATTGACACGTATCTCTTATAAGGTCGTTTTTTTAGCCGTGCCCTCCTCAGCTACTAGACAGCTACTAGACATCTCTTTTCATTCGTCGCTACCATTACAGTGAATCCAAACAGCATTCAGAAACCATCTCTTTGTTTTTTCTTTTTTCTTCTTTCTCTTTATTTACTTGAAGTTGCCAAGTGGTGAAAGTTGTTTGCACTACTGCCACCAGGGGGTATGGAGTGGTAGTTTTCTAAGTCAGTTTATATATCCATCACATTGCAGCTGAAAAAGTTGAGGAGGAGGTCAGCCCTGCAACGATTCCAACCTACCTGGCTTTGCCTCAGACCCTGCTAATGGAAACCCACTTAACCCTTAAACATTTCTTGAACAAGCCAAGCGGTGGTGAGAGACGGCAATGTAAGAAAATATGTTTCATTACGTTGTAAAGATTTATCCCAGTTTCTTAACAGTTTTTTTTGTACAGCACTTTGGTCAGTGATAATTGTGTTTACATTGTTTTAATTTTATTTTTAAAAAAGATATGTTTTTTTCACAATATATGTTAACTAAACTATTTTACCCCATCAAACTAACACACATGCTCAGTAGGCCAACATGGAATTGAACAGAAGTTCATTGTAGCTATATCACACTGTTTCTTTTCCATTTAATACCAGGTTCGTCTTGCGAAAAGAGAGATTACAGCCTCAGAGCTAATTAACATTCAATCATAGGTGCTACAAATGAAATGCATTTGTAGATTATAGAGTTTGTCACCTATTCCTCTGACATGCTGGCATTGAATGCCAAGAGTTTGATTTAACATGCCGGCTGTTTATTTTTACTGTATTTTGTGAGATATGGTCATGTCTCATAATAAAACTTCCCTGAGGTGTGCAGTCAGTTCCCAGCTTCTGGAATTCACTTTGCAAATCTTTCAAACAGCCACATGTCTTCCTTGGAAGCATGTAGGCCACGTCCTCTTGCCGCAAACCTTAGTGCAGGCGATGTCTTTGATTCGAACACAATGCCCCTGCTGCTTTCTGCTCAGCACCGTGTGATTGTCACTTTCATTTCAGAATATTCACCCAAGGTTTTGCCTGTGCAGTTGCTAATGGGTACTCATTTTCAAAGCCTAGAGAGGATAATCTCATCATCTTTGTTTTCATGGCCACCTCAGGGCCATTCAACAAGTTCAAAGAAAAAAATCTGCAGCGCAGTGTTTGTGAGGCTTGTTCTCGGTGTTGTGTTCCAACTCCATGTGGGAACAGGTGCTGTGCTGAATGACTTTAGTGGGATCCACCAGCTCACTTAAGGGAATATGTGGGCCAGATGCTTTATTATGTTCTGTTAATGCTGATGCCAGTGTACATCACAGCACAGAAGAGCATGGGTGGAATATGGTTCCTGAAACAGACGCTCTCTAGAAAGTCACTGCTTTCACAATGATTTTTAGCTTGTTATCCAGTTTCACTATTTTATATGTTAAAATTCAAGTCTTTTTCCTGACAGGCCAGATATTGAAAAGTTTATGGTTGTCACAGATGTTTCTGATTTTCACACCACTTTATTGGCTGGAT
Organism: Hirundichthys speculiger; assembly: GCA_018398805.1. Lineage (NCBI taxonomy): Eukaryota > Metazoa > Chordata > Actinopteri > Beloniformes > Exocoetidae > Hirundichthys > Hirundichthys speculiger. The sequence goes on along the minus strand of JAGFBZ010000961.1, from coordinate 1,076,485 downwards.
TTGGTTTGTTTGTTTTTCTTCTTTTCCTCTGGAGCAAAATCTCACCATAAATAAGAAGCACTTTTTGATCTGATAGTCAGGACTGTGGGAAAGGACTATTTCATGCATCCTTGTGATGAGAAAATATTTCAATGCTGTTTAGCACAGATCACTGGGAGCATGATGCTCAAGGAATAAGAAGTGTTTACAATGAAACAAGACCAAGATTTCCTTGTTCATTTTAGTAGATGACAAGAATACTGACATCAACTGAATTAAATGTGCAACTCTGAAACAAGGGGATGTCAAGCTTCTGGGGCATTTACAGATACAGAGTTGTTCACTAATATTAGTCTACTCTATCACTACACTATAACTTCCACTATAGTGTTACATAGTTTCTTCTTTTTTTTTTAAATCAGACACGACTGCATATTATTAAGACAGGATACCAATGACATACATTGTGATTTTAGTGAAGGCCAAACTGATTATTAATGATTTCTTTCAATATATAGATGCAATTGATACTGAAATCTCCTTTTAATATCTAAAATAAAACATCTTAGATCAGACTGTCAAGGAGGACTGGTGAAGGACATATCACTCTCACTTACAAGAAACCTAACATCTGATCAAAATGCATATGTATGACTTTAATAGGTTTTGCCAATTTATGGCACCTACCATGAATATATATGCAGACAGTTCGGTGGTAGGGGGAGAAAAAAATCTTCTAAAAACATTTCAGTTACAAAATTCCCCCTTTTAACTACAATTTTACATCTCTGTTCATAGCACCTCTTCTGGAGCAGCTGCTTTTTCTGAAATAAGTGTTATGGCTTTACACAACAGACTTTTAAAGTATGGCAACTTCAATGTGGTGTGATATTGGGGAGAGAAAGATATGGAGGCTGGCTCTGTGATGCAACTGGAATTCACTGAAAAATATTTTTATACTTAGGTGAACCCAATCAAATTGTTCAACTCAAAATGTTTGCATATCAAAACTTTTGAGTCGTCAGTCACTCCAGACACACGTAATGAGCACACATTTTCATTTGTTTATTTTTCTTCACATATAGTTTATAAGACTTTAAGACAGAATGGGTAGTTCCTTCGTCCTGAAAAAGGTTTAGTTAAAATTTCAATGAGTTGAGGATAAGATGCCAGAAAGGTGGGCATATTACTACACAACCCCTTCTGAAGTTGCCAGACTCTGTGAAGGTAAAGTCTACCTTGAGCAAACTTGCTTTTTGTAAGAGTCAAAATAATTACTTTTTATGTAAATGGAAATTCCCGCAAGCCTTTAAAATGGTAATGTTTAACCTCTAATTTTTCCCAGTGAAGGAGTGAGGAGTGCCAATGCAGCAACTGATAAACATTTTATTACAATCTGTAAGATATGTTAGAATAGTACAGAATATATATGTATGAGGGCAGTGAGAGAGCAGTGAGGCGTACAGCAGGACTGAGGAGTTTCAGGTGGAAGTGGGGATGCATCAAGGATCGTGCTTGAACCTCTTTATGTCTGTCATGGTGATGGATAGATTGGTAGCTGAGGTCAGATAGGAGTCTCCATGGTGTCTGATATTTGTGGATGACATTGTGATCTGTAGTGATAATAGAAAGCAGGTGGAAGAAAACTTGGAAGAAGTGCAAATATATACCAGAGAGAAGAGAAATGAAGGAGTAGAGGTGAAGAAGGTGTAAGGAGTTTACATACTTGGGCTTAACCGTGCAAAGCAATGAGGAGTGAGAGAAAAGGGAAAAGACCGAAGAGGAAATTTCTGGATGTGGTAAAAGAGGATTTGCAGTTGGTTGGTGAAAGCCAAAAGGAGACGGAGGAGAAGAAGAAGAAACTGGAGAAGTAGAGGATTTCTGGACTGTTCACATGCAGCAGTAGATTCAGAATTCAGAGGAAGAGACAAAGAGAAGATATTATTACAAGGCAAGGTATATGACATAATTGAGTGATAGAAAAATTCTGTGCTGTTAGCTTGTGTCAATATGTGTGTGTCTGCATAAAGTATTGTACATCAGTTGAGGGCTGCCTACTGGTGTTTGCTCTATACTTGTGCTTACATTTGACTTACTAGATCAGACAGAAGAGGGGATGTCTGTGAGAGTGAATGTTTTGAGCATTTTATATTGGCACATGCCAGTTGCTCCAAATCAAATGTATCTTCTGTTGCCTCCAGTGCATTACTTGTGTTTTAACTCAGTTGTCATTTCGTAGACTAAATTATTCAAAAGGTTGACTTTTTTTTAACTTCAAATTTAATAAGAGGGAGATGTTGTATACAACATGAATAATTCATCAAGACACTTCTTTATAGAGATTTAAGACAGACTATAGATAATTCATGATGTAAGCTTACACAAATAGTTTTAGAAACACCTAATCAACTTCCTACCCCATCTAAGGCAAGACAGTTCCCTGAAGTTTTGAGATGTCCTCAGAAGTGTCTGCTTAAATCAAAATGAGTAAGCTAGAGAGTAATTTCAAAGGCTTCACAACATATTATCTCCACCACCTCCTCAATCTGAATTCTTGAGATTTCTTTTGGACATGACACACTGAAGCCTCTGCTGTTTTACTCTGGCACTGAGGAAGTGACAGTCCTAATTATACAGCCTGGTGGCCCAGAGACTCTTAAGCATTAACAATTATGTAGGGATGGAAGCAGTGCATAAAAGGACAAGAATAATAAGAGGGAAGGGTGCAGGATAAAAAAGAAAGAAACCAGAAAAAAAAGAATTAAAAATGCACATTAAAAAATGCATTTTGTTGGGTTTTACACATTAAAAAAAGGAAAAAAAAATCAGGCAAGAGATTAAATTTGTGGAGTCCAAAATGGCATCAATGTGCTTCTAGATTCTTGATGAATGAAGAGGTACATCCTGTCTATTTATTCAGGAGGGGGTTCTTACATAAATCTCTGCGTGCTCACAAGTTGCAGAGATCAGTAATGCCTCACTGCACAACAGGCATTTCTCAACCCATAAGCTGAACATCCTTCATTGTAGACCTGGGAACATACAACAGACCCTTATTAGATATTTTCCCAGCCATATGGTTTGCAAGCATAGTAATTGCCTTGGTGTGCATTACTGAAGAGTGTGGATGAATTCATGATCTGAACAGGCTGTGTTGTTTAACAAACAGCTCTAAAGGACACTGGCCTTCTGTTTATGCTGTCTGCTGTAATCCTCTGAGCCCTAAATGGATTAATGATCTTGAGGTTGTCAGTTCAAACACAGGTACAGAGGATACTGCTGATGTGTCCTTGAGTGAGGCACTTAATCTCAATTGTGTCAGTCGATATCCATCTCCATAAAGGCTTTATACACATATCATAGGTTATGTAAGTCACCCTAAATGAAATCAGGAGAACAATGTCAGTCCCATGGAGCACCTTGGCTCACAATGCAGTCCTGGCCTTTTTCAAGTAGCTGACTGGATTTTATTGCTTAGTCACTGTTTGGCATGATAATGTATTGTTTAAGCACAGAGAGGTATTGTATTTTTTTTTTTTTATATATATATATATTTTGCCCTAAACAGAGACTTACAGGTTTCATCTGTTGATAAAATGTTGGCACATGGACTCCATCTTACTCTGTGTTAAATGCACTGTTCAGTAAATGAGACTTCAGTGTGTTACTTGTGTGAGGTGTCTGATCAGAGAGGTATAGCTCAGACATATATCTGAGTGGGTGGTTGGCTTAGACCGAGACTGCACACACACAGGAAGGAGAGTTTGCAGGGTTGCCCAATTAGTGCTGAAAAGTGTAGCAGTGCGAGAGTGCGTCAGCAGGGAAGTGTGCACCGGAGGAGGCGTGTCATCAATCATCACTTTAGCTCCGGGCTTATTTCAACCCTTTTTCCTTATCTGACAGCAGGAGAAGGAAGAGGAGGAGAGAATAAGAGTGGCCAGCCAAGTCCAGCAACGACAACGACCAACACTGGAATAGACTATATTAAAGTCTTGTTTTGAACATCAAAAAAATAACAGTTACTTCTGTTGATGAGTTTTATTATTGTTGTCATTTTGTTTTCAGTTTTGACTTGGGGAAATTAAATCCTAGTTTTTCCCGACATGTAATGGTTATTTCCTTTGCCCATCTGCTGTCTCCACTGCGACTTTAATCAAAGAAGGTCTGGTAGGTTTTGCTGGCGGTTAAACAAGCAGCAGACAAACAAAAGACATCAAAAACATACCTTCTTCTTGGCTTTCACCTTGAGGGAGGAACAAATCACCTATCCACATTATTGCACTTTATTGAGTAGAAGTTAGCTAGTATATACTGTGTATATTACACCAAATACCTTTGATATAATTGAGTAGAAGTTCATGGGTGAACATTAATAAATCTGTTCCAATTTGATCACAGTCAAAACATTTTTGGCCAATCAGTTCTGACTAGTCATAAGTGACAAGTGATTAGTTATCCATTTGATTTCTTTTTTTCATTGAATGTGTTGCGGAAAAAATAATATATTTCCCCTATATTTATTTTTAACTACCTGGTGACTATAACATCTGAGTATGACTGAGGATAAACTTAAATAACAAAATTTGGTTATAACTGAAATTCAGTGAAATTAATATCCATTTGCATACAAAGGGGTCTTACATACATCTCAGCAGATCGATGAAGAATGCCCAAGAGCATCTGTAGTGCACTTGCTATAACAGGAAACACCAGAATACACTTGTTGTATTAAAAATAGGGTCAGGTCACAGTGGCCTGTTTCTCAGTGATATTAATATCTAATATGGAATTTCTAATCCAATGTGGAATATTGCTCAGACATCATGGCATGATTTTTGAGACACTAGATGTCGGGAGAATTTAGCTCAAGGCTCAACGTATTGATAAACAAGTGTTTAAGAATGATTGCATTCCCTTTGATTCATTGTCTTGTGCTGACAACGGCTGTCTGTGCTGTTGTGAGTTGCTTAATCATTATCTGCTTGTATACAAATGGAGATTAAATCCACTTTCATACTTGTCTAATTGTCAAGTGCTTTTTTAAGTGTTGGACAACTGCCTCACTAGAACCTCATTTAGTTACTGGTAAACTAATATACATTAATAGTTAAATGTAAACAACAACACTAGACAAAATATACGAGGCATCTTGCAGGTGTGTAAGACTTGTGGGAACCCAAAGAAATCAGACACAGTAGAGGTCCCATAGCTGGAATGAGGTATGTCACTTTCAAATTCATTGGACAATAACAAAGTCATGAAAATAATGTTTACATTCTGCAAAAAAAAAATACTTCTGCCATAAGAAGCCAATTTTTGGAGAGTCAATAAATGCACTGGCATAGAGTACTGAGACATTTTTCCCTGTCAGTATACCCATTATGGTGACAGACTTGTTTTTGGTGTTATTTTTGATTAAGACTTCTCTCATAAAATACGTCACAAAGTTAGCTTTCTTTCATTTGTGTCATTTTAGGACATTTAGAAACATCCTGGCTCAAGAGGATGCAGAAAAATTAATCCATGCCTTTTCTTACCTCTAGGTTGGATTACTGTAATGAGTTGCTTTCTAGGTGTACAAACAGTAGTGTCAAAAACCTTCAAGTGGTCTGGAATACTGACCAGAGCTAAAACTGGCAATAGAAAACACATCTAACTGGTTTTAGCTACATTACACTGGCTCCCTGTCAAATTGTGAACTCAATATAGAATATTGTTTCTTAGATCCAGCCTTGAACGATAAAGCCAACATATCTTAAAGACCTCATGGTTCTGTACTGCCCTTGCCGAACACTCTGCTTTCTAAATGTAGGTTTACTTGATGTTCCAAGAGTCCGTAGGTCTAGAAAGGGTGTTCAGAGCCATTAGCTATCAAGCTCTATTATGGATTCAACTTATAAACTCAGTCTGGTAGGCAGACTCCTGCTGCTGTTGCTACTCTGGTTCTTCTCCTGTGTTGTATATGACAGGCAGCACAGTAGTGCAGTGGTTAGTGCTGTCACTTCACAGCAAGAAGGTTCAGTTGGATCTTGCTCAGCTGGGCCTTTCTGTGGGTTTCCTCTAGGTACTCCAGTTTCATCCCACAGTCCAAAAACATGCTGCTACATGCACATTACCTGTAATCTAATTTATATGGATAATTGTTGACTAAGGGGAGTAATTATATGAATATTTTAACATAATAAATAAATCAATCTAATAAATGTATCCGTGTGTGTATGTGTGTGAGACCATGTGTGTGACAGTGAGAGCGAGCACCTTGAGTGGTTCCTGGACTGGAAAGGCATGAAATACAGTGCCTTGCAAAAGTATTCACCCCCTTGGATGTTTCAACCTTTTATTGCCTTTATAAATGAAATCATGGGCAAAATAAATTGGCACTTTGAATTTGCAAAAAAAAATCTTTCATGTCAAAGTGAAAACAGATGTTTACAAACTACTGTCAGTTAATTAAAATGATATAGGTTAAAGTAAATAGACAATGCATAAAATGTATGTTTCAGTTCCTCCTCCCCTCCTTACCGTTTATTCGTGTTCGCATGATCTCGGTTTGATTTAGTAGATGCATCTTTGTCTTTTATGTTGAAGAATTTATAGGAAGTGAAACGTCCGGCATCAGACACTTTACTATAAAGCGCGTTTCAGCAAACACACCTCGGCAGCAGAGAGGAGCTGGGGCAGAGAAGGAACAGTTAAAACTACAGTGAAAAGCAAGAAATACACAAATAAATAACAACTGTAGTTGAGCCAAGTTTATATTGAAGCACTGAACTGGTAAACTCGCCTTTTTTTCCCAGGCGCGTCAACGCTGGGAATAGTACAGCACCGTAAAGCCCCGCGGCAGCGCGCCTGGGGTACATAATGGGGGGGGGGGCGTTTCCACGCGCGGCGTCCGCCTGGCGGTGTGTGTTCGCCTTAATAGTCGCGGGAATACCGTATACCCCGGTAAAATGTGAGGGAAGTTTGACGGTATCAAAATTTGGATACCACCCAAGCCTAGTGTTAATATTATACTATAATAACTCCATGGTGAAATATTGCTGCCGGGGACCTGCAACAGTGACTCGAGGTGTCCAGAACATTTGGAGGGGGCATTTTTATTGCCTTTCCCAAACCAAAACAACACTAGACACTAGAGCAAAACTGCAGGCTATTGGTTCTAGTTATGCTGTCTCACACACAAGCAACCGAATGTGGGGAAAGTTAGCTCACAAAAACACACCTACATTTACTCACCAAGGTAAATTTTACTTTTGTTTATTAGATGATTGATATAACCACCGTTTAGTAAAAGTAATAATGTGATTTCAAGCGGCAAAGAGGGTGATAAGTTCTCTGTTAGCATTAGCTCTGGTCCAGTGTCAATGACTTCTCCACTATGGACCAGAGCTCGCTAGCCACCTATAAGCTTGCCTTGTTGTCTACAAATATATATGGCCCTGGATATGAAATGAAATGAAATGAAAATAAAATGAAATGAAATATACTTTATCAATCCCAGAAGGGAAATTCAACATTGTAGTAAGGGTTTTTCTTTTTTTTTTTCAACAATAAATAAATAATAGCAATAATAATATTGAATTAATAATAGTAGGATGTCTTGTTGTGGAGGCTGATGGCTGCTGGCAGGAATGATCTTCTGTATCTTTCTGTTTTGCAACGGACCTGAAGAAGCCTCTCACTAAACACACTGATGTTTGATCACTGTGTCGTGGAGAGGGTGTGAAGAGTCCTCCATCATCTTCATCAGCTTGTGCAGCATTCTTTTTTGTACAATCAGCTCCAGCGGCTCCAGAGTTACACCCAGCACAGATCCAGCTTTCTTTTTATCAGTTTGTTGATTCTCTTCAGGACTCTGGTTCTGATGCTGCTGCCCCAGCAGATGGCTGCAAAGTTGATTGCACTTTCCACAACAGACCTATAGAAAATGTGCAACATCTTGGTGCAGACATTAAAAGATCTCAACTTTCTTAAAAAGTAGAGTCTGCTCTGACCTTTCTGTGTTGCATTACCACTCTAGTCTGTTGTCAAGCTGAACTCCAAGGTACTTATATTCCACCACCACCTCCACCTCCTTTCCCAGGATGGAAACACTGCTTTGTTGATTCTTGCTCCTCCTGAAGTCGACAATCATCTCCTTAGTTTTGCTGGTATTTAATATGAGATGATTGTTACCGCACCATTTCACAAACTGACAGACCAGTTCTTTGTACTCGGCTTCTTGTCCGTTGCCGATACACCCAACAAGTCATCAGAATATTTCTGCAGATGACAGGACTCAGAGTTGTACTGGAAGTCAGAGGTGTAGAGCGTGAAGAGAAACGGTGAGAGAACAGTTCCTTGTGGTGCTCCAATGCTGCTGACCTCCATCTCAGACACACAACCTTTCAGTCTCACAAACTGTGGTCTGTTTGTGAGGTAGTCATAAATCCAGGAGGTTGTGGAGGAATCCACCTGGAACTTATGGAGCTTCTCACATAACAACGCAGGCTGAATTGTATTAAAAGCACTTCAGAAATCAAAGAACATGACCCTCAAAGTGCTGCCTGATTGGTCCAGATGAGAGTGGGCTCTGTGGAAGCAGGTAGATGATGGCATCTTCAACCCCAAACCATTACAGTGTTTTCAAAAACAGCCGTCGGCCGTCGCATCCAACGGCAACTTTTCCATTTGCGACGCCTACTTTCCCTTGGGTAAATAAATTATGAAATAAAGGGGGCCTTGCAACTCCTGCTTCACTCAACGCAACTTCTACTTTCAAAAGTTGTGAAAACACTGCATTACAATGTGCAAACTGTAATGGGTCCTGAAAGGTGCTGACCTGCTTGTTGAGGTGGGCCAGTAAGAGTCTCTCCAGGACTTTCATGATGTGAGATGTCAGGGCAACTGGTCTGTAGTCGTTAGGTTCAGATGGTTGTGGTTTTTTAGGCACTGGAACGAGGCAGGATGTTTTCCACAGTACAGGAACTGTTTTCTGTGTCAGACTGGTGTTGAAGAGGTGCTGGAGAATCGGACATAGTTGCAATGAGCAGGTCTTGAGAACTCTGGGACAGACACCGTCTGGACCTGCAGCCTTGTTCTGGTTCAGTTTCTCTAGTTGTTTTTTGACCTGATTGCAGGAGACAGACAGAGTGGAGGGAGAGGCAGAGGAGGACTCTGAGGTGGAGAAAGATGACGCTGTTTTCTGGTCCATGACTGAGTGCAGGGTGACAGAGTGCAGGGTGACAGAGTGGAGGTGTGACAGGAAATCTGTGGGCTCACGGAGGGTGTGTGGTCTGTTGGGCTGGAGGCAGGGGGGGAACTGAACCTATTGAAGAACATGTTCATTTCATTAGCTCTGTCCAGACCTATATCGGTCTGGTCCCCATTTGCCTTGAAGCCGGTGATCTTCTTCATTCCGGACCACACATCCCTCACGTTGTTCTGCTGGAGCTGACTTTCTAGTTTCTCCCTGTAGTCCTCCTTGCACTATTAATATTTACTTTGTTAGTTGTAAGGTGAGGCTTTTGATGTTAACGTCACTTTATTAATTATATTAATACAATGCTACGACTGTCTCATGTTAACATAGCTCTGGTGTGGGATAGACCTATGGACCAGAGCTAATGCTAACAGAGAACTCATCATCCTCCTTGCCACTAAATCATATTATTACTTTTACTAAACAGTGGTTAAATCAATCATCTAATAAACAAAGTAAACTTACGTTTGAGTAAATGTAGGTCTGTTTTGTAACTTTCCCCACATTCAGTTGTGGATGGACACAACCTAACCTAAAGACTGCCTTTTTCCAGCATTTGTTTCAGCTTGGGAAAAGGAATAAAAATGCCCCCTCCAAACATTCTGGACACCTCGAGTCACTGTTGTAGGTCCCCAGCAGCAATATTTCACCATGGCGTTATTATAGTATAATATTAACACTGATGATACACATCGGAAAAATAGCGAATTAACACAGTCCTTAACGCAGGGGCAGCAAGTTTGTCCGACCTAGCAACAGTAACTAGGAAGAGCGCAGTCCATATCGAAAGGTCAATTACAGAACTGAGTCTGTGTGAATATGTTTCAGTCAGACTGGTACATCTGGACACTACAATTTTTCCTCCATTCTTCCTTGCAAAACAGCTCAAGCTCTGTCAGGTCACTCAAGGATCGAGTGTGAACAGCCACAAATTCTCTATTGGATTGAGACCTGGGCTTTAACTTGGCCACTCCAGAACAATCAACTTGTTGTCTTTGAACCATTTCTGTGTAGCTTTTGCTGTATGCTTGAGCTTGTTGATTCACTGGCAAGGCAAGGCAAGTTTGTTTGTATAGCAGATTTCGTGTACAAGACAATTCAAAGTGCTTTACATAAAACATTAGAAGCATTACATAAAACATTACGCATTAAAACATACATTAAAAACAGAAATAAACTTTTAAAAGAAATAAAATAAAATTAAATTAAATATAGAAATTAAAAACAGCACTGCAGGACTCTTCTACTCATTCTGCCCCATGACTCAAACAACACCACAATCTCCCAGGTATTGTCAGTTATGTTTCCCACTCCCACAGAGTTAACGACCATGACCGTCGCTGCAGCCCCAAGTTTGTTTTGAGGCACAACCTCCAGTTAAAAGCTCCCTGCACGAACCCTAGGTGGCAGTTTACCAAAAACTATCTACACTCACCAGCCTAGCTGGTGTCACTTGGCTTCACCTGCAGCCAGCTCAGCCCCTAAACCAGGGGCATTCAATTAGAAGCCACAGAGGTCCGGTAACTAAATTTTGCCTAAGTAGAAGGTCTGAACCAAAGTCCCGCATTTTGAAGAAGTAACACATTTTTTATTTTAAATACATATTCCAACATATTCCATATCTTTTATCATAAGTGAAAGCAGTCCCATGCAGTCAAATAAGCTTAAGGCTTTTATTTCAAATCAACCAAAAGTGAAACCAATCCATCCATCCATCCATTATCTATACCCGTTTCATCCCCTGAAGAATCACAGGGATCTGCTGGAGCCTATCCAAAAGTGGAACCTCAGAATTAAATTAATAATAGTGTAAGTCCATGCCTGAAGAATTGAAGGCCTCTTCAAGTAAAAAATTAAACCCTGAAAAAACTAAAAAGTGCAAAAAAAAGGGTGTTGGCTTTTTCATAAAACCTTTTTTCTTTGAATTGTCCTTCTTTCTTTTTGAATTGAAGGCCTTTTTAAGTAAAAAAGTAAACTCATGTACATTCAGGAAACATCAACTAAAAAGTGCAACAAAAAAAAGTGCTGTGTTTCGTCTCATAGTGGCGTTTCACGTTCCCACTTTTAATCAGTGCCACGGTCTCAGAGCTTATGAGCAGAGTGCAAATTATACAATGACAATTGGGGGGGTCAACATTTTCTAGAGATGACAAAAATGACAATTTGTCCCTTCTTTAGGGGGGTCGAAGATGACAAAAATGACAATTTGTCACTTCTTTAGGGGGGTCGAAGTTGTAATTGGGGGGATCAAACCCCCCCAAACCCCCCCAAACCCCCCGTAATTCGCACTATGCTTATGAGGCAGACAGCCTTGGAACTGGAGTATAAACATTCACAAGTCTGGAAGCGAGGGCGAGTCAAAAACTGAAAAATGTATTTGTGGTGGCCAAAAATTTATTTGTGGTGGGCTGCCACAAAGAAATGAATGTGTGGGAAACACTGCAATATATTTTTCCCATGAGTTTTTTAAATAAAAGCAATAAAAGGCTGAAACAAATAAAGGGGGTAAATAGTTTTGCAAGTAAGTATGTGGTGTAGCCTGTTAGGAAAAAAAGGAACCTCTGGAAAAACAATAACCAAAATATTTTGGACATCAAAATTACCAATCGCTCAATACTTTAAAGTACATCACTGCACTGAACATAGCTAATACTTTAAAGCTAATGGGCTAAGAGGCCATATAATGCTGGTAGAACACACAAATTGTGTGATTATGCTATTGTATACATTTGAGTATGGTTCCTGCTATGAAGATTGGTCATTATTGGAATCAGTTGGTTAGGCCTTTAAGAAAATCAGTATTGGGCCAGAAAACTGCAATTTTTTATTCATCTAAGCCATGCTTAAAAATCAAAGACTGATTGTGTGTCTACATGGCTTTTAAAATCTGTGTGCACAGATTGTAGCATATGAAATGCCTAAACTGCAACTTAAAAACTAAAAAAAATAGCATTGAAACATGGGTTTCCATTAGCAGAGTTCTGGAGTATTTTCACACAGCCTCAACTGTTGGCACGTGTCGCCATTACCAAGAACAAACCAGCAAGGAGAAATTTTGGGAATCCATACAGGATCGAAACATGTCCCAGCTGTGGGTTAGGTACACAGAGAGGCCCCAGATAACTGCTGGATGGGAGGAATACGTTTACTCTGTGCTGACGGGGTATGCTGTAGGAGATGATGTTGTTCAGCTGTCTCAGTGTCCCCTTCAAGCATGAGTCCATCATTGTTGTGTATGTTAACAGATATGCACTATCCATCTCAGCTCCTCCAATGCTGAACTCGTTGTTCCAGTTTGTCTTTCTTTAGGTCATTACTTGCTGATTCCTTACCTAGTGCATTTTCATTAATATTTGCATCGTAAAGTAATGTTGATATTCAATAGTTGTGTCCTTTTTTCAACAGTGGGATGACACATTGGTGCATTGGTCATGAGCAAACTTCCCCAGTGAGGAAGCTTTCTTATCTGGTATCTTTCTACTCGGAGTTTGCATCTTTATCTTTGTGCGGGTACTTGACATTTTTTTCTCCCGCAGTCATAAGACAAGTCTTCAGGTCAGCCTTGTAATGGTCTTTCATCGGACTGGTGTAGCTTTAAAAAAGAAAAAAAAAATTCAGACAACTTCATCTTTTTCAATTTGGCACCATTAGTTTCAGTTTTGGGCACTGTAGTTTGACTGACAGCTGGAACCAGCTGTGGGCAGAAGGACAGGTTGTACTCTGCTCTGCACGTGACCTGAAATAGTGCTGCACTTTCTGTCAACAAGTTATAAAATAAGTCACAAAAACAAGTTTGAACCTCTGGAACAGTATGATGACCGTGACTTTTTATAATCATGGTATAACCTTGAAATGGGAAACTGGCCCATGCCCAATTCAGGGTGTAACTTGCTTCTCATAGTGTGACAGCTGTGACAGTCACCAGTTCCCCATCCTGACCACAATAAAGTGATTATAGACAATGGATAATTATTTACAATGGAAATTACATTAACATTATTAAAGAAGGGGGGAAAGTACAGAAAAGCATGCCCATGGGCATCAGTTGCTCTGTTATTGCAATCAGCATGTTACACTTTATTTTGAGCCAGACCTATGTACACAGCTGTCCTGTTGCTAACACAAAAAAAAAAAAACAAAACAAGGCATCTAAAAATCTCTTTTGCAGCTGTTAGGTCAAAAGTAGGTATTTACAGTTTCCATTAAAGACTCAGGGAAAATAATAGGGCTCAGGGGTAAAATCTAAAGAAAGTTAAGGAAAATAGAAATAATTGACGCATGGACCATATTTTGGTCTTTTCACAGTTGGCATAAAGCTACAAATTTCTACCATCTGTATCCTTCAAGGTTCACCAAAACATCTATAGAAATAAACATACAGCAATGAAACTCTTCAAAACCCATTCTAGAGCATATCAGTAAAAGTATTTTAGCTCTTTCTGGTTGATCATTTCTCATTACCAGTGATGATACAGCACTTATTGTGAACTTTGTTCTGTACCTGATTGCTTTCAGCAAACACCGTCACTATGCACCATCATGCGCCATGACCTCTGGCAAATGTTATCAATTCAACCTGTCAAATGTTTACACTGCCTTCCTTTCCTCTTGGGTATGCAATCCATAGCCAACGGTTCCTCTGGTTTTAACACTGACACACTGTGACACTGGCTCAAAGATTTGTAATGTTTCCAAAAATGGGTACTTGGCTCTATATGGAGGGTATAATGATAATGAACTGTCAATCATCATATAAAATGCTTCTCATTTAGTGAGGGTTCTTGCTGCTTTGTCACAGTCTTTATAGTGTCAGAACCAGCTAATAAAAGCTTGAGCTCTTCTGAACATTATCCCCAAGGTATTTTATCATGTATGAACTTCTAAAAGCCCCATATCTTAGAGTTAGAATTATGGTTATATTTCCTGGCACGAGTCTTTTTGTTCATTTTATGCTCTCTGCTCCATAACAAAAATTGTCCATGTGGAACATATTTAAAGGTAATCTTTCCTTAGGGAGGTATATAGCAATATACTACTGAAACTGTCCTCAAATAAAGGGCTTTGATGGAGAGAGTTTACCCAGATGAATGAATTTGCAGTAATCATAGCTTAATTCAACCTTTTAAAAATATCTGCATATCCATAATGGTAATTCTGCACTGTAAAATAAGTCTAGGTTTGATTAAAATAACCCTGCTTGCAGATTCTTTTTCCCTATGATAAATATCTGATAACCACACTTCATAAAGAGTAATCAATTTCAGCTAAATATTATCTAATTAAGTTTTAGTTCCTCTGTTACAGCAATATGTATTCACTCACAGATTATCCTCTGAAACATTATTGTGATGGTAATGTCCATATGGCAGTCGATGACTGTGCCACACTCTCTGGCATGAAAATAAAACATTATTGCACTAATGGACATTTGCCTTAGTTAGGGAAATATGGATATTTCTCATTAAGGATATTCATATTTTTGTGCTTTTGAGGTCAGAGTTCATTGTTCGTCAGCTGTGCTGAGAGATATCAACTTCATAACTGCATGCGATCCTCCCAAACTATCACTATCTATGGGCATCTGTGGGTGAGAAGAGCAGTCTTTTTTATTTATTTATTTATATTTATTTATTTTGGCTGGTGAGCCGCACTGGCCCATTTTCAGTTCAACCAGCTTGACCAGTGAATAGCAGATCAAGTAAACACACCATCCACATGGTGACATCTACACACGCTTGAACATAGCTGTTGATTGTTTGTGTCTTACAAGCAGTTGTTTTTAAGCACTTGAAAAAAAAAAACAGATTTGGTCAAAATATTGGCCCAGCAAAGCACAATTGCATCGGATTGACACTTTTTTTTTTTTCTGTAGCTCTCGTGGCCTTTATTGAAAGAATAATGACAGGAAATGTGGGTATAGAAAAGAGATGACATACAGCAAAGGGTCACAGGCAGGGGCTTGAACCTGGATCCACTGCACGAGGACTGTAGCCTCTGCATACGGGCGGCCTGTTCAACCAAGAGAGGTATTCAGTGACCCATGTAGGCTGTTTTGAAAGATATAGGTGGCAGCAACATAAAAAAAGGCTGAAAAAATTTCAAATGACCTCGGCTAGATAAACTGATGAATGAGTTCTTCTCCTTATGAAATGGCTCTTCCATTATCTTTGTTGAATGTAGAAATAATGAAGAAGTTCTGCACACTATTAACATATCAACACCTTATCAAAGCTAAAATTTCAATATTTCCTGTAAATGATCTCAATACATCAAATATTTCAGCACATGTTCAAGTGGGAATCAGTTTTATCACAGTAAGTGCTACGCTCATGACCTCGTATTGCATAACATTACAGATTATGTGGTCTTTCAATCTCTATATGTTTTTCTGTCTGTGGTCAAGTTAATGCAGATGATGTAGATATTGGGAGTGGAGTGAAACACCAAGTGTGTCAGAAAACGTATATGGCTAACAAAGAGAAAAGCTTATGTTGCTTTTGACTACTTTTGATTGCTGTTGTCACAGGCCAGGTTATCTCGCTGTAATAAAGTGAAGTAGATTTTTTTTTTTAGTGCAAAAGTCATTGTAATGATTTTATTTTACTTTTTTTTTTTTTTACTGCTAGCCGTACTTATCACTTGAGGTTCAAGTTCAAGAGCTTGAAGTACAACCTCAACTTTTCTTTTTGCAAATCCAGCACAATACTAGGCCTTTCTCATAAAGCAGTCCTCCTTGAAGTACTGAGAAAAAAATACAAGTACATTCACTGAACAATGGTTCGTCAACTTTTACCTCACAACCAAAAACACAAGGAAATAAAAATAAAGTGCTTATTGAGAGGTACTAGCATATACTGGGATGAAAAACATACTTGAGCCTTGTTGCGCAAACATAAATTGCCACTAAAGCTTTTGATGAAAAAATTCTTCTGTGATGTCATTGAGAACTAATGTGAGAAAATAATTTTCCGAAAAGATGTATTCTACACTGAAAAGCAAGTATTTGTGCATAGAAGTAGGATCAGGCTTCTTTTCTTTCTTAATTGTGGAGTTATTCCACAAATAACTCTGCAAATAAGTCATAAAACACACACACAAAAAAAACATAATATAGCATAATTTAGGCCTTGTGCTTTTTTTTTTTTTTTGAGTGTCAATGCTTTAGACCAATTGCATAGAAGAATTTTCAGTCAAAAGTACAAAATACACATTTCAGTACAGTAATACATAATTAATCCTCAAAGGGAAATTATGCAAGATTTTTAAACTTGATAAAATGACATTATTTCATGTCATATATACATGTTTAAAGAGAAAAAAAAAAACCCCGAATCAGACAGAAATGGAATTGGTAGGTCAGATCTTTACAAAAATCATAAATTGAGATCAGCCTAAAAATTGCCATTGGTGGATTCTAGAGCTCAGATCTTCTCTCTTTAAAACCAGCAGTCATGAAATGCAGGCCTGACCTACATGCTGCGAGGAGGATTCATGCTCTCTTGTTAGTGTGTACTGGTGTGGAATTGAGGTCTTTTCTGTCAGGAGGCGATATGTTGAAGCTGTGGACTATTTCAACTAAGCCTAAGAAAAAAAAGAAAAAAAAGAGGGGGAGAGAGAGAGAGGGGGAGAGAGAGAGAATTCAAAAGTGAATGGACCAAACAATGTTCGGCTTGTGTGTGTCTGTGCACTTGAATTATTGCATAATATGTTTTGTGGGCTTGTGAAGTGAGTTTAACTGTGGTAGGTATTGTACACTTGTGTGTGTGTGTGTGAATAGTGAGAGAGAGAGAGAGAGAGAAAGAACTGAGGGTTGACTGACAGACTTATTCCCCACAACTCTCTCTATCTCCATACATCATTAATTGCTGACATAAATGACCATTCTGCTGTATCCTTTTAGGGCTAGAAGACCACAGTGCTGGTATTTCCTATCAACCAACCTCCGTGTGCATGTATGTTCTATACACTGTAGGAGAGGATTCACTATAAACCCGAGGTTTCTGACCTGTGTGCTTCATACAGTGCCACTATGATGGATGACATGGTTATCAGAATCTTGCCTTCAGGATGGGGGCTGTCCTATCATGCTGGCAAGGTCAGTGGTTACCAGGTTTATAACAGAATGGCAAACTAGTGAGCTACCTGAAACCCTTCCTGTACTCCAACCAGCATCCATCATGTGTGAAGGAGAAAGTCAGAATAGCCCACAACACATTCAAATAAGGTACCAGTTAAAAGAGTAACAATACAAATCACTGTGGATTTATGTGGTACAAGTATACAAGATTACTGAAGAACACTATTTGTTGTACGTTTTAGCTGCATGTTTTGGTAGTCAATACATTTATTAACATAATCAGAGGTAATGTTATACCATATGATTGCAGTCTGGATGTAATATGATTGTAGTTTGCAAATGTTTTTGTTTTTATGTGCTAGGGTTCATGTGGTGTAAACTTCATTATGGAGGAGTTAATATAAAGCCCTATGTGCATACTTGGCAATTTGTTGTGATTCAGTATAGTTATTCACAGACATTGTTTGTGGTGTGCATGCACTGAATGTCTTTCTCTAAACACTGATATCATCTGTGTCTTACAAATGAATTTTCACTGGAAAATGACAACATTAACTTTGTCTTTTAGTTGTCCATATGTGCTTCCACAGACAAAGATTCAGTCTCCCATTGTCTTTTCTGTTGGTCCACATGAGGTTGATACCAGGCAAATAAGATAAGAATCTTTATTGTCATTGTACAAAATATACAACAAAATTCTGTTTGGCAGCATCTCTTTTATAGCAGCTTCAGTCACAAGAAATATATATATATATATATAATATATATATATATATATATATATATATAAAAAATAAAATAAACAGTAAAAAACAGTAAAGTACAGGTAGAAGTTTTATAAACATAAATACTCTGTGTTGAAGGTGCAGTATTTAAGGTGCAAGAAGTGATTGTCCATTGGGCTGGGAGGTAGTAGTGTGTGTATTTGGGGGGGGGGGGGGGGGGGGGGGGGGGGGGGGGGGGGGGGGGGGGGGGGGGGGGGGGGGGGTCATGATTCCTGCAGCAGACTCTTCACAGCCATGGGGAAGAAGCTGTTCTTCAGTCTGTTGGTGAAAAAAAGCATGTGGCAGGCCTTAAACTACAAAATTAATTCATTACATTTTCCATTTTTGGAATCTAATAATCGGTCAGTTGAGACCAAAATAAGCATAATAATAAGTTGAAATTTGAGCTTGTTCAGTTTTTAAAGAGCAAAATGAGTCTGTGAAGTCATTGTGGTAACACTCATACTGTCATTACTGGATAGGAAATGTGTCCTCATCTGTTAGAGGTACATTGAAACTAATGTAAAAGCATTTTTGCTACAGTTTGCTTATTTTCTTCCAACGTGTGTGTGTGTGTTTGTCCTCACATACCTTTTTCATCTGTGTGAACAGACCAGGGCTTATTGAACTTGGAAGTTGGAATTTTTCCAGCTAACCTGCTTATCACATTTGTAGTTGATTACCTTCAGGACGAAACTACAGCTGCTTTGAACCTCATGAGCTCAGTAAAATTACTGCCTATAATTCAGCAGTTTCTATTGTTTCAGGTGCTTTCATGAATGCCGTATCTGCTATGCCAAAGCAGATGTGCCCACTGCAATTTTGTTCAGGTTCAGTGCTTTGCCAGAAAGTGTAAAACTATTCGATAATGCAATATTTATTTCATCCCTTATATTTCCACTGTGTCCTGAGCTTATTGATTCCAGAAGACCAGAGATTTTTGAGACTAGTGCCATACTACTGGCAGTTTGTTGCATTAGCTTTGATCATATTGTCTTTCTTTGCATCACCTTGAGACTGTTGACTGTTTTTATTTATTTATTTATTTGTGAAAGCACTGATTTCTGTAAACCCTTTTTCTATGTCAGTTTAGAGGCTGTACTGCTGAAAACTTTTCAACATTTGTCATGATGAGCACCCTTTACAATAGCAACACTGTGAAGATGATGACTGCTTTCGAAAGCCTACAATAAGACCACAGGTTCCTACAGGCTGAAGAAGAGACATCATTGAAGTAGATGATGAATAAAATAGCAGGTGCTGTTTCCTCATCCTTCTTGAGCAGGAGGAGCAAATTTAAACAATTTCTTCTCTACATTGTCATGGAGAAGTGCTATCAATGATATATAAAATGCAAGAGTTTTGCAGAACTGATGAAGACCAAACTGGACAATCAATAATTAAGTGTGTTTCACCAAGACATGGCTCCAGTAACAGATTCTGGTCTCTAATGGCTCACTACCTAGCTTTCAGAGTCTACTTGGAAACAGAAATGAAGCAACAAGAAACAGGAATTAAAAAAAAAAAAAAAATGAAAAAAAAAAATTTTTATACAACAGATGGACCTGCTGCAGTAAAGTAGCGTCTCTGCACACAGTTATTTAGCTGGAGGCTGTGAGTTTTTGTCTCTGTTGTCTATTAATAGAGTTCACCTGTGTTGCCTAATTGAATTTCAGTTCAATGTCCAAGCTGGAATCACTCAGCCATGGTGTTTTATGCAACATAAATAAAGCCACTCGTCTACATTCAACATTATGAATATTTCCAGATGTCAGTAATTACGCAATTGCCACAATACTACCAAAACGATAATACCCTCTAATCATATTTTTACTTTTATGTGCATATTTCTACAAACAAAACAAACACTAGTGCTTGTTTCTAATGCCCTTTCTGATGTATAATGTTCATAACATGAAAAAAGAAAAAAAAAAACATTTGTTAAACAGTCTACTATTTGAAAAAGAAAAAAAAAACTAAACAAAACATGGGTTTAGATGCACTGAAGTTTTAAATTTGGGGAATTTAAAGATGTAGATCCCAGACACACAGAGTTGAGTTATACCATATGTTGTCCAGTTCTTCAGGAGAGTTGATTTACTGGAAAGATATCTGTCCTGTGAAGGACTTGACTATTGATACTATTGATATTGTGTGGGATATTCACAGTGTAGTTTCAGTAGCTTAGAAATGTTTAGAATTAAAGCTTGCAAAAAATATTTTAAATTGTCTCCAATGGTTCTTTTAACAGGCAGATAGCAAGTATAGCTGGGTCATATGGCCAAAGAAATTATACCTGGGTATTTTTAGACAGAATGGGGATACATGGTGTTGGTGCATTTAAAGTCCTCGTTTAGTTATGAAGGGTTCTTACCAACTGTCTTAAGAGATTGTTGTTAATAACAAGAAATGTATTAACAAAGTTAATCAATTGAAACAGGGCACAATCTGATAATCAGGAAACAAAGACTAAATGGCACAATCAGTCTCATAATGGCTGTTGTTCTATGCGTGCCAACCTGTGACCAGGTGTGGCGCTATAGAGCAACAGAAAAAGTGCGAGCTCGAACACCACCCTCTTCAACCAGCAAATGTACAAACCTGTGTGAAATGACCACAAACCACTTCTCTCATTAGAATATATCAGGATTTATTAACAACTAGGGGTGCACAATAACTGTTTTTTAAAACCGATACCGATAACCGATAACTTTTAGCTCCTAAAGGCCAATACCGATGAAAAAAGGCTCCCTGAACTGATGGAAATACATGCTTCAGAATTACAAACTGAAAAAGTGCATTCCTCAATGACTATAAAAAAAAATAATGCACAGTGCATAATATACTGACCCAAGTTAGACTTGTCCTTGTAAACAAACTGAAAAAGTCCACTCCATAGTAACAAAGAATTACATTTAAAGGATTATGGCTTGTGGTTCCATTCAAATTAATACTTTTGATTAAAGTAAAAGAAGTTCAGTATTTTTTTTTATCTCATGGAAGCTTTAGATGAGAGAGATAAAGGAAAGGAGAGAAGAGGAGAGGCAAGGGGAGGGGAGGGCAGACTTGATGCTGGCTTGCTCACATTAGCACACGTTAGCACACGTTAGCGCGATTTCAAAAGTCTATCGAAGCGATGGTTATGTTTCAGATGCGCTGGTCGGGTTTGACGTATTAAAGCTTGTGCTATTTTTCCCTCCTCGTGGAATTCGCTTGGAGCATTTGTCACAAATAACCAGCGAACTATCTTCTTCTGAAACTTTAACAAAGTTCCATACAATCCCCACCATGTTTTTTGTTTTCATCAGCACCCTGTGCTTATGCTGCATTCAGTGTGTAATGTAAATTCCCATGTTCCCTCTTTGCTAGTCGTTCTTTCGTGCCTTTTCTAAATTTTCTTTTTTTTAGTGTGTAACATGTGGGAAAATACTGCGAATATCAATTCAAGTCACCAATTACCAAACTTTTGACCGAGTTAACAAGTTGTTTTCTTGGATGAGGGAGTATTCTTGATTTTCCTTATTGAAAAATAATTTTTCTGATTATGCCCACGTCACTTGAACGTAACATTCACTGCCGGTTATTTGGGTCTCAGTGGGGGCGAAGCACTGCCGTGTTGACAAAAATAGATATATCATCATGATATCGGACTTATCGGAATGACATCATAATTTTCCGTTATCATGCCGATAATAATTAGAAAAGGTGTCAACATATAAACATGTATGCTGGGGAACTATGGATGTGTGTGTGTGTGTGTGTGTGAGATAAACTAAGATGGCTGTGTAGCATGTGAGGGGAACTCCAAGGTGGCGGGCAGAGTCACGTGAGAGTCTCATTCCCTGATCAAGATGACTGCTGCCTCACGCGATAGGGCTTCAAGATGCTGGGTGAGGTCACGTTGTACCCTCACTCTGGAATCACGATGGCAGGGGACAAAGCAGGGATTTTCTCCTGCTGATAATTGTAATGTGGTGTGGTTAATGGACAAAAATAGGAAGGAAAGGACTGAGTGAAATCAATGGAGCTCGAATGTTTCTTAGCGACCAGTAACAGCTACTCTGTCGTTTCCCCACAGATGCACTGATGTTAAGCCAACTTTACAGAGCTGCTCTGATCATTCATCAAGCAAACAGATTGGAGTTGCTTTTCGCAATTAAAAAAAACATCAACGCAACTCACAATTACAGTGGGACCGATGGTCCGGTTCTAAGCTTGCATGACACACAAGGAAAAAAGAAAATTACAAACAACACTAACACTAGCTCTGCCCAGACACATAAACGTCTTAGGTGGATCGCTCCGGTAGCGATTGATGGTGTTGTGATGTCTGTGGGAGTCTGAACTGATGATCCAGGTGGATGGGGCAGGGTCAAACGTACGCTCCGCTGGTACCCAGGAGCGGCTCCCTTACGCAGCAACAGCAGTTATGCAGCAACAGCAGCTGTGCTGTCTTTCTTCCCAGGTTAGTCTGAGGCCGTTCAGTGTCTGGGGTGCACGGGTGCCTTTCTGTGCGTTGGTTCTTCCGTACGTCGGCAGGTCACTCCGTAGGCTCGTCTCGGTCGGACAGGTGTGTGGTTGTCCTTGGCAACCATAGGAGTCTCCTTCACACGGGTCGGCGGGGATCCAGGCCTGTGGCTATTGATGTTGCTGGAGCAGGCGAGAGAGATGTTGCATCTTTTGCTTTGGTGGAGGAGGTCAGAGAGAAGCGTCGAAGTGGACAAGGAGGCTCGCTGTATTTATGTGCTGCGGGGCCCGATCTGCCTCTGTCGGGGATCCCTGCTGGGTTTTGGGGGTCAGCCCCTAATGAGAGCTCATGACATCACTTTCATACCTGTTTTAAAACAATGAATGTTGCAAAGGGTGCTGGGAATTTGAGTCCTTTTGAGGTTTCTTTGTTTCAAGCCCTGTGGTCAGACTTTGCTGGATGTCGGGCCTTCCTTTGTAATGGTAACACATGGTGGGCCAACAATGGCGTATACTGTATCTCCTTATTCTCTATGAATACTTACTAAAGCGATATTAAGTAAAAGTATTTGCACTCTTTCTACTTCTCTCTTTTCTATTTTTCTATCTTTTCTATTAAAACTGTTTTTTATAATATTGTTTATATTTCTGTGATCAGACCACGAATTGAGTCAGAAATAGTGACTCCAAGTATACATTCTTTATTATTACCAAGGCTGTCTCCAAGTTCTAAAAACATTTAATGCTTTTGAAGGTTTTTTTTTTTTGTGGCTTTTATTTAGTCTATATATGTATTCTTTAATTATTGAATAATTTCCCCACTTCCACCTGAAGGCATCTAATCCTTGGCTTTCGAGCGGTGGGAGCATTCTCTCTCATCACATGCCAGCCTTAAAAAAGCGTGTGAATGGGAAAGCCCATTACATCTGCCTTCAGGCACTTTCCTAGTTAACACCTTTCTCTTTAACGGGGGTCTGCTATGAACTTTGGGGCCATCCTCAACTGTGATAACATGTCGCATAAAATAAGGTAAATTCACAGGGGTTTTAGACGGCAGCCTTGACACTTAATTTACATACCCATATTTCTTTAACAATCCAGATTATGAATTTAGCTGTCTTTGCTTCCTGTCAGCCATTTTCTGTAAACTGGATTTTGAAGGGTTTGATTTTTGTGTACAACAGGCCTTAGTGCTGTGATTTCAGTCACACAGAGGATGAAAAGGAAAATAAGTCTGAATCACAAAATTAGTTTAGCGTTGTGTTTCTTGTCAGTGTTTTGATGAGGTAAGCTTGTTGTATTGTGTGCAGAATGATCAGCATGTCCCCTCAAACCCCAGAGAGTACAGTATTGCATTTGTTTGCGTGCTCATTTTCCATTTGCTCATTTGAATGTGTGCAGTGCCGGTAATGAGCAGCCAGTGCTGGTGGGGCATAATAATACCCAAGGAAGGGATGAGATGGATTCTCTGTTGGGCATTTCACTTTTACTAATATTATCCTGCTTGACAGTATTTTAAAGTCCCGGATGCTGCAACATTTACATGGATTTAATGAACCTGCTCACTTAGATATGCATGCTCCTGTTAATCTCTTTCACTACAGGCACATGGTTGAAGAAGAAAAAAAAAACAAGATCATCATTTCAAGAGCTTTAGAAAATATTATGATGGCTAATGTGTTTTATGAATTTGGAAGATGATCGTTGCTAAGGGAAAACCCGAGTTTATAATTTCTTTCCCTACTTGGTGGTAGTATGTTTATTTTCTTTATCCAGATACAGGGACTTTGTCTCCATTTAACAAGATCATTTGAGCATAGGGAACTAATTTCAAATGAAAATGGAAAATCTGGGTGAAGATTATACTCAAGTGCAATATGGAGTAATATCATTTACCCTGGAAATACCTACTGGAGATATAAGGTAGGTCTAAATGGCATTTCTTTATACACTAATAGGCATATTGTTAACATTACAGAGTTACCCACAGGAAAAAAAAGGAAAAAAGAAAAAAAAGAAAAGAAGAAAAGAAAAACACCTACTAGCAACCTTTTAGCTGTGTGTCTGTGATGCTGTCTGTCTCTTCTTCAAGCACAGAGGTGCATTGCCTTGAAGATTGTGATACAGGTGCACTCCAAATGTAAAGGAACCTAATTTTATCAAGTCACCATGCGAGCTAACTGCTCAATCCTAGTTTCTTCATTGAATGGTGGAATGACCAAAGTACATTGCAGCAGCTGTGTAGGGCTTCAAGGTGACAGAAAAATTTGAGCACTTCAATAAAATAAAAACTAAATAAATAATAATACTGCAAAGTGCCAGTCTCCCTCCACCTTGAGTAGCCACAAGCTTGGTCACCCTTTCAAATCCCTTGTTGAGAGGCTGTTTTGATTTCATCGAGTTTCACAAAGAAAAACTCTTGATCTACACTGTATGTAGTTGCCTATATCACTAGTTAAAGTGGATAAAGCTAGAAAGAAAACGAGGGAAACTCAGCAAGGAAGCAGACAACTTGAAAATGGTCTATAATTTGACTCAAATTGCTTGGTCCAACTTATGTAGCACACACCACTCAGAGCTTTGGATTGTTTGACTGCCTCTTCAAAACTGTATGCCAGTGTTGACACTCCTGGAGGAATTGGATTGTTTTTCACCCTGCTGACCACCGCTTCAGTCAGTTAAGTGCAACAAACTCTGAGCCCAGGTGGAGTGAGGTAAATAACTGTCTCTCCAACCCCCATTGTGCCCCCTGTTGGCTGTGATCAGGAACCTGTGTTCAGAGCTCTGGTATTAGTGACTCCTGCTGCACTTATTCTTTTCATTGTGTCCTCAAGTCAACCCAGCTACATAACCCTGACAATGTCTAGAAGAATATTGATATTTCTAATTAAAGTAATAGTATTTTACTCTCACTAATGTCTTCCCATAGAGATCTAACAGTGATTAAGACTATTGCGGGGTTGAGTATTTGCTCTATCAATAAAATTACTCACTCAAATCACTGTTATGAATCAAAGACCCTGTTCGTGGGCTGAAACCTGAGCTGAACATAATCCTTGCCAAAAGGACTGGCGATTAGCTTAACTAAGGGCTTTCTGGACCCTGCCAATGCACATGCTCTGCATTTTAAGTAGATGAGCATTCACTGAATTTCTGTATTCATCAAATATTCTGCTGCCTCCTTCCACATGAACAGGTTAAAGCAGTCGTAGATACATGTACAAATAAATACATTGAATGCTAAAATTGTCATGTCGATCTACAGTGCTTTTGCATATTAATCAAGTTTGACTAGTGCTTTACTTTTCCTTGGCATGAAAAAAAAAATCTGCTGGTTTCTTTCATCATAATTAACAGGCTTAAACTTGGGGCTTCAGATAATCCCTAAAATACCTCTTGTCTACGCTCTATGATTTTAATATTTGCAGCAGTTTGGGTAGAAGTGCACATTAATTTCTTGTAGCAAAAACATGATGTTGAATGTCTGAAATGCTTCATGATTTGCAATCCTGTTCATTTGCTTTCATCTTAACTAGGAAAGGGAAATACGTGTTTACTGCATGTCTGTGTGTAGTACTGTGAACCAGATAGAAAAAGGACTGTCCCTAAAGCAAGGAGGCACGCACAAATAGGTCAAGTAAAATATGACTGTACCCAGAGGGACCTCTCCTTTGCTCAATGTATTTATTCCAATACTTGCAGATGACTGAAACCATTTAAGTGCTGTGGCAATTGCTTATTTCCTTTTGTCAGGATGATGAATGTGGTCGCACCTATCAGACTGCGCAGGGCTTCCAAAGTCTGCTGACAGTGAAGGATTGTCCATTTGTGCCATGGACAGGGCACATCAAAAAGGGTGGATGAAGCCCTCCAGCAACGCAATAACAAACACTGGCTTGTTATTGTCACTTTTATTATACAGGTGAGTTTAAAGCAAAGCATTTCACATGTCACATGCATACAGTAAAGTTCAGAAACTGGGCAAGTTAACACGTTATTATCGCATTAACTTTTATTAACGCCGACATTTATTTTATCGCACATTAACGCATGTTGCTCATCACATGCTTTTGTTTTGAAAAGTCTATTGTTGGCTGCTGCAGAACTGGAAAAGAATTAGCGGAACAGCTAAAACAGACATGGAGAGTGGTAACTTTACGGAACCTTTACATGGACATTTTCATTTTAAAGTTCTCCCAGACGGCAGATTTGACAGAAACAAGGTTATTTGTAACCACTGCCATGTTGAACTCAGTTGAACTGTGTGTGTATAGTGAGCAGGAAGAAATTTAATTGGTTGTTTTTGGAATGACGAAGAGACATCACCCCCCAACCCCTACCCCCTCCCCCATGCGTTGCTGGAACACACCTGTGTGAATCCAGCGTAAAGCCTGATTTATACTCGGACGTCAGGTCGTCTGCATCACATACGCAGAGATGCCCCCCCACCCTACGCAGACACTGCGGTGTACCTATCCAAAATTGTAGGTCGACGCAGACAGTGTCACAGAGAGTGTCGCAGAGAGGAGAGAAAGGAGGCCTCTGATTGGTCAATTCTACATCCGCGTTGAAAAGAGCGCGTCATTGAAGAAATGAGGAAGTACCCATATCTGTACGATTCTGGTTCTCCACACTACAAAGACAGCACATATTCTAGTAATTCATGGAGGGAGATAGCGATGAATGTGGGTCTGGATACGGCCGAGACGGTGAGGAAGTGGAAAAATGAAAGAGAGAAGTTTAGTGAGTTTAGCTAGTTCGTGATTGTCCCTCTTGGTTGTGGCAAGATTTTTATAGCGCATAGCGTGCTTTTTATAGTGCAAATGCCAACAAGTGACGCTGCGATATATTTTTGCTAAAGTTTAGCCTGACGCCGCCGGTCTTAAAACTTTTAAGGTGGATACAAGACAGCGCTGCTGGGAAACCTCATTTCAGTGCACAAATTATTAAATGTATATGAGTTTAAAAAAATATTTTGTTTCTTGTAATATGATTACTTTATTAATTTGGTGTTAATCAGGATCACTTTTGAGGAAAAAAAAAATAATGAAAAAAATGAAAGGCTGATCGGCCGATCCGATCCACCTTAAATTTTTAAGATCGAAGGCTGATCCGATCAGGGGATCGGGATCGGGACATCCCTATATGAGATTATATATAGATATATATATATATATAAATATATGTATATATAGATAGATATATATATATTATATATATATATATATATATATATATATATATATATATATATATATATATATATATATATGTATATATATATATGTATATATATATATATATATATATATATATATATCTATATATATATATATATATATATATATATATATGTATATGTATATGTATATCAGAGTGCTGACATAAAAAGAAAAAAAAAACACCTTATCAGGTGATTCTGTGTTAAATTTGCAATGCAAGCCTGTCACAACTGGCAACTCAGCACCATTACCCTTCCATTGTGGCCTAATGTGCATGTCCCAAGAAATGTAGGTACCTTTTGGTTTGACATATAGCCAAGCTACTCCCATACTGGTGACTTAAAAGACGCCAGAAGCTTTTCAGATTCCTCATGCTCATACTCATCACGAGCCTCCACAATCTACAGTGTTTGGGCGTTTTTTTTTTTTTAAACCAAAAATGTAAAAAAAATAAAATCAATTGCAGCTCATGTGACATGCCATGGATTGGGGAGTGATCCAGACGAACCATGGATCATCCATGCACATGGTGCATGTTGATACATGTCATGTTCACAGCAGTGGACAGACATGCAATCAATAAACAAATTACACTTTTTTTTCAGTTTCTTCCAGCTGTCTTCAAACAAGTAATAAAGACAATTATGATGATTATGCAACCATGATAACATATGGAATATCCAGATTGCTTTCAAAAGTAAAAAAAAAAAAAAAAAAAGAAAAGGCTAAAAATGAGATTCAGACCATATTTTTACAGATATATCTTTGTAAGACTGCTCTGACTTTTCAAAGGGACTTTAAAAGCCTATTCAGTTTAACTCCCTTTCGAAGTACATTTATGTTGTCATATGTAGAGCAATGACATTGTTGAGCAAAGTCTTGTCACCATTAGCAAAAATCTGTGGTGGACACAATGGAAAATAACAGTCTGTGGACAAACATGAAATAAATTGCCTCTTGGCACTTTGTAGAGAGTCATCTGGACAGACGAAACTGGAAGGAACATACGATCATTTCCTCAGCAACCGATGCGCATTAATCAGATTTAATAAGTTGCAAATTTAATAACAGCAGATTTAATAACAGCAACGACACTTTGTTATGAAGATCAAACTCAAGAAACAGTTTTTCAGGCAGTTTTTCTTTCCAATATTGAACAGGACTCAGAATTGCTTCCCCTTCAGAAAGAGGTTTTAAGTGAAAAGTACACTTCCATGTTAAAGAGTCATCACTGTCTCAACAGAGAGCCAACACCCTTGTTCTGGGTTTATTTGATTTAACTCTGTATTTAAGCTCTGTTATTTGACACTGTAAACTCATCTGTAAACCCCAGTGGTTGCAGGCTAACATGTGGTGAGTGATTTCATACCCTACATCCAGCCTTGACCTATCCCTCTGACTCCACTTCCCTTGATCTCCCTGGCACACTGCCAAGTCTGACCTGTCACTTGGGTAGTGAGTTGTGTTGGTGAACAGCAGCAGAATACACAACGAAGCACATTCGGATGAAAGAAAATTACACATAGGCCTTACACATGGATATTTAAAAGCCTCAACAAACAAGATAGGAAGGCAGAGCAAGCCTGGTTCATTTAGCTATCATACCCTTTTTTTTCCCCTCAGTTGTATTCTGTTATTCATTTGTTGCCATTAACCTACATATATATTTACCAACACAATAGCACACCCTTTTATGAAAGCAAAATAGTATGTGTACATGAACCTCAGCTGTCATATTTAAAAGCACGAATCTTATTCCCATCACTATAGCTTGACTTTGTGTTCTGCTACTGTTAAATAAGTAAATGACATAACTTTCAATATGCATTTCACTTCCCATGCGGTTTAGAATTCAGTTTCATGACTGTCTTATATGCAAATCTACTATGCACTATATAAGTATGTATGTATGTGTTGGATGTCAAATACAGTAACAAAGAGCTGGAGAGCAAGTGTTGCGCAAGGAGAGAGGGGATTAGGAGGACCTGGTCACAGATGGCTATGGGAGGCAGATGTCCCTGCTGAGCTGTTCAGGGTACTCCCTGCCAGGGCAGAGACAGTGACAGAAGTAGAAAGAGCAAACAGTCTCTCTCAGAAGGGGTGGCTAGTTTTGGGAAAGCATATGCTAATGAGAAATATGCTCATGCTCCCAAAAGCCACCACAACCAGAAAGACACAGATAAAAAAAAAAAAAAATAAAGCTGCATTAGACTTTCAAAGGTTTTCAATGCCCCTAAACAGTTATTGAAAGAAAAGTGTGTGTGGTGTGTGTGTGTGTGGGGGGGGACAGTGCAAAAGCAGTATTGTGAATCACTTAAGTTCTTCCTAGTTTATCCTTGATAGTGGTGGTACTGATACATATCTGAATAATAAAGCTTTTTCTCAATGCAGAGGACACATTTCGATCAGGGTGGAAATCTGGCAAGGACGTAGTCTAACAGATCAGAATGAGGGCAATAGTGGACTGAATTATTACCATCAATATATACATTTTGTATATAATATACAAATATCATTGATACAAATATACAGACAAATGAAAGTTTTACCAACTAAGGCTTCTGTGCAAATGTTACATAGACAAACCAATATGATGAGCTGTTTTTAGCCTTGAGATTCCGCAACAGAATCACCAGCATGCTACCATTGTGCTGTTGATATAGCTCAAGCTAAAGGTGACATATTTGAGAGCAACGTGTGTGAAGACACTAAACTGTTATTCAGTACTAGACACCTGATGTGATGTTGTAGAGTGATACTAATAACTGGCTGTACATCATCATAGTAATCATTTCCCACTGTATATAACATCAGAGAAGCAGCTTAAATAATTCCTTTTCTTGACTTAATTACAGGTAGTAACTTTCTCCTGATTAAAGAACTTCATTGCCATTTTGTGATTTTGCACTCAGAACCTCTGCAGCATTCAATTCCAATGTACCAGTTGATAGTATACTATATGATAGAGTAAGATTCAAAGTAACATCAAGAAGAAAAATCCCATTTGGTCATAACTTTTAGGTCAAAATCTGAGATGAAATAAGATATTTGCAAGGGAGGTTTTATAGTCAGAGAGCTTAATGTGAAACTAAGCATGTGGTAACATTTGTTCAGCTTAATCTGGTCAGATCGCCCACCCCTCAGGGTAATTTGATGGCTATTACTTTGCTTGTTTAACTATAATGAAGGTAGAGCTCCAACAATTAATTGACTGTAATGAATGTAATTTTAATAACTACTTAACTGTGTAAACAACTTTTCAAGGTTCAGCTTCTCATTTGAGGCTAATTACAGCTATTTTGTAATATTAAGTAGAATATCTTTGGTTGAAAGTTAAAGATGGTATTGATGGCTTATGGATTTAGAAATTTTGTTGCTGATTATGAAACGTGCAAAAAAATATTAAGCATGCACATTGGTAACAAAAGAGAGAATGGCCTCAGTCATGGAGGATAGAAACCCGATGGTAATTGATCTGGTGCTGTTTTCTGTCTGCTCATAACACCATTTCTGAAATGAAGCATAATTAAAAGGCTCCAAGGGTCCAGACAATATTACAGCATCCAGAGCTCCCAAGTGCTTCCCTGTGGTTTGTCAGTCAGTCACGCACTACTCAGTTTGATCTCTTGGTCTTTACTACAAAGCAAAAATGCATTTATACACCATATTTGGATTTTCCTTTCCCCGCACAATTGCATACAATTTCCTGCTCCCTTATTTCCATAGACACAAACACTTATTCATGTTGAATGTCAAATTCCAATCTGTCATTAGGAACTCACAACTGGTGCTTTTTATCAGGCAGTGCCAAAACTGTTGTGAATGTTTTCCACTGTTTCATGGAAGACCAGACCGCCTCTTTGTGAGAGTGTTGATAACATTCTTGTAAAGTATGTGCCAAATTGTCAGTCCTTTTTCGTGCTGTAACCACAGGAGGCTGGAAGTGTCTACAGTCGAACCTGCAGTTTTGAAAGACAGGGCATTCTGGTCTGAGAGATGTTGCTCATAGGTGGTAAACGTTGCAACCTCAATAAAGCTAACAACAACAGTAATTTTTTTTAGCAGAAGGCAGAGCCTGAGTCTGAGGTTTCCATTTGTAGGATTCAGAGGTAAGACACTGCAACAGGAACTGTAGCAGGACCGGCTTCCTGTGTCTCCATTTCAGTGACAGTCCCATTAGGACTGTTAACTGGCAAACTACCAGTCTTTACCACCTGGTGTATCATTTTCACTGTTTGCCAACTGCTGATAATAAAAGAAGAAGATGGCAAAGCAGAAGAAAAGAAGGGAAACAAGCTAGAATAATGATGTCATCATTGAAGGACCTAAGATGGTTGCTGCCCTTTGTTTAATGTTTGCATACCTCTAACCCATACATAATCCATGGCAGCAATGTGCTTCGGCCCTGTAGATATTCCCTGAAAGACACACTTCAATGACTTAGGCCCTGTAAAATGATGTCGAACCCTTGCTAATGAAAACAGAGCAATTAGTACTCATGGTTCCCTGGGGGGACCACATGGAGGAGGTCAATTAACAAAAGCAGATAAAGTACCACGAGGTGGTGGTTCAGTGCAGCATGCCTCTCAGCAAGCATGTCTTTCAGTTTAGCAATAAGATGCAGAGACTCCGCTGGCTGGTCGCTGCTTGGTATCATTGGGACCTCAAACAGGAAAGCCATCAAGTCCACCAGGGAGGCTGCCAGATGATTTGGTTCAGGAGGAGTGACTCATGGGCCAGTGCTGTTGGGACACAAGCCAGAGTTTGATCAACCTCTATGATACTGAAAGATCGGTGAGACCCACAAACCTCAAGAGCATCACTTAAGTTCTTTCCCTGCACTTTCTCGGATGTATCACTAAATCACTGACTTCAACTTTCTTGTCTGTCTCTGGATACCAATTTTTCCTTTCGGCTTTTCTTTTCGGGGTCGGCACAGCGAATCATCTGCCCTCCATCTAACCCTATCCTCTGCGTCCTCATCTCTCACTCCCATAAATCTCCACTTTGGTCTTCCTCAAGTCTGAATTGCACTTTTGTTTGTTTTCTTTTTTTCTCTCTTTTTTGAACATTAAAACTTTAAATAGGCTTTGTGAATGTAGCACTGCATCAAAAAAGTTATTGATGAAGGACAGTTCTTGATGTGGTGGTGTCTGAGGGATTGATTCCGGGTGTTCTTTGCCCTTTATGTTGTGAAATTCCTCCAGGTTTCTCGAGTGGACCAAATATATTATGCATTGTAGAAGAAATGGGAAAGTCCTTTCCCATTTTCATTTGAGAAACAGTTTCTTAAAATCTGATGACTTTTTCAAACATTTGTTGACAAACGTGTAGATTATCTGTCCATCTTTGTTCCTTAAACACTCAGCCTTTCACAGATACGGCATTTGTTCCAAATCCTCATCACAACTCAACTGTTGACATCCTTTTGAAATAACATTGTTGTTTTCTTTCACCTTGTAACTGCAACTAAATAGCCACATACAAACTCTTTTTGAAATACATCGCAGGGCTGAATTGCAAAGATAAATGGATATGAACAAGTTAACATGCTCAAGGAAAAAAAAAAAACATTTAAGATCTTAAGTTCATGTTATCTGTAAAGACATAGTAAAAGTAAATTGTGGGAAAAAAAAAACAAAGAAAACCGTATAAACATTTACTGATTTTGGGATTGTCATTGCTTCAGCCTTCAGAATAGGGAGCTACAGGAAAGTAGTGTGGTTTTTAAAAGGGGGTTTAGAGTTTGTTGAGTTACCACAACTGTACAAAGACATGATTAATGGAGCTCTGCTACTGTATTTCACCATGGCAACGCAAAGTGGATCCTCCTACTCTTCGTAAGCACTTTTATTGCAGTCACAGGATAAATTTGAGCACATATTTCTACTGAGAAATAACATGGCTGCAGCGTTGAAGTAAAGATAGTTGACATGGGAGAAATAACAGAGCAAGTGAATGTGTAATTTTAATATTTGGCCTACCTAAGACCTGACTTTCCATGCAGGTGAAATCCTTTGGTACATAGAAAAAATAAAACTTGGAAGCAGTTGATGTATAAAAACATAATTCAGACAGGTAGCTTGAACGTAACAGGCTCGGTTTTCACTCGCTTTAATAACATTTTGGCTTAACAAAGGAAAAAAATAGTTCCGAATTTTTGATGGGAAAAAGGATGCAGTAGGGACTGCTATGAGCCAGGGCACTTTTCCCACAGCTCTGCATGCCGTCCCTTTTCTAATAGGGTTTGTTCACATCTCCATCATTATGAATACTGACATTTACAAATAAATAAATAGCACATCAAATAAACTAACCCAAGGTATTTTTTTGTGAAGTATAGCATTAGATGGGTGATATTTGTGATGCACAGAAGGATAAGATCATGTATATACTCTTGGTTATGTCACTGTGAAGAAAAACAGTAGACCTAACACTCAACATTCATTAAGGTATGCCAAACTACACTTTCAGTTGTGCAGTATACTTTCCTGACGCAAATACAGACAATTTCAGCCTCTTCAATCAATAGAAGTACTTGTCATTGTTCAGACATTTCCAAAATGTGTGTTTCAAGATCGATTGTCTAATGAAATGAAACCCATCACAGCCCAGAGAGAAACTTGGGGTCAGAGTCATTTATTCAGTTAGCCAGTTGTGGTAACAGACTGACTGTAAACAATTTTGGTTTTTGAAATAGGATTCACTGAACCCTCTTGCTCGGGATTAAGTTAGCTTGATTTGTGAAACTGAAAACTCAGTTTCTCAGAGTTCAGGTTCAACATCCCTCCGTACATTGAAGAGTCTGCACAAAAGCTGATTTATGAAATAGGCCCCAGAAAAAACAGGGGTTGACTCCACTACTGCACAATACATTAATCTGTATTTGACGTTGTGATTCAATACTGCCTTTTTAACACAGGCCCTATCTAAAAGTGGTAATGAATAATTTTATGTGATTTAGGAAATATATTCCCAGACAATGTAATATTTGTTCAACACAGAATGGTACTGCAGACTGGTTAAATCGCGCTTGTCTGACTGGGTTTTTAATGTCACATTCAAGAGTGTGTGCAGTGAGCACAGATTTGATGTGAATGTACAGTATTATGCAGCACTTATTCACACATTAATAAAGAGGAATTGTCTGGGGTGGAAAATGCTCTCTCATTAAGTCTTTGCAGAGCTACTCTCTGGTCTTTTCAAAATTCCAGCTCTCGACCTGTTTTCAGTGACTGATTTGCTAACACCTTTTATTTGTGTTCTTTCAAAGTTGTATTGATTCCGTCAATGTCATGGCCTGAAAAAGAAAAACGATCAGCCGTGTAAACTCATTCCCAAATTACCTATGCAACGCTCTGAATCCTTGTCTGTTAGTGCTGCTGGAAAGACCGGTGTTGACTCGTGTTTGTGGAATCTTTCACCTGTGTGACTCAGAAAGGACCAAAAAGAGTAGACACAGGCAGAAGGCACTTTTATTCATAACTGAGATATTATTTTTTTCTTATGGACAGCTTTGATTTTGTCTCTCTGTTCTTGTAAGCAATACAAACTGTTCAGCCAAAGCAAGTTCACTTCGGGTGCACTGTCAGGAAGGAGAACTTGTGCAACTGAGGGAATCCTAAATGTGATCATTTCTGCAGTGACAATAGAGCGAGGACACTGACTTCAGATGTATCCAGTATTCTGACCATTTCCTTGCTGCTTCACAGCACAGAAGCTCTAACTCACTGTTGGTTTATTCAAAGATGGTCCTGGGATTTCCAACAAATGACTTCAGAACAGATAAATCATAATCAATGCAGTTTAATTTATGTTTCGATATTTCTTTAATGCCCGTGATGAGACTGTTTTTCTGCTTCTCTTTGTGCTGTGATGTTATATGTCAGTTTCATCATTGAGTACATGTGGATTATAGCTTGAAAGCTTCAGATGTGGCCCACCGTTGGCCGCAGTCAACAGGATTATGTTACGGATTAAAATGATTTTTTTTTTTTCTGTTTTTTTGAAGTGGGATTGTATGAAGTACTAATGAGTAGTTGGTATCTCACCTCAGTTGACAGCAAGTGTGTTCTCAGGCTGGAGAATCAGGGAGAATTTTTAACATTCAACTGAAGAACGGTTTGTAATGGATCATTGAGTAACACACAAGCTAAATATTTAAAGTGGCTTTAACAGTGACAAACAATGCTTGGTATTTTCTAAAGCCTTAAAGAGAAAAAAAGAACAAAAAAATAGGGCCTTGTCTGTAATCAAGCCACGATCAATTTCTGATGGAATGGCAAGATGCAGATTTGGCCTTACCCACTGCTTCCACCTGCTGTGATTACGAACTGTCCAACACATTATGAACACTTAGAACGATCATGGTGAACCCTCATCTTTGAGAAAGGTGAGTGAAAACAGATCTTGAATGATTATGGTTGTTTACATTTTTTAAAAAGGTCGAAACCTAGTAGAAGAAGCCGTACATCAGAGATCAATTAATCAGCCGGGCGGCCACCCAGTGGGCTTTAATAACACCTTTAGGAAGATGTGGTGCAATGCTGTTCAGTGTTCAGTAAAAACGCCACAAATGCTGAACTATTTGAATGTAGGGATAAAAAAGGGACCCCAAAGTTCTCAAAGACAGCTGGGAATATAGGAGGATCAGCAGGATCTAAGACAGAAGTAGAGGAAGAAAAATATGATAATAGATACACTTTTTCAGTAAGTGCAGATGATAGTACGATAAAAATGGGCTCACAGAGATTTGTACAACTTGCTACAAAGAAAAGGGCTTTGCTGATAACTTGGGACACAGATATAGTGGAAATGAATAATAGGAAAAGGTGAGCGACATTAGGGCTTCATGGCTTAAAACTGAAAGAGCGTGTGTTTAATGTAGTATGATGTAACAGTTGCATAACAACAAGTGTTAAGAATATAAAGAGACCCATCCAAAACTCAGTTCATTTCTTCAACTGGGTGTTGACTGCAAACTACTAGGCAGCATAAGGAATCTGTTTAGAAGACATGATCTGCAGAACTGGTGCCAGGAAAAATATTTACTCATCAATAATCTGGAAAATTATATTCAAAAGTAAAGGGAAATCTGGGTCAGAATGATGCTCCAGTGAAAATGATGACATCTGATCAAAGAACTTGATAGAGTTTAACAAAAAAATAAAATAAAATTCTGTTTCTTTTACTGACTGCTGTAGTGTGATTAATCATTCGCCAATGATGCAGGGTACGCTAACATCAGTTTATCAGTCCTTTTTTTTTTGCACATTGTGTGAAATCACCGATGAACTCTGTTTTAAATCCAATACATGTTAATTTAAAAAAAAAAAAAAAAATATTGAGCTAGATTCTTCTTTCACTGGCTAGAAGCAGGGATCAATAAAAGTATCAATTAGTAGAATCCAAATTCTGGAAGAGTTGGCTTTTTTTTTTTTTTAAATGTGAATAAAATGAAACTAAATGACTTTCAAATCACATAAGCCAATGTTTTATTCACAACAAAACATAGATAACATAACAAATATTCAAACTGGGAAATGTTACACTTTTATCGACTGCATGAGCTCATTTAAAATCTGATGCCCACTACAGTTCTCAAAAAAGTTGGCAGAAAGTTATTTAAAGTTAAAAATAACACAACTTGTCAGTAATTCCAGTAATACATGTTTTAGGTGTCAGAACAGCTTCAGAATGGAAATGTCCTTCCTCAGAATGTATGATGACTGAGTGAGTTTTCTGTGTTCAGGGTTCGGGCCTCAATGAAATAAAAACCCTCAAGTCCATACTCATTAGTGAGGGGGAATCAATGAGAAAAAAATGACTGAATGAATTTTTAGAAATCAGGGCAGTCAAGGATCGATATATATGGCAGTTCTTTTCCTTTCTTTCTTTTTTTTGAAAACTTAAGATTCTTTCCAGTTGGGTTTTTTTAATATTAGGAAAACATGAGTTTAGCAATATCATAGTTAAAAATTGAGATGATCATAAGAAAAAAGAGGTGGTGGAAGGCTTCAACATTTTTTTTGTAAATGTGGGGGCCTAAACTGGCAGAGAAGATAACCCCACCACAAAGGGGTGCAGTTTCACATTATTTTGGACAACGAAATCCAAATACTATCTTTGTGAAAGACACAGATAAAAATGAAATAATTGACACAGTGAACAAGTTTAAGAATAAAACATCAACAGATTGGAATGACATTGACATTACCTTAATTAAACATGTGATTACAGAAATCGCAGACCCTTTAGTGCATATGTGTAACCTTTCATTCCAGCTGGGTTCCTTTCCCACTAAAATGAAAATTGCAAAAGTGATACCAATATATAAGGCCGGTGAGAAAAATTTATTTACCAATTACAGGCCAGTTTCGCTCCTCTCCCAGTTTTCAAAGATAATGGAAAAAAAAAATCTTTGCTGCATGGTTGGACAGTTTCATAGAAAAACATGCATTGCTTATTGATAGTCAATACGGATTGAGAACAAATCATTCCACATCATTGGCACTAATGGACCTTGTAGAAGAGTTGACAAACACAATTGATAACAAGAAGTTTGCGGTAGAGATTTTCATAGATCTTAAGAAAGCATTTGACACAATCAACCATGAAATTCTGCTACAAAAACTGAAAAAATATGGGATCAGAGAAGTAGGCTCAAATGGCTAAAAAGTTATATAGAACACAGACAACAGTTTGTGCAGATAGGGGATTATAGGTCCACTTGGGCAAATATTACACGGTGTGTGCCGCAGGAGTCAATTTTAGGCCCCGAATTATTCATATTGTACATAAATGATATAAGCAATGCATCAAATATATTGAAAAAAGGTCATTTTTGCGGACGATACAACTGTTTTTTGTGAGGGAGACAATCTACAACAGTTATTGAAGATTGTCTCTGCTGAACTAAGTTGAAAGTGTGGTTTGATGCAAATAAACTATCATTAAAAAAAAATCTCAACATTATAAAACATACAAAACGTCAGGCTATTACTGCCTGTATTCATTAAAGTTTTTTATTTTTTCTTTTCTGATACATCTGTTTGATACATCATTGTATAAATATTCATATTATTATGAAAAGGACTGTATAGCTCATATATGTTCAAAAGACAAATAAATAAATAATAAATAAATAAATATGACTTCAGATATATAAATCAATATCACTGACAGTATGGCCTATGCATTCTATTCCAGCAACATAGTTTCATTAAAAAGAAAAAAAAGAAGAAAAAAACCCTAAACAAAAACAAAACTGCACCTTGTAACAATTGCATGAACAACACTTGTAAATTAGTGCTTAGTGTAAATTAGCATCTATATTTGCCAAATTTATCTTTGACATTTAGAGTGTTAATATTTGGTACTTAGTACAATAATAGATCACCATTTATTGTGATATTCAATTTCTCTATTATATTGTTACTGCATGTTTATATTGCAATAATGATACATCTTCCATATACGTCCAAATAAGTAATTTATTCTTTTGCTCCATTATTCCTTGCAGATTTCAAATCTGTAATTGTTTATTGTTGTTTGGCTCATTTTTATGGAGCGTGGACCGTAGTTAATAGGAGTGATACTACAAACTTATAAAACCTTTTAAGACTGTCCTACTCAGTATTTTCATTACTTAGTCTAACTTAGTCTATTATATTATTAAATGCTCACATCTGTTGTTTTGAGGTCAACACATGAAACTGATTGTGATTTAATAGAGGCAATGACTTTGGTTAGGATCCAAAGACTCATGTTAGGGCTAAAGCCTGATTCATTACTTCAGCGTCTAAGTGACATTGAAGGTGTGAACCCTCTGCTGTAAGCTATGCTGGGCCCCGACGTGTACCTCTCTCCAAATATAACTACACGTCATGTCGATGTAGACTGCAATTATGTGATTGGTCAGTTGAGTAGATTTTTCTTCACATTTCCCACTGCCATATCTTTATCATTTTTTTTTTCATTGGGCAGAAGGACAGTTTGCTGCAAGTGTCTTTAAAAATGACTGATGCTCAACATTTATCAGCACAAACTCCTGTATTATTTGCTCCATTGCTCTCCTATGATGTGATTTTTAATGCCCAGGTTCTTTAGTAACATATGTCCTAAATATTGGATTTAGGGAAGTTTAGCATGAAAGTTTGGACAAAATGTGTCAAAGAATGGAAAGGAAGAGATATCCCGCAATGTCACTCTGATAACAAGTGTAATTGCAAATGCAATTTCTTTGTTTGCATGAACTGGTTTAAAACCACTGATCTTTACTGAGCCTGCAACATATCGTGTGTTACCAAACACAGTCAAAGTGACTTGGTCAAGTTGTAGACCAAATTTGCCACACCTGAAAAAGAAGCAGTCACAGTTGAGACAGTGTTCTCAGACTGGCTTCATAAGATACATCTGTGTGCATGACTTTGTGATAAAAGGTTAGAAAGACAGTGAGATACCAATATTAATTCCTGGGAGGGAATTTACTAAGATCCTGCAATAGGTAGTGATAAGCAAACTTCTTAAACAGCAAAAGAGCATCATGGACATGTTTATAAAGATGAAGAAGTTAAAGTGGGCATGTAAGCAGAGTGAAGTGTCTTCCACCAAGACCTCTGTCTCTATAGACTGAAAAAAAACTTATTTTGTTAAAGGAGGCTGTTGAAAATATGTGTCCTTTTCAAAGGCTGCAGAGCCGTAGCTGTGGTGTCACCATTTTCTATTTACCACACTGTGGTAAATATTCACTATTTCTCCAAAAAGTTGAAGAGGAGTAAGAATGATGTTTTCAATTGGATAAACTATGCTGTATAGTATTTGAGATTGCCAGGGAATTATTAGGGCATAAAATAATAAAGTGCATGATAATCGCCACCCATTTAAGGTGACTAAGACTTTTGTCGGGAAAACTTTTTAACAGCCACCTTTAGAGCCTATATATGAAGTGAGTATTTGTTATTTTGTGGGCTGCATAGAGGTGCATTGTGCATGTTCAGCCCTTTAATAGACACTCAGCGGTCCTACAAAAGCCTGATGAAATATTAGTCACTTTAAACTTGTGATCACAGGAATAGATAGTAAGCCTTGGCTGCACTTCTGTTAATGGCAGTGAAAGAAAGAAGGCTTTTTACAATTTTAAAACAACTTCACATGGGTCAGAGTGAATCAGGAGAACTATTTGCATTTAAAGGGAATATATCCATCATGACTTCTAAACCATGTTACATAACGAGCACCTCTTTAAGATAAAATGCCTTGTGTTTTTGTTTGTAAGGAAAGTGTGAAACCTCCTTTGAGGCATTTCGTAAAAATCTTGCTAAGGCCAAAGGACACCACAACCCCGGTGGTCAGTTAGATAATTGGCAGGTCCTTACTGGTTCTTACTGTAACCCAAACTTCGCAGTTATGCTTTTTTTTTTTTTTTTAATTACTGTCCATTCTGTATTGTTTGACACTTATTTGTCACAATACTTGAGGGCGGTAAGTTCTCCACAGGGGAGACAAGCCCGGAATCACATTGTCCTCTCTTTGCCTTCCTGACAGACACTTTCTTGGCATTGGGGTAAAGAGCTTTGTGGTTAGTGCCAAACTGATTTCCTTGGTGGCTTTGCTACCCGTGCTGGCAGTCTGCATGGCATGTTGACAACAGCTAAAGAGCCAAACTTGATCGTCCCTTTCCTACTCATTATTACAGTATTTGTCACAGAATATGATGTGATTTCTTGGTTCAGATGACACTAGAAATTTTGGGAAAATATCTCGCTTCATCATGTACAATTTGCTGATCTGTTATAATGAGCTCCCAAAAATAAACTGAGTATCACTTACACAGGAACATAGGCTTCAACAACACAACCTGCTCAAAATGAAGTTAACTTGATGAGTTGCTGGCAGCTAATGTTACCACATGTGATAATAGACCTAAGTTGAAATGAACTGCTATTTTAAGCCTTGGTGGATAGAATCCACTGAGGAAACGAAACACAAATTGAATATCCATAGATCTGGATACCTACTTATATGCAGTACTTGAAATATCCAGTACTTGTGTATTTATGACAACATTGATGAGTTAGATGCAGAAGCAATCAGCTCTTCTCCTTATATTGCAACTATTACTATATTACCAATAACTATTGTAAGTAATCAACTTATATGGACTCATGAAAAGAAGGCAGTGACAGAGATGCCTGTCCAAATATTTGTTTTTGCACACTTTTTGTACACATAAAAAAATAAAAGAAAATAATTAAATGACCTTGGTTTGTCTGTAAGGACTCTATCCACACTGTCACGTTGAGCCTTGTCAGAAACCTAAAATAGGAATTTACTTTGACATAGGTTTATTGCCACCTGTGGTGGTATTAGTTGCCATTTTGGTGCAAACACATATTATATTCCAACCAAGGGGCAACTATCCCACTTCTGGATTGACATTTATCCAGGAAGTACATTGTGTTGCAGTTCCTCGACTGACCATTAGGTGCTGGCTGGGGGATGAATATTTTTTTTTTTACCTCATCAGATGAATTTATATTAAGCAGTAGAGCTGATCAGTCAGATGCTCGGTTATCATTTGATCGAAAGATCACCATTAGCTAGTTTTAACAGTTTTTCATTTTATTATATTGTTACCTCTGCCAAAGAGGTTATGTTTTTGCTGGCGTTTATCTGTTTGTCTGTCTGTTTGTTTGTTTGTTCGTTTGTTTGCCTGGGTTCAAGATAACTCCAGAAGCTATGGATAGATTTTGATGAAATTTTCAGGAGTTGTCAGAAATGTGAAAAGGAAGAACTGATTTCATTTTGGGTGTGATCTGGAAGAAATCCTGGAGTCTGGATCTATTTCAAATTTTTGATATACTACTATACTAATATATACTAATATACTAATTTTCTGCACTCTCTGAGTGCTTTTCTAGTTATATTACATATCCTGAGCTGTGAGTGAAAATGAGAATATGTAAAAAAGAGTGCATTTTCTTGTGGTTGTGTGGATTGTACTAACAGGACCACCTCGACAACCTCGGCTTTGGTTGGTCTGGAAAGATCTGAGGACAAGGTTAAGCTTAGCCACGCTCAGTGCAGCATTCATTTCGTGTCACCACTGAAACAATATTTGAGACTGGAGGACCCGCTACCCAGAAGATTGACAGTAGGTCCCAGCATAACTCCAACTGGTAGAGTCCTGAAAT
The DNA here is from genome assembly GCA_018398805.1 of Hirundichthys speculiger. Lineage (NCBI taxonomy): Eukaryota > Metazoa > Chordata > Actinopteri > Beloniformes > Exocoetidae > Hirundichthys > Hirundichthys speculiger. Next base: position 1,033,541 of record JAGFBZ010000961.1, on the reverse strand, counting down.
TATTTTCTGTGAACAGCTCGGCTCCTTTAGTTAAGCTGCGTACTGGTCTGACCTGCGGAACTGTTTCCACAGAGCTCCTTTAGACAAGTCGGCCAACAGCTCGTGCGTCTTCTTCAGCCTACCTGAAGCCTGGAGTGCTTTCAGCCGAGCTTGGCAACAGCTCCGCACGTCAGACTGGCAGTGGAGCTTTGTTGACTGAGCCAAGCTACTCGTGGAAAATCCTTTCAGAACTCTTAGAAGCGGAATTATGTCGGATCTGTCCCCTTTGCGGTGAAGCCCATGATGGACCTTTTGCTCCTGGAGGCTCTCGGCGAGCTCAGCCATGTAGCTCTGCTGTGGAACCTCATGTCTTGCCATGCCTTGGCCCAGCAGCACTCGCTTCGTTCTGGTAGTGACACTTGAAATGAGGATGTTCAGGAAATAACATTATAGAAAGTACAGTGGTACCTCTACTTACGAAATTTAATTGGTTCTGGAAGTAGTTTCGTAACCTGAAAATTTCGTAAGTAGAGATAAGTTTTCCATCTCAATGCCCTAATCCATTCCAACCCCCCCATAATTCAAACATCATTTTTTTTTTATAAATTATACCATAAATAATACATGAAATGACATAAAAACCTGTAAGAAATACATGTTAGAACTAGAAAAGCACTCGAAGAGCGCAGACCTCCACCAACTGCAATAATTATTGAAAATTTGAAAGTGATCCAGAATCCAGGATTTCTTCCGGTTCACACCCAAAATGAAATCAGTTCTTTCTTTTCACATTTCTGATAATTCCTGAAAATTTCATCAAAATCCATCCATAACTTATTGAGTTATCTTAAACATAGAAAAAACCTTGGCAGAGGTAAAAATTGTTTGTTTACCTGGGTTGCTGGGTTACGCTCATACAGACAAGGGGCCCTCCTAGCCAATGGGATGCCAGGAAGATGCTAAGCCGATAGCCAATGGCAGAGCAGCTTGGACGCACCGCTTTCAAACCAAGGTACAGAGCCGACAAGTATGTTTACGTTCAGTAAACTCTGGGATTTGTGAGTAGCAGCGCCTGCTGTATTTTTGACTTTCATATCCTGAAATAAAAACACCTAACTGGTGGAAGTGTTCCAGCTAGCTTCTCAGCGTTGCTGGTCCTTCCTCTTTGCAACATGGCACCATCCATTTGCGAAGAAAAAAATCAGGCTTCAAATGTTCTGTGTACAAACCCATGGGTCACCAGACAGATGCCCATACAGTCGATGATTGTAACTCACAACTGCTTCAGTTCATGTAATTTTGGTGTCGAATGAATCTTTACACTCCTTACCATCTAAATAGAGATCTAATGTTGTTTCAGTACTCTTGTAAGAGACCAGTATGTAACAATCTATACAATGTACGCAGCTGACAATGCATCATTTGTTTAGTGTAGAAACCTTTTGTCACAGTAATGCCTGTTTGCTTTAAGCAGAGATAGATACACATATCATCAGCTGCTTCAATGTCAGTATGTCCACTAATCAAAATAATATAAGCACTTCTGCCAAAATAAATTGATAAAGACACCCAAGTTCTCTTTAGAGGAATAAAAGCTTCTTCTCCCCTTGGTCCTCCTGCCTGTGACCCATAAATTGTTCCCAGAGCAGTTAAAGAAATGCTTCAATGTCTAAAATCTATCTGAAGGATGGGAAAGATTACCAAGAGGAGCTAAGAGCAAGCAATGACAGGTGTAACATGGGATGTATAAAGATGGTGTGACACACAACTGAAATATACAAACTATCTACGACTGTAATAAGACAGAAGCATGAACAGTTCATGCTGGAGCAGTGTGGCATGACAGATTTTTGCTTCCCGGGGCTGGGAATAATTTCTCCTCTGCACAAGTATGTCATGCTGCAGCTGATGCCACTGCCATGGGGCACACATTTCAATCTTCATTTATTTATTTGTTTCGTCTCTCTGTCAGAAGCCATAATCATAAGTTTTTAGAGTGAGGGGAATGGGAAGTGTACCTCTTCAATATAAACCGTGATGTTCTTAATGATTCATTGTTTAGCGATGTGCTGGAAATTGACTGCAGGTGTTTTGTGTTCAGAAGAATGAGAAATGAATGAGCATGTGTGTGTGTGTGTGTGTGTGTGTGTGTGGGTGTACATTTCTGTCACATTGTGGGTCATGATATAAATTAGAAGTAAATAATGAAGTTACCATGAGTGAGGTAGTAAATTGAATTTCAGAATAGAATTTGCAGGTGCATCTGATAACTTCACAAAATCCTGCATATTTAGAACTTACAGCTTGAGAAATATCTGAACGCACAGCGTATACTGAGATCTCATACTAATATTCAGCCAACATAGGCAGTTCTTCTGGAGGTGGGAACAATGTACAGAAATGTCCCAACACCAACTGACTTATGTCCCGAAGAGGACACTTCTTTGGGCTTGTCTCTGTGGAAACCCAAAAAATTAATTAACTTACCCAAACGAGACAGTGTCTAATCAATTTGCTTTTCCTATCAACCCAAGCAGCATAGTTCAGCAGTGACCCATCAGTAGCCTCAGCTAACCAGATGTATTCAAGAATATTTAACAAAGTTCCTTCAAACTCAATGGCAGTTGTATTACCTTTTTTTTAAGATTTACTCATGAGCCAATCATTTTCATATACACACTAAAATTAAGATACATTGTTATAAATTTTTTTTTTCATTTATTTTTATTTTTTTCTGTTCGACATGTGTAGTCTACCATACGCAATGAGTTCTTGATACATATCAGTTGTAATTCAGATTTTATATGAATATATCCTTGACCTTTGCCAGAATGAAACTGTCAGAAACCAAATAAAAATTTGTTTCCATTGAAGCATCTTAATTATTCAAATTTTGCCCTAATATGGCCACACTGTTCACTTGTAAGACCAAAATTATTATCAAATTTATTTTTGAAATTGTCTGTTGTGTTTATTGTGATCACAGCCATTTTCACTGGTGCAGAGCGTACCGAACCAATCACAACAGTGTGGGGGCGGGCTTTATGTGTTGACTCGTCCAAGATCCACTTTTCAAAATAACCAGGATGACTGCAGAATTGCTCTTGGGTCAGCAAGTCTCTTGTGAAACCCCTCCCCCCCCCATAAAAAACAACAATTCACTGGAGTTCCTACTCCACTGCAAGCTGTTTTGCATGTCTTTTGTTGATATTAGTCTGTATGACTATCCAGTGGTGTCCAGAGCCAGTTTTCTTGTGTGCCCATTAGAATTGCAACCTGGAAATCAAAGTAAAATCCAGACGAACCACACTCATTCCTTGTAATGAAGATGAAAATTAGGATGGCTTTCATAGCCGTAAGCAATGCTACATCTTAGATGTAGAAGATTCTCTGATGACCCATTTAGAGTCTTTCCAGGAGCAAACATTGCCAAAGCAGGAAGCTAAGATGCTGGGCCATGCCAACATTTTGTTTTGTGTAATAATATCTCCAATGTGGTTTCATTGAAATAAGAACTTAACATGGACCAAAGACATTCAAACTTACAGTACCTAATTGTTTGATTTCAAGCTCAGCTCATTTGGCTAAATATAGGCACTGTGTTGCTTATTATGGTTTGGCAGGGGCATCAAATTCATCAAAAGGAAAAAAAAAAACAGGATAAAAATGCACAAATGCAAAATTCCATTTGGACATTTTGCCCAGCACAAAGCACAACAACAAGAAAATATGGTAATTAGTATTTAGCAATTATATTCACCGTTCATGAATTTAACTTTGAGAAAATAACACATACTCATGTACATAATCCTGGAGAAAAAGAGATATTGATTGTAGGCAAATTTTAAAGCTGACAGCATCTTGCCTGCAGGATTGGTGGCGTGATAAACAAAACTGTTTTCACTGTTGAGTTGTTTCTCAGCCAGACAGCAAGTGTTTTTCCAAGCGAACTAACCGAGTGTCTCTTTTTAATTAAGGTGCTACCTGTTGGATGGCATCTCTAAAGGAGCCTGGCTGAACCGCTCAAGCATCATATTCGCTGGAAATGACAAGTGGTCTGTGGACCCTCGTGTGTCCATAGTGTCCAGCGTTGGAGATCAACATGAGTACAGCCTTCAGATACAAAGAGTGGATGTAAGTGACGATGGCCAGTACACGTGCTCTATTCAGAGTGAGCGCAGCCCACGGCCAAAGCTCCTCAACCTCATTGTTAAAGGTGCGTATGAGCAGACAGTACTGTTCTGTCGACACAAGTTGTACATGTATGTGTGCGTAAGATGATCCTTTATTATTATTCTTTTTGTTTTTACTACTATTAATTATTTCTATTTACTTAGCTGTCTTTCCATACCGCAGATGGACTTCCTGTGCCCGCACATCTGCTTACTCCTATGATTTTCACCCTCCACTTTTTTTTGTGATCTTACACCTTATTTCTGTTTCCAAGGGTAAAAATTCTTCTGAGAAGGCAAACTGACATTGTGCCTTTAGGCTAGACTACATAAAGTAGAAGCCTGTTAGTGTAAATGACTGCAGGCAGACTTTGTAGATTTAATCAGGCCTCCCTGGGTTTTGTCACAGCAGGTACCGCAGAAAAATGTGACTCTTATGGCTCTTAGCTATGTTTTGCACTATTATCGACATGCTACATAGAGTGTTCTAGCTGAGTTTGTATGTTGGTGTCTCAGCTTGAAAGCACTGTGAGGTGAACACACAGCGTGTCATTTGCTTAATTTTGCCTCTTTTATGGACTATTTTAATGTAAAGATTTACTTTCATAGCACAGTGTTATGGCCAACATGTGCTGCTCTTACGCCCAGAGCAGGAGTCAGATGAGTTGACAGGACAGGGAAATTATACATACATGTTGTGTTCAAGTCATGGGTAGCACTGATTCCCAAAGGATAAGATGTAGGAATAGTATCGATCAAATTAATAGAAGAGGAGAAGGAGAAGTGCAAACTGTCATATTGAAACTTTTGAATTAGCTTATACAACTTATTTCAGGTTTGTTTTAATCTAAAAGTTTTGATTTCTGGATTTATTTGTATCTTCATTACTGAACTCTGAGGAAAAAAAAATCACATGATCTTTCTTTAATGAGAAGTCACATCAATTTTTCATGCCGCCTGGACAGTAATAAGGTTTTTTTTCTTTTCTGAAGAGGTGCACATTTCATATATTAGGAGATGATTTTTCAGAACAAATCATCATTGTTCTTCCTGTATAAACACACCTGTTAAGAAAACACTGACAAAGAGCACATCATGAACTGAAGAAAGTACTTGCTCTTGGATTTCTTCTTTGATGTCTTCCTGAGCGGTGCCAAAATGCATCAACCATAACATTAATTAGAGACAGCTAAAGTGAGTACACTTCATTTTATTTCAACTGAATATTGTTCCGATGGGTCCTGGCATTCATGTGGATAATACCTTTGACAAGAAGCATGAACAAGACCAAGCACAACCTGGCTGTGATGGCAGCAGCCCAATTACATCAGTAGACCCTGCCACACAACAGAAAACAGATCATGAATGGCTTAAAAAACATGACAGGCTTCTGGCTGGATCAGAGCTGATTCACACAGGCCCCACCCCACGGCCCGCAGGACCTGGAGCTTCATCTGCCAAAAGCCAATGCCAGACACTACAGGACACTCCCGCAGGTCCCAGGTCCGTGGCCTAATGTGTCGGAGCTGTTTTATTTTGCAGCACGAGGAGGACTTCTATTAGGCATGTGTTTATAATGATGTGGCTGATTACTGTATAAAACTAACTCGGTGCAAGGTGGTACTTGGATTAATTTCAATTCAATTCACTTCCATTTGTGTAGCACCGATTCACAACAAAAGTAATCTCAGGCCACTTTACAGAGAAAGTAGACACGTTAAATTCGAGACCAATTAAACACAGGCCAATTAAATCCAGTTCAAACCAATTTCCCTGTTGCCTGATGATTAAAACACTGCAGCTCTCTTCCATTATCCAGTCCTCCTATACAGTGAAGTTTACTTCTGGCTCTGCTTCAGCCATGCTTAATAGTTTCTTCATGCCTCCAAATGTTTGTGTGATAAAGCGTAATCAGCTGCTTGGCAGGTAGTAATGGCCACTACAGGACCATCATGTTTTCGTAGGTGTTGGCTTTCTGAAGAACACTCAGTAATTTGAATCCTACCAGGGGTGTTTCAGGTCATGGCAGCTCTTCACCACTGGCCATATGGCTGCAATCAAACTGCATCTAATGTGCCAGCTGTCAGCTGTATAATATGTTTTGCAATGGCAGTCTTCCTGATGGTTGTGACCTAGCTGCTGAGATTTGGCTGTGGTTTGGCCTACAAATGCTAATTGTTGTTCACAATTGGTTATTTCACTCAGTGCTATTTATCTCTCACTAAATATGATTATATATATATTTTTTTTTTACAGAAAAAAACAATATGCTTGAATAAACCAGAAATGTAGTAACAATGTGCTTGCACTTATATGAAACACTGTAATAATTCTGAACAACTGCAGTTTCACTAGAAAATCAGCAATATGAAGCAAAAAATCTTCCTGTGGTAACAGCAGCAGAGCTGCAATCAATAGTTCTTTTGGATGAGATGATGAATCAGTAATTCGGCTACATGAATTTAATTGCTGAACTTGGAGATTCATAAACCTGCTTTGCAGTTGTTACTTTTATCCTCTTCAGCAGTTAAAGCTTGATGATGTTATAATTGTGTTAACTAAATCTCCTACCTTAGAAACATCAGGTAAATGGGTCGCCAGCTGCGAGACAGTGCTGTGTGTCCAAGTGAGATCTGCTGACAGGAAGTATGTGAAATACAGATGAGTTACTCCAGCTGACAAAATGCCTGTAGTCAGGCGTCTGACAGAGCACTTGAGGTAGTTAAAAAATTTGGTTCATTACTCCGCCAGTCACAGTGATTTATTTATGTAGCAGTACCCCATATTTGTGCTCTTATGGCATCCCTAAAACATCAGACTATGCTGTACTTTGGTTTATTTGCTTTTTCAAAACTCTGTGTGTTGTGAAAAATTACCTGTCACTGCGCGGTACTTGTGTACACATGCTTAAGCCCACTCGTGGGGAACAGAAGGATTTCTTTACAGATGCGATGTAGCAGGGGAGCAGCTCTGTCATTTTGCAGAGGCTGCTTGGAGCCATCAGGTTTTTTTTATAATCTCTTTTTTGGAGAAATGAAAGGGAAGACTTGCAAAGAAAAATAAAAGTTGACAGTTTAATCTGCGCCTTTTAGTCTAAGCATACTTCACTTATTAATACTACAACTACTGTTACGGTTGATGTAAAAAGGATTTCATGGAATTAGATAATTTTTTTTTTGGCGCTTTTGCTTTGCTAGCCTAGTCTCTGCACCGTGAAGAGTAACAATAAAAATGGGAGCAGGAAGGGATTACTGTGTTCATAAGAAAATATGCCATTTCTTAAAGTTTTTTTTAGATGCATGGCAAGATCTCTGATCAACTGATCTACCCAGAGATTATACTTATCCAAAGGGTTTGGATGGCTTTCTTGTATCTGGTCATCTCATTGAGATTTAGCAGAAGTTAGTGTGTAGTAGTAGATAGCAAACTGTGTAAATACGGAGAAGGGACTCTGTCAGGAAAAGTAAAAACGACTGCTTTATTAGTTGCTGATAGAATAGAGAAATTTCTTTAAATATTAAAAAAAAATAAAAATAACAAATATGTTTGTAACTTTGATAAATATGTAAATGTTTGTTGTAAGTTGTTTACTTTTTTTTGCCTTTCCATTCTGTATCTAAAAAAGCTGTGAATTATCTACATCAGTGCTAAAAAGTGGCAACATGAGCATCATGTGAATACATGACACAGTGTTTCTCCTCTGTAATCACATCCCATGAGGTTCCTTCTTACCTGAACATTACAACAGCCTCCCACAACAGGAATCTCCAGTTATCATCACACTGTCGAACGCATGACACACATGCTGCTGAACCAGTGTGGGACATGACTGTTGTACCTTCCTGTCCTTGTCTCTGAATAACTTTATCTCACTGCAACATTTATCTCCTCAGAGACCTTACATCACCTCAGCAATCTTCCCACTTAGCTTTATTTTTATTAAGCACAGTTGTTCCTGAGAAGGGAAGATCCAAATCGCACAGCTGCAGTGTCAATATAGCTCAGAGTAAGCACTGCATTTGCATGCTATTCACTATTTTTCACTCTTTGTTCTTGATGCACATGTCATAAAACTCAGCATCCATATGCTGCTAGTCAAAAATAAATATGTAAAATAGAGTACCGTCAGTGTGATGCTGCATCAGAGAGACATTCACATATTAAGAGAATACTGGCAGATATTGCAGAAATGTTGCTGCATCACTCCAGTTGTTTGTCTGGCGTAATGCTTACCACAATGACTCTGACAGCATCTCACGTATAAGCAGTGATCATCTGGTCATTGGGATTGTCTGAATTACCAAAGGGGGTCCATGCTTCCCTCCAGGAACATTTTGCATTATTGAATTGCTGACTTAACAACATTAAAGTGAACTGTGGCTGCATACTTACTGTATTTCACTGGAATGAAAACACTACTAATCCATGTAGACCATGTAAGCCCAGCTGTTTTTATTTCCTCACTATACTCTACAGCTGGTCTTCATCTGCATATCCTCATCTCTGCCTTTGCTGACCTATTTAGAGTCTACCCTGAGCACTATCTGATGTAGGATACAGAGGGATGAGAGATTGGTATCAGTATAGGCTCAACCCGCATTTTCATACATCACATGACTATCTTCCCTCTCAGCCGCCAGTCTTTTCCTCCCTCTCGGTTAATTAAGATTGAAAAAGTGATAATGCATTAAATATGCACAGTACCCCTCATCTAAGAATATCTTGTCCCAGCAAGGAAGAGTAAAGAACCATGCTTCCCCCATCTCCTCCAGTAACTGCTCACATGAGCATTGGTAACGCATTCCAAGCTTTCATCACCTTAAACCCCAGCTCTAGACCTTCACTGAGAGATATCTTAGTGACATACTGTAATTTACGTTAGCCTTTTTTTGTATCTCTGCCAAACTAGTTCCATAATCAAACCGTGTATGACTACAGCCCTCATCTGTGGTGCAGTGCATATTAGAAAATAAAGATTTTATGTGAGAGCCTGCATGCATCAGCACAATGTATGGCTTCAAAACTTTCACAGAAAATTTGAGGAATAATTCTGTAAGAGATGAAAAGGCTTTGAACTATAATATGCATCAGAGCTGATCGACAGTGAAACCTCATCGCCTACACCCCTGGAGTGAGTCAGCCTGGAAAGAGTATTTGCAGCAAGAAGTGAAATGGAGGGTTAAACCTGCAGGTTGCAGCTTCTCACTTTAATACCAGGGCAGGGATAGAGTATAGTTACAGCATACATCATAAAAAGGGTATGAAAAAACACAGCTTACTCCTTACATGCTACGATTCTGTCTAGTAATTCATAGATATGTTTTTTTTTTTTTTTTTTTTAAGGCCAGTCCTGATCATTTAGAAAGCATGGCAGCAGATGGACAATTATCCTTCGTGTTGTATTGTTGTAGATGCTTTCCGATCGAAATATGACAAAGGTTCCTGAGCTTAAATTTTTAATTTATTGGCATAATTATGTCTACACTGTCAGGCTGTGCTTGAGTAGATCTATTTTAACCTTTGTCTGCAGTGGACATGTGTTTTTTTTTTTTTAAGAATGGTTGACCACAGGCACTTTTTTAAGGATAAACAGATGGACAAAGTGCAGTCTATGAGGAATTCACAACAGCAGCAGAGAAGACCATCTCATCAGTTCTGAGAGAATAAAAACTTTTGATCTTATACCCGTCATTCCACAGCTGCTAAGCTCAGAAGGCTTGTCCGTGCTGCAAACCTGACTGTATTCGCTTTTTGTTTACCAGCTTGGTGATATATTGGTTGGCTGATAAATTGAATCCGTCGATGCAGATTATCTCCACATAGTTAATAATCAGCCTGATTAATCATTTGACTGATTAATTCATCATTATTTTTGTCATTCTCAGTTATTGCTGAGGATGTTTGAGAACCATAAATTTCTCATGAAAAGTCTGAAAGCTATTCTCTGTTCCCTCTAAATCAGGCTACTGCTGCCATCCACAAAAAAAAAAAAAAAAACACTTTCAAAATAACATTTCCCTTCATTTACTGAGTTGGGTCTCTTTTGAGGTTTATTGGCATCAATAACTAAATAACTGCAACCTACCACTGCCTTGATTTTTTTTAATAAAAAAAATAAACACGAAATAATAATAATAAAAAAAGATGACTGCATGAACATTGCGCACATGGTTGAACAAACTTCCATCTTAGGTTTGAAGCCAAATAGCTTAAGATACCAAATTTTAAGTTCTCTATATTGCATTTAAAAACGAAACATAGTATGGCATTTAAGTCAATGATCACTGTAACTCACACTAAGATTAAACTGAATGCTGATGTTCAGTGAAAGATTTCTTGTAATAACTTGTGAGCGTTGCAAATAATGAACAAATGAGTAATCATTTCAGTACATTACACAGCTGTGCGGTGGAGACTTCTCCTTCAGCTTGTTATTGTCATCTGGTAATCCTGACATGTCATTAACCTGTTGTGAAGCATCTGTTAGACATACTGTTATTGAAGTGAGTGGAGTTTAGACTTTCAGCTGTAGTTTGGGAGGTTTCACAAAACGTATGGCATTTAACATTTACAGACTACCATTTTAAACAAAACATCTCTATTTTCAGTGTCTTGAAAGTATTTGGACAATTGAATAAAGACGTTAATTGGCCAGTTGTGGTCCATCATTCCCTCATTATTTCGAGAAAAATAAAGCAGATAAAAGGAGAGGGGGTAATATCAGGTACTGAGTTAGGATTTTGCAGATGTTTGACAAGAGCTGTTTTCCACCGTTAAGAAGTTCAAGGAGATCTCAGCGCAAGTGGAGGAGGTCATCATTAGGCTGAAAGAAACAAATCTAGCAGATGTTTGACAAGAGCTGTTTTCCACCGTTAAGAAGTTCAAGGAGATCTCAGCGCAAGTGGAGGAGGTCATCATTAGGCTGAAAGAAACAAATCTAGCAGATGTTTGACAAGAGCTGTTTTACACCGTTAAGAAGTTCAAGAAGATCTCAGCGCAAGTGGAGGAGGTCATCATTAGGCTGAAAGAAACAAATCTAGCAGAAAGTGCAAAAACCTTTAAAAGCCCTATAGGTGTGGCTATATTGTTCACTCTTAACAAGAAAGAAAGCACTGGTGAGATCAGCAGTGGTGGATGATCACAGAATCCTTTCCTTGGTAGAGAAAAATCCTCTACAGCATCAACTGGAGTCAAGAATACTCTAGAGAAGGTAGGTGTGGCATTGTCAAAACCTACAATCAACAAGGTGTAAACCACTGGTAACATTCAAGAAAAAAAAAACAGATTTGCCAGAAAACATCCAAAAAGCCTCCCACGTTTAGGAATCAGATTCTTTGGACAGATGAAACCAAGATAAACTTGTATCAGAGCAATAGGAAGAGGAAAGGAACAGCCTATGGTCCAAATTATACCACATGACATGCTAAACATGGCAGAGGCACTGCTGTGGCATGGGTATGTAATACAGGCTCACTGGTGTTTATTGACCATGTGACCATGTGACTGCCGACAGAAGTAGCAAGATAAATTCTGAGGAGCATAGGGATATGTTCTGATCACATTCAGAAAAATGCAACAAAACTGAAGGGATGACATGCCACATGGCAGATAAATAATGACCCGAAACTTACTGTGAAAGCAACCCAAGACTTTTTGAGGAAAATAGAAAGAAAATGATTACTGGTCTGAGATCATGTGACTGATTTTGCCTCTGAAGAACAAAGCATGCTTATTTGTTAGTGAGAACAAAAGTGAAGGCAGAAAGGCCCAGAAAACAACATCAATGGATGGTAACTGCAGCGAAAGTCTGACAAAGTATCTCCAGGGAGAAAACTCCGAATTTGGTGTTCATGGGCGACTGAATAATTAGTAAATAAAGCTAATTAATTACGGGTTTATTCTTTTTCTTTTTCAATTTAATATGGCTTAGTGTTATGTTCAGTATCAAAGTCGAAAAAAGGACTGTAAGAAACTATTACAATTGCTCCTTATGACTGATAAGATGTTATCACAGATGTTATTTGTCAGATGAGCTGGAATTATTGTGCATCAAGAGCCCCAGATGAATAACAACCCATTAAAGCAATGCGGTTTGCCAATAATATTGCAGGCGAAAGTGTAGAGAGAATATGAGTGTGTCTACAGGAGCAGATTTGCTCTTATGGCCTTTGACATTTAGTTAGCCACTAATCATTGTCATTTGTGTGTGTGTGTGTGTGTGTGTGTGTTTCCTAGTCTTACCCTCTGTTAAATTTCTACCCTTGATGAAGTGTTTGCACTTGCATGCAGCATGAGTTGAATGTGTCATTGGATGTGTGTAGATGATTGTGTGTTTGTCCATTCTAATGTGAATCCTTATCACGGAAATAGCTGATATTAGCCATGGTTAATTAAAATGAGTAAGGACAAAGGTCAGCCACTCAGCTCTGACGTCTCTCTTCTCTAGAGAGGGGATACGTACAGCCTGAGTAGAGACAGCCTTAGTTTCTTATTTAGGCCATTGGAAAGGTCTTTTGAGTTAAAACATCATATAGATGAATGGATGATGCCTGCAACATGCCCCCCCCCCCCCCCCCCCAGCCCATCAGCATACATGCAGAATGTCAGCACTTTCCCAATGTCATACTCAGAGTGATCTTTTGTGGAAAGGTTTACTCTGCTGTTCATGTAGATTCTGGACCTGACTTTAGTCTCTATGAAAACTGGACTTATGTCTTTGTCTTCTCTGAATTTTAAAATGTGTGTTTGATGCCGTGGAACAGAATTGGCTCCCTTTATATTATAGAGACATATGGTTGTTATAGAGCAGGAAATGTAAATTTACTCTTTTATTGGACATTGTCCCACTTCAGTTACTTGATATCAACTTGTCAGTATTTTTATTATATTAAATATCATATTAACATGTATGAACACATAAGAGTTGTCTGCTTTCTGATAGCACTAATAGTTAACACTCGGTTTAAATCTTTGGTGCAGAGAAGCTGTGGCAATGCATGTGTTATAATTCAAAGGTGCCTATAATTTATCTGAGAAAATGATGTTTCTAGAATTACAGTTTTTTGAAAGTTGTTGAATAATAGGTAATTTACTTGAGGTAAACTGGTGCACTAAGAACCTTAACGTTTTCTCCTTAAGTAGGGCCCTATGAAATCCGTTTTTTTTTTCTAAAATCCCTTTTTTAATTTTTTTTCATTTTCTGTGTTTTTTGGTTTTTAGTTTTTGAGAATTCCGTTTTAAGCATTTTATGCTAATTTAACCCCATGACAGTAATATAAAATAATGAAATATAGACAATTTATGCAATTATAACTGTAAGACTTTAATGTTTTCATACTTTTAAACATATTATGTCCAATAAAACATTAGTTTTTTTTGACAAAGAAAAAAATTCAAAAGTTCTTTTTATGAAATGAATAACTAAGAAAGAAATAACTCAAATAGGGAAAATCCATTTAAAGTGCAAAAAATAAAGAAATTGCAACAGCAGTGAACTAATCATTTTAGCTTGTTTAATTTCTTCTGTTATCAGACACATAGTTTGTTATGACGTACCTTACATTTTCAGGTATGTCATGACAAACTGTGTGTCTGATAACAGAAAAAACTATATTTACTATAGCTGATGTAGATACTATGAAATCCAAAGCACTGGACACTGGTTGTGTGTATGAGTGTGTGTCAGTGTGTTTTTTTTTTTTATTTAGGTGTTCCAGCTATTACAGACATCACCGTTTAAATATATAATTGTCAGCCTCTTTGTTTTTAGCTCAGTGAGTGATTCTTGCCTTTTTACGTTTGTGCTTTTCACTCATTAAGTGATCCGCGCACGTATCTTTTCAATTCAACTGTGTGCTGGCAAAACTTGCAGAACATTGAATCACCAGACACATCATATTCTCAGAGAAACTGCTCTGTCCTGTACCTGGGAGTAACCCGGTAGATCCTTCGCTTCTTCGCCGGTTTCTCAGGTGGCTGCTTTGACATGTTTTTTTTTTTTTCTTTGTTAATGAGGAAACGCGGGGGCAGGAGGGGGGTGAGAAGCGCGCAGTGTCCCCAGCTTTTCGTGACCCCTCTTAGAACATTTTCTCGAAAGAAAAGTTCCTTTTAGTCCGGGAGAAAAAACAAACTTTTACACAAATTGCTGTTCAGTTCTGTTATATTGCACATTTAAAGTGAATTCCATTTTTAATCTCCAATTCCGCGATTCCGTGATCGTGGATTCCAGGGCTCTACTTAAGTGTACTGTTTTGTCATAAAGGCAAATTCAGCGTAGATTTGTCCAGCCTCCAGATCTCAAACATTATCTACAGTCTGACTCCCGAACTTCAAATCATGCTTCATTTGCTGTACTTCAGAAGTGGGAAGATCAAATTCTTTTGTTCTCTCTTTTTCTAAGCTATTAATAGATTATTGTTCCATCACATCTGTGTTGGAATATTATAACACCTGTGCGGTGCAGTGTTTTTTTCACAACCTGCAAAAGTTAAACACATAGCTCTCAACAACATTCAGCCTAAAAAAGGGATCAATAGCAGTTGTCTGTGGCAGGTGACAGATTTGTGGAAAATTTGTTATTTGAAAACGAACCTGCCATTGAAGTATTTTTATTTTACTGTGCTTGATGATATTTTGAGCTTGGTTTGCTGTGCATTGCACGCTGATGTGAGCTCTCGTGCTAGATACTGTATCCTCCTGGACTGGCCAGCTGTCCCTATTCTTTTCTCTCTATGACACAGAGTTAGGCTGGTTCTTCTGGATTCAACCTTTATTTTCAGGGGATCGATTCGTTTGTTATGCTTCATGCCGGTGGAAACGACTGTCAATGGGAGGGGTGTCAGACCTATTTCACGAGAGAGAACTTTTTTCTAAATGAATGGGCATAGCTGGCTAGGCTAGTATTCTCCTCTGTAGGTAAATGATGCTCTTCAAGGGTTTATTGGGTGTCATTTGTGTTCAAAATATATATGAATGGTCAACACAAAGATCCTCAAGCATGACACACCTTACGCAGATAAGCTATTGTGAATGATGATGTAAAGACAGAGCTCAGATGACAGCTGTGGAACTATGATTGTGTGATCATGTGCACAAAGCTAATCACAGACATGAAAACCCCATTAAACCATCTCAGTCTGTGTAAAAGGGCCATGCTATTTCTCCTTTAATGGCATGGCTTGCTCTACCTATGAGAACTGCAATATCCATATGTTACATCAGGTTTTAATTCATTCCTTAAACTTCATGTTATACAGGTGCTTGAATCCTGTTATGTTCCAGCAATCGCTCAGATACTTTGGTGGAGCCAAAAGCACTGCTGTCCTCCTCCTCTTGTTAAAACTGGAACTTCACCACAGTTTTCAGCTGCAAGGGTCATTGCAACCCAGTGAATGATGTCACACGCCGTTGACTCGTGGACATAAAATGCCTCACAAATAACTGGCTGAAGAGATACCATAAGATAAAACTGTAGAGAGTGGATATACTGGTGGAGATTCTCAGTCATCCAGGTAATGGTAATCCTAAAAAGACTGAGTTGCAGCTCATTAACTAAGAATTGGCTGAAAGAGCACAACTATGCAGAAAATAAAGTGATCCAAATATGAATGTTTGGGAAAATCATAAATTGTGTCTCGGTCAAATCCAGGATGCAAAATTAACACTCTTCTCTGGATGTTTTCATTTTCTTCTTGAATTGCCATAAATACGGTTACGTTGTAGTGAAGTTGCAGTGATACAAACTATCATGGTGTTTCCTGAAGTGGCTGCTCATATCTTTTGTGCAACAAGCAGCAAAACAGCAAGCAGAGATTTTGGGTTTAGTCCTCAATAAAAAATGGACATTCAGCTGTCAAACAGGAATTAGATCATGTCTGAACAATGATTTCAGGAACAAAACGTTTATATGTGGCCTTTGGGTCCCAGCATGAATAAGTATAAAACACCGGGCTTAAAACTTTGATGTGGCAACATGTCTATTTAAATTATGTGATTGACATTCTGGATTCTATCACATTCACATGCCATTTATATGGTCTTCTTCAAACTAAACCCCTGAGAGGCTTTTAGATCTATTTCAGGTTTTCACAACTGTTCTATTCCAGACCTCTGAAAAGCAGCGGCACAGGCAGAAACAAGAGGTGAGACCATATCTAAGCAACTGCTACAAGTATTGATGACAAACTTGGCCATTTGGCTCCATATCTCTTCCTGGAGAGTGCAGCCCCCCCCTCCCCCCAACGGTTATACGGTTATTACAACTTTACCTATAACAATGAAGTTGCCATGGAAACTGTACCCTGCTGAACTGATAGGCCATTTCATCAGTTCTTACATCGATGTTTTACTTGGCTTTATTTCAACAGCACCTGTTGCTGTGTTAAGTTCATTTTAACATACATTTTCAGATTCTCTGTTTTGTGCAACAGGACAACATACTGTTGGAATACTATAACATTCACCTCAGCAGAGTGAATTGTTCATTTTTGTACGTAATAGTTGTTTTGCAACAACCTGTGTGGAAAAGTCAAACTCACACACATATTCTTGACACATACAGTCATGGAAAAAATTATTAGACCACCCTTGTTTTCTTCAGTTTCTTGTTCATTTTAATGCCTGGTACAACCAAAGCTACATTTGTTTGGACAAACATAATGATAACCACAAAGATTGCTCATAAGAGTTTTATTTAAGAGCTGATATCTTACCATTTTCCATGGTTTTCTTGATTATAACCTAAATCACTTAAGTTTTTACATCAACAGCTATGGCGTTGTACTGCCAAAAACACTGCTTTTATGCATTCAGTGTTTTCTTTTCTGTCTGTTTTAGTCACATGATGATGTTTAGTGGTACCAGGTATTAAAATGAACAAGAAAGTGAAGAAAAAATGGTGGTCTAATAATTTTTTCCATGACTGTATACCTTATCAACTCACTCAATACAAGGCATGTTTGAATCCCCTGAGTAGAGGAAATTTTGGGCAGTAAGTCAGATGCTTGAAATATTTGTTTTAAATATCTAACAAATACAAATTAGTTCCAAATTTTTTCCAAAAGATACATTTTAATAAGTTTTTCTCTCTGTAGGTATTCAGCATCAGACTTGAGTGGATTCATACTTACTGGTATAGTCTAAACTTCTTGCAGTTTTTCAGCTCTCATTATCTATGTTGTCAGAATACAGTTTTTTTTTTTTTTTTTTAAAGAACTTAGATGATGCCAGTAAAGCCATTATATGTGGTAGTCAGGCTGAGTGTGAGTTTTTAATCAGCTAGTATTGTAGGCCCTTGGCTTTTTGGTGTTAAACAGTTGCTTTTCAGAGGTGTAAATCAAAACTGAAATGCGGGGTCTTGCACGTTTTTATGTGGATCCAAGAACAGCAGGCCCTCTTGGCTGTGTTTATCATGCAATGCAACCCTCATCAACAGGGATTGTGAAACAGATTTCCTAAAGGTGAGTCACTGGCGGACATCTCAGAGATACACTGGCCTTAATTGGGTAGATAAATATCACAGGCTGCGCTCCCTGGCCCTGCAGCACTGTTGCATACATCACCGTGAATGCAGGCTGACCACCAGCAGCAGGGTGCCACTCGCTTGTCTCATCCTGGAAATTTATCTAGTTCTTCTACTGCGATGAGAGAGCATTTGGGCGCGGGGGATTTCCTCTCTCTGTGTGCTTCCTTCGCTTATAGTCGTATTAGGATCAAGTTGCAGAAGCCCTTCTGTTTTGTTAGAGTCCAGTGGTCATCATTATTCATAGAATTACAGTGTTCATGACACAGGAAGTGTTATTAGACATGAAAAAACAAACTGGTAAAATCAGAAATGGGAATAGTCTGGTATTTTAAAAGATCAGAGTCTCTGAAGTTCTGCATGAGCATCACTGCTGCTCTAAAGCAGCTTTGTAAACAAATTGCAGGGGCTGACATCTGTATTCTGCAACCATGCTGAGGGTTTTTAATAATGAGCAGTTTGTTGAATATTCATGGCGTTGGCCTTTTGAAAGCCCTCGGTGGCTGTATTACCTACGTGCTGTTTAGTCCCAATTTTCCTCCACCGAGCTCATGGGGTCGGCTGTGAAGATACAGGGCACCATCTGAGACTACATGCAGCATCTGACACATACAAACAACAGTTAAACATGCTGTATGCAAACACCTTCAGTTCTGGTGGGTGTACACAGACAACTACCACACCCATACACTTCTAAAAACATACACAAACTCTGAGAATATTCACTAATCTTCTTTAGCGCTTAAACTCTGACCTAAGGACTCACCGATGGGACAAAGAGACACGGACCGAGAGGAGTATAGCAAAATGGGTTTTGATCTTATTTCCACAAAGAGCCTTTTACAGCCAGTTTTCTTCTTTGCCACCACATGATTTAATCATAGATTTGAATTAATATTTCAGAGTAATAGCTTTATAGTTGAATTCAAACGCAACATATGATATTGCTCTGATCTTGATCTCCCAGAAGCCCAAATGACAATGTGCAAAAAAAAAAAAAAAATGTTAAAAGAGGCACGAGATTTTCCCAGCAGCAATTGGAGAATAGAAATAGAAAAATGCAGCTGCAAGTTAAACATTTTAATGTGAGCGGTGATCTAGCACATCAAATGCTGGATATTTATGAGGCTCTATAAAAAGCCCTATATGTCCTTCCTTTGTCTTCCAGGGTTGCTGTTTAAAATAGTTTAGAATTTTGGCTTGTCACGTAGAATTTTGATATATGACGGCAGCATGAACTAAAGTACAGCCACAATGACAATAAAATGCTTTTGTCTGTTTTGACACGGTACATGCTTGAAGTATGACAAACTGATGAGCAAAGGGCCAGTAAAGAGCAGATCCAAACACCCGCGGAGAGCCGAGCTCCTTTCCCATGACTGAGTGGAGTGTGTCTGCTAGCTGCCAACTGCTTTCTCCCCATTAATCACGACCCAGGTTCTAAAGTTTGAACTTCGACCTTTACCGCTGCATCAAGGCTCAGTGACAGATGGAAGCGGAGCTCTGTGTCCTCCCTTCCAATCATCTAGCTCACACACACACATATGGGCTGAGAGCTGAGATGCACAAAGTATTAACCATAGGAGGGGTCACTTGGTCACAAGCTGATATTTTGTAGCAGGAAAGCAACACACCTTGTGACTGTCTCGCTGTTTCCCTACGACAAGAAACTATCAGAAACAAGCCTTTTATGTGACTTTGCCTATCAAACACACTTTGTGCAGCTAATTGAAAAAGCAATGATCATCTTTGAAAGTGAAAAGAGAGGGCCCTGTGCAGAGGAATTTTGTTTATAAGCAAGATGTGGCTGAAAGACGCTGATTAGCATGAATAAATTAGATAGCTTATCTTTGAATTACATGCCCAGTGCAGCTCTCCCATTGAAGATTAATTGCCTTTCACAAGGTACTGCAAAAAGTTCATTTTCTTCAACTAATTTCCCTTAACTCTTGAGATTCCCACAGTGGTGCATGAAACTGGTAACAAGTTCTTCATAATCATGCTTTGTGCATCATTAACTTTATTGGATATTACTCATCAAATGTATCGATTGTGGCATTTATGGAAGCATGTTATGCACCATTAGATCACGATAGGAGTATTATCATAAACTAATGGTTAGTTGAAATTTTACATGGATCTTATCCATGGTTTTCTCAAAAGGCCAAAGATTGTTTCCCTCCTGATTTGTATCTGATCTTTGAATTATAGATTTATCACAAATAGTCTGACCAATCTGTTCACTTTGAAAAATTATCGTGTGAAATGAGTCTGGTTCTCCTCCCAATCACAGTCAACTGTACCAAACCAATCGCAACAGGGCAAGGCTTTATATAACTCAAGAAACAGATTTTCTCACTTTTTTTCTGCAACATTCGAAGCTTTCACTCACAGCCGTGAACATCACCTTTAGCAGTGCTTCATTTAATTTCAACTGGAGTGATCGCATGTTAGAGATACCCCCCCCCCCCAACACTGAAAATTTAAACTTTTAATATGTTTTTAAACCAATAGTATTCAAGCCAGTAACCAATCTCAATCTGGTTAAAACTGTTTCACTAAATTATTCTGGTAACATCCGTGCACCTGTAGGAACATATTTGAGGCTTGTGCTACAATTGTCACAATATTTTTTTTTTCCTCTCTTTCCAAGGCAATTATCACCTTGCCAGTGCTTTGCTGTTGCCATGGTATTGGTGTCATTTTGGCAGGAATCCTGCCTCGAAGCTGAAAAGTGAGCTAGTGAAATAAGCTGGGAGAAAAATACTAGATAACTCAGGGGTAACGAATGATATAATAGACAGGTTTCACTTTTCGAATGCATGTCAAGCGCATTTACAGTGATGGTGTGGGGTAAGATGCAGCATGAAAAATAAGTTTGTTAGTGTGCTTAGCTATGACCCAAAGTCCCGTGTTAAGGAACTGCACATGGCTCGCAGTTTACTGAACATATGTCCACATCAAAGACATCATTAACTGCAGTAGGAGGTTGTTCAGCTGCAGACAAAAAATATATAATCAGACTGTGCTAGTTTTCCAACACCATCTCACACTCATCGGAGCCCCGGGCGAATCCCTGCACTACATTAATATGTTAAATCACGGGATTCATTATGCGTAATGATACCATTATGGAAAAAATGTTCATCAGCTAATGTGCACTTGCCAGGAATCTCTTTGTGTCTTTAGCCATTTGTTGTCTGGTACACTCCTCACATCTCCATCCTTTATTAACCTACCCAACATCTTAGCCACAAGGAGATCCTACAATATGAAGAGAGGCCAAAAGAAGACAAGCAATAAAGGCTGATGAGATTTTATGTTTGTTATTTTTCTTCTTTATTTTCTTCCCTACTGTTCCAGCAGTGACTCCACCTCTTCTGTTGCTTCTGGGCCCAACGAAATGGAAAGAAAAAGACAATGTTGCTTCTTTTTCTGAACATTTTATTGCTTTTTATTATTGACGTATGCTTGATTGTTTGTTTCTGTTGAAAACTGAGATTGATATGTTTAATAACGTTTCGGGTGGCGCGGCAGGTGATATTGGACGTATAACAAGAGTGACTGTCAAAGTTTATCGGCAAGTAGTGGAGTATAGTTTGTCATGTTTATGAAAGAAAGTATTGCAGGCATACCAGTACGCACCCAATGTGCAGGCATAAACACAAACACATATCATCCAGTCACTGCATGAGTCACACATTTGAAATCAGTTAACAATCCACTATTGCACATTTTCTGAAGATGTGGGTACAGTTAAAGTACTACAAACTAATCGTGGCAGCTTTATGACACTCAAAGTTAATCCTTTAAGAAAGATAATCTCTCTATGTTTGTGTTTCGTTTCCTTGCCTGACACCCAATTAACAGACTTGAAGTTGGTTCTTTTATGCTGTGCGCTGTGAGGCGAGAGAATCGAAAACCAAACAGGAATAGCTGTGTGGAAGCTGTCTCATTAAAGAGGTTTATCTTACACCCCAGAAACACAGGTTTATTTTATAGGTATATCATAATCAATCCGTATTAGTGTCATCACAACAACCTGCAGTATGGGCAACTTTAGCAAGGGTATTTTTTTTGGAATAGTAGCAAGCTATTTAAAAGTTTCCCCCTGGATTTCTTTACTGTATCAAACAAAGCTGAATAATAAAATTTAAATCTGCCTGTAATGCAATTCCAAAGTGCTGCATGCTGCTGATTATAGGATATCTGTCCCCAGGCCAGCAAATGTCTGTTTTAAGAGGACTATTATAATATAACTAATATAATGTTTGGACAGGTAATATGCTTGGGGCATTCAGAGCATCTTCATCCACTTAAACATATGCGTGGTTAATGATGAATGACATTTGGCCTTTCCTTTCTTTAGTTCATCTTGTTTCTCCTGAATCATCACCCACACTGCCACAAACTACAAAGAATTACCACACTTCCCCCCCTGTGCCTCTAATTGGAAAGCTTGATGGCGGTGGGTTTTACCAGTAATGGGGTCTTACAGTTTGGTAGCAGTCCTATGAGAGACCTGTCAGGGTTCAGCGGAGAACCCAGTTGTGTGGATCTCACTCTGCAGCCACAGAAGAAAATCTTGCATTTTAATGGGGCAGGTCTGAGCATTTCTGTAATTCGAGGTGGCATCATTAGGGGTTTATTTATTCGCCTGGAATGCCTTCGTGGAGGGGAGATGATGCCTCCCAGATCATCCATGACAGCTCACGCTCTGCACCTCCTGCCGTGCTGGAGAAGAAAATTAGAGAGGAATGAGCAAACATAACAATCAGATCATCGTTAAGGAATTAGCGTGGAAAGAAAACAACAAACTGTGTATGTAGAAGGGTTATAATGTTTTGTTGTTGAAGAGCGAACCCACTCCGTAGAGTAGAGAATTTTGGATTTCGCAGGCTTTAAAAATAATGGTAAAACAAATAGTTTTGCCACTGAGTATTCAGACATCTGTAATGGTTTTCCCGTTAATGATGAACTTCTAATGTACCCACAGTCTTTCTCTAATCCACGGAAGTATTCAAACAAATTTTAAAGAATTCTCAATAGCCATGTTGCCTGAATTTGAGAACATTCTTAGTAGAGGTCTTCGGAACAACCTAAAAACTCGAGGTTCCGACCCGACCTGAATCGGGTCTCGGGTCCATTCAAAAGATGTGACTTTGGGTTCGGGTCGGAATCGGTACAGTTAGTCTCAGGTCCGGTCGGTGCTCTCTGACTGGATAAAGATAATTGGGTAAAGATATTGGCGGTGGCAGCCAATGTCAGGACTCGGGGCAGTTAAATTAATTATTCATTAACGTGGCATGTGTGTCATGAAACAATCGTGTTGCCGTAGCATGTTATTACCGGTATGGCCAGCAGCTGTAAAGCACAACAGATCGCCAACATGACAACGTTGAGTGAGAGAACATATTTACGACACGTCGTGACCGGTGTAGGCTATTAGTGTTAGCAGTTGCTACCAATAGCATCTGTATCCACAAAGAAAATAATGACTTGGATTTATTGTTGTTTACATCACTTAAACTATGCAACAACTGAACCGGGTAGAAGACAACTTTAGGTAAGAAAATCAAGTTTTATTCAACGCTAGACAACTTTTAACATGAGCAACTATCGGCTGTATTGTCTCGGTTCTATTCGGGTATCACGGTTTGGTGCGTGGTCAGAAACTAAAGACTCTGGTCGGGTCGGTTCCGGGTCCAAATATTGCAGGTCCATTCGGTTTCGGACTCCCGGACTCATGATAATAGCTCGGGTCGGGTAGGCTTCGGGTCAAATTTTCACGGGTCCATTCGGGTTCGGGTCCATAAAAGTGGACCCGTGAAGACCTCTAATTCTTAGGCTGTTGAGAGAAGAACTTGGCTGCCTGGTGGTGCAGTGGTTGGGGCAGGTGCCCCATGTACAGAAGTTTCAGTCCGGTCACGGCTTTGACCCCCAGCCTGTGCAACCCCTTGCTGCATGTCCTCCTTGCTCTCTCTGCCCCCTTTCCTGTCCTCCTTCACTGTAAATAAAGGCCACTAGTGCCAAAAAAAAAAAAAAAAGAGAGAGAGAATAACTCATATAGTCAAAGTAAAGATATTCTTGACTTAAAGGCTTTAGGAAAATTTTAAAGCGCATTTTTTTTTTTTTTTTAAATCAGAATTTTGTGTCAAAGGCCTTGTTAACACATATGCCAATCTGTAACCTCAAGTTTTGAGGTTAATGAAAACAGATAATTTTTCCACTGTTGAAATATGTACTCCCAAAACATTCCATGATATAATTTTCATGTGGAAAAAAACAAAAAACAAACAAAAAAAAAACATTTAATCAGTGTTGCTGCTTCTCGTCTCAGCAACTGTTGACCCATTCTTTGGGGGAAAAAAAAGAAAAGAAAAAAAAGAAAAAAGGAAAAAAAAATTTCTCAAACTGTCACCAAACTTTGAGCAAGCCATTGAATGAAACATGTCTGCATGTGAGTATTTAGTTTCTCAGTAGCTCATCTCTAGCACACTGCAGGGAAAGAGCTTTAATGCTTTCGAGTGAGATAATAGTAGACTGTAACACCTACCTCCGTAATTATCATCACTGTAATTTTAAAACTGTGTCCTCTCTGCTACTCTGATTTAATGTTGTTAAAAACCTTTATTACATTGCAATACTTTTTCAGCAGTGAGGAACATAAATAACAATTCAGACAAAAAAAAATTTCCCTTCAAGGTGTTTTTCTCAGAATATACAGTTATTCAGTCAACACGTCTCAGACTTTATTTTCTCAACAGTAGCTATGCAGTTTAATACTATTCAGTCCTTAGTATCAGACATCCATGTAGGCCCTGCAGCAGCATCATTTACAGTGCTTCTGTACCAACCCAAGCAAGAGGACAACCTATTAAATAATACACTTTTTTTTTTTTTTTTTTTTTTGCAATAATTGTCTAAAATCAAGGAACATCTTATTTTACCTTATATGGGTAAAGCTAAACATAGAATAGCCTCAGGAGCTTAGATAACGTTGAATGGACTTTGAAGATATGAAGCTTAAGTATGTGTTGGTTGGTGTTTGGTGTGTAACTTAGTCTACGGTTACTAACATGGAAGGTCTTCAAGTTACATTTCCTCAACTTGAGCTGTTAAGGTATTAATCCTTTATATCTTTCAAAACTAGAGCAATTATGCTCCAGTAATTGAGAACTTTAAAAAAAAAAAAAAGAAAAAAAAGCTAAGAGCTCTTCATCTAAACCTTTGAAAAGCTCCTAGCACCCGCTGGAAGGAGACAGACCCACTAGACAACCCAACCTTTTCAATTTGGTGCTATCAGACACTGAGGAGATGTGTCAACACTGGGGTCCTACAGCAGGTAAACACAGAAGTCTGACAAGTAATAACCTAGATTCAACATCACCTCCAGTCTGCTCCACTGAAGGTCCTCTACTTCCATCCCATTTAGATCGAGATCTGCAGATCAGAAAAGACTTTTATCGCCCCTGGAAAACAGAAAACTTAAGTGCTGATAATGTTTTCATGGGTACTCCCTGTCGTTATGGTTGTGAGGCATTGGGTCAACACAGGTGGTGAGCTGGTACCTTTTTGTAAATCATTGGTTTGTTTCCTTGAGCCGCACAATTCTAGTTGCAGTGTTTTGTTTTGAAATACTTTTATTAATGCTTCATTCTATATTTTGCTGTGTCATTTTTATTACCTCCGCCGAGGAGGTTATGTTTTTGCCTGCGTTTATCTGTGTACAAGATAACTCAAAAAGTTAGGGATGGATTTTGATGAAATTTTTTAGGAGATGTCAGAAATGGGAAAAGGAAGAACTGATTTCATTTTGGGTGTGATCCAGAAGAAATCCTGGATTCTGGATCAATTTCAAATTTTCAATAACATTGCGGTCAATGGGGCCAAAAATTTTGTTTCTCAATATCTCTGTTAATTATTACCCAAAACTCATGAAATTTCACTCAGGGATTGACAGTGGGAACTTCTTTCAAATTTCAAAGGCTGATCCAGATCTGATCCAGAATGCGGATTTTATCGCAATCTGTAAATCGCTATATGGGAGAACTGTTGTGCTTGACTATAAAAGTGCTATCCGAGTGCTTTTCTAGTCTTAAAATGTTATTAGAGCACTGTTTATTTTTATTTGCTTGACATTCATTCTATTAATCCTGATTATAGATGATACATTTCCAGTTGTACATTTTTAAATGACACAGACCACACATTTATTTTGAATTGATTGCACAATATTTGAGGAATAAAAACAAGGGCTGAACTTAGAAAGGAATTCATCATTGAATGGA
Organism: Hirundichthys speculiger; assembly: GCA_018398805.1. NCBI lineage: Eukaryota > Metazoa > Chordata > Actinopteri > Beloniformes > Exocoetidae > Hirundichthys > Hirundichthys speculiger. The sequence goes on along the minus strand of JAGFBZ010000961.1, from coordinate 1,007,580 downwards.
ATTTGCTTTTCTTTGCTGTGTATCTTCTTTGTTAAATCCTGTATGTTGTTGCTCACAATGGAGTGAAGAGGAGAAAATGAGGGCGGGATTCAGTGAAAATCCAGAGTTCAATGACAAAGGGGACTATGTGAATTTTAAAAAATGTTGGTGGTATGAAGAGAGAAACTGGAAATTGTCGAATCAACTTTTTCTTTGTTGCTTTTTTTAGCAGGTATCAGGCTGGATCAGAGAGTAGAATAGTTGGACCCAGATGACTGAGAATCCATTACTGTATAACACAGTCCACTGCAGAAAAGCTCCCTCTGAGATTCAAATCTTGCAGATTAAAATAGTGGCTCATAAGTCTGTGCATGTGTGTGACTGTGCATGTGGCCCTGCATGTGTTTTCAGTAAAACGCGGGTGGGTGCATGTGTGTCTCTTGTCTCTCTCTGTGTTTTCACCAGTGCAAATGCAGAAGCTTTTAACATCAAAGCTGCAAAAGGATTTAAGTGCTTCAAAAGTTTCCACTTATGATTGTAAGTGATATCCAGCAGGGACTGCTGATGAGATGCCCTCAATAGAACAGAATTACATGATTCTTTTTCTAGAATACACTTTTTCCGGGATTATTTGGATTTATTATGTGCAGACTCCAAAGCATTTAAATCTCTGGTTTTCAGAGACAAGGTTTTGTTTCGTTATAGAGAGCAGCTCATTGAGAAACAATGGCTAATATGGCTAATATATACAGTCATGGAAAAAAATATTAGACCACCATTTTTTCTTCACTTTGTTGTTCATTTTAATACTTGGTACCACTAAACGTCATCATGTGACTAAAACAGACAGAAAAGAAAACACTGAATGCATAAAAGCAGTGTTTTTGGCAGTACAATGCCATAGCTATTGATGTAAAAACTTAAGTGATTTAGGTTATAATCAAGAAAACCATGGAAAATGGTAAGATATCAGCTCTTAAATAAAACTCTTATGAGCAATCTTTGTGGTTATCGTTATGTTTGTCCAAACAAATGTACCTTTAGTTGTACCAGGCATTAAAATGAACAAGAAACTGAAGAAAACAAGGGTGGTCTAATAATTTTTTCCATGACTGTATATATTATGCAGTCTAATAAGATGAGGTTCTGGCACCCCTCCACCAGAACCAGAACTGTGAACACCTGTTTGGCTTAAAGGTTTTTTTTTTTTTTTTTTTCCCTTCCCACTTTGGGAGTTTTTTACTTGCCATTGCTTCTTTAATTAAAATGTAATAATATAAGCTATAGTTAATATTTGTTTAGGGGTCATGATCTGGGCCTCTGAAAAGCCCCTAGAGACAATCTATGCTGTAATAGATGTCATAAAAATGAAGTGGAATTGAATCAGGTTTTTACTGCAAAACTGAGAACAACCATTCACCAGCATCATTGTGGATGAATTTTTTTTTTTTATATGATCAATGCTAGTCTGGTTGTTGCTCCGCCTACATCACATGATTCATTTTACTGATTGCTTTTATCGCTGTCTAGTGGAGTCCAAAATCAAAGTCAAATCCAGAGGAGCCGGAGTCATTTTTTCTTATTGAAGAAAGAATAAGTTACATTGCCTGTTACAGAGTACATTGCTGTTGTCGTTATTTAAGTATTATTTCAGCACAAAAGATTGATATGCACCTGTGAAATTTTGTTTGTTGAAAATGTATTGCAGTCAATTAAATAACATACAGAACTGATCGAGCAGTCTCAGAGAAAATTAGGAAGAAAGAAATGTTTGCCACCTTAACTTCCACATCCTTCAGTATATAGATTTCTGAGTTTACAAAGTTTACTGAAAATCTACAATAAAGTCAAATAGATGTAGACACTCTACAAATCTCATAGCTTTAAAGTGGAGATTGTTTGCCACCAGGTGTGAAGGTGTGATGAGACTCCAAGACAAAAAGTCAGAGAGGGTTGTTTGTGTGCATCATGGGGGAGAACAAGTCAGAGCACAGTTGTGTCAGCATCTTTTTGGGAGTATATCAGCTAGAAAGTGTGGGGTGTGAAGCCAAGGCGTGCCTGTTGAAGGAAAATCAATTTGTAACCATTACATTATTTAATAAATACTTCATGGAAGTATGGAAAAACATGGAAAAACAACAACCCTATTTCACTTAAAATGTATTGCAGTCTCTTATTCCATCTTATCTTTCAGAACACTGAGTTTATTTTCATATAAATTCAATCTCAAGTATCAAGTTTTGACAGCTAAGCAAATTGTATGCGGAAGTTGACACTTATCATTTGAGGTGTGTCATCTAAGCCCAGCCCTACTAATGATGCTACTACTAATAATGCAGTCATGTAGCATTATGCTACTCTACGTATGTAAAGCATTAATGCTCAGTCCAGCTCTTGCCCAATTTGACATGGCCTATTTTTCTCTAAAGGACACTCAGAGCAACTCATTACCATCTTTTGTTCAGTTCATTTTGTATTTTCTTCAGTTTTCCAGGTTTAAGTTGATGTTTTTTGATTTGAATACAGTTGACACCAGGTAAAATACATCAAGCAGATAGAATAGGTCAAACAGACTGATTATACTTTTAAAATGTGAAAGTTTATTTTCTGTCCTAATAAATTAACTCACAACAATATACAACAATAATCAACAATATATCAAAAGTGCCTTTACGTGTTTTGACAAAACCTTTTTAGCATGTTATGCCATGATAAATGGCAAACTTTTACTTTTTAACTTCTTCACAAAGGGCATGACTTGTATCGTTTTGGCACAGTGTAAATAAACACACAGTACATGCCAGTGACATCCTTAGATCAAACCATGAGTTGGACAATGCTCCTTTTCTGTGTGCTACGTCTGCTGCAGTCTGATAAAACCCAGACGCAGCTGCTTATAGATTTTTATTTGGCCAGGAGATGAGCATCTTCCAGAGAGGGGCACTTGTTTTACTCACTGACATCTTAATGACGGGTGGTGATAAAGGTTCAACAGAAAAATAGGGTTAGGGTTTCTCCATTCACCTTTGAACCTGATGATGTATGCTAATGGACCTAACTGTTGTCCCACACTTATCTTTCACAATCTCTCCATCATCCCATTAGTACCTCTGTTACTAACAAGAGCTCATCGTGTTGAGACACAACTGTGGATGTTAGCATGTTAGATTAGCTTTTGATTTTAGCCAACTGCTGGAAATTTCTAACTGAATTCAGTCTACTTTGTAATATTACAGTGGGAGAAGGAGAGTATATTTAATTAAGTCCTTAATAAGCCTGCCAGCCAAATCAGCATGTTTTCCTTCTATCTGATGAAAAACAATCAAACAAACAATGATAACAAAAAAAAGAAAAACTGTTATTTGCCTTCAATTAATTAAAAGTAGCTCCCTTTTGTTGTCCATGTTAAAATAGATATAAAACCCCTTTGAGGTGCCCTGATGCTCACAAGTAATGGCCTGGCCTGTTATCTTCTCTTACCAAGGCACATTTTCATGTCCGTCTCCTTTTCTCACTGTCTTAACACTCTTTAACTGAAGGCTGGTTTATGCATCTTTAGTCATGACTGAAAATGTCATCAGAGCAGGTGGATAAAAGTGATTGGCAAGAGGGAATATCAAGTCTCAAGTGGAAAATATTCAACAGAAAGGATTTGTGATTTTCTTTTTTTTTTTCCCCGTACAGTAAAGTTAAGAAACATTTCTTGACTGAAAGCTGAAACACTTGTAATTCCCCACCATAAATAGAATCACTACAGCTGTCTTTACTCTCAAATGGAGACTTACACAAAGATCACCTTGGTGCACGAAAGAGAGATTTCAGTTTGAGAACTTAATCTTGTTTTTGTGCTTCCTTTCATTCTTTTCTTGTAGTTCCTCCCAAGATATATGACATTTCCTCTGACATCACAGTGAACGAGGGCAGCAATGTGTCGCTCATCTGCACAGCCAGTGGGAAACCTGAGCCAACCATTTCCTGGAGACACATAACCCCATTAGGTGAGTTCACTTCATGTCTCACATATGCTAATGAGAGGAGCAATTGGTAAATGGGTGGATGGGTTCATGAATTCATAAATTCTGGGATGGATGGACGGATGGTTGGATAGCTAGATGGAAGAATAGAGAGCAAAAATGAGGATGATCAATAGGTGATTGTATGTGAAGGCAAGACCGCAAGCGAAGCTGCGGTGGAGAAAGATTTTAGAAAAAAGAAACGATGCTGTGAGGGATAAATGAATGAATTTTATTTTGAAAATCTTGGCTCATTCCTTTATTGATACAGTTTTTACAAACTGATAGATAAGAGCATTTTCTTAATCGCCCAAGGCACGAAATCAGACATTTTCAGTGCTGAAGAGTTGTTAAAAAAGTGCAGCTCACACCCTTCAAATTTGCTTTGGCAGATGGTAAACTATCATTTAGGGTGCATTACAAATAATATCTTTTTTTATTATCGTTGGGCACACACGTAATTAAATTATATAAATCCTGAATCTTTCCTTTGAAAACTCATTCCAAAGCATTTAGCTGCTGCTCCAAAGCCCCCAACCAGCCACTTCTAGTCCTCCCTCATTTTCATATTAATGGATTAGAGCATGCAGTGCTTATCTGATAGCTCTGAGGATGACTGCATTTATCTTATGGCTGTCAACTTCGCCTTTCTGGCATGCTTGCCCTGATTGCATTAGGGGAGTTTTCAGAAGATGATCAAAAGAGAGCCGTTCTAAAAGTCCAAGTGGCAGTCACTCGTTCTACTTTGAAGTGTCCACACTTTGAAGTATGCCAGGGAAGGAAATGATATGCTGGTCAAATGAAAGAGCCCATGACTTAATGTAATCACAGACTGTCTCCTAGGACATCAGAAAAGAAGCTATTTGCCATGAGATCTTTGAGTCAGCTGTAACATGTGCGATTTGTCCAAAAGACGTGGTACAACTGAAAGGTTGTAATAGGCTAATTACCTATTGATGGAATTCCATTAACTCTTGGATATGCAGAGCAATCTGCTCCAACTTGCAGGCAACTTGAACATCCACAGCATATGGAAATATTTATTCATTTGTGAATAATCCATCAAATAGTAGCAGACTTTCAATGAACCAGGGTGAACCTGAGTTACTTGAACTATAATTGCTAATGGATTCATGAGCTCTCTAAATACTTGTTATTACTTGCAAGGTGCAAATATAATCATAACTGTATCGTTATTTATAAAAGTCACACAGATTAGAAGTTAAAAAAGAATAAAGCCATGGGAGATGTTGAAAAAGTAATAACATTCACTACCTAAAATCTTCACCCTAACTTTAAAATTTCCAAAGTAGGATGCATGCAAAATGCATGCTACTTTGCAAAATACTGGTTTAGCATATAGCATGAACAATTTTCTCCAGATTGGAAAATGGTGTAGTTTTTAATTATGAGCTGTCACAGGTGAAATACCAATGGTGCGACAGTTGATGAATGAGACAACAACACAGTAAGGAGCTTTGGATCTACTAATTATGCTACATAAACATTGTATATTTATTGTAACATGAGCTTACCCTGACTCATGCTTAACTACTACTTGCTCTCCCTCAGTCTGTATGAGGTCTGGATCATGCCCACAAGTGTTCGGTACAAGGAAGTACAGTTCTTTATGGATGAGTTGACTTCACTAATACATCACTAAAGCCAGCTTGTTTCTGCCATGGGAGACAAACCTCTTCTCTAGTTATTTTGATTTTTTTTTTTTTTTTTTAAGTGGGCTATCTGGCACACCCACTTTTGACTATTTTGTCGTTTTGTGTATATTTGCATCTGGCCTTACTGCCAATCAGCAAGCGTCCAGCAAAGAACAAACTTTCTGTATTCACTTAATGGTGCCCCATAAATTGTCTATTCAGTTCAATACAGGACAATATTTTATCTCCGTTTCTGAGTTTACAAAGTTGATACATGCTCTTTAATTACAGAAAGGTATACAGGAGCAAGCACTCGCCTGTTTTCACTTGTGCATGCATGTCCAGTGATTATTTATGATCCATGATGGCAATGGTGAAATGATGGAGATGGTTTTACAGATGCTGAGCTGAGACAATGATAGGTATCACTTTTTTTCTTTAAAACTGCTGTTGTAACCAGCACAGACGAGCGCTGGCTTAGACTGATCCTTTGATCAGTTTTACGTTCTACAATTGATGAGTTACGTATCACCCCCTCCTTTCTCCTCTGACTGTAGCAGCTGTCTGGCAGACAGCTACTGTATTTGTCAAGAAATATAAATTCCAGGATTCAAGGACATGGAACAGAGGAGAATAGAGCCTACCCAGGTACCGGGTAGCATAATCTGGAAGTAGAGGTCTTCGGAACAACCCGAAAACCAGAGGTTCCGACCCGACCTAAATCGGGTCTAGGGTCCATTCAAAAGATGTGACTCCAGGTTCGGGTCAGAATCAGTAGTTAGTCTTGGGTCTGGTCGGTGCTCTCTGAAAGGCTGGGTCCGCGTTTACTCGAGAGAGAGGTAAAGATGTTGCCAGTGGCAGCCAATGTCAGGACTCAGGGCAGTTTAATTAACTATTCATTAACGTGGCGTATTTGTCATGAAACAATCGTGTTGCTGTAGCGTGTTATTACCGGTATCTCCGACAGCTGTAAAGCACAACGGATCACCAACATGACAACGTTGGATGAGAGAACACATTTACGACACGTCCTGACCGGTGTAGGCTATCAGTGTTAGCAGTTGCTACCAATAGCATATGTATCCACAAAGAAAATAACAACTTGGATTTATTGTTGTTTACATTCAATTCAATTTAATTCAATTTTATGTGTATAGCATCTGTTACAATGTCAGTTGTCTCTAGGTGCTTTACAGAGACCCAGAGCATGACCCCCGAGGAAATATAATTAATTAAAGTTATAATATTAAATCCAATCAAGGATTATGGCAAGTAAAAAACTCCCACAGAGGGAGAAAAAAAACCTTTAAGCCAAACAGTGGCAAGGAAAAAACTCCACATTAAGAGAAAGAAACCTTGAGCAGGACCTGGCTCATATGGGGGGACCTTCCTGCTGAAGGCTGAAGATATGTGATTTATACTCTGTGGCACTGCAGTAGTACACCAAGATTGTTTTAAGCTAGAAAATTATTTAAAATCAATTATCTGTGTTGCTTGTTTTGGCTTGTTGCTTTCTTTACCAGAAGTGGTCGTGTCTGCAAAAAGCCCTAAATGTAATGCATTATAACTAGTGCTGCCACCTAGGGGATTAGATTAGTAGGACTTTCATGGGACCCAGCCAGGCTCTATTGTAAACACACAGCCATGCAGAGATAGAAATTACATGCCCTTGTGTAAATAGGATGAATAATGTAAGGCTTTTTAGTTTGTTTAATAAAAGAACAAGATATAGAGCTACTCAGTTGAAAAGGTAACCTCAAATGACTTTTGTTGTCATCTAGTGATGTATAGAAAATAAAATTTGCTTTGTACTTCAAGAAGGGTCGGGTGTGGTGTCGGGGAGATGAGCTGCCCCCCTATTATAATGTTAGAGAAAACACTGTTTTGCAGAAAGATGTCAAGCTGTCCCTCGAAAACAACTTTGGGTGGGAGCATATGTTGTTTCAAAACCTGTACATACCTTTCAGCATTGATTTTTTTTTTTTTTTTTAGATGTGCAAGCTGTTCATTTCATAGACACTAATTGGCCATCAGAAACACCATCATTCCATCAGGGATACGGGTTTTGGGACTGCGCACTGATAAAAAGCTGGATGATCCTCTTCTTCTTTAGTTTTGAGGATGCAGCGTCCATAATTTCTAAAAAGAATTTTAAATACCTAACAAGACAGTTTTTTTTCAGTCCATTTTAATAGATAGATAGATAGATGTACTTTATTGATCCCAAACTGGGAAATTGCTGGGTTTTTTTTTTTAGATAGATAGAAAAAAATAAAATTAAATTAACTTTAAATTAAATTAAATTAACTTTATCCCAGAGGACACAAACCCTGATTTCTACATCATGTTCACATATAGCTTTATCTTTGGATGATCGAACTTGCGGTTTATGCATTTGCCCATAGATTTCTCTAGATTCTCTGAATTTTTATATTATATTAAGTACTCTAGACTATAAATGTTACACATTTTCATGCTATTGACAATTATTCTGAAACTGTTTCATGCTTTGAAGATGCATTTTTTTTTTTTTTTGCAGGTTAATGAAACCCTGCCCATCTTTACTTTTGAGAGTCTCTTTCTCTCAAAGATGATCTTTTTATACCCAACCTGTCACTAACCTGTTGCCATTTGATTCTGTTTTTATTTACTTTTACACAAGGTTACAAATTCCTTTGTAAAGGGGCTGTATACTCACGGCATAGAATGCTGCTATGTTCTCTTTAGTGGGAGTTGTGGCTTTTCTTGGCATGAGGTCAAGCAGGTGCAATGGCTATAAAGTGACAAATATGTCTACCTGGCAGGATTTCTTTGCCTCAGTTCTCTTCGACATGTAGGCATTTTGAAGTGGAGGTGGGGATTTATGCACCCGAGACAGCTCTGCTACAGCAGGTACTGAAGTTTGACAGAATGATAAATTGCCCTGATTTACTGTCAAGTTTGTATTTCCACTCTTGATTGTTTACTGTTTGCATATTTGCCTTTCTCTCCAACCTGCCAAGCAGCTAACTCCCAACTAAGAATAAACTTTATGTGCCAATTTAAATACGTCCATAAACTGTTTATTCAGAAAATAATTTGGCTCAGTATCTGTGCTGAAAAGGTTGAAACGTGCTCTTCAGTTGCAGAAAGAGGCAAGAATTTAAAAAATACCATTGCATTTTTGACAAAAATTATGTTATGTAGACAAGTTTAATTTTCTATATAAATGTCATTCTAGGTGCCAAATTTCTGAGAAGCTTGGGATGGTTACTGCATGATAATGGGGGGTCATATGACTGGAAGGCCTGTGATAAAAGCTCCTACATAAGGATGAAATTTTCATGTGGAAAGTGAGTCTTTCATTCTTATGAACCGCTGCTAATGGCTTTAAGCAACGATTGTGCTCCAGACCAGAGGACCAAGAAAAAAACAAAGCAAAAACATTTTAATGCAGTTGCTTTATTCCCACCTTTGGGCCCCCAGATTTTAATGTCACTAAAACATGTTTTAAAACAAGGTGTAGGGTTTAAATAAAATATAAATTTTGCAAACAGTAAGTACCATTATTAGAAGAGGAACATTTCAGTGGTCCCAGAAGCCACTTTGTCTTTGTTAAATCATGTCTTGACATTCTTTCTTACTTTTCTGCTTAAGCTTACAGTTGCATAAGTGCAGGCTTTCAGGGAAATGGCTACATGTGAAGCACAGTACAGTTCCTCTTCACTCTTTCACAGGCCATAGAAAGGGGAGGAGAATAGCCTTTAACATGGTCTCTTTCCAATCTTGCTTGGTAGTGTGGACGGTAGGGGAAATTGCTTTGATAAGCTTTTTCCATTGAGATTTGAATCCATGGGATAGAAGTATGACCTTTGAAAAGGCTCACTGGAAGAGTGAACATATTTGATTATTTTTTTCTTCTCTCTTGTTATGCCATTAAACTGAGACACATTTTTTTCTTTCTTTCCAAGCAGTTACAGTAAATTTATCAATACTAAGCTGTAAATGTTTTGTTGTGACTCTTTATTGAAGTGGATGGGACATATCTTCCCCAAACAACACTCTCTGAAAAAATAGGCATGAGCATTGTCTGACACTGACATCTTCAAACAGCATGACTGCTGTCTCTTACTTAAAATGATATCCAATAGATTTTAGTGCTGAGCTAAATGATGGCAGCACAGTACTGTACCTCAATCAGCTTTCAAGTGAGCAGTATGACCAAATAAATAAATAAATACAAAGCAAGGTTTTGGCAATCTGCTAACCAAGGACGCTTTTCAGCAATTTGTTCATTTGCTTTGCATGAATTATTGGGTGCAACTTCCGGCGTACCCGAACCAGCGTTTGTTTACATGCTGAGAGTATGCGCTAATCCTCTTTCTTTGTGCGTTAGGGGCATAAAACATGTGGGAACACTACTTGTCACAGCTCAAACGTGCCAGTTATCATACCTCTGCCTACTGCTATTGAGGGATGAGAAGACGACCTGAAGAAGTGGCCGCCAATAACTTATACTAGCATGTTTAGCTACTTTATTGACTCTGCTGCCTCTGACCGTGTAGCGATGAAAAATCTGAAAAGCTCTGAGGCATATCAGTATCTACACAGTAGTGGGTTTTAGTTTCAACCTCAGGTAAAGTTCTGCTGAAGTACTGTGGAAGGTAAATGATTGTTCTGGTAGTTTTAACAATAATTTTAATTGCATTTTGTAATGACAGTGTGTTACTGTTGTTTATATTAGAACTTTATTTTCAGCATAAAGCAAATACATTTTAAACATCATAAAGTAGACCACATTCATGAAGGCTCATCAACATCAGATCCCACAAGAGTTCCATCAGCAGAGAACGCCACCTAAACCTTTCAAGGATCAAATGAATTTCAGACTTATGTCAGCTCTTCCAAGATGGCTCTACTATTTCAGCTGCAGGGTTAGGGTCCTTTAGGGATGAGATCACCTCATCTCCAGCACATACATTGTCCAGAAACCCTGAGCTCTGTGATGTTCCTGTCACTGCATTTGCCACCATAAGCATCTAAAATAAACATCATAACTTTGGGTGGATTCTTCAAGTTCAGATTTTTCAGCCACATTCTTTTTAATTCTAAATCAATTCTGGATGGATATCCCTGTATGAGCAAAATGCACATGCTAAATGGCAATAATCTGCTTCTTTGAGCCTGTCAGTCATAACAGAAGTACTTTTATGTGGACATGATCAATTGTCTTAACGACTGAGTTGTAACTGTTTGGAAAAACTGTATAATTGAAGGGTCACAAATATGTCTTTAAGCAGTCCAGCACCTGCAAATGTGTATTCCTACCCACACTGCATTTGAGTAAATATGTTAACACACAAAGTAACAGCGTGGTAATTTTATGGGTCACGGAGGTGGAAGCACATCCAATCAGATGTGACCTAAGGCTGCTTTGGCCCAGTTCCACTTTTTGGATTTTTGTGAGCTCAGATGGGCAGCCAGGGGTTATGAATCAAGGCAGACTAACAGACCGTTTTTTTCAGACAGTCCCTCAGTGTGATTCTACCCCTTCAACTGGCCCACACCTTGAGATGGGGCCAGAAGGCAGCACTGCACAATGTAGCAGCGTGGGTTGTTCTCCATTTTCAAGAGTTAAATGGATAAATTGATGTAGAAAATGCTGCTCTGTGCTATAATGGATTCTTCAGCGATGCCTGCCCTATCTGTATATTGCAGCCCTGAAGGAAGTGTACCCTCAGCTCCCCTACACAATGTGGGAAATTGCTTACTGCAACAGCACTTAGCCAAGCACTGACACTGAATACAGAATTAACCTTGCTATGATTTCTTTAATTTGCTAAGAGTGACATCTCCCTCCACTGAGAGGGGCTTCTGTCAGTTTCAAATATCTCTCAGCATGCTCTCACACAACTCATCTTTGATCCCTTGATGGTTTCAGATTACTCACACCAACAGCAGTGATTATTTTCTTTCTTTCTTTTTGAAAAATTTTCAAAATATTTGATATGTCTTTTGTCTAGTGTAATGCGAGGTTTGAGCATGTAACATACAATGTTTGCCAATCTATATATCAAGGGTGGAATTCTTGTTTAATGGTTTCTTTGACCTTTGCAAAGCCCCCATCCTGCTGTAATCGATTGGAACACCATTTGCAGCAGAGGCAGAATGATGCAACTGGATCCTGAAATGATGTATTGGCTTTCATTTATTAAGAAAGACTCCACCGTGTTCTTTTTTTTTTTTTTTAATGGAAATTTATCTTGTTGTTTCAGAAGGATCTGTTTTTTGTATTTGTTTAAATTCAAGAGCAAATCTATTCAGCAAAAAGCTCAGTTATAGAATGGATGTTATATGTTATAGTTTAAATTGTCCAATGCAGCAATCTGCAGGATTTATTTGTCATTTTTAAGATATCAATCTTAAGGGAAAAAATCTCTTTTTGGCAATATTACAATATTCATAATGTTGCAGCTGTCATAAATAAAAGGAAAGATTTTAGACTTTTGTTTAATTGTCAACACCCTGCTCAAGAAGTCATGAGTACATGAATGAATTTACTCTTGTACATACACTATCTTACAGTATCTTACACACAGTATATGACAAGTACTTGTGAGCTTGTCGTTTTGACCAGACAAAAACAAAACTTACTTCTGAAATTAATTTACAAAAGTGAAAAAGAAAAAAAAAACATACAGTAGGTGCAGTTCAGAAGACTCACCTACAATGCTTTTAAGACCACAGGAGACTCGAGGTTTATGTTATACTTAGTCAAACAATAAATCAGATGAAGACACTAATTTTGGTATCTATTGTGATAATCTATTTTGGCGTGTGTGGTTACAAATTAAGCAGTTCAGACAGGAGCAGTTTGTTCTGCAGTCAAGCATCTAAAATTGTGTTAATCTGCCAACAGAGATACGACCAGAACATTCCAATAAAAACCAATGGACTCTACCAGAACCAGCACAAGTTAGCGGATCAGAAGCCTATAAATGACCAATGAACACAAACATATCTTGTTTCGAGTGAAGTATAGTAGTACATATAAACAGTTGTGTATAGACAACTGTGTAACTACCTTCTTGTACAATTACTAGCTTTACGTAATTGTCACAAAAATCTACTTTTAAATCTCATGACAATAAAATTACTTACTGTTGATCCACGGCTCAGGACAATGAGCAGTCACACAAGACTTAAACAATTATTAAGTCATTAAAGCATAACATGACGTTATCCCATAATGACTAATGTTGTAGCCCACATATCATCCTTCAATTTCTGTAAAATTGTGTATATAAATAAGCTTTAAACCTGCCGATGGCTATAACCTTGATGTCACTGCTTGTCAACACAGATGGAACCGTGGACTTAAATACCTACTGTAGAGGTTATGCACATTCGTGGACAGTACAATAATGGTGTATCCAAAAAAAAAGTAGAAAGAAATATTTGGTGTAATCATTTGTCTTGTCCAGTTATGTTTCCTCCTGTGAAACAAGAACCTTTTTACAACCTTTGTAACAGAGTTAAGAGCATGTAGAAGATAAATTGAGAGTATGATAGTTATAATTATCATCACAAATGGAGGTCCCTAGTTGACTTTCATTTCCTGAAGCAAATTACAAGTAATGCATCTTGACAACAGAAGGTTCTTCTGGCATCCCACATGAATTAATAAAGGTGGAGAAACTCTCTTCTCCACCTCATGCTCTCTGATCTCTGTGGTACCTCTTCCTTGCAGCTACTGCCATAGCCATGTTCAAAATTCATCCATCTTTCCTTTTTTTTCTTATCTAAGCATCATTTTGTTCAGGGTCATGGAGGAAGGTGTCATAGGGTGAGATGTGGCGTAGACACTGGACAGGTTGCCTGTTCCTGAGAGGACCCACACATAAAACCTCTGGGTTTCAAACAGCAGGAAAGGGAGTACTGCAAAAGCAAACTTTAGTAAATCTCACTGATTTCTTCATTCAAATAAAACCTCAAATGAGAAAGAGTGGAAATAATGTTGTAAATGGAGAGAGAAGAACAAATGCTGTATTCTAACTTCTGCTTCGACTTTTTTTTCTTCGCTGTATTAAATCAAGTATTAACCCAAGATTATTTCTCTTCAGCTTAATTTCAGTTCAAAAAATACATGCATTTTTGCATTATGGGCATTGTTGTCCTGACTTTTTCTGATTTTTCAGACGATTACCCTAATGTGACCAATGAAACCGACTTCCCACCAATGCCAAATGAATAACTGATTGTGTGTCCAACAATAAGTATGTATACTCTCCTGCGGAAACTGGCGTATTTCATTTAGCCATTTGGCAAATGGTCTTGGAATGGACAACAATTCCTGGCCTCATGGGTCAGAGCTTTTGATTTCCTTGTCCTTGTTCCAGTAAAAGATAGGAGCGCACACAATAGATTTATATGTCTTGTCTATAATAATTTGCCACAGCTGTGAAATACAGTGAAGCATAACATCAAGGGCAATCTTTAGGTCAAACGTGTACAGCAATTTTTTTGTGTATGTAGATGAGGAGATGGGGGCAACCACTGGATGGCACAACAGCCAAATACAAATACTCATTCCATCAAATATGTATTTCCTTTTCCCTTTCATTCTTTTCCATTATTTATTTTCAAAGCTTTAGTGCTATATTATGAAAAAACCAAGTGCTGGTTCACAAGTTGTAATTACAACTATTAATAAGGTACCACATATGTAAATGTGTCACATGTGGAATGGTTTTCTTATCTGATACCTCTGTTCACCATATATTATATGCTTGCCTTCAAAATTATTGCAGATTACAGTTTAAACAGCCATACTAATAAAAGTGAGCTCCATCTTCAAAGTTACAATAATTCATTGTCTGTGAAAAACAGACTGGAAACACTTCAAGTAAGACCAATCTACCCTACATTGTTCTCTTTACAAAGGGGCACCTGATGCTTTAGCCTTTAATTCATAATCCATGCAGTCACTTTGTCTTCGTTGATCCACTTGACCATAATATTTTGTCTCACCAATGCCTACATTAGTGCTGGGCAATATGGAAAAAATCATATATCACGATATGGACTATTTTATATCACGATAACGATATATATCACGATATACCATAATAAAGTATGTTTTCAATTATTCTCTGAAAAGTTTGACAAAAATTTCATTGCTTACTTTTCAACTTTATTTTGAAGGGACATTTAGCTGAACTGTCACAAACATACATTTTAGTGCAGCAAAAACAGGTAGGTACAGAGGTACAGTAGCTTTCACATTTTTTTTTAAAGTGCACAACAGTTTCTGAGAGGAAAAACACATTTTTGCACTGAAGTTCAGCTATAGAAAATAAACACAAATTATTTTTCAACTTTCTGAAATCTGTAACCTTGTAGTGCAAAGTTTGCAAACCAATATAAAGTGTCTAAAGTAAACATCAGGGTTGAAGAGAACTCTGTTTAAGGCATTAACCATGAATAAAAGTGCAAACATAAAAGGCTACTTTGTAGAAGTAGATATGATTCTATCAAATTTATAGTTGCAGGTTATTTAATTACATATTTGCTGTAATAATTGATAAAATTAGGTTAGAAATGATAGAAGAGAAATGGCACGATATACACTTTTATATTGTCCCCACGATATGTATCGTCATATTGCCCAGCACTAGCCTACATGTGTCTTATTTCAAATCTATAACAAATGCGTGCAATAACCAACAGAACTTTACTCAAATTAGTCTGTTTTAAAATATTTGACCATGTAAACAATGCCTGCTGGGACACCTAAATGAGAGCAATAATTTGCAACATAATCATCAATATCCTAGTACAGAAGGAAAACTGATGCCATATCCTCAGATGCTTAATTTGCAATCATTTTAAAGAACAGGTACTAAAATGTAATCATTAGGCAAATGATATATTGCAAGAAGACCAATTAATTTAAGTTGTAAATACACACACACACACACACACACACGCTCATTTCCTTATGCAGCATACATGCATGTCACTAAAGCATAAGAGATTTTCCTCACAAATGACAGCAGGCTATAACTTAAACATGTGCCATATCAATAGTGAAAAACAAAGAATTTTTCTGTATTTATTTGCACTGTTTTGAGGCAGATGTAATGTATTTTACCAGGAGATGAGGTGTCTGTGGGAGCTTGCTTAACATGAGACCTACTTGTTCAGTGAAACATATAATGTCTAATCCCACTGCATCTGTTGTACTGTAACATTAATTTTAGCAACACATATCAGGTTGTTGCTGATGTGTGGTGCTTTGTAACGATTGCAACCAATTTTGAAAATACCCTGCTGTATATTTTACTGAAGTACTGTTATTTCAAGAGCTAATATGCCAGAGCAATGTTCTGCACTATATTATTCTTATAATTATCCTATTCCTTAAATCAAACCTGCGCTGCACCATTTCATTGCTCTTCCAACATCACTTTTTAATTGAAAAAAACAAAAGCTCTTTGCTCACTATAAATGCTTTTGCATTTTTGCATTGATTCTAATCCATTAATTGTGCTGTGGATTACCACAAAACAATGTGTTATGCCTCCATCCCTGTTCACTCTTGGCGTATAACAGGTTTGTTACTCAGACGCATCCTGCACTTGTTTCTGGATCAGTTTGTCAAACATGTTCTATGGTTTGCTGCTGTTTGTGTTGCCACTAGTATTGATGCCAAGACTCTTGGTCTCCCGTGATTCCACCACAACAGCGAGAGACAGGGAAGCTCATTATTAACAGGGATTTCATAGTGGTTAGAAGATAAAAGTGCCTCAGTGTTGGTGAATAAGGACGTGGTATCATATCAGACTTCAGCTCATTTGCAGAGAAGATTGGCTGCACAAAGTGGCTGCACGCCCTCCAAACGCGTCTACGCATCTCCCATCCCAAACCACCCTTTACCACCGTGAAAAGTCGTGTATAGATTTCACACTGAGCATCACTGGGTTGGAAATTAATTGTGGTCCTGGGAGAATTTTCCACAGTCTCAGTTATACAGAAAGAGAGTTGGTGCCTGCTGAGATGTTAGAGCAGTTTATCACACACAGACACAAAGAGACACAGGGTGAGAGAGTCACGTTATTTATTTATCTATTTAAATGATCAAATAGTCTAGAATATCTGATGTGATCATCTAATGTTTCACCAGTGTGATGAATTCATATTTATTCTATTGAACCATCTCCATGCCTTATTGGCAGGTCACACTACTAGGTCAAATACCAAATTATTTTTTTTTGTTACATGATATGTATTTCAACATTTTCTATTGATATTGATATTTCTATGACAGAACACAATGGCCTTGATTTACTAAACTGGACAAATGTGTGTGTGTTTGCACATCACGCAGAGCGCAGATGTGAGTGTCCAGTTGTACAGTTGAGGTCCTGAAATTACAATAATCTACAAACACAGGTGTCAGCTGCTGTCACACATGCCCAAAGCAGTCTACTGAGAGCAGCCCAAATTATCATTAAGTTGCAACCAACATCTTTAAATATCAAAAGCCTGTGATTTACTAAAGACACAAATGCAGCTTGAATTTGTTGCCATATGATTTTGTTACAATATACCATACAGCTACATACGTATGAAAGGTGAAAGAATGAAACATTTTATCTCTGTTTTCAGCTACATTTGATTATTTAATACAAGTGGAAATTAAGAGAAGGGCAGCACAGCGGCTTAGTGGTTAGCACTGTTAGTGGTTGTACTGTTAGTGGTTAGCACTGTTAGTGTTAGTGGTTACTGTTAGTGGTTAGTACTGTTAGTGGTTAGCACTGTTAGCAGTTAGCACTGTTGCCTCACCGCTAGAAGGTTCCTGGTTCAAACCTCAGCAGGGGCCTTTCTGTGTGGAGTTTGCATGTTCTCCCTGTGTTTGCTTGGGTTTCCTCATGGTACTCCGGGTTCCTCCCACAGTCCAAAGACATGCATGTCAGGTTAATTGGTGGTTCTAAATTGCCCGTAGGAGTGATTGTGAGTGTGTGTGGTTGTTTGTCTACATGTGGCCCTTCGATGGACTGGTGACCTGTCCAGGGTGGACCCCTGCCTTTCGCCCAAAGAGAGCTGGTATAGGCTCCAGCAGATCCCCGTGACCCTGCATAGGATTAAACGGGTATAGATAATGGATGGAATGAAAAGAAAAAACACACAAACACAAAGTCGCTAACTTGGTAACAATGAAAAGTAGTTGTTAGTCTACAGCTGAGCTCCTGGTTGACAAATACAGAATGAAAGGGGAGACCAGTGACATAGCATGAGTAAAGGCTCTTTCAGACTTGACAGTTTTTGGCCCACTTTGCCAGTCACAAAGTTTGCCAACTCGTCAGTAGCAAATTGGCAGGAGGTCAAGAGTTGGGAAGAAATCCTTATGTGTGAAAAAGTCAAAGAACTCACCGTTGCATTACAGAGCCATTGCAGATGGCCGTCAAATATTAAACAAACCAAATATCCGTTGGTGTCGGGGGAATCCTTGGATGAGCTACAGCCAATGAGACGACAATTCATCACATGAGATCACTCTGAGGAAGGGAATCCCAAAGGCGTAACCAGTGAAGCAAGGGGTGACACACACCATGATAATGACAATATGACAATATAGCAGGTAGCTATTTTTCCATTGGAAAAGATTCTTTTCTGCAGTTCAACACAGACAGTCTCTGCTGCATCTGTGTGCTGAACGAAATCAGAGCACAAACAGCTTGCAACATCTGTTCCCTCCCGTGGTCCCTTTTCAAATAATCAACTTTGCTGTGAGCATGGTTGTGCCTTCACCATGTATGTTTGCTGATAAAATAGGGTTTTGGATGCCAGTCGAGCGGCTGAGTCGCTGTCAGATCCTGTAGTGCGTGACAGCAACTTCAGGACAGATTCACAAATTGGTACAACTTTTCTGGGAAAAAAATGTGTCACATTGTATGGAAATAAACAGTGTTGTTTCATTTCATAATGTTTGAAAAAGTACCAAGAAAACTTTGAGCTTCACCTTTTAATTATTTTTAATGGTAATTAACTGTTCAATTCTGATTAACTGAGCACACTCCAGACTAAGATTTTTAATTAGGAGCACTGTAACCTCTAACTGAACATTATTTTTGGACCACAACCACAAAAAGCAGAGGGTTGGATATACTGACAAAACACAAGACCCTGTTGCTTCCTGTTTTTCATCATGAAATAAAAAAATCCAGAAATTTGCATGTCACACTTCAGCAAGAAGTGGTGAAAAAAAAAAAAAAAAAAAAAACTCACATTGGCTCGAAAAGCAGTTGCAAAATATGTATCATCTGCAGCACTGGATCCTTAAATATTTTACCACACCCTAGGGTGATGTATTGATTTCTGATTAACAGTGTCAGCTTCAATGATAGCAAGTTTACTCTTTAGACAACAAAAGGATCACATTGAAGAGCTGGGACAATAAAGAACTTTATAAATGACTGACATAATTAACTGATCACTATAATACATCCCAGTTCATTTTTTATACACCATTAAATTAACTATTCATTGACGTGCTGATGTTAAATAATACAATAAGCGGCAAACTCTCACCACTGATAGAGGTAAACTTCATTTACATCCTTTTGTTCTTGATAGAACTATGCCAGAGCTAGTGTTTGTTTTTCAGCTTTTGTTTCTCTGGCTTTGAACTCGCAAATACACGTGGCATCCCTGCTGCCACTGGTGTGTGAATGTTCATGTGAATGGGTGAGTGGAAAACACCTCTAAAGCAACTTTGTAGGAGCTGGACTTGCACACCGTTCTGTATCTTGATGTCTTCTCATTCTGTTCCTAATAAAAATGAAAAAAACCTGTAACAGTGTTAGTTTATTTTGATTTTCTGTTAATTTGGGTGGACATGACTGTGTGGAGTTGCACATCCGCATTCTAGCCGCCATGTCAGTCATGGTGCTTTGCTGCTTCTGCCTTTGACGCCACCAGCTAAGTATAAAACACTGACATGTCCAGTGAGCCATCAAATCTGTCTGTCTTTCCAGGAGGTAGCTCTAACTGCAAATGATGAGCGGCTGGCTGACAGTACACCATTACTTCCTGCCACAATAGTAATATACAGTTAATAGTTAAATGCACTACTGATCCACTGCTATTTTAGAACGCAAGGAAGGCAATCAGGAGGTCAATAAATGCCTAATTGTGTTGTGTCTTCTGCTTAGGCTTAAACATGAAAGCTGTGCATCACAAATGAGTTTTCCACACACTAACTATAAACCACAGAGAGCCCAGCATTGCTGATTTTGTGTGTGTGTGTGGTGTGTTTGTATTACGTGCTGGCATGTTATAAGTACTTTGCTTCCATTTTTCTCTATCCAGGCAGGAAGTATGACAGTGGCGAATATCTAAACATCACTGGCATCACAAGGGACCAGGCTGGAGACTATGAATGCAGCGCTTTAAATGACATCGCCTCTCCTGACACCAAAACAGTAAAAGTCACAGTCAACTGTAAGTATTTCTTTGTCTTCTTTATTTACACATTTTTTTGTACACTACCCTTGCAGATACAAGAGACACGGTGTGTCAGTATGCAATGATTCCGGCGTCATCTCTCTGACGGTGCACTTCAAGAAAGTATACCTGTTAGAAGTTAGGAAGCCAGAGGTGGAAGTTTTTTAATATTTAATGTGAGAATTCCAGTTTTGTCTCTGCATGTGGGTGATTAATTCACACAAAATAAAGGTCTGACTGTTCTAAGCGCTATTCCATTATGAAGGTAATGACTCTTTCAAAAGTGTAAGGAGATGGTAATGAGGAGCCAGGGCATTAATGAATGATACTGGGCTTTAGCTGAAGTGCTCACATGGAATTCAGCACCTATACGAACTAGAGGTGGCTGAGAATTGTCACTCCTTCTCTCTTTTAAAGTGCTTCTTTGCGTCACTGTTATTCATGGAGATTTCGGCATAAATGTCCTGTACTAAATGTCTCTTGGCAAACCTTACGAGCCAGTGGGCTGCAGAGATGAGGGAGGGAGGAAGAGTAAGATTTAAAAGAAGAGTCTATTCTTGACCTACGTACTGATTCATGCTCTAAATGCTAATCGTGCAGGATTTCTATTTCAGTCTTTAAGAAATTGGATTATTTTATTCCACACTCATACTTATTTCCTGTGTTTTTTCACTGTATTGCATTCCTACCTCTCTTTGCTCATTCTGGCCTCATTATATAACCATGTCTTGTGACTATTCTCTTGGTGTAATAACTAATGAGCCGGACCTGAGCGAGGTTTTAGAGACCAGTTATTTATAGCTCTATTAAGACATGAGTTCAAAGATGAAAAGTGCTTTGACAACTGGGAATGTCTTTATGCTGCATAACAAAGGAGATATTCTAAGTGGCTGATAAGGCATACCCCAGCCAGACTCTGAATTTTAAAGAAAGACAGCAGGGGATTATTAATTCAGTATCTCAACCGAATGAATCGATTAAGGAGGCGTTCTTTGCAATCAGACAAAATCACCACAGCTTGAGTACCAGAGCAGAAGTCATAGTGTGAAGTAGTTGAGTGCTGAGGCCATATTTGCCTTGTGGCCTGAGTCATCGCAACCTGACAAGCTACAGAGCTGCCCCTGTTAGTCTTCGTTATTGATCTGTATCATGGAGGAGACAGTATAGATATATTCTGGAGCCTGCTTTATTGTTGTTTAATAAATTGGTTTCTTAAAAGTCTTCATTGTTAAGATGCGTTTTATGTAATTTCTTAGTATAACAAAGATTCAATTTCTTAGCTTCATCACAGAAAAAATGTCAATAACAGTAAGGAGGTACATTTATTGCTTTGATTATTTATACTATTTATCTTCCCCGTGGACTGAAATGCTCAGCCCAAATGAAATAAGTTTGATTCTTCATAGTGTACTGACCTCAGATCAGTAGTGACTGCACTGCTCACTCTCTTTGCGCATGTCTATTCTGTCTGATCTGAAACCATTATGAGCCATTTAAAGGCTCACAATGTTCAGCCTGTCATCTCCAGATGCAAGCACCAATCAATATTGTTCCAAAAATACAGATGTGCTGGATATTTCTGCAGTACCCGGCCAAACAGACCTGGCTGCAGCGTAAATCTGTGGCAGTCAAAATGTCATCTGAGGGAAAACTGTGAAATGACAGAAATACAGTTTTATAGACATAGACTAAAAGAAAACGGTAAACGCTTGACTGCTTTCAGATCATTCCGACTCTCGTCTCTATGATTGGCTGACACTGAGCACACCCCGCCCCTGCTCTGCTCTCATCTCAACGCTTCTGTGAGAGCACGTATGTGTCACTTTGTAACGCAGAGAGAGAGAGAGAGAGAGAGAGAGAGAGAGAGAGAGAGAGAGAGAGAACAGATGTATGTGATTACAGCAGCAGATTCAAGAAGCTGCTATAACTGCTTTTTGGTTAAACGGGGAAAACAACTCAACTGGCAAAAAATAAGGGCAACTAAATGATGTACTATAAGCTATTAGCTGCCAGTTTGCTGTGCGGTGTTATGAGCAGCAACAGTTATGTGCTGAGTGAATACTTTAAAATGAGTTTTCAAGAGTCATGTAAGATGAAAATCAATAGTGCAGAGTGTTTTTCGCTTCTTTTCAGAAACTGAGTGATACAGCTTTTTATAAGATCGATGGTAATGAATTTTTTGAAAGATTCAAAGGCTCCTAAAAGTCTTATATAAATGTGAGAAGTAGAAGAATCGGAAGAATCCAAACTAAAATGTTGTTCTTTTGTTCATCAGAAAATAATAATCAATAATGGAGACATGCTTCATGGTTTCATTAGATCCAAGTCTGATAAACATCTCTGAATATCTCCTATGAATGTTTTATGATGTTTGATGTGCTGCTTGAGCCATGGTGGACGTAAACCCCTAGAGTGCAAGGGAAATGGACTGTATTTATATAGCACTTATCTAATCTTGTTGAAAGCTGAAAGCGTTTTTACACTATAAGCCACGTTCATCAAACTGAGTGCAGAGACCTGGTGGACTGCTTTGTGGCATGGTGTGGGAAAAAAAAATCAATCTTGAATGTAGGATGATTATGGATTTCAGGAAAAGCAGGTTTAAGTTAAACAGCATTTGCATCATGGGAGAAGAAGTGGAGGTGGTGGAGGAGTATAAATACCTTAATGTTCACCTGGACAACAGACTGGACTTTAGATGCAACACTAATGCTGTTTATAAGAAGGGACAGAACTGACTTAACTTCTGAAGGAAGTTTAGGTCCTTCAGTGTTTGCAGCAAGATGATGCATATCTTCTATACGTCTGTTGTGGAGATTCAACCTTATCTGCAGTCATCTGTTGAGGGAGCAGCATCAGAGCCAGTGACTTAAAGAAACTGAACAAACTGATAAAGAAGGCTGGCTCTGTTCTGGAGCCTCTGGAGCTGATGGTGTAAAGGAGGATACATAAAGTGAAAACCATCATGTACAACTCTGAACATCCTCTTCACAACACAGTGATTCAGTAACAAACGGTCTTCAGTCAGTCAGACTTCTTCAGTTCTGCTGCAACAGGAGATCCTTCCTGTACTCAGCAATAACCATCTGTAATGAATCTTTGAAGAGACTTAAATCACGACAGTTACCTGCAACAATTAATGTCTCTTTGAGAATTGATAAAGTATTTTGAATTTGAATTTGAACCACTGATTGGCAGATGGCCGTGTGACTTCTTAAGCCACAACCGTGCCATTAAGATAAAAATCTTTCTTGCTTTACAGTCATCTCACACATGAGTGGCTCTGTGTTTCATTGCAGCTGTGCAAGCACTAAACCTGAATAAACAAACCATTTAGCTGACATTAAAGAAGAATCTTGCTCCTTGCTGCCATTAAATCAGTGAACAGCACTTGTACTGTGCAGCTTAGTCAGTATGTCAGTTTAAAAAAAAAAAATCTATATTCTTTCAGTATATATTTTTGTTTGTAATTTTCCATCGGATCCCTCATCCCTCTTCTTCCTGCAGAGTTACTCATTTCAAAAGATAAGCCAGCGCCTGATTCGGCCACAGCAGGCAGAGATTGAGCCAGCTGGTGGCCACTCTTCACTTCCTTTTCTCCACCCTGTCCCAATTCTTCCACTGTGACTTAAAAAGAGAAATATTTAGACTATATCTTAATCTGTTGCACATCATTCATGCTTGAATGTTATGCTCTAGAATGTATTCACAAGGCACCCAGTAGCATGGGGTTTTGATGAGAGCTGAGTGTACCAAATTCTGAATTAAGATAAAGATGTGGGCTTTCGTGGAAAGTCAGACAAGAGAGGATAATTGCACAGCAGTGAGCAAAAATTCAGTTTTGTTAACAATAATACACTATATGGGAATCATACTCATTCAACAGGGCTACTTGTTTTGCTAAATCGGGCTCTTAAATTTGTAAAGGTTCCCTTGAGGGGTCGTTCAGATGCTGGTTTTACTGTCAGTAATGTGAAGTGTGCCAATTAAAAGATTTTTAGGTTGACAACCATTTTAAGCGACTACACAATGCAATGACTGATGACTGATGTTTTCTTTTTCCTTCACTTTTGCATATCAAGGTTTCAGTGTTTTTTTTTTGTAAGTGATGTGAACATTATTAACAATGATCTTCTATTTCCCTTGATAATAGTGCTTCAACGAAATCAAGTCATAAAGATGAATTAGTCATGTCTGCACAATTTGTTTTTTGTTCTAATATTGAGTGGCACTGACATTTTAGGGGTTAACAGTTTAATTAAATATGAGCATACAAGTTATTTCTAAACAGTTTTCTTTTTTTTTTTTTTTTTTTTTAAGCTAAGACTACAGTTGACCTCTAGGCTAATTGCAGATTAATGCCACTAATTAAAATAAGCAAACCAAAGTAATGGAAAATAAAATTAAGCTTGGGCATATCTGCAGTTTTAATAACACTGTGCCACTAAGCTGGCCATTTGGCCTTCTATGATACGATGACTTCGAGACAAAGGGTTTGAGGCACTGTAACTGTGCAGGTGTTGAGTCCAGGACTTTCAGCCCCAGCTTTAATTTCTCTGACGCTCAGAAGACTACTTTGATTACATTTACTGGCCTGAGTGGGCTCCTTGCTTATTTAGATCCTGTTATAAATGAATGCTGACTTTTATCAGGCAAACTTAAAAGATGGCAGCCATCCAGTC
Source organism: Hirundichthys speculiger (assembly GCA_018398805.1). NCBI lineage: Eukaryota > Metazoa > Chordata > Actinopteri > Beloniformes > Exocoetidae > Hirundichthys > Hirundichthys speculiger. Next base: position 982,764 of record JAGFBZ010000961.1, on the reverse strand, counting down.
GGTCACACGAGAATCAGATTGGCTGTGGGGCCGTGCTTAGTGAAAGGTTATTTGAGCTGTGATTTTTACCTGAAGAAATTGGATCCTCAGCCTACTCTTCAAATTTACATATTCATCTTCACTGCAGGTGGGTGCCGTTATTGGCTGGAATTCTCACTGCACAGTGTGACTCAAAAGCATGAATATCACATCGAGGTGGCAGAGTCAGAAGGATGAATGAGAAGGAAACCACCACGGAACGCCTCCGCCTGAGATGAAAAACCAGTGTTTGATTATTTAATGAAGCCTCCCAGTAACAGAACAATGTGGATAAAACAATAACAGCAACCATATTCCTGATTCAAGATGTGATATTACGATACGACCGCGCTTTGTAGTTTACAAAACTCTTCTCCACCAGACAAAGTTGTCCGCTCTTCAACAACTATACGTTTCTAGATGGGATTTGACAGTTTGCACAAACTTTAGTCGCATGTTGAAAGAACAGACATCCACGTGGCTTTTGCTTTTTATATTCTTGTCACTCTTTAAGATGTTACAGATAAAGTTATTTGAAACCACACAAAATGTTCTGCTTTTCTGTATACATTCATGTAGGGATCACAAAACTGCCACAAGTCAGTCTGTGGGATATAAAAGTGTAAAGAAGACAGATAAGTATATGTCATGTTAGCTTCACAGATGTGTGAATTATAGATGTAGGGTAAGAAGACCCTAGTTTTTTTTTCTTCCTCTGTCTTCCCCCTTTTTATTTATACCAATGCATTTTTTTCATCTAAAGTCAGTCACATTTCTTTTAGTTGGTAGTTGTCCAGCTCTTCTTCTTAAAATGTTCCAGTAGCTCAACATTTACTGCTTATCTAGTTTTCAATAGGCTCCTCAAAAAAGAAAATAAAAAAAATAGCATTTTCTTTTAGTTTACTTATCCATCCCAAGTTTTTAATTCATAGTAGAAAAGGTTAGAAGTTTGTCCCTGAACGAACTTCATTCCAGTCGTCTTTCCTTCATGGCCTTCGTTTCTCTTGCCTTCCAGAGTGAAACTGTGCCCTGCATGCTTCATAGTGTGCCAGCCATTTACACGCCTCCTTCTTTTTCCAGCACCCTACAGCTGTCAATTCTGCTCCCTTATTCACCATGACTGTCTTTATAAAATCAAAATCACTTTTTCTTCTGCTTATGGTAATTGGACGACAAACCATGATTATTTTAATTACTTGTGAGCATGCACATTAAATCTGCTATTAGTAATTACAGCTTTTGTATTGACAGATTTTTGGAGGTTCATAATTGAAATTCGGGAGCACGCCATGAATACTTCAGATACTTGACATTGCCTGGGTTTTTGTTTGCTCCTCTCCCTTTAAAATCCCAGTGATTCAGGGCTGTTTGGGATTCAGCCCAGGTAGAAACACTCCCAACGTGCTCCTCTGACTCCACTGACAGAGTTGTTCTAGGGAGTCATGACCATCTCTGATAAATAAGCAGCTAAACTCGACTCCTTGACAAACCAACAAATATCGCAGTGTCAAGTAATGATGGCAAAGTAACCAACTATTAGCGTAGAGTGGGCATGTTTGCACATTATTTCACGAGCAGTCATTACCAAATATAATAGCTGCATAGCTGTTCACTTACATTTGACAAAATACTTTCCCTACATACTCTGTGTGTTTTATGTGTGTGTATGAGAGCTGTGGTAGGCTGCGACATTGGATCAAAAGTGAGGTAAATGTTCATTTCACAGGTCAATGAAATTTGCTACTGCAAAAGTTTTAAAATGAGGCACAAAGTCTCACTTGAGTATTTGTTGGCAGTTTCCTTGGAAATACTCTCGTTTACAAATTCAGCAGACAGGCCTTCCTAGAGTTGAATTCTTATCCAGTCCTAAGTAGAGTTAAAGGCAGTGCCCTCAAGCAGTTTGAATGTAAATTCATCTTTCCAACATGTCTCCAAAGCTCTCATCTTGATTGCTATTTGTGTTTCTTGATGCATGAGGGGCTTCAATAAATGAGCAGAATCTTGATGTTGAGCTGACTAAATGTTCTGGCTGCCACTTCACATTGCCTTGGCATGCAGCAATTTCATTTTTTATGCTTGGTCTGTGACTTTATTGAATGATCTAACTTATTTTGGGAAAAAAAAGTCTTTAATATCACTGGCTTAAAAGAAAGCATTAGCATGTTCCACATGTTTGCACAAGCGGCGATGACTTTCTGAACTCTGGGTTAGTGGCATTCTCATATGTTCAGACTGTATCATTGTCTTCACCAAACAGGCCCGACTCACTCATGTGCATTTAGGGAGATTGGTCTGGAATTGTGTACCTTGAACCATTTAGTGTTAAACACAGACAATAGATTGAATCCTGTCTGTCGACCCACACAGTTCGGGACGCTAAGCCGGTTATTTATATGCCTTGCATTGTATAAGAAGAATCAACACAATGTTCCCTCTGTTCTGAATAGAAATCTTAATGAATTAATAAATCCTGGCAAGAAAACCATTCCTGACTGACAAAAATACAGGACAATGGATCCCGCAGATGGTAGTGGGGAACAGTGTCTGACTGTAAGCTGACAAGTCATGCACTGATGAGTCCAATTCTTAATTGCAATGAAAACTCATTTTCAAATCTGGCTGAAGAGGTAGGGCTATTAATTGATCTTTTAATTAAAAAGCTTGCATTTTATGGGTTCTCTTGGCAAACAATAATATGTAGCTAAATAAATCATATTTAGTTTTGAAGCCCACCCGGTTAATCATCGGTACTCATACGTGGGGTCCTGAAGGCAGCTCAGTCAGGCTCTGTACATTAATTGCGATGCCCTCTGAATGAATCCTGTCTATAAACGTCAGATGGGGAGAAGGTCACACTTTTAATTTAATATATTAGTGTCTTTCCACATTGCAGAGACTTGCAGGGTATAATATTTGTTTTGTTGACAAGCCCTGGATAATGCAGATGCCGTTGAGAAGTTGCTTTATGATGAACCCGCAACTGGCCATTTGTCACCCTCCAGAGCCTCTTAGTGCTCATTTTTCTGCCATGCCCGAGCTATTCCTGGACTCAACCCCTCACCCCCATCTGGTGTAGTCGCCACGACTCGGAGCGTGATTTACAGCACGACTACAGCATTCCTCAGACACTAAATTACCTGGATTATTGGACCTTCATGATTTTAACACTCTACTTTGCATTCCTCTCCAATCCCGCTGGTGTATTATGCAAGACGATGATATAAGACATGCCAGCTAGTTGAAATTGTAATTATTGATTTTGACTGGATTTTATGACTGTGATCTGTCTTAACAGATTTCAGTGCCAGGATCTAAATTGGAAAGACTTGATATTATTGATGTGCATATAAAACTATAGAATTCTGGGCCACCTGCATAGCTATGGGTGATGTTTTTTTCTCTGTTTTAAAGTTCTGCAACAGCTGAATGACTCTTCTCTAAATCTCATTTGCAGAAGAATATTTCTAGCTGGTCCTTTAGATAACTAAGTTGATAACAGAGTGTGAATCCAGTGGGTTTCTTTCATAGTAACCTCTCTTCAGTAATAAATAGGATGTATAAGCTGTAGTGCCCATGCTGTATGTTGATCAGCAAGATTATACATTTTTATGGGACTGTACAAATGTCCCCAAAGAGTTTTTATCCTCAAGCATCATAGTAGTATTTATAGTTGTTGTTGTTGTTGTTGTGGGTATTGTCTAAGGTTGCATTTTACTGTATCAGCACTACTAGAGCAATAAGTAGGCAAAAATGATTATGACTTAAATATATCTCAATATAATCTGTTTAAACTGTGTTTCCAAGAGTATCTATACTATCGAAAAGACATGTACACTGTGTAAAATGTAAGTAAAAACAGAAAGCAATGATTTTTTAAGTCTCATAAACACATATTACATTCAGAATAAAACATAATGCCACCAGTCCAGTACACAGACTCCTCTACTACAAATCTATATTATTTAAGGGAAATATGTTTTTCATTTGTAGATGATATTTCATAATCTGTCACCCAGTGTTCAGTGACTGGATATTGCTTGTATAATGTTATTTTTAAATTATGTTGTTAGAATGTACAGTACAAGTAAATGCCACTGAACCCAAGTCACCAGTCTACACAAACATGAAGCGCGGTGTAAAGGGTGGAGAGTGAAGTTTGAACTGTTTGGTTTGGATTGGACAAATGTCGCCCGCTACGTGACCATCTCTGTATATAAAGGCCTTTCTTACCATCAGGAAGGGTCCAGACTCTCGATACCACCTGATAGAACGAGACTGTTCCGTATTCGGAAGAATAGTGAGACTCTGTGTTTGCTGTGCTGACCATTACTGGTTGTTTATTTTATAAAATTAAAATAAACAACCATTACTGGTTGTTTATTTTAATTTTATCTTATACTTAGTAATACGTTCTTTGAACCAGCATTACTCAGTACTGTTAAAAAGCTTTCTTATTCCCACAGCAGAGCAAATTATTGCCCCCATAGTTGTCATAATAGATGACTGGCATTGTCTTGCTGAACGATGGTAGCCTTTCCCTGAAAAGATATCTGGTTATGTTGTCGTAAAAATTTTAGGTATCTGTCAGCATGAATGTTTCCTTTCCAGATGTGCAGGCTGCCCTCTCAGTTGCTACTAGTGTTTCTCTGCACTATTAGGGTTGCAGGCTTTTAAGCTGAGTCAGGGATTCCCAAAGTGTGGGCCGTGGCCCCCAGGTGGGCCGCCGTGGTACTGCAGGTGGGCCGTGAGAGGTCATTAAAATTAAACAAATATGTTGTAAATCCTCAGCCTTTTTCAAATATGTTTTTCATTACTATAAAATATTCATGACATGATTAAAAAAAAAAAGATTAATAAGTAATAAAACAAACCAGTTAAGTGTTATTCTACTGTCATCTTAACTTAATATGACAGGTGTCACCTTATTTGTTGACCCCTCACATTAATATCAGAACATAGCTTCTAGTCCTGTATGTTGATCAGAGTTGTGATTAAAGGTTGGGTGGGCTGCGGAGATTTTTCTTATTTCAAATTGGGCCTTGGTATTCTGAAGTTTGGGAATGGCTGAGCTGACTGCTGATAATAATCCAGTTGGTAGTTAAAAACATCTGTAACTGGACAAATCAATCAGAACTTTATTATAAGGCGGCACCAAAAACTGCAAGACTTTTCAAAGCAAGTATTTCAAATAAAATGAACAGCAAACTAACAGCTATCGCTACACCTTTTTTTCAATGAAAGTACTTCAATCCTCTCCAGCATTTGTATCTGTCTTCACTCAGTGTACAGAGAAACTTCTGCAGCTCATATCAGGTATCAGCTGTAAAACTCATCCATTTGACATTTTTTAATGCTTTCCTTTAACCTTCTTCAGCACCTTTTAGCATCCATAACTTTAATGACCCTCAGTTGTATAGTTCACATAGAGCAGTCTCTGAACTGTACCTCCTGTGTGGTGAAGTATACATCAGTTGGAAATGTTTCAGACAGGTTCTGAAATTGGACATCATCCACAATGGATAAAGTTTGATTAACCAGTGTGATGAAATTGAACCTCTTCTCTGTTATCCCTTCAGCCTTCCCCTTGTCTGCTGGTAGCTCCTCTGGAGTGCTAGTAAATGTATGTGTGTTGCATTCATTTTTCTTTCTTTTTATTGTTGTTGTTGGTTTATTTGTTTTTTTCTACCGCACCCTGCTTCTTTGCTTTGAAACTAAAATATCTGCATGCAGACATGCTGAGTTAGCAAACTTTACTGCAAACTGCGTGTTACAATTGCTACACAAACAGGGCAAGCTCTGCTTTTATGTCAAAATCCAAGGAATTATTTTTATTCATTTTATTTTATTTTATTATTATTTTACCTGCAACAAAAGTATTTGCAGGTCTTCCATGTTTTGTTCCTGTTTTTTAAAAAAGACATCCTTAGATTTATTTCTGTGTTTGAGAGCATATACTCGAGTGTCTGCGAGTCTTTCGGATTTGCAGGGTCCTGTGACATCCGACACCCAGATAAGATCTTTTGCTTCACCCACCTTCACATTATGCAGCATTCGTTTGTTCCTTGGAAGTGGGGTGAAACATTTTAGAAGGTGCACATCCTCTTAAAGAGGGCCCTGGAGTCAAGCAGGGTGACCGATCCCACTTCCAAAACCAGCTGCTATGAACAGAGCTGTAGAACTATCTCGAAAAGGGAGCTCCGGTACAGTCCTTTGGTAGTAATTAGACGAAACAAAATTAGAATAATGTTTTCATGAAATGTCTGTTTCATGTTATTTTCCTGTTTGATTTGTTTTATCAACATCTGGTGCATGACATATGTAGCTGGGGTGTCATGGTCCACATTTTCACACTTTCACCTGTGCTGTACAAAATGCAGAGGAATGAAACATGACAATATAGCAAATACGTTCTTGTATGCTGCCAGGTTTATATTCACACGCCTTCTCAGGTATTCCAGGCATGATCAGTAGGCTTGAGAGATAGCTGTGTCAGTCCAGAAGGTTTTTCCTGTTATTTGGCTTCATGTTAATATCTCTGTTCACTTATGTGCTGTCTGAACTAAAATGTGGGGTCGTACAACTCTGGTGAACTCTTTATCAAAGTCTACCCGTGAAGCAGTCTTTTTTGATCTGGGACAGACGTTTTTAGTTTTTACAGGTTTGTGCTCATATGACCTGTGCCTGTGTTGTTGGTAGATCACAGGGTCCTTGATTGTTAGCGAGTCCAGCTTTTTGTGACCTTGTTCCAATTTGTGTTTTTGCTAGTAGACTGTTTTAGTTACTATTAAAATTGAGCTATTTGTGCTTTCGGTTGTAGATCAACACACTTTGAGACCATCGGCCACAGAAATGTTCACCCCCGTCAGCACCATTTATGATTTGGGGCCATGTACCAGTTTGCCCGGTTTTGTAAATCTGCACTGATAATAGTTAGAAAATATCAGGCTTTTGAATCTGGATCCATATGAATCAGTCCAATATCAGTGATCAGTAAATGGCATCACTATAAGAGCCTGATACTGAGATGAGATTAGTCCCGTCTCTGTAACTTCATACAAATTGCAGTAAAAAGATATATCTTGCCTGTACAACAGTATACATTTTTAGAGCTACACAGTTTTCCAGTGTCTATGACATGCAGATGTTTTTCTCTGGCTGTAAAGTGTTCACAGGTCCGTCTGAATATTTTAGATTGCACTCGGCAGAATGATTTGGGGATTCAGAAACTTGTGGATAAGCACCTGAAGTGCCTCATACTCCAAACAAAACTCATAATTTTCTGGATTCCTTTGTTGTTGATCCCTTATTTATTTGCCACCAACTACACCAAATTAGTCATTCAAGCTGCTCGTGAAAGAAGCACAGTTTCTATCCCCAGAGATAATTTTCCAGTGGTTTTATGTCCCCACTTTGAACAAACAGACCCGAGGCTCTCGGTATGAGGTTTCAAGTATCGACACAGATGCCTCGGCCGCCGTGTCCACTGTCCGTTTAACTGTACAGGACGACAGCCAGGTCACCCTGACGCTTGCAGAGGCTTCAGATAATGAATGGCCTCGCGCAGTGATACCAGTGGAAGATTACGAGGACTCACTAAGCCTGTCAGTTGACATACTGCATTGATTTTGTTATACTTGTTATTGGTGCGCATTTTTGCGTGGTACAATATTGTTGCAATTTTCTTTCCATAAGGACATTTAGCAATGTTTGCTAGACAAGAGCTGTGCAATAGAAAATGGCCCTGATCTTGTTTTAAGTATTATTAACATGTTGTTGTTGGAGATTATTGCCTCTGCTCCTTTGCAAAGTACCGGTGGGGCCTGGTAAGTGTAGTTACCTTTAATGACAGTTGTGTTAAAGACAGGATAAAAAAAGAGATGTATGAAGCCTTTGAAAGCTGTAAATTTTTGATAGCTTAAATCCAGGTATTTCATACACACAGAGAAGCATGTGGAGATCAGAGTCTTCTCACCCCCTCCCAACACTGTGTCTAATGTTTCATACAGACCTAAATGAACGAAAAAAGCTCAAGCCGGTGCTTGATTCACACAGATCAAGCACTTCATATCATTCAACTTCACCTCCAAGAGAAAAATAACAGTATAATTGGCAACAATTTGCAGGAAAGAAAATCAACATAGACTAGTCATTTGAGCGTGCTGATCGGGCTGCAGAGGAACATTGGTCAAAGGGCACCCATCATCAAAGAGCATACTATTACCTCACTGCGCCTCTCTAACATGATCATACAGCACATGCACATATACTCACACATTTTTTTTCTTTTTTTTTCCTTTTTCATCTTACACAGATCTGTTACGCCCCTCTCATCTGCCTATGCTCTCGTGCTGGTGGAAAGACTGTTCTCACACTGGTGTCATGCTCCATTCTCTTAATTAAAAAAGCCTCATGTGCTAGCATGAGCTGTGGTCCTACTCTACATTACTGGAATGCACATGCCAACTATCACACTGAGATAAAGAGATATTTTTTGTCACTATTTGTATTTTATACTATTTGTACTGGTTTGTCACACATATTGATTTGTCACTATTTACAGTTTGAAGAACTGGGATTTCACAGCAGTTGATTTAGTTGATATTTTGTGGTTGTGTTTTGGAGCTGCTGCAGCCCTGCAGCCTGAAATTATTTGTTCGGAATATCTCCAAATGCAATTGAAAGTAGGGGTTTGCAGGCAGTTTGCCAAGCCTTTCAACCAGATGCAGAATATAGCTCTGACTGGCAGCTCATTCAGAAAGATGGATCATGTTGATTATAAATAGTACTCTTACTTTCAAACTTAACTGGGTAGTTTACTAATACATGAATGGATGACCTGCTTCTAAGAGTGTGAACCTTATTTTATTTTTCCCCATGCATCATATACCTTTGATCAGGAACAGTATGAATGGCACAAAGTAATTTTGCTTGCATCGTGTGTCAAAAGGATGCTTGTCACCTTGCGTGTTCTGAACATTTTTGTTATTTGTCATTAGCTGACAAAGTCGAGCCAAGTTTCCGCATAATTTATGGTGTCACATTGAGCTCTCTCTGTCATCATGAGTTTTCCTGTTTCCTCGTGGAAAAGCAGTGTTGAAACAGAACATCTCTCTTTTTTCTCTCTTTAGTTCTGAGAGGATTTTGAGAGAAATGCCCTTTTTAAGAGGTCGCTTCAATTTGCTTACCAGTACGCTTTGAGAATTAAGTGCTGCTGTGATCATGTCTAATAAATACAAAAGTGGCAAGAGAAAAATGACCAACCATATGTTGAATAAGATGATTAAAATTCTGTATTATTTTCTACTGCATAACATCAATACATGCATCCCTCTGAAGGCATTGTTAACCAGAAGTAAGGGTGAATACTCGAAGCAGTAAAGGACTGGGTTACTTTGGAAACTATCCACAAGCAAAACTGCCTTCATGACATTGCCAAAAAAGATTTACACCACATGTCAGCACATGAAAGGAACCTCATTTTGCATTCAAAGAACCTGTTTCTAGCAGTCAGTCTTTGAACTTCCATTAAGCTGTTTATCGCCATGCTGTGCAATTCACTTCATTCTCCTAACACAGTGGATGGGTACTCTCCCATTCCCAGTTCAGCCTCTGAGTGCATATCTTACGCCTGCACTGACCAGAATGATAGGGTTTGTCAAATTCAAACCACCCTCCCACTACTTTCCATCTCCATATTTCTGTAACATTATTCTTGATCATATTCTTACCAATCCCAGAATGAGTTTTTAATCTTCTGTTTTGTGTGGTTTTATCTAAGATTTCCTGCATCTTCTGTTTTCTCCAGTTGCCCCAGCAATCCATGAGATGAAAAGCCATGGAGTCGGTTTGGGACGCACGGCTCTGCTCCGGTGCGAGGCTGCTGCTGTACCTTCTCCAACATTCGAGTGGTTCAAGGGTGAGAAAAGGTGAGCCTCAGTCTTCACTCTCATGATGAAATGTATTTGCATCGTCTTCTCAGATGTCCACTCGATGTGTATTGTGGCGCAGCTCTGCCATGATTTGGTGTCAGCTTTAGAAGGTTGTCTTTAACATTTACGAAAGGGAAAAAAAAACATGTAAACTCTTAATAAAGATTTTTTTTAGGATAACTAAGAAGATAAAAAGGTTGATGTGAGAACATAAAAAGAAGTGCCTCACCAGGTTTAAAGGAAGCAGATCATCCTCCATGAATACAGAAATGTTTTGAATTCACAAGGCATAAAATTTCAAGAATCCCAAGATGGGTATACATAATTTGTTTAGACTGATTGTGTGGTCTTTAAATGCAATAAACCTACAAGAACAGGACTTTTGAATGTGACAGTTTAGCATGTCAGGAATAGATATAGTAGGATTTATCGCAATAAAAATGTGTTCCGTATATGTTCAAAGCCCCCATGTTGGTTCACTGTCAAGGGTTACTGACAGCAGTATCTCTTGTGTTCTGCTACAAGTCAAAGTACCTTGAAACAAAGTCTGTTGGGGATACATATATCCCCAGCAGTTATTATTATATATGGGTGCTGTTTTACTGAGATTCACATGATTTAAATGTGTTTGATGCAGTACTTTAAAGTGCAATCTTCTACGCTGACATTTGACAATAACGACTGAGTTATCAGGTAATATCCTTACCTGACAAAAGACCACCTTTAGTGGTTGTTTTCTTTTTTGAAAAGACAGCACATTTGCTTTTTACTCACATTCTTCCTGCCTCTGGAGAGGACACGAAAGTGATCCAACAAAGACCATTTGTGCCTTGTCCTCACATCGCATTCTAATAAAATGTTTGCTTGCAACTGGCATAAATCATTTGTGACAGATACATCAATCAGGTTGATTTCAAGTGTCAGTTCTTGAATGTAAAAACTAAATTACCCCTACTACCCATCATTTACCCACTCTTGGTGAGCACAGTTTCCATCATCAGCTCACACTGTGCTAATTGTAATTATGGGGTGATTCAATTCAATTTATTCAAATTGCTAAGGAGGCCAGTTGGCATGATTCTAGTCCTTACTTAATTCAAGGACTGGATCCTTCCTCGACATCTTACATGGCTGAATTATGATTTCTTCGTCTACTTGTCATCATTTAGAGAACATTAGTGTAAGGAATTAAGCACAGACCATTTTTAGCTTTCTTTGACATTAACTTTGATTTCTGCATTGGCCATTCCCAGTGCATAGGAAATGAAAGCTGCTTCTGGCCCTTTCTGTATTCAGCCATTATATCGGGGCAGCTCCCCTTCTAGTGTGTCTCTATCAGATGTAGTTTGACAGTTTTGACACGTAAATCTCTATTTGATGTGTCACTGATTTGGAAGTGGGTGAGAGCTTTTGTGCACGTGTGTGGGGATGAGGAGGTTTCTGTCACTGTGACAGAAGGAGCAATGACTGCTCTGAGGTTGAACCAGTGATAGGCGAAACAAACGCCGAGTTTATCAGCCAGCACTGAGAAAGCATCAGCGGGAGAGGAAACAACACATTTGTGGGTATTTTTTAGACATAAGGTCACATGTAGTGTTTCAGCTCAAAGCGCCTCTCACATCAGCTTGAGCCAAGTTACATATCATAGGGGAGTCGCAATGGGGCCAAAATAGAAACACATGTCTTTTCTGGAGGATTTTAGAATAGCAAACATGACACTATAACAGCGACCACAGATACGAACACAAGACTGAATTGCATTTTCTGGAAGAATCATATTCAGCGTATGCTTTTACAAAGTTAGCATTAATCTCTTTCAGGCTTTTGAATAGCGTCGTTGCCACCAGATTAAATAATTAAATATTTAAATTTCTCAGCATAGATGACAGCACCAACTGCAATAGGATTTATACATGAAAATCCACATCTTCAACAAAAGGGTGAGCATGTCAAGTGGTACCCAGCTACTTCACCTCTGGGTCGTTTCTCTTTCATCTCGGTCCTTCAAAGCATCTCTCTAAAGCAGGCCTGCCAGGCCAAGGGATAAACAGATCTGCTGAAGAGGGTGATGAAGTACTGTACCGATGCAGATCCTCTTAGAATGACATTTGCACCATCCTTGACTCATGCCACTTTTCTCCTAACATTTTGTGAGTAGGTGAGAAATCAAAGCCTCATTTCCTTTGTGACTTTTGTTGTTTTTATCAGGATAATCAAGGGCCATGGTATTGAAATCAAGAGTCTCAGCTCCAGATCAGTCCTCACTGTGAACAACATGACAGAAGATCGTTATGGGAACTACACATGTGTCGCCACCAACAAACTAGGGACGGCTAATGCCAGTGTGCCTCTTATTCGTAAGTTGTCATTTTACGTCCTTGTGCCTAAGTGGAGTGGTGAAGCATCAGAGGGCTGAAAGAGTGTTGTGGTTGTTGGTAAGAGATTTGTACCTGAATGAGTGTTTTCATTTATGCTACAGCATTCTTGTTTGGGGATTTAAAGGAAGAGTTAGCTGAACCCAGTGCAGCAACTGGGTGCCCACATGCCAACTGCAGAAGTGGTTTCTTATCTCCTACTCAACGCTTGTCTGAATCTGTTGTCTGCTTTGGTTGCAGCGTCTGTGTGGGTGTGTGCGTCTGCTTTTAGAGTCTACAGCTGCATGTATGCTGGCTGAAAACACTGCCTGAGAAAGTGCTTTAGCTTTGACCTAACATCTTCATAATTACAAAGGCAGCTAGACAGCTCTGTAATGGTAAGTTAAGTGTGTGTGTGGCTCAGATTTTAAAAAGATCTGAGTCCACCCTTTCCATATTTTCAAAGCTTCGGGTTCCAAAGAGGCCAGAAGCATCAGCAGCCAAACTGTGGGTGTATCAGTGATGGACAGCAGTTATTTTAGATGGAAAAGCATCATTACATGAAGTTAAAAAGTGATCAAACATTAAAATAATTTGTAAATAAAGAGTGCCCCTAAATCAGTTGCATAATTATAATTAATAAACAGGATTTTAAGTACAAGTTATCAAGAGAATATATACATTTTTTAATCCCTGTTGTGACAACTTCAAATCAGTTTAATAGAGCTTAATTGTTCATATTTAAAAGGTCATGAATTGACATACTAACAAAATATTGTATCTGTTCAGCTTCGTTAACCTTAACCACCTTTTTTTATTTTTATTTTTTTTATGTAATTATTTATTCATTTTAATTGACATTTCCTTTTTATGCACCTTTGCGGGTTTAAATCCCAGTTGTGTCTTAAAGGGCATCTGACTTAAAAACTTGTGCCAAATCAGTCATGTGGATCCCTTCACTGTGGCGACCCATAACAGAAAGAAGCCCAAAAGGACTTTTTTTTGTTTGTTTTTTTGTTTTTTGATATACGTTTACTGCATCACAATTACAGGCAAATGAGGGATGAGGCTTTTGTTTTGGTTAAGGCTGACAACGATATATTCTTGCATATTCTCTATCGAAAAAGGTTAGACTCAGAAGTTAAAAAAAATAATTATGATAGGCTCTTGTCACTGTGACAGACAATTAAAATGAAAAAAAAAAAGTGGTTCAGGAATTTATATAAATTTTTCTTTCATATTTTCTTATTCACACAATAGTTCCATTGACCTGTGCAGTATTGTAACTTCCACTGACTTTAACTCGCTTCTAACTCACTAACTTTAGCTTAGGAAAACAAGAGATTTGGTATACACCAGCTTTGATGAGTCATCTGTCAAGGCCATATCTGGTGATTTAAGGAAGCTGATTGAAGAAATTTATTGACAAAATGAAAGAGAGTCACCAGTCTTGCAGTGTGGTGCACAAAGAACAATTTGCCACTGAACTCCACTCCCATCTTTATTAATGGACCTGAGGTTGGGAAAGCTGTGATGCACTGGTGACTTATTCATGCTATATCCCACCTCTTGAACACTAGCAGCTGAGATAGACCACAGTTATGACAACCCCATGAAGCCTGCATATGGTAAAAAAGTCTATGGAGGATGAATGAATGTAGTAGAGCAGGTGAAAAATTTTAAAAGTTATAAGGTATTACAGAATAATTCACAGTCATCACATTTTTAAGCTTGATAAAATATGAAACAAAATAAAATTTTAGAAACTGCAATTTCTCAAAGACTAAGCAAAGTAGAACATTTTGTTTTAATGTTTGTCACACTGCAGAAAAGAATTTTTCATCATCCAGCAAAACATAGCTATGAATCACTAATGCTTTCTTTAAACGAAATCGAGTTGTCTTAATTGTTTTAAGACAACTTTTATGAAAAACTGAATAACAGATATCTGAACCAAGACTTCCTGGTCCAAAGACCTCAAGGAACTCTAAAAGATACTCAAGACTATTATTCACCCCAAGAGAAGTACACTATATTTCCAAAAGTATTCGCTCACCTGCCTTGACTTTCATATGAGCTTTAGTGACATCCCATTCCTAATAAATATGATGTGGGTCCACACTTTGCAGCTAGAACAGCTTCAGCTCTTCTGGGAAGGCTGTCCACAAGGTTTAGGAGTGTGTTTATGGGGAGTTTTTAACCATTCTTCCAGAAGAACATTTGTGAGGTCACACACTGATGTTTGCTTGGCTCTCAGTCTCTGCTCTAATTCATCCCAAAACTGTTCTATCAGGTTGAGATCAGGACTCTGTGCAGGCCAGTCAAGTTCATCCACACCAGACTCTGCCATCCATGTCTTTATGGATCTTGCTTTGTGCACAGTCATGTTGGAAGAGGAAGATGCCAGCTCCAAACTGTTCCCACAAAGTTGGAATTGTCCAAAATGTCTTGGTATGCTGAAGCATTCAGAGTTCCTTTCACTGGAACTAAGGGGCCAAGCCCAGCTACTGAAAAACAACCCCACACCATAATCCCCCCTCCACCAAACTTTACAGTTTGCACAATACAGTCAGACAAGTACCGTTCTCTTGGCAACCACCAAACCCAGACTCTTCCATCAGATTGCCAGATGGAGAAGTGTGATTCGTCAGTCCAGAGAACGTTCCTCCACTGCTCTAGAGTCCAGTGGTGGCGTGCTTTACACCACTGCATCTGAAGCTTTGCATTGCGCTTGGTGGTGTATGGCTTGGATGCAGCTGCATGAAGCTCTCTGTGCACTGTTGATGAGCTAAGCTGAACGCCACATGAAGTTTGGAGGTTTGTAGTGACTGACTGCAGAAAGTTGGCGACCTCTTTGCATTATGCGCTTCAGCATCTGCTGATCCTGCTCCATCAGTTTACGTCTCCTACCACTTCATGGCTGAGTTGCTGTCGTTCCCAAACACTTCCATTTCCTTATAATTACAGCTGCCAGTTGACTGTGGAAAATTTAGGAGCGAGGAAATTTCACAACTAGATTTGTAGCACAGGTGTCATCCTATCATAGTTCCACGCTGGAATTCACTGAGCTCCTGAGAGCAATGCATTCTTTCACAAATGTTTGTAGAAACAGTCTGCATGCCTAGGTGCTTAATTTTACACACCTGTAGCCATGATTCTGATCATCTGGATGGGTGAGCAAATACTTTTGACAATAAAGTGTATCTAGTGCCATACCAGTCAAGTCACTAGTTGTTAAAGTATAATGCCCACTTTGTGTTTGGGGCACTCAAATCTATTTTTTTTTTATTTAACCAGGACAGAAATGTTTGATTGCTTCATAGCCAAGCACTATCAGCTTGTTCATTAACAAGTAGAAAAGTGGCTTTCAACCACTTTCCTTCCTGAAAGAACAAGACACTCCTTCATGAAAAATCTATGTATACATTTATGAATTTGTTCGGGGACAATGATTGCAGCTCAGCTCGGTATCTTTTGGTTGCCGTTTTCTACGCCTACACTGTTAGCGTTTTCTATTTCATTCATCTGCTATCTATGGAAAAAAGGAGGGGGTGACAACAGAAACGACTATGGAACATGGTTCTCTCAGTGTTTTAGAGTGAGGATGGGTGAAAAAATTAAATACGTTGTATTCTGTGATGAAATATGAACAGATGAATTAAATTATTCACTAGTTTGCGGTGCACTCTGATGATATCATTGTCCCTAGCAGGCCAGAGATTCGGCATATAAAAAGATATTTCTGTATTGCTGGCAATTGTCAAAGGAGCAGTTCGTTCTCCTGTTTGTGTATGCACAAAGAACATCAAAGGCTTGTCTCAGATTCTCAGATGGATGATCTTAATGTGACACTAGCGAGGCCTCAAAGGCAGAATCGCAAAGAAACCCTCAGAATAGACAAAGGAGGAAACATCCTGAGCTGCCACCCCCAACTTCTCTCCTTCCATTCCTTCTCTTTGTGTTTTTGTCGATGTGTTTGGTTCTCTTATCTCATTGTTTTCTCTCATTTCCCCTCCCCCCTTTCTCCTTTGCTGCATATTCGTACCCCAGTCATTCGGTTTTATTCTTAAATACACAAAACAACTTATCCAAATGAAAGAAAGGCCAATTCTGCTGTTGATCTTAACAAGAAATAGTAAGTGGTCACCACAACTCACATCACAGTTACGTTGAGGCAAATTAGAAAATCTAAAGGTCAAATTTCACCATCTCTGACTTTAAATAGCTACTTTAAAACCTGTCTATATCTATTTGTGAGCAAGATGCATAGAGGGGAAAAGACATGCATATTTGACAGGACATGAAATACTGAGGTGAATTTTCAGTATCACTATGGTGTCGGTGGGTTTTGACCAAAAACAACAGGTATTTTTTAATTACACTGAGAAGTTTTGTAGAGCGATGTATATTCTGATTAAAATAAAGGTAACCCTTATTGTACTGCATTCATTGGGTCGGAAGTGAAACAGTAGCAGTAACATTTATGGCTGCTTTTTAATGCTCACTTGTCCACATGATGCTGAACGGTCCTTATCCTTTAAGTAAAACCTTTTTTTGTTGTTGTTGTTTTTTAAATCTAAAACTTGCTGAATTGCTTTAAATCAGTCCATGAAAAGGTTGTCTGTTGCTGCTGATGAGATGAACTCTGACTTTAAAAAGCCTGCACTCAGACAAGATAAACACATTTGCCTTCATTTCAGAGCAGCCACTGGAAGACAACAAGTGTGGCTGTCCTTTCAAATCAAATAGAGATGAAAAAACAAATTTACATCTTGGGAGTGTGCTAGTGTTGTTCATGTGATAAGGTTCTTACTAATGTCTGTCTTTTGGAACTGTGTTGGATGCCATTGTCCTCCCTGGCTGCTGAATACTGCCAGTTGTGACACAACATTTGGTTTTTGTCAGGCTTTGTGAACCGGTTCAGCTAAGTAGCTCTTTAAGCTATGTGTTAGAAGCCATGGAAAAACACAACCTAGGTTCTTTGGAGCAGAGAGAAATAACACAGCCTCTGTCACTGCTTGTCAGAGTAGACTGTGCGCATTTGAGTGTGCGTGTGTGAGTGCACAAGTCTTTTCATAGGTTTTGAAAAGCACATTATCCAGTGTCATCACAGAATGAGCAAACAGTAAAGTGGAGAAGCACTTGCCACAATTGTCTGTACTTCTAAACAATTATTAAGTGGAAAAGGTCTAATAGATTATGCTGGATAATAGTTGTGAATGAATCATCAAAATTCTCAATAATAACAACATCCATATGTTTTCAGATGGGAATATATTATATTGAGTACAATTGAACCAGCTCCTGCACATGTATAGTTTGTGCTATGACTGTCTTTTTCCCCCAAGTAGCTTATCTGTATTTAATGTAGAATCAATATGAAACTCAATGTGCTTACATCATAAACATAATCACAACTTAAAATAAGTCAGGATTTGGAGCAAAAAATCTCATACTCTAATTTAAGAAAAAGTATAAGGTGTAAAGAAAGCAAAGCAGTCAAACTGTTACAAATCCACAATTTGGAGCTGAAACTGGATCAATGTACCTGTCCAAAAACAGATTGTAATTTCCTTCCAGAAATCATTTAAAGCAAAGCAGCCATTAATAGACTTCCTGTTATGATCAAAAACTGCTAGAGGGAAATTAATTATTTATCTAAATAAGAATGCGTATGAACAAAATATTGCTATTTACTTTTGCAAAGGCTAGTTGACCTGGGAGATCTGGTGCATTGTTTTTATTTTATTTAATTTTTTATTTTTATTTTTATTTTCTTTGGTGTTTCACAACCAAAAAATAAAAATCAAATGGGACAGGAGAAACAGAAAATAATTTTTCTTTAGTGGTTTTAGAGTGGTAAAATGAAAATACACCACTGTTTTCATAATTTGGTTCTAACAGAGCCGAACGATATATGTATTCTAAGACAGTCCACGCTTCTTTGTTGTGGACAATCCGATCAAGAAGTAAACAGTTAATCGCTTCAATCAGCTGTGAATTTATTTCCCAAGATGCTGAGTTGCCTGTATGTGCTTCAAGACTGTGTCCTTTATGTTAGGGGCTCACTGTTGCTGTCCTCTTATGAATTTACTGTGTCGTCCATGCTATCATTGCTAAGGTGTCATTTCGTTATGGCTGCTTACCGTGGCTGTGTTCTCGTTTGCTTTCTTTACAGCAATGCTGTTGTTCAATTTGTGATGAGCATGAATTGCTGGCATTTATGCCTTCCTCGTGTTGGCTGTTGCTGTTTTGCTGCATTATTCAAAACAAATGGATCATGTAGCAGTTTATTGTGCTGCTAACTAGTAAGTATTTGTTACTTATGCTTTGGCACTTTCCGTTAGCCTCTCCATGTTACCGTTTTACACGGTGCTTAAACAATCCTGAGCCTCTCTTGTTAGGTTTCTCCTCTTTACACATTCCTTTAAAGTTTTTGTACAATATCGAAGGCTTTGGACCAGGTTTCATATTTTTCTGGTTTTAAATTTTATCTCCCTTTTGGGAGCTGTTTGACTGGTTAGAAGCTATCGCATGACATCTGACAAACTGATACACTTCATCTCTCAGCATCAAGCACTTTGTGACGAACAACAATAAGCAATAATAAGTAGACAAGAATAGTCAGTTGGATCATTGAAACTGGTGTTCTTCTTTTAATTTTGTGCTTCCAGTATTGCCTGCAGTTTATTAAACTGTGTCAGTGACATCCTGAAATATCATGAGACAATGGAAATAATTCTACATTTTCTACAAATTCTACAATTCTACAAACCAGCAAAAAGGAAGAAAAATATGCAGACTAGGGGCCTCACGTACTAACCTTGCGCACATACAAAAAAACTTTGTACGTCATTTTCCCACGTTCATGTTCGAATGCTCATAAGCCTTATGGTAACAATGTCTCAAAGAACCAGTTATTCAGATCATATAAAATCATGTGTAAAATGATGCAACCCATAGTCTATGACAATGGCAGCTTTAGCTGAATCAGAAGGGAACCACAGGGCTTTTTTTTTTTTTTTTAGCTCATGGTAATGATAGCCATCAGCAGCTTTAGATTTCCAACTGCTATGTTCGTGGAACTCTGCTGAGTTGGGTCTGACTTTGGAGAGAGAGAGAGAGAGAGAGAGAGAGAGAGAGGCTGAATGTTACTTGTTCCTTTACAACTGCTGACAAAGCTGGGTTTCCTGAGTGATTGGTTCTGTGCACATTGCTATAAAGGTGCCATCTGAACATGAATTTGCAAATGTTAATAAGAAGAATTTCCATTCCATAAACAAGCAAATATAATATCTGATCCACAAATGAGCCTGACTAATGCTGTGGCAAGGTGGCCTGGATCAACCCATGACTCATATCCTTCAAGCTGGTAGGGTGCAGGATGGGTGCCGTCTGGTGAGTGATGCATTTAAGATTGAAATTATTGTAAAATCCACCTTTGAAAGTTAATTAGATGGACAACCATTCAGTTGCCCATCAGGTGACAGAAGTTATTCACTAAAGACATGGCGGTTAACCTCCTCACCAACCCACAGACTGTCTGAGAGCACAGGATACAATGATGCCCATTGTTGTACTCGGACAGTTGTGGGGTGAGCAAGCAGGATCTTGAAAAGTCGGGGACGCTGCCTTGACAGGACTGGGAGGATGCTCCTGTATCGCCCTGACAAGGTGTGCCGTATTCTGCCAAAGAATGTGGCGCAAATGGTGTGAGATCATTGATCCAAGGTCAACTTCCTGTTCTGGCCACACTTTGCCAGTACGCAATCGCTGTCCGCTTCACCTCCACCTTTCTGTCTGATTTTTTTTGTCATTAAAAGTGCAGTTTTCTAAGCCCCCACTCCTTTTTTTTTCTTTTACTTTTTATGCGAGAAGATAAAGCACCAAAAAAGATATTTTCCTGGCCTCAACTTCAGAGAGGAGTGTCTCGAGTTCACATGTGATGAAATTTCTGCGTTAACAGGTTGCCCATGTCTGTTTATAGTCATTGGTCTACTGAAGGGAGGAGACAGGGTGGAGTGTTGTTCTCATGCGTGGAAGCTCAATTTCAAGTTGATGTGCGATGTGCTAAGTGTGTGCATGGATTTGCCCATATGCAAGGTTTAGTATATCTGAATCTTTTTGTGCATACGGAAATTTCCACACAAAGACTGAGAACTAAATTCATGCAAGGCTTAGTACATGTGGCCCTAGGTGTTCAGAGGCCTTGATAGAGCAGCAAAAATTATATCCTGACATTTATATTATTGTGGCAAGCACACTTACATCAAAACCTTCCTTACATGCCATTTCTGGTTGTTTTATTTATGCAATTATGACAACTAGCTCTATCTTCTGAGTCTCTCTGATTGCATTTGTTGAAGAGCCTTTTTAATCAAATCTGGGTGTACAATCTAACTGCATCACTCTTTGTAGCTAATCAGAATTACTTCCATGTTTTTTTTTTTTTTTTTAGTCCCTTCACATTTTACTCAAATAAGCCTTTCTTAAATGCAAATGTGCTTCATAAATATGTGCGATCCGCAGCCAGGCCTTCCTTTTTAAACCATGAGGATAAGATGCAACATTGTGGGTAATGCAGTTTTGGCATGTTTTTTTTTTTTCTTTTTTTTTTTTTTTATTGATTTGGAGAAGTGAAACAGCTCAACAGTATCCACATCTGATGCAATGATTACTCACAGTCTAGAATTATGTACCTAGATGACCCCAGATTTCAGAATTGTTATCTTAATCTTGCTTACCATTTGCAGTGTTTCAGAACTCAGAAATGAAAATAATCTGACTGATGCAAGATTTGTGTCGTTGTAACTACAAACTGATGATCCAAACTGCAAATAGCAAGTTAGTTGTTTTGCTACATGCCAGGCTTCAGTAAAGACTCATACTGGTAGCTGTGGCAGTCTCAGGAAATATTATTGTACATATTAAAAACTGGAAAACTAGAATATAACTATAATTTAGCTGGAGGTTGACAAAATATAGTTGTTTACCAAGCAGTGTTGATATTAGAGTTAGTATTAGAGCATTGGTAGTGTTAAGTGGTGTGCTCAGGTGAAACTGAACTCTGATTCAAAGGAGTTGAGTTTATTTTTTGTCTCTGATTAGTGTGATAGTTGGCAAACAATGCTGAGGTTACATTTCCACCATCAGCTGTGATGCTAACAACAAGGTTCCTTCCCTTGCTCTGTAGACAGTATTTCTATTCTGTTCATTACGTTAAGAGGTGTATTGTCTTGTGTTTTATGTTGAGCATGTATTGTGATCTTTTCACTGTCAGTACAGACAAGGACACCGTTTAAATTGGGTCAATAATGCAATATCTCGACTAAGGTTCCAATTGCAATTAGTCACCCTTGCCTGCATTCATCAGTAAGTCGGTTAATGGGAATGATAAGAGGTTTTTCTAAGGCTTAGAACAGTGCAGTGTGTTTAATGTGTGTGGTGAAAGAAAAATATACCTATGGGTTAAACATTTTTGTAAAACATCTGTAGCTGCAAAATAGTGCACACACTTTCCTAATTGTAGATGCAGTTGTATTAATAAACATTTATTTCAATCAAATTTTTAAATTTGATTAGTTTATTTAAATTTTAGGGCTGATAAAAAAAAAAAAAAGAACTCATAGTAGGGACATTATGTTGTCAGTAGAGGTAAGCATCTGGACACACTTTGGATTCTACAACATTCTGGGGAAGAAGAAGCCAGACACTTTTTTTTTTTTTGGCAAAAGTTCAAGTACATTGGAACATCACAAATGTATGTACTTACACATTCTGACATCATCAAAAGCTGACATAAAATTAGTTAAAGCTGTTGACAAAAGCAAATTACATTTGTGACAACAAAGACATAGGTTTCTGAGCCAGGCAATTGAGTGAAAGTATTTCAATGATTTGCTCGCATCGTTGTTGTGGAGAAATCTGTGCCTCAGATGGAAAGCTGAAAGTGGAGGAAGCCTTCAACTGTTTCAACTGACTTTCATTACAAAAGAAGAAAATTTGAACATCCACGCTAGACATATAGTAAATGTTGCAGATACGTTTTTATGAAGCATATGGTATATGTATACTTGAGGTACATTTTACCTACACTGTACATAGATAACAGTGCATGTATTTATTATTTATTGCATAGCAAGGAAAAAGAAACATTGTTTATAAATAATTATGAGAGCTATTTTTTGTGCAGAAAGAGAAATCTGGTTGCATTGACTAAACATTTTCTATTGAATCATCTGTATTTCTTTGGACCAACAAAATATAAATTCCAATCCCTGTTCGATACAAAGAATTAATCTGGTTAATCTGGATTTGAGCAGTACCAATAGATGCAGAAGAAACTGCCTCTTGGCGGTACTGGATGGGCAAACAACCACTCAGAGGAATGAAGCATGTGACACTGAGTGAAAACCAGACTAGTATCAACAAAAGGCATCCAAAAGTGTGTGCAGCAGAGTAGGAACGCCTGTAAACGACTGTTGCTGGTTTTGCAGTAAAAACATGTTGACCGAATTAGTTATTAGCAATTCTGCAGAGATCTTGGTTGTTTTGAATAGTGGCTCCTCTATGAGTCGTCACGTAAAGCGCCTGCCGTCTTGCAACATAGGCTATCCAAGTACTGTGGAACATGACATGCGAGGTAGCAGCAAAGTAGACAGGATCACCTCTCATGTAGCAGTCAGCCCTGATGTTTTTCCCAATCATAATGACTGGAACATAGCCTGAAATTTCTTACGAAGTTCAGCACATTGACACTTTTCCCGTTTCGTCCTCCCCCCACGGCGAATCAGTGGCTTCCATCTTCTCTGTGCAGATTTTTCGGCCACGTCACGTCAGCTATGCAGGGATAGATGTGTAGCTTTTTGGCTTTGGATCTATGTGATGTACACTCCACAGCATCGCAGTAGTGTGTCATGGTTGCTTGAAGGTAGAAAACAATCTGTATGGCTTGTTTGGCTTGTTGCTTTTTTTACCAGAAGTGGTCGTGACCACAAGAATCCCCAAATGGAATTTGTTACTGCCACCTAGTGGATAATAATAGCACCATTTCAATGGTACTCGGCTAGCCTCTGTTGCTGTTCTGCAGAAACCTTACTCCAGATATACAGAGCTGACTGACTTTGGCTAGAATTAAATTCGAAAGTGTTCCCGCATAGATTTAGGGTTGTGCACATTTAAGCAATCAGACCTTTTGCAAGATTTTGATTTTTACTTCTTTCATGTTCTATATTTTGTGTTCCTAAGCTGCAATATTCAGTTAGTATGACTACATTGCATTCACACACACACAGTTTATGATTTTCACTGAGGTATAACAGTCACTAAATTGGCAATCGTGGTTTCAACTCCTATTTTATGTGCTACATGGAGGTGAACTTTGATGAAAACACTGAGGCTGCTCACTCCAATTTTCTGAGTAGTCCTCCAACTTAATTGGTCAGGCTCTTATCCTGCAGCCCACCTCAGCTTAGCCCTGGAGATTTTCTCCACCTTTTTCTCTGTCTTCATTTCCTCCTCTCCCCTCCTTCCCCCAAGCAGTAATCGGAGGAGACTGATGGTGAAGAAGAAAGTTACTCTTGCTCTCACTGTCACCGTTCATCCTCCCTCAGGCAGAAGAGACACTGTTGGCTAGTGGGTTAATGAACATTGTGTTCATTTGTCACGCTTATCAATCACTGCTTGTGTAGGTGTCATTTTTGACATGTCTTCTCATCTCCCTCTGTTGTTGATTATGTTGTTTATTCCCACACCGTGTGATTGTACCTGAGTCAAAGAGCAGAGACGCAGGAAAATAGAAGCCAAAGGTGAGATCTGAAATGTTGGTGTGTGATAAAAGCCTGAAATGGAACCACGCTGAACCACATGGACTGTGTTCTTGCAATTATTATTCATCCCCATTTCCTCTTATTTTTGTCCACATTGCTTATGACACAATATTGAGCCCAGGCAATATTCAGCTCCTGAACAGTTTCCAGTGTTAAAAAAGTAAAGGAAAATAAACTTTCCTGATGTGTTTTTGATTTTTCTTTCAAATACTCGCAATAAAAAAAAATATCCTGAATATATTCAGCATTTTGAGGTAGAGTATTCATTATTTTCCCCCAAAATACACTTACAGTACTGCACCATTTACCTTTCATCTGAATGCCTCTATTTCCATATTTAAGCAATCAGAAAAACCATTAACATTTTCCAGTTTCATGGCAATGACGAAATGTTTAGTGCAGAAGCCCAGCAGGGACTGGACTTTAATACGCACCCACACCACAACCACCCTTTCCAAGTCCTAAAGGACGCAAGATGTACCCACAGGATGATACATACACTGGCCAGCGTTCAAACTCGCATAGGACGAATAACTAATTTGCTGGCTCACATATAAACACAGCCTTCAACACCAACTGTTCAGCCATTATGGAGGCATAATTGAGGGAATGTTTAAGAATATTTGGACAGCTTATAAAAGTAAAGTATTTCTGCATGAACTGAAATAAGAATAACTGGGCATTTGAAATTGTAAGAACTAAACTGGCCAAAATTTTGTAGAATGTCATTTTCCTGTATTTTATTTTGAAAGCAAGAATAGATGTTTTTTAAAAACACAAGAGGGTCATCTTATCTGTGAGGCTTTAAGAGATCAGGTTAGTTTACAGTTCATGTGTTTTATGCTTGATTAACTTTCCAACTACATATGAAATGACTGGCTCAGTCTTATTAAAGGAAACTCCTTAATATAATTCTTATATTTTAAGCAGGGCCCCACATGAGCATTGGTTTCCAGAAATTATGTCAGATAAATCTCTCACAATGCCCCATCTGCTAAGAACAAAGAGAAAAGCAAACCATTAAATGAAATGAAATATCTGTGAAAACTGATGTGTTTTATCTTCCAAAAGAGAAGCTGTATAAGAGTGCGGATGGCATATGAGAAATTGCGTGTAGCTCTGCTGAATGAGAGGAAGAGTCCAAGTCAGCGTGGATCTGTGAGGGAGAAATTGCATGTCAAAAGATATGTTCCACAGTAATGGAGGAGTGAAGGAGAGCTCATGAAGTGATTCACTGGTGAATTCATGCTCAAGTATTAATCAGATAGCGCCTGCCTTTTTTTTTTTTTTTTTTTTAAGAACTGCATAGAAACTCTGTTCACATATCGACTTTCCCTAGTCGATGCTTAAAGCAGATACATTTGAGGAAGGAAAGATTAATTCAGCTATTTTCTCACAGGTATATATTTTCATGTATGAACACTGATGCTTTCATAATTTCCCATTGAAACAGAATGATTGAAGCAAATATTTTATTGTTGTTGCTATAATAGTGGTCTGTAAAACAGCCCCACAGTCATTACACAGATGTTAGAGCACCTCAGACAGGCTGATTGAGGGTACTGTGTGGACCACAATGTGCCTCCTTTGCCCTGCAGTTGGAAGTGGCCATGTTGAGTTCCCATGTAAGTGGATTAAAATGGAAAGTCAAAGTATGTCATTTCACTATTGCCTGCCCTAGATACTGCAGCTCACTGCTATAACATGAAGTAATATTCTTTTAGGAGTGAATATGTGTGAAGGGTAATCATGACTGGCGTTAGTGCTCCTTGTGACTGATAAGCTCCTCCTCTGCAAAGAAGTCTTTTGGATGAACGTGATGTATATGTTACCTTTGTGAGTGCAAATGGAAGTGTAAAATACAGTTTAAATAGTGTAGCTGCGAGAATACTGTAGGTCACAAACATGAAGGTACTGTAAGCCTGGCAGTTGCATTACATGGAGATATTGAGGAACAGCTTTGCTTTCCCAAACACTTCAGACGCAAATGAATCACTGCACAAAGCTGGTTACAGCTTTCCTCATTTTTTTTATTTGTTTACTAAATAGAAAGCTGTTTTATTTGAATATTTGTTACACACTTTAGATTTGATTCGGAGTAGTGCCATGAAATAGCAGGTTTTTAAAATATGAAGACAGAAAAAACAACATAAATGTCATGGTCAAGGGCAAAGTGCTCTACAATCAATCAAAAATCATAATTTTAACAATAAAACATTGATTAAAACATAAAATAATAAAAGCAGAAACACATTATAAAAAGCCGTCAGATAAAAATAAAATAACAGTAAAGTTGAAATAGCATATAAAACTAGTATATCTGTCTGTGTCATCCTCTATTCAGAGTTGAAAGCTAATAAAAAGAAATATGTTTTTACAGGGATTTTGTCATGGCTTGGTCGGCCATGGCAGCCTTGTGTGTGTGTATGTCTGTGTCAAGTTGGCATCTTTCCCTGTCTTTAGTGGTTCCTGTTTTACTTTGAATTGTCTGTCTTGTCTTCATTGTTTTCTGCTTTGCTTCCTCCCTCTTGTTACCTTGATTCCCTCTACCTGCCCCTTGTTTGTTCCTCTGTGTATTTAAGTCTTGTCTTCTCCCTTGTCTGCGTGGGTCCATTAGTCTTTGTGGGATGTTTGGTGTTCTGCAGGCTTGCCTGGTCCCCTCTCATCATCCTTCTCCTCACCTGGTCTCCAGAAGTTAAGTTAAGTTTGTATTTTGGTATTTTTGTGTTGTTTTGGACTTTAGTGTTTTGGACTTTGGGTATTGGTTGGATTTTGGATTTTTGTTTTCTTTGTGTTTTTGGAAATAAACCCTTTTGTTTGTACTCCTGCTCCTGGGTCCTCCCTTAACTGTCCCTGCAGAACATGACAGATTTAAACATATCTAAATTCTGAGCAGTGCGAACATGAAAAGGTTTAGCCATTCCAAAGCTTTGGGTCTGCTACCACAAAAAGCTTAATAGCCTCTTTGTTTTCATTTTGATTGCGGAACTTCAAAAAGGCCACTGGCTGGTTGACCACAGGGCTCTTAGGGGTGAGTGGACATGAAGGAGGTTCTCACTGATAGGTTAGGACCCAATCCATTCAAAACTCTAAAAGTCAACAATAATATCTTAAAATTAATTCAGAATCGGATGGGGAGCCAATGGAGGAACATCAAGTAGGGGTTATGTGATCACGCTTCTCAGTGCCAGTTAAGAAATTAGCTGCAGAGTTCCGAACTAATTGCAAACGTTGCAGAAAAGATTGATTTAAACCAATGTACGCCGCATTTTAGTAATCTAAATGAGAGGTGATAAAAGCATGGATTGCCTTTTCCAGGTCTTTTGTGGAGAGATAGGGCTTCACCTTAGCAATAACCTGTAGGTGGAAAAAGCTCAATTATACTACAGCACTGATCTGTTTGTCCAATGTAAGAGATCTGTCAAGGTCACACCCAGATTTCAGACAGCTGAGCGACTACATGAGGCCAAATGACCAAGAGTATCAGTAAATCCACAGAGCACATCTGACTTTCCAAACCAAATGACATCCATCTTGTTTTCATTAAGGTTCAGAAAATGAAGCTTCATCCAAATTTTAAAATCACGAAGACAGTCTAGCAGAGGCTGCAATGAGGTTTTGCTGAATGACCTGATAGGCTTTTAAACCTATATTGTCTAACCTAACCTATATCGTCAGCAAACCAATGGAATGAAATATGCTTTTTAAATATGGACCCCACAGGCAACATATACAATGAAAACAGTAGGGGGCTCAAAATAGAGCCTTGAGGAACCCCATAGGACACACACAAAAGCTGACAGAGAAAAATATTCACCTCTATGAACTGTAAAGGTTACTGTCTGTCCTTTACAACCTAGACCACTTTAAAACTGTACCTTTTGATACTGACACATTGTTCAAGTCTTGACAACAAAATATTATGATCCACTGTATCAAATGCTGCAGACAGGTCTAGAAGCACCAAAAACTCCCTGAGTCAGCAGTTTAAAGAAGGTAATTAAAAACTCTCAAAAGAGCAGTTTCTGTGTTATGATGTGATTTTAAACCAGTCTGAAACTTTTCACAAATGTTGTTGAAGAATGTCTGAAGTTGATTAAAAATAACTTAGAAAATCGGTCTATAGTTCAAAAGAACAGTCTGAACAAGATTTCTCTTTTTTATGAGAGGTTGCACAACAGAATGTTTTAAAAGCAGCTGGAAGACAGCCTGATCTTAAGGACTTATCAAAATAAGAATACACAAACTTACCGTCTGAAAGCCGTCTCTAAAAAGTTGAGAAGGAAGACCGTCCAGAGGAGAAATGGAAAGGCTGTAGTTTGATGATCACCCTCTGTAAAACGGGGAACATTGCAGGCTTAGACTGCTCTAAAACAGCTGAGTATGATGGAGTCATAGAAGAGTCAGACACATCTCAATCTGTGAATGCAGAAGAAGCCACAAAATGATCACTGACACAGGGATTTGCAATCGAGTTAAAATGTGATAAAGGTCTATAACTATTAGAAGAAACTATGCTGGATAGGTATGCAGTCTTGACAGATATAACTTCTTTCTGGTATTTGGACAAACAATGGTAAAGAATATCCAGGGAGATGTGGAGCTTGTCTTTCTTCCACTTCCTCTCAGCACTTCTGCTCTTCTGTCTGCAAGCATGGGTTCCATCGTTTAACCAGGGCCGAGAAGGAGATTTGATTCGTTTTAAGTGGAGCCAGAGAGTCCAGAATATCAGCGCAAGTGGAGCTGAACAAGTTAGTGAGCTCCTCAATGTTCAGTTTGGTGCAGAACTCCAGATTGTTGAGGGAAGACTCTTTAAAAGCAGTAAAGAACTGAAGTTGATGAATTAATTATGCACGTGTGATGCACTGATGATCTAGTGATCTCCCACATGCTGGTTACCACAGTGGTGAGTAAAACTGGCAAATTGATCTGATAAATGTATATCACAGATTTCAGTTTCATTATGTTCAAGCCATAGGTCAAGAAAGTGACCTTTTTCATGTGTGAGGCATTTAACAAGCTGCGTGAGATTAAAAGAGTCAATAAGACTGAGGAAATCTTTAGCCAGTGGTCCTTTTTCACAGCATAAGTGAATATTTTAATCACCAACAATCAGGAGACAGTCAAATTCTAGCATAAGTCCTAGTAGCAGTTCAGAAAAGTCATTGATAAAGTCCTTAGCACTCTAAGGTGGACGGTAGCAGCACCATACAGAGGTTAACATCCATGTTATCTGAAGAGGGTGCACGTTACAGAGGACAAAGGTTTTCAAAATTCATTCCAGTGTTTCCCACACGTTCATTTATTCGTGGCGGGCCCGCCACGAATACATTTTTCAGCTTTTGACTCCCCCTCGCCACCAGACTGTTTACTTTGTGATGTTGCGTGTTGTTTTCAATTCTGGCGAATTGGGCGGCGTATACATTGTGACGCCACCTATAAATTTATCAGTCTCTGAAGAAGAACACGCGGTGGGCCTATAAATCGAAAAAGACATGGTGGAAGAGGCGTGATTCAAGCGAAGAAGATCCATCTATGCGAAGGTAAGACCGGTATGATGAGGTAAAAAGAATGTACATTAGCCAGAGTCCCCACCCCCGGACCGCACCACCACAAATGGATCCTTGACCTGTGGGAAACACTTCACTCTATCTCAACGGACCTTTATCTGCAGCCCTTGATGTCAATGCTGCAGTGTTTGATCAGAATTCAGCAATGGAGAAATGGGCCTTAATCCAGCGATGCTGATATTTAAAAAAATGGAACGTTAAGAAAGTGTGAAATCTAACCGTTAGGAAAGTCCTATTGTGACAAACCAGATGACTTCAGGTAAGCCCTAATCTGCACCAGTACACCTCCCTGCTTGTCAGGCTTCTTACATCTTTAATGCAATATTACAACAAACAGAAATCAAGAGGGAAAAAAACTAAATATTTATTTACTGAGAATATTAAAAAAGAAGAAGATATCACATCAGCATCAGGTCTCTGTAAATAATTTTCTTTTAACTTCTCACATTGAGACTTTGTATTTTTATCCCACTCTTTGCAAACAAAGTTGAAGTTCCGTCAAACTGCGAGATGATCTCCTGTGTGGGGTTCATTTTAGGTAATTCCAGAGGTTTTTGATGGGACTGAGGTCTGGGTTCTGACTGGACCATTCAAAGACTTTGATTTTCCATGTCTTTGCTGATTTTGATGTGTGCTTTGGTTTATTGTCATGTTGGATTGCGAAATTTATCATCATTTTGAGCTTTTGAGCAGGAATACCTTGGTATGTGAAGCTATTTTTTATCCCATCTATCTTGAGAAAATGCCCTTGGTCCAGTTGATGACAAGTAGACCCAAAGCATAATGCTACCCCTACCATGACGCCTCTGTATTGACTTTGAGCCAAACATACCTTTTAGAATTTAGGCCAAAAGTTAGTTCAACCTTTGTCTTGTCAGACCATAACAAATTCCTCTGCATAGTTTGGGGAAACTGAATGACTTTTTTTTTTTTTTTTTTTGGCAGAATTCAGAGTGGCATGCATATTCTTTTCCGTTACAAAAAAAAACCAAATGAATAAAATAAACTGCTTCTGTTGTGTCAACCTTGCCCACAACCTAGTGCCTCCCAGAAATTCCTGTACTTCCTTCAGTGTTACTGTTGGCCTCTTGGTTGCCTCTCTAAGTTTTCTACTCATCCTCTCATGAGCTTTGGAGAATCATCCTGATCTTTGCAATTTCTCTGTGGTGCCACATTTTCTCCACTTATTGATGGTGGATTTGATAAAGTTGCAGTGTCTTCCTTCATATTCCTACCTTTCAACAATTGAGTCTTGCAGTTTCTTTGTAACCAATGGTTTTCAACAGAATGCAATGTATAAATTGTTGGTATTTTTGTCTTTATATTTTAAAAACCTGTAAGGGTGTGGAATGTGACAAAACCTAAAACCTACGTGGTGTGACCTTCGCCAGACCCTAAATAGGAAAAAACCCACACATTAGTTTGACTCTGGACTGAACTCTTCTGCATTTCATACTATTCCATCTCCCAAACACCAGTGGTTCAGCCTGAAATCAGTTCATAAGGTAATCAGATTGAGACTCTTGACTTCCCTCCTCTGAGGGATCAAACACAGACGATAAGTTCCACAATTTTTGCTCATTCTGTAGTCAGTTCATACATCATAAAAAATACACCAAAAATGGAAGACTGTGCTTCTATCTGCAGAGAGGGAAGATAGAATTAAACTAATGTGATTTAAGAAATATCTTGGAAGTCATGATGAAATTATGGGCGCTACCTGAGCGTGGTGTGGTGTACCATCAAAGAAAAGAGAGATCAGGTGTATAGCATGCCAGAAGTGAGATTTCATCCAGCAAAATCCTTAAGCAGCTGCAGCTCCTGGTGTCAACTCAGTTTTTTTAATTGTTTTTTTGTTCTTTCTCAGCTCACGCAAACCTGAGACACTTGGGGGAATAAAACATGTTGTTTATGAGCATATGGAAGTTGCATCTTATCACAAAGACATCGGTCCTGAATGCAAAGAGAGGATTTGCCTCCCTTCCCTGTCCTCTTGTCCTTGCATGCAGCTTTTCTTTTTGTTTCACGTCTTCATTCTGTTAATAATACATGAATGTCCTCTTTCCCTCCCCCTCCCTCTCCCCCCCTCTCCTCCCCTGTAGCAATTATTGAACCTACCACCACCACTAGTGCTGTCCCAAGCCCAGGTCAGTATATGTCACCATGCTGTACACCAGATCAGTAAAGACTACTAACCCAAGCCAGAATCCTCCCCTCCATCTTGATTTATTTCAATTGGCTGGCTGGAATGCCTGCTGGGTGTACAGCTTTGTTGTATGTCCTTTATTTGCATTTACTTTAATTTATAGTGTAATTCTGAGTTGGCTTCTCCAGTCTAGCTACATATACTTCCAACAGCCTATGTCATCGCAACCCCCCCCCCCCCCCCCCCCCCGACCCCCTCCCCCTTTCCTTTCATTATTACTACTCCCTCCACCACCCCCCCTTGGAGCAAACAGTAGCATCATCAAGTGGCTATTCATATTCTTTTTGGGTCTGGTGCTTTTCATATTGCTGATGGCTTGGTTTTTCCTCTGTTTTTTAATCACCTCTCTGCGCAAGTATACATCAAAGGAAGGACACTGTTGGTGGCAAAGGGCCTTGGTTCGTTGTTTATAAGATGGCATCACTGCTGTCCTTGTGCTTTATCACTTCCTGTTTTTCCTCTTTTCTGTGTATCTCTTCTTTTTGCCTTTCTCTCTCTCATTTTTCTGACTGTTCTTTTCTCTGTTCTGGAACAGCCAGTTGGCTCTCTGTAAATCTCTTTAACCTGATCTCCTGCTAGTGCTGTTGTTGGCTCTCCACTTTCAATGTCACCCCTGTTTCCCCTCCTCACTGTATTCTGCTGCTTCCACATTCCAGCCCAGAGTAATCCCCTCTGCCTGGTCGTCTTTTCTCCTTTTCTAATGGTTTTAAGCACGTCTCATAATGTAATCTCTCATGCTGGTTACATTATTTTTGCTCAAATACACACACTCACACAGGGAAAGTCACACTGTGGTACAAATGTACAGTGCAGACACTGAATCGAAACCATATGTAACAGCTGGTACGTGAACATGTGTGAGAGTCCATGTTGCATGATTGATTTGTGTTTTTGTGACTTTTTGTGCTTTCAATCTCTGTGCATAGAGGCCATTTTCTACCTGTCTGACTGAACCAAATATAATTATCCATGCAGATTCAGTCAGATAACAAGTTAAAATAAGCTAAGCAATAGCAAGCGGGCCTGGCATGGCTCTGAACTCTCATTTGATAGAACGCTTGCAGAACAAATGACAATTTCATGGTTCAAAGGAACACCAGTGGTTTCAGTCGTGGAGATAAAGTCACTCAGTGAGCCACTGTTCTTGTTTTGTTCCAAGTTGTGTTTGAAGTTAATTTTTTTGATGCTGCTCTCACTAAGTGGCTTGGTAAAGGGAATTATTTTAGATCCCTGCAAAGGGCTCTTTGCCTCAACCTTTGTATGATTAATTTGAATAATTAATATGAGCAGACTATTATCTGCTTTTATTTCCCCTGTGAATTGGTTTGGAAAAGATGTGGTCCCAAAATAAGGCATGAATTTTCAGTCTATAGTGCAAATATATGTGGAGATATCTGAAGTGGAAGAATTGACTCTTCCCCCACAGTACCTGTAGTGACTGCTTTAGCCCCGTTGATCAAGTAAATACAAAAAAAAAAAAAAAAAAAAACAGATTGCAAAGAAAAAAACAATGTTAATAGGAATCATCAGTCACAGGAATTTTATCTCCTAAACTTGCCATAAAAGTACTACATGAATAAACATATTGTTATGTGGACTAAAGTAAATTTATTTCCATCCTGTCTACTGGCAAATATTAAGTTGTTTGACTCAACTCCTGCGTATGCTGATCTTTTCAAAGACGCAACTGAGCACGTCTTTGTCATAATTTGTTTACCACTAGTCACAACTGTATCACATTTTTAAAAAGAAGCACATTGCACTATGATGAAAGAAACAATGTTTACTTAAAAGATGTTAAATCTTTCTCCCAAAAAGAAAAGCTAATTACAAGGCTGCATTTGTCACAAACAGCTATAACTGCTGTTGCCACATTTCACTGTGAACCTTTACAAAGTCTGCTACAAACATAAAATATCCTGGTTTACCCCTGACAGCCACATGAGGCTCATATCAACAAAACAAAAGATGTAATGTTTGACCCATAAAGCTGCAAGCCCCCGGCCCTGGTCCATGTTATCATCCAAGGAGAGGAGGTTCTAAATCAACAAAACCAGACTGCTCAGACAACACAACCCACTCCAGGAGGGGACTCAACCGATAGATTAGATGATGACAAAGAGCTGCAACAAGACGGCGAAAGTTTGTTAGAGATTTTTGTGGGGGACATTGTCAATCTCTGAAAAAGGAAGGTTGTTGTCAGACCGTACATGAACTGAGGAAAATGATTGTCATTCTGTGTTGTGGCAATCATTGCTTTCTTCTCTCGAGATGCAGCGGTGAAAATTCTCTCCCATGAAATGGGTACACCCCCCACCCCCCGTCAAACCGACAACAGTCATTCACCGGCGTTCCTACTACACTGCTGCGCACTTTCAATGTCTTTTGTTGATACTAGTTTAGTTTCCTAATTCCCGTACCTTAAAAATATCACATATACACCAGCCAAGACACTACAAATAGAAAATAAAATTGTCTGTGCTTGTGACTTCATTTTTTTTTTTTTTGTTTGATTGTTTTTTTTTTATGACTGTAACTTTCTAGTTTACAGTCCCAATGTGAGAAACTGAGGATTTTAAGCTTATGTTATCTTTAGCATATGGATTTGTATGCTTTGACCAAAGCATAAACCCTGATTCATGACTCGACAGCAGCTGGCCTGGCACCATCCTGTCATCCCAATGAAATGTAGATCTGTGATAATAGCATATGCTCCCACCGGCTGCCACTACTGTTTATTTATGCACATCTCCTGACTGTATGAAACAGTATTTTAATCACTGTGCTTAGCAATAACTCTTTGTAAGGCCCAGTGTACACAGTGTACAGCTCTGGTTATATTAAGAAAAAGAAAAAAAAAAAAAGAATACATGCATTAAATTTCAGCTTAAAAAAAATGTCCCTCTTATACCTAAAGAGATTGGAATCATTGTAAACATCTGAATGGGACAGTCTCCTTTAAAAAAGGTTAAATCTCTACTTGGATCAGAGGAAGGTCACATTAAATACTGACTTTTGCTTGTAGAATAATTTTGTTCTGAGTAACCATGTGGTTTTATTCTGGGTTTATCTTTAAGTCAAGTGACATGGGTTTTTCTGTCGCTAATTTATTCTTAAATAATGGCCAATCCTTGGCCAACCAATTAATCAGCTACCTTTTAAATCAGTCTATATTTAATATTAGCACTATATTTAATGTTTGTATCTAAATAACCAGAGTACAAAAAAAATGAATGGTCATTTAAAGCCCTTCTCTGATTCATTTAGAAGGCGAGTGGGTCATATGTTAGTATTTAACCGTTATTTAACCTGGAAACACCACTCGGCTCAAGAATATTTTTTACGAAAAAGTCCTAGCAAAAATGGCAGCAGCACATTACAGTTACAATCATACACACACTGAACAGCCATTAAAATACAATCAATCAAACCCTGTGCATCTTAAAGTATCAGCTTTCAAATTCAGTTTATTTTAATTTTATTCTGCAAAAACAAATTATTCCGATCTCAGACTGCACTGAAGCTAATTACATGCGATTGGGGTACACACATTTGATTGCTTTTTTTTTACTCCCAACTTTGTGTGATCTCTGGGAACCGAGAGGAGGAGAAGATCTTGAGAACGCCCACAGCCCATAGTTTCGTGAGTCACCTGGAAGAGTAATGAGGGAATGTATACTGTATATGATGGAATAATATATTATTCCATATTTTTTTATATATTAAAATTTTGTACATTTGTATATTCTTATTTTTTGTGTCTATAGACACAAAAAATAGGAATATACCAATGATGGAGTCCACAAATGGGCAGGGCCTGACCATCCAACACAAGCAGACAACAAGCAGTGATCAATCTTCCATTATAAATTGAATCCAGTGCTTGTAGGGAGTAAGCAGATGCATGCATGTAAAATTACATCACCACAGATATGAATGTGCACAGTTTCATTGAGATTATACATTCCTTATTCAATATTCTCCTTAGTCCTCCAACATTCAAGTCACTGAGCTCATCAAGGATCAGCAAGTTTTGCTCATCAAATCGTTTAAGCGATCATGTGAAACTCCTCCATTCAAGGAATATCGAATTATACCTTGAGTTACATGAGGCCACGTCACTTTTTTTTCTCAAGTTTTATATCAATATCCTGTATTGCTCAGTACTTCATAAATATATCTGTTATATGAAAAAGGGCATATGTACAGTAGGTCTTTGAAATAGTGAAATTCCTTGTTTTGGTGATTTCTCATCAAGCTGGTTTTCAAAATGCTGTGTGTTTTCCTACTTCAGCTTTATACATAATGCATCTATAGCTCTGTTCATTGAAATCTAGCCTCTTTGGACTCTTTTATATATGGCCTCAGGGACACAAGTTGTTAAAAGAGGACTGGTTTGAAGTAAAGTTTTTATACATTCATCCAGATCAACAAAGGTGCCTTACAATGAATAAGTAATCGCCTCTCAATTCCTGCACCACAGCATTGGCTGGTAGAAATCATATAATGAAGACAAGGATTTAGGAGACACAATGGGTTTTGTTTTTATGTGAAACGGTAAAGCCTTGTGGGAGCAGATCAGGATGGAAGAAAAAGATGTAGCAAGATTTGTATTTTTATCTTTTTTTGTTGTTGTTGTTTTTTTTTTTTTTTTTTTGCCAATATATGCTTGTGACAAAAAAATAGATTTTCAAGAGTTGAGATCCTGCAGAGAGTGAAAAATCACATTCTTTGATAAAGGTCCAAAAGGCTTCAATCCAACAATCACAGACCTGAAAAACAAACATCCATTATCATCTAA
This sequence comes from Hirundichthys speculiger, assembly GCA_018398805.1. Lineage (NCBI taxonomy): Eukaryota > Metazoa > Chordata > Actinopteri > Beloniformes > Exocoetidae > Hirundichthys > Hirundichthys speculiger. Next base: position 946,058 of record JAGFBZ010000961.1, on the reverse strand, counting down.
TATGAAAAGTCTTTTTCAGATGTTTTTCAGTATTCTTGGTTTTATTCCCAGAACTTTTACAAAAGTAATGCCTTGTATATTGTCACTGTTTTTGTCCTAAATATTGTAATCATCCAATTTTAGAGAAAATCACAAGTTTATGTAGTACTTTGTAAGATGACAAATGAATAGATTTGTGGAACTTTTGCAATTCTGAGATGCAATTTAACATTTATAAAGTGCTGCTAGACATGTACCACCAGTTTAAAGCCCAGACAAAATGATAGTATATTATCAGTAACTGCTGATTTTCTGGTTGTTATAAAACACCACAGAAAAAGCACTGTAGCTACATTAAATTGTTGTAAAAGACCAAAGAAGTAGAAGCAGTTACATTAAGTAGCTTCAAACTGGGATGTTTTTGGAGAAAAGAAGTGTTCAGGACGTGTTTTGGAAGTAGACATCTGCACACACACATACACTATGTTGCTAAAAGTATTCGCTCACCTGCCTTGACTCATACATGAGCTTCAGTGACATCCCATTCCTAATCAATATGATGTGGGTCCACCCTTTGCAGCTAGAACAGCTTCAGCTCTTCTGGGAAGGCTGTCCACAAGGTTTAGGAGTGTGTTTATGGGGATTTTTGACCATTCTTCCAGAAGAACATTTGTGAGGTCAAACACTGATGTTGGCTGAGAAGGTCTGGCCCTCAGTCTCTGCTCTAATTCATCCCAAACGTCTTCTATCAGGTCGAGGTTAGGACTCTGTGCAGGCCAGTCAAGTTAATCCACACCAGACTCTGCCATCCATGTCTTTATGGTCCTTGCTTTGTGCACTGGTGCACAGTCATGTTGGAAGAGGAAGGGGCCAACTCCAAACTGTTCCCACAAAGTTGGGAGGATGGAATTGTCAAAAATGTCTTGTATGCGGAAGCATTCAGAGTTCCTTTCACTGGAACTAATGGGGGGGTGTAGGGCCCATCTCCTGAAAAACAATCCCACACCATAATCCCCTCCACCAAACTTTACACTTGGATCAATGCAGTCAGTTAAGTACCGTTCTCCTGGCAACCACCAAACCCAGACTCTTCCATCAGATTACCAGATGGAGAAGCGTGATTCATGAGTCCAGAGAACGTTCCTCCACTGCTCCTAGAGTCCAGTGGCAGCGTGCTTTACACCACTGCATCCAACGCTTTGCATTGCACTTGGTGATGTATGTCTTGGATGCAGCTGCTCAACCATGGAAACCCATTCATGAAGCTCTCTCTGCACTGTTGTTGAGCTGATCTGAAGGCCACATGAAGTTTGGAGGTTTGTAGTGACTGACTCTTGCAGAAAGTTGGTGACCTCTTTGCACTATGGCTGAGTTGCTGTCATTCCCAAACACACCCAATCTTTCACAAATGTTTGTAGAAACAGTCTGCATGCCTAGGTGCTTAATTTTATACACCTGTGGCCATGGAAGTGATTGGAACACCTGATTCTGATGATTTGGATGGGTGAACAAATACTTTTGGCAATATAGTGTATCTGGAGGTTCCAGGATTTTACCACTTACATTTTACTGGAAAGCAAGTACTCGATGAGAAACGGATGGGGTTGCAGAGGTCTACATGGGTCCACTTTCATGGACCAGAAGCCGAATGGACCCGTGAAAATTTGAGCCGAAACCGACCCGAGCTATTATCATAAGTCCGGGGGGTCTGAACCCGAATGGACCCGCAATATTTGGACCCAGAACTGACCCGACCCGAGTCTTTAGTTTCCGACCACGAACCGAATCGAGTTACCCGAATAGAGCCAAGACAATACCGCCCATAGTTGCTCATGTTAAAAGTTGTCTAGTGTTGAATAGACAACTTTTTCTTTTTCTTGAATCAACAACATTTTCTTACCTAAAGTTGTCTTCTACTCAGTTCAGTTGCTACATAGGCAATGTGATGTAAACAACAATAAATCCACATCGTTATTTTCTTTGTGGATACATATGCTATTGGTAGCAACTGCTAACACTAATAGCCTACACTGATCAGGACGTGTCATGAATATGTTCTCTCATCCAGCGTTGTTATAATGGCGATCCGTTGTGCTTTACAGCTGCCTGGCATACCAGTAATACACACTACGGCAACACGATTGTTTCATGACAAACATGCCACGTTATTGAATAATCATTTAACTGCCCCGAGTCCTGACATTGGCTGCCACCGCCAATATCTTTACCTCTCTTGAGTAAACATGGACCCAGCCTGTCAGAGAGACTAACTGTACCATTTCGGGTCGGGTTGGAACCTCAGGTTTTCGGGTTGTCGGATTGTTCTGACGACCTCTAATGGGGTGTGTATAATCTACCTTGCAAAAGTTAAATAATTTTACAAAACAAAAATATTATGAGGAGACCTGTTTGCCTTTTTCACCCCAACCTAACATTTCTAACATTAAAGAACAGCCCATTTGCCCCACTATACATTTGTCCAGTTTTGATACATTGGGAACTGTGTTATTCTTGCAGGCATGAAGCTTAAATGCTCAATATATGCATAAATGTACAAAATAATCCAGGTTGAATTGAAACCCAGATTTCATCATTCCATTCAACCCATTCAAAGATATCCCATTGAAGAAGAACCATATGGTGCCTCAATTAACAACTCAACCACTTGTGAAACAACTAAATACAAACATTTGTTTGTTTACATGTTTAACCTTACCTTACTTATTTTTGTGTGCTATGTTACATATTACTGATGTCCATTTGTTGTATAAGGGTCCTTAAATGCATTGACCTTTTACAGATTAATTATATTTAAATTCAGTTAGTATGCCAGCAAAGAGTAACATTTCTAACTAACATTGTATAATTGTCATATCTAAATAAATGAGATCAAATTAATGCCATATTTTGCAATAATCTTTCACTTTTTTTTCCTTTGATGTGACTTCATCATGCATACCTAACAAAAACAAAAGGTCACTTGCTATTTAAAAGTAAAGCCTTCCCAAATTGAAGATTACCTGTTACTTTAAAAGAAAAGAAAGGTATGTATGGATGCTCCTGCTCTCAGGATATGCACCACCACACATTTGGTACTATATACTCTGAAACATATTCTGTAACATATGTTACATGTCCTCATGAAATGCTAGAATATAAGTTATTATTGATAACCTGAATTAATTAGGATACCCTGGAGAAAGTGATATACACAAAAGTAATGAAAGGAAAAACTGAGGAAGCATTTTTTTTTCACTTTAAAACTCAATCATCAGTTTATGATGCCAAAGCTTGTCCTTAATATCCTTAAGGATTATTATAATATTATGCAGCAGCACACGGTCTCTTACAAACTGAAATTGTATCCCTTGAATGTCCTAGAATGTTCTGAACTGAGCTGCCTGTTCTTTGTTTTGCACCCAAATCAGTCACAGTATATACTCTTATATGTGTTATTTGAGATTCCAAAAGGAAAGATAATAAAATGGCCTTTTTTTCATCCTTTTGTATTCTCTTCAAGGGCGTCATTTCTGATCCTTTTATAGTAGCAAACCTATTAAGCAAACTAGAACACAATTTACACAGTTTTCTTTCATCTAGCAGAATATAACGAGATACATATTTCATTTAAAGATGCAATTTCCTACCACACAGAGACTTGGCTACAACACTCCTTCTGCAACTCTCAAAACCCTGACAATCAACTGCCACAATCTTCCTGAACATTTCATAAGATAAAAGCATGTGCCGTGTGTTTTATTGCTTTTACTCAGATGCAGGCATTCTAGATGTCATGTCTAAATTCCTCAACCTCTATTGAACCACATAAGACTTTTAAGTATCAGAGATTCTCATTTCATTCAACTGCTTTTGAAAGCTTTACAACAATCAAAATGTATAGTGTTCATCGGCACTTCTTTGTTCAGAAACAGAAGTGCTGGATTTGAGTTGTGTCAAGTGCCAACTGCGTGTAACAGCAAATGCGACTCCTAACTGCTCACGTTTGTGAGTCACTGCCAGATAATAACCTTATAAATGCAATTTTTACATACAAAATATTGCACACAGTGAAGTATCCCCCACCTGAAAGCTTTTGCTCATGAGTTGACAGCTGCTGTAGATCCTGGAGGACTGGACTTGTTGAAACTAGTGTGTTAAACCACTCAAGGAGCCTCTACAGAAAACAGCTTATCCACTATTTTACCCAGCATGCCTGGTGTCAGACACACTGAGCTACCCACAGATAATCCATTTTGGCAGTGAATTTTCTGTCAGTCTTATCAGTTGTACGGTAGCAAGATCAAGAGCCGTGCAAATACCTTCCACAACCTCAGCACACTGGCGCCCCAGCTCCTGGCCCTTATGGTTTGTTTTGAGGTGATATGCTGACCTTCATTTTTACTGAATACTAACTCCACAATCACCTCTGGAAGGGCCTGATAAGCAGATGGCATGTCATCTATCATACTTGACCCCTTGATCCCTGAACAGTCTAAACAGACAATGGATTATATCCCATGGAATTAGAGGACAGTGAGTTTCTCCAATCAAAAGCTTGTTAACAGTGATCAGGTGCAAAAGTCCATGAAGCAGAAAAACCTGCATCTCCTTATTTAAACGTAAACAACAAGCAGTCTCCAGTGACACTGATTTAACTGAGCTCCATAGCTTTATGGCATGATCCTCTGCGATATCAAAGCTTCGTTTAACTGATCAGTATTCCATCTGAAAACAGTTGCCTTTACAAACTGGAAGAGTATATGCTACCAGGTATATGAAAGCCATGACTTTGAGATGAAAACATATAACAATATCACATAATGTGATCCTCTGTAATTCCTTCATTATGGGTATTAATTAGGTCAGATGAGTCCTTTGCTGTTTCTGTGATATTAGTCTTTACAAACAACAGTCCCTTTTGATGTGGCTACAAGCTATTTTTATTGCAGTGCCCTAAAATGCTTTGTAATTGTTTAGATTAATGTGAGGGGTAGAATTGATTTTTTTTTTTTTTTCTTTTAATGTGCCTAGAAGGGTTCTCAAAGATAAAGGAATGGCTATTTTTCCTTACTTGTTTTGGTTACTCAATAATTAAACATGTAATATATAATATCAAAGAGGAAACATGTTTATAAGGCCCAGTCAAAACCAGATTATGCAATATTGTTTGTGCTTTGATAAAGCAAGGAAAAACAGACTATTGCTTTCAGGAATTATTGACCCAAATAGTTTTTAATCAACTGTTTTTGCAATTCTAAAATGCTGTAGTTGCTTAATCCTAGCCATACTGTAACCATTTTTGACATGAAAGTAATCTTTCTTTAACTTTAGCCATAAGATATAACTCTAACCCTTGCCTCTTGAATATATCTGAAAAAGTTATATGCTATAATGATGCCGGGGAAGTTAAGACAGTGAAGTCCTGAACAAAGCAGCTCAAAGGTGGGATACTTAACCAATAACTGTTAACTGGCACTTTTTTTTTCACTATTTGCAACATTACTGAATTATATGTAAACTTGTATATTTTGCATAAAGATTTTTTTTTGTTTGTTTTGTTTTCTTGATTATTTATAATGTATTTATTACATTTTGTTAACTAGAGAGATAACAACTGCTGGCAAAGAATTCCTTTTATGTGTCTATGTAGTTGGTTAATAAAGCTGATTCTGATTATGTTGTTCAGCAATGATTCTGACAAAACTGAAAAATGTTTTTCCAGTGAAGTGATCATCTGGGCAAGGTCCCCACATAAAAACCAAAGTAATATTAACTTTATATATGCACAGAAAGTGTATAAAAAAGACTGTTCAGAAAACTCCTTCCAGTTAGCACCATCTTGTTATAAATCAGCTATTACTACTAGTACTATTAATTACAATGTGACTACTACTCTCAATAGACACTGAAGGAGGAGAGTTCATGGCCTCTGCTTCTAACACTTGCCTATTGGTTTTTTTTTTATAAATATCTAAGTAGTGACCCAGTTTCTATGGAAGTAAAGGGTTAAAATTGCAATTTCTTCTTGCAATTCCTTCAGGTCAATTGCCTTATTTTTTAAAAATAACATTTTTCTGCAAATACATATTCCACTCTCACTCAAAACTGCTTTTATTCACATTGTTTTGGTCCCTTACGAAATGCTTACACTCCTTATTATCTTATAATGGACTTATGCTTGTTTTAACTCCAGAATGTCCTTTAGTATTCCATAGGTGTATCTTATGGGCCTCAAAAAGATTGTAACTGGACATATAACTAGGACATTGGGGATAAAACTGATCAGAGCATGTGTGATTTAGAATTGCATTAAAGCATTCAGAACACATTGTATTTTGACACAAAGGCTTACTTTCCCTTAATCGTTCCAGTTTTAACTACATAAATAGACTATTATCTGTATTTTAAGGGATTTTACCTTCACTGTTTATCCGTGTTTCCTACAAAGAACTCACTTTCAGGGCTGCCAGTCACCTGTTTGTCGGTGTCTAATATAAATGGTCAAGCTGCCCTCCCAGTCTGTCAGCAGATCATTTTACTTACCTCACTTCTCTGTCAGTCTTTCTGTCTCTGTCTGTCGTTTTACAGCCCTCTCAGTCCTTTGCTCCCACATACACTGTTGTCCTTTCTGCTTCTGATTATCTCTCCCACCACATCTCTTCAGGAGTGCGGGCCATTAAATGAAAAACATGGCCATTCTGTCAGTCCCACACAGACAGAAGAAACACAGCGGTGAACATTGAACCCGTAATAACTGTTTTCAGAAGAACAAGAAAACTATTTCACGTACTTCTTTTCAGGGATAGTTTTTAATATTTCTCAGTATTATAATATCAGAAGAGGATATTAAAATGTGGCAGCACGGTAGCTTGGTGGTTAGCACTGTTGCCTCACAGCAAGAGGCTGCCTGTGTTGCATGTTCTCCCCATGCTTTTGTGGGTTTTCTCCAGGTACTCTGGCTTGCTCCCACAGTCCAAAGACATGCATGTCGGGTTAATTGGTGATTCTAAATTTGCCCGTAGCAGTGAGTGTGCATGGTTGTTTGTCTACACATAGCCTTGTGATGGACTGGCAACCTGGAATAGGCTCCAGCAGATCCCCATGACCCTGCACAGCACCAGGCGGTTATAGATAATGGATGGATAAAATTAAGTCAGAACCTTTAAATTGTTTTCAAAGATCTTTCTCTCTTATTTCTGTTTATTACCATCTTAAATTTGAATTATCATTTCAGGCAGTCCTTTTATCCTTGTCACTGTCACTTTTTTTTTTCCCTAGAATTACATTTCAGAGTTTTCAGATCACCAGATCTTACACATGCTGTCCCCAGAAGATCAAAGCATACTGTGCATTGTAGCTCTTTCATTTCTATGACATCCTTACTCATTTTTGATGGTGTATTCAGAGGTGTTTTTTCAAAACCTTTATTCTTACGTTCTGCTACAAGTTCTGCAAATAAGAAAAGGCCATATTGGCAAAGGGTTGGTTACAGGGAGAGAGCGCAAATTTAAATCTTTCCCCAACTTTAATTGGCACCCTTACCACAGCAGTCAGCGTGATTAATAAGACAATTCAGCTGGAAAGATGAGTTTTGGTCCTCTCAACAACAGCCGGGACTGTACAGTTGCTGTGTGGGAGCTGGAGCAGAAAATGGATAGTCATTTCCTTCTAAGGCCACGAAAGACTGCTATAGAGCAGTCTTGGTCTATAATTGAGACACCAGGGTATATTCTCTTTCTGGACAGACTGTAATAGTTGGTGTATTAAGGAGGATGATTGAACAAAGCTACAAACTTACAGTAGAAGCCACAGTAAATCAGAAAAGATGTCTTTCTGTCCAATTTGTACATACCGCTGGTTTCCCACAGTGCAGGACTTTGGGATTTCCTTCTCTCTCTGTTTTCACCGATGAGCACTCTTCCGAAGAGTTAAATGAGAGTAATTTTGAGATGAAACACAAAACAATTTTGGTAGTAATGGAAACAGAGAGGTAAACATGTCATCATTGTCTTTAGAAATATAGTAAAATGTGTACTTCAGGGCTCACTTTGTTGTTAAGAAGCTCCTCTCAACAGAACTCTTAAGTTCAGGATTCAGCTCTCAAGGAATGAGAGCCTGTGGGAGTAAGTTTCTCTCAGACTTCCGCTGGACTCATGATGCACAATCCTGATAAAGGATTTAAGTTTAAGTGCAAACAAGACATGCACTCTTGTTTACGCTTTTCTTTTTCTCCCTTTCACAATTCTCACTACAGCTGGATTAGGTGTGACACATTACCAGATGCTGTGGCAGAAATTAGTAGCCCATTGGCTACTGAATGAAACAGCACTTTACATTAGAGCTGGTCTGTCCCTGAATCACCTGGGTTAATGATTCAAATACTCGTACCGGATTAGGAATCACGATTTAGAGGTCTCAATTTAACCAGCTCCTGTGAGTCCACTAGCTGAGTGCTAACTAAATAAACAAGGCAAGTTAGTGGACTTACAGAAAGACAGTGGATTCACCGGAAGCGCCTCAGACTCCGACAGTTGTTCAGATGAAAAAACAGTGTTTTTATATACTTTATATACTTGATATATTCAAGTATATCAAGTGAGCTGGATCACTTAGTGAGTGACTCAGACTAACCCAAGTCCATGAAATGAACTGACTTTACCGCCACTACTTTACATCAGCATCAGCACACTAAACAAACTGTTATGTTGCATTAAAGTGGGGTGGTTATCCCATTTCCATAGCTGAAGATAGTTGATCAATCAGGTCCTACTTAATAGAGAAAGAGATATGCCGAAAATTCAATGTTATGACAATTACATATCCTGCCTGTACTATCAAATTGATAAAATAACTTTACATCTAGGGGGGGGTTACTAACGATACATGCACTTTCACTCATGGTGCCACGCAATCTACATTTACATCAAAACTGCTTGCAGTAGAAAAACAGTACAGCTTGTGTTAAAAATAACAAATAAAAGCAGTAAAGAGATTTTACACTTACTCTGTAACAAACACACTGCCTAGAGCATGCTGGGAAACTATGCCCGACATACAGTATTAAGTGGTAGCCAATGACCTACTAGTTCCTGCCCCCAGCATCTTTTTAGAACTGAAAGCAAAAGAAAGAAAAGTGCAACCTAGAAAGACCAATGGAAAAGCAGAGAATGGGTTCAGAGCTGAAAGCAAGAGAAAGAAAAGCACATCCAACAAAGACCACTGCACTCACATATCTTGGTTTTGGATCCTGAGTTATGCTTCTCTGATTCTTGGCTTTGGTTTGAAGCACCAAGTATCTGGAACTTTCAGGTTGCCACAACCTGCTCTTAAATGCCATGGCTGCTGACGCACTGATTGGTTTAACAAGTGAAACGCCCTAACCACTCCTATGCATAATGTAGCGGGTAGAGCAGGTGAGAAAGAGGATATAGCAAGGATGGAAGATGGCGTTCTTTTCAGGGGAACGCCTCTCCTGCCACACATTATCCCTAAATAGCAGCTCTAGCAGATCTGGCCGAAGATCGGGCCCTATATCTGCACCACACATATGTGCATATGTCATCATCATCAGCATTAACAGGTCTTTAGTATGCATCAACCATCATCCATAGTGTTTGAAAATACCTATTTGTAATTTTGTGGCATTCCCAAAAACCTAATCAAACATTAAGATTGTAAAAGCGACTACAGTGAAACGTATTCCCTCCAATCTGATAGAGGTCCCTGTTATTCCGACAGCACCCCCACTTCCCATGGCTATGAAACATAGGAGAGATGTGAAAAAGGCAGTTGGAACACAGGCATACCTATCTGCTTTTTTGTTATCCTTGCATTATAGTTATTTAAAAAAAAATTGTGGGTATACAGATTTGTCTGAGGCTCACTGCTGTTCTGCCTGCTCACAGCAACAATTGAACTGATATAGTGGCATGGAAATGATTGCCGGTCATTACAGATGTAACTGTACTGGCTACTGATTTGTATGTAATCCAGCTGTGACTGGGGCAGAATTTAAGTTCAGCAGTCCAGAGACAAAAAGCTCTGAATGTGCTGGCCCCCACTTTATATGTGCAGAGGAAATGTGCTAGAGGGATTAGAAAACACTGCTTAAGCAGGGTTTTTCACTATGGCCTCTCTTTGTCCCCAGAGACCCAATTTTTAAATAAACCCTATTTACTTTCTGCACTTCATTCAACTTAAAAAAAAAAAAACATAGTGATATTGATTATGTGGCTCCATACATGGTGTCTCTTTAACACAGCAATGGTTTTTCAAGAAAGAAAATCTTTTTGAAGTCACATCCCAGGCATGCTTGCCTCATCTTTTCCTTAATCTATTTTATACTTTAGTCAAGTCTGATGTCATCACTGTTGCCACTCTGCATTCTCAGGATGAACTGCCACACGGTCTTGTTTTACCTTAACAAACAGTTATCTCTGAGGAGTCTGGACAAAGAGACCTGTTCTTCTTCTTCCTTTAAACACCTCACGTTGGCCATCACCTTTCAGATGGTACATATTCTTCTTTTTAAACAAACTCACATACAAAATTATGCTTAGACACAAAGGTATCCTTTTTGTATGATATTAAACCTTTCTATGCCACACTTTAGTTGATCAGGCAGACACACACACACACACTCAGCATCTCAATCACTGCCATGGGTCTTGGGAAAACTATTTCAATCACTCCAACAGCTGAGAGAAGGTACATTAAAAGCTGAGCATATGCATCGCTTTTCTCTCCATTTATCACCCCTCAAGAGTCTTCAAATTCGTTTTATTGACAAACCACACCTTAAAGACCTTGGAGGTTTTTAAACACGATTAGAAAAGGTCATGACATTCAGAAATGGCATTCTCTTTGGGGAAATGGCTCAGATGTCTGACCGTTAAATAAGGTTAGCTCTATCGGCTCGATTTTGAAGCCTTTTGGCGCTTTTAACTCAAAAGAGGGGGCCCCCTTTGCCAATGCTGAGGGCCCTCTGTGTAAGTTAGAGTCACGTCACTCTTTATTATAGTCAATAAACAGTGCAGAACAGGCTGACACACATATCCAAGTGTATATATTGCATCAACACTTGAGTGTGCCGCTGTGGTGTGTGTGGAAAAATGCTTTCGTGCTGGATGCCTGGAGGGGGGGGTTGCTGCTGACAGTAAATGATCCACCCCCTTATACATGCATGTTCGTGCTCACAAACACACACACAGAAAAACAAACGCTAATAAACATAAGCACTTTTATGCATCCTGCACTGCTTCCTGCTATCTCAGCTCACCACTCTCTTTCTCATTTTTTCTCATGCATCAGAAGAATTGAAATGCAATTTCTTAAGAGTAAAAAAGCCTCAAAGGCTCCTAACGGGAACTCTTAACCCTTTAGAATCCCCCTGCTATTTTAGATGATGAGTTATTCAAGGCTTTTGACAAGGATCCACCCTCTTTATATTTGCTAATGATGAATAAAGGTCAGTGAGCACACTGAGAGATGCCTTTGGTAAAATAATCTTAGGATTCAACACAGCAAGGCTGCAACAGCTTCTGAAGTAATAAGCGACCCTTGTTTTAAAATCTAAGCCCACCCTTTCCTGTCATATTACTGTAACATCTTTGAACTAATCAATGTGATGAGCTACTCATAAGTCTGAGTCCTGTCACCACTGACACTGTTAATTAGTATTGAGGAATCCCAGACGCTTTTGTCTGGGCACATTTGAAAGGAAACGAGCGGATTAGACCATTTTGCTCTATATTTGTTATTCCTAATGCCATCTAGCATGCGGAGATCATAGTGGTGGTGGGTGGCTCCCGGTGGGCCCTGAGCCACAGATCTGCATCCCAACAGGAAGAGGCAGAAAAAGCTGGAAACAGACTCGTGAGCCTTTCACCAGAACAGTAGGCAATCCTATCAGAGGCCAGAATAAGAGAAACACGTCCTGTTTCCAGGATTGTTCATTTGCTTGTCTACCATTTTACTAAATTAATTTATCATTTATTTATTTTCAACCTCGTTTTTGCTAGATATCAGAGGAAATATTCATTCAAACCAAGCCAAAGTGGATAAGAAACAAGGACCAAGGCAATAAGCTGCCCAATAATTTACATTCCTCAAATAAAAAAAAACATGGGACAACACCCAAAAAAATAAAAAGGGGGGGGGGGGGGGGGTTCTGCTACTGTCTACCTACTGTTTGCAAATTATGAAGACCAAAGTGCTTTATAGTTTTTTTTTTTTGGTTTTTTTTTTTTGGGATCAACTTCATTTTGATTTGATGCTAAGGGCAACAGCCCAAGATTAAGCTGGACCTCCCTCAGATGCCACTTTATCAAAATTATCCATCAATATCTGATATTGAGCATATCACAGGCAAAAGATTACTACACTACAAGGCAGAGCCACTTTCTTTGCCTTGTGTCAATCTTGTCCAGAGGCTGCACTGAAATGACTGGCCTCAGAGGCATCAGGGATGGACCTGTACACTGTAGTAATGTGTGTTGTGATGAAAAAAAATCAGTATTCCTGATCTCTTTTGGAGGAAATGAGCGCCATGTGCTGCAAAGCAAAGATGAAAAGGACCATCCAGGCTGTTATCTGCAATAAGTCTATCTGGTACTGGGTTGTATCAGTGCTCTTGGCAAAGCTCATTTTTTACTTCTGTGATGGAAACAAATGCATACATTAATGCAGAAATGTACACTGAGATTTTAAAGCAACATATGCTGCTTTTAAAATTAATTTTTTTGCAGAAACAACCATGAATATTTAAACAAGACAACAAAAAACTACATATGTCAGTCATTACAAAGGCATTGTAAGAAAGAGGAGGATGTAGGTACTGGAATGGCCTGCCTGTGGCCCAGACCTGTTCCCAACAGAGAACATGTGACAACAACGGCCACGGACTGTTGCACACCTTAAGATTTGTTTGTTGGAATAATTAAACAACATCATTAATTGAGACACTTAATCACTCGGTATCCTCAATGTCAAAACAACTTTCAAGTGTGAGAAGAAACGACAAGCCTAGAAGTGGTAAAAGCTTAACTGTCAAAACTTATTTTTGATTGTGTTGCATGCCTGAAATGCAAAATTAATGTGTATTAACTAGGGCTGGGCAAAGATTAAAGTTTTTAATCTTGATTCGCACGATTTCCCTGATAACTCACGATTAATCACATTGTATACGCAAAATCCAATAATGAATTCAAAAGTAGTGTAATGTGCACTTTTATTTAAATGTTCTGCTGCCATATGAACTAAAGTGCCATAACATTTGTTATTTAAAAACTTTCAACATCAACAGTTGTCAGTAACACATATTTAGTGAAAATCTCATCTTAAAAAATGTAAAATAATATAAAGCTTATTGCCGCTGCCAGGGCATTAATATTCATCCTGTTTTTTTTTTAATAAAAAAAAAGTCTACCAACAAAATCCTGAGCCACAATCAGAACATTAAAACATGCAGTTTCTGAGGTAACAGCAGAAACTTTTAATGGGGAGTTGAACTTGGCAGTGGTTACAAATAACCTTGTTTCTGTCGAATCCTCCATCTGGGAAAACTTTAAATGAAAATGTCCATATAAAAGTTCTGTAACTTTACTGCTCTCCATGTCTGTTTTAACTTTTCTGCATGTTTTTCTGTCAATTGACTCTTCGGTAAGCACCGCCCCCTCCCTAGTTACTGTTGCTGCTCCTGTGTTAAGAACTATGTTAATTCGCTATATTTCCGATGCCTATCATCAGTATTTATATTATACTAGAATAACGCCATGGTGAAACATTGCTTCTGGGGGAACTGCAAGGTGTCCAGGACGTTTGGACGAGGCATTTTTTATTCCTTTTCCCAAGCCAAAATAAACGTTGGAAAAATGCAGGCTCTGGGTTCAGTTATGTGTCCGTCCACACAAGCAACTGAATGTGGGGAAAGTTACAAAACACACCTACATTTGCTCTGGTCCATAGTGGAGAAGTCATTGACACTATGGACCAGAGCTAATGCTAACAGAGAGACGTTTTTGCTCCTCAATCATATTATTACTTTTGCTAAATAGCAGTTAAATCAATCTTCTAATAAACAAAGCAAACTTACCTTGGAGCAAATGTAGGTTCCGCAGCAGCCAGTAACAGACTTTTCAAAACAAAAGCATGTGAGCAACATGCGTTAACACGCAATAAAATAAATGTCGGCATTAATGAATTAATGAGTTAATGCGATAATAACACATTAACTTGCAATAACCCTAGTATTAACAAATCATGGGGAAAAATCATGTTCATTCTGTCTACTGAAAAGAAATAAAAGTCAAAATGAAGGTAAAAGTATTTTTTTCTTTTTCATTTGGTATAAAAGTAAATTCATAAAAACTTTAATTGACCAAAGTCTTCTGGAACTGTGTTTTAATGAGCCAGATATATATTGTAGCAACATTTAGGTTCAAACCACCATCTGGACCAAAAAAAAAAACCCATCACTTTTGTCTAAATCCTGATCAATAGTATTCCGTTATTGCAATAGACCTCCATTATTACTGCCTGAAAACACTCAGTTATACTGAACTGGGCATGTCTTCATTGCACTGAACAGGAGAACCTTATACAATCCCCATCCAAGTTCCCTGCTATCATATATAGTCACTAATAATCTAATCTGTTTGTAACGTTGGCTCATCAGTTGTCTTCAGCTGGTAGTTTGCTCAAACTAACAGAGCATAACTATTATAACCATTAAAGTATTTGGGATTTTGTTTTTAATCAACAAATATATTGGTGAAATGTTTTAACGTCTTAAAAAGCGAGTAAACCTGGTTCCACAGACAGTGTAGGGATGTTGTCAAGGATTAAGGGCTTGTGTGTTTTTTTTTCATTGGATTTCCTGACAATCACTATAACATGGATTATCGCCAGTCATATCCTGGACAGGATATTTCATACTAGACAGCACTGAGCTCTGAAAAGCTGTGAAAATGCTCTGTATGGAGCTGCAGTTTTGGATACATATATTTTTAAACGAATAACTGATTATACCATGTGTAGGTAGATAACAAATTCACATATGCTGATAGACTGTATGGATGTTTAGTAGGTTAGATAAATATCTAGAAGTTTCTTTCTCACATTTTTTTATGTCAGTTAAATGTGTTTCTAGTCTGCTGTCTATTTTATTTTGACAGAATAAACCTTAACTTACAGGAAATAGTGCTGTAAGTAGTCCTGATGGAAAAGCAGAAATGCAATTAATCTAGGTTCCCTCTTTTCCGCACACATTATGCAGGGACAAATTAACAGTGATACTATGGAGAGACCTACTAATTGGATTCTGGGTCTTACTAACCAATAAAACAACATTTTAGATCATTATTTTCCAGACACATGACATTAGTCTTCTTTATAAAGACACTTCATGACCCTTTACATTCTGCTGTAATTGCATTTAATGGTTTGAATGCAATATAATTAAAGTGACATTCCCCATATTCATATACACTGTCACGAGAGCAGTGAGTTAACCTGAAGATGGATATTGGATGTGAATGCAAATCCGTCTGTTCTACTTGTCGCGACACAGGGAGATTTTATACTTTTTGCCAGATGTATTGATATTTACTGCTCCTGGAATTTAGCTGCAGTTGAACTAGGGGTCAATCCGCCGGTCCAATTTGTCGGTAAACGCAGACTCATTCCCCTCAGTGATTCCAGTCAATAATGTTTGACCTCATGCGAAAAAACAGGAACACAAAGGCAGAGAGAGTGGTACTCGCAGACTTGGGAGCTCCTTTCATCAAGCATAGCCTCACATCAAAGTGAAAAATCCTACATGTAACCATCATCGCTTCTGGTATTTATGCAGTCATAAAGGTTGCACGTCGATAGTGTCAGTGTTGCTGAGAGGATAAGCCCAGTGAGAAATGGCTGCTGTGGATTAGGAGAAGAGGGTGCATATGTCAAGGTGCAGATAAGGGTTAAAGCTTTTTTTGTGGAATAGACAGGTAGGCCTGTCATGATTAAAAAATTAAGCACCTCATTTTAGTTCTTTTTGACAGTTATGACCATTTATCCACAGTCATCTTACAACACCAGGTGAGACGATGTTAGGCCTCTCTGCATCCTCACTGACTTTCCAGTGGCAGTGAAAAACTGTTTTATTTGCATCACTGGCTGCAGCTGTGACGGAGTGAATAAAGCATAGCTGGTGTGGCTTACAGGAGAGACAAATAACCATTCTTGCTTCTCATAACCACATGGCTGTTAGTGTTGGTTTAGACTTTTAGGCTCCATTCACACCACAGGTCTTAATGTTAAATCCCAATTGTTTGCCAAGTTCTGATATTTTTTTTGTGTGGTTGTTCACATTCGTATTTTAAATGTCACCTATATCAGACTCTGGTGTGAACTGGCTGCTGCTTCGAAGTATGGAAGTAAGTGAGCCTGTATGATCTATTTTTGCAGTTTTTGTGCAGTGGAAGCAAATTCATTAGGATATTATAGTGTGGAGAAGACCAAGAAAAAAAAAAAAACTCACAACTTACACTGAAGTCGCCTTGGAAAACATCAGATACGTATCCGATTTAGGACCACATATGAAAGTGATCCAGGTTACATGTGAAAAACACCACATTTCATGTCATTTGAGCTGTTCAGAAAGCCAAAAGCAGATTTGGGTCACTTTTGCCTGCAATGTGAATGTACCCAAAATTTTAGCTTTGAAAATAAGACCTTTACTTTTTCCAAATCATGTGTTCAGTGCTTGTGTGTCTCTTTATTTATCTGTGTTAATCCCCAGTACTATCAACCATGTCCACAGGCAGACATGCAGCATGAGGACGCACCTTTACATATTTATCATCAACCTCCCTATATGTGGGTTCCTGTGCCGTGATTTATAATGAACAGGGGGATCAAAGTATTCATGAACATGCAAACGTTCATACGTGGCATTCATGATCACACAGACATTCTTACAATCATAGAGGTTTACACAGAGTAATTTTCTAGAAAGTAGATGATTTATGTTCAAATGTTCTCACAGTATTTTGAAGATTTCATGAATGGTGACCATTGTTATTAATCACACCATAGTACAGTTTCAGTGTAGGACTGTTTTGCAGAAAACCTTGGTGGAGGTGCTGTGTGGGCTTGCCCGAAATTATATATATAAATGACATTAAAACTCCCGGGCTACGCGGTGAAAAAGATGTTCTTGTGGATATCGGAAAATGGGTAAAATTAGAGAGAAGGACCCCCCCATTAATGCGGCGACTTTCATTTTGTGGGTCTCACACACCACTCCCTTCTACACCACTGTTTTCACTTCCTTTGACTCCAGACTTGTGTAAATATTGCCATCCCCTCGACACTTACCATGGTTGATGACGTCAGTAACTTGACTCGTCACTGCTCCCTGGTGGATGTGTTGCTAAACGATCATACAACCGGAAACAACGCACAGAGGTATGAGGAGCAGTGATGGAAACGACATTCGGAATGGGCGGATGTACCAACGTACGAAAGTGGAAGTATAAACAGAGTATAAGTGAAGCACCATTTATCGTAAGCAGAATTCATCGTTTTATTCCTCCCATCTGCGGTGAGGGCAAGGAGATGTCAGAGGTTAAAAATCACTGTGACACATGTCACATCCCCTCTTTATCTCTGCATTAAATACAGTTGCCAGATTAACTGCAGATGACATTAGTGACTTAATTTTTACCCATTTTAAAGCAACCCATCTCCACGAAGAGCGACAAAAGCTATTAAGAAATAATTACCAGCCCGACAATTAGTTTTTTAAATTTCAGAGTAAAAGGGATTCTTTTTGATATTTACCAGTAGAGGGTCAAGGGGGTCATCTCAGTCACAATTGGGCTCAACTGTCTCATCTCATTATTATTATCTACAAGGCTCCTGCTGATTTAGTGGCAGGCGATGTGGCAAATCACAACATCTAGTTCTAGTTTTTAATTCTAGTTCTGACACTTAGAACTGTTAACCACTCAACTGGCATCTCAGTGTGTGAACTAGACGAGGGTTTTCTCACACAAAGATACCAGGCTGTGTTTGGTATTGTGTGTGTAGTTCCTGTAGCTTTTAATCTGGACCTCCTGCAGGCAGTCGGCAACAAGGTGAGGAGAAAAGACTGTCGTGCATTTGCTGCCTCAGGTTCTGTCTCGGAAAAATAAAGGAGTATTTTGTGTGTGACACTTGCACAGCTTGTAGCTGTGCAGTATCTAAAGCAGACTTTGAGTTAGCAATAATTAACGTAAACATATGGCGCGTGCCTCTCTTGAATGTCCTCCCTTCTGCCTCAAGTCCTGTGCAGTTCCTCGGCTCTAAGTAATCCACTGCACATGCTAATCACTTGGCAATTGATTTGGCCCTTTTTGGTCCAACAAATTCTGTAAACCACTGAATTGATCTGAAAAAAATCAATTTACAGCTCAGGAAAGGTAAATATGGACAAAAAAAAATATGGATTGCTGTGCATACAGTATGAGCATCAGAGCAAATTCTGGCTGCAGCTCATGTGCTTGTGCAGGGATGCTCAGCATGAGCAAATTCCAATCAGATTTGACTAGCCCCAGGTGAACTGTGATAAAAAAGACAGTCTGCAGTGATAAAGTTATCTTCTATCCATCAAGAAGAAAATGCACTTAACCCTCAACATTTAGCTCTGCCGTGTTATCATCACCAGGATAGAAATTGATAACAGAAAGCTGTCTTATTATAATCCCACATACATAACCATGGGGACTTACTGTTTTAGGAAGCTACATGTGAGGGAGGTGAGCAGAGCAGAGCAAGCTGGAAGAGAATGTTGCCTGCTGGTTGGAAATCAGATGTTATCGGGCTGTACTGGCATGTAGCAGCTCATGGAGATGCAAGCTTGTTGTAGGACACTCCTCATAAATGGCCAGATTGTCCCTGTCATGGGGGGTGCAGGAGCTAGGCAGCGCCTGACTCAGCAAAATAGTTGGGCCTGAAGCAGGAAATAAAACCCTGATAAGCATTAAAAGAGTTAGGAAGAAATGGGGGCATGGGGAATTATTAGAGAGTGGGTGTGACAGAGTCCAATATGAAAGGGAGATTATTACAGAGACGGGGAGGAGGAGAGAAGCAGACAGGGCTATATGAACTTACAACGTGCTGACGCCATTTGTTTGTGTCCCTGTGCATTTTATTAAGCCTCTAACATAAAAGAGATTTAGTGGGAGAGCTAAAGTCACAGAGTAATTATGCTATTGGAAATGCTGTGGTTAAAAACACTTGCGACCAACTCTGTACTGCATTTTTTTTTTTGTTTATTCCCAGAACGTGGGGATGTGAATTTACCCTCTAGACTTTGAGAAAAAAAAGTGAGGGAATATTCCATTAAACAGTTTAAAAATGGAGATTTAACCATCAGGCGTGCATATAAACCGCATCATTTGCAAGCTCAGTGATTCTCTGAATAAAGCACGTCCTTGAATTGATAGGTGTAATAAACATATGTTAAGGTCACTGTGAATCTAGAATTCTGTTGAATAACAGGCTCATTTCAAATAGAAGGACAAGAGGAGGAGGGAAGAGAGACTGTACAGCACTAGAGAGGATTCGATCAATAGGAAAGAGAAACAGTAAGCGTGGAGAGACTGCCGGAAATGTCTTTTCAGTTGGAATTCTTTCCTGCAGCTCACAGTGTGCCAAGGGCTCTCTTAAGTGTCCTGATACCCCACAGAGGTGTTGATTAAGCCAATCCGAAGGCCAAAGGCTGCCTGAAATCGAGAGGCCCCAGATCACTCAGTAAGCTATCTGGTGACCTGTCTCTTGCTCATTCACTCTCCTCTCAGATGCTGATGCTGAGCTATAAGGACGGGCCCCAAAACACATCCGCGTGGTGTCGATAACCGGCAGGTACCAGGATGTGTCAAGATGGGATAGAAGTGAGGATATGACAGCACTGGGAGGCAGACGAGGGTAACTGATCTCTGAAGGCCATCTCATTAATGAAGGCTTTTCATTACAAGCACTAATGCAAATGATTGGTGGGGCTAATGAGCTCCAAGGTGTGAGTGAGTGAGGGCTCTGTGGAGCAGCACTGTGTGATGATCATAGTGGGAGACAGAGGTGATGAGTTTGAACATCATATCTGGTCATGATGAACATGTTGCATGTGGAAGAACAGAAGGAACAGAAAGAAAGATGGATTAATGAGTTGATGGGTCGGCAAGTCAGTTGTGCACCAACTCAATGTGGGACCCTGCTGCAGGCAAAAGACAATAAGATAAATGGTGAAGAGGATGTGTATATTTCACTGTCGTTGGACTGCAGAGAGGTAAGACATGGAAAGTGTTGATCGTCTTCACTCTGTGTCTGTTGCAAGTACTTGGAAGATGGTGGAGCGTGGTACATTCTCTGAATGTGTGGCAGCTGCTGTCATGAGTATGGCTTGATATTCCATTCATACTCTTTATCAAACACCAGGGTGGTGCTTAAAAAAAAATACTGCCTTTAGCTTTCTCCCCTGTGTTGAAGACACCCTTGGTGGTTGCTGTGAACCTTGTGTGTAGAGGAGTTTAGCCCGATTTACAGCTTGGTGTGTACAGGATCAGTTGTGGCTCAGGAGTGTCTCGTGCAGGCTCTCTCTGGGGAACTGGGAGAGGAGGACCAGAGGCCACTGATTGATGGTCAAGGACGCTGAACTCCTCCTCCTCAGAGGACCCCTCTCTGAAGCCGTATCTACGGGGGATTGGAATGATGCCGGGCCGGCTGCCGTCTGTGTCCCACTGGTGACCGCCTGCTTGAAAGATCCTCTAACTCCAGATAGGCATCGTCTGCTTCACCTGTTCATTGGCCTGCCTCAAATAAATATCTGATTGTGTGCTGGTCCAACCTGTGTGTATGATCCTCATTGTGGTTTATGACACTGACATGGACCACCTAACAGGTTGGTGATGTGGAAGTTATTTTTTCTGACTGATGATGACAAAAACTTTGCAGTTCACAATGCTCCGAGGGTCAAAATAGCCTGTGGACCAAGACCCACTTTGACATTTGCAGGCAGGAAAAAATGCTTTCATCAGGCAACGATCCAACTGAAGCTAACGTGATCAAACAGTCAAACACAAACCAGCACCCTTGGCCATCCGTCATGTCACATAAAGTGGAATATCCTGCAATGCATTTGCAATTGGGTTTGATCTCCATCAAAAAGCCATGTGCTGTAACTTTTATCAAGCACTTTACTTTGATATTTGTAGGAGTGAGCAAAGGTCTTATGAACTTTTCAGTGCTGTTAGTAGTATTGAGTTTTTACTAAGATGAAAATACTCAGTTTCCAAAAGAAACTTACTGGAGTGCAGTCTTGAATGTATAATAAGTTAGTGTTCTTGTGCACAGAAGTAAGTTCTGATTCTTTACAAATTACTTTATCAGGGAGTTACACATCTCATATAATGTTACTGGCTTAATTTTCTGAATAATGATTAATCACATTCATTTCATTCATTGAACTATGATAAAAAGGTAAATGTTGTTTTTATTAATTTCTGTTTAATTCTCAACATGCAGTTGTATTAAATAGATAACATTATGAAAGTTAGAAAAAAAAACTAAACAAATTAGCTACAGTATAATCAGTGCATGAGGCAAGAAGACAACAGGAATGAGTTTTTTTTTTAATGGAGCAGCATTGAGGGATTATTAAAAGTAGAGATGTTTCGATACCTTTTTTTCCCTTTCGATACCGATTCTTTAGCTGTGGGTATCCGCCGAAACCGACTACTGGTCTGAATATGATATTAAAAAAAAATTGCACCATGCGTGACTGTAATAAAATTATCATTGTTGTAAAACATGAATAAATACAGCAAATCTAAGCCATTTATGTCTATATTTATTTCCAAATAGAACAGAATAAAACAGTATTGCAAAATTAAAAGTATTTCTTTTTGCTGGTAGTGTAATGGAAGTAACCAGTAAATAAATGTATTAAATATAACAATCCCTGGTATTGGTTGGTAGTATCGGATTTCCCATACTGGTTTTGGAATCGGAACACTAATCAAAAGGTTGAAAAAGTATGAAGAAGTAGCACAATCTGCTTACTTATAAAAAATAGTGATTATTCTATTGAATAACACTGCAGAACCTTCGGCACTCAGCACAATGTCTGTATGGAGTGTCACTGTTGCATATTTCAGCATGATTTACTGTGTTTGTCGACAGTGACTGAAGTCCTGGGTCTTAGCTGTTGTGGTGATATGTGGGTTACAAAACTGCTGTCGAGGGAGATTTGGGAGGGATAAGAGGAAGGGAACAAGGACGAGAGAATGAGCGTGGCTCACACTTAAGCATGCTATTTAAAGCTGATGGCTCCAGTCCAGATTCACAGGAAGAGAACCGGGAGTTATTTTCATATAACCGACCGTTGCTGAGGAAGCTTAATTTTATTGTATTTATACATTTTATTATTTCTGTTGCAAAACAATAGTAATTGAAATGTATCTTTTATCTCCACTTATCACTGCTCCTCTCCCTCCAGAGCGCTGCTTGTCTTCCTCGTGTTTGTACAGCTTGACACTGTTGGTTTCTCTGTGATAAATTACCTGGGATTTTGGTTTGTCATTGTAGTTTGCTGCTGATGAACATAGCAATTAAATTCAAGCCTCAAAGAAGTAGATCTCAGGCAGACAACCCCCCCCACCTCCATCCCTCTTGTCATGTCTCTTGTGTCCCTTCCTCATCCTCACCCTCACACCCTCTTTCAATCAATCAATGTCTTTTTTTCCCCTCACCTCTCTCCTCTGTTGATGCTCTTCTACCCGTATCTCTTTCTTTTGCACTCACTTTCTGTCTGTCTTTTTCCCGTTTATTCCTTTCATATTAATCAGCAGCATGAGGGTATTGCAGCCAGTTCCGGGTTGGGGAGTTAATTAAAGTGGCAAGTACCAACCCACACAGTGAAAACAATGGAGGTCCCTGCTTTCACAGTAACACAGGGAGATATTAAACAAGCCCAAACTCAAAGACTGCGAGGAGGCAGCAGCACTCACTACACCTTCATTTCATTTAACACTTCCTCTCCTGAAGCATGGAGGGGTTTACTGTTACTCTCCAGGTCAGGCGCCATTAACCATAGAGGAGAGCCGGTAATTGCTGCTCCTCATGCAGCAGCTGATGATATCAGTGTGATCACCGCAGCATTTACTGAGCTAGAAACTGACACTGATCACAAGAGAAATCGAAGAAGGAACATAGTGACATTTGCCTGCTTCCCCTCCTGTCACTCCGCTTGCATTTGCAGTCAAACACACAAGCCAAATGCACACACAAAATCATTTGTGCTTACGTGGCTAACACAATGCAACGCACTCAAGCTCAGGCAACAATGGGCTGCCTGATCAGGACAGGAGCTGTTGCTATGGATACCATTTCTCAGCTCGCTCTCACAGCCCAGGAAAACTGTGTCATTTTCCTGTACTCTGGACAGGAGGAGAGAGGAGGGATACAAAGAGAGAGAGGATGAGGTAGAAAGAGGAGACAAAGATGAAAAGGCAGAGAGAAGGAGAAAGAAGAGAGAGGCTGCACTTCACGCTGTGAAGCCATGCATCGAACCCAAAGTACTGTTCATCATCAAAATTTGCACCCATTTGCTGTATTTTTTTTTTTTTTTTCCCCCCATATTCCAGGCTGTCAGGATGGCGAGAGCTTTCAGTGTAAAAGGTAAACAATGCTGACAAATAGAGCTTGAACCTGTCAGGTGAAAGCAGAGCTGTGCCAGGTGGTAATGGGAGGCTTTCTACACTATTCATGGAATCTTTTTTGAAAATTATCTCCAACAACCTATTGTGCTGGTCACAAATTGTATATATTCAAACACACCAGCAAACATATACCACAAAAAAATCCTTTTAAATGAACGTCTAGTCCATTGAAATGCAAGCCTCTGTGGGATACCAGTCTTATACAGAAGGGGTTGAGTTGTGAGCCATTTCTAACTTTAGAAAACACACAAAAAACGGGATCTACACAGAATGTTCGTGGCCTCATATTTTTGTCTGCACAGTATGAGTGTGTGTTTGTGTGTCTAAGTGTGGTTACTCAGTTGTTTGTGCAACACGGCGTCCACGTGAGTAGGGTTACTGTACATTGCGAACTAATTACATGGCCGTGTAACTAGAGGCACCCCGCTGATGTGGGCTGTGCACCGCATGATTTCCCCAGGTAGTGCAGAGCCTGTTTGCACTGCCGTGCCGTGCTCCTGTGCGCGGGCCTGCATGTGGCCTGTGCGTGTAGTTATATGTGTGCGCTGATGGAGTGTTCTGTTTTGTAACACGTGAGGTGAGCTTTATTGAGCTACAGGCTAAAAGACTGTAGTCTGTCTGTGATGGCAGGACAGAGTAGCCCCTCCAAATGGAAGGCTGCCCTCTGCCTCTCCGCCCATTGGTCACAAAACCCCCTAAAGAGACATCTCTGCATTATTGCAACTGTCTGCTGGTTCGAGAATCACTAGCGGCACAAAACAAAGCTTTATTCAGTGGTTAGAAAGGACCCTGTGTACCCCTTAATTATCATTCTCTTTACTGATGGCTTATTTGATGATATTTGACCATGACTGAAATTAGAAGAGATGGAAGAAAAGACTCTTTTGACCTAAGTGTCAAGGGGCAAACACCCACATGGGGTCAAAGCAGGAAGTTTTTTTTCTTTTTTCTTGTTAGAACATTAGCCTATTTTCTCATGATGATAAGAAAACAATATTTATAGGCACAAAGGCTTGATTTCAGTTCATGAAAACACTTTGCAACTGCTAAACAGCTGGAATGTCGTGACACAAAATAATCATTCGTTGCAAGGTGAAAACATTTGCATTTTCAGCTGATTGAGCTGATTGCAATTTGGAGTGTCTGACGAGTCAATATAAAGGATCTCTATAAAGATGGGCCTTTTTGATTAGATGTGCACCTCCCGGTTTCAGTTGTATCATTCCTTTTAGTCTTTCTTATTTCAAGCATATTATGACATTATTACAAAAGCAAAAGACCCACCGGTTCTAATCAAAGCTTAGTATCTGTTTTAATGACAGCCTCAGACATAGAGGTACTACTAGGATTCATTTATTTCAACATACCAGAGCTAATTATTGAGCTGATTTGCTACTGTTTAGATACAGCATTTGGATTTAATGGGTATCACAATTTTGTATAACCAGAAGTACTCAGAAGTGGAGTTGCTCTAAATTATAGAGATGACAAGATGAAAAAGAAGCAACAAATCAAACCTGAAGATAAAATGACCTTTGGCCTCAGCAGATCTTGCTGCTGCTGGATCAGTGGTACATCAATGTAGGCAGTAACTGTGTCTTCTATCCATACTTTAGTGTGTTCCACGCCCCCAGAGGTAGTCTGTCAGAGCTTTGTTTTGTGTGGCCGAGCATCACGTTGCCACAAATTTAAGAGTCCAAATGCAGACTACTGGTTGTTTTTAAAAAGCTACATTTTATACACCCAAACCCGCTAACATTACATCACTGTTCTCAGAGCAGCTTCCTCAGCTCTCACTTATGTTTACACTTTACACTTCCTACAGCAGTTCAAAATCTCTTGAGATTTCACAGTGGGACCTCAGCAGAGGCTTCAACAGAGATCCATGCTGTAATGTTACAGTCTCAGCCTGTTATGCCACTAACCAACTGAGATAGAACCCACTAATTTAGTGCTTAGGTGGTCTATCTGAATGTGTCAAAGCACTAAAAAGGGGATGGCTCACGACCCACTAGACCTATTAGCTTGATTATTGGCAATCCTTTAAACGGGTTGAGTCTGAAATGCGGCAGAGTGTTGAGAGTATTGTGACTGGACCGGGTGGATCTGTCTCAGTGTCTTGATTCAGAGGCGGGATTACAGTGAGGGAGGGAGATGAACATACTTTGATATGTGCAGTTCCATATGGAGCAGCAGCCGGTGGGCATGTCCTGCAGCTCTGTGAGCAGTTTGGATATAGAATCACTAAGGAGGGGACAGGAGCAGCAAGCCGGCTTCAAAATAAAGAAGAGCCTAGAGGTTTTGAAATATCTTACTGCGTACAAATGAGTCTGAAGGTTGCGTCTAATTTAAATGATATTTTAAAGATCTATGTGAATGGTCTCCTGCTGTTTAGCAAACTGTTTGGGAGCCTGAGACTTTTACCTTACCACCCATCCTTGTCCCATTTTTTGTTTTTAGGCTGTTAGTAGAGCAGTTTTTTTCATCATAGTATTAGATTACACATAAACGCAAGGAAAATGTGTCTCGAGATGAAACATTTTCAACACTGCACACAGTGTTGAAAATGTTTCCACAACGTTGCATTCATTTAGCCTTTTCTGATAGGTCATGTCTGCTTTGTGAAGGAGCTGTGCAGTGATGTCAAAAGATATCAGAGAAGGTCATCCGACCCTTATGCAGCAGAACTAGCAGGACAGTGACAGAAGATGTTATTCAAACCTCAACTGACACAGAGCCCTTATCAGGCTCCATGACATAGAGAGAGGGATAAAAATGTTCTATGCATGACAGCTTTTATTTTTTTTGTTTGTTTTGTTTGTATCTTTGTTTTTTGTTAAGTAACTACCAAGGAAGAAACTCTTATATAATACAACCCTTCTGGCTGGTAATTCCATACCCCTAGTAAATCCAGAATTACCCAGCCTCCATCTAACTTCATATCACACCATATTTACTGGACTTTAGAGGTTGTTTGCACAAAGCTTCAACAACAATTTCAAGAGATGCATGCCATGTGTCTCTGTGGGGCTGTTGATAACACCCTGTCCAACCTTCTGGAGAATCCGTGCATTTACATGGACAACAATACTCTGATATTGACCCGATTTAGAGAGTGAGAAACTACCATGTAAACTGCAACCTTAATCCAAATAGGGTCAGGGTAAACAATAACAGCCTCCACCTGTAGCCTATATCATTTTACATCATAGTCAAACAACTGAAAGAAGTTTGTTTGTCAAAAGCCTGCTTATTATTCATGCTGTTAGCACAGCTGTCTCAGAAATCTAACGGACATGTTGCGATTTTTCAATGCATTGCAGACAATGCAAATAATGCTCTGAAAAATACTGGAGGGTGAAGATTATGGAGCTTCCAATAGGAATGAATTATCTTCCAGATGCAGCAAATGAGCTCACAGAAGCAACCGGAAATGACCTGTAAAACACCTGGACTGTTCTAGCCTAGCTTGAGTGCCATTTTGTAACACCAAAAAGCCCATATAACCGTTGTGAAATGAAAGTGTATCTGCTGGCATTGATGAGCACGTATAGTACTAAAAATAACCCAGCCAACATTTGTATATAGGGCCTATCAGATATATAAATAGACTGAAAAATGTGGACCCATATAGGTTTATCCATGGGTTCCATGTTGACCCATTTGAATCGGTCGCAATGGTTATGTTCGGATATATGGGTGATAAATGTGCATGGACCCAAAGTGGGTGTCTTATCTAAGTCCCACTTGGGCAAAACACATAAGCCAATCCAAATGAGCGATTTACATGTGGCCTGAATGGATACAGCAGAAGATTTACAGCCCATTTACATCTCAGATGGGCTCCACATCAAAATGTTATCTGGTAACCTGTAGTTGAAACTTTTGCAAAATCGAGAACAAAACAGTAACAGAGGAATCTTGTCCTTTCAGCTGCTCTCTGTTCAGGGTCACCACAGCGGGATAATCAGCATGGTTGTGTTGTGCAAATAAAGTGCTCATTTAGTTATGAGGGGTTATTATCAGCTGTCTCAGGAGATGGCTGTTATTAACAAGAAAGATATTAACAAAGTTAATTAATTGAAACGAGGCACCACCTGATAATCAGGAAACAAAGGCTAAAGAGCACAGTAAGTCTCAAAATGGCTGTTGTTCTATGCGTGCCAACATGTGACCAGGTGTGGCGCTATAGAGCAACAAAGGAGGTGTGAGTCATAGCACAGACCTCTTCAACCAGCAAATGTTACAAACCAGTGTGAAATAATCACAGAAAACTTATGTCATTAAAATATCTCAGAATTTATTAACACAAGTATTAAAATGAACAAACACTTGAATTAAGATCCTGATATCTACTAACTAAAAGACAACTAGACTAACATAAGCAAATAAGCTTTAAATGGAAAAGGTGTCAACATATATACATGTATGCTTGGGAACTATGGATGTATGCGTGTGTGTGCGTATGTGAGAGATAAACTAAGATGGCTTCGTAGCGTGTGAGACGAACTTCAAGATGGCGGACGAGGTCACGTGATAACCTCGCTCCGGAATCACGATGGTGGAGGACGAAGGATTTTCTCCTGCTGGTAATTGTAACGTGGTGGTTATTAGAAGAGAAAAGAAAGGAAAGGACAGAGCAAAGTCAACCTGAGCTAGAATATTTCCTAGCGACTGGGAAATTGAGATTCGAGTTGTGTTTCGCAATTAAAAAAAAAAAAACCACATGAACACAATTCACAGTTACAGCGGGACCGATGGTCCGGTTCTAAGCTTAGGTGACGTACAAGAAAAGGGAGTTTGTGAACAACACTAAACTAAGCTCTGCCCAGACACAAAAGCCTCTTACGTGGATCGCTCCGGAAGCAATCAATGGCGTTGTTACGTCCATGGATTGGATGACCCAGGATCGGTGTGATAGGGCAGGGTTAAACTTATGCTCCGCTGGTACCCAGGCTCTCCTCCTCTTTTTCTCCCCTCTCCGGCCAATGGAGCGAGGCGGCGTTACGCAGCAATGGCAGCTTGGCCTGTCTTCCTTCCCCAAGTTGGTCTGAGGCCGTTTGCGTGTCCGGGGCGCACGGGTGCTTTTCTGCACGTCGGTCCTTTGTCCATCGGCAGGTCACTCCGTAGGTGCGTCACGATCGGACAAGGCGTGTGATTGTTATTGGACAACCAGAGGGGTCTCCTTTCAGACGGGTCGGCGGCCTTTGCGAGCTAATTACCTTGCTGGAGCAGGTCAGAGAGATGTGCACTTTGCTTCAGGTGGAGGAGGTCAGAGAGCAAGAAAAGGGAGGGAGCCAGTATTTATGCATGGCAGAGCGCATCCTGCCTCCGCGGGGACTCCTGCTGTTTTATGGGGGTCCTTAGCTAGTAAGAGGGCATGACATCACTTTTACACCTTGTTGTAAAACAATAAAACATTGCGAAGCAAAGCTGGGAGTTTGAGTCTTTTCAAGGTTTCTTTGTCCCAAACTGCCATGTGCTCTTTGTGTAACCCATGGCGTGAGGCCCAACAGTTGATTTGGCACAAGTTTTACACCTTTTCTGACACAACTGGAATTTGAACCGAGACGTCTTGTGTGATAGCTTTAAATTCTGGAGGAATTGTTGGTTATTAGGTGGAGAGACATAAAGGACATGTCGTTAAGTTGAACTATCAAAAATATGAGATGAATATTCTGAAAGGAACTCAAGTAAATATATTTTTTTGGAATAGTGTTGGGTTTAAGGTCAATAATTTGATTATTGTGATGAAAGCTACAGTATATTGGCAAAATTTCTGTTGAAGACTCCCAGTCTTTTTAACTTCTTCAAAAATGTGCTTGTTGTTATGTTTCAAGTTCCTATGACCTGTAGTTCTGCCAAAGAAACATTCCACATTTAAATGTCTCAAATGATCAGACTGAATTAGGTTTGAATGGTCAAAACCAAAAAATTGTGTGATTTCATCAAAATGTGTTTGTGCACTTCAGTTGCTGATTGATTTCGATTACCGTTTTTGTGTTTTCAGTGACTGAATGAATTATAATTTTCATCATCATTCAGTCTGCATAGAAATGGATTTCATAAATGATCTCATGGACCCTCAGGTTTGTAATGTGAGCCTTAAGCTGGGTTGCTGATCTTTTGGATTGGATGTTGAGCATTTAACGCATAAAAATGTGTCTCACATAAAATATTAAGTATTAAAGTATGTTTAATAGTATATTTGATCATGTGACCGGTGAAGTACTGGTTGAAAAAACAGGGTGAGTCTCTTTAAAGTTTCGGCTTACAAACAACCTCAAATCAGTGGCCATGGTACTATAATTATCATTGTAACAGGGTCATTTGTAACCTCATACCAAGCTGACTGTGGATTTGGAAACGGTTACTGCAGCTGAATGAAAGTGCAATCACAACTAATCAGAGCTTGTCTTGTTTCCTGCCCACAGCGCCCAACACTGCACCCTATGGGAGCACAGGAAACGCACACATCCCGCTGGCCTGCCGATACCTGGTCCTCGCTCTCTCCTCCTTCATCAGCATGTACTAGCAGAGGCCAGCCCAGACACAATGACTGTCGAGAGCATTTATGAATCCTTTTTGAAGTTGCTGATGGCTGGAATCCAATCTGGTACATTTTGTTGGAAAGCTGAGGTGGGAAAATAATCAGCTTCACTTTGTGTGGGGAAATTGTTTTCTTTTCTTTCTGGTGAAATTTCTGTCATGTAAATACTATGATGTTTTTTATTATTCTTATTATTTCCTTTTTCACATGTTTTTTTTTTCTTTTCTGATTGACCACCCAGTGAATCAGTACTCACCCCCACACCACCTCCAGTCATATCAACAGCCCCCAGACCTCCCAGATGAGTTACCTTCATGCATCTTTTCCCTTCGAGACGGTGGCGCAAAATCCCCATCTGTCTTCGTACATGGCTAAAAAGAAACACTTGTGCCAAGTCTCACAAATTACCATACCAATGTTGTCTTGAATGTATCATGGGTTGTTGAACAAAGAAAAGAAATTTAGATTCCTAACGATACAAATTTTGATTATGGAGTGTGCTTAAAAAATATATATAAATATATGAAAAAAAAAGAACAAAAAAAAGAAAGGCAGGGCTTTTTCAGAACCTGTATTGTCATGCCTACTCAATAGATGGATAAACAGTTGTTGAAGGTGTGCTTTGTTGTATTCTGAAATAGGTCCTACAGTTACCATACCTGCCAAACAGCTTTGCTCAGGCGGTCGTCAAAGTAGCAAAATATATTGTATTGTATCTTTATATTTTAATATAGTGTAGGCCCTTGTTTGACATTGGGACCAGCTTTTTTCATTCAAGCAAAAATCATTAACACAAATCATCACTTTGTATGTTATGGAGGAACTTGCTGCCCTTTTGTTTACTATAATTTTGTCTAACTATCACATCCATTTTCCATGCTTTTTCTGAGTGAGTCTACATATGTGAATGTCATAACAAACTGTTGATGTTAAAAAGAAGAAGCAGAGCCCAAATCAACTGTTTCAAGTTTGCCTTTTTTTTTCTAGAACATAATAGCTGTCATGTCAGAGCGCATTCGTCTCTGAATTTGAACATCCACAGATCATCTCGGGCTGAAAATGAACACATGTATAGTTTTGTTCTTGGCTACAGCTTTTGCTGCAATACTTGGAGAGCGAGTTCTGCAAAGACAACATTTCTGCCAGGTTGTGTTATTCCTTCGTAACCGTGAACACATGCTGAGTCCCTTAATTTATTATGGCCACTGTCAAAATCAAGATCGTGAGCATGCTAATCACCTCAAAAGAGGCTTAGGGTGCTAACAGTTCCTCCAAGATGAACAAGTTTAGCAAAGAGATAATCAGCATCCATTAGAGTTCAGAGGAAATTAAATGAGTCGGAGGAACTGTGACTCTTTATGACTTAAAATAAACCATATCAAGGCTCAAAATCAGCGTTACTGCAAGGGTTTTACTTCTTAGAAGAAACAGTCAGGGCACCATTCATCTTCAGCTATCCTCATTTCATGGTTGAAGCAGAGATACTGCACTGTAATGCCTTAATAGTACCATAGATATGACTTTCCCTTCCTTCAAAAGGACACTTGTAGAAGCTCTTAATAAAGTACAACTCATTCTTCTGACATAACGCTGATGACTGAATGTTCATAAACCATTAGCTGACTTATGAAATAAGGCATTATACCAGAAAACTGAAGTCTCTCGCAGGTACTTTTCCAATATGTCAGCTTCATCTGACAGAAATGCTCTATCTGTGGTACAGGTTCAAATATTTGTGAGTCGTGTTTGGATTTAAACTATGTTATCATTGAACTCACAATTGAGGGAATAACTATTCAAGTTCACAGAGTATTTTCATATGTGAACTTGTGACTGCAAATCTGCAAAACTATAGCCATCACAGTTAAAAGACTTAAAGCACAAACACTGACATTATTTTAGTAGTAATTTTTTTTTTTTTTTTTTTTTTTGATTGTTTGGACTGAAATTGTTCTTTTGTTCTTGGCTTGTTTTACGAAATATGAAAATACTGCATCATATGATCTTGTTTAAATGTTAAGGTATATTGAAAATGGGTCAGACATATATTTCTTCTCTTCCTTTATGAAAACGATGTATAAACGATACAGTTCAAACATGTAAAACTGGATATGTGACATTTATTTGAATGAGGCGCAGTATGGCATAGCTTATGATGTTGTCCGCTTCATTTAGATTCCATTACTGTTGTTGATTTAGGTATGTTCAAAAGAACAATGTTTGCAATCAAATTACCTTCTTTTTTGAAGCAGAGAGGGTGTGATCCAATATAAACAGTATTATAGAACATAATCAATGTGTGTATATTTGGAGAAAATAGGTACATTTTGATCTGTAGAGCCAGTGTGTAGTCATAGTTTTCACACACTTGCGTGTTTGAAGATGTGCAGAGAGTGTGGTTGTGCTGCATGTCAAAGTTAACCTGTGTTTTTAAAGGTGGCCATTTAACAGATCTTCAGACTTTTTATGAATGGAAGCAGTTTTTCCAAATTTTTGGTTCATAAACCTGGTCTGAGAGAACGTACCTCCTAAAGATCACCAGGCTGTGTTTATAACATATGTGATTTATTTCAATTAACTTTGCTGATAAACTAAAACAACTGCTCCGCAGTTATTATCATGATGATTGTTGTGGCACACTGGTGACAGTCTGGAGTTATGCTGGTTGCTCGTCTAAGCACTGAAGACCATGCTAGTATTCCATATGAAATGTACTGGATGTTGATTATTTTGAATATGGTATTAACAAGTCCCTTTTATCAAATCCGTATTATTTGCAATAAAAGTCTTCATGTTACAATGTAAACCCACATCTGAGTTAATGAGCACTCAAAGGGGTTTGTCATTATTACTGCAAGAGAGACACTGATGAGACAAAAATCCTCTTTAAAACATGCCTGGAGGTAATTGCTCCCCATGAGGGTAGAATCAAAACTGCCAACAGTTTTCTTGTTTTTTTCTTGTTTTGTTTTGTCTTTTTTGTTTTTGTTTTGTTGTTTTTTTTTTCATGAGATTCATTACATGGCAGACCAGGTGACACCAGTTCCTCATACATCTAACACAGAAAGTGTCTCTAAGTAACAGCTGGCTGATTTGAAACGAGAAATTTACTAAATTAGAGTGCATCATTAATACTTAAGAAATGTCTGCATGCAAGAGAGCATCTGTTAAGGTTTTTCACACCTTGGCTGACACACAGAAAAGCCTGGTAAAGATGCTTGATTGCAGCCTAAAGCAAAGGCTTGAATCATTTGAGTGATGAGTCACTGAGGACGGGGTGCTTAACAGCTGCTTTTCGTCAACTCAAAGCTGTCCTCGCACTGCCTCAGCAGAACTGCAAATGTGACAGTTTTCCTCCTCGTTTTACCTCTGGTATTTGGCTATCTGAAGATTATCTTTCAAATTATGCATGAATGCAACAAAGAAATATCTGTGTTACTGACAGCTTGAACAAGGTTGTTGAACATTGTCTGCACACACTACGTTGAAGACCACGAGACCACCATTTTATTTTATTTATTTATTTATTTATTTATTTTGTTCATGTAGTGCCTTTATGTATGTGTATGTATTACAAAAATATGTAAGGTTTAAATCATCACAGAATCTACCTTTTAAAATTACTGCGAGTGAAACATGAGAAGTTAGCATGACTTTGAAAGTGCATTGCATGGTAAAGGCACACAATGTGTTTAATTTACACCAGTACCACAGAGAGCAACAAACTCCTCCTCCTGATGTGGTTACCAGGGTGGCGAGTCCAAGAACAAGCGCTGATGACGACAACATCACCATTTCTGCGAAAAGGTCGAAGATTTTAAACAGACTTCAATCAAAGGAGGGCAGCAAAGTGTAAATTTTAGACACCACATGGCTTTGAAAACGCGTGTTACTAGGGGTAAAGTAAAGTTTTCTGTCTCCGAATAATGTGTTCAAATGTAAAAAATATTATTTTGTGGTACTCACCGGATGTACTGTGCATCTTTGTGGTGGTTTAATGCTCCCCTTAATGCATCTTTCCTGACTGTAGCAGGTTTAACTTGAGGGACATATCAGTGTGTTTGCACCGTGCACTCGACTTACTGAATCATTTTAATTGTCCAGCATTAAGTATCTTTGATCCCCCTCCCTCCGGCATGGAATGCTGTATAAATCCTCGTGAGTCCAGATACCACAGCACATACAGTAGAATCAACGTACCGTTTGCTCTGCCTCATCTTCACTGACTCGAGTGTGCCGCTCAGTAACATGTCATCTAACTCGCTGCTTATTCCATTTCACAATCCACCTGGTCTGGATCAGTTTTTTTTTTCCCCCAAATAGTAGGGAGCCTTACAACATCTAATGACCCGAATACACTCCTGACTTCAACATCCTCTAGTGTGACATACAACAGAAAAAGTCTACATAAAAGGCAAGTTGAGGCTGAAAGGAGGCCACTCCTCCCACCTGCAGACATCACTGTATCACCTTGTGCTCCCAGCTGACAGGAGAGGCAAAAAATAAAAAAAATCTCCTCACTTTTTCATTTAAGATAAGAGGATTTTAAATATTCATGCTAGTGCGTATTATTACGGCCCCATGATCCCCCACCCTGAATTTTTAAACTTCCCATTTCAAAGCTCTTCCCTTCGCCCCGATGTATCAGGATCACATTGTTCTGTGTGACTGCATTTATTATGAGCTTGGGTGTGTTGTATTGTGAGACAGCAGCTGTTTAATCTCAGACTGGGACAAGTACTATACTGACTGTGCCTTTAAAGTACTTTATCAATCAGTGTAACGCCATTACCCAAACCTTATTTGGAACATTGCTGCCGCACATTGAAGCTCCTTTGTGCAGTCGGAGCTGTGACAAAAATATAAAGCCATCACTCAGTTCACAGTTTTCATCACACTCACTGTAACTCTCAGCACGGAAACAACCAAACACTCGAGGCGTACACTTGACTGATATCATGCTCCGTGGGCACAACTCTGAGGTGGTTTCATGAAACATAATCGCTATCCTGCCACATTTAACCTCAAATAATGTTGAATACAGTTAATTGTTTCAACAGCTCGGTTTCAGCGTCATTTGGATTTATCTTCAAAGGAAGGAGAGGCAGCGTTCAAATCAAATGTTCTTTTGTCAGTTTGTTTCCAGTGATCAAAGTTGCATTTGTTAATCCGCCGTACCGTCGACATGCTGCACCTGATGCTATATAAAGATCTTCAGCTTAAAAGATGGGAGGGGGGGGCAAAATTTATTTTGTGGATCACTGCTTTTTGCCAACCTGGTCTCGCAACGGCGCTCTGCAGCAGTGTCTTAGAGTCTTGTGACTTGACCATCAATATCTGGATGTTTGCGGGTCGTCTCCTGCCAATGAGTCCGTGTAAGAGCTGTGTTCTCCCGGAGCACATGCTGCAGGTTGAGCAGATGATGAGCACCGTGTCACAGTGTTGTTGGGCTCATCTCAGAGGCTTCACTTGGCCAGCGTGAACAGAGAGGAAACTGCAGGACTTGTGAGAGAGGAATTCCTCCTGACCTTGTGGTTAATGAAACTCTTCCTGTGCCTTTGCCAATTTTAACTGGGAGATTGTGTCATACTACACTGGGGCTGCTGCAGTCACCATTCAGCTCCTCTGAACAGCTAACTGAGTTGTCAGTATAAAAAGAAAAACTCTTGTTGAATAGATTCAGTTTGTGAGGTACGTTTGTTGTTAGTGGAAGCTCTCCCTGCTGTCAAATCCAGGTAGGTAAAGAAGAAGAGAAAAAAAAAAAAAAACATTTTAATAGTCCCTGTGCAACTTTGATTCAATCCTAAATGGAAGCAGTAAAAGATTTTTTTCTTCTTTAATAGTTTTTTTTTTATTCCTCTAAGACATTCCAATATGTGCACTGACGCTGGGTAATTCCTTTCTGGCGTGACCCTTCAAATTCTTTGCAATCTGAAAGCATAAAAGCTGCCAATGTAAGTGGGGGAGGGGGGGGGATCATGGCATTCTTAAAAGAGGCCTGCGTTGAAGTATTTGTCAACCTGTCCCTCATTATTTCCAGTGGACTGGAAAATAAGTTGCCAGTCAGTGACGCAGAGCCTGAGATGATGGCTGGGTTTTAAAGCGAGCTATCTGAACCAGGTGTCCCCGTGACACTGACGACTGAATCAACCACTGCACAGGGTTTTCTCATGAAGCTCCCATGGCAACTTTCAACAACGATTGAAAGGATTGCCATGGAAAGAAAAAAAAAAAAAACGATATTTGACTGGCACTAAATGTAATCCTATTTTATTTGTTTTCACCCCTCTAAAGGCAGATTACTTGTAGATTTGTTTACACCGTCTGACACAGGAGATCGGCTCTTTGGATCACGTCTCCTCAGTGACAGGTTCAACGTTTGAGGTGCAGCGTTTCGTATTTACTTATTCTATCATTTTGGAGGCGGTTTTTTTTATTTGTTTGGTTTTTTTTTTTTTTTTTTTAGCCTGCCAAGAACATATAAAGGTTTTCTGTATAGAGTTTTCATCTTTGCTTATTGTTTTATTTAAATCTCCATGATGAAAAATGATGTGCTGAAAGGTCTGGAATGGCAATGTTTACTCAAATGTGTTTGAAGGTCTCTTAGCCACCAGGGGTATAGTTGTACATTTATAGGCTCTAGATCATGGAATGATATATATGGCTTCAAGTGACATTGATATATCTATATATAATATATATATAAATATATATTGATATTTGTCCAGAAATGATCAAATTCATGTACTTTAATTACTTTAAGGCTTACATTGTGTATAGCACGTATGCAAGTCCATTTTCATCATGTTTGATGTAATTTTGTAGCAGTGGTTTGATACTAATAAATGGAAGTTGACGATGGAATTGTAGATTGTGTTGAAATGATTGGTCCTTCATAGCCGTGGTGCTCTGATCAATTCTGCCATGTTTTCCCACATATTTGAGAGCAAATAGTTGCAGCCACGCTGGATTACAGTCATTTTTCACATGTTCAAGAATAAAAACATCCCAGTGAGTTGTTTTACAAGATTATGGTTTGTGATTTTCTTCAAGTAGCTCATGACTAACGATAAACCAAGGGGCTACATCTTGCTTGCTGGTCTGATTTAAACCCTGGAAATAAAGAAAATTGCAGCTCTTTGACTGCCCACTGCCTCCAAAAGCATCTTAATTGACCCCTATGTTAAAATGTCCAACTTTGCAGCAGAATTGAACACATTTACCACCTGGCTGTAAAAACAGTTTTGTAGCTAAATTTCACACCCGTCTGGTAAAATTATATAAAGGCACACATGTATGCATTGTTAGGGCGTTGGCACCAAAGATTGACTGTGCGGATTTGATCTTAATGAATGTAAAGTAATGTTAATTAGCATCATAGGTTAGCATGAGCTAATCCAAGCTAAAATAGCTTTCTAGTGGTTGCTGGGCATGTTCCATGTGACCTCCAGGCTTGCTCAAAATGTCCATTTGATTATTTTTGGAGGAACCAGAGAAGATAGAGTCAGTGCCTACTGATATGACACGACCTAGTTGTCTCAAAAAAAGGCTTCAGAGCAGTTCTTCAGAAAACCTGAGTGACATCAAAGGGGGTGTGTCCTCTTCTTTTTATACTGTATACTACTGGAACATGGTAAACTGTTTTTGAATTTGTTTTAACATACACTTTAATCTGCAATATTAGTTTAAAAAGTCAATGATATTCAATGATATTTCCAGGTGCTGCATTATTTTTCAATAAAATGCAATCTGATCCTTATCCAAATAGACTCTGCTTAAACTGATAACACAAACATTTATAATTCATTATATCTTTATTTAACACACTCATTAAAGACTCACGGAAAACAGAAGTGAACTAATTAGTAACTAATTACTTTAAATGAAGATAATTAGAGTTAGTATTTCACACACATAGAGTCCAGTTAATTGAATTAGTTTAAAGGTTCAGATTAGAGCTATTTCGATAAATGACACTCAAACATTTTAATCTTGCTTTTCATAAGAGAACTCTGCTGCTGGAAAGGAATGCAATTTATCTCAAAATGTTTAGCCATCCATCAGTCTACGGTTAGACAAACTGTCTACAGATGAAAACAGCTTAGAACTGTATCTACTCTATCTAGACATGAGTGTTTAGCCAAGATGACTCCAAAGACACAAAGTAGGAGACCAGTTTGAAAGACCAAATCCAGTAAAGAACAGCTAAAGGTTTGAAAACATCACTGGAACTGACAAACATATCTGTTTATGGGTCTAAATGGTCTTACATTGAAACTCACCATTTTTTTTTAGGTACACCTGTCCAACTGTCATCACAAATGACATCATGGCAGGAACTCAATGCACCCAGACATAAACGTGGTTGAGACAACTTGCAGAAGTTCGAGCTCTGCAGGAAGAAAGGGGATTCAAGTGACTTTGAATGTGGCATGGTTGTTGGTGCCAGACGGACTGGTCTGAGTATTTCAGAAAATGGTGATCTGCTGGGATTTTCACACACAACCATCTCCAGGGTTTTCAGAGAATGGTCCGAAAAAGATTAAATATCCACTGTGCGACAGTAGTGCGAACAAAAATCCTCTTATGAGGCTTAATTTCAGCTGCGTCATCCAAATGATAGGATCTGAATTTGTCATAAATGGATGGCAAAGGTAAATGAAAGTATGGATCCATCCTGGCTTGTGTGAACAGTTCCGGCTGCTGGTGGTGTAAAGGTGTAGAGGACATCCATTTATAACAACAGTGTATCCATCCTCTTGTGGCTACTTGCAGCAAGACAATACATCATGCCACAAAGCTTAAATCATCTCAAACTGGTTTCTTGAACATGACAATAAGTTCATTGTACTCCAGTAACCTCAACAATCACCCGATCTCAATCCAATAGAGATTGGGATGTGTTGGAAAGGGAGATTTGGATCATGGATAAGCAGCTGACAAATTTCCAGCAACTGTGTGATGCTATCTCGTCAATATGGACCAAAATGCTTCCAACACCTTGGTGAATCTACGCTGGAAAACATTAAGGCAGTTTCTGAGGGCAAAAGGAGGTCCAACTCACTACAAACAAAATGTACTTAATAAAGTGGTTACTGAGTGTATATAGTGCTTTTACACTTCAGTTCTCATTAACCCATACACACACAATCTACAACACTTCTATTACAGGGTCATGCTCTACACAGTAGTCCTTTGATTTTTAATAACACCCATATTCTCATGAGAACATTGGGAAGAGACAATAAGGGTTTCATTGTCCTGTCCAAGGACGCTTGTGTGAAGGGGTTAGGGATCGATCAACTGACCTTCTTAGAGAACAACAGACTCTAATCCATGGCCAGGGTCATTTGCATAATTCCACAAAGGAAAGTACTTCTCTCAAAAAAAAAAAAATAAAAAAATTGTGTTGCTGGCCGCTGCAGAACCAGAAGAGAATTAGCAGAAAAGCTAAAACAGACATGGAGAGCAGTAAAGTTACAAACTTTTACGTGGACATTTTCATTTTAAAGTTCTCCCAGACGGAGAATTCGACAGAAACAAGGTTATTTGTAACCACTGCCAAGTTGAACTCCCCGTTTAAAGTTTCTGCTGTTACCTCAGAAATGACCTGTTTTAATGTTTTGATTGTGGCTCAGGATTTTGTTAGTAGACCTTTTTTTTTTTTTCATAAAAAAAACAGGATGACATTGATGTCCTGGCAGTGGCAATAAGCTTTATTTTATTTGACATTTTTAAGATGAGACCTTTACACTACTTTTGAATTCATTATTTGATTTTCTGTATACAATGCGATTAATCGTGATTAATCAGGAAAATCAAGTGATTAATCGCGATTAAATTTTTTATCATTGC
This sequence comes from Hirundichthys speculiger, assembly GCA_018398805.1. NCBI lineage: Eukaryota > Metazoa > Chordata > Actinopteri > Beloniformes > Exocoetidae > Hirundichthys > Hirundichthys speculiger. The sequence continues at coordinate 905,933 of JAGFBZ010000961.1, read as the reverse complement.
CCAGCCCTAATATATATATATATATATATATATATATATATATACCGTACCGTACCATACCGTCTTCTTCCGCTTATCCGAGGTCGGGTCGCGGGGGCATCAGCCGGAGTAAGGAAGCCCAGACCCCCCTCTCCCCGGCCACTTCCTCCAGCTCCTCTGGGGGGATCCCAAGGCGTTCCCAGGCCAGCCGAGAGACATAGTCCCTCCAGCGTGTCCTGGGTCTTCCCCGGGGTCTCCTCCCAGTGGGCCGTGCCCGGAACACCTCACCAGGGAGGCGCCCAGGAGGCATCCTAACCAGATGCCCGAGCCACCTCATCTGGCTCCTCTCGATGCGGAGGAGCAGCGGTTCTACTCTGAGCCCCTCCCGGATGACCGAGCTTCTCACCCTATCTCTAAGGGAGAGCCCGGCCACCCTGCGAAGGAAGCTCATTTCAGCCGCTTGTATCCGCGATCTTGTTCTTTCGGTCACTACCCAAAGCTCATGACCATAGGTGAGGGTGGGAACGTAGATCGACCGGTAAATCGAGAGCTTCGCCTTCCGACTCAGCTCCTTCTTCACCACAACAGACCGGCGCAGCACCCCCGCATCACTGCAGATGCCGCACCGATCCGTCTGTCGATCTCCCCGCTCCATCCTTCCCTCACTCGTGAACAAGATCCCGAGATACTTAAAACTCCTCCACTTGGGGAAGGACCTCATCCCCAACCCGGAGAGGGCACTCCACCCTTCTCCGGCTGAGGACCATGGTCTCGGATTTGGAGGTGCTGATTCTCATCCCAGCCGCTTCACAACCGGCTGCGAATCGCTCCAGCGAGAGCTGTAGATCACGGCTCGATGAAGCCAACAGAACCACATCATCTGCAAATAGCAGAGACCCAATCCTGAGGCCACCGAACCGGATCCCCTCGACACCTCGACTGCGCCTAGAAATTCTGTCCATAAAAGTAATGAACAGAATCGGTGACAAAGGGCAGCCTTGGCGGAGTCCAACCCTCACTGGAAACGAATCCGACTTACTGCCGGCAATGCGGACCAAACTCTGGCACCGGATTACATTGGGAAGAGACAATAAGGGTTTCATTGTCCTGTCCAAGGACGCTTGTGTGAAGGGGTTAGGGATCGATCAACTGACCTTCTTAGAGAACAACAGACTCTAATCCATGGCCAGGGTCATTTGCATAATTCCACAAAGGAAAGTACTTCTCTCAAAAAAAAAAAAAAAAAAAAAAAATTGTGTTGCTGGCCGCTGCAGAACCAGAAGAGAATTAGCAGAAAAGCTAAAACAGACATGGAGAGCAGTAAAGTTACAAACTTTTACGTGGACATTTTCATTTTAAAGTTCTCCCAGACGGAGAATTCGACAGAAACAAGGTTATTTGTAACCACTGCCAAGTTGAACTCCCCGTTTAAAGTTTCTGCTGTTACCTCAGAAATGACCTGTTTTAATGTTATGATTGTGGCTCAGGATTTTGTTAGTAGACTTTTTTTTTTTTTTCATAAAAAAAACAGGATGACATTGATGTCCTGGCAGTGGCAATAAGCTTTATTTTATTTGACATTTTTAAGATGAGACCTTTACACTACTTTTGAATTCATTATTTGATTTTCTGTATACAATGCGATTAATCGTCTCGGATTTGGAGGTGCTGATTCTCATCCCAGCCGCTTCACAACCGGCTGCGAATCGCTCCAGCGAGAGCTGTAGATCACGGCTCGATGAAGCCAACAGAACCACATCATCTGCAAATAGCAGAGACCCAATCCTGAGGCCACCGAACCGGATCCCCTCGACACCTCGACTGCGCCTAGAAATTCTGTCCATAAAAGTAATGAACAGAATCGGTGACAAAGGGCAGCCTTGGCGGAGTCCAACCCTCACTGGAAACGAATCCGACTTACTGCCGGCAATGCGGACCAAACTCTGGCACCGGATTACATTGGGAAGAGACAATAAGGGTTTCATTGTCGGTCGTACAGGGACCGGACAGCCCGTATAAGGGAGTCCGGCACCCCATACTCCCGAAGCACCCCCCACAGGAATCCCCGGGGAACTTGGTCGAACGCCTTCTCCAAGTCCACAAAACACATGTAGACTGGTTGGGCGAACTCCCATGCCCCCTCCAAGACCCTGAAGAGGGTGTAGAGCTGGTCCACCGTTCCACGGCCGGGACGAAAACACACACTGCCTCCTCAATCCGAGATTCGACTATCCGACGGACCCTCCTCTCCAGGACCCCTGAATAGACCTTCCCAGGGAGGCTGAGGAGTGTGATCCCCCTGTAGTTGGAACACACCCTCCGGTCCCCCTTTTTAAAGAGGGGGACCACCACCCCAGTCTGCCAATCCAGCGGTACTGTCCCCGACGTCCACGCGATGCTGCAGAGGCGTGTCAACCAAGACAGCCCCTCAGCATCCAGAGTCTTGAGGAACTCCGGGCGGATCTCATCCACACCCGGGGCCCTGCCCACCGAGGAGCTTTTTAACCACCTCGGCAACCTCAGCCCCAGAGATACGAGAGTCCACCCCTGAGTCCCCAGACTCTGCTTCCTCATTGGAAGACGTGTCGACGTGTTGATGGAGCACTGCTTTCCCGTCCTGAGACGCCGGATGGTGGACCAGAATCTCTTCGAAGCCGTTCGGAAGTCGTTCTCCATGGCCTCTCCAAACTCCTCCCATGTCCGAGTTTTTGCCTCAGCAACCGCCAAAGCCGCGTCCCGCTTAGCCTGCCGATACCTGTCAGCTGCCTCCAGAGTCCCACATGCCAAAAAGGCCTTATAGGACTCCTTCTTCAGCTTGACGGCATCCCTCACTGCTGGTGTCCACCAACGAGTTTCTGGGATTGCCGCCACGACAGGCACCAACGACCTTACGGCCACAGCTCCGGTCGGCCGCCTCAACAATGGAGGCCCGGAACATAGCCCACTCGGACTCAATGTCCCCTGCCTCCCTCGGAAACATGATCGAAGTTCCGCCGGAGGTGTGAGTTAAAGCTCCTTCTGACAGGAGACTCTGCCAGACGTTTCCCAGCAGACCCTCACAACACGTTTGGGCCTGCCAGGTCTGACCGGCATCCTCCCCCATCTGAGCCAACCCACCACCAGGTGGTGATCAGTTGACAGCTCCCGCCCCTCTCTTCGCCCGAGTGTCCAAGACATGCGGCCACAAGTCCGACGATACGATTATGAAGTCGATCATCGAACTGCGGCCTAGAGTGTCCTGGTGCCAAGTGCACATGTGGACACTCTTATGCTTGAACATGGTGTTCGTTATGGACAGTCCATGACGAGCACAGAAGTCCAACAACGAAACACCACTCTGGTTCAGATCGGGGGGGCCCTGCCTCCCAACCACACACCCCTCCAGGTCTCACTGTCGTTGCCCACGTGAGCATTGAAGTCCCCCAGCAGAACGAGGGAGTCCCCAGATGGAACATTCTCCAATACTCCATCCAAGGACTCCAAAAAGGGTGGGTACTCTGAACTGCTATTTGGTGCGTAAGCACAAACAACAGTCAGGACCCGTCCCCCACCCGGAGGCGGAGAGAGGCTACCCTCTCGTCCACCGGAGTAAACCCCAATGTACAGGCGCCAAGTCGGGGGGCAATAAGTATGCCCACCCCAGCTCGGCGCCTCTCACCTGGAGCAACTCCAGAGTGGAAAAGCGTCCAACCCCTCTCAAGGATACTGGTTCCAGAGCCCAAGCCGTGTGTTGAGGTGAGTCCAACTATATCTAGCTGGAACCGCTCGACCTCACACACCAGCTCAGGCTCCTTCCCCGCCAGAGAGGTGACATTCCACGTCCCTAGAGCTAGCTTCTGCAGCCGGGGATCGGACCGCCAGGGTCCCCGCATCCGGCCACCGCCCAGCTCACTGCGCACCCGACCTCTATGGCCCCTCCTGCAGGTGGTGAGTCCACTGGAGTGGGGGCCCATGTTTCCCTTTCGGGCTGAGCCCGACCGGGCCCCATGGGCAAAGGCCCGGCCACCAGGCGCTCGTCTCCGAGCCCCACCTCCAGGCCTGGCTCCAGAGGGGGGCCCCGGTGACCCGCGTCCGGGCAAGGGAAATCTTGGGCCTCGGTTCTTCTCCATCATAAAGGTCTTTATGAGCCACACTTTGTCCTCCATGAGTCACCACCTTATCGTGGTGGAGGGGTTTGCGTGTCCCAGTGATCCTAGGAGCTATGTTGTCGGGGGCTTTATGCCCCTGGAAGGGTCACCCATGGCATATATATATATATATATATATATATATATATATATATATATATATATATACACAAACACTACTGGCAAAATGCTTTGTAGACTGATAAAAATTAAAATGTAATTGTTTAGGAAGCAGACTCAGAACTACGTATGGTGCAAAAGTGGCACTGTTTAGCTTCCAAAAGTCATAATAGTAAAGTATGGTGGAAGGATCATCATAATATGGCGTTGGTGTTGGCATTTGTCATGATTGAAGGGAAATTTTTTTTCTTTTTTTTTGTGGGAGTGTGAAGGGTGAATATGTCCTTCACCAGTCCTATCTGGCAGTAAATTCTAATGTCTTTATTAACATCTTAAATGCTGATTTTGTCAGAGAGGACCAAAAAAACACCAGCAGTGAAACATTTAGAGACAAGACAGTTAAAGAGACACAACAGTGAGGGTGTGGTGTGTGCTGGGTTGTGAAGTGTGAGGGGTGTTGTGTGGTGGATTGTGTTGTGACAGCCAACAGATTCAGAGGATGATATGTAAGAAGCAGAAACTACTAACAAGAAAACTGGATAAACACCTTCTACCAAGCTATAGACCTGGGGCCAGGCAGGGCCCCAGAAGGCCAGAACCATGACGAGGCCCGCCCACCCCCCAGCTCCCACACCCACCAGGCCCGAGACAGCCACTACCCCCCGCCCGTCGTCCCCCCACAGCACAGCAGCAGCGACAAACGAGGGGAAGCGGCCCGCACCAGAGGGCTGCGTCAGGAAGGCCGCACAGCATGGAGAATTGATGTAAACATTATTGATTGATTGTGTTGACAGTAGAGGGGGGATGTTGGGGGAGGGGTGTAAAGAATAAATGTGTCTGTGCCCATATACACTTACATGTAAGTTACCCAAGTACCAAGGAAAATGTTACCACTATTACCATCACCACTCTCCTTATCTTAGTCCATCTCAAGTCCTCCTGTGGGTGAGAAAACGCCAGCTAATTCCCATCACCCCAGGGCCAGACTGGCCCAAGAGGGATACATCCGCTGACAGGAGGGCCAGGCAGGGCCCCAGAAGGCCAGAACCATGACGAGGCCCGCCCACCCCCCCAGCTCCCACACCCACCAGGCCCGAGACAGCTACTACCCCCCGCCCGTCGTCACCCCACGGCACAGCAGCAGCGACAAACGAGGGGAAGCGGCCCGCACCAGAGGGCTGCGTCAGGAAGGCCACACAGCATCCCCCCACGCCACCGTGCACCACCCCACAGCAAGCCAACACCCCCCTACACACACACACCCAAGGACCCCCCCCCAAGCCACACCAGGCACCCAGCCCACCAGCAGGGGCGCACCCGGGCCCACGCACCGGTGCACGGAGGCTCACACCGACGGAAGGCCCCCAAAAGCAGAGAAGTGGCCAGGACCCACGACCACACCCCAGGGCAGGGCATGGAGGGACGAAACAAAAAAAAAAAAGAGGCAATACAGCCGGCCCAGCCCCCCATCCTCCCCCCCGACATGTGTCTTATGTGTCTGTGTCTTCTTCTGTATTTTTTTTTAAATAATTTTCTATGTGAAAGCTAAGTGCATTAATATCAACTTGGTGTGCAGGGGGTGGATGGTCCCCCTGCACCCCGCCTTCTAATTCACCTTGTATGTTATGTATTTGTGGGGGGGGGGCCCCATGGGGCGCACCTCCGCCCCCAAAGGGCCCACCACCACCGAGGCCCCCCAACGCCCACCCTGGGCCCAAGCACGCCTCAGCTGGGAAACCGGACACCCACCGCGACCCCAGGAGGAGCCCCGAGGCAGAGAGATGTGCTGGCCGCCACAGACCGGATGCACCACAGCGACGGGAGATACCCCATCCATGCCCCCCCCCCCCCCCCCCCCCCCCCCCCCCGTCGCCCACCACCGCCACCGACCTGCAGGGAGGCAGCACACAGGAGGCAGCGACCGCCCCCGCCCCCCCAGAGAAAAACTCCCCACCCTAGCCCAGCTTCCACCCCACCCCACCATCAGCGGTCAGCAGGGGCGTGTCAAGCCCCACCGCCATCCGGCAGCACAGGTAGACCGCACCACCAGGACAGCAGATCCAAGCAGCCCCACCGATGCAGCTGAGGCCAAAACAGGCAAGGAGACCAGGGAGGAGGCCACCCCACCACAGTCCCCGCCTCCAGGGCCCACCCCAGCTCCAACCACCAGAGATGCAGCGCAAACTGGGGCAAGAACCCGGGCAACGACACATGAACCCTGAACCATGAACACATGAACACATGAACACATGAACACGTGAACCCTGACCCAGAGTAATTGGGGGCCGGCGACCCACACCCACTGGGAATAATTATATTATATTACTAAGGGAAATGCACACTTTGATAACAATGACACCACATTCATCATAAAAAACTATGCCCAATTTGATCCCCCCCCCCGGATCAATAAGTTTATATCAACGGATTCTCAGGCTGAAGGAGATCAAGCTAACTGTGGGCAGTTATGGTGGGAGTAGATTTAAGAAATCTTTGTTTAAGTTGTGTGTTTATTTCATCCTCCCACAGTCAAGGAGTTACTGTGGGAAAATTAATTTTCAAGTTTACCAAAATATCTTCCAGGACAATGTCAGGGTGGATGTCTGCCCGCTGAACCTTCATAAAAGTTGTATCATGCAGGAAGACAGGGACCACAGAATACATTTCAGAAACAAAAAAAAGTCACTTCTCAGAGCCCAGACCAAAACCTCATGGAGATGCTGTTGAATGACGTTAAAAGAGCTGTTTACACCAGACATCCTGCATATCTGTCTGAGCAGAGGCAGGACGCAAAGGATTGGTCAAAAAAAAAAAAAAAGTCCTCCTAAACACTGTGCACGTCCGATCCACAGCTACCTAAAGTACTTGCTTGAAGTCGCTGTTGTCAGCTTCAAGGTAAGTGAGCTCCAAGGGGCTCACTTACTTTTTCCACCGGCACTATTAATGTTTAATTGGTCCTTTTATAACAGAAGACATTAAAATTGTTACTGTGTTATAATCTAAACCACTTTGTGTTTTTCTGTTAGCATTGCTTAGATGAAGAATGTTTTTGCTAAATTAATGTAGAAAACCAGTTCATATCCAGTGTGTGCCAGGGATTAAATGGTATAAAACAAAGACATATAGTAAAGCTAAGACATGGTCTTTTCAGGATTTTAAGTAAAATGTGTTCATTATTTTGCTTTTGTACAATTTTTTGAAGAAAAAAACAACAACAAAAGACAAAAAGCAAAGGGTACCATTTTCGGCATCTTGGCTGTCTGTTAACTTCTAACTCAGTCTCAGATCATAATCAACTTGTTAGGATCATGGCTTGTTCATTATCCTTATCAGGAATGAGCAGGTGATGCAAAGTTAAAAGCTTCAGAAAGACTCACTCCTCGAACTCCTCAACAGTCCTCAGCTCCTCTGAGCTTCTGCCAAGAGCTCTGTTCATTTAAATAATTGATGCCCACAAAGCTGAACACGAAAACAAGAATGCAGAAATGTATTTTCAGGAAGCATTCCTCAGTTTGTTATACACATAGCTAATTGTAGTTAACAGGAAGAGTGGGGGCTTGATTTTAGTTCTTAAAAAAAAAGGAAATCTTTGAGGGATAAATCCTCTTTTTTTTTAGCAGCTATAAAGACAAATGAAAACCCTCCAGATGATCTGCATGAAGATTTCATTGTTCTGCTGTGCAGCCATACCAGCATCACATGAGAGTTATCAGAATAAAAAAAAAAGAAACAAAAAAACTGGATTTCTTGGAAACAAATTTCAAAAGCCTAAAATAAATTTCTAGATGAAAACAGTAAGCCTGATTCAGCAGATTCATCATTCAGCATAATATCGACATTTGGCTCAAAGCAGTACTCTGTCCATGGACATCATTCAAGAGCTGATAGCTACTGAAGTTTTTGGCACATTAAGTGTGTCTGAATCAGTTTACTGCATATTTATCTGCATAACTGTCCTCCTTTTTAATGACTTTTAACCAGCTCCGCATTACAATGTGCCATTTGATAAAGAGGCAGAAACTGCTGCAGCTTGACAGCTGATCATTCACTGCTCTTTATTCAAACTAATGGGCAGAACTTTTCACCATTCCAGCCTTTGCCAAAGAAGTTCATATAATGCTGATGAAGCCTATCAGATACAAGTAAATAATTTTTAGGTTTTATAAACAAAAAAAACCTTCCTCTGCCCAGGTGGAAGTTAAAACACAAACCACATCATGGAGCTAGGAGGTAACAAGTTGCTTTGGAGACTGAGAAGCCATGGCAGTTTGGAAGATGATTTAGAAGAGCCAGTGATAGAAATGCTGCTAAAAAAGAAACTTCATGAAAAGGATTCCAATTAAAAAAAAAAACCCTCACTGAGTAATCACTGACTTTCTTAGTATAACTGTTTAACACGAGTTACTAGCTTTTTACAGCAATATTTTAGCTGGTTTGAGGTCTGGTGCAGGCTCACCCACATTAGAGGATACCAGAATACTGCAATATATCCGCTTGGTAGCAGTAACACATCGCACTTTTGCAGACATGACCACTTCTGGTAAAGAAAGCAACAAGTCAAAACAAGCGATTTAGATAATTGATTTTACGTCATTTTCTACCCTTAAACAACCACATAGTGGACTACTGTGATGCTGCAGAGTGTAAAATACAAAAAAAAAACCTAAAGATCTATGCCTTCATCAGCGACATGATGTAGGTAAAGTGGCCGACAGATTTCTGCATGGAAGAGGTGGAAGGCTCTGTTTTACAGTGAGAGGAGGGACAAAATGGGGAGGAAAATTGCTCTGGTATACTCATACATTAGCATGCAACATCGTGCTGCATGTTTTGCAAAAACAGGTAACCGTCATGTAGCTCAAAACACTTTACAGGAATCAAGGACAGCAGTTTTGTGCAAAATTAATCAATAACACGTTTGTCTTGGTAGTTTTTTGATAATCCCAACAGTAATTCAGTAATTTAGCTTTCAAACCATGCTAAGCAATGACCAGCAAGTGGAATAATATTGACCAGCTAATATTTAACCATTATAAAGCAAATAATAACTTTACTTTTCTTGCTGACTATTTTTTCCATCCTTGCAAACAGTGACCTTTGTTCTCTGAATCTAACAGTGGTGTATTTTTAATCGGATAACGAGTCATGAGGGAGTCACCTTTGCAACAGACCTTTTACCTGCCTGAGACAGCTGTTATGCCTACAGTAGAGTCAGGTAGTCTGTCATCTTGATGTTGAAACAATCAGTCCAAGCAAGATGTTATATGACTTTCAATGTTTCTGTTTGAGGTAATACACAGTATGAACTTACTCTTGCAAAGATAGATGACCACGTCCCTGTATAAATGGCACTTCTCATCAGGGTTGGATCAAAACTTGAAACACCGAGGTAATCAAAAGGGTTTTTCATTTTTTAAACTTCTATAACAAGTCAATAATTAACTTGTGACTCTTAACTTATCAAAATATTAATTTTACTGTAAAGAGTCCTAGTCCAGGAAACAACAACCCATTGCTCAAAATTCCAATTTTTTTTTTTTTTTTTTTTTTTTTTACATTTTTCTTATTTGCATAATTCAGCTTGTGGATTCAAGATTTACAGACCACTTGCTTTGGGAGCATTCACAAGTGTCTGTAGTAGGGTTACAAATCAGAGTGGAAATCTGTCAGTTGTTTGACATGCCAGCTCCTCAATGCCACATAAGGATGCAGACGCACCAGGAGCCAACGTGGACATGAAGCCAAGATGCCACCTGAGGTACGGCAGTGTGGGATACAGAGCCGTTGTTAGCAAGTACTGCAATTACAAGTTGCTGGAAATCATTGAAATGGGTAAAGCTTGTGGAATGTAGTGTGTGTGGCTGGGCTGGTCTTCATGATGACTCTGACTTCTCCTGTTTATTGGTCTCTTTGGTGGGCAGTAGGGGTGAGTATTGGGTATTGTAGGGTGGGTATTGGCAAGGACCTCGCAATACGATATGGATCGTGATACTTGGGTCACGATACGATATTATCATGATTGTGGTATCACGATATATTGCAATATTCTACCCAGTTAATATCAAAATTAAAAGTATAGATGAAAAATCAAGTTGCTGTATATGTTCATCAGATGATATTGATCATTCAGAGGACAAATTGAGTCAACACTATTTGCTTCAAAACAATCTATTTATTGTTTATTATAAGTGTTTTTGCACAGTTAAGTGAATGAATTTTCTTAAAAAAAAATCGATATTATATTGGGCGGACGAAAATCGCGATATATCGCCAAATCGATTTTTTTGCACACCCCTTGTTGGCAGTGTGTTTTTTTTTTTTCTTGCATCTCAGTCTTCTTCAGCTTGGTTTTGTCAAAAGTTGTGACCTCTGTGACGTCGGGTTTGTCAGCCACTTTTTGTAGAAGTTCAGAATTTTTCCTCAGAAAACCACACAAGTCACACTTCCTTTTGTCACAGGAGTTACACTTTTAAAATGACCCAGCAGATGATGGCTACATTCCCTTCCACCCTATATGATGTCAAGAGAGAGCCATGTTGGAAATAAAAAAAAGCCTGCAGAAGAAAGTGTTCGCAGTACTGTCTCGTGCATGGAAATACTGCAACATACAATATGTTCACCTTGGTTTTTGAGCCTCTAGACATGTCTAAGATGACATTTCATCATGCAGAAGAGTCAGAAATCACAGAAAAACAGCCCCTTGAATGTTAAGTGATGTCAGCGGCTTCAGAAATCATGAATATATTGAAGCAAGTGTAATTTGGAAGATGTGGGGAAAAACAGTTTCAGTATCCACACTTTAACCAAGCAATTACTCAGCAAAATTTCAGGACATGAAATTCTCTCATTTCTTTATTCTGCACTGACCTGTACGCCGTATTCCCCACTGACAGTACTTTTCTCTTCTATCAGCCCCTCTCAGAACCAGTCACATTGCCAAGGGGGACTTTGATATGATGATAAACTATTAAATCCAGTCGCTGGATTATTGACTGGAACCAAAATGTGAGGACAAAACTCCTGTGGGATGAGAGTTGAGTGGAAGCTGCTCTCCACTTTAATTGCCCCCCGCCCACCAACTTCTTTCCATCTTGACAGTCCTGTGTCAAATGTTGCAGAGAACTGATGAAACCCACAACACTCTTTAAGCGTTTCCAATAATTAAGGCCCAAAGAGATTGTCAAGGTAAGCACTGCGCAACAATTGGCTGCATAAATTCAAGTGACTTAAACAGCAGGTTTAGCCACGTTGTTTAATTGCAGTGTCTGGGCAGTTGGCATAGTCAAACTTTTTTTTTTCTCCCGTTGTAATAGCTTCGCCTGTCACCTGAGAGAATAGCTGAGGCTAGTGGAGATTTTGTGACTCAGGAGAGAGTATGCAAATGCGAGGAGATGGAGTTTATCATCCAGAACTATTCTGCTCAGCCATGGAACAATAAGTGATGGCAGCTGAACTCGGGAAAGAGGAATTTGCAAAATATCTGGGAAATATAAGTCAGAATAATGAGACCCGTGTCTCAGACATATCTCTGCTCCGACACTGCAATAAGGACAACCGTGACAAGCTGGAAGGCCGTTTGGCTGAGATTATTACTTTAGATTCTGTGATTTGATGAGGAAGCTTGAAAGAACAAATCCATGCTTTCCTGTGTATTGCAGATGTTTGTGCCAATGACATTGAAACTGATGCTTTAATAAAACACTCTCTTGAAAGTAGAGGACAAAGGAAAGATAACTCAATTTGATAGTTTTCCTCATTAAGTGTAAAAAGGAAGTTAATGAATACCTGCCAAGTTGCAAAATTTTCATAACCTCACTCCTTTTACTCTTGCTCCTGTTTCGTGGCGAAGTAAATCATCTTATCTCCAAAATGATTGAGGAGCATCTCATTTCAGAACAAATTACGTCAGAGGGTCACCACCCTGATGCGGAGACTGTGGATAAAATTGCGACTGTACCCACTCTGATTCTCCAAAATTATCAAAGCATCCATGCTGCTTCATGCTCAGAGATGCGGCTGCAGAAATTCCCTGTGAAACTTCAACGTTATGCTTGAAGGACCCGCCCTCTAATCACCAACCACCCTCAACTGTCCTGAGGTAGAAATGCTCCAAAATGCACTCCATGTAAACTGAAAAGCATGACAGCAAGCTTAAAGATTAAAGATGAGTCCCTCCCTGGGTGGGTGTTTGCACATTTTCCCCAGCGTCCATGATACGCTAACATCTCTTAGTCTTTTGATCCCATGAGGGGGGGGGGGGGGGGGGGGGGGGGGGGGGACTGCTATCCGTAGAGGGTTGACACAGGTACACAAAGATTAGAACTAAAACCACGAATAGTCTTCTGCGGCTCTAGCTCAAGAGTTAGTGCCACTTTACCACTTGACCCAATTTGCATGTAAAAATAGATCAATGGTAACTTAAACATTTTAAAAAATAAAAGGTAAAAAAATGCACTCTACCAAAGCTCTTCCAAGAGTTTGTATTTGTAATATAAATTTTTAAAAAGTCTCAACTACACTCCTTCTTCTGAGACTTTTGTTTTTTTTATATATTTTTTCATTTTTGTTTGAGATGTGACTTGAGAGATGTCACTTTTGTTACTACATTGTGAATAACATAAAATACTACACTGGATAATAAATAAATAAAACAGCAACAAAAACTGTTAAAAATGTTCTTGCATAATCTGGTGGAAACCTGGCATCGAACCAGCAGCCACCACTGCCATGCTGGTGGTTTAGTGGCTTTGTGCTGTTGCCTATCATGTGGGAAATCTCAGGTTTTAATCCTGGTTGCATCAGGAAGTTGACCCAAAACTTCTCAGATCACTCTGCTGTGGTGAACAGCAGCTCTGAACAGGGAGCAGCTTAAACAGAAATCACTAATCTGTAATTCATTCTTTCAGGAATTCAATGCCAAATCTTAACAGTTTATTTAAAGAAAGTTTAATGGAGTCAATTAAAAATACGTGCATGAGACTCATGGCCAAAAGTCTGGCTAAAAACCACAACTGTAATGCCCATCAAACATGCCTGATAAATAACCATGAACTCGATTTTCAGAAACTGAAATCCTATGTATGTAAATAGCACTATGAAGCATTCGTTCACATGATTGTAATTGAATTCCTCCTGAACTTAATACATTGTGAAAAGTTGTTGGCTGTTTGGCCGTCAAACCTACTCTGACACACCAAAGCGTTGACATGTGGCACCGTTCTGATCCTCCAAAATAAAATGCAATCAGTTCATACGCTGCTGTTCCACCGAGATCGAGTAACACTGAAACTCACAGAGTCAGGAGGCCTTGCATAACTATGAAGTGAGTCTGGCGGTCGCTGTCATCAAAAGTGTGCCCACAGCCGCCTTCCTGAAATGAAAAACAAATGAAACACTTTGAGGATGAGCTGATCCCCCCCCTGCTCTGCAACTCCATCTGTCACTCCCAGCGACTTATTCTGAGCAAGAGCGCTTTCCTGCATGACCTCCATCACGGGGCGCAAGATGAACGAGGTGGGTCTGGTCTCTGTCCTTTGTCTTCTCTTTGCCAAGGCAGCAGGAGCACTGAAGCATCCAGATCACCTGCAAACTGAGAGTAATGAGGGAGCAGGCCACACGGCGGCCCCTCCTCCCTGCACTGATCAATCCAGCTGGCCATTAAAGGAACCAAGGAAGAGCACAGGCCAGTTATAGAGAAGTTGCAACTTCATACCCACTTGCATAATCCGTCCTGCTTCTTGGAAGTAATTATCTTCAGCATCTTTAAGATGGTCATTGTTTTTATGTGCTGCCTTTGAACAGCACATCTCATAGGCCACATCTGTGGCTTTTACATTTTATGTTGATAACATTTGAGTTCATGCCAGAATGTAGGCCAGTTAAAGCTAAAATTAACTTACTTTGTCCTCCTCATTAAATTCAAAATGAATATTTAAAGCCAAAAAACAGACCTGAAGATTTAGTTCCCAACCTGAGTTAAACAGCCAAAAGAAACGTATCAGGTACAGTATCGAAATAATATTGTGAATTGTTGTGTTTAAGATATTACAGGTGGGACTTATTAAAATCACTGAAACATGACTGTAGGCAGGGTTTTTTAATGTAAGTTTCTGGAAACATACAGTCATATGAAAAGGAAAGTTCAGCTTCTTTTCATTCTAAACGTATCAGGACGTCACAAAAATAAATCAGCGATAATAACTGGGACAGCTGTGGGAAGGATGTGCAGCACCCCCTGCTGAAACGACAGGCATCACAGGGCCCTAACCCTAACCCCCTAACCCTAACCCCCTAACCCTAACCCTACTGATCATGATGTGATGTGCACATATGCCCAGTATCTATGCCCCGTTACTGGGTGGTTGTGCAGTGTAAATGAAGTGGTTTTTTTGTGCCGTTTAAATATCTTTATGTGTCTTTGTTGGGTTAGCAGGACTCCCTACGACAGCACCTCCAACTCAAATGATCTTCCAGTGGCTCTGATTACTCAGTGCCTGCAGTTCAAAGCAATATTAGTGGATTAGCGGTGCTGGAAAGCTGGCTGGTTGCTGTCACAGCATTTAAATCAGGTCGAGGCCTGGACTTTGACTGGATCACTGTAACATCTTGATTCTTTTGTTTTTTCCAACCCATTCTGTTGCAGATTTTGCTGGCGCGTTAAGAATTGTTGTGCTGGTGTATGACCCAGTTTCATCCAAGCTGTGATTGTTGGACAGATGGCCTCATATTCAACTCTGAGAAAAAAGGGATTTCTTTTTCCCAAGTCATTACTTACTGATGCTCAGAAAGTGCTTTGTGGATAAAGAAGTGGACTGTACTAGTCAAGCAGCGTTAAGGTGGGTGTCTCAGTTCCTCATACACTCAAACTTCTTCTCATTTTCTGGATTTTTCTGTTGATGAGCAAGCTATCTTTCAATGCCATTTGGTATGGGTTACAGCGATGCACTGAAAACCGACATCAGTATGTGACGAGTCAGGAATAAGAATGTATTGGCAAAAAAACAAACAAAAAAAAACAAACAAACCAAAGACACATCATTACCCCTCCACCACCGTGCTTGACAGTTGTTGAGATGCTTGTTCTGATGTACTGAGTTTTGTTTTTGCTGTGTTTTTATTTCGGCCTTGTGTGGTCAAACCTATTGTTCCAGAAGTCCTTGGGTTTGTTCAGATTCAATTTTTCTAATGCATGTTAACGGAGGGTGGTGGAGCTTTCCTCCTTGGCATTGTCTTAACAAACACCTTAATGTCCACATTTGTTAACTGCCAAAATGGCTGCTTTTAAAGAAGTGCTCACACTTTCTCATGACCAATTAATCAAGTACATTTGAGTCGTAGCACCTGGCTGGAACTCAAATGCACTTGATTAATTGATCATTTTACTGATCCTTTTAATCCGTCTCTACACCTTTATGAGGTACTTAGTTTCACAAAAAGCTTCTGCATTTTGGCTTATTTTTCATCCAATAAATAATGATACAGTGTAACATCTTAGCATTTGTTAAATCCTGTTTAACTTGAAAGTGTTTTCCACTGTGTGTGACTTCCTATTCTGGTTTGTCTTAATTATCCCTGTGTGTGTCTATATATTGCTCCGTCTCTCATCCCTCCACTTCAACACATCTGGGTCGTTATACGGTATCTCTTTGTTTTTTTGTTTTTTGAGATATTCAGCTGAGGCAGCGCTATTATTTGAAAATGCAGGACTTAAATAGTCATGACTCCTGCCTCGCTGGTCTGATGCTTTTTGAGTCCACATCCTGTAAACCTGACACTGAACAAATGCCCAAAAATCTTAATGAACTGAAATAAATAAAGTTGCAGAGAGTAAGCTAAAATTCCTCCACGGTGATGCAAGAAACATCATATACAAAACAATTACTTTGAATAATCACTGCTGAAGGCAGTTCAACACACTATCGAATCATGGGGTTTAATTAGTTTTCAAAGTGCTGCTTTTGCATTTTTACTTAGTTTGTCTTCAATAAATTATAAGACAGTGAGATATCTCATGCTGCAATGTTTATCTGAGCTTGTTTTTGAAATTGTTTTAAACCTAGTAAAGGCCAGCTGATTTTTCTTTTCTTTTCTTTTTTTTAAATCATGTCTTCAGTCACATACACCAATTACCACAGTTCCTGCTTTGGCATGTGTGTCACCGTAACCAACTGTTGTGATGGAATTCTGCTCTTAATTATTGATCCCAGATCAATATTCCTCAAAAGAGCTTCACTCAGACCTATTTCCTTTCCTCAAAAGCTCAAGGACTGGAATGATGTTCAGTTTCCTCATGAGGACAGCTTCTCTCCTGAAGTGAGGAATCCTATATCTGATGGTCTATCCCCTTTGAGTCTGAACAGTCATCCAATCCCACGAATGAACCCAAGCCGTTATGTGAAAAAATAAATGCTTAGGTTTAGGAGGCAGTATATACAGTTTATTAGCACGTAAAAATAAGGGTTAGGGTTAATTAAATAATTAGTGGAATATGTCCTGTATTTTCATTATTCAGAACCTTTTTGATTATTTTTTTGGATCTGGATGAGCTCTTCTAATCTAATGTGTCTGGTAAGGTTTCCATCTGCAGTCAATAGTCAGTTTAGACAGGTGTGGAGGCTGAGGCACATCCAGGTGACTCACAGGTTATCATGAAGGGTGTAGAGCCAAGCGTTCCACCCAGCTGCAACAAACTGGATAGCCAGATAGACGATTTAACAAGCTACATGCCCTTTTCAAAAAACACCATGCCTGCAGTTAAGTAAACAGGCAGCACCACTAACTTAACCGACTGGACGTGAAGCTGTGATGTGGCGTGAGTGCTGCCATGCAGAGACCTCTTCATCCCGCTGGGCACAACGCAGCCTGGTCTCTGCTGTGACCCACCGCAAGAGAGACTGGTGAACAACATTTTCAGAACTCTCTCTTCAAATATATCGTTAATGCAGACGCTCCACCACTCCTCTTTGGTCACAGCTGCCGAAAATGTAAAACAGAACCGTTTTCCATCGATATTTACTCTACAAAATATCCCACTGAACCTCACTGTTAATTCTGAGCATCCTTAAATTGTTAAAATTTTAAGCATGAAAAGGGCCATGAAAGAACCTCCAGCAGAATAGGTACAAAAAAGGTCTTAGGTATGGTTCAAAATATGTTTTTTAACCTTTTGTTAGATACTTTTTTATGCTGCTACTTTTGCAAAGGTCCTTGTTTGTAAAACAGCATAAATGAGATGTATGTGTGAAGTCAAAATGTCTGCGTTCTAACCAAAAAAAGTAAAACCACACTATATCGTATATAGCATACTGAATATTCTTCTTGAATCGCATTGAATAATACATGTTCAGTGCTTCTGTATCACAGTAGCTATGAATTGCATTGTAATGCAGTGGTCGTTGCTTCATGTGTATCTGAACAGATTGTTAACCGTGAGATCACATTGATCTCACTGATAGAGAAGCAAATCCCTTTTCTATATGACCCTGGGAATACATTGTACTAAAATGGAATCTGAAGTGGAAACATCTGCTTCCCGAAGATATCAAAATCAACAAAGCTGATAAAATTTTATCTTGCAGTATGTATTTTGTGGAGGTGCTGCACCTGTTCAGATGACCATCTGAAAAAAAGGTAAAGGAATAGAAACAAAAAATAAAGAAAAAAGGCTGGTGAAGAGTGAATCATCACATAAGCAGAAAAAAACACTATTAATCTTTTCCTTAGAGCTGCATGAGCTTTGGCTTCCTGGGACTGTTTCATTATGATTATTTTTTGACACATTTGACATGGACATCTAACACTGTGACATTTTATATATGACAGAAAATTGTGAAAAGTAATAAGCCTCCTTTAATCTTCATGTTGCAGTGTATTTGCCTTTAGTTCATCCACACTTCAGAAAAATGTTTTTTTCTCCTGCATACCCTCAAGCACTGGTTCTCATTTTAATACATGAATGGCGAATGCAAAAATATGTTTCATTTCAACTGAATCCTTCCTTTATTCCACCCCTTCAATCTAGCAAAGTCCCCCTCTTTGCATTTTCCCTTCTTGACCTGCCAGCCTGCGAGACAGGAGCCAGAAATGTGCAGAAGGAAAGGCACGCTGTCACAAAGTGAACACCCCCTTAAAAAAAAAAAAAAAAAAAAAAATGAGAGAATCACACCACCATGCCATTATCCAACCTACACTCTCTCAGAGCAGTCACATCCAGCGAGCATTTATCAGGAGCTCCGTCCGCTGCACAACAAGTAAGCATGGCTAATGGAAATTTAATCAGTAACAAGAGAGGACAGCACACATAATGCAACAGATGATAAATAGAAGAAAGATGCAAATGGTATTTATTTTAGACAGGCCATGCTGACAACCCTGAAAATGCCTCCTCATGCAGCTTCACCCTGAAGCTTCCTTTTGATGCCTCCGAAGTGCCATGAATCATATTTTACAGCGGATCTTTTATGGAATAATTGTCATTCATTATTCATTAAGTTGTTTTCAGTTTTGCCAAGTGTCTCCTGTCAATGGCACCTGAGCACGAGGACAGGAGACCTTAATTAATTAAGTGCAATATAAATTGCTGCACTCATCAGAGACCAGCAGTAGTGAGAAAACTTACAAGATTCCTTTAACATCTTCGCATGTCATATCTTCCCACTAAATAGTTCCTTTAAAAAGCATCTTTATTTCAGATGCTTGCAGTACAATGTTAACCAAAAAAGAAAAATATCAGTTATTTGATCTCTTTTTTTCTGCTATCAAGTGACATTTTTTGTCTATGTTTCAGTGACACACTTAACAGCATGTATCACACCGTTGCTGCCCACACATGACGCAGATTCTGTTTTATCTCAGCATGACCTCAGTCTGGGTTTTTTTTTTTAAACTGTACAAGATTGTTTCATAAATCTGTTGAGAAAAGTGGTGAATATTTGTTCGAAGCTTGCTGGAGTTCACTCTCTTGGTTATTGACATTTAGAGTATAATTACATACATTTATTGGTGATATTCAGATGCCAAGTTATTAATATGGCTTTTTATTGCTATATCAAAAATCTATGTGGCAAAGGCAGTGGTGAAAATTGATATCTGATTGCAGTATTGGAAATAGAAGGAACTTATTGAGAGTTCAGAGAAAACATTTGTGATGTGAAAACAGCAGTAAATGAAATAACCGGAAATTATTCTTTATTTGTCAATACCTGCAACATGCTGTTTAGCAGCTGTAGCAGTTTAACAGTAAGCAATATTTCCTGCCTTATAAAATATTTAGACAGCTGTAGTCTGTTGAAAATCATGTAATCCATCCATTATCTACGCCCACTTAATCCTATGCAGGGTTACGGGGATCTGCTGCAGTCTATCCCAGCTGTCTTAGGGTGAAAGGCAGGGGTACACCCTGGACAAGACGCCAGTCCATCGCAGTGCCACATATAGACAAACAACTATGCACACTCACAATCACTCCTACGGGCAATTTAGAACCACCAATCAACCTGACATGCATGTCTTTGGACTGTGGGAGGAAGCTGGAGTACCTGGAGGAAATCCACGCAAGCACGGAGGAGAACATGCAAACTCCACACAGAAAGACCCCTGCTGAGGTTCGAACCAGGAACCTTCTTGCTTGTAGTATCTGTCCTTGTTCTGCTGGACCTCAGTGCTGCTTTTAATACCGTTGATCACAGCCTTCTGCTGCATAGATTAGAGCACACTGTTGGAATTAAAGGGCCAGCATTAGGCTGATTTAATTCATACTTATCTAACAGGTTCCAGTTCGCCCATGTTAATGATGTTTCTTCTGCACAGACTAGAGTCTGCTGTGGTGTCCCACAGGGTTCAGTGCTGGGACCAATCCTTTTCACTTTATACATGCTGCCCTTGGGAAAAATTATCCAGAACCATGGCATAAACTTTTATTGATATGCTGATGATACGCAGCTGTACTTATCCATGAAACCAGAGGATGCAAAACCGTTGGCTAAAATTCAAGGGTGTCCTAATACCAATAAAGTATAATAATAATAATAATAATAATAATAATAATAATAATACATTAACCTAAAAGTTGAAAGTTAGAAAACAACAATGAATGTTGTATTAAAAAAAAAAAAAGACAAACAAAGAAATTAAAAAAAAAAAACTAACTTTAGCTTGTATTTGAGGAGTGTGTGTCTGTGTCAGTTAAAAAAAAGTGTGTCAGCAAGAGGCGAGTGTGTGAGGGGCGTGTGTGTGTGTGTGTTTAAGTGGGCACATGTTCTGTGTGTGCGAGGCTGGAGCAGAAGTTACGTGGAGCGGTTTGGATGAATGACGGGGTTAATCACTGCAAACAAGGAAAGAAAAAAAAGTTGAAAACTTACGGTGTCTTCTCCTCCACACAAGCAGCTCCCGGGTGCCTCTTCTGAAGGTGCTGGTGCATCGCGGTAGTGCTTTTATGATATGCCATCTCTATTTTGCACAGGTCACAGACCACCGAATCGTTACCTTTAGGTGTAAAGTACTCCCATACTTTTGACATCTTGTTACGAGATAGCTTCTTCTCCCCCGACTCGCTGCTACTCGATGCCGCGGCCGCCGCCATTTTTTGATTCTGAGTGACGACGCATCGACGTGCAGTTTTTGCGTCGACGTATTTTTTGCGTCGACGTTATCGATGATGTCGACGCGTCGTCCCAGCCCTAATAGCCATAGTTGTAGGAGCTAAGACTAGAGTAGGCTCATCTCACAGCTTCGTAATAGCTATGCTGCTATAGGCCTACGCTGCAGGGGGACACCAACAGGATTTGCAGAGCGGTGTCTCCAGTGCTCTTCTCCCTTTCCTTCCCTTTGCTCCTCCCATCCTCCTCCTCCAGCTCATTCCATAATTAATTAGGAGCACCTTGTTACTGTTACCTCTTTATTTCTTTCTAAAGACAGAAAAAGAGAGGGGGGGCAGGACAGAGAGACGATGTAGGACAGAGAGAAGAGAGCACACAAATGACTGAATAAAAATGACTACATAAACAGATGCAGGTAGCAGCACTGAGGTGAGATGGTCAGAGGACTAGGTTGCCGATTATCAACCAGTCGGCACCCTGAACACATCTACACACACAGGTGGAGGTAAATGCTGGGATGGCCAGAGGATGGAACTGCAAGTCAGCATGCAACTCTGGAAACTCTGGCCTGCAAACATACAGAAAGAAAAGAGAAAAAAGGAGGGCAAGACAGCACAACAAACTACAGGAAAGAAAATGGAGTACAGTTACAGTAAGTAACTAGAAAAGCACTCGGAGAGTGCTCCGTGGTTACAGTGAAGGCAAGCGCTACATCACCATCGTCATATTTCCTCGACTTAACTTTCTGGTTACTGTTGTTTGTCTCATTATCTCCGTCTCTCTCTGCTTTTCTTTTCATCCCTGTTAAATATTTTTCCATGGTGTCTCTTGACAGTTTGTTCAATCATATCTCCTGCTCTGTGCCGTGTGTGCCACTGCAGACTACTGTAGTTTATGTGCAATTACACTTTATTCCAGCGCGGCAAAAAAAGCACGTTTCCCAAGGTCACACGCGCTCCCCCTGGCACCTGCAATCTCTGAGTGAAAGTGGCTTTATTCTTTAGCAGTGGCGACCATGGTGCCGTCCAAATCCAAAACTTTTCAGGACAAAGACTGATTCAGCTCATGGAAATTTTTGTTGTCATTCTTTTGTAATGTAGGAAAACCATGACGCGTTAGTGTTAATCACAGCAGAGAATGTTTACATACTCCATGTAAATAAACTTTAATGAGCCCAAAGCACTGTCTCTTGTTTAGATGGGGTTTGATTCAGCCAAGTGCTGAACTCTTTTGAGACATAAGGATGGGACATGACTCCTTGAACCCTGTTGCTTTGTTTTTGGCACCTGTGGTTTAACCTGCATGTGAATGTTAGCTTGATCCTAATTGCTGTGTCTTCAAAAATCACCACATCAACCACTAGAGCGCTTTTATGCTGCATGTTTGCTTAGGTCTGATGTATTAAAGTTTCAAGTCATTTCATCAATGAAATGAGGCCCTATCTCGCCCAACACACCTTCATTTATGCCGATGATGTCTGATAATCTGTGGAATAATGGATCATTTTCCAACATATTCACAGAGATACACATCTTTCAAATAGAGTGGATATGTTTTTGTACAGTTGCTATGAATAAATTAGATAGATAGATAAACAAAAAAGTACTCATTTATACTGCATTATTTATTCACCAAGCTGGCAACACTTAAGTATCATCAGTTCTAATGGTAGCAACTTCCTGGGTCTTACCAGACTCATAAACGCTGCTAATGGCTGCATTGTACCAGCCACAGCGGATCGCCGCTATTCTAATCAATAAGAATGGTCCCACCAGAAGCACTGCAGTGCAGTTTAGAATACTGCCGAGTCTATTCTGGCGCTAGATGCTCGCTTAACCACATCAACTCATACACAGGAGATCAAGCTGGCAGGAAGTCAGGCAAAAGGGTGGCATAGAAAATCTGGTCATTTTCAAAATTAAACTAGGCTGCAACTTGTACGTAGACATTATGTCAACCTATTGAGGCAATGGGTAAACAGTTCAGAGGGGTTTATGAATCACAAGTCAAAAACCACATTTTAATTGACACCACTCTTTCTTTCTACTTGTATAAGTTTAACTGAATGACGTGAATTCATGCTTGCTGTGAAACTGTACGCCAAGTTCAGCTTCAAGCACATCTGCTGGTGAAGCTCAAAATCTTCAGATTCAAGTAGTTCAAAGCTAAGTGGGCCCAATGCCAGTCGTCCAACTACACAATGATTTTTATTCAAGTTTACATGCAAGACATCTTCCATCCACAAAGCATTGCGCATGCTGCTGTGTTTTCACCACTCGTATCTTGAAATGAAATTAAAAGCGACAATGCCAGACACAAGACATAAAAAATAAAAAGACAGTAGAACTGCACATTGGAAATATGCTATTAAATGCTGCTTTTGGTGAGTACTTCCACAAGGAGCCCTAAATGAGAGCTAAAATGGTGTTAAGAGAGTGAGGAGAGAACAGGCTTCTCTCTTGTTAGTGCTCTGTGCACACAGACAAATTGAATGTCAGTTTAAGCCACAATAGTCTTATAAGAGAAAGAAAAAAGAAAAAAGGTTCTGGCTCTGTTTTTAAGTGTAAATGAGATTTCTAGTACTTTCAAAGTAAGATTTGTACATAATTGAGGTGCAGTATGACTTCAGTAACTTTGTGTTTATTTGAGGTTTATGTTATTGATTTGCAAGACACAGTTTCCTCTATAGGCTTCTTTTTAATCATCTATATTTTCCTACTTCAAATTAGTCTTCATAATCACCTCATCATGTGCTCTAAAGAAACCTGAACAGCCTGATATCTTATCAAGTAAAACATATTTATGACAATGGCAGCCAAATTTGCACAACCATGCTAATGTGGTGGTTAAAAAGTGTTTCTCCGCAGAAGAAAGCATATAACACAACATGACTGAAAGTTTCAGTCTAGCACAGTAATTGGATTTCATGATGAGAAAAAAGTGTTGCGTTGTACATCATGTGAAACTATTATGTGTGTTTCAAATGACTTGAGATCAAACTGTTTTTTTCAAGCTGTGTTTAGTTAAATACAAAATCTTTATGCCCACTTCAGGCACACTTCAAGCAACGATGTTTTGCACGCTCTGCATAATTGTCACATTAAGATGATAATGAAGAAAAAAAAAAGGATTTCAAAGACAGAAAGATAAAATAAAAAACTTAAGAAGAAGTGCATAACAAGATAATCTAGAGGTGTAAACATGCCATGGTTGAAATCTTTTAACAGCAGAGTGTTGCAGCAGTGGTCACAGTAAATATTGCTGTGTTCAGTGGGATATTGTGTACTTGAATGAGTGTACTGGAAAGCACAGCGCAACATGTCCAAAATTGTGCAAATTCACCTGGAAAAAGTGAAGTGCCAGAGTAGCAGCGTGTAGGTTTCACAGGGAGGTGTGTGCGACGGTGACTGTTCCGTCAAGACATGTCAGGGCAGGGTGTGATGGTGGAGGGCTGAGGCTGGGGGAAGGGCAGAGGTGTTTCAGGGAGACTCAGCCCTGGGCTGGAAACTGTCCTGTAGTTTTATGGGGTTTGTCATCACCCTTGGGTGCTACCTGCCATCATACATGAGTGTGAGGAGACTCAAGATGGATAGGCCCTCAACAACTGCACACTCATGAGAAGTAGGACTGTAGCAGGTTTAACAGTGAGGTCCTTGGAGTTTGTTACAGGGACAGCAGCGCTTTTTCACCACAGTGAGTTGTAAAGTTCTAATCTGTAAAACTTTCTTTCCTTCCTTCCTTCTCAAGAAATGAATTTGTTAACAACATATGTTTAAAATGCTTTTTGATGTTTTCTCTTCCCTTTAGTGTTTTCAGTAGCTGTTTGTTTTGTTTATGCAGTAATCTCTTATGTTACAAGGCCTTCAGTGTGTGGACGCATTGATATTTCAGCACTACTTTCTTGTTGAAACTTGGATATTCTCTCTGAACATCAAAGTTGTTCTTTCACCCTCTGTTTAACCAACTAAAATGCAGCTGCATCCAAACATATCCAGAAGCAGAACCTCACAAATGTCTTTCATTATTTTAATAAATACTTTTGTTGCAGGTTAAAAAAAAAAGATTCATGTATATGTATTTCTGCAGTCACATGTTGAGAAAATGTGGTCTACTTCAAGAAATCCTTTCAAGGGCTTCAAGGTTTCAAATAAAGTGTCAAATATGGAGCTGTGAGGATGTATGGTACCAACAAGAGGCTTTCAGGGTTTTTTGAAAAGGGCATTTGTGCTGTACTTATAGCTGTAACATCCATGTGCAAGTACTTGGATTCAGCACTCCTGACTCTTCTAAAAGGCAGAAAACACCATCTTCCCTTCTTTTCTTAGCTGCTATAAGCATGCAAGTGTACCGTCATATTATGAATTAGCTGGCTTAGCTTAGGAGGTTATGATTTAACATGCCGCTTGTAGAGCTGTGAGTCCTTTAGAGACTCTGTTTTCTGTTTCAACATATAGTAGTTCAATTATTCAATGAATATTTTATAATAAGCCTTAACGTGGGAACCTATTCTGCCCATCTTTTCAGTTTGACACACCTCCTGTATGCATGTAAGCATGAGCAGCTGCCTGGGAATCTATATTTGACCAGACTGGCATTCAGTCAGACCGGATCGGCATTTTAAGTAAGAGGAGCCTTAAAAACAGCCAAATCTTAGGCTCTGTTCTGGCTCTGTTCTGTTTTGGCCTATCAAATTAGAATACAATCTTCTGACTGACCATTTATATTTTGCAAGTGATCAGATCTATGTGTCTATGTGATGTTCCCTAACCTGCATGGTTGCCATGGTAAACTGCACATGCAGAACTGAATCAACTAAAATGGAGGCTGATTAACTAATTTTGTTTTCATGAGACATGGGGAGCTTGGGTGAAAATTGTCTACAAGTTACACTGCCCAGCCAAAAAAAAAGTTGCCACCAAAAAAAAAAGGTCATACACTCTAATATTTCGTTGGACCGCCTTTAGCTTCGATTACGGCACACATTCGCTGTGGCATTGTTTTTATAAGCTTCTGCAATGTTACAATATTTATTTCCTTCCAGCATTGCATTAATTTTTCACCAAGATCTTGCATTGATGAGCCTTCTGACCGCTGCGCAAAGTCTACTCCAGCACATCCCAAAGATTCACAATGAGGTTCAGGTCTGGACTCTGTGGTGGCCAATCCATGTGTGAAAATGATGTCTCGTGCTCCCTGAACCAGTCTTTCTCAATTTGAGCTTGATGAATCCTGGCATTGTCATCTTGGAATATGTCCGTGCCATCAGGGAAGAAAAAATCCATTGATAGAATAATCTGGTCATTCAGTATATTCAGGTAGTCAGCTGACCTCATTCTTTGAGCTCATACTGTTGCTGAATCTGGACCTGACCAACTGCAGCAACCCCAGATCAGAACACTGCCCCCACAGGCTGGTAGAGTAGGCACTAGGCATGATGGGTACATCACTTCATCTGTCTCTCTTCCTACTCTGATGCACCCATCACTTTGCAACAGGGTAAATCTGGACTCATCAGACCACATGACCTTCTTCCATTGCTCCAGAGTCCAATCTTTATGCTCCCTGGTATATTAAAGCCTTTTTTTTTCCCTGTTAGGCTCACTGCTCACTGATTAGTGGTTTTCTTGAGGCTACACAGCTATTCAGTCCCAATCCCTTGAGTTCCCTTCACATTGTGCATTGTACTTGCATTTTTTCCGGCCACATTTCCTCCTCAAAGATGATGGGTCCCCACTATCCTTCCAGTTTTTAATAATGCGTTGGACAGTTCTTAACTCTGTTTTGGTAGTTTCTGCAATCTCCTTGGATGTTTTCTCTGCTTGATGCATGCTAATGATTTGACCCTCCTCAAACAGACTAACATCTTTTCCACAACCACAGGATGTGTCTTTCCACATGGTTGTTTAGGAAATGAGAAACAATAGGGATGCACAATAACTGCTTTTTAAAACTGATACCGATAACCTTCAGCTCCTAAAGGCCGATACCGATAACCGATAATCAATAACACACACATATACCAAAGATCATTACATCAATACTATGAACAAAATCAAAAATAGTTTTGACTCTTTAAATGAACACATTTATTTTTTCCAATGAAAAACTACTGGCAAGCCTCTCAAACATTTTTGTAAAGCTATCGAACTAACATATTTGATGTCTCATATCAACTTAAATAAGGTGCATTACTTACTGATATAAAAAAATAAAGACTCCCTGAACTGATGGAAATACATGCATCAAAATTACAAACTGAAAAAGATTAACGTTTAAAGGATTTTTGACTTGTGGTTCCATTTAAATTAATACCTTTAAAGTAAATGAGGTTCAGTTGTTTTTTTTTTATTTTTTTTTTTATCTCATGCAAGTTTGAGATGAGAGAGATGAGAGAGAGCAGAGGGGAAGGGAGGGGACACTTGCTGCTGGCTTGCTCACATTAGCATTAGCTCACATTAGCATGATTTCAAAACTCCATTGAAACGATGGTTTTAGGTGGCTGATCAGGTTTGACGTATTAAAGCTTGTGCTTGTGCTTCCCTCCTACTGGAATTCGCTTCGAGCATTTGTCATAAATAATCACCCAACTATCTTCTTCTAAACTTTAATGAAGTTCCATACAATCGCCACCATATTTGTTGTGATCAGCACGCTGTGCTGCATGCTGCATTCAAGGTGTAACGTAAGTTCCCACATTCCCTCGTTTGCTAGTCGTTCTTTTAGCCTTTTCTATCTTTTTCTTTTTTTTATGTGTAACATGTGGGAAAATACTGCGAATATCAATTCAAGTTAGCAACTACCAAAATTATGATCGAGTTAACAAGTTGTTTTCTGGCATGAG
Source organism: Hirundichthys speculiger (assembly GCA_018398805.1). Classification (NCBI taxonomy): domain Eukaryota; kingdom Metazoa; phylum Chordata; class Actinopteri; order Beloniformes; family Exocoetidae; genus Hirundichthys; species Hirundichthys speculiger. Next base: position 878,271 of record JAGFBZ010000961.1, on the reverse strand, counting down.
GGGGTATTCTTGATTTTCCTTATTGAGTTTTTCTGATTATGCCGACGTCACTTGAACATAACATTCACTGCCAGTCATTCAAGGCTCAGAGGGAGCGAGGCACTGCAGTGTTGACAAAATTATATGTTATCGGGTCTATTCGTCATGATATCGGACTTATTGGAGTGACGTCATAATTTCCTGTTATCGGCCCGATAGTTATCGGCTAGATAGTTATCGTCCATCCCTAAAAAGCAACTCATTGAACCAGTTGGGGTTAAATACCTTGTTGCCAGCTGAAAGATAATCAGCAGTAATTATCCATTTAGGAGGCTCGTACCTATTTGCTTAGTTAAATCCAGGTGGCAACTTTTTTTTTTTGGCCAGGCAGTGTACAACAAAGCTCCACATAAATAAAAGGCTCCTGTTTAGTGCTTTATTCCAGCAACAATGAACAGACAGCTGTTAAAATGAAGGAAACCGTTTTCTCACACTGAACACATCGATTCCATCACTGGGAAACACACAGTTGTTGTGTCGCATTGCAAATGATGCAAAAGACTATTTGAAATTCCGTTTGAGGGGCCAAACCATTTAGGTTAAGAAGCATTTGTCAAAATCTGACAAGTATGTGAGTTAAGTCACATTTGGATTTTTGTTGTTCACACTCTCAACAAATCCATCTAGATAGGATCTGGATATGCTAAAAACTGGATTTGGGCTGGCAGTTTGATCATAATCTTAACTGGATCATTCAGGATGTGCTACAACAAAGTAATGTTGGAAAAGTAATTTCTACATCACATTCATGTGATTCACATCCAAAGCAGCTTACAAGTGAGCAACGCATTGGGAGTCAATGTTGGGTTCAGACACATTGACATGTTGGCTGGTGGCATTTGGGATCAACGAAGTAACTTCCTGAATGAAAGAAGACCTTTCTGGCGTCTGAGCTCTAGCCATCCCATTTTTGAATAGTAAAGCATGCTAACCTGTTCTAATGCGGTCTGGGGAGAATGTAAACTCCCCTTATACATTGCTCCTCAAAAGAAAAAAGGAAAGCAGGAACTGTTTCATGAGAAAAATTTCAAACTAACATACACAGTGATCGAATGAAGTGAATCAAAACTGGTAATGGTTAGGTAATTCCTGGCTGCTCTTTTCAGCAGAATATACAGGATATAGAAATCGATAAAAACCTTGCAAAGAAGCTTATTTTCTCCACTTTTCAGGAAAATACTAAAGGCTAAAAGTCAAAGATCCTCTATACGCTAACAATCTCAGAAGCGAACAGTCTCTGAGAAGTCTCCGGCTAACTTGGCTAACAAATTCTGCCTAAACCAGCTCATTTTGAATTTTAATGCTTCCTCAACACTTCAACATAATACATCACCAGTGTGGAAGCCCAAAGAGACATGTGGCAAGTCACAATTGTTAAAATAATAAATGTTTGTGTAAAAATATGTATCTTTTTGTCTTATTTATGACTTCAATCTGAATAGAGGAAAAGAAAGCACACAACGTTGGGAGCATCTGGTATTCAGATCAAGAGGCATGAGGCATGGTGATCCACTGTGGTGACCTCTGCAATGGGGTCTCCTGATTCGGTTTGAGTGGAGGGAACAAAGTAAGTATTATGAGGTGCTGAATGTACTTTTGCCATAACTTTTACATAACAGCATGTGCGAACTTTACTGTGTACCCAGAATGAGTATACCTTTAGTCTGGTCCAGCAGTCATCCTTTCCTCCAGCCCAGGGGCATCTGTGCCACGAGAAACACAACGCGTCATTAGTACTAATACAGCTGTCAAGAGAGCTACATTACTGCTGCTGGATTTGAGTACAGATGAGTTGTTTTGTCATTCTCAGTCAGTGTAACTTTTGGTCACTGGATTTGCCTTTCAAGAGAAGATATTAATGAACAAAGCAAACTTGTGGTTGATTTTTTAGCTGAAATAGCTTTTCTTTTTGTCTACTTCTGATCAAAAGGGATGTGTGAAGTTGGTTTTGGTTTGTTAACATTAATTTATCATTTAGAAACTAAAAAAACATGAACATGCTAACATTCTTAGGGAAAGTGCTACTTTTGTGTTTTTCACAAGAAAAATAATTTGTACTCCATTGGTCAATGAGGTCAAGTGTGTTGGAGCAGCCTTGTTATAAAGCAAAGCTATTTATGGGAAAAATTCTTAATAAACTACATGAAGGAGAAATGCTGGGACACTTAGCAAATATTACTATGCAATCCTGCAAAAATCATCAAAAGAAATTTCTTCTTTCAGAAGCAGATGGAGAAGGTGGCTTTTGTGGCTCGAGCTCAAATGTTTTTACAAACCTCCAATCTTTTGTAAGCTTTCAAAATAATGACGACTCTATAATTTCTGATATCATTTTCACATCCATTTCTTTTATAAAACCAATCTAAGCTGTGGTGAAAAAACACCCTCCAAATATCCATTAAAAAGAGAGGTTTACCACTTTGCTCATAAAAATATTAGTTTATGCATCCCAACTGATAACAAAATTCTCCAAAAACCCTAGGATCAGGTCAGTGTTAACTAGTTAGTCTCACTAGCTAAAACAGGATATTGGAAAGCTTGTAAAGACACAACCAGGATGGAAGTTAGAAAGTATTTCAAGACGCCACAGTTCAGTGGTGTTTCAGCATCACTTTAGTAATCTTAGGGTATTATATGAAACCTATATATGACCTATAGTAATCTTTTTATCAATTAAAAAATACATGTATTTACCCAAGTTATTAAATATTGGGACATATGTTAGAAGTGAGCCACTAAAGCAGCGGCAGATCTAACCTACCGGTATATGGCGCCATGAATGTGCAAATGAAATCTTCCTGTAAGTCTGTTACGCCCCTCTCCATCTTTTCTGGCTGTTCCACAGCAGTGCATGGGTGTAGCTCCAGCAGCCTGTGAAGCTGTGGATAAAGCTTGCCTGGTGTGGCTCATATGGATAAAGGGGACTTGCCATTCCTGCTGCTGCTACTTGGTTGTTGGTGCCTGTGTTTATGGCCTTTTTGAATGATTTTTATTCAAACCTTTTACATTGTGACCCTACAAGCTGGGTTGTAACAAAGCCTCTCAATAGCCAGCCAAAGTGTTTCATTGCAGTGCGAGTTAGAAACATTGAATTTGTTAGTGGTTGGTCTCCCTTTTCAGTTTGACTTTATCCTTCAGTAATCACAAAATTCATTCTGGAAAGATTTATCTTTCAAAAATTTCTTCCAGACCCAGACCCCGTTGCAATGCTGTGTTACAGACTGGGCTAAGCCCCGAACATTTACAATGTTTGGCTGGCCCCCTGGCTCCTTGTATATTATTTCTTAGTGTATATCATCACAATTGGCTTCAAAATACTAAACTTCATCACAATCATCAATGGCGTTGTTGAGCTGATCACATCTGCTATGACAAAACATCGCATTAGCCCAGTGATTCAGATGGATTCAATGATTTGCAAGCTGATTCCAAGCAGATAACACCATTTCTGCAGTGGCTTTATAAGGACAGGCTTGTTTGAGTCTTCTGCATTTAGTTGTTGGACTTTGCCGCAGAGCTTCAGAAGTGTTGAAACTCATATTTCTCCATGAACCTGCAATTCATGAGTCACTTGATGAACCCAGCTGGTGCAGCGCACAGCTTCTGCGCTTCATAGAAAGATATTATATTTGGCAAAATGATGTGTTTTGTGAACCTTCCTAGCTTGACTCAACCCCCTATGTGTATTTTAAGAAAATTGAGGCATTAATTTACGACAATTTGCATCTTGTCTACATGCTGCTGCAGATTACTTTAACAGGGGTCTATAATCTCTCATAAACAACTGACTTAGAGTAATACTACATCTTCAGTGAAGAACCTGATTTCTAAATGATGAACTAAGTGGATTGTGGCAAGCGTACTGGTTTGAACAATGTCCAGCTGAGATAACACTTTTTTCTGCAAGGAACTAGTTTTCCCTCTTTCAAACTGTCAAAAAAAAAAAAAAAAAAATCCAAAAACAAATAAATTACAAAACATAGGCCTGTATTTCAGACACGCAAATAAGTATATGAGACAGTGTATTACATCGAATAACAAAGACGTGCCACATCCTGTGCACTCTTTGTTTAGATATATCCCTCAGTGTCATACTTTAAATTGTTGTTTAAAAAAAAAGAAAGTGACTGCAGATGTCAGATAACATGAATCAGCCCTGGCTCACAGAGAAATGATAGCTATAATTGTGCTTGCTGCATGATTAAGAGAGTTCAAGACAGCAACTCGTGCTTCTGTGCTTTGGTAGCTTCCTGTTCATTAGAAAGCAACAGGAAGCTTTAATGGCTTTTCTTCTCTCTTTTTCAGCTAAGCACCTTTCTATGCAAGAAAATTAATCCCAGATGAAAGGTATGCTTTCAGATAGGAAATAATAGTTCAAAGTAGCAAAACAAAGGAATTTAAAAAAGGCATTGGAGCTCAAAAATGACTAAAATCGTTTTGGTCTTCTCAGTGTACTGCTCACAGTATACAAGCATGTGTTCCTAAAGCAGTCAAAACTAATATTGTACAGTCTAGAAGCTGGTTATTTATAAATACATTAATTTTAAAATACTAACTTATATTACTTTTGTTCGTGTGTGGGATAAAAGTCATAGATCTTTTTATCATTCTACCTGTGATGATGTCAGTGCTGTGTCAGTGCCACCTGGACATCAGCCACCTGAGCAGCTGCTGGTTGCACTGTTGAGAGTAACAGGTTATAAATTCTTTATTAATGGAGGTAATTTCAGATGTGTACATATAGGCAACTAAATAATTTTTTATTCACAAAATAACGTCTGTGTAGGAATTCTCCCAATCTGGTGTGGACGTAGTAATAGTCTGCCAGTGGACCTTTCGGTTTTTGTTTAAAAAATAAAAAAATAAATAAATTCAACTTGCGAATCTGAGGTTTCCTCAAGCCCAGTCCTCATCACTGAAGTCTGAAACCTGAAGACAGTTGAAGGGAAGTGGCCTAGCATAAAAAAATGTCATGATTTATGGTGTTCAAAGCAGCAGTTACTCTTATGCTGCTTTGCCTTGTTAGTCAACCGTTAGTGCAACACACACTTGGTGTGTCAATGACAATTTCGCTATAATTTTGCTGCTCAGCTAAGAACACAGTATGTGCTGTGCCATTAGTCTATAAAAGTAAATTTGGCTTGAAATCAGTCAACATCATCAGTTCTCAATTTAGCGTCACGCAGATGGAGAAACCTAGCAAGATGCAAATTCTTATGAAAGTCATGTACTTTTGATGAATTGGCCCAAGTCATGAATGAAATTGAATGGTTTCTCAGTCAACCTAAGATGATGATTTCAAACAAGAACCAAGATCATGACTGGCAGAAAACCAGATATGATTGTAAATGATCTCCAAACACGTTTCCATAAAAGTTGTGTAACAGCTATTTGCACAGTCCTCCTTGCATTTGCCATGTTGGCCTCAATGATCTTTATTTAGTCTGAAATTTTATACAGTCCAAAATTTAAATTCATCATCATTAATCTCAATATTAAATGACAAATTACAAATTTGAAAGGTCAGCAGATGATGGTTTTGAATACTTGTGATTCCAGTGTTGACCAAAATAATTATTACAATTTCTTTTGTTTAGGCTAAGATTTGAAAAACATTTTATTCATCATAAAACACCCCTGTTTAATTCCATCATCTAATTAGATGAGATGGAATTAGGTAATCAGCATGACTGGATTAATACGAAACAAGCATCCGGGGAGTCTTTCAGAGGAGTTCATTGCTCTGCAAAAGAGAGATGCTTTGATAGTTTAACTATTTAACAATCCACTGTTGATCAGTATGAAATTGCAAGAATAACAGAAATACTTTAAATTAACTATAAAGGACTAGAGACAGTATGGGAGTGAATACATCTCCATTACTGAAACTCTTAACATGCAAAGAACACGAACATGTGAACAAGACCCAAGAACTCCATCTTTGGTGATTCTCATATCCATCTGAATCTGACTTAGATCTACTCGGGTATCATTTTTGGTATCATGATGGAGTTGCATCAGTGCACACACATCATAGGTGACTTATGTGTCCATGTTTTGGAGAAACATAGTATTGGCTAGTTTTTTTTTTTTTTTTTTTCTCAGAGAATACCTTCTTTAGTTCAGCAAGACCATGCCAACCACATTCTGCACATATTAAAACAGCTTTCACAGTAAAAACATCCTGGAGTCCTCAGCTGTTGCCAACATTTAGTGTATTATAAAACAACGAAAATGATTAAGGAAACCGCAAACTGAAGCACCTGAAACCCTGTGAGTAAAACCCATCAGTTTTAACATCTGATTTTGTGATTAAAATATAGGGGTTAAGTTAGTTGAAAAAAAAAATATCTGCTTCTATTAACATCTTTAACACCTTCACAAATTATTGTTAAAAAAGCTGTACATGTGAAGTAAATTGTAGCAATACAAACAAAACAGATTTCAATTTCAACTATATTTTTTCACTAATTATGCTTTCTAATATATATATATATTTTTTTAATAGTAGTGTTTCTAACGAGAGAACGTTTGGTAATCAATCACTGGAGAGAGATGCCTTGAAAAGGTAGTCTGTTTGGATCATTTTGGTGAAGTAGCAGAAGGATCAGCACTTTGGAAACAAATCCATCAACTGCTCTTATCAGATACAGAGCCCAAATGGCTCTCCTAATATATGAGTTGTCCTCGAGATGTCCAAAACATTTATCAATATATTTTGTTTTGAACTTATTACCCAAGAAACACTACTTTTAAATCAAAACAAACCACTTTAAAGGATATTTACTTTTTGTCAAAACTTGTGTGTGGGGGGGGATTTAGTGACACTTTGTGGTGAAGTTACAGGCCAACTAAAGACAATTTGTGCTTTGGTTCCCCTTCCTTGTGGGTACTCATTGGTCTCGAAAAATGTAAAAGACCTTGGCCTTGTCTAACCAGCAGCGATTGACTAAACATCAAAATAACATGTACAGTATCATCTGATGGTACAGTGATGCCTTATTTTTCGAAGTTAATTGGGGACTGCCTGCCTGCCCCCCACCCCACCCGCGAAAATCAAAATCTGTGATTTGGAGCCAGAGCCCCCCGAGCCTAAATAATGTGTTTAAAATATGTTTGAAAACTGCAAAAATGAGACACTGCAACGAAACAAGACAAAGGCTTAACTGTGGTCTTTCTGTTACCTTCACAGCCTCTGGTCTCTGAACCGTAGTAAAGAACCCGCTGGTATTGTGCTATTTTTGGCTCGTAATTAGCGGCTAACACGCTAACAACAACACAAGAAAAAGTCCGGTTTTCTCTGCATGGAATGGGCACTTTATACTCGCACTGCACAGAACTTGTAATATCACAGGTTGTATTGCTCGGCTCCTGTCAGTTAACAGAGAATGTAAATCTATACACGCTGAGCTGCTGTTTATGCGTAACACCCATGGGCGGAGTTTGTGGGGGGGGCAGGGGGAGCATTACTCCCCCTGGTGGCTGAAATATGTAATTGCATTGTCAACGAACTGGCAAAAATAAATAAATGTTTTTGACCGTAATGTTTTTTTTAAGTCCAAAATAAACTGCAGTATATTGTAACAGTTAAATGAATCGTGTTATATTTTGTTTCTTAATACATTTAACATCATTAACATTAACATTTATAACATCTACTGTGTACTGCATCCTGTTGCAACTACTGGTTTTGAACATCATCTAATCTTGGACTTCATGGTTTCGTGGTGAGTGTATCTTGTGTGCCATCATGTGCGCGTGAGTTTGCACGTATGTGTGCATGCGCGCCGGTTCGCGTGCACGTGCGCCGGTTCGCGTGAGAGTGCGCCCGTTTGTTGAAAGTGCTTAACAATTTTTGCCCCCCCTGACGCAAAAGTCAAACTACGCCTATGGTAACACCCTGTGAGAAAGGGGGAGAAATAACCAGGACGTGAGTGCAGGTGTGTTCGCTCATTCAGTGCCTTTACTAGAATGAGAGAAGCACCGCAACTCCTGCCTTATCTGAAGGGTGGAGACAAAAGCAATCAAGCACAAATGAACAGATGCACTATTCAGAAAGAGCACAGATAATCAACAAAATAGATCATATCTGAAACAATTGTGTATATAAACAGAAGACAATGCTTTTTTTATCCTAAACTTTGTTTTTAACACTTTTTAAACAATATTTTAATATAAGATTATTTCTCTCTTTCTTCAACTAATGACTCTTTTAACCACGTTTACATCATGAAATCAGTGTTTTGAACTACTCTTAAATGAAATAAAGATTTTTAACCTCTCACATTACCACAACGAATTTTAGCAGTCCAGAAAATTAGCAGTATATTACCACATCTATTTCACCTTGTCACATATGCTCACTCCACTTTTCATCTAACCCCGTTTTCGATCTCCCGTCCTCGACACACACACACACCATTGCCCATAAGACTACCTTCTTAAAGGGGCCAGACTGGCTCAGAACATTTCTTCGCTGTGAGAGAATGCGCACAACATCCTGTGATGCATCTCAGCCAATCAGAGCACAGATTCTAGAGTGCTGGGCCGTCTGCATTTCTCGTGTTGCTTACAGGAGGCTGTAAGTCATCGTTTGACTTTTTGCTGGCAGCTGCGGTCTCTCATCTGCTGTGGGGTGGATTTTTGTGGAATTTCCGCAATTTTTTCTTGATTTTTTATTATATTATATATTTTTTGAGGAACTTAAAGCGCGAATTGAGAAGGGATCACTGTATTTCAAAGTAGCTAACCTATTGCACGTATCAATTAAGTAAACATACAAAGGCTTGCAGTTACCACTTCCTAGTTTTTATATTAAAATTATATTAAATTAGCTTATGCAAGACTTGTTTCTTTTTATTAATCCCTAAAATCTGTATTTAACTGGGACTTCATCCATTCATCATCTATACCTGCTTATTCCTGTGCAAGATCATGGGGATGTGCTGGAGCCCATCCCAGTTCTCTTTGTGCAAAAGGCAGGGGTAGGTACACCCTGCATAGGTGACTAGTCCATCACAAGGCCACATGCAGACAGACAATCTATGCTCACCCATACTCATTCCTATGGACATTTTAGAATCGCCAGTTAACCAGACATTCATGTCTTTGGACCGTGGGAGTAGCTGGAGTACCTGGAGAAAACCCATGCTAGCACAGTGAGAACTCCACACAGAAGGGCCCCTGCTGAGATTCGAATCAAGAACCCTCTTTTTGTGTGGGAACAGCACAAACTAGCAGCTGTCTGAATTGGGAATTAATTTAAATATACTTTCAAATATGTTGCTGCCACTGCTTGGAATCAGCTGCAAATCATCAAGCTGTCTGACTCATAGGGAGATACACTATATTGCCAAAAGTAATCGTTCACCTGCCTTGACTCGCATATGAACTTTAGTGACGTCCCATTCCAAATTAATATGATGCGGGTCCACCCTTTGCAGCTAGAACAGCTTCAGCTCTTCTGGGAAGGTGGAGGAGGAGTGTGTTTATGGGGAGTTTTGACCATTCTTCTAGAAGTGCATTTGTGAGGTCACACACACTGATATTGGACCAGAAGGCCTGGCTCTCAGTCTCCACTCTAATTCATCCCAAAGGTGTTCTATCGGGTTGAAGTCAGGACTCTGTGCAGGCCATTCAAGCTCATCCACACCAGACTCTGTCTTTATGGACCTTGTTTTGTGCACTGGTGCACAGTCATGTTAAAAAAGGAAGGGGCCAGCTCCAAACTGTTACCACAAAGTTGGGAGCATGGAATTGTCCAAAATGTCTTGGTATGTTGAAGCAATCAGAGTTCCTTTCACTGGAACTAAGGGGCCAAGCCCAGCTCCTGAAAAACAACCCCACACCATAATCCCCCCTCCACCAAACTTTACAGTTGGCACAATCCAGTCAGATGAGTACTGTACTCCTGGCAACCGCCAAACCCTGACTCTTCCATCAGATTGCCAGATGGAGAAGCGTGATTCGTCACTCCAGAAAACATGCCTCCACTGCTCTAGAGTCCAGTGACGGCGTGCTTTACACCACTGCATCCGATGCTTTGCATTGCACTTGGTGATGTATGGCTTGGATGCAGTGCTCGATCATGGAAACCCATTCCATGAAGCTCTCTGCCCACTGTTGTTGAGCTAATCTGAAGGCCACATGAAGTTTGGAGGTATGTGATGAATAACTCTTCGCATTAGGACTTCAGCATCTACCCTGCTCCATCGGTTTATGTGGCCTACCACTTCGTGGCTGAGTTGCGGTCGTTCCCAAACACTTCCATTTCCTTTTAATACAGATGACAGTTGACTGTGGAATATTTAGGAGCGAGGAAATTTCACGACTGGATTTGTTGCACAGGTGTCATCCTATCAGAGTTCCAAGCTGGAATTCACTGAGCTCCTGAGAACGGCTCATTCTTTCACAAATGTTTGCAGAAACAGTCTGCATGCTTAGATGCTTGATTTTATACACCTGTGGCCATGGAAGTGATTGGAACACATGATTCTGATCATTTGGATGAGTGAACAAATACTTTTGGCAATCTAGTGTAGTTTTACTGAAAAGATTCAAGCTCATTCAAACTGTGTTGGATGCCGACTCATTTACAGCTGGGGGTATATTATTCATCATTAAGCCCCTGTTTGATCAGCAATGATGATAAAAAAAGAAATAAAAAAAATAACATAAAAAAACTTTTACAAGTTTATTTGTTCTAATGTTTAGAATTTTGGTGTTTTATAGTTTCTTTTGTGGGATCATGTATGTATTGATTTAGATGCTCAAAACAAAGTGAAAGGGTTGTGTATTGTCAGAGTTTCTGACTTTGGTAGTTGTGACGACTCCTCCACCTGTACACTAGGTGGTGGTGTTTTGTTGTTTTGGGTTCGTTTTGTTGCAGGTGGAGAATCGTCAGCGTGAGGAGACACATCTGGGCTCAGTGGTTCTCCTTCCCTTTAAGAGGTCCACCTTCAGGCTGTTGCGGGAGGATGCGATGAGGGCTGCTCCGGGGAGCTTCCCATGTGGCTGCCTGTTTGCTGCTGCCAGGTTGCGGTTCTCACAGCTCTGGATTACTGCTGGCATTCTAGGGTCTGCTGATGGGCTGTGGGACCACTTGGCAGGACCGTGGTTGGCAGATGGTTTGACTCATGTTACTGTTGGTGTTGTTTGGTGCGACTGTTTTTTAAAATAAACTTATACTGTTGGTACAGACTATCTTGTGCGGCCTCCCTCACTCTTGTCACGGCCTTGAGCCAGATTGTGACAATTGGGGGCTCGTCCAGAAAACAGTTAAATACTGGTAAACCTGGTCAGGTCTGTGTTGGTTTGTGCGCTTTGCCTATCTCCGCTCGTTTATTTTTCTGTGAGTGGAGGCAGCGGTGTTTTGTGAATGGTACCCAGTCATGGCTTACCTCGCAATGGGCGTCTGTGAGACCCTGCGTCGGTGGTTTGGGGCGTGGCTGAGCCCTGTAGGTTTGGGTCACACGGCTGAGGTGAGTCGCTGCTTCTCTGTCCCTGGTAGGTTCAAGAACCGGTTCCCTAGGCATTCGCCGGGGGGGTGGGGGGGGGGGGGGGGGGGGGTTGGTAGAGTGCTGGCGTTAGTGGTTGCAGCATTTGGCTCGGGAGCACGGCCGAGGCTGCAGGTGAGTCGCCACGATCGTGGTTGCTTTTCTGGGCTTGCAGTATCTAGTGTGTAAGTACCCGCCACAATACACGGCCTGAAGACTAGGGAGGAGACTAGTTAGTTTTGGGGTAGGTAGTTAGTGGGACGGAGTGGTAGTAACATTTCTGGTTGATGGATCTGTGTGCTCTGGCTGTTTGTGCTGTCTGGTTTTTGGTTAAGATGAAGCAGTAATGGGTCTAACTGAAGTTTTTGTGAAGACTCCTTCGGAGGTGTTATTGGAACGCTGTATACGCGATCAGTTGGTGATAAGTGTCTGACCGATAATATAAAGACTATAATTGAGGAAACCCTATTGGTGGTGTTGACAATTTCAGGTCGTTGTGTGATTTAATCATTTTGGGGCAGTTTCAGAACTCCCTTCTGGTTCGAATTTGGCGGCCAAGTACTAACTGAAAAGAGTTGGTCGGTCCATGCTATTTGGGGTCAGATACACCTGCTCGTATATGATACCGGTAAGCAGAGTCGGCGGCAGAACAGATCTAATTAGGGGGCATATAATAACCAGCGGGGGGGCACAAACTACCGTTCAAGAACGCAATATGATGTAAATGCTTAATATGAGTTTGCCATCAACGATCACAGAAAACCAGTTTCAATTACACAACATACCGCAAAATCTCTTTTAATACACACACATACACACAAATGTACTGTGCACCCAAACTGCAAAAAAACAAAACAAAACAATGACGTACAGGCCACGTCTCTCCCTCCCTCCTCCCTCCCTCTCCGTCTCTCTCTCATACAACGCATACACATAAAAATGTGAACGGTGAATCTCCAAATTTAATTTGACGAATTTAGACAGACCCAAACATTCCACATTTGCGTAATAATAAAAGCCAAGGCTGGCGCCATGAAGTGAATTAAATGCATGTCTCACCTTTAGAAGAGTTGCAAGCGGCGGCTGTTGTTGCTGAACCTCCGGAGAACGGTGTCCTTCCACTCAGTTGTACACTTTCTGGTTAAGTCCCTTTCAAACACCAGCTGAACCAACTGGGCCTTTCTTCTGTGGAGCATGACGCGTCTGTGGTCCGAAAATATGTTTCTCAGGGTGGAGAATGAGTTCTCACACATGCCTGTGGAGGCTCCAAATGTTAAAGCGTGCTTGAAAGCAGTTAAAACACTGGGCATTGCGGTGAGATGCGTGTGGTACTTGGAGATAATGTGCTGTACAGTCCAGTCCCCCTCGGTTGGCTGCGATTGTTTTTGAGAGCTGAAAAACTGTTTAGCAACCTCGTACTCCGTCTCAACAACAGGCGATCGTGACAAATCCATGATGTGCTTCACAGCCGACACGTCCAGAAATGTGTCACTTTTCTGGGTTCAGTGCAACAAGCGCACGGGCCAACTCCGAGTTGCGCTCGCTGGAACCTGTGGGTCCATTTCTCCAAGCACTGAATCAATAGTGCTGTAGTACAGTCTCTTCAGTTCTATTTTGTCATCGCCATCCCTCTGTCCAGTGGTTCCCACAACGACATACTCATCCATGTTGGCGGCCGCTTTGCGTCTCCGTTTGGGGGTCGTGGGTCTCAGTGGAGCGCTCGCAGCCGCAGCCGCAGCCGCATCCCACACCTTATTAAACTCCTCGTCACAGCGGAGTTTCCGCACACAAGCTGTTGCACTAGCCACAATACTTAAACCTGTCATCAAGTCTGCGTCCTCTCTCTGAAGAAGCTTGTTTGGTGGATCCAGCAGGGCAAGAACTGTGTTCACCAGGTTAGCAATGAACAAGAAGCTGGCCTCGGTCATTTCGCGCAGCAGACCCACCGCCTCCATCCGCATCTCTGCGCCACAGGCTGGTAGTGTATCAATCTCAGTCAATAGGGATGTGAGGTCATTGAAGGATTTTAGGATCACTGACACAGTGGCGAGATGTCCTGTCCATCTCTGCTCCAGTAGACGTTTAAGGTGCACACCCTTGTAGTGCACAGCAACGGTCGGCTTTTTGCAGAATTTGTAAAGGGCATTACACACATGAAAAAAATCCACTACAGCTGTCTCTGCTGACATTGCGTGTACTACCACCAAGTGTAGCCGGGGCTGCAGCAAGTGTAGCTGGTGGTTCAGACAGTGTACATAAGGTATGTCACGACCGAGCTTCTGTTGCAGTAGCTTCTGGACGCCACCATGTTTCCCAGACATCAGCGCAGCTCCATCAAATACCTGGCTAGAATCTTTGATGTGTCCAGTCCAGCTCCATTTAGCTCTGCCAAACGGTGTCTGTTAATGTCTGTGCGTCACCCTTATCAGCGGTGCTATGGTTAGTAGACGCTCTGTGACTTATACGACTCATTCACAAATCTGATGACTATCGAAATATTCTCCATCCTGTGGGGTCAGGGTTCCATCTACTTTCAAAGTGAAAAAGGAGTCCCCACCTCTCCACTATAGCCTCAGTCACCACACTGCTCAGTGTGCTTATGAGTTCATTTTGCATGTCGTGACAGGGTATGTGGCGTTGCGTGGGATTGTTTTCACAACAGCTGCCCAATCTGGGTCCTTTTTAATTGTATAGTCCAGTAAGGAGAGAAAAAGGCCGCTCCCTCCCTCCGACATGTTGTCAAAAGCGTCTATCTTCCCTCGTAAAGGCAGCTGGTTTTCTGTCAGAAATCCCACAACATCAATGAGAGAGGAGACGTAATACCTGTTTTTGTAGTTGCTCTGCATTGACAAGTGTTGAAATCTCCTTTCCAGTATCTATGCGCCTCTCCCGCTCCTTCCACAGTGTGTAGCAAGAGAGATGCTCCTTTGAAGATTCGTGTTTATGAAATCCACGATCTCTCTCCGTTGCATTTTTCCAGTTACGGAAACCCACACTCACAAAAGCATCCACTGTCTGAGACCTGCGATGGCCACTAAAATGTCGGCAACAAAAACAAAATGCTGCATTGGCTTTGATGCTGTATTCAAGCCAGTCTCGGTTGTGATACCAAGCAGCGACAAATGATCGCTTTCTACCCGCTGGAAAATGCTAGCAGGGTACTGCTGTAAAACAACTTGGTTGGGCTGGTCGGGTTCCGAGGTCATCTATAGCTGCTCTTCCACAGGTAGCACTAGCAGGTGCATCATTGCTGCTCACACAAGGAGGCCCTGATTTTTGGCTTTCAAGGGCAGCGGTGCTGGGACGGGTGCATTTTCTCCCTCTTCCGTAGATGGAGCTGGAGGAGGCTTTACAAGACGCAGCACCGTGTAGCCACTTTCTTATATCCATTCCTTTTCAAAGTATTTCAGTTTGATGATAGGTTGGTCTCTACGTGAAAAATGCTAGCGCCGTAGTGCTCACTGGCCGCGCTTTCTCTTGACAAAATGACAACAAATCAAACCAGTAGGTGATAGGTCAAGAACCGGACCAATGAGCATACATCCACACGTGTGACGCAAATATAACTAACAAATGTGTTTTTTTTTTTTGTAAATTTTTTTTAAATGTATTTACGAAGGAATGATTTCACGTTCAATAAGATAAGGAATCAATAAATACAAAGTTTGGCACAAAGGCTTGGCCTGCTTGTGGGCGAGTGGAGGGGGGCACAATAACTCATTTGGGGGGGCATGGCCCGCGAATGCCCCCCCATGACGCCGACCCTGCCGGTAAGGGGTATCATTGTCGAGCTAAAGGGCATTGGAAGGCTGAATGTCCTGTTAAAGTTGGTGATCGGAGCGGTTCCAATGTCCTAATCGCAGGTTGCTGCACTGGCTTTTATTTTCACAGACATACTGGATAGAGGTGCTCCATATTCAGGGCCGTGACAACATGGTGGCAGATGCATTGTCAAGAGCTGTATGAGTTTTTTTTTTTGTGTGTGTGTGTTTAATGGTTTCTCTTGCTCCTTACGTGACCCGTTTTTTCAGGCGCTGGGGTTGCTGGGTCAGGTGACGTAATCTGGTGTCGGTGAGTAGGCCCGTGCACATCTGAGGCACCCAAGTGTATCTGAAGCAGTGACGTGCGGTGAGATTCATGGCTGGTGAGGCACTGACTTCATCAGTCAGATTTACAAGCATATGAACCCTCCAGAACAACTTATTCACCATTTGATTGGCAGCAGTTAACTGTTTATGTTTAAAACCTCCTATCGTCATTCACATATAAATGCTTTACACATACAAACTGTAGCGCACAAAAAAGCACATTTAATAAAAAAAAAGTTATCATGGTCTTTACTTATAAATGAAGTCCATGCGCCGCTCCTTCTGAGCTCCTTCTCCTTCTTGCAGCCAATGTGTCGCAAGAAGAATCCCTTGGGCTCACTAGTGCCCCCTAACGTGAGGCAGGAGAAGTGCGTGCCTCACCCCGTGCCTCTTCTCAGCCGTTTTATGATCGCACCGGCACAAGAAACACATTACACACATATAGTTGCTGTTAATTATATAAATCAACTAAACTATGGAAACTTATTTCATATAGCAAACGTGTTTGAACATTTTAATAGTGACATACAAAGAGACAGCGATCTGGTCTCACTACATAGCATGGCAGCACAGTTAGCCGAGTCATTGCACAATCCATGGTGAGGCTCAGCCGGGTGCTGCCTCACCGCCCGCATCTTCTCAGTATTTGAATGGTAAATGTGAAAATTCGGCGATTTTGTATAAAAAATAATCTAAAAATGGTGAAGTTAAATTGAAAATTACTTTATAGTACAAATCAGTTGATAAATATAAAATATATATATATATTTTCATTTCTTTCTTTTCCATGATGGCAGGTGAGGCACGGCCTCCCCTGCCTCACCTGACTGCACGTCACTGATCTGAAGCATAGACTGTATACAAAGTACTAGACAAACCCTCTGCAAGGATACCCATAAGGTCTTTGAAGAGTTGTTTAGAAGGCAAATTTTCAATATTCTGGATGACATAACCTGACTCTGCCCAGTCCTCGTTAATCCAAAAATGGGCAAAATGGCAAGCCTGGGAGGTAGCTGAACACACCCACTTTAGCTCGGTTACCACAAGTTAGCTATTGTAGCTTGGCTGAGATCATGCTGACTTGTGAGGCTAATTCTTTCTGACTGAATCTGTCCATCCACCTTCATTTCATATTTAAAACAACATCTGAAACACATATTGCATGAGCTAAATCAAGGACTGGCGGAGATATGGTTGGACTCAGTCTCTGGTTTAGCAGTCCCAAGGAGGTGTCCTGGAAAGGTCCTGGAAGGGTCTGAGGTGAAGATCGACTCAGACAACTTGGAGCTGATCTATTTATGCATTTGTGGCCTTGAATAATTTTACCTGTTTGAGGTACATAAAAATTCACCACCTGCACAGTTGTCACGTGTGAAATATGGCTAATGAGAGCAAAATGCTTTTTTCTTTTTTTATATTAATCTTAAATATGCTCATTCGTGCTTAAGTTTAATGGAGTTTAATGGAAACTGACTCTCATTGGGCCCGGCCCAAGGAGGTCATTCGAGGTCATTCACATGTTACTTCTTGGACTGATAGTCGGATGTAGCCTCTTGATCTGAAGTGTCACCCTGTGCAAAGCATTTTGCTGATACATGAACGTTTTTTGTGATATGTTCCCTCCGTTTGATCTGGAGTGGTATTGTTACATAATCTGGCTTCAAAGCTGCACTTTAAAGGCCATCCACTGAAAACAGATACATAAATGATGCATACATAGAGTATATTACATGCATGTGCCATTTCCAACACGCATATATTTATAATGCAAGTATTTATAACAGAACATTTACAATGGAAACCCATTTATCTCACACATTCTCCAGTTTGTACACGTTTTTAGAGCAATTTGAACCCTATATGGTGGGATAAAAATGGGAAGAAGAAAGGTAGCAGAACAAAAAAGGCATCAGAACATAATATGAAACAGTTTTCCTAAAACTGCATGGTAGTGATTTTTTTATGATTTTGTTTCTTATTATGTTTTATGAATACTTTGATTTAATTGTCAGTGCTATAAATAGCAGCAGTGTGCATAACACTTGTGTGCAAGGACGGCAGTTCTGGCAGTGATGTAAGACCTTGCTGATGCAACCTCAAGAAGAAACACAAGTATTTAGAGAGAGTTCTCATTTTCTGGCACAAGATGATAGTTGCCTCCTGCACTGATCCAAGGTTTCTTAGGTTTATTTGAATAACTGCCAATATGGCATACTCTATCTATATGTGACTCTGATCATCTCCACACAAAGGTGACACAATATAAAGAGTGTGTGTTCATTAGTTGCAGATAAAGCAGTGCTTGCTGAAATGCCTTCATTAGCCTTGATACATTTATTATGTGAATAGATGCACTTTATACCCTCTTCTTTATAATAGATCTGTTTTTTTTCCTTCTTTTTTAATACCTCTGCAGGTTTCTTTGCTCTGTACTGACAGAATTCATCTGTTTTTTTCTGTTTAACTGGTTATTTTCTGTGATTCTAAAAACTAAGATTGCCAAATAAAAACAGCGTTCCTTTTGCTTTTTTCTTTTTACTTCACTACAGATTGTCTCAATTTCCACTGGTAAATTCACACATCTATTTAATGTTTTACATGCAAATAGGAGGGAACAGGAGAGTGTCTATTTCCATTCGAGATTTACTTTGTTTTATGAATGTTTTGACGCAGTTTTATTAACGACGCCTGGAGACTTTTGCAAGTTGCCTGCAGACATGTGACATGTTTTTCATCCTCTAATTCATTCTTCATAATAGAAGCCAAGGACTTGAGCAATAGGAAACATTTTATCACTGTTTGTTCAATGTTGATGCACGTGCTCCTCTAAGACTCATCATGAAGCTCTGTGTTTGAAGACATAGGGCCCGATCTTTCGCCAAACCTCCTAAAGCTGCTATTAAGGGATAGCAGGTAGCGGGAAGGGTGTTCCCCCACAAAAAATGCAATCTTCCACCGCCCTAAACCCTCTTACCTGCGATAACCGCTATATTATGCATATATTATGCATATATTATGCATGGGAGTGGTTAGGGCGTTCCACCTGTTTAACCAATCAATGCGTCAGTAGCCATTGCCTTTAAGAGCAGGTTGTGCTACCAGCTAACTGCTACATGCAACCCGCTACCCGCAAACTGCTATGGAGCCTCTTTTCACCCAGATCGGAGCAGCTCTCATGCGCAGCTCGTCTGGGACTCTGCTGTAGAGCTTCCTCCTCTTCCTTCCTCCTCCTCATCTGCACTGATATATACATAACTAGCTCTAACTCATGTGGAGCAAATGATTTTTTTTTTTTTTTCTACTCCAAGAAGTTTCAACAAACTGCTCAGAAAAAAAAAGAGCCAGTGAACTACCAGGAAAGCATTTCTTAACTAGAAAAGCACTCGGAGAACGCAGACCTCCGCCAAGCACAACAGTTCTTCCATATAGGGCCACCCCGGTAGCGCCGTGGTTAAGGCAGAGGGCCCATATCCGAGCAGGGCCGCTGTCCTGCATGTCTTAGACTGCTTCAGTGCACCTGAAATGGATCGTTAACGGACCTGAGCAGACCTGGATGACAAGCCATCATACAGGTGTGCTGAAGCTGAAAAAATATCTAAGATGTGTGGTGGCCCTTCATGGGCTAGAGTCTTCATGTAGCCGGTCGCGAGTTCGACTCCCGGCTTGTCGGCCCTTCGCCGCGTGTCTTCCCCATTCTCTCTGTCTCTCTCCACTACAAATAAAGGCCACTAGTGCCAAAAAAAAAAAAAAAAAACAGTTCTCCCATATAGCGATTTACAGATTGCGATAAAATCCGCCTTCTGGATCAGATCCGGATCAGTCTCTGAAATTTGATAGAGGTTCCCATTGTCAATCTCTGAGTGAAATTTCATGAGTTTTGCGCAATATTTAACAGAGATATTGAGAAACAAAATTTTCAGCCCCATTGACCGCAATGTTATTGAAAATTTGAAAGTGATCCAAAATCCAGGATTTCTTCCAGATCACAGCCAAAATGTTCTTCCTTTTCACATTTCTGACAACTCCTGATTATTGTCATGTTTAACTTTGTGAAAGCATCGTGCTTTCTTAGTACGCTAACTGGTATTTCCTGGCCAGCTTTTGAACCTGTGGAAACATGTGGAGCCAAAAGGTTCACCACTACCTTTACAGAAATAGAACAGTCACACATGGGAATAGCATGTCCTTCCCCCTCTGTCTTTCGTATCTCAGAGCTTTCCCTCAGGAAATACTTCAACAGCAAAACAAGGGGATTAAAGAAGCAGCCCGCAATACAAAAGAAGTTAGCATGCAGTTTACCTCCAGACACAAGCTTTTATAGCAGCTGTTACCCTCCACTCTCTACAACACGTACATTTGCTTACTTTGTCACACAGCTTGACATTTCAAGGAAATTACAGGTGTTTCTCATTACTGGGTACGTGAATAGGAGCAATGTTCTCATGGAACAGGAGATAAAAATAAATAACCACTGAAAATCTGTGTTACTTTGCAAGGAATATGCTTATAATTATACTTTATGCCTCGACAGATGGATAGATGTAGTCCCTGTGTGTAATGCTTACATGTCTCACAACACCAGGAGCGGCGCTCAGCAAACACATCTCGTTTGATGATGATTAGGGATGGTGAATTGCAGAACAACCTATCCTGACTCTGATCTCTGTTCAGATGCTGCTACGATTTCATGTTTTGATCTATCCTCTTAAGATAGAATGATAATGCTGAAAAAAAAAAGTTAAAGAAAAAAAAAGATGTAAACAGAGTGGGTGGAAGGATCACATCCAGCTCCATCACATAAAGGGTCTTTGCTGAAATCTTGCAGATCTGACAGGTGATAATTTATAATGCCAGCTTCAGGGCTGAGGACAAAGTGCTGGTGCAATCTTCATCCATTAATTCTGCATGTGTGCATGTTCCTTTATGGCACAGTGGATCTAGACTTTAGCACTGTACTGGTATGTGGAGTACATCTCATCACTGTTTGACAGCATGTTGTGAGCTGTCTGCAGATACATCATTGACAAGTGTCTTAAGCTCCTGCGTCTCCTTGACCAGAGAATAAATGACTATGTCTGCTTTAAAAGCTTACTAATATAAATGATTAATTCCACCAAGTCCTATCAGCGATCCATACCTGCCACACACACACACACACACACACACAGCCTTGCGAAAGTATTCGGCCCCCTTGAACTTTTCAACCATTTGCCACATTTCAGACTTCAAACATAAAGATATAAAATGTCTTTATTTTTTCAAGAATCAACAACAAGTGGGACACAATCGTGAAGTGGAACGAAATTTATTGGATATTTTAAACTTTAACAAATAAAAAACTGAAAAGTGGGTCATGCAATATTATCCGGCCCCCTTATGTTAATACTTTGTAGCGCTACCTTTTACACCTTTTACACCTTTTACAATTACAACTGCCAGTCTCTTGGGGTTTGTCTCTATCCAGTTTTGCACATTGAGAGACTGAAATTCTTGCCCATTATTCCTGTAAAACAGTTGGAGCTCAGTGAGGTTGGATGGAGAACATTTGTGAACAGCAGTCTTCAGCTCTTTCCACAGATTCTCAATTGGATTCAGGTCTGGACTTTGACTTGGCCATTCGAACACCTGGATATGGTTATTTGTGAACCGTTCCATTGTAGATTTATGTTTTGGATCATTGTCCTGTTGGAAGATAAATCTCCGTCCCAGTCTCAGGTCTTTTGCAGACTCCACCAGGTTTTCTTCCAGAACGGTCCTGTATTTGGCTCCATCCATCTTCCCATCAATTTTAACCATCGTCCCTGTCCCTGCTGAAGAAAAGCAGGCCCACACCATGATTCAGCCACCACCATGTTTGATAGTGAATATAGTGTGTTCAGGGTGATGAACTGTGTTGTTTTTACTCCAAACATATCGTTTTGCATTGTGGCCAAAAAGTTTGATTTTGGTTTCATCTGACCAGAGCACGGATATCTTTGAGAAATGGCTTTCTCAAAGATATCCATAAAAAAGTCTCGTTTAAAGTTTGCCACAAGCCACCTGGGAGACACACCAAACATGTGGCAAACTTTAAACAAGACTTTTTTATGGATATCTTTGAGAAATGTCTTTCTTCTTGTCACTCTTCCATAAAGGCCAGATCTGTGCAGTGTAGGACTGATTGTTGTCCTGTGGACAGACTCTCCCACCTCAGCTGTAGATCTCTGCAGTTCATCCAGAGTGATCATGGGCCTCTTGGCTGCATCTCTGATCAGTCTTCTCCTTGTTGGAGATGAAAGTTTAGAGAGACGGCTGGGTCTTGGTAGATTTGCAGTGGTCTGGTATTCCTTCCATTTCAATATGATTGCTTGCACAGTGCTCCTTGAGATGTTTAAAGGATTAGGAAATCTTTTTTTTATCCATATCTGGCTTTAAACTTCTCCACAACAGTATCTGGGACCTGCCTGGTGTGTTCCTTGGTCTTTATGATGCTCTCTGCGCTTTAAACAGAACCCTGAGACTATCACAGAGCAGCTGCATTTATACGGAGACTTGATTACACTCAGGTGGATTCTATTGATCATCATCAGTCATTTAGGACAACATTGGATCATTCAGAGATCCTCACTGAACTTCTGGAGTGAGTTTGCTGGACTGAAAGTAAAGGGGCCGAATAATGTTGTCCTACTTTTCAGTTTTTTATTTGTTAAAAAAGTTTAAAATATCCAATAAATTTTGTTCCACTTCACGATTGTGTCCCACTTGTTGATTCTTGACAAAAAATTAAAATTTTAACATCTTCATGTTTGAAGCCTGAAATGTGGCAAAAGGTTGAAAAGTTCAAGGAGGCCGAATACTTTAGCAAGACACTGTGTGTGTGATATATATATATATATATATATATATATATATATATATATATATATATATATATATATATATATATATATTAGGGGTGTAACGGTACACAAAACTCTCGGTTCGGTACGTACCTCGGTTTTTTGAGGTCACGGTTCGGTTCATTTTCGGTACAGTAAGAAAACAAAATGCAAAATATAAATTTGCTAGTTGTTCATTACACACTTTTGTGCTTTTAAAACAATAAGAACATTAGCCTATACAAAGCTAGAATTTTGCTCAAAAATATAAATACAATATTCTGAAATGTAGATATTTTGAAAAACAAAATAAAAATAATATTGGCTCAGACTTTTTCTTAAAGAAAATATCCATCTGATGTGCAAAATTGAACAGTTGCAACACTGAACAGTTTCAAGTTGTTGCTCAGATTAAATAACATGAATAAGGCTCAGACTGTTTCTTTAAAAACAAATCATTGTATTTTTTCATAAAGTCCCGGTAGGATTTTCTGGCTAAAATGTGGACGAGAAGGTAATTGATATCGGGGCTCAAATACTTTTATCATGTGTTTGAAGCCAGCGTTTAGGGTGATTAGGGTCTTAAATCTGCAGCTATAAAACACAACTTCGGCTCCCCGGTGAAATATTAACAGGGACAAAGAGAAGTTGATAAAAAACCAAAGTGGTTTGCCGACATTGTTCATCCGAGATCGGGTATGTTTCTGGCAACACGTCTAACCTGTTAACTCATTTGAAACGGCACCACCCCAGCGTGAACATCGCTACAAAAAGAGAAAGACAACCGCAGTACAAACACAGCTTCCCACCGCATTTAACACTATGTCGCGGGAGGCTTATTGCCAATGCTGGCGGCATTAGCATTAGCCACGACGTCCGCTACAACTGCTGTTTGTTGTGCTCCATCCGGTCTTCTACTTAATATGTCCGTGTGGAAACTCGTTCGGTACGCCTCCGTCCCGAACCGACCACGTCATACCGAACGGTTCAATACAAATACATGTACCGTTACACCCCTAATATATATATATATATATATATATATATATATATATATATATATATACACATACCGTGGAGGAAATAAGTATTTGATCCCCCGCTGATTTTGGCAGTTGTCATACTAAGAAATAAATGAACAGTCTCAGACTTCTATGGCAGCTTTATTTTAACAGTAATAGAAAGAATATTGAAAAAAAAAATTTGAGAAAATTACATGAAATGAAAAATGAAAATATATATGCAAGTCATTGAGGGAAATAAGTATTTGATCCCCTAGCAAAACATGATCTAATACTTGGTGGCAAAACCCTTGTTGGCAAGCACAGCTGTCAGACGTTTCTTGTAGTTGCTTACTAGGTTTGCAACACACATCAGGAGTAATTTTCGTCCAAGCTCTCTCCATAGATTTTCAATAGGATGAAGGTTGAGAGACTGGCTAGGCCATTCCATGACCTTGATGTGCTTCTTATGGAGCCACTCCTTTGTTTCCTTGGCTGTATGTTTTGGGTCGTTGTCATGCTGGAAGACCCATCCACGACCCATTTTCAATGTCCTTGCGGAGGCAAGGATCTTGTCACCCAGAATTCTGCGGTACATGGCCCCGTTCATCTTCCCATCGATGCGGTGAACTCGACCTGTCCCCTTAGAAGAGAAACACCCCAAAAGCGGCTTCCACCGCCATGCTTGACTGTAGGGATGGTGTTTTTGGGGTCATATTCAGCATTTCTCTTCTTCCAAACACATCGAGTTGAGGCCAAAGAGCTCAATTTTGGTCTCATCTGACCACAGCACCTTCCCCCAGTCTCTTTCTGAGTCATTAATATGTTTGTTGGTAAACCTGAGTCGGGCCTGGACGTGAGCCTTCTTGAGCAGAGGGACCTTGGACCACTGCAGGATTTTAAACCATTGCGTTTCAGTGTATTACCAATAGTTTTCTTGGTGACTGTGGTCCCAGCTGCCTTGAGATCATTAACCAGCTCCTCCTGTGTAGTTCTCGGCTGATCTCTAACCTTTCTCATGATCATTGAGACCCCACAAGGTGATATCTTCCATTGAGCCCCCAGCCTAGGTTGATTAACAGTCATGTACTTCTTCCACTTCTGAATAATTGTACCAACAGTTGTCACCTTCTCATTCAGCTTCTTACTTATGGTTTTGTAGCCCATTCCAGCCTTGTGGAGTTCAACAACTTTGTCCCTGACATCTTTTGACAGTTCTTTAGTCTTGCCCATGGTGGAGATGGTGGAGTATAACTGAGTCTGTGGGCAGATGGCTTTTTATACAGGTGACAATTTGGAACAGGTGTCTCTCATGCAGGTAATTACTTCAGTGAGATTAGGAGTATGCCAGTGGTCTGTGGGAGCCAACACTGGTCAAGGTTGGTTGGGGATCAAATACTTATTTCCCTCAATGACTTGCAAATTAATTTTTATTTTTC
Source organism: Hirundichthys speculiger (assembly GCA_018398805.1). Taxonomy (NCBI): domain Eukaryota; kingdom Metazoa; phylum Chordata; class Actinopteri; order Beloniformes; family Exocoetidae; genus Hirundichthys; species Hirundichthys speculiger. The sequence continues at coordinate 853,352 of JAGFBZ010000961.1, read as the reverse complement.
ATTCCATGTAATTTTCTCAATTTTTTTTAATATTCTTTCTATAACTGTTAAAATAAAGCTGTCATTAAAATCTAAGAATGTTCATTTATTTCTTAGTATGACACCTGCCAAAATCAGCGGGGGATCAAATACTTATTTCCTCCACTGTATGTATGTGTGTATGTGTGTGTGTGCAGGTGTGTGTGTGTGTGTGTGTGTGTGTGTGTGTGTATGTATTACGTATACATATATAGCAGTAACATTAAATGCATAAATGTCTGAGTTAAGTGTGGAGCTCAGTGTGAGACCATGCAGTGTATACACCTGCTTGTTGTGAGGAAAGGGGGCTCTCTCCAGCACCATAACTTTGCATCATTCCTCCTGTCAGCTTTTATAATACACACACGAGCTGAAGTCTTTGTTACACAAATTAGCATTTGCATATGGGTTTTTTTTTTCAGGTTGTTTTTTTCCAGTCAGTGGGGTAGCACTGACAGAGAGGGAAAAAAAAAAAAAACAAACAAACAAACAAAAAAAAAAAACCTGACAGAGTTACAATTATTATGTCAGTTGCAGTAAACTCATGTCCTTGTTTTAGTATAATTTGAATGGACAAGTTAAAGGTATTTGGCAAAAGTAACTTAATAACCCACAAGAAACAAATTGCAGACACACATTCTCACATTATTTGTGGAAAAAAATAGCATTTTAAGGTCAGCACAATTAACCTAAATCTTTTTCCCTAATTGAAAGCCAATTTGTATTGATTTTTCTTTTTAATAACCAGGACCCATTCAGCTGTGGAAAATTGGTAATGTGTCCATGGTCACTAAAGTTTAGATATTTTTTTAAAGTTCAACCTCATTTATTGGAGGCTGTGGAGATATTGTTAGGGGTGCGACAACATGAACAGCAGAGGTAAAAGTTGACAGAACAGCAGCTAAAGTTATTATTTCATTAGACACTGGGACACTCGTGCAGCGCCCCGAATCAAGCACACGGCTATCAGCCTGGAAAATCACACAGCGATTGTGTTTACATGGTAATTGGCATTCAAACTGCATGGTTCATGATCAGGAGAATTAATCTAATTACCATTATCATTATTTTATTATCTAATGAAATGGCTGTCTTGACAAATGCTCCCCGAGGATGCACACATGGAAAATAAAGTCTCAGAGAGAAGATATCGCTGAGATGATCAAATTTAAGCTACTTTGCCAATCAAACCAGTGCAGGTGAAGTAAAAGCAACATTGTTAAACTTTTCCCTATTTTTGATGTGACCACAGCAGATCGTTAGATGTTTTCTGACTATTGAGTCTGGCTGGTCTGAGGGTCAATTCACAGGTAAAAAAAATCATTCTTGTTCCCACTGCCGGGTTGATAGCCCCCGCCTATGCTACCTCTCTGACCCACCTGAAATGTTGTGTCATGGTGGAAAAGTCTGATAGTGTGTGGGTTGCAAATGATGAAAAAATCTTTTGGGTGGATGCACTGAACCAAATCACTAACTGAAATGATCTGTTCACTTCACAGTTCAGTTGAGCTTAGTTGTGAACGAGGCAGTTAGAAGAGACTGCACGGGACTGAACGAACGTGATAGTTTCTCTGCAAACAAATGACTTTGGTGAATCTGTATCCCTGTGTCCTTTGAGCTAGCATCTAATGTAGGTGGAGGACGGGACTTAATGCAAGATTATTACACTTAAAAAATCACAAATACATATGCACACCTTCTAGCCCCCTGTTGTTTTAACAGATTCTTTCAATTAACACAAAATTATGGCAAGTAATGTAACGGGTCTCATTGGTGCAGCTGTGTCAGGATCAGTACTCCAAATCAGTGAAGGCGCAATAATGGCACGCAACTGAACTTATTAGCAATTTAAGTGATAATCATCAGCTTAAACAGTCAAAATCAGTCTCAGCAAGTCCAAAAATTATGCCAGACTGTAGAGAGGTTATCTCCAATATCTAGTGAGAAAATTTATACAATTTGAAGATTATTAAGAGGATTCTGGTGTGCTTCATAGAAAAATATAGTGCTGGTGGAAGCTGAGAATCATGAGCCAAATCCTGAACCGTTCAGCCGTGTTTCAGTTGAGTGAGTCAGAAATTCAGAGTTCTGATCAAGTATGATTTAGTGAATTAATCTTTTGATTTTTTTTTCTTTAATTAACTGATTCTAGTGATTCAGAAAAAAAGCTGAGACACTGATAAAGGTTGGGACACTGAAAGGCCAGAGTACGCCCATCACTTGGCACAAGCAGCCCAAAGGTTCCAAACAAGTAAATGCTGAAATATGGAGCAAAATATATCTGGAGCCTGTCTAAACCTGAATCCAGCTTTAGCACAATAGTGGGAGTGTATTCTACAAATTGATTTGGCATAGATTTTACATCGTATTACTCTTCCTAACACAACCCTCCCCAAGCCGCCTTTGCCAGGGCTTGAGATTGAGACTATAAGAGCACTAGCTTGTGATCAATGGTGGCTGGTGCACTGGAGGCACTGTTAGGTTTGGTGTCCTGCCCAAGACATCAGCACGTGATGAGGATTGACCTTCCATTTGGAGGCCAACTGACTCTACCCAGTACTCCATAATCCAATACCTACAAACTAACACAAGAAAAATAGGTAAATTCCAGGAGACTGTGGCACTGCAATGTGCCGGTTTAGAGATTTTCTGATCTTGATTGTTGCAACTTTTTAAGTGATGTAATTTCACTAAAATGTTTAAAAAGGACAAAGAGTAGTGCATTATTTCATTCAAACATTAACAAATGCAGGAAGAGGAAATGAACTTGGAAATGCTTGTTCTACCTCACTAAAGTGTATTCAAGTAGATCACTCTTTGTTTGTGTGTGTGTGTGTATTGGAAAAATGGGGACAACAACAGCAAATTAGATCAGGAACTGTGATTGAACTGCCTTCTAATAAAACTGCCAAAATTGTTAAATTTTCCTCACTTATTATATAAATAATGTGAGGTTATTACTTTAACTTCATATTTTTATCATACTGTTTTGACACTTTTTGCTTAAAGATATGAAACTATGTTGCCATATTTATCAAATACTTATTAAGTTTTTGTTTTTGAGACATTAATATCACAGACAATGAAAAACTATCACAGACAATTGAATGTACTGGAACCATGATTATTTCCATTAATGAGGTAGACAGAGTAAAAAATTAACATTTAAAATTTGTCAAATATTTTAGCATTTCTATGTCCTTTGAAATGGCTTACAGTGTGATATTGTTGAGTCTTTTCTCTCTCTCTTTCAAAACTTTGCTTCTCTTTCGTACTGCTGGAAATTGCTCAAAGATTCCTGCTATTGTCTGAAGTGAAAGCTGTCAAGTCGTGTTTCCACTGATTATTGTGGGTTTTAACTTTCACATTCTTGCCCTTTAGCTCCTCCGAGACAAAGTAAGAAGACTATAATGCTGCATGTTTCTACCACTATTTTACATGTCCTGTATGTTGACTGATGAGACCAATTTAAAACTTTTGGTCTGAATACAAAACATGCTGGGAAAAATTCTGCATTAAAGCAAAAGAGCTGTTGAGAATGGTGGTCGTAGTATCATTGCTGGGGTCTGGTTTGTTACAACTAGGGACATCTGTCTTTGAAATGAAGACCCAACAAGTCAAGCAGCAAAGCAAAGACCACAAATGAATTGTTTTAACAAAGATAGTGAATAAGACCAAAATCCCAACAGAAATAATATTGACTTGGCCAAAAGTAAAAAAACATTTCACCTCTGAAGAGACTCGCTAAAGAGAGAGACTAAGATAAAAACAGTACTGTTGTATGAAGCATACAAAATTCAAAGTCATAACAATTTAAAATCCATTTTTAACTTATTTGTGATTCATGTGATTCATCACTACATTGAGTCAAGTGGCTGATTACGATTAAATTATTAAACACCACTGACACCACTTATTGATACTCAGACAGTAAACATTAGTAATTATGTATTGTATCAATAACTTAAAGGTAAGTGTATAATTGATCATTATAAAATGTTAACAAATTCACTGGGGCAGAAATTATGGAATAACATTCCCGTCTTTCCCGTCTCTCACCCAATGAAAGCACTGGCTCCCCTGTGACCCTGAACAGAAAAAGGATGAATATTGTGTACTTTCCTTTCAGTGGTGTGGCAGGATGAAGGAAAGAAGATAATGACTTGCATTTCCAACATATTTGGAGGCTGGAGTAGCATGACATGAAAATTAACAATGGTGCTTACAGACCATTTACTTCTGATGGGAACATTTACAGAGAACTTTTCAGAGAATAACAAGCTTCCTATAAAAAAAGAAAATTACACACTGGACAAGAATAAATAGAGAGACAGGGTCTCAGTTTTATAGAGTCATAATGAACCCTCTGATAACTGCACAATTATCTCTGAGCTTGCTGCAGCTCTTCCTATTAAATGCACCGTGTTTATTTTTTTGTGTGCTACTTCTCTGCCTTTAAAGTCAAGAACCTACTCATGATTTCAGGGGTAGATGTTTAAAATAAATGGGGACCTGTTGGCCTCACCTCGGCTACTACACCGCTGCAAACATAATAAGCAGTTGGTTGCACCCCAACAACCTCTTTCATTCACTCTCCTATACTGTATTTTAACCGCAGGTGGGTCTGACCTGTGGCACCTGGTAGAAAGCTGCTGACTGACAGCTTGATTCATAGTTGCACATAACAATTAGCTTAGCCCTGGTCGGCATAAAACACAGAGGAAAAAGGATAATATTTGTCATAGTGACTTGGGGAAAAAATATGGAGCAGACACTATATCACACTTTATCCCGACATCCCACACAACCATCAAGGTAGGTACATCAGACATGTAGGTTTTCAAAAAAAAAAAACATGGTCATGAGGATTATTATTTATATTTATTTGTTTCACAGTTTCAGGTATTTGTTTGACACATCCACATATGAATCAGACCTCCTGAATAGATCTACCATGCTCACGCTACAAGTAAGGAGTTGGCAGTTGCTCAGTTGTAGTTTAGCTTCAAGTAGTTTATCCCACTTACTCATTGAAAGCATTTGTCAAATCATTCTGAGTTCACTTACAGAATTTAAATTCAATATCAATCACTCAAATGTGGATTATTTATTTATTATTATTTCCAGGAGGTGGTGCGTGTCCTAGGAGTGTGTCACTCAAGCTTCTCCTGGCCTTTCTAAAAGAGAAGGAGCAGCTACAGTTCTACGCTGGCCATGATCTTGCCTTTTGGTTCACAATGGGGCCTCAGACAGTAAATAATCAGAATGAGTCATACACGATGACTTGCTCTGTGGATGCTAATGCAAGTGGAAAGCCAAAATAATGACGCCTAATGAACCAGGCATATGCTACAATAGCAGTCTGACAAAAACTGAAATGTCTTATTGCACAGTGTTATACAGTGTCCCTGAATACGGTATATAACAATCTATTTTCAGGGTATGTGTTGTGCATTTAAATGACACATTGTGCAAGCAATATACTCATAAGTTATTTCATTTCAGTTCAAGGACACAGCTTCTGTTTTTTTTTTCTTTTTGCTAACAAGATATCCCTTCTATTTGTATCCATGGCAAATTGGTTTATAAGATAGGCTGTATGCGGCCTACAAATAATTACTAATATGTTCCCCTGCATTCGTTGTATTTTCACAGAGACAGAAAAAAGTTCTTAGCTGAACTTAAGTTGCCATCTGGAAATATTTTTTACTTACAATGCTGAAGTCAGATATTAACTTGTTTTACTCGCTGCACCCATCCTGTATTCACATCTGAATATCCACAAGTGACTCATAGTATGATTATTAATAAAATAATTGAATATCACTCCAATAATTACCATTTTCACATAAAAACGAATTGAGTACAAGTCCAACTTTTTGAAAATAAAAATATCCTTGCTTTTTTCATGAATTTTCATTTGAGAAGGCGTGCGTCATTCTACACAAGCCTGCAGAGGTGAAATACAATGAAATACCACTGAGGGCTGCTGGAGACGTGCTCTAAAAGTCTCTGGCTCCCAAAGACTTCCATTAGAAAAATAAGGTTTGAACTTATCCCATGTGGCTCTAAGGGTGCACTCACACCAGCTGGGTTTTTACCATGTCCCTGTGTCCAGGCACGAATGACCCTCCCCCGCAATTCCCCTGCTGGCCTGCACTCAGATTACTCCAGTCTCAGTCGTGCTTGAGCACAATTGTCTGTCATCAATTGTCTGTCATTACACATCGCATTTGCTTGACACTGCAACATCAATAATAACCCTTCTATTTACTTGAAGCACACATGGTCGCAGAGAATCAGCACAGTGAAGCACAGTGAAGAACAGCACAGAAAACAAGCCTTCTCAGTTTCCTTCTTCTTAGCCAGATGTAGCCCTCTTACACCTGTTATTATATATATATGTTGTTATTAGCTAAATTCACAATGCACTCTTTCTGGTCAGCATGCTGGTTGTCCTTTTGTTACAAAAAATATGGGTGGAAGTAAGCATTTGGCTACAGACAAGGGAAATGATGGTTTGCAGGCTCCACCACCGGGAATGAATATCCTACACACACATCATTCCACCTCAGTGCATAAACCGCATACAGTATTTATTCCTGCATTGGCTCTGAACATTTATTTCAGATGTCTTTTCATGACCCACACTGTTAAAAGTAATGATACATGGCTGTGCAGGTTGATGGCACTGCAGTTCTTCTTTAACCTTCTCCAATGTGTGATTTTTATATGTGTAAGAGAAATGAGGAGAAAGAGAATAAAAAGCACAAAGCCTTGATAGTATAGTAAAAGTCCTAAATGGAAGCAGGGAGGGCAGATACTTTGTTCATCAGCATTGGCGTAATCAAGGTATTCATAAACTCACAAAAGAAGCAGCCACGTGTAGCAGTAGATGTGGGAGAAGTTCAGCTCTTTAATTTTAGAGGACAAAGCAGCCATTTATGCCTTGTTCCACAGAGGGTGAATCTGACTTAAGCAATGAGTCGTGAAGCTGAATTGAATTTTGTATATTGTAGTTCAAATTAAGTTATGCTGAGCTGAATGCAAAAGTTATTGCTGTGCTGTTGCTCTTTCTACTGCTCATTACGTACAGTACAAATACAGTCTAATTGTTCGAGTCAAACTATAAATTATTATGCATAGCAAAAGATTTAAGGAATTAGTTCTGCTTTTCAGTGCTTGTTATTAGAGGCAAGCAGTAAGAGGAAATGATTGCAGGGTTGGTTTCTTTTTGAGAAACTTTGAGAAAGGCACCATGTGAGGAGGAAGCAGGAACAACAATGTCAGAATATAGTGACAGCTCTGGCTTTTGATCAGAAGATCTCAGTGTGGCATGTCATGACCAGCGGATGATGTGGGACTGGAGTGACAGGAAGAGACCCATGCATGCATAAACAGTGAGAATGGAATTGACACATTTGTTACTCACAGCTCAGGATGTACACTGCTGTATGAATACATTGTCAACATAGCTTCATGGAAGGTATTTCTTTCTCTGAGCCAATGATAGTGTCTCTACTTATCTTCATATTATAGGTAAACAAGGGACAGAAATTTCTGAGTACTCACCGAGAAACAAATTAGAAATGAATGTAGAACTAACTTTATACGTGTAGAAAATATGGAGGAATATGTGGTATGCAATGATGGGTTACTGTTGTGCACTTAGAAAGGAAAAAAGTGGGGGGAGATGGATGAAAAAAGCATTTACACCATCTTTCACTTCATTTGTTTGTATATATATATATATATATATATATATATATATATATATATATATATATATATATATATATATATATATATATATATATATATATATATATATATATATATATACCTATACACATAGTTAAACTTGGTACCTGGAAGGCTTTCAAGAACAGGATGAATTTTGAATTTTGAAAGTGTATAGCCAAAATCACAGCTCCACAAAAGATGAACATGAACTCTTGAACATAAACACCCCAGGATACGGGTAGGATACCACCTCGCCTACGTACCAGACAAGGATGAACAGGGTTTACTCATGTTTGTCCCAGTGACAAGGCATCAAACAGCATGAACTGTATGTGATATCAGAAAAGGTATCAGGACAATTACCTGTCTTACAGAAATACGACTGTGGGGTTATGGGTGTTTTTCTGTCTGCTCTGTTGTTGCTCCATGTAGTTCTTGTTTAATTCAGCAGGTTCTGCTATAATTATTTCAGCAGCATAAATGAAATGGGAGGGACAGGTGATGACTCCCCTCTGTGTTATGTGCTGGTGTGTTTGCTGACTTGTGTTAAAGTCCGAGTTCTGAGTTCTCTCTACCAGTCTCAGATGTCCAATTATTCTATGCCTCAGGGTTGTTACAATATTTTATTTACCTCTAAACCTAGAATGAAGATCGCATGCTTCAAGTCTAGTTTGAAGCATCACTTTTCCCATTGTATCCACCTTTACCGGCTTGCTTACAACATCGGTTACATGCACCGAGTACATGTGAGACGAGTGAATGTAACAACTGTTGGAACAAGCACAAAGGCCACAGGTGACAGATATTTTTCATATTAATCAAAACATTTATGTAATGAAACAAAAAAAACATGTTTCTTGAAATAATCATGAGTTCTACCATCAACACAAGTGACACAACAGTTAAACCATTTCTCTCTATAACTGTTATCTCCTAAGGTCCATAAGATTTACTCTCCCCATAACTTTTACTCTTAATTCCTCTAATGAAAAGAAGCTTTGATTATTAAATGCACACATGCATCTTGTGTGCTAAGGTAAGGGACGGCAAGGCAAGGCAAGTTTGTATAGCACATTTTGTGTACAAGACAACTTAAGGTGCTTAAACATATGTATGAAGTACAAACCAGCAAAACTTTAACATTATTGCTCGAGCATGAGATCTCTAGGAGTTAGCTTGCAAATCAGTCTGTCAACTACACTCACCGGCCACTTTATTAGGTACACCTGACCAACTCGGGGGTCATGCTCTGGGTCTCTGTAAAGCGCCTAGAGACAATTGTCATTGTAACAGACGCTATATAAATAAAATTGAATTAAATTGAATTGAAACTGCTCGCTATCGCAAATCACAGGGCAGCAACTTAATGCATTTAAGCTTGTAGACATGTTTAGTTCAAACCGAGCATCAGAACGGCGAAAGAAATGTGATTTAAGTGACTTTGAACGTGGCATGGTTGTTGGTGTCAGACGGGCTGGTCTGAGTATTTCAGAAACTACTGATCTACTGGGATTTTCACGCACAACCATCACTAGGGTTTAGAGAGAATGGTCCGAAAAAGAGAAAGGATCAAGTGAGCGGCAGTTCTGTGAGTGCAAATGCCCTGTTGATGCTTGATTTCTGCTACAACATTCAGATGGTCAGAATTTGGCATCAAAAACATGAAAGCATGGATCCATCCTGCCGTGTATCAACGGTTCAGGCTGGTGGTGGGGGTGTAATGCTGTGGGGGATATTTTCCCCCAAGCAAGCAAGCAAGCCATCTCTTTATGACCACAGTGTAGCCATCTTCTGATGGTTACTTCTAGCAGGATAACGCACCATGTCATAAAGCGCGAATCATCTCAGACTGGTTTCTTGAACGTGACAATGAGTTCACTGGACTCAAATGGCCTCCACAGTCACCAGATCTCAATCCAATAGAGCACCTTTGGGATGTGGTGGAACGGGAGATTCACATCATGGATGTGCAGCCAACAAATCTGCAGCAACTGCGTGATGCAGTTGTGTCAATATGAATCAAACTCTGAGGAATGTTTCCCGTAGCTTGTTGAATCTATGCCACGAAGGATTAGTGCAGTTCTGAAGGCAAAAGAGGATCAAACCTGGTACTAGCAAGGTGTATCTAATAGGGATGCAACAATACTCGGTAAAATACCGAACCGTTCAGTACGACCTGCACGGGAGAAAACACTTTTATGTCCCGCGGGATTTATGTTGCAATAATTTTGCATTGGACTTTATTCTTATACAGCCATGCACGTGAGCGTGTGTGCCTTTTAGGCAACAGGCCCACCACCGCATGTCAATGTCCACTCGCCTCTGCTCATTCACAATGACCAACCTATCACACTTTGACCGGTTGGCTGCAGCTCATAGACGCAGGAAATGGAAAAAGAAAAAAAAAAAAAAACAAGCAGGCATGGCCAGCGGTAGCGGAGAAATTGGGAGAAAATGTATTTAAATCGTCGTTGTGGAAGCATTTTGGTTTTGCTGTTGAATACACCGGCGAGGGAGTGAAAACCGTTAACAGAAACTTCACAGTCTGTAAACGCTGCTTGAGACATGTCCCGTACTCAAACGGAAACACAAGCCTTATAGACAAGCATCTCCAGCATAATCATCCTGATATTACGCTTTTCTGTACACTCCGAAAAGGTAAAAACGATATCCGTGCCACCTCGGATAAAAACAAGAACATAACCCGAGCAGTGGGAGCATTTATAATAATCAACCCTTTTTAAGGATTGATTATGTCTGTATATGTATTAATAATAGGTTCATTTGAAAGCAGGCAAAAGCAGGAGGTATTTCTGAATCTCCGAATTTATGTTTCCCCAATTTGTCATATATAAATTGCACTTTTTCTTTTGCAATTGCTTACCTCTCTTTTTGTACTACTACTTAGTGTGCACTAGAAGTAAAGTATAAAATGCACTTTAACAATGTTTCTTGTTTACATTTTTGTGTGTTTTAATGTCTTTATATGTATTTTATGCTGATGTAATAGTAATAGGCAAGGAAACAAAGGTAAGTCTACAGTACAGTGAGTTTATTGAAGTGTTGTGCTTGGTAACTAACTGTTTACTTAAAGTATTATATTATTCAGCACTGAAATTGTTTGGAACTTGTTGAAAAAAAGCAAAGGCTTTTCCTACTGAAACCCTGAGGTATTAGCAGTGGATATGGACATAAACTGCCCATTTGACCTCTGCAGTTTCTTTATCCTACGCTGTGTGAAACACACAGAGGTGGAACAGTGAAACATTTTGCTCTGATGCTGTTATGCCTCTGCTCCATGTTGGAAGATAGTAACAGCGGCATAACACCAGTGAAGCAAGTGCTGTGTGAAATGGCGAAACCGAGGATGGTAGGCTCTGTGCACTGATGGCGTTCTTTAGCGCATCCAGAGGACGGTAAGATGGTGGGCCCATTGATAGTAAAATATCGATATTTCGATCCTGATGGTTCTGTTTTAAGGACTAATTTTTAAAAATTAAATGATATCAGAATGCTTTAACATCTAAATTTATTTATTTTAGTATTTTTGCCCTTTTTTTCTGTTTCATTTGGATAAGAACTACTTTTACTCCAGCTTACTCACTCTGTTTTGAACAGCAGCTGTAACTAGAAAAGCACTCAGCGAGCTCAGACCTCCGCCAAGTGCAACAATTCCCCCATACAGCGATTTACAGTTTGAGATAAAATCTGCGTTCTGGATCAGATCCGGATCAGCCTTTGAAATTTGATAGAGGTTCCCATTGTCAATCCCTGAGTCAAATTTCATGAGTTTTGGGCAATAATTAACGGAGATGTTGAGAAACAAAATTTTCAGCCTCATTGACTGCAATGTTATCGAAAATTTGAAAATGGCGTGGGGGGGTGCCGTGCGGCCGTTCCGGCGCGGCCGTCCTGCCGTGGCCGTCCTGCTGCGGCCATCCTGGCGCGGCCTTCTGGTGCGGGCTGCTTCCCCTCATTTGTCGCCGCTGTTGTGCTGCAGGTGGCGGGCGGGGGGTGGTGGCTGTCCCGGTTCACCTGGGGGGGTCACGCCCCCCTGGTTTCCACCTCCTTCCCTCTCTCTGCCCCGCTTGTCTCCCCCTTCCGCTCTCTGTCAGCGGTTGGGGGGGGTGGCCTCGGCTGTCCTTGGGCTGCATGGGGTGATGGCTACCGGGTCTGTGTTTTCTGTGGCGCTGCTGCTGTAGGCCGGGGCCTGGTGAGTGTGGGGGCCTGGGGGTGGGCGGGCCTGCTTGTGGTTCTGGCCTTCTGGGTGCCCTGCCTGACCCCCTTGTCAGTGGACGTATGCCTCGGGGGTGTTTGCCCCTTGACCTCTTGGGTCAGGGGGCAAGGGTCCTTTCGGGCCAGTCTGTTCCTGCGTGATGGGAGTTAGCTGGCGTCTTCTCACCTGCGGGAGGATTTGAGACGGATTAAGATAAGGAGAGTGGTGATAGTAATGGTAATGACAGTTTCCTTGGTACATGTGAGTGAGCATGGACACATTTATGCTTTTCACCCCCCCCCCCACTGTCAGCACAATCAATCGATAATGCTTACATCAATTCTCCATATACAGTCTTCTTGTTAGTAGTTTCTGCTTCCTACATATTATCTTTTAAATTTGCTTGCTGTCACAACACAATCCACCTACACAACACCCCCTCACACTTCACAACCCAGCACACACCACACCCTCACTGTCGTGTCTCTTTAACTGTCATGTCTTTAAATGTTTCACTGCTGGTGTTTTTCTAGTCCTCTGTGACAAAATCAGGATATAGGATGTCACTAAAGGAAGTTATAATTTACTGCCAGAGAGGACTGGTGAAGGACACATTCACCCTTCACACTCCCCAAACAAAAAAAAAAAAAAAAAAAAATTATGGATGTGTAATAACTGATAAAAGTCAATGACATTGCTTACTTTGTTGTCTGTTTCCCTTTGATAAAAGTCCAAAAGTTGTGGTAGCCTATTAAAACTATCCAAGGTTCTGAATTCAATAACTGTGTTGTGCCGGTTATTAGCATATCATGTCATATTGTATTTTTTTTATTATGGCCTTGTTGCCCTGGCATTTGGCCTTTGTGCCCTCAAAAAAATGCCCCTTTGAAGGCCCAGTAGCCCTGTCCCTCAAATCACAAAACTCCATGCCTGGACCCACTAATAGATAAATAATGCAGATCAGCTATGACTCATTCATTATCAATTCCTTTCACATTAGTAACTGTTTTTATGTATATCAGTGGCAAAACATAATACCGAGTCAGTTTCCTACACAATGTTAATACTTGGGCGGGCTGCTCAGATATATCAATGGGTATCCAAAATGTATTTTCAACCCACACACTTGATTTGTTTTTTTTCCCAAGAGCTGTTAAGGGCTCAGTTTACGGTCAGTGGTGTAAGTTTGGGCAGGAATATCTTTCTGCTGTTGGTATTGGCAGCAAGTTCCCCTTGGGTTATTGCAGAGGTGGGCAATCCCAGTCCTCGAGGGCCGCTGTCTTCCATGTCTTAGATGTTTTCCTGCCACAACACACCTGGTTTAAATGAATGGATCAACATCAGCTTGTCATCCAGATCTGCACAAGACCGTTAATGACCCATTCATTTGAATCAGATGCGCTGCAGCAGGGAAACATCTTAAGACATGCAGGACACTGGCCATCAAGGACCAGTTTTTTTTTTTTCTTTTAGTTGTAAGTGAACAGAAAGAAGTGTTGTAAGGAACACTTCCTCTACCTCAGTAGAAGACAAAGGGTGAGGTAGCTAATTAATTTTTCTAGAATTAAATAAGGCAAGAATGGGCTTGTTGATGATGGAGTGATCCTGCAGCTAGCTTGCTTGTAGCCCCAGGACTTGCTGGGGCGGCTAGCACAGGTAGTTTAGCTTTGTTAGAACAGAAGGAACTGTTGGAGTTACAGGTAAAGGAGCAGGTGGAGTTAGAGAGGCCACTAAAAGGAGTTATAACTTGAAACCATAAAGCAGAAAAACAAGCAAATATAGAAGTGCCGCAGTATCATTTGGAGCAGGTAGAGAAAGGAAAGCTACCACAAGTGCTTAGGGAAGAAGTAAGGGATTCAGGGTTTGACCTTTTTAAAAATCTTTGTTTAATGAGCGAGACCAAGGCACTTTCTTTTCTCTATTTAAGGAGATAGCAAATATCAGAGTCAAATGGGACTATGCAGCTGCAATGTGAAGCTCAAGAGGTCTATTCAGCTTTAAGCGCAATTGATTGCAGGTTTGTGAAACGGTAAAGATGACAGTGAAGAAAGTTCCAGAAAGAACCAATAAAATAAGATGACTTGTTTGGAGTTTGATTGAAATTTGACTGTATTGTCTAATTGGTGCATAAGAATTAAGGATCATATAGCTTAATGCCAGCCAGGAGGATGCTGGGACTATTTTGTTGCAGAAAAAAAGCACCAGGAAAAAAAATGTATCTGTGTGTGTGGCCCCCGTCGCCCACCACCGCCGCCACCCCGCAGAGAGGCAGCACACAGGAGGCTGCGACCGCCCCATACCAATCCAGATCCTGCCCCACCCCACCCCCCACCCCACCACCAGCGGTCAACAGGGGCGTGTCAAGCCCCGCCGCCATCCGGCAGCACATGTAGACCGCACCACCAGGACAGCAGATCCAAGCAGCCCCGCCGATGCAGCCAAGGCCAAAACAGGCAAGGAGACCAGGGCGGAGGCCACCCCGCCACAGTCCAGCCCCAGGGCCCACCGTCCAGCCCCAGGGCCCACAGTCCAGCTCCAACCACCAGAGACACAGCGCAAACTGGGGAAAGAACCCCGGCAACAACACATGAACCCTGACCCAGAGTGATTGGGCGTCGGCAGCTCACACCCACTGGGAAGGCGAGGTAATGTTATATTACTAAGAGAAATGCACATGTGGTTTGATAACAATGACGACAGTCACCCATTGTAAAAAACTATGCCCATTCTTATCTTTCCCCCAGGATCAATAAGTTTATATCAACGGATTCTCAGGCTAAAGGAGATCAAGCTAACTGTGGGCAGTTATGGTGGGAGTAGATTTAAGAAATCTTTGTTTAAGTTGTGTGTTTATTTTATCCTCCCACAGTCAAGGAATTACATAATGCGCAGTCACAGATCTTTTAGAGTTGATTTATGTATAAATGTAAAGATCAACTTATTTTGTCCCAAATTTGATCAAAAGTGTCATTTTGATTTTTTATTGTGGCTGACAATTTTTTCATTGCAATGAAGTCGATTAACAAATTTTTCCAGAGAGTAATTTTAATTGAGTTTTTGTTTTCCAAATGCAGAATATATATATATATATATATATATATATATATATATATATATATATATATATATATATATATATTCTGTTACAGCAAGACAGTGGTTTCTAAAAATAAGCAGATAATCCTTCAAATAAAACTAAAGCAGCACAATGGACTTTTTTTTCCATGTTAAAGTCTCAGTTTCAAAGTTTTTTGGGCTCCAGGGGGACTTTATTTGAAAGTGTAGATGGAAAAAAAAAAATGCACAGAGACGAGTGGAATGTTATGCAGCAAAGAGCCACAGCTGCAAGGACATTCAGCCTCTGTACCAGGGACACCCACTGATCTTGTTGGAACATTCAGCGCCCCATCTTCCCTCTTTTCTCTCTCTCTATGAGCTGTTGTGTGACAGTCATCATGACAATGGTCACTTTCTCATGTTCAGCCTTTCAAGTACCAGCAAGTTTCCTGTCGAATCAGAATTTGTCTCCAGTAAGTCCATAGCTTCGGCCAGTGTGTAAGTCATCTTTTTTTTTTTTTTTTTTTTTTTTTTAGCAGTTTTGTAGTTTTATAATCATCATTTTATGACTACATACCCTTTCAGTCTCCCCTTAGGTTAAGCAGTTTATCATGCTGATTGAGTATTAGTTTCAACATTACTTAATGAGCACCTTTCCATTTTTGCAAAGTATTTGTTTCCATACTCTATGTGGTGCTTCATGTTACAAAAATACTGCATCCTTGACAATAACTGCCTAGTTATTTTTTATCCTTTTTTTTTCAGTTCTTCAATTCTTAATTATTAGTGTTTTCAGAAAATACTGTTTACCTTCATTGAAAGGGGTATTTATACAGACAAACTAATGGATGAGAATAGAAGAAATGATTCAGTCCTTCAGTCCATCAGTTTGTTCATTGTTAGGTAAACAGCATGAGAACTGGATCCCAGATAATGACCACTGTTTCCTGGCTGTAGAATAATGTTTTGGCAGGCAGGTCCCTGTCTGAATTTCATGCAGGCAAACAAAGATTCCCAGACCCCTCCACACTGAGTGATTTTGTGTCCTACAAGTAAGTTGGATGTTGTTAGCGAAATGCTGGTATTGTTTTGTGTGACATTGTTTTATGTGACATTGGCAGCTTAACAAGGGATTTGGAAAACAAACACAGGCACAAGCAAAATTTTGACAGACCAAGAAAAGACCAAAACAAACTATGTGACTAATGGTACAAATATCCTTTATGAACCAAACAACATGAAACACGGCATGAAAATCTGAGAATGAGTCCACAACCACTTATTTAACAGCACATCAGCTGCCTGTCTGTCAACATCCTCCCAACATCCTCACACTCCTCTCTCCCTTCACATTTAGGATGACATTACAGTCTGGGTGTAATATGGATGCTTGTGGACTAAACACAGAAGAGGAAGTTATCTACAATGCAGCATAAGCTGCCATGTGTAGTTTTATAATTGGTTTAAATCTTAAAGCTTTATTTCGACATATACAAAGATGATTTTAAGGGTGTCTCTCAATATGCAAACTTGCCCGGACTTCTGTTCTTGAAAAACTTCATCAGAAGCAGGCCAAGAACTTTTAGACTTCATGCATTGTTACTTCTCACATTTGATTAGAGATGCTCTATGGCTGACTTTTGTGAATGTGAAACAACCAATTTTTCCAGACTACAATTAGATTAATGTTGCAGATATCAGCAAGACAGGTTGACACGCATACCTGGAATATACTGAGAAAAAACAGAATAGGATCAACTAAGACCATCACTTCTGTTTTTCCTTTTCTGTATTGTGTTAAAATACACATGAATCCTCAAGATCAGCAAACCACCAAAATACTGCTTTTATAGAGATCCATACACCGGCTGATGACCAGTTCATCAAGGTGCCTAATGATTCGAAGCAACTGGTTGCAACGTAGTCCTCTTAAATCTTTAGGAAATAGTAAAGATGTACTTGCTATTGAAACATTAAATAAATAAAGGATTAAAAGAGGGGGCAGATGACTGTACATGTGGAATCATTCTTTTAGTCTACAAGCTCATCTTCAAGATCATTTATCAAACATCTATTTAAATGATTAACCGGATTTTCATGAAGCATCTCATCACCTACTATCAATCATAAGAGTAATATATCAGTTAACAGCTCACTGACAGTAGTTTGACACAAAATGTGAGTGATTCTATGGTTTACAGCCATGTGTGTCATATGCTGCAGAAATGTAACAATTATTATGATCCATTAAATAATCAATTCAAACTAGTGGAGCTTTACATACAAATGGACCCTTTCTTTCAATAGTGTCTCCCTCAAACAGTGTCAGTCAAATCAATTATAACGATGGTGCACCATATGACAGTTGGGTTCTTGGAGATGTCCAACCTAAGATTAAAAAAACACACACACACAAATCATACACACAGACACACACACACAACAATTTCCACCGCAGACCTAGTTTGATAACTCTGATAAGATTTTTCATCTAGTTTAATCTTAAAAAAAAAAAAACTTAGTAAACATTAAACAGGAGGTCTTCACGGGTCCACTTTCATGG
Organism: Hirundichthys speculiger; assembly: GCA_018398805.1. Taxonomy (NCBI): domain Eukaryota; kingdom Metazoa; phylum Chordata; class Actinopteri; order Beloniformes; family Exocoetidae; genus Hirundichthys; species Hirundichthys speculiger. Next base: position 835,755 of record JAGFBZ010000961.1, on the reverse strand, counting down.
ACCCGAACCCGAATAGACCCCTTAAAATTCGATCTGAAACCGACCCGACCCAAGCTATAATCATAGGTCTAGGAGTCCGAACCTGAATGGACCTGCAATATTTGGACCCGGAACCGACCCGACCCGACCCGAGTCTTTAGTTTCCGACCACGAACCGAACTGAGTTACCCGAATAGAACTGAGACAATACAGCCCATAGTTCCTCATGTTAAAAGTTGTCTAGCCTTGAATAAAACTTAATTTTCTTACCTAAAGTTGTCTTCTTCTACCCGGTTCAGTTGCTGCATAGGCTACGTGATGTAAACAACAATAAATCCACGTCGTTATTTTCTTTGTGGATAGACTTAGACTTTCTTTATTGTCATTGCACAAAAAAACACACGGCAGTGAGGTTTTTCATCAACGAAATGTCGTTGCTTGGCTTTCCGTATTACAGCTTTAAAAATTACAAGACAATACTGTAGTGCTGCAGACCTAAAAAAAACCTAAAGGTTGTAGTGAGTGCAGCGTAGAGAATAAATAGATAAAACCAGGATGTAAAACAGCAGAATCCGGTGTAAACAGCAGGTTGAAGTGCAGTGCAGAGCTACGTAGCAGCAATAAAAAAAAAATATATGAATATGAATATGACTATGGAATATACAAATATACAAATATTGCACGGAAATTGAGATTAAAAATATTGCACAGAATTTGAATTGAAAAATGTATTGCACATAAAAAATATATTTCAGAGATATTTACATAAGGGAAATTATGCGCCATTGTCCATGGGTTGGGGGTTTATTTGTCCATTGAGTAGACGGATGGCCAGGGGGAAATAATGTTTGAGTCTGGCTGTTCTGCAACGGATGCTGCGGAACCTTCTGCCAGACGGCAGGCGTGAGAACAGTCCATGTTGGGGGTGGGTGGGGTCAGAGAGGATCCGATGGGCTCTGGATAAGCAGCGGCTGTCTGCTATGTCCTTGATGGGCCGGAGTGGGGTCCCGATGATCTTCTCCGCCGTCCTCACCACTCTCTGCAGAGACTTCCTGTCTGAGGCCCTGCAGCTCCCAGACCAGACGGAGATGCAGCTGGTCAGCAGGCTTTCGATGGTCCCTCTGTAGAAGGTGGTTAGGATGGGAGGGGGGAGGGAAGCTCTCCTCATCCGTCGCAGAAAGTGCAGGCGCTGCTGCCCCTTCTTCGCCAGGTACATATGCTATTGGTAGCAACTGCAAACACTAATAGCCTACACCAGTCAGGATGTTTCGTAAATATGTTCTCTCATCCAACGTTGTCATGTTGGCGATCTGTTGTGTTTTACAGCTGCCGGGCATACCAGTAATAACACGCTACGGCAACACAATGAATAATTAATTAAACTGCCCCAGGTCCTGACATTGGCTGCCACCGCCAATATCTTTACCTCTCTCGAGTAAACACCGACCCAGCCTGTCAGAGAGCACTGACTAGACCCGAGACTTACTGTACCGATTCCGACCCAAACCCGGAGTCACATCTTTTGAATGGACCCGAGACCCGATTCGGGTCAGGTCGGAACCTCGGGTTTTCGGAATGTCGGGTTGTTCCGAAGACCTCTACATTAAACCTTTCTCTTGTTCGTTTTTGATCTAATAAAGTAGTTGACAGTTCTCAGCTCTCTTTTTTTTTCATTGAACTGAACTGCTGGTCTTCCTCAAGGCTTTTGTCATGCACAGTAAAAACAAAATTGAAACCTGAGAAGAGGCATGGTTTCTTTCCCAGTGTGTCCATCAAACACATGGTCAAAAGCATTGTATTTTCCAGGCCCAACTTCCCGCTTATGAGCTGCACTAACAACAGCATTAAGACTACTCTCACGTAAATGAGTTGTTAACATTTCTGCCCTATTTGTTCTGTAAATCCTTGATTCAGTTTGCTCTGACACCTACAGCATGGTGATTCTTATCTGATGCTACAGTGCTTTTCAAAAGTTTTTAAAACAGTGTTTGAGGTTTTTTAATGCTTTTATTCACGTAAATGTTTTTAGTCACTGGTATAGTTTTTACTTGTTTTAATTAATATTCTGCTCTTTGTTGTTTCAACGCCTAAGAATAAATTCTGGTTCACAGAAAATTAGCTGCATTAAGGGCATCTATAAAAGTCTGGGAGTCATCCACCCATTTTTAAAATATTTCGGAAATATTTTATGAATATTTTCTAAGGTAAGTTCACTCAACATATTTGTCGAGATATGGGTACAAAAAGCTGAAAACCTAATAGAAAAATTACAACAAAAAATAAAACAAAACAACAAAAACAAAAGTCCACTGAATGCACAAGTCTAAAGGGGATAAAATGCATAAATGTATGGTTACATCTGCAAAAAAATGGACAAAACTTCGGAATTTTTCACATAACACAACTGAGTCTGACTGCAAGAACCATCAAACTGTTGTAAATATCAGAAGTGTTTTGTTACTCCTAAAAACCTTGCCATGTTTTTTTTTTTTTTTTTTTTTGCGACTAAAAAAGAGGGACAAAGACAATGGCAACCTCTGAATGGGCAGTTGTCTCTGGCATTTGCCTTAAAATGTGTTGGGGCTCACAAACACAAGAGATTATACAGGCAAAAAACAAAAAAACGACACTATGCTTGTGTGGCAGACTTTATCCTGTTATTGTTTGAAATCTTTTCCCCAACTGGGACCTAAATCACTCATATGAATAATTAATGAATCCCAAGAGGATTAAAAAAAAAGAGACATGAGCAATAAGACAGTTATCTCATATTTTTGCCTTTGAGGCAAATGCACATCAGCTTGTGTTACATCAACAAATATTTTGTTGCTCAACTCAGTTTTCCCACAGTTTTCTGTTACTCCTTTTACTGTGTGGCTCCATTTGCATCCAGAAACAGTGGCAAATTCAATGTTAAAAAAAAAGAAAGAAAAGAAAATACTAATGTAACAGTATCATTTACTAAAGACAGCTGTATGAGGCAAATGTCAACGGTGAAAAGTAATTATAATTAGTATTGTGGAAAGATAAATAAACCATAATGGCCTTTAATGAATCAGATTTGTTTCTCAGTTCATCACAGTCTGTGACTGTTACAGAGAAAAATACAGAACAGAAAAGCAACAAAACAAAACAAAAACACAATATCTCAACACTGTTTAAAATTGAGAACAAAAAGCACACTCATGGAAGGAAAATATTCTGCATTGAATTGCTTTCCAAATTACGCTGTATGGCTTCTCATATTAAAAAGAATACAATGTGATCTAGCATTTACATTTTTCAGGTGAAACATCTGCATGAATAAAGAAAACCATACAAAAAGCAGAGAATGCATCCTAAATGAAAGAAATGTGGTAAAAGCAGTATTGTCTGGCATGACAGGATAAAAAATCATCCTCTCCCACAGGCCTGGTAATCCTCAGGCGGATAATTAAAAAGTGTGTGCCACTGTCGAAAAGGGAAAAAGAATGATTAAAATAAATAAATAAGTGAGGAGAAGGGAAGAGGCTACGCACACATCCCGGGGGGATCCATTAAAGAATGTTTTCTTGAATTGAGGTTAGGTGCATTGATCTCTGTCGAAGCTGGCACAGCTGAGAGTTAACACTCCCTCCTTGCGACTCTGACTCATTTTATACATTATTCCAATTAAATCACTGCAGCCTGGCTGCCTGCCTGCCTGTTTTTCTAGGAAAAGAGGAATTGGCAACTGCCGCACAAAATCCAATGTCATCTAATATGACTAAAAGAGAGACACCATCTCGTCAAATTAAGCAGACTTAAAAGAGGAAAAATGGAGGCTGACTGAGGGAATGGACTGTTTGTAGCAGCTGTGGAAATGACTGAACGTCCAACTATGATATATTATACACATTAGGTCCACGCTAATAGGTGCACTATCCCATACAGTAGACCTACATGTCATTGTGTGATATATTGTGTGGGGGATGGGTGACCAAAGCCATTGTTTTTGCTTCTATTTGAACAGAAAATGAAAAGAAGGCATATTACTTTGAGCCTCTATGGGAACACCAGCTGGTGTTCAACTGTGTTCATGGTTACAGACACATACAATATATGAAGCAAGTCAACCAAGCAAGTCAACAAATTGATTTCAATATACTAACATTTATGCATTTCAGACCTGCAACACACTCCAAAAAATGCATTATGGGGCAATTTAGACCTACTAAGGAGATTAAACTAAATACGATATTAATAGATATGGAATGGCATAATTTAAAAAAAGGTGATGTCAACAGATGATTGCACTGATGATTTCATACAAACAGCATCCATGAATCTGGAGGTATTTCAGTACATATAAGAAAGGGCACAAACACAAGCTGAACACCTGTGATTTCTGATCCCTCAGTTAGAACTGCATCAAGGACCACAAATCACCAATAGTTGATATCACAATGTGAGCAGGAGATTGCTTTGGGAAACCTTTGTCAAGCACTGTCATACACAGCTACGTTCACAAATGCCACTTAAAAAAGTCCAAAAGTCAAGCTTTGTGATGGTAAGTCCCTAATGTATACTTCCGAGATGGCAGCATTAACACAGAAAAATACACTGAGATTTTAGAGAAGCATATGCTGGCTTCAAGACCACATCTCTTCCAGGGATGGCCATGTGTTTTCCAACAAATCAAATTACAAAGACTTGCCTGAAGAAGTAGTGGGTACATATCCAGGTATGGCAGTGGTCTTCCTGCAATCCTCAGCTGCTCCCAGGAGAGAACGTGGAGAATTTTGAAGCAAAACGTGGGGCAAATATTGGGTTCAAACAAACAGTCTGAAAAAAAATAAAGGCCATATAATTTCTAAATTGTCACAGCTGTCATTAACTTGTGTTTCCAGGCAGATAAATGGACTTCACCATCAAACCCAACTAGAAAAAAAAACCCAGCACCTACTAATGTGCTCTGAAAAGCACCTCTCAGTATTGCAATATTTTCTTTTCTACTTTTCAATGTATAATGGTAATGTTAGTAACACAAAAAGCAATTATGCTAGAATACCAAGCTGCCCAGCCAGTTACATATTTATGTGTGGGGTTTGCATATTCTCCCCATGCTTGTGTGGGTTTTCTCTGGATACTCTGATTGGAATAGGAATGAATGTGCATGGTTGTTTGTCTACATGTGGCCCTGTGATGGACTGGTAACTTATCCAGGGAGTACACCTGGCTTTTGCCCAAAGAGAGCAGATCCCTGTGACCCTGCATAGGGCCTAAACGGGTATGGATAATGAATGGATTGATTTGTTCTTGCCGAGCCAGTCTCTGACCCAGGGCCCAGGAGCTACTTTGTGTGGATCTGGTTAAAACAGGTAATGCAGTGGCTGTGCAATCAGTTGTTATGTTGCTGTATGCTATGATGAAAAAAGGAGTGAAGTGATTGTGCCTTCACAGTGCTGAAAAAAAAGAAAGAAAAAATGGCAGAGCAGAATTTGGGACAAAAGTAGGGATACAGGGGATAAGCAGTTAAATATATTTATAGGTAACATTTTATGAAGTTCAGAACTTTACCCTTATTCAACAATATTCAAAATGAGGCAAGAGAGTTTTGGGGACTTTCTTCCCTTTGAAACAACACTGGAATTACTGCTTTTGGGAAATTTACCATATTTGACAGTTAGGGCATGATCTTCCGCCATATCTCTTAAAGCCACTATTAAGGGATAGCGGGTAGCGGAAGAGGCGTTCCCTCATGGTTAGGGCGTTCCACCTGTTAAACTAATCAGTGCGTCAGTAGCCATTACCTTTAAGAGCAGGTTGCACTACCCGCAAACCACTACCCACTACCCGCAACCCACAAACCTCTATGGAGCGTCTTTTCATCCAGACTCTACTGTAGAGCTTCCTCCTCTTCCTTCTTCCTCCTCCTCTGCACTGATATATACATAAAAATATTTTTACACAGACAATTCCTATCGGCAACCTGAAAGTCCCAGATAGTTGGTGCGCTCCCGGTAAACACGCTCAGTCAGAGCCGCGGGAACATATTCTCAGCAGGGGGTGCTGGGGGGTGCTGGGAGTCTGGGACAGCTGTGCGTCTTGGCGCAGCTGATGTGCTTTTTAAAATACTGCAGAACAAATCATTGAATGAGCAGTTCCACCTGTCAAGGGTTAAAAGAGTTTTGTGACACCATTGAGCCAGAGGAACAGGTATGATGACATCTACTTTCCACCACTTAGCGCATCTTGGGTGCTCCAAGCACAAGGAGAGGGCCAGTGCACAAAGGGATACGTGCATAGTACAATTCTCGCAACAACTGAATCATAGGCAACTGGACTTAGATTCGTCTAGAAGACGTTTCGCCTCTTATCCAAGCCGCTTCAGCAGTTCTCAACGCATCGGTCGGACTAGTGGGGACTAGTCAGACCGATGCGTTGAGACAAAACGTCTTCTAGACGAATCTAAGTCCACTTGCCTATGATTCAGTTGTTGCGAGAATGGAATTTACCTGGATAAATGAGAATATCCACAGGCGCATAGTTCAAGAAACTCCACAACAGTGTTGTGGAAAACCTTATCTGCCAGTTACAGAACCGATTTAAAGATCACGAACAATTTATGTTCCTGTCCCTCCTCGACCACCAGCAGTGTCAGACATATCAGAAATACATTCCCGCATAAAACCTTTTCCAGCTTGACAACAGAGCCACGGAGCTCTATTTGATGACCTGACCTGTTTAAAAACAGATGTGACTGTGATGTAAGCCATGACGGACTTTGAAGGGAAATGTCCCAAAGATATCCTAGTTTCCTACACAGCAAACATCTGAATGAGATCATGCCACAGATGTACAGACTGACGTGTCTGGCCGTGACTATTCCCACATCCACCACAACTGCTGACAAGACATCCTCTGCCCTCAAGAGAATAAAAACGTATGCAAGTAATATGGTGATGCAGAATCAAGAGGTAGAGCTGTTTGTGCACGTCCACATGTGACCAGGTGGACGCACATTTATGCCATTTGGACATGCTCTTTTACACACAGACATGCGGGTTGCGCTTTCCGCAAACTCGGTATCTTGCGATCGCGGGTGGTCTGACCACCAGCTACCCTAAACCCGCGATCACAAGATATCGAGTTTGCGGAAAGGGCAAGAGACATGCCTATTGCCACACCAAATATGTGATTAAGGGAGTCGGCATAGTGGTTAGCGGCTTTAGGGGAAGGGGAATATTGCATCAGTGGTTAGCAGAGGTTCCTAAACCTGCAATTTGCAGGTAGTGGGTAGCGGCTAGTGGGAGGTGTACGATGAGGGCCTTAGACTCTTGTGAATGCTTTCTTTCAGTAAATAGTGTAAAAGGTTAACTCTTTTTTTCTGATATTTCTGTTACGTAAATTCAAATTATTTACAGATTAATACAAATGTAGATGTTTTTGTTGTTGTTGCGGAAACATTGTTGCTGCAGATTTGATGTTGTGAGAGGCTATGTATTCCTGACCCTAACCAAAAGGTCTTTACTGCCTAAATATAACCAAATTGTAAAAGTGAAAGTAAATGTATTTGAGATGCTAAATAATTAGCAGTTAAAAAAGCAAATAGTTGGATTCCAGTAAATGAATTTAATAGATAACAGTCCTGCAGTTTTTCTTTTATAAAAAAAAAAAAAACTCACTCATAATGGCAGCTATTGAGATCAAGGTCAAAGTAAGTGTTTCAAAAGAAATCTTGCAGAGGTTCCATCTTATGTTAAGAGGATTTTTTTCTCACTTGTACCGATATACATGGTTCACTTATTTATGAAATAATAGAAGCTACCAGAGTACTACAAAATGGTCCTATTTTTATCTGCTAGGTGTTAGTAACGAGTTGGATTTGGGGCTTTTTGTGAACACGAACACTTTCAGTAAAGAAAGCAACACACAAAAACAAGCAACACAGAGCATTCATTTCACGCCTTTTGCTACCTTCAAAATAACCATGGTGTTCTACTGCAATGCAGTGGAGTGTAAATCACATAGCTCAAAAGTAAAGAAGCTACACATCTATCCCTTCACAGCTGATGTGTGGGTAAAATGGCCAAAAGAGCTGTCTGCACAGAGAAGTTGGAAGGTTGGAATTTTGGAATTCAGTGTAAGGGAAAGACAAAATTGGAAAGAATGTCAACGTACTGAACCTCACCAGAAATTCCAGGCTACGCTCCTGTCATTTCAACAAGGAAAGATCAGCACTGATGGCCACGCAAGCAGTGATCCTGTCTATTTTACAAAGTATAACTAGATGAAGCCACGAGCGCAGGAAAGAGCGAAAAGGCTAGTATCTGCAAAGCCCCAGTTGAGTGTGAGTGTTGCGCCTTTACACATCATGTTCCATGGCACTGGTGTAACCTCTATTCTATTTAAATGACTTACCTTATTTTCTACGTCATTAGCATGCTAGCAGCAGGGCTGGTACGAAACCATTTTATGGGCTTGAGGTTGTTTAGGTTGTTTGAAATAGTGCATGTACTAAATGTTGCAATCCTGGATTTTGCAGCACATTTTACACATTAAACAAGGCGGGGTGGGGGAAAAAGAAAAAATCTGGATACCTAATTGAAAACCAGATACCCACTCCATAGACAACTATCTGAATATCTGAGTTGTTGCATCCAACAATACACAGGTTAATGTTTGTTTAGCATATCCGTATGCTAGCCTTACAAACGCATGTTTCCATTTGTTGCTTCATATTCTAAAATTTCTAACCTGAATTAACCCTTAAGGTGAAATCCATGCAAAGCAGTTGACCCAAGAAAACCTGTAGAGATCTAGCCTGTTAATGAAAAAAGGTAATCTTTGCTAAGCTAAGCTTCACACTGTCAAGTGACCCTGAGAAAACGGTGGAATCAACTCAGCTTCTAATCAATAATCAATATTAACTCTGTATGTTAAAGCGGCTTGTTGTAGTGAGCCACAGTGTGAGGACTCTGCTGCAGCAGTAGGTGATGTAATGTAAACAAGCCAGTGCTAGTCAAAACAAAGGCAGGAGTGGAGTAACAGAAAGGTGGTAATTTATGTGATTTGTAATCAATTCCTAATCAATGAAATGTATGAAATGTGTGTGTGATTCTAGTCAATGATCAGAAACAAGATGTATTAGTAATTTTGTAATAGATCTGTGTTAGTTTGTGTGTTAAAAGAAAAACTTATTTTTGTTGGGTCAAGACGGACACAGACAGAGCGGAGCGCATGTTCCTCGTTGGAATGTCAACAAAGCCGAGTTTCAAAATAATTCTGCCAGCTCCGGGCCACCAAGACACAACAATGGCGAAAAGCAGTCTGCTGTTTGTAAACAGTGAATTTCCTCTGCAATACACACTCAATTCACACTAGTGTAACCGTGGCTGACATTGGATCGGGCCAGGTGCAGAAAGTAGCGGGGCACGCTGACCTCAGCAGTGACGCAGTGACTGTGGGCTTTGTGCAGAAAAAATGGTGAATGAGGCGCACATTCTGTGGTTAAAACTAATCAATCCAGCAAGGGCTCAATTAAGGACATTGTAAGACAGACATGAGGTATAAATCATTGAATAAGGATTAGCTTCAGCTGATTAGCTTTAGCTTAATGAGTATTTGCCCCAGACAAACAATGTAACCTTGGAGGGTCTTGTGATGTCGTGATGATATGTAAATTATGTGAACACCTCTTCTGACCTATGAAATGGCTGTGTGACACTGTGTGTGAATAATGTATGAGGGAGAAGCCAAAACAAGGAGGGTTATGTATAATTATGTACACCTCTGTAATTTTGGGTAACCAATCAAATGAAGGCTGGTGCAGGGCGAGCAAGGAGAGAGAGAGAGCGCATAAAAAGAGAAGGCAGAGGGACTCTGTGTGGATTCCTGGAGCGACTTCAGAAGAAGAAGGACTAGCTGGGACCTGGACGAGCGACCCCCATCCGGAGGATTAACTGGAAGGAATTTCTTCAAGAAAAGAAGACAGAAAGACGCTGGGAACAGGATCGACGAATTTTTCCCAATTCTTGAAGGAATAATTGGAGCCTTTTTGGTTAGCCTAGCTCACCGCTAGTAAGGAGGAGGGGGGGGGGCAACCAGGGTTCCCCGGGGGCCTGACCAGGCGCTCTCTCTCTCCACCCTGCCCCAGCGGCCTTGAAAACGCAGAGTGGCCACATGCGTCTCTCAGCCTGTCCTTGGACCAACCAGATGAACTGATTCGTAAGCTACAGCTCAATTTTTCCCTTTTTCCAGTAGAATCAATTTGTATAACCAATGAATGCTGCTGCTTAACCTTGCTAAATCTGCTTTAATAAATATAAAATTATCATAAGACGTCGTGGTGGACATTACATCTGTATCCCGAATTTTGAAGACTTGGTTATGCCTCTGCACTAACACACAGGTTCTTATTGGTTATTCTAGCCATATATTTTCACCTATCCCTGAGGCTTGCTGTCCAAGCCACAAAATTCATCCTAGCCGGTAACAAGAGCCCAGATCTTAAGAGGAGAGCTGCCGTTAACAGATGTGACCGATAGCTGGACTTCGAGCCACCCGGCTATTCCTCTTAGGACAGTTATTGGAGTAAGCGGGGTAGGCGTCTGTAAGTAGGCAGTGAGAGCTAGGCGTATCTCCTCGACACCAGCTTAAATAAGTTGAGGAAATCTAGCGAGGAACCCCTCCTAGACCGCAACTTCTTACCTGAAGAGACGGAGAGCTGGTCCCGGTGACAGACTCTGCTAGTCAGAGACTGAACCACACCTGGGGGATCTAACAACACTCTTGAGCTAATTAATTAATTTATTTATTTGTTTCATAGCAGGTAAAGCCAGAACTATTCTAAAACAAAATATTCTCCACAATTTAATTATTTATCTTCAGTAATTCAAAAATGTCTGTGAACCCCCCAGGTCAACAGTGGTGTGTTGAGTTGAGTCCATTCATCCATTAGAATGTAAGTAGTGAATTTACTGTATTTGCTGTTCTGTTTCTGATAGTATATTAATACTGCAAAGCATGGTTATGCTAGCTGTTCAAAAGTCAACAGGAAGTCCATACTTTCTGCTACAACCACCTCTTCAAGGTTCTGGTCAGGACCCAATCCCCCCATTGTAGTAACTGCTGGTCAAGAGTCCAGAAAAACTTTGACTCCAGCTTGAGAGACTCAAGTCCAGCTGCCATCCAGAAGTCCATCCAGCACAGAACTTGGAACTTGGTTTGCCAAAGTTGACAAGTCTGGCCTGGCTGGTAGATTTAAAGCCTGGATCTACCAGCACTCTACCCTGGCCCGATTCCTGTGGCCTTGCTAATCTACTCCATCCTGATGACAGCAGTTGAGTCCCTAGAGAAGAAGATCAGCCGCTATCTACGAAAGTGGCTGGGCCTCCCACGCAGTATGGACTGCACTGTATGGGATGAGCAACATTTTGCAGCTCCAATGGCCTGACTGAAGAGTTTATGGTGGTACACACCAGAAAAGCCCTACAATATAGGGACTCCAGGGACAGCAAGATGTCATCAGCTGGCATTGAGGTGAGGCTGGGGAGGAAGTGGAAGGCTGGGGAAGAAGTGGAGGTGGCAGAGTCACGACTCAGAAAAAAGGCACTTGTGGGCACTGTGGCGACTGGCAGAGCAGGCCTTGGGTACTTCCCTAAAACCCTGATCAGCCAGACCTGTGGCAGAGAAAGGCACTATCTGATCCAGGAAGTTGTCCGAGCAGGCATTGAGGAAAAGCGAGTGAGCAGGCAGTAAGACTGCAGCAGCAGAGAGCGTGGATGTTGTATTAAAAATAGGGTCAGGTCAGCATGGCCTGTGTTTCTCGTGATATTAATATCTAATGTGGAATATCTAATCCAATGCGGGGATATTGTTCAGGCCTCATCTATCATTTTTGAGACACGTAGCTGTTTGAACAATTTTGCTCAAGGCTCCATGTATTGATAAACATTGTTTAAGAATGACTGGATTTCCTCTGCTCATTGTCTTGTGCTGACAACGGCTGTCTGTGCTTACCTGACCATCTCTGCTTGTATACAAAGGGAGATTAAAATCCACTTGCACCCTCTGTCCAATTGTCAAGTGTTTAAATGTTGTACAACTGTTGTAGTCCTCTACATCAAAGTTGGAGAGAAACCCCATGCATGCCAGCATATAACAAGAGGCCTCCTCCACATGGCATCTGACTGGCAGCTGCAATTGATGTGGTAAAGCAGCTGAGATTTACCCAGCACATTGCAACAACATCTCTCCGTCCATTCATGGTCATCACTTCTGAGGGTACAAAACCCCTAATCATTCTGGAACTAACAGTGCCCTGGGAAGAACGAATCATGGAAGCCAATGAGAAAAAAGAAAGCCAAGAACCAGGAGCTGGTGGACAAGTGCAGGGAGAAAGCTGGAAAACCTTCTATAAGCCTATAGAAGTTGGCTGCAGGGGTTTTGCAGGAAGCTCACTCTGCAAAGTCCTGGGTCGCTTGGGCATTGTAGGAGCAGGAAAGAAGAAAGCCATTACATCTGCAAGCGATGCTGCAGAGAAGGCTACCTGGTGGCTTTGGATAAAGAGGGCTGACCCGAGGACGGCCGCTGGGACGCAAGTCGGGGCTTGATCATTGCTGGCTGGGTTGCCTAGGCAAGGGTGTATGATGTTGCGAGACCCGAAACACCCAATCACCCTAGGATACATGACTGATGTTGTTAGCAGGATGTCCGAAAAGCTCGCTGAATAGCCTCCAATTGATCCAAAATGCGGCAGCAAGGGTGCTGACAGGAATCCGTAAGCGAGATCACATCTCTCTCGTGTTAGCCTCCCTCCATTGACTTCCCGTGAAATTTCAAATTGAGTTTAAAATTCTGCTTCTCACATATAAGGCCCTTAATGGCCTAGCTCCACGCTATTTACAAGACTTGATAGCATGCTATGCGCCTAATAGAGCTCTCCGCTCTCAGAGTGCAGGATTACTCGTCGTTCCTAGAAAATCTAAAGTAGGTTTGGAGGACGGGCCTTCTGCTACCAGGCACCTTTTTTATGGAACCAGCTACCAGTTTGGGTTAAGGAGGCTGACACCATCTCTATCTTTAAAACTAAATTGAAAACATTTTTGTTCAGTAAAGCCTACAGTTAGTCTAAACCAGGGGTGGGCAAATCCAGTCCTGGAGGGCCGGTGTCCTGCAAGTCTTAGATGTTCCCCTCCTTCAGCACAACTGATTCAAATGAATGGATCACCATCAGCTTGTCATTAAGGTCTGTTAACGAGCCATTCATTTGAATCAGGTGTGCTGAAGGAGGGAAACATCTAAGACTTGCAGGACACCGGCCCTCCAGGACTGGATTTGCCCACCCCTGGTCTAAACTATAGTGTGTAGGGGCTAATAGTTATAGCCATAGTTGTAGGAGCTCAGACTAGAGTAGGCTCGTCTTAACCTTTGTGTCGTGTTCGTTTCTCCCCCCTTACTTTAGTGCTCCCGGTCAAATTTGACCAGCCTGTTTTAACTGCTTCTACATTAACAGAAAAACCACTGCTTAACACCAAATTTTATTTAACTCCTTTTGAAGCTGTAAACAATGTCTCAGACCACTGGTTTATATGAATATCTGCAGTGAATATACATTCACGTTCAAGCCCACAGCCCAGAGTAGTGGTGGGAGCTATCCGGTTCAGCACCGGACAGCTCCCACCACTTCTCTGGGCTGTGGGAGCTGTCCAGTGCTGAACATCCATGTTCAGCACCGGACAGCTCCCACCACTTCTCTGGGCTGTGGGAGCTGTCCGGTTTAGCACCGGACAGCTCCCACTACTACTCTGGGCTGTGGGCTTGAACGTGAATGTTCAGCACCGGACAGCTCCCACCACTACTCCGGGCTGTGGGAGCTGTCCGTGCAGAACGGGAATGTTGTCAAATAATTCAAAGGGATCATATTCAGATCAATGTTGTCTTCTATTTCTGAGAAATCGTCCTCTATTTCTGGTTGAACTTCAATCCCCTGTTCATCAGGTTGAAATAAAAGGTCCAGAGCTTCTCTGACAAGAAATCATCTGATCGGGCGCCTAGTCTACATGTTCATAGCAAAATGAGGGCAATGCACACAAAAAAACTATATATAAGGGGTCTCTGAGAAGATATGATACATTTTGTATTGGAAAGTACGGTTCACGTTGGGGGATGGGCACATAAGTCTGGGAAAGAGACGGTTCTCATAACAAACACCTAATTGTTGACTTTGAAATGTGGAACAAGTGTTAGTGTTATACATTTAGTTTGGAAAGTGCGGTTCACGTGGGGGGATGGGCACATAAGCCTGGGAAAGAGACGGTTCTCATAACAAACATCTAATTGTTTACTTTGAAATGTGGAACAAGTGTTAGTGTTATACATTTAGTTTGGAAAGTGTGGTTCATGTGGTGGGATGGGCACATAAGCACAGGAATGAGGAGGGAATAGGAGACACCTATTTGTTCAGTCTGAAAGAGGTTCACGTGGGGTGGGGTGGTGTGTGTGTGTATGGTGGTGTATTTGTGGTTGTGTATAATCTGATGGATGAACACAATCTAGGGTCACCCATTAATTTCCTATGGTGGTCATTTTTGACCGGGAACACCACAGGTGTTACAAAGTTGAATAAACTACTCAAAATTCAGAGAAAATGATCAACAATTATATATGTTCAAATGGCTAGTGTGGAGGATATCATAAGGCCCTGAGACAATCAAATGTAAAACACAATATTTATGATTGATGGAAGTAGGAAATCGGTCAGATTTGACCCGAACATGACAGAAAGGTTAATCATAGCTTCGTCATAATTATGCTGCTATAGGCCTACGGTGCAGGGGGACACCAACATGATCTGCTGAGTGGTGTCTCCACTGCTTTTCCCCTTTTCCTTTCCTTTCTCCTCCCTTCCTCCTCCTCCAGCTCATTCATAATTAATTGGGAGCACCTTGTTACTGTAACTGTGCTCCATATTCTTTACTTTCCTGTGGTTTGTTGTGCTGTTTTGCCCTCCTTTTTTTCTCCATGTATTTGCAGGCCGGAGTTTCCTGGGTTTCATGCTGACTTGCAGTTCCATCCTCTGGCCATCCTGGGGTTCTCCTCCACTTGTGTTTGGGGAGCCAACTGGCGTGGTGATCGGCGACCTGGTCCTCTGGCCATCTCATCCCAGTGCTGCTACCTCCATCTGTTTATCTTTATATGGTCATTATATTTAGTCATTTGTGTGCTCTCCTCTCTCTGTCCTACACCCTCTCTCTGTCCTGTCGCCCCTCTTTTCTTTCTCTACCCGGCTGGCCTTCGGCAGGAAGGTCTCCCCATATGAGCCAGGTCCTGCTCAAGGTTTCTTCCTCTTAAAGTGGAGTTTTTCCTTGCCACTGTTTGGCTTAAAGTTTTTTTTTTCTCCCTCTGTGGGAGTTTTTTACTTGCCATTATCCTTGATTGTATTTAATATTATAATTTTAGTTAATGATATTTGCTCGGGGGTCATGCTCTGGGTCTCTGTGAAGTGCCTAGAGACAATTGACATTGTAACAGACGCTATACAAATAAAATTTAATTGAATTTAATTGAACTGATGACGTGTCACAGTGCATCCTTTGAGGTGTGTCATGCACAACAGTGTCAGCAGTGGTGTCAATAGATTGCTAGGAAGCAAGGAGACTGTTAACCTGCAGTGCCAATTTTATTGAGTTATATATTGTTGCATGAAACATCCCTTTTTCCACAAGACTTATTTACCTTAATAATGAAGTTGTTATATACATTTGGCCTTTTCATAAACTGTATTATTCCAATTTTACCCCTGCTACAGAAAAATGTGCCACCTAGTCTGCCAACCTTAGTAATAAGTTGATGAAGTAAATTTATGTAATATTATTGCTGCATGATATTAATGATGTGGGGATATTATTTTTTCCATGACAATTTCCATGGCCCCCTAAGGTGGATTTGCAATTCTTCATTGATAAAGATGTTCAACACACCAGTCAAGAATCCCAGAATGTGAGTAAAGTGGAAGAAATCCCTCCCTACCCACTTTGAAAATTTTGAAGTCACAGGCCATGAGAACACAGATAAGCCTCCATCATCACATTTTGACAGACAAAGTGATGATGTATTGAATTGAATTGATGTAGAGGACCAAGTTGGAGCAGTGGGTGGTAGGCACTCACCATTACCCATCAGTCAAGACAATTATAGCCCTCCACAGCTTCACAAAGGCCTCCAAGTAAAGCTAAGAAGTTTACTACAGAAAAGATGGTCTTGTTAACTGAACTAGAAGAGATACAGCAGCAGAATGAGGTGTTTCAACAGAAAAACCAAGACAATAGGTTTAGGCTTGACCAACTCAGTCTACAGAATTAATTTGATACAGATCAGCTTCATCAGAAAGTGCAGCTCTTGACTAGTCTTCTTCAGACACTGCAGACAAGGTAATCATCAACAGTGGCCAGACCACATAGTGTTCCCCAACCAAAGGAAATGAGACACAGGAGCAGAGTACCACCGGCCCCACCTAGCAGATTGGTTAAGGCTAGCAAAGAGTATCCATCAAGTACCACATCAGAGAATGAAGATGATGCAAGCTATTGGAAGATCTAAAGTTCCACAGTAAATGGACTGCACTTATATACCGGCTTTATCCACAACATCAAGGTGCCCTCAAAGCGGTTTACATTGGCCTCTCATTCACCCATGCACACTCACATTCATACACCAGTGAGCGGCTGCTACCATGCAAGACACTGCCAGACCCACTGGGGGCAAGTTAGGGTTTAGTGTGTTGCCCAAGGACACTTTGGCATGTGGACAGTTGGAGCCAGAATCGAACTGCCAACCTTACAGTGACTGGACGACCTGCTCTACCAACTGAGCTACAGCCACCCTGGATCAAAAAGTCCCAGGATCAAAAATTTAAGCCTCACCCCAAGCGAAAAGTATATATCCACACCCCTAAACCTCACTACCCCTACTTTTTTACTACCCATTATCATTGATTGGATTTAATATTATAACTTTTAGTTAATGATATTTGCTCGGGGGTCATGCTCTGGGTCTCTGTAAAGCGCCTAGAGACAATTGACATTGTAACAGACGCTATACAAATAAAATTGAATTGAATTGAATTGAAACCTACTTATCAAAAAAAATCCAGTCTTGATCCCAATGATTTAGCCAATTATAGACCCATTTCTAACCTCCCTTTTATGTCTAAAATAACTGAAAATGTTGTCCAAAAACAACTAATTGATAATATACAGAATAACAGTTTACATGATGGGCTTCAATCCGGATTTAGAATTCATCATAGCGCTGAAACTGCATTTATCAAGGTAACAAATGACCTCCTCATTGCCTCTGATGGTGGTCTTCTCTCCATTATCTCTGTGCTTGTTCTATGAGACCTTAGTGCAGCTTTTCACACCACTAACCATAATATTTTATTACATAGACATGAGCACTTTATTGGGATGAAGGGTTCTGCTTCAGATCATATTTAGATCATATTTGTCCATGTAGCTAGTGTGTTATCTATACATTCCAGAGTTAGCTATGGTGTTCCTCAGGGTTCTGGAGTTAGACCAATTTTGTTTACTCTTTACATCTTTCCTTTAGGTAACATCATAAGAATATCATGGCGTTAGCTTTTGGTGTTATGCTGACGACACCCAGCTCTATTTATCTACAAAGCCCTGTCACATTAATATATTTCTGAAGCCATAGGCCTGATTCAGAGATATAAAAGTATAGATGATGCATGTATTCTAGCAAAACAGAACTATGGTTTCATGGCCAAAAAAAGTACTATAGATGCAATATTTGCTTTGAGGATATTGACAAAGAAGTACAGAGAAGGTCAGAGGGAAATGCAATGTGTCTTGAGAAAGCATATGACAGGGTGCTGAGAGAGGAGCTATGGCATCGTATGAGGAAGTCTGGACTAGTGCCAGAAGGATATTCAAGGGGTGCAGGACAGGTGTGACAGAGGAGTTCAAGGTGGAGATGGGACTGCATCAGGGATCCGTTCTTGAGCCCCTTCTTGTTTACTATGGTGATGGACGGACTGACAGATGAGGAGACAAGAATCTCCACAGACTTTGATCTTTGTGATCCATAGTGAGAGCAGAAAGCAGGTGGAGGAAAATCTAGTGAAATGGAGGTAGGCTCTGGAGAGGAGAGGAATGAAGGTTAGCTGCAGCAAGACAGAATACGTGTGTGAAAATAAGAGGAACCCAAGTGTCTTTGGACTGTGGGAGGAAGCCGGAGTACCCGGAGAAAACCCCCACACACATATATACATATATGTATTCATACATACATACATACATACATACATACATACATAATCACTCATGTTGTTTCACAAGTAGAGAGGAACACAAAGAAGTACGCATACTGAGAAATGTCCTATGAATTTTAATCGCTGTTTCTGGAAGAGTGACACAAGTTCCAAAGCCTCTGAATTATTTGGCCATCGCCAATACAAGCATATAATTTTTTCTTCCTCTCCTCTACCTGGCCGGTGTTGTCTCCTTCTTCAAGCTTGGGTCCTGGACCAGTAGCCTGGAGCTTGAGGGTTCTGCGTAGCATCTTAGCTGTTCCCAGCACTACTACTATGTCAGGGTGATTAGCCATCACCAGTTTGTCGGTTTAGATCTGGAAGTTCCACAGGATCTTGAGCTGCTCATTCTCAGTCACCTTTGGAGGTGTCCCGCATCTTGACCCTGGAGCCTCGAGTCCGTACTCGACACAGATATTCCTGTGTATTATTCCTGATATCTGGTTGTGGCGTTCCATGTCTGCTTTGCCTGGCAACATCTTACACCCTGCTGTGATGTCCTGCACTGTTTCAGGGGCATCTTTGCACAGCTTGCACCTGAGGTACTGACTGGTGTGGTAGACCCCAGCTTCTGTCTTTAGGGCCGGTTCTTGTGCACACATGACCAGTGCCTCTGTGCTGTCTTTCAGTCCAGCTTTCAGTCTAAGGGGCTTATCCCTCCATGATAACCCCTCGAGTTCCTCCTCTATGCTGGGTTTCAGCTGTCTGAGGTATTCACAGATCATAACTGGGAGCCACCTTGTTGATTTATTCCTGGAGGCCTGCTGTTTCCTCCTAAATATTCGCTCTGATGCTCACTCGTCATCGGTCTCCCCCCTTCACTTAGCATACAGCCTCAGTATGCTGGACTTCAGGTGAAACCCTCCATGCATTGTAAGTACTAACATCAGCAGCTTGCAACTCTTCCAATGGCCAGGCTATTATGCCAGCGGGGTATCTGATGACTGGTAGGGCATAGGTGTTGATGACCTGGATCTTGTTTTTCCCCATTCAGCTGACTCTTCTGGACCAGCCTCACCCCCTGTAGGTATTTCGCTGTGGCTGACCTCTGAGTTGCCTCCTCCTGATTGCCATTTGCCTGTGGGATCCCCAGGTATCTGTAGCTGACATGAACATCTACCATGTTGCCTTACCGAAGTTCAGCCCCTTCAGTTCTGATCATCTTTCCTCTCCAAGATACCATCTGTCCACACTTATCTAGTCCAAATGACTGATGTCATTGCTGTAGATCATGGTGACGTGAATGAGGGAAGTCGATGTCCTGCTTGTTTTTGGTGTACAGCTTAATTTCATCCATGAAAAGAAAAGGTGGCTGATTATTGCCGCATTTTTGGAATTTGTACCCATAGCCACTCTTGTTGATGGACTGAGAGGATTCAGGCCCATGCAAAACAGCGGGGGGGCAGCATATCTCCTTGGTATATACGCCACATTTGATGCTTACCTGCGCCACTGGCTTTGAGTTGACCTCCAGAGTTGTCTTCCACAGCCTCATTGAGTTCAGGATGAAGGAAGTCCTCCGGGATTTGTGTGTATGGCATTGAGTCATAGGCTTTCTTGTAATCAATCCGGGCAGTGCATAGGTCGGTGTGTATGTATGTATTTGTGTGTGGAAAGAGAGAGATCTGCAATCTGTTGTTGCTGAGTCGAAAGACAAACTGACAGAAAAACAGGAGCAGTTGTGCTGTTGCACAATAACATAAAAAACTAATTGTTTCAGTTTATTCCCACATGTGTAATATGTAACAGTTAACTGACTGTGGAATTAAATTGCTTTTCAGCTTGTTTTTTCCCTTTCAGTACACCTCCAGATTGTACAAACAATGAAAAACGCCATAACACGACAGTACAATCATACTGAGCTCTGCAATGGCAGCCAGAAAATGTATTTTCATGTTTGTTGTCAGACTGTGGGATGATATGAGGAACAGTATGTGCCCTGAGTCAGATGCAGCCACAGACCAGTAGATCAAACCATCTCAAATCTGTCAGACTTTTCTGTAAAAGTAAGTCATCAAGCAGCTTTTACAGATGACTTCAGTGGCCTATTAAGAAATGCCTGGACAAAAACACCCACATTTAACTTCAACTTTTCTTGGTGGAAGGATGAAAAGGAAACACTCTCTGTTTGAAAACACCTTTTTATATGAAATATTTGTTCAATCTACACTGAGACCAAGATCACCGATGTCAAAAAATTGCATTGAGGAGCTGAATCACTGTTAGTTGTAAATTGTCTTTGTCTCTCAAAAGTGTTTCTCAATATAGAAACACAGATTCAGCATGCTGAAATTAACGTAAGACCGACAAGACAACCTGAAAGGGAGACAAACATAATGCTAAATCAGCTGAAAAGACAGAACAGTGGGACAATTCACTAACAAGCAGTTTTTGAATGCGCCTTGCTGTTGTCTTACAAGAAATCCAGCTCCTTCCGGTCCCATATTGATCCTCTTTAGTGGACGGACAAGTGAAAGAGACAGTCACAGTTGAAATAAGAGGACAGAGGGAGGGAAAGAAGAGAGGAGTTTTATACTTTGTGTGAATACAGATCTGAATACAAAACTAACTGTAGGTAGGGGACATACAAGATGCTACATCTTGACAGTAATAAGAGCACACACACACACCTCATCTCATCATTTTCCCCTAATGGGAACAAGTTGGTTTGCATCCCCGGAGCTGCATATAAAGAATTGCTTTTAGACTGTTAGAAAAAGGAAATAAATAAATATATGTCAGAGAGAGGGGAGTAAACATTCCTTAAAATGTAAGGGTGGGGCATATCTGGTTGCTTCATGTAATTTGTGTGTTTCTAATTATGGGCAAGTTAGCTCAGAGCCAATTAATGTGTACACAATACTCTTGTTTGTATCATAAATAAACATGTTGCTTGTTTTTATAGTGCATCTCCTGAGTCACTTTTCACAACACACAAAGCAGCTTCTATGATACAAGTCTGACAACATTTTTTTTTTTTTTACATGGATGCTTATCCTTCATTGACTAAACTGAAATCACATTACAGGCAATCCAATGAGTCATTTGACCCTCTTCCACAATAGGCATCGAGCTGTAATCTAATGTTATGTAATCTGATATAATTACATCTATTGCTCACTAGACAACACAAAGCCTAAAAAGGATCATATCTCTTCATAAAGACCTAACTCACTCATGAATATATGTGTGTGTGTGTGGGGGGGGGGGGGGGGGGGGTGGGGGGGGGGGGGGGGGGGATACATAAAGTGCTCTAAATATTCTAACATCAAGAAAAAAAATTACACTGTTAGATACACAGTTTATGGAAGCATGGACTGATTTCTTAATACCTTCAATAAGTATTTTGAATATTCATATAGATGAAAAAGAGTATAAACTAATCCAAGATTTTCCTTGCATCCCCTACTTTCACCCTGCATCTTCAAACTTTCATCTCGTGAAAACTAATGGAAAATGCATGCAGAGACTCCAATCCATTTTAATCCTGAAGGCAATTACGATGTGGGGTTTCAGGGTCAGTAGTGCTGTTGATTGATGGGAAGAAAAAGTCACTTTAACAAAGTGCTGTGAACTTCAACCACCTGGCTACAGCCCAAAGGGTGTTGCTTGATGCACATAGAAACCTTAATGCTCTGTTAATGCATTCAGTGAAAGAATACAAAATGCAGAATTAATGATTTCTCCTTTGATAGGGCTTTTATGTCAATATTACTGATGACTTTTGAATTATAAAACAGTTTGCTTAATTGCTTTGGATCATTTGCTCCTTTTGCTGCAGACGAATTTGTCGGCACCACCAGCAGCATGGATGAAACACGTAGACAAGCTGGTGTCACTGGATAGTGACATATTTGCAATGCCTGAAAAGTCAGGTTTGTTTGTGAGGAAAATCATCTGCTTCACTGTTTTCTTCAAGCTCCCTTTTAAGATCCACGATCTGTATCCTAGCAACTGGACTCACTTGCCCCCATCTGTAGAATCACTGGCAGAGAGAAAGGGCGAGAGCACAGAGCCCATCCTGACTACTTTCTCTGTCAACACATGTGGTCAGCGTATGCTTTGAACCACATAGATAACTTTATTTCATGTCAAAAGACATACCTCAGGAATCCTACTTTTACTGAGTGTGAATACAGAGTTAGAAAATAAATTATTTTATACTGCATTATTAGAGGAAGGGAAGTTGTAGAAGGGAATACTGTATTTTTTAAAATCAACTACACTTACATATGTTTATGTATATGTAGTATGTTCATTAACATTTTACTTGCAAAACATACATTTTTGCAAAATTTAATAAAATATTCAAGAAATGTGTCTCATGTCACTAAAATTTTGCCTCATCTCAGATTGTTGTTATGTTTGTCACTAGAACAGAATCCAAGTGCAGATCCCAGATTTGACAAAAAATAAAAATAAAAAATGCGACAACAGTGTTACTGAGATTCTCCTACATGGAAACACCAGGTAAACAGAAGACATCCTCTGAGGGCTTCTACATACTGTACGATTTTGGGTCGTTGCAAACGAAAGATTAGAGTGGTGAAAAAAAAATCATGGGGATATTTTTAGAGTAGAGTGATTTACTTTCACACGTTTACTGTGGGCACATACGGATTATGCAATTTTACATCTGCCCGCAACTCAGCATCAGACATAACCTACAACTTAAAGACGGGTCATCATTGTAGCAAATACAAATTGTGGTCTATACACTTCATGATTTCTGCAGTCATATAGGAGCCCTTACTCTTCTTGTTAAATTAGAACAGGGTTAAAAAAAAAAGTGTGTGTGTGTGTGTGTGTTGGGGGGAGGGTAGAAGCTGCTTATCTGTCAGCTTTGCACACTGGTCCCTTTTCAATAAGGCTGCGTTCAGCATCCCTAAGAAAACTAGTTTCAACTAAATAAACTTGCTTTCAGCCAGGAAATAATGAGTTACCTAGGCTTCTAAAACAGGCATAACTCAACACTTTTATTACCTCCGCCAAGGAGGTAATGTTTTTGCTTCTGTCTGTCTGTCTGTCCGTCTGTCTGTAAGATAACTCAAAAAGTTATGGATGGATTTTGATGAAATTTTCAGGTGTTGTCAGAAATGTGAAAAGGAAGAATTGATTTAATTTTGCGTGTGATGCGGAAGAAATCTGGATTCTGGATCACTTTCAAATTTTTGATAACTTTGCGGTCAATGGGGCCAAAAATTTTGTTTAATAGTTCCATTAAATATTGCCCAAAACTCATGAAATTTGACTCAGGGATTGATAATGGGAACCTCTATCAAATTTCAAAGGCTGATCCGGATCTGATCCAGAAAGCAGATTTTATCTCAAACTGTAAATCGCTATGTGGGGGAACTGTTGCACTTGGCAGAGGTCTGCGCTCTCCTGAGTGCTTTTCTAGTTCAGGGTTAAGTTATCTCGCTTTTTGACACGGAGGGCTCGGCATTTCCTTGAGTTCCAATTTAAAACACTCACAAATAACGCGCTTTCTGAAGGGGGGGTGAAGTTCTTATTGTGTCAAATGAGCAAATCACGTACACAGCTGCACAAGCCACCTGAAAAAGACAAAAAAAAAAAAAAAAAAAAAAGAATTTTCCAAGCCAGAAAAAAAGGTCACAGGATAAACACAGCCAGCATTCTTTACCACAGAGAAGAAGCAAATGAACCAGCACTGGTAAAGTGGAAGCCCAGGGTTTAAATATGCTGGTGGCGATGATGTAGATAAAGAACCAGTGTGGCTGATTAAGCCCAGCCACCAGCCTGCGGTTGCACACCTGGAACTGAGTGACGACTGACAGGGTAATGGCAACACACACACACACACACACACACACACTCAAAGGAGAGGAAACAAGAAGACATGAGAAAGCAGGAGGAGCACTGTCACTTCATGACAAAGATTCCATAAACCAAGGTCTTCCAACATTCTCAGAGCAGAATGATTAACTTGGTTGCAACTTAGAAGCCTTGTATATATTGGTTGTCGACTTTTTGCTTTGGGTTACAGGGTTTGTTAAACACAACACCACACACACAGTGTAAGTACAGTATAGTTCCCTGACAGGTCACTTACTGTTGTAATAAGGCATTCATCTGTTAAGTACAAGACAGGAAAGGTGACATTGGCTATCTCGGACATTTATTCTTACCACAGGGGTTCTTTCTCATATTTTTCCCACATAATTTCCCCTCCAACACCTTGTCGATAGTTAGTCCCTACTGAATATAAGTTGTATATAAGTTATATAAGTTGCTGAAAAATGCTGCATGATTTCTGCAGTCGTATGAGAACATAACATCTCGCACTGTAGGATTTGCATTTGCTCAGTCTTGGATATGATGTCCAGGATGGTGTAAGCAGGGTGTACGATGATGAGTCCTCTTGAATCATAGGCTACTAATGATGCAGTAATGCAGGCAGATGTAAAATTGTATAATCCACATGCACTCACTGTAAACAACACATGAAAATAAGCTGGTCTGTTGTTGTGTTGTTGAAGAAAAGGAAGAGCAACAACACTTCAATGTGCTTAGCTTTTAGCACAAAAACAGGGTGATATCCTGTGATGAATCAAAAAGCACTGCAGGGATACTTTTGATTTTAAAACATTGGGACTTCAAAGCTCTGCACTGTCTGCAATATAAAATTGCCAGGTAAAATCGTTTCATGACAGATAACAAAATTGGAGAACAGAAATTAAAAAAAAATAAAAGGAGAAATGAATGAATGTTTTCCAGGCAGCTTAGTATAATTTGGAGGAAGCATCGTATGGTACAGTTTCTGTGATGGCCTGGTAAATGAATGGTTCCTCCAGGAAATGGGCTTCATCAGGCCATGATGTTCCCCCTGGTGAGAGTCATCAGCTGAGGTGTTGATTTGCCCTTGTTTCCTGACTTCTCCAGATTGGGCATGCAGTGACCTGGCTGCAGCTAACAGTGAAAAAGCAAATGCGGTGTTCCCCTGGGGAATATGAGAAATACAAGAAACAGCAGGCAGCAATTAGGGTTCTTGCAGAGACAAACAAAGGCTATTTGATTGCAGTGTTGGACCACCATGTATTACAATTGCAAAGGGAGGCCCGAGATAGATCGCAAAGTCTGAGCACATGATTTGAGACAAAGAAACTTCAAAATGACTCAAACCCCCAGAAGGCTTTGGAGCGATAAATCACTTTATAACTGGGTAAAGTGATGGAGCTGGGCTCTCATTGGCTTTTAAACCCACAAAACCAACTGGATCCCTGCTGATAAGCAGCAGCTCAGGCCAGACTATGAATATTAGGGTACCCCTTTTTTCTATCTCTCTGCCACCAGTGACCTGTGAGGACCACAGCTCTCATGCTGACTCCAACGCATGGCCTACAGGGGTCCAAGCCCTCAGCCTTCTCTGAACTGTGAAGGTACAGCAACTCTGGCATCTCCACTGTCCCAGTTCCTACTTAGAGTGATGAGCCAAGCGTCTCCATTCCCTGCATTCCACCGTGTCTGAAGAAGCCCTCTTGGTCACCAAGGATCGGGCCCCACACATCTCTCCCAGCCGCGATGCATCAACCGACGTATGGAAACACCAACCCACAGAAAAGGAACCCCGATACATGAATGGCTTCAGGGCCACTTACTGCTGGAACACCAGCTAGCTGTTTCCCCATGGACAGAGTTAGTGCAGATCTCCCCAGACATCACAATGGTGCCGACCGCTTCCAGAGTGATCCACGTAAGAGGCCTTTGTGTCTGGGCGGAGCTTAATCTAGTGTTGTTTTGCAAGTTTCTTTTTCCTTGTATGTCACAAACATTTGAGACCAGACCATCTCTGTTTCCCAGTTCAATGATCGGAGCACGTGACAGCAATGTGAAGCTGTCTTCACATTGGTGCATCTGGAGGGAAACGAGTAGCTGTTGCTGGTGGTCAGAAACCATTAAGCTTTGTTTGATTTTACCCTCTGTTCTCCCTTCTCTTACTAACCACAGACATCTGCAGTCTATCTCGGTCGTAAGGCCATAAGGCTCTGCACCTCTGGATGTGGCACAGTCACACACCTGGGTTGGAAGCCATCTTGTTCCACACAAAAATGTTCACACGCACGTCTAAATTGTCTTAGAAACATTATCCATGTGTAGATATTTTTATTTTATTTCAAGCTCGTTTGCTTATGTTTAGTTTGGTTGGCATCTAGTGTTGTTTGTTCATCTTTAATACTTGTGCTAATACATTGTGATCTATTCTAATGAGATAAGTTGTTTATGGTTGTTTTGCATATGTTTAACATTTACTGGTTGAAAAGGTTTGGACTCATTCCTTCTCTGTTGCTCTATAGCGCCACACCTGGTTGCAGGCTGGCATGCATAGAACAAACATTTTTAAACTAATTGTGCCATTGTGCCAAAAAAAAAAAAAAAATAAAAAAAGTGTAAAAATTACACACATCGATTCGAGGTGCATGTGTCTGTAACATTTATGGCTGCCTCAGAGCGCTTAGAAACAGTAAGTTAACAGTAGCCAAAAGTAAAATTAGTTGAAGCACAGAGTATCTTCTACTTCCTGACTCAATAAAGTTCAAAAATTTTAATTACTGTTTTTGTGTTTAGTCAACTTACCTATTATCCAGAGTTTTGAAGGACTGCTTCGCTATTTACATTCTATGGTCTGCATCCTTAAGCGTTCTTGTGATGTTAGCTGAGGTTCTAACTTTTCTGTGTCTACTAAAAAAGATGTGTATCGCAAATCTGTAAGGGTTGAGGGTTGGGACCCAAATGCGGGAGATGGGGAGGATGGAGAAACCCAACAGAAGCCTTTATTTCAGAACAACAAAGCACTGCCAAGGCAGGAGGGCTTCCAAAAGAACTAAATTAAGCAAGACTACAGGCAAAAACCAGACACAAATGACTACAACAAACAGAGCTGAAGGAGCCAAAAGGAACAGGATGAAAACAGGACTAAACTGAACAGAACAGGAGCAAAGACCAGTGGGATGGAAAACAGGATGAAAACAGGCAAACCAGCAAGGAAGAGGGGAAGAGACAAGACTTGAATAAACCAAGGGACAAATGCGACGCAGGTGTAAACAATCAGGGAGATGAACAAAAGGAAGTAAAACAACTCAACAAGGAAAAGACTTTTAAAGTAAAGCAGGAAGTAAAATTAACAGAAACAGAAAAGAACACAAGGAACACAAGACAAACAGACCAAACCAAGAGAACAAAGAAGAAAGCCCTGAAAATACCCCCCCCCCCCACCCCCCCCCCCCCCCCCCCCCCCCCCCCCCCCCCCCCCCCAAAACTTGGCAAAATCTGGTTGAAAAATAATTAATACAAGGTACCACTTCCAAAAGTAAAAATGCCCCCATCCCCCTGTCCTAATGTTATACAGTTTATTATGAACTGCACTGACTGTGCTCCATGGGTTATATTAAGGAGTTGTCATAATTATAGTGATTTTGGCATTTGAATTCTCAATGTTTTAGACGGATCAAAGAACAGATGCAAGCAGGAAGATAAGAGACACAATTATGGCAGGCAACAAAGCTCTCCTGAGGGAATCAGGATGAACATTTACAATTTAAGCCAGTGGTTCTCAAACTTTTAATACTGCGTAACACCTGAGAAACTGTTCAGCTCTCTGAGTACCACCATGATGACCAATTTTAAAAAATAGCCATATATGCCTTCTCAATTAGCTTTAAATTCACAGGAGAGATGTTTATTCTTTATCGTAGTTATTAATTGTTACCTGAATTTAGTTTGAAACGTATTTATAATGCATTGTATGTTTCCGATTTAATAAAAAAAAAAAGGAAAAATGTGGAAAGTCCTGACATTCCCTTGGCGTACCACCAGAGAGCGCTTGCTAATGTTACCACTGGTGGTACCACCAGTGGTACGCGTACCACAGTTTGCGCACCACTGATTTAAGCATTGTGGTCACGAGTCTACCAAGTCACTCCAAAGTAAACATTTTTATACCATGAGAGTAAATTTTCTTTTTCAGATGACCAAATTCTACTTCTCTTAGTGAGCTTAGGATGCATTTTTCTCTCTACTGCTTGAAGCATACGAGAAGGAAAAAAAATAGAAATTATTCTGATTTCTTATAATAACGTAATCATTATCTGTTTTCAAATGAAGCTTTGAGTCCAACAGAGTGCCATTTCAGGCTTTTTCATTTTAATGTCATCTATTCTTATTAACTTTTACTTCTTTCACATCCTGTTTTATTTTGGTCCATGTATGAGAAAAATAAACTATACTGAGACTTATACTCTGTTTTTGACAGCTGCCACCTGCTTTGTCTGTTCAAGTCAGCTGACATTTTGGCTTCTCACTCCTTCACTTCCCAAACCTTCCTGCAAACCTTATTATTTTTCGAATGGCAGACAGCTGCCACATTTTATTGACAGAGACAATAATTATCATACAACTAATTGGCAATCAGCAACTGAACTTTTGCTTTATTTGCACGCAGGAGTGTTGCTGTGTATATTCCAGTGGTACGCGCTGGTCGCCGAGAACACAGTTACGTGACAAGAGTAATAAAATATTTGATATAAAAACACAAAAATTACACATATCACCCTAGTAATATTACTCTTAGACATGTAAGCCAACAATGATACAGTACATCACAAAATTAAGCCTTCACATATCGTCCTGATCAAAAAATGTAATTTGGGGTAATATAATAGATTAAAATAGTTGTAGCACATACAAATCTATTCCAAAAGTTAAAAAGAATGATTGCAGTTATTCACACACCAACTGATCTCTTAATCCAGCATCACTACACTGCTTTTAATCACTGACAGAAACCCTGACAGGCCACAGGCCAGTGGCCATTCAAGAATGTGTTGCACTTTTAAAAAAAGACTTGACTTCACCCTCCTTTTGGAAACTTTATTCTCCTCAGTTTGATGTTGCAGTTTTCATGAAGCATAGTACCATTCACAGCTTTCAGCGGGTCACTCAACTGCTCTACCGGATCACATTGTATTCTCCACCTTCGATTCTCTGCCCGCTGATGACATCATCAACCAGTTTCAACTCTAACCTCCCGGCAGTAGCAGAAAGTTGAATAATTCACAGAAAATGTCCAAATTAAGAACACAATGAAAGAAGAATATACTTCTAACTGAAAACTTAAATCTCTTCAGATTTATGAAATGTAAATGATTTAAATTACTTCTGGGTCGCAACAAATGTAAGCACAAGCTTTAGTACCCATTACAAACTTTAAAATACAATTTGAGTCACCTACTGATTGGATGGTGCTAAAAATTACTTTTGCATCTGAAGTTTCTGATGTGTGAAATAAACACTGAAGATGTGAAGAACTCTGTACTGCTAAAAACAAGATTCTCTTGCTTACCCGGCTCCTTATTTTACAATGTGATGGACTGTCTCAGACATTGGGGGTGCAACTCTAAATACCTTTATATATGCAAATTCTGAATGATGAATAAAAAACAGATTTACGATAATGTTCATATTTATTTAGGTTTACAAAGGTCCGAAATCTAGAGCTCTCACTGCAGTGGTTTGGAACCAAATGTGAAACGTTGGGGATGAGAATCAGCACCTCAAAATCCGAGGCCATGGTTCTCAGTTGTGAAAGCTTCGAGCACCTTTTTCAGGTTTGAGATTGACAGTTGGATCAGTCTGGTGTCTGCAGTAACACAGACCCCATACCAGTCTGCTGTGGTGAAGGGTGAGCTGAGCCAAAAGGCATAACTACCTGATTATTGGCCAATCCACACATGTTCCTACTCTCACCTCCCCACCTACAGTAATCATGAACTGTTGGTAGTTAGCAAAAGAATGAGATCACAGACACAAGTGACTGGCATTAGTTTCCTCAGCAGAGTTACTCTAAAGGAGATTAAAGCAATTCCACAGAGTTACTTTAATCTCCTTTAGAGATGGAGTGAGATGTTCAGCAATTAGGGACTTGTAGTAGAGTTGCTGCTCCTCCACATTCAGAGGAGAGCCTTGTTAAGGAGGTCTCCTCCAGGTATGTCCAACCAGGAGGAGGCCCTGGGGTGGACTCTGGACATGCTGCATGCTGAAAGGATTATAGATCTCAACTGGCCTGTGAATTTCTCGATATTACCCAGGAAGAGCAAGATGAGGTGGCCAGGAAGAGGGAGGTAGCTTTTCTGCTTCGACTGTTACCCTGCAACCTGAACACAGATAAATGGCAGTGGATGTATGGATGGATTGTACCAACATAATGTTTGGATAAATATATTATTTTGTGTATTGAAGTATCATCCCACACACATGAATACTGTCGCACAGTACCATGAATACTCATTTACATTGTCTTGTCAAGTGATCTAGCAAAATTCAAGTTGAGCCTGATGAATCTCACACCTCAGTTGTTACATTATTTTTGTTAGGTGCCGCCTCAGTGGAATAGCCACACATTCAGTGTCCTGGTGTTGATCTACTTCTGTTGCCCTGATATCAAACCAATTGCCTGCCTCATATTTATAATGGTGACACAGATTTGATGGTAATCATGTCATGTTATAAAATGAGGCTTCACCAAGTGATCTGAAAACATAAAGCTGTTGGTGGTAGTGTTGTATTTAACTATTTATTTATATTTGCAAAGCAATGTTGTGTGGCAGGGCAGCAGTCCTTTTAATTTTTTTTTTTTTAATGAAACAAGGGATTAAGGGACACCCTGTCATGTTTCAGAAATAGAGGACCCAGGTGCAGTAGACCAAGAGACAGGAATATTAAACAATGCCCTTTATTTTAGTTGTAAATGAAAATGCTGCAACAGCAGGATAACCCAAAAATGCAGCCAAATGACAACACCAGAATTGAAAAAACACAGTTCAGACAGAAAGGTGACAGTCTCGCAGGGAGAGAGAAACAGGTGGGGATGATTAAGAGAGACCAGAGCATGAGGGACAAGAAGTCAAGAGGAAACCAAGCACAAGAAAAAATGTTTACAGTAATATAGGAACCGAGCCTTTGACAAAACAAGACCCAGAACAGAGGCCCCATGGAAAAAAAAAAAAAAATCAAGACTAAAACAAAGAAAATACAGCAGATACGATGCATAACCCCCTAAACAATAGCAGAAGTAACAACGAAAAGGCAGAGAAATTATACAAAAAAAAACGCAAGGAACCCAAAACCCAACAGAAGCACCACACGATAACCTCGATTGCCCCTTTCAGTTCCAACAGCTTTCTCTGCCATATTGTGCAGCCCACATTTCTGACTAAATGCCCCCTTCATGCTCCTTTCACCGGCTCAGATACCCCACCGACGTCTCTGTTATCTCTATTGTGAGCTACCATCATGTGACTCTAGGGCAGTGGTTCTTAACGTTGTTAGAGGTACTGAACCGCACCAGTTGCATATGCACATTCACTGAACCCTTCTTTATTGAAAAATAAAACTTTTTTTTGTTCCAAATTCAAGACATAGTTATATGTTTTAGTGGTGCACAAAATGAACTGTGCATCAACTTCACTGTGTTCAAAAAACAAAACCAATACAGTGCATGAACTGCATGAATTACATATCTTGCTTATTACTCCATATTGTACATAGTCGTCCAAACCCTTTCTTTTTTTACTCGACATAGTTAGTTTGGATTAAAATATTAAATAAATCACACGATGTACCATCATGACAGTCATAAGTCAACTACTGAGCGAACCAAATTCCCTGCAGCACCGATTGGCCGAGCAATGTAAAGTGATCACCTGTACCCAGTGATGGCCAAGCGGGGCGTGTCATCATAAATCTTATGATGACACACCATATGAACCGAACCGAACCCCTGAGACTGACTCACCAAACACCTAGGGTTCGATCAAACCCAGGTTAAGAACTACTGGCCTAGGGTGAAAATTAGTTATAAAGCCTGGTCCTGTGGAAGTAATGTCCCATCTTGCTGCTCCATGGTTAATATACACCATTATTCCCATTGGATCAAATTATATCAGGTCTCACTGACTCATCTAAAGGATATATACGAGTTTTCAAAAATCCACTTTGTCTGTGTGCAAAAGACTGACCACAAACATATTGAAAATAGTATTGCAACTTACCAATGCCTGATAAAGTCCTTTTGGTGGGAGTAAAGTTTTCCATGCACAGGATGCTCTATTATGGCAACGACAGTAAGTAGAGTATAAAGGGAGATTCATATTAATCTATATATTTCTTTTAAAACTCAATTGTTACATAGCAGACACAAGGCAAAGTCTGAACTGTCTTTATTAGGTTACCATGTCTGTGATTGTTCATTTGCATATAAGTTTGTAGTGTATGATCTAATGCAAATGCAAATTTAAAAAAAAATGCAGTCTTGTGGGTAACCTGACTGTAATTTAGTTGTTGTAGGGCACAGCAAAGCAAAATGCATGCCAAAAAAGGTAATAAAACTTAAGTGGCCAATAAGTTCTTTGATAGGCCCAGGTTCAAGAATAACTGATATCTTATTATACATTGCATTCAGCGTCTTGGAAGCAGAAGTAATGACCCGGCTGATACCAAATTATGGCTTTTTCTCTGTGCCCACTCATCAATGAAGAGTTTGTCAGGATAGTAAAGCCAAGTTATCAACTAATGGCCAAATTAATGCATAGACACACTACTATAGGATCAGGAATTGCAGTCTCTGGAAAAAAAAAAAAAATCGCACTGCAGGGCTCAAAGTAAAAGAAATTCCAAGCCTGAACTTTTTTATGGGGGTGCAGTGAATCCAACGCATACACATTATTGACAACTTTTTGGCATTGTGCTTGGTAATATACAAGATGACCTACAAGTTAAATGTGAATTTTAGAAAGTAAAGGTTATTAAGTTATACGTGAAAACATGTGAAACTCAGTCAAGCCAATTAATCTGATTCATTTAGCAACTATCCAATTCAGTAAAGGGCAATTTGTACAAAAACATAAATTGCAACTTTTCCATCTTTTTTTTTTTTTTTTTTCCAAATTAAGTAATAGGAAATACATTCCATTGGGCAGCACGGTGGCTTAGTGGTTAGCACTGTGTTTCACAGCTAGAAGGATGGATGGACATTCCATTGGGTCGTCTCCTCTTTAACATATTTGCAGAGACAGTTATTAGATTATTAGATGTTATTACTCTGGATGCATCATCATTAAAAAAGGGAACCATTACATTCAGTATTTTTCCATGTTCCATGCAGGTGGTTGCTTCATCAACATTCAGAGAAAACATCCATCCTTGGAGCTGATCAGACAGACGTTTTTTTGAATCTGGAGTTATGTCATGTGTATAACTGGCATGCTGAGTGGAAACAGGCAATTTTGTAAAGCGTTTTTATCAACCGCTACTTTTTTTTTTTTTTTTTTACACGGATCTACGAGCGGTTGAGTGATTGTTAATAAGTCGTGTTCCACAGTGAACGAGCACACGCGTATTTTCAAGTCGGAAATACGATCGGTCATCGGGCCGCTACGTCTGTTGTGGCTGTTGCTCCGGTAAACGGCTTGCGTGTCTGAGCCCGTGGACAGCTGCTTTATGCTCGGTGTCTCCTTCGTGACGACGAAGAGGGTCACATTTATTTATTTATTTATTTTGCTGCTAGTTGTATAGACCAGCTTCTTGGAGCATAACACACAAAATCAGGTACCAGGCTTCCTTAGCTTCCTGGCACCAGCTTCCAAACGGCTCTCTATCCCCGCCCTTTTTTCCTCCATCCATGCCCAGCCCCACTTGAATTTTGCCTCCATTCTTCTGATTGTGGGAGAAAAAACCGCCGGTTCGCCTTGCCTGTGTTCAAGACCACTCAGAGAAAATGTGTTTCTGTGTGTGTGTGTGTGTGTGTGTGTGTGTAGGTGTGCAGGGGTGTGTGTGTATGTGTTTTTTTTTTTTTTTCAAACGCCGGAGATCCGGCACAGTGCCTGAATACTTTAAGCCCTGACACTGTCCTGCAGGTGGAACAGTGTAGTTAATTTGCATGGTGTTGAAATATTATTTTTCACTGAAATGGTTACACTGTTAGCGTTTGGCCACCACTCAGTGTCATTAACTGGGTGTACTCAAGTCAATGACTATCCTCACCTTGTGCAAGGAGTGTGGAGTATTTTTTTTTTCCATTATGATTTGTATAAATTGTTGGATTCCCTGTTAGATGTCCTGAGACACTGGAACAACTGATGCCACTGTGGTCCATGAGAGGACTGGGATGAAGCTGAATGACTTTCTCTGGCTGGTCATGAAGCCTGTTCAGCTGAAGCCTTATACCTTTTTGCTGTGATTTGTTATGAAACAGACACCGTTTTATTTCTCATTATTTTTATACCTTTTTAAAATGTATAAGTTGGATGAGTGCCACATAGTCAGGATGGTAAGAAATATTAAAGATGGCCTGTTTTGGATGTCTTCCTAACTGTTTTGGCAAACACTAAGATGGCTCAGGGGAAAGCAGTGTTCTCTCCAAACTTCACTCAGAAAACCAGCCATCATTGACTGAAAATGTTTTTTGAAAAGCTTTTTTTTTTTTCCCCTCTCTTTTTTCTCCAACATTTTATTGAACCAAATTCTTCCTCTGGGCTCTGTACTGCAAAATATAAGCTTCAATATGTGGCAGAATGAAGGTGCCGGTAGTACCCCACTGGCCATAGAACCTTTTCTTGTCAACAACATTTTCCCTGCATTTCTTGAAAAGAGTTTTAAGGGCAGAAAAAAAAAAGAATCCAGTGTTAAAATATATAAATATAAAAAAAAAGAGTTGAATGCTTTGGTCTGACTGCTCCTATTGTGTTTCAGCTTCCACTCTGCAAATGCAAATGGACTTCCTTTGGAGAGTCTTTGATGACGGGGCTCTAAAGCCTCTGCACAACAAAGAGCTTACAGTTGTTCACATTTTCTGAACAAATCCACACATACATCAAACTTTCCTACTGCAGCTTTAAATTGTAATTTAAAAGTATTTAGTCTTGCTCTTTGTTCTTCCTGAACCACCATGCCATGTTGACTATGCATGAAAACGTTACAAAATGTATTCTGCATCCACACTGAAAATGTGACAAATAAAGTGCAGCAAAGTTCTTTAAAGGTTCATTGTGACTTTGACTATTTTTCACTTGCAGGTATGATTGTGAAGTGTGAATTCAGAGGATATGGAGGACTGAGGGAAAATAAAGTATTTTCAGCTGTTGAAGTCTTAGGTTTTTGGCCAAAGGGGAAGCATCTCTGAGAAATAGAGGAGAAGATGCTCTGATCCTCAAAGGATGTTATCTGCCAGCCCACTAACTGCCTCCAGGAGAGGGGTGCCAGGAAGAGGAGTTAGCTGACATCCTGCGATGTGGTCTTTGAACAGAGTGAATGAAAACACAAACTACTCAAAAGCAACTGTAACATCGAAATTATAATATCTCTTATTTTGTAGATTCATCATTAAAGTGTGTGTGATTGATCATTAAAGATTAGTCTCTTCTTGTTTTTAGTGTTTATGATGCTCTAGGTATATGAATGACTAGAACTAACTGAGTTACTGATGGAACAAGGCAGCTACAGTGATGTGAAATGCACCTTCTTTAGGCTGACTATAGACCAAATGATTTTCAAATGTTAATCGATTTTCAAAAACATGCTATAAGCCTTTGGTCTAGGAATATTCTGGAATAAAATCAACCCTAGATACTGTATATTACTAAATGGTAATGAGAGTAAATTCTTGTTGGGAATCAAAACGGTGGGAATCAAAGCAATTTTGAATTAGAACAGAACCTATGTATATTTGGAGCATATGCAGAATATACATTTGAAAATACCTGACTTTTGGGTATGTAGTGATGTCAGCTTTTTTAGGCCTCAAAATGACTCAAAATGTCATTCCACATAAGTGATTATGTGAAGTGGTCACTACATATGAAACCAAGGTCATTTTAACTTGGTATGTATACAAAAAGCTCTGTTTGTACAACAATGTCCTTCCAGTTTGTTGCTACATTGCCATAAGTCTGCACAGCTTGATTACTGATAAATGCAAAAAGAGGAGAGTTCATGGTCTCTGCTGACAGAACAGGCAAGCTTTGGAAGAAAAAGCCATGAATTCTCTTCCTTTTGTATCTATTGACAGTACTTTGGGCACTAATGGTAGCTGACTTGTACAGACTTACGCTGGATTCACAAAGCAGCAACACACAGGGGATGGTGTTTCTGATGTTTTCTCGTCTTACCAAAAACAACCAATCAAATTCCTTCCTGCTCACAACACAAATAGGCCATGTGCTTTGAATTAGTCCCACCTCCGTGTACAATTTCACTGGGGAGCTCTAGCTGCGTAGCTGCAACTCAGTTGGTTGACAAATGCACTGAAATTAGAAAAGCTGAAAATCCCCCAACATTTGGTGGAGGCAACGCTATCGATGCAATGCATGGAACCTGAGCAATTCAACCAGACTGTGAGACCCCTCACCTGATGCTTGTAACGATTTTACAGTGGCGATTCTATTCTATCTGATATTTGGTTCGGGTTCTGTGGTGTTGAGTTATTTTCTATTCACTGCTATGTTTGCAAGCTGTAATGGTATACATCCCTCTGGTGAAGCTAAGTAGTTGACTTGCTTTTATTGACGACAAGGATATTCCGCAAAATCGTTTGTATGCAACCATGTTTAATATTTATGACTTGAGATTAGGGATGCTCTGAATTGATTGGAAATGGCAAAATACTCCTATTTATACCACACACTTAATTTGGACAATTACCTGCTTGTGGTAAACTTCAGATTGGGCCAGGCTCCCTCAACTGTTGTGGTGGGGAATCACATTTAAAATTCCCCTAAAATCCAGCCTCAATGGGGATTCTGAATTCCAGTCTGGCTTTCTGAGAAAGCACCTGTACACTATATTATCCTTTTATGGGGTGGCCAAAGAGAGTCGAGTCCAGCCATCCAGAAAACCCATGTTCGTTTTCTCTTTTGCCAAATACTTTATGCACTTTTGATGGTTTAAACTTCAGTTTTGTTCTCACTTGGTGTCTAATTTTGTCTTCATACGCATCTTTTTTTTCCAGATTGAGAGCTGACAATCCTGATCTTTCTGCAAAAAGCACAAAAGTGTTGCAGATATGTAAAAAGTGAAACAAATCTTTAGAGTCATGCTAGATGTGATGTCATTATCACTGTCACAACCCCATTCAGACAGCACATTTATAGTGACAGTCCTTTTCAGTAAATGTTTGTACTTATACAATGTTAAAATTACCTTGGCTCATCTGTTGGGACCCTGTCCACACTATTAGTTAAGTGAAATTACATTTTTCAGCCTTGTCAGAGGCTTAAAAAAAAAAAAAAAAAAAGCAATTTATTCTGACGTCGCTACATGCCCTCTGGGGCAAACGTGTTGGCAAGCACCGTTGTTGTGTTTAGCAACCTGGAGGAGTGACTGACTGAAAAAAAGCAATCATTGACCAGAAACATTAGGGACTTGTTCCTGTTTATTGCAAAGGTAGAAGAAAGGGACCATCTTTAGGACACCTGAAAGCCCAAAATGGAGAAGGAATATTGTGCTTTCATGGGATCACTGTGAATGCACAGCTGGAGAGTGGAAGCAGAGAGAAGAGAGGATCTCCAGTGCATCTTTATATCGCTACTGTTGCATGAACGTGGCTTGTGAGACAAGGCTAAATCACTGCAGGTGTTTTACCTGCTGTGAGTGAGTCATAAGTGGCAAAAGGAAACATTTTCTGCACCATCAAAGATCTCGCTAAGCCTTGGTCCGAGTACCTCACAGTAAAGAATAGGCAGCATGTTAAGTAAGGAAGAACCCATCAGGAAGAGAATGCTACTTAACTGTTTAAAACTGTTTTACATCAAAATAGGGAACATGCTCAGCACAAAAGGCAGTGTTTTCCGTTCTTCTCCTTAACAGAAAGAGAGTAGGGGAGAGGGAGGAAAGCTCTGCATAAAGGGTCCCAGCAGGCATACACAACTATAAAGAAGAATGAGTTAGCCAGCTGAGCTGACTCAACCTGTTTGACTTTTCTTTGGGGCACATTCAGCTCTGGGCAGGCAAAAGGTCCATGGGCTTGACCCACATTGATCTGGAAATTCAGTAGCGAACTGCTGGCCAACTCTTAAATATTTGGTTTTAATTACTGCCACAACCTTTACTCTGGCAGCTTATTGTGGAAGCATAATCCCCAAGGGGCTGCAAGGCAAGGGCATCACACCATTATTCAACCATAGAAGGGATGGCAGCTATTCCCATACTCAAGCATTTCTTTTTTATCTCAGAAATGGGACGCGGCCACAGCAGATTATTCAGTATAGGCTGCCTCTGACAAAGAGCAGTCAAAAATCGTGAGATGAGAGAAACTCTATAACTCTTAATTATACAGCAGCTAAGTTTGACTGAGCAGTGCGCAGCTTATCTCTCAGGTGGGGTTGGTGGATTTTGAACTTCTCATTTGATTACTTGCCCTGTTCACCTGCCTGCCTCAACAGCCTACAGCTGCACTGATGAATGTGTGCACTGTTTCTTTCACACATATGATGATCCTTTAATTTTGCCTCAATTGTCCATGGTACAAAAGTGCAGAGGAGAAAAATCCCAACACAGATCAGTCGCCTAAGAGTAACATCCTGCCTCTTTTTAGCAAGGTCCTGGCAGGGACTTTATAGGATACTTTTTTTTTTTTTCCTGGCATTATCTGTCCATTACTATCATTGAGGTTAAAAAGGCAGATCCATTCTGAGTTCATTTTGTATGTCTTGAACAGAAGATTTGTTGTGTTTGCTGCATCATCCCCTGACTTAAAAGAAATGTTTTATAGCTTGCCCAGGGATAACTTGCCTTCAGCACACATTTTTCAAAACTTCCAGTGGGACATAACAGATTTCTTGGCACAGGTAGATACAGCATGTTAGGTACTAAAATATTTCTAAGGCTCCCCTTACTCACTCATTAGTACTCATGCGTGCAACTTTGGGAGACTGATGCAGAGCTAAATTTATGGTGATATTTTAAACAAACTTATATTTGTGTTTGTGGTATTGCTTTCACAGCATCACCCATTAACACCCTCTCCCTTTTTGAAAAAATCATTATCTCCCTTGGCGTGTGACTAAGAAAGCTTAAAAGGATAGGAGAGTGAAATGTATGTTTTTTGCATACTGGCATTTAATCACAACAATCCAATAACTGGGCAATATCACGTGTACCTTTCAACGTATTTCTATGCATGCAACCACAAAGATGCCTCTATGCCACCAACTGTGCAGAGACAAAAAGCTTTCTGATGGATATAGCTCTTGTTTTTTTGTTGCCTCTCTCAAAAACCAGTGTGTACCACTCTCACAACATCGATCCTCACAAATCATTCTTCAAGGTAAGCCTTGAGTATGGGAAGTGAGTTTGCTAAAGGGGTAAATATCGTATATACCTGTGATCCTATCACTTCATGATTAAAAATGTCACTGAGGCCCTGGAGGTGACAGATTGCAGGGCTGTTTGCATCCCTGGGTATTTTTGGTGCAGGGACAGGTGCAGTGTGCCTGGGAGGCTTGGAGGGAGGATTCTGGAAAGGAGGGAGGAAAAAAAAAAGGAAAACAGGGAAGGGGAGAAGTGGGAGCAAGAGCTGCTCATCAGTGGCCTGTGGCTAGTGTACATCATCCAGTACCTGGGCCAGGTTCCAGCTCATCTGTGTCAGGCAGAGAGGCCTGCTACTCTCAGCATGATTGTAAAAGGCCCTTTGAAAACAGGTTTGTAAGATGCAGCAAACAACACCAATCACTTCCAGAACTACTACAGGTTAGGCATGTAGTAGTGTGGAGAATCAGGTGGACTCAACTTCAACACTTCTTAGGTCTGAGGTCCCGTCCAACACCGACCCTTCTGTTCCCAATGCTTACTTGACTCTGACATACCATTCAAGGGGCAGCATGGCCTCTTAGCTTGTCCAAGACCGTTCCAGGCCTTCTTTGATCACAATTTAGATCAAGAGTTTAGACAGATGGAGATAGATAAAGCATTTTATATTTTTGTACATTTCCAACAACTGCACCTTTTTTTTTGATACGTAGATGCCTACTGAGCTGGACCTTCTTAAAGATCTTCCACTATCCTTTCCTTTTCTTTAAAATCACTACTCTAAATGGGTATGAGTGAGTTTTTTGCTGTGTCTGAGAAAGGCTAGCAGAAGTTGGATTTGTGTTCGGACTTTGTAATTAAGATATCCACCACCCACGGTGTTTGCCCTTTTCATAGACAGCTCTCTGAGGTCTAACACATAGACATAATGAAATGCCATGGTGACTGGTGTAGTGCCACTGTCCAACGCCTGTGGTCACAAAAAACAGCAAAATCATCAGGGGCCACACTGGCACAGACAATCCCTCTGACATCTCATCCTCACATATGGACAAAAGTGGCTCGGCTGATGACAGGACCCCCCGCCTGTGCAGTCTGAGGCCATGTGCTTGTGGATATCTTGGGGAAATCCATCTCATAGATGTGAGCAGATGAGCAATGGAACATAGTAATCCTTGATTACATCTATGGACGTTGCTTTATATACTGCAATTAAGGGCCCTAGATGGAAATGTGTTAAAATGTCACTCTGTGCTAAGAATTACTTTTTTCAAGATTGATGTCCTAAACATATGTCAGATTTTCAAAGAAACTAAAAATGCACATTCATAATTCATGTGCAACATAATTTAAATATCAAGTGAGAACTTGAACACTTTGCAGTAATGTTATGACTTTCTAGTGGCAGAGGAGGATTTTTGCTCTTGTGAAATATTAGAAACTGTTTTCATTAATGATATTAGCTACTCCACAGTAGGTATACAATGCAACAAAAAAATGCACCTTTCATCACCATCAGGGAAGTAAAGTGTAATTTACTAAATGCCCTATTTCCTGTACCTTTTTTATGACAAATTCAAACCTTTTCAGCGTAGGTGATAGAAGCATTTTTAAATAATATTCAGCCTAAAATTGCCAATAAACCTAACATACATGTTTTTGGATTGTGGGGGGAAGCTGGAATACCCTGAGAAAACCGGCGCAAGCATGGAGGGAACATGCAAACTTCAAACAGAAAGGTCACTGCCAGGGTTGGAACCAGGAACCCACTTCCTGTTGCTAACTACTAAGCCACTGTGCATTTCTGCTGAAATGTTGGACATTTAACATGTCATCAGAGGTTATTGTCTCACTTTTTTTTAAAGCCTGCACCCAGTAGTCAGTAATTTTGTAATTTTCTTACTACTGGGTTTAATGCACACTAGCAAGCTGGATGTAGCGCCTTTAAATAGACACAGGTTAAACATGGCAGACTGGATCTGAGCTGAAATATTGTTTTTTGGTCTCATCTGTGCTCCCGACATTTATCAAGATCATTTTCATTGTTCTTTTTTAGGGGTTCTCCTTGCAATATTTTGAAAAACAGCAACTCCATCCATAGAGATTGACATAATGCAGTGTCTTAGAGGCTGTCTAATGTTTTGATAACCTCTATGCCAAACCTGAAGAGCTTCCTTTTGTTCTTTTAGAGCTAGTTGTGCTCTGTTCTCTCCATAAGGTAACTTCAGTATTCACTGGTTCTGCAATGGATGTTATATACCTGCTGATGACTGCTGCAATGCTGTTTCCACTTGTTTTTAATTGGTCACATCAATCATTTTCCATCTTCATAACGTCTGAAAATCAGATTTTCTATTTTCTCTTGCATTTTTTTTTCTATCAAGCCGCGATGCAGACATCCATGTGTATAAATAAAAATCTTTATGCAATCAAACTTAATGGAGGTCACGTGTCTTTGATTTATTTAATATTTTGTAAATGATCACAAATTTTCTAAGCAGTACATCACTGATCAAAAGCGTATTTGCCTTTGTTACTTATTTAGTGGCTGTATATTCACTGTACAATGTCAGTGTGGGACTAATTTAAAACAAATAAGGGTGTGTGAGTAGGTGTATCTAATTTGTTTTATATAAACTATGATTTTTGCTGTTCATAAGATGAAACTGTTTGCTTGTCAACTTGAAAATAATGAAATTACTGAGTAGGTAATACAATTTTCAGTCACTTGGAATTT
Source organism: Hirundichthys speculiger (assembly GCA_018398805.1). Taxonomy (NCBI): domain Eukaryota; kingdom Metazoa; phylum Chordata; class Actinopteri; order Beloniformes; family Exocoetidae; genus Hirundichthys; species Hirundichthys speculiger. Next base: position 793,423 of record JAGFBZ010000961.1, on the reverse strand, counting down.
AAACAGCATTGCATGGGGCTATGCTAAAGTCTGTTGTATAAGGCAGGATTGTATATTTTCTTAGTGAAAGTAGTCCCACATGGAAAACATCAAGCAGGAAGACATGAGAAAAGAAGTATAAAAGCACTGGAAAAACATAGTGATATGAACAGCAGGTGGCAGGGATAGAGGCAAGTACACACAGCACAACAACACTTCCATAAAAAGAGAAGCTGGGTAAAAGGAGTGCCATCAGAGCAGCTGAAATGATTGAAACTAAATTAATGACCAGCCTAAGATTGATTAGCTCATTACAGAGGATGTATCTGGCACGGCTTCTCTATCGTGCAGAGCTGTCAATCTATGACAAGGCCACTCCTTTTCTGAGGCATCTCCACAGAGGGCTCACAGGCTTTTGTTACTGTCAGCAAGCCCTCACAAAAGCAGACACTCTCCTTTCATAGTCATTAGCTGGCTCTGATTTGATGAACTCATCAAAGGTATTGTAATGAGACAGAGATGTGAGGAATGTTTCCTGCTCTTCTCCCACATAGGCAACATAATTTGAACTTAGCCCATAATGGAATCAGAATTAATTGTAAGCATTTATTTCAAAATGAAAGTGTGGCAGGATTACGACTGAAGATGGTCTCAACAGCTGTGAATGTTTGGATGTGGCTTCCTGGGTTTGAGCCAAGCTGACAGATATGTCAGTTGTTCTGTGCTGCGCACACACAAACACACACATGCGCACACAAAGACAGTTCTTCACACACAAAATACCAGCCTAAGTAGAAGCACTCGCTCTGTGCCCACACTCCCGCTACACTTATATCCATATACAAACTGTACAGTACCATACAATTTGGTACAACGTAGAGGAGAAGAACAATTTTATTTCAAAGTTGCCATTTGCTCCCTGAGAAGAAATTGATGAGAATCATGGGAAAAGTACACTAAGCTTAGATTTACATCAATAGGTGTTAACAGGATTGTTGATATGATTAATGAACATATCCCACTTTGAAACAACAGACTATTTCAAAACAGGAATTGTAGTATAATGTAGAGAGTTTTGATGGGAAAAAAAGTTTTAAAACTAATCATAGATTCAGAAATTACACATTTGAATGTGCTGTTACTGTATTCTGTTCTCTGTAAAGATATGCAACATGAGGGCTGCACACTCTTGAAAGCAGAAAAAGAAGTTGGGCAGAAAATGTAATTAAGTACTTGGAACATCATTTTGCTTATGAACTGCGATGTAGAGAAGAAACATCCAAATGTTTTTCTCTCTTTTTTTTCATGAGCTAAAAAAGATTCATACCACCCTATCATCTGTATGCTGAGTACGAAATTACAAAAAGCTGCATTAGTGTCGGCAGATTCAGTCTGTTCAGACTGAGGCTGCAACTGTAGCGTCCTAAAACCATTTCAGGCCGACTGATACATCTTTGCATGTACATCTTCCTTTTTCCATTAATACAAAACAGTTAGCATATACATACATATGACAAACACTCCTGGAAACTAGAAACATGCACTGCTCTTAAATTTCCTCATATTGTTAATATTATTAATGATAATAAGTGTATAATACAGTCTGTTTATATTTTATTTCTATGAGTTACTTGTGTACTTGTGCCCCCTACTTGAAGCCTTTCAAACAAAAGTTCTTGTTGCATCACCATAAAAAAGAACTAAAGGAAGAAAGAACTGTGGAAACTAATACTTTGCTGTAAACATAAATGTCACTTAATGGAACTTCTGTGAAAAAACACTGCATTTGAGTATGAACGTTAATAAACCCTCATAGTCACGCAGCCACCCACTAAACCAATTCCATAACACTATGATAGTAGTTTTATGGAAGCAAAGGAAATAAAATGCTGTTAGCCTTTGTGTTGCAATAAGATATGCAATATAACACACCACTGCTTGTGGTGATGCAGCCCACATACAAGAAAACTTTAAAAGAGGAGATGCATTCATGTACTTTTTTAATGTTTTGATAACTAGGTGTTCTCATACATAATTATGCAAACTCATGAAAATGCACATGGATATGATCAGATGTTTATAGGAATGAGAGAATGTTGCATGTAACCCAATTGTGTTTGCTTAGTGTTTAGGGATCAGAATTTATAATGCATCACACCCCTGCACTGTAACTAAACCTGTATCTGTATCAACATGACAGGGAGCCATTTGGGAATCAGCAGAGGATATCTATTGTGTCAGGCTGTTACAGTCTGAAAAGAATGGAGCCTGACTCAATGAATAGGTTTTCATATTCATAATTGGCCATGCCTTGTGTCTCTGTGTAGTTTTCTTTCTAGGCTTATCACAGCAAAACAGAGTGATAATCGTTTGTTATCTCAATCCCCAAAACTCTCATTTCAACAGAGGTTATTAGAGAGTGAAATAGTTAGCCATACCCCTGCTCTATATTCTATGCACACAGACCCTCTCAGACAGAGGATGAAATAAGAGGCTTCGCATCTATTTAATAACTTAATTTATCCACGAGGAAAAAACATATGTCTCCACTTACCTTTTCATCTAAAAACCTATGTTCACTTCATGTATTTTTTTTTTCTTTTTTAGAAACTGTAAAAACTTAGAGAAATTAATTTGAATTGTTTCTTTTAATCCCTTAAAGCTGATACATCACCCAGTGTCCTTTTGTGGCGGCGTGGATTTAGAAGTGTGTTTGTTGAGTCCAGCTGTTCCCAGATTTATGTTGCTCTGCCAAGATGCCTTGACATCTGCCAGACACAATTGTGCCCGGCTGTCTCGAAAGGTGGCAACAATGTGATTTGCAAGAAATGTGTTTGCCGGCGGTGTGGTGGAAGAAAATTCTGTATCCAGCAATCAGATGCAACATCTTTAAGTCATATTTATTCTGCTGCCAATCGAGGGAAAAACGGGGGCGCACCTCCAGCTTGTTGTAACTCAGTTTTTATTATTCCCTCATTGGACAACATTTTGCATTGGTGACATCCAAATTCAGACTCGCCACTTCAGTTCATGCTTTTGGATCCGATCTTTCATTTAAGAGTGATGAAGAGTTGCTAAACAGTTGAATCATACAGTCTTCACAAAGTATTTAGAGAATATGAATGAGAGGGAGTGACTGTCATCTCGTAGTCATGATCACACACATTATTTAACTGCCTCTTCTCTGTTTTAACACTGCAGTCCAAACTTTAGGCTGCCACTGTTTACCTCCTGTATGTCTCTGTCCAACTAAGTACTACCTGATCTCACACCTCTGTTTGTCTTCCACAGAATTTTCTTTCCTCCTTCCATCTCTCTATATCTTTTGTATGAGTTCTGTAATGCATGTTTGTGTGTGTGTGTGTGTGTGTGTGTGGGCTGGTGTCCCAGTCATCCCAAATGACCTTGCAGCCTCGTTATTTTTTTTTCTGCCAGGGCACTTCAAAGCAAGCTGTGGGATGGTAGAACTGGAATGACGAAGTGGTGTCTGATCTCACACTGATTTCTGTTCAGTCTGAAACTTGCATGCATGCTTCTTGTTTGTGCTAATATAGTCAACATAATTACAAGGGTAGGAAGAAGAGAGCCTTTAAAGTCGTCCTCAAAAAAAAGGGCGCTGTGTTTCCAGTGATGTAAATAATTCAGAACATCTTGCGATACATTTGCTAATGTCATTCTGAAGTAGTTCAGTGGGCTTCCCTGTGTTTTCCCCACTATGACTCAGACAGGCTCTTAAAATGAAGCCACAAGTATGATCCAGTTTGAAATATTTGGTTCTCTTTTGAAATTGACTGCGTTATGAACGTTGGATGAGACTGGGGGCAGATTTTAGTAACATGATTAATGGCTCAGAGGGTGCTTCTGGTCTTGATTGGTGTAAAAGATGTAGGAAGATTCCTCATTTAGCAGATAGTCATTTGTGGCCCTTAATACTGCCTCTTTGGCATTTCCCTTGGCATCCAGCAGCAAGAATTTTATGAGGTGAGGTTTTTATTCTGCAGCAACACCAGAGATAAAACTTGCTGTGCAGCATCACCAACCCACACCCCCACATCTTCTTTCACACATATTTCCTTTGCTCACTCTATCTGCCTCCCTGTTACCTCCCCTCTCATTCTGACAGACCTGACATGGAAGTCTTCAGCACCACTTCTGTGCACTGGCTGCTTGTAGGCTGTGTTGCTGAGTGCCTGGCACAACACAGCACCTCTGCCTCATAAGATAACACCATTTGAATTGAACACCTCAGCCCCCATAGAGTTACACTAGATATTACCATCACATGGGCAGCAGCACTGACACCAGTTAAGTATGATGTCTAATGCAAATCAAATACTTGTATAAGGGTTTCTTGGATGTGTTTTCATTTTATATTACATAATTACTATAACATTTCATCATTCATGATTGCCATTGTTCTAATTGTTATTTATTTGTCATCCTTAGGGCACCACTTCAGTAAGGAGGGACAGATAAATAAACTTCAAGATTGAAAGTGGGAGAAACAAGAGCAACTAGATAGAAACTAATCAATTGGGATGCTATGCTAAACCTTCACATTTATTTGATGTATATTCAGATTTCATTGGTGTTGAGCTGGTTTCTAAACGTCAACTGAAGCTCTTTAGCAGAATTAAAAAGTGTCCTGTAGCTCAGGCATGGAGCTCTCATGGCTCAGCCAAGGGGGAATAGAAATGGCAAGGAAGAAGAAGCATAAAACTTTGGCGGGCAGACTGAGAGAGTGGACAAGTGTAAAGCATATGAAACAGTGCTACAATTCAACCAACAGGGGGAATGTAGTACATTTAGTCAATATCATCTAATGACTGTAAAACAACGCACTGTGAGTGGTTGTATCTATTTATTGAACTTCTGTCAGTCATTCAACATCGATTAAGTGCTTTCACTTTAGCCAAAATTTGTAAGACATCAGCATTTAGTACAGCTGCCTGATATGCTTACTTGATGTGAGCATGGTTTGATCTGAGATGTTGTCGTGAAAATAATCAATTTAGTATTTGCTGGATAATTTAATCTGAAACTGTGCACATAATCTTCCTGGTAACAGGTTGTGAGTTCATCATAACTGGTGATCTAGCCAGGTTAAGTCACCTATTGTGTCACTGAAAATGCTGCATTTAAACTTGATAAACCTCACTAGCCTGCTTCTCTCACTTCATAGCATACCCTTCGGTTTTATCTGTGCTTAGTTTGTCCTTTCTTCCTGCCTTAACCTCTTAATGTGTCCCTTGGTTATTCCCAGCTGTGCTTCTTTTATGCCACCGATTTCGCTCCCAGTCTCTATATACACACGTGGACAAAATTGTTGGTACCCCTCAGTTAAAGAAGGAAAAACCCACAATTCTCACTGAAATCACTTGAAACTTACAAAAGTAACAATAAATAAAAATTTATTGAAAATCAAATAATCAAAATCAGCCATCACTTTTGAATTGTTGATTAACATAATTATTTAAAAAAACAAACTAATGAAACAGGGCTCGACAAAAATGATGGTACCTCTATAAAAGATTGAAAACTATTTGACCAGAGTGACATGATTAACTCAGGTGTGTCCTTTAATTGACATCACAGGTGTTTCCAAACTCATAATCAGTCAGTCTGCCTATTCAAAGGCAGACAAGTAGTCACTTTGCTGTTTGGTGAAAAGGTGTGTACCACACTGAACATGGACAACAGAAAGCGAAGGAGAGAATTGTTCCAGGACATACGAAAAAAATTATAGACAAACATCTTAAAGGTAAAGGCTATAAGACCATCTCTAAACAGCTTGAAGTTCCCGTGACAGTGGCTCATATTATTCAGAAGTTCAAGACCCACGGGACAGTAGCCAACCTCCCTGGACGTGGCCGCAAGAGGAAAATTGATGACAAATTGAAGAGACGGATCGTTCGAATTGTATCCAAAGAGCCCAGAACAACCTCCAAAGAAATTAAGGTGAACTCCAAGGCCAAGGTACATCAGTGTCAGATCGCACCATTCGTCGTTGTTTGAGCCAAAGTGGACTTCATGGGAGACGACACCACTGCTGAAAAAAATCATAAAAAAGCGAGACTGGAATTTGCAAAAATGCATGTTGACAAGCCACAAAGCTTCTGGGAGAATGTCCTTTGGACAGATGAGACCAAACTGGAGCTTTTTGGTAAGGCACATCAACTCTATGTTCATAGACTCAAAAACCAAGCATATGAAGAAAAGAACACTGTCCCTACGGTGAAACATGGAGGAGGCTCAGTAATGTTTTGGGGCTGCTTTGCTGCATCTGGCACAGGGTGTCTTGAATGTGTGCAAGGTAAAATGAAATCTGAAGACTATCAAGGCATTCTGGAGAGAAATGTGCTGCCTAGTGTCAGAAAGCTTGGTCTCAGTCGCAGGTCATGGGTCTTCCAACAGGACAACGATCCAAAACACACAGCCAAAAACACCCAAGAATGGCTGAGAGAAAAGCGTTGGACTATTCTAAAGTGGCCTTCCATGAGCCCAGATCTGAATCCTATTGAACATCTGTGGAAGGAGCTGAAACATGCCATTTGGAGAAGACACCCATCAAACCTGAGACAACTGGAGCAGTTTGCTCATGAGGAGTGGGCCAAAATACCTGTTGACAGCTGCAGAATGCTCATTGACAAATACAGAAATCGTTTAATTGCAGTGATTGCCTCAAAAGGTTGTGCAACAAAATATTAAGTTATGGGTACCATCATTTTTGTCCAGCCCTATTTCATTAGTTTGTTTTTTTAAATAATTATGTTAATCAACAATTCAAAAGTGATGGCTGATTTTGATTATTTGATTTTCAATAAATTTTTATTTATTGTTACTTTTGTAAGTTTCAAGTGATTTCAGTGAGAATTGTGGGTTTTTCCTTCTTTAACTGAGGGGTACCAACAATTTTGTGCCGTTGTGTATACATATGGGCTTTTTTCAAAACTTCATATACACCTATCAGCCATAACATTTTGACCAAACATTGTAGTATTAAATTCCAGACATCCTTGGATGCACAGGTCCTTGTTCCTAAAAGGCTCAACTAGTCTGCCTGAGACAGCAGTCTATAGGGGGTGTTAATCAAAATGTTCTGCTTTGTGTCCAAGAAATAACCACTGGACTTTATAAGGATAGACTAATTAAAGGAACATTCAGGAGTTAAATCAACCCTAGGCCTACCTTCATTAGGGACCAAAACAATATCAATAGAGGCAGTTTTGTGTTTGTGTTTGCAGAAAAATGCCAATTAATGAGCACTAGGGGGCAATCAGCATGCGGTACGTCAAGATAAATTGCTGTTCTAAGCCTCTAACAAGACTCAAAAATGAAATTCCAGCGAACTGATAGTGTCAATAGGTTCCCTACAGACAAATCAAGGTAATTCTAACTTTTTAAGTATACAGAAAGTGTTTAAAAAGGACTGCCTGTACAGGCAGTGTCTTGCCTGACATCTCCCTCTGGTTGCCAACACTTTGAATCTGGTACAAAGATGGGCTTTGTAGGTTGTGGGTTTGAGTCTCTGTTACCCTGAGATGCCATTGGGTACCATTAAATTGGTATGCATTATAATTGCTTTTACAATGACTCAAAGAATTGCTTGTATGTGTCTACGTCTTTTGGTGAATTAATCTGATTTTGAGTCTGATCTAGATACAACACTTGCCAAGCCATTACACAGTACATTTTGAAGTTATGGTTATGGTCATTTGGCTTTCTGTTGTGCTTCGCAGGCTATACAGGTTTATATACATATTTGCTGTCACTGGGTATCCTGCTTTGGCAGCACTTTTGGTTCAATAAAGGACATTATGTTTACACATTCATTCTTGGTCTCCTGCATCTTTGGTCCTTCAGCACACCATTCCTGACACCAGGGAGGTGAAAGAGAACAGTTAAGTCTGAAGGAACCCTTCCATGGATAGTATTGCTTGTACCTTTGCCTTGACAAATAGCTGTAAAATGGGTTTCCTTGTCCGCAAGAATCAATCAATATTTAATTGTAGATGATCTCACTGAGGTGGAAGAAATGTTCGTGCTCTTCCAGGTTTTACTAAGGGGATGTATATCTGTCACTTTTGGTAATCCTTTAAAGATTTTTTTTTTTTTTTTTTTAGTTTGACTGAATAGGTACCAAAATGTTTGCAGACTTGTTTACTGATTGATTTTTTTGTGGTACCTGGTGTAAGAAATTGTCCTTTTTTAAGCTTATCTAAAGTTATTTTTCCTGTGTCTCTTCTAGAGAAGGTAAAGAGGAGAAAGGCCAGGCTATTTGTCCTGACAACCTTTCAGCAGAGGTATGTCCATGGTGTATGGACAGTACAGTGCATTAAGAGAGGGAAGTGGAGCAGGTAGCACACACCTGGTTAGTATAGTTTCTCCAGTGTTGCAATACAAGAGGGCTACATTCAAGTAGGACTAAAATGGACCAACCAGCTTTTCATTGTCTCTTGGAGTTATTATCAAGTAGTTACCCATTCACCTGTGAAATACCAGCATTGGGCTAATACATAGGGCTAATGATAGTGGAAAGGGCAACGTAGGTCATCTTGTAATTATGACTCCTTCCTTCTGCCTTTATTGTCTTTGCATAATCATGTCTATCAGGGCTCAAATAATTGATTCTCTATTTATGCTAATGGTATGGATGTGGAGCGCACAAGAGCAAATACTCAGCCATGTTGTCTTTCGGGCCTGACATTTAGAATGTAATGAGGAAACTGTTGGATTCCCAATCAGACAACAGGATGTTTTTACTGTGGTCTGGTGACAGCTTTGGCTATAGGTAACCAGGTTGCACTTGTACTAAGGAGATCAGACACCAAAGTAGAACATGATTTTCAGGTGTATTTCATCACTGCCTGTTTAGGGACCTTCACTATTGTGCATCAACTGATGGTGGTGAATTAGATCACACTCATGCGTGCAGTGCCTTCGCAATTAATCCCATTACCAACCAGGCTATATGAGGCTGAAGTCTCACACAGACAAAACAAACCCAAATAGACTCACCGTCACCCACAGAGGCACATATGGGCAAATTTGAGGAGAACCACATTTGGATACATACCTTCAGTCCAAACAACTGCAGGCCAAAACATGCACAGTCACACAAACTCACAGTATGTTTTAATCAAGATTATTTCCCAAATAAATTGTTCAAAAAGGAGGAATGTAGTCTAACCCTCTTGACATATAAATTTCACAGAATTCTTTTAAACTCTTTCTTTGTAATTAAAATTTAAAAACACATGTTGTGTGCACTTAGTTGCATTACATTCTCTTCAGGTTTGTACCTTTCAGAGGTTTCTATATCGCCTTTGAGAAATTTGGTATTTCATTTTAAAGAACAATTCATTTGTAAATATCTCTAACTACCTTTTCTGCTGTTTGGCTGATATTAGAGAAATCCTTGTCAAAAGGCCAAATTACCTTCCACTGGCCCTTTTCACCAAGTGATAATGTTACTAAAATATCTGACAACAGCTTCATAAAAACACATGAGATCATTGCCTCACAAGTACCTCTGAATCCCTCAGTGCTTTTATGTCAATCACCTGTCAGGCCATGACTGATAGGCTGCCGCCGCCTCGCAGGCTGCCTGTGGCATAAAGAAGGTAGCACATGTGTTTTGGAATAAAATCTTTCTAGTTACTATTCATGACGTGAGTAAATAGTTTTGGTGTCTAGAGATCAAGGTCAAGGTCCAGAGATTTCATGATTTTGTAGGCTGCAGTCACATTGGATGACATGGCTTTGCCCACCAGTGTAATATGACTATTATTCTACGTGTTGTTAGATTAGATTAGATGCACCTTTTTCATTCCCCAATGGGGAAATTAAAAAATCGTATCAGCCTGAAAGTTATCGGTTATCTGTATTGGTAAAAAAAAAAAAAAAAAAACAGTTATTGTGCATCTTTACTATTAAGCATGTTAACAAAACCCACACACCAAGCAGGTTCAGTCATATCGTCTCCTGGACAGCTTTGCCCCCGAAGACATCCTCTCAAACAAAGCCAACATGGTGGACAGGAAGGCCGTGATGTGTCTATCTCATTCTTCCCTGCCACTCACACAGAGCAAACATCAATCACAGTCAGCTGGCCTCAGTTCCAGACAGATCCTTGGATGCACAGGTCCTTCACACACTGACATGCTCCTAAAAGGCTCAACTAGTCTGCCTGAGACAGCAGTCTATAGGGGTGTTAATCAAAATGTTCTGCTTTGTGTCCAAGAAATAACTACTGGACTTTATAAGGATAGACTAATTAAAGGAACATTCAGGAGTTATATCAACCCTAGGCCTACCTTCATTAGGGACCAAAGCAATATAAATAGAGGCGGTTTTGTGTTTGTGTTTGTAGAAAAATGCCAATTAATGAGCACTAGGGGGCAATCAGCATATGGTACGTCAAGATAAATTGCTGTTCTAAGCCTCTAACAAGACTCAAAAATAAAATTCCAGCAAACTGATAGTGTCAATAGGTTCCCTACAGACAAATCAAAGTAATTTTAACTTTGTAAGTATAGTGTTTAAAAAGGACTGCCTGTACAGGCAGTGTCTTGCCTGACATCTCCCTCTGGTTGCCAACGCTTTGTTATAAGTCCATACAAGTGAACTACTGATGATGCACCTACAAGCCATAAGATTTTGACCAAACATTGTAATATTGAGCAGGTCCTCCCTTGTATTCCAAAAAAAGCTCTGACTAGTCAGGGTGTGGATATCTGAGGGTGTCCTGGAGCATCTGGTACAAAGATGGGCTTTGTAGGTTGTGGGCTTGAATCTCTGTTTCCCTGAGATGCCATTGGGTACCATCAAATTTGTATTTGGGGAGCCTGAAGACCAAATATACACCTCAGACTCTTTGTTGTGTTCTTTTGAGTACTTCCTAAAATAGTTATTGAGTGGGCCACTGCTGGCCTGCCACTGTAATGATGTCACCATGTTGGGGGTTCTGATTTGGTCTGCAGACATTTTTTGGAAGGCTGCAGGTGACAAAATAACATTTGTGTGCATGTCAGGATGCCCTGCAGAACATTGCATTGAAACATGAGTACAGATTTTGTCAAAATGGAATACACACTATGCAGGAGATGAATAACTGCACAATTTGCATGATGCTGTGCAAAAACCTCTATACAACAGGCCACTCCACCACGCATGCTAAATTCCGCCTATGATGCTATGTCCCTTAAGGCCATATGTTAGGTTGGAATTTTTTTAACTTTTCAGGTGCAGAATTAATGAAGTTGGCGGTTCTCATTTTCGTATAGTTATACATTAGTTACGATTAAAATTTTTAATCGTGATTAATCGCATGATCTCCCTGTGTACGCAAAATTAAATAATGAATTCAAAAGTAGTGTAAAGTGCACTTTTATTAAAATGTTTTGCTGCAATATAAACGAAAGTGCCATAACATCATCAGCACTTGTCAGTGACACATATTTAGTGTAAATTTCATCTTAAAATAATCCATCCATCCATTATCTAAACCCACTTAATCCTATGCAGGGTCACGGGGATGATCTTAAAAAAATGTAAAATAAAATAAAGCGTATTGCCACTGCCAGGACATTATGTCATCGTGTTTCTTTTATGAAAATAGAAAAGTCTACCAACAAAATCCTGAGCTACAATCAGAACATTAAAAGAGGTAATTTCTGAGGTGACAGCAAAAACTTTTAACGGGGAGTTTAGCTTGGCAGTTGTAACAAATAACCTTGTTTCTGTCGAATCCACCGCCTGGGAGAACTTTAAAATGAAAATGTCCATGTTAAAGTTCTGAAACTTTACCCCCCTCCATGTCTGTTTTAGCTTTTCCGCACATTTTTCTGCCAATTCTCTTCCGGTTCGCAGCAGTCAGAAACAGAATTTTCAAAACAAAAGCATGTGAGCAACATGTGTTACTGTGCGATAAAAAAAATGTTGGCATTAATAAATTAATAAGTTAACGCGTTATTATTGCATATTGTCATTGATAACATTACCTCTTTATATCACACTGTTTTATTGTTGTTCATTGTTTTTACCATATTTTTGTTTTGTTTAATGAACCATGGCCCCGATCGTACACTTCCCACTAGCCTCTACCCACTAGCCTCTACCCGCAAATTACGGGTATAGGAACCTCCGCTAACCGCTAATGCAATCTTCCGCTTGCTAAAGCCACAGCCCATTATGCCAACTCCCTTACTCACTTTGTAGGTGTGGCAATGGGCATGACTTTTGCCCTTTCCGCAACAGCGGTATCTTGCGATAGCGGGTAGCGGGTGGTCAGACCACCCGCTACCCGCAACCCGATGTCGGCACGTACAAGAGTGTGATCAAATGGCATCAATGTGCGTCCACCTGGTCACATGTGGACATGCACAAACGGCTCTACCTCTCGAATTAACTCTTGCATAAAAAGCGTGATTTGGCCTCAGTTGAACCTCTGAGAAAATGGCAGAGATTATCTTAAACGGCTTCCTTGCCAGTTAAACCATAGACGACCGGAGCGTGTTTACTGGGAGTGCGCCGACGATCTGTAGCAAACTAGCCCAGCTGTAGCCAGTTAAAACAGGTGGTTGCGACAAAGACCTGGCCAGGTGAACAAAATGGCATTGTGGGAGATGTAGTCTTTCTTCTTTTTCATGGAATGCCTGCAGCAGATTGGATCAGAAGAGGATGACGTGGCAACGACGGATTGGACAAATGAATGAATAGAGGCCCAGACCGGCCAATGGGAGAGCCAAGTCTAAACTGTGGCTCCTCCCCATCTAATGACACACATTTCTCTAAAAATTGTTGTTTTGTTTTGTTCACAGTTACTCTTTGCAAGAGATTCCCTCTGCGAGGGAGCCGTGATATCACATTTATTGCAGTTAAACATCTGTGTTGTACTGAGCCGACCAAGGTACTCCTTTCTAACAAAGAATACGAAGCCAAAATCTTTGAGGAAAGATTTTAATACAGACAAGGCAACTGGTGATGCACAAACTCCTGCAAATAAAATGTAAAAGAAAGAGAGTCCATGGCCTTTGCTTCTAGCACTTTCCTATTTTTTATATCTTAGATATAAAAAAAAAAAAAAATACAGATGCAGTCAGGGCCATAGGAACACAAACTCAGCTGGAGGAGCTGCGATGGATTGATCAGCTGGCCCGTCTTACACTTATAAAGTGCACAAAAAAACTGTACACATATTTTCATTCATGGTGCCACACATCCTGCACCTACAATTAAATTGTTAGAAGCAAAAACACAGCAACTCGTGAGAACAACAAATAGCAGCATCAACAGATTATATATTAACAATCATGAACAACGATCTATCCTAAGTTAGTCAAAGAAAACTGCAGAGAAACATTTTCTCCCAATCTGATGCGGTTACTATGACGCTTGTTATTTCAAAGTCCTACTTCCTATGGCTATGGACCCAGTTCTATGGAAGCAGGGAACATGAACTCCTCTCAATTTGTGTGAGATTGGCAGTAAACGTGTAAAGGCTCAGAAGGACATCAGACATCAGAAGGACATGTCAGGTAAGGCACTACCTGTAGAACCAGTTCCTTTTATTACACTTTCTGTATATCTACAAAAGTGAAACTTACTCTGGTTTCTCTGTAGGGACCCTTTCCACACTTTTACTCAAGTGGAAGTACATTGTTATTTCTTCTCAGAGGCTTTAAACATCAATTTACTTTGAAATAGGTTGACTGTCCTATGTACACTAATTAGTGTTAGTACACTAACACTAATGAGGTGACTCTGAGAAACAAGTTCAGACAGACATCACAAGCTATAGTTAAAAGTCTCATTCCATCGTATTTTCATTAATTTTGCAGTGGTCTCTAGTCTGAAATAATGCCCTGAGAGTTGGTTTCAAAGAAAAATATGCTACGGTTGTCTTGCTTCCAGTTGCTTCCAGTTAGTTGAAAACGAGGGCAGGGATAGTACGAGAGGATTCTTATTGATATTAATGATATGCAAACGTCTCACCTCTGGCTAACAGCACTGTGACGCTCCCTCTAGTGGGTTCTCCTTCAGTTGGTTCCCGTCAACTTAGATAAAGATAACTGGCAACAAATAGCAAAACACGCAAAAAATGTCTTCAAAAATACAGCCATATTTTTCTTTTTAATCTTTACCAAAAAAACTCTGTAAACACCCAGTTATCAAATTTTAGGTTGGAAGAATTTAGATCTAGGAAGTTAACGTTACTCTCTGGGTAGAAGTTACCCAAGTGGTTATGGAAAATATTACCATACTTATAGCTTGTCCCAATGTCATGCATGCTATTTTTACAATGAGGATTAAATCATGACCTCACAGCTTATCTTTTTTGTCAGCTTTTTTGTCAGGGTTTAACTGACCTTAACCTAATATAAATATTAGGTTAGGTTTCATTCTTGAACTCACCTTTACTACAAACCTTTTAGAGTCGTAACACATTATTCATGAATAAAAGCCGACATTTTTGCTCTATTCATGTCCCAAATGCCTCTGCATGCATGGTGAAAGTATACTCCGGTAAGGAGGATACATGCCCCCCCCTTTCAAGAGCTACTGCAATTCTCTGTGAGCCCTCCATGGGAGCAAGCTCCTGAGAAGTGGGTGTGATGGGCCCAATTTAATGCTCCATTATGCAAATTGATCATCTCAATTGACCATCACTTGGGTAATAGCCTGGGCTGACTCAGGAGGGGTGGGGTGGAGGGGGTCATTTAAAATCTTTAGAAAAACATTGCACCCATTTCCTAGGTGCTAAAAATAAGGCAGGTGACTAAAAAACATGAAGGAATTTATCTCAGCTTTTACCAATGAGGCATAAAGAAGATGAATGACAGCAAGTTAATGACTGCTTTAGTGACCTCTCCAACAACCAGTCACATTTAAAAGTCACCTGTCTTGTCTTCTTCGAAGAGCTATTGGGATGCAAGGTTGAGGTGCAGCATTTGCATTATGAGTTCCATCTTAATATTTTTTTTGCACTTTTATTTGGATCAGGTATGGTTTGGCTGTTTAATGCTGTGGTTCAAAATAGATTTGAGAAGCAAAGTAGGGATATTTCTTTTCAGTTCAATCTTACTTGGAGTTGATATTTCACAAATTATGTAAAGCAGTGAACATAAATTTAGTTGGCTGTTCTTTATTTAATGGGGGAACTTTCAGCCCGCTTATCCCCTTGTGAGTTGGCAGAATCGCACAACACACTTGAGTTTCCCTCAGAATGGACGGAGCATAGGGAAGTCAGAATATAGGCGAATTAATTTTGTCAGTGGCTAATTGCATTTATTGGCCATGCCTGGCACCTCCTAATCCTGGATTATGATGATGCATTAACAGCTGCGACTGGCTGTTTACAAGGAATTTATTAGCTGGTGTCAACATAACGAGACAAATTCCACCTTTCGCATTAATCACCTCACTGCCAGGAGTATGTCACTGCCAAGAGTAGCGCCAGATGACGCAAAGGCCAAGGCAGCGCTAAAGCTGCTTCCTATTTTCTTGCATTAGCCATTGTTATGTGGCAATCAGATTAGCTCCTCAGTAACTGTCAGCAGCACCATGGTGACATGAGACTTTTAAATGAATAAAGGATAATGGATTGGGAGGGGGTTACAGATAACAGGAGAAGAATTGTGGGATCAAATGCACGGTTCAGTGCGTCAAACAACAAAAACAATTCTCCTCACATTATACTTCCTGGAGAAGCCAGGTCACTTAATTACACTCTTAGTATTGTTTATTGTGAGCCCATCTCTTCTTGCTTTTATTCTGTTGATCTCTCAGTTTCCTCTTGCACTTCAATACCTCTCATTTTATTTTGTATCTTCTTATAGAAGAATACATAATCAAAACAGAGCGTGGAGTTGTAATTGAAGTACAATCAAATCATCAAGCACTGCAAAACTGTGAAAATGATTTCTTTAAAAAATGCTTCATAAGTGGTCAGATGTACTCTCAGACATCTCAACTGTTCTGTTTCATCAAGAGAATGCATTTGGCACTAAAAAGAAACAACTGCACATTGCAGCTGTCCCCAAGAACAAAATAAGTCTGGTGACAGACCTGATGAAACTATTTGAGAAATGACACTGGTTAATGCTCTGACGGCCTTGCTTAAATAAAAGTAAGATTTGTGTATTCCATTTTTTTCAGTCACACAGGAATCATCAAGAGAGATCTTCTCATACCCTGCAAACAATTTCTCTGTGGAATTCATTGATTCCATTTGAAGAAAAATGTCTGGTTTCAGACTTTGTGCCAACATTTCCCCTCCAATTTTCTGGCAGGTCTGGTAGATCTCTCATATTGTCGTGCTGTCATATTGTCAGCAAGGAATGCTGAAGATTATCTACAAATTATTATGGCCACCATTGGGAGAGAATATGATTTCATTTTCATTTTTTTAACAGTTGGTATCTTTTCCAAACTTCATTTCCTATTCATTTCAGCAACAGTGATTGTAAAGTGAGTAAAAAATTACATAGAAAATAAATACTTTAACAAAAACTTTCTCAATATAAATGGCTTCTACTATTTGCCTCAATAGAATGAATGAATGGTCAGCAGTAAGTGTTTTAATGCTTTTACGCAATTTAAACTGATGATCCAATTTATTGCTGCTAAACACTAGATTCAATGTTTTCAAATTTTGCACACCACATCACACTTTGTGGACTATTTTAACAAGAACTAGTGATACTAGATAGTAAAATGCATGCTCTCTAGCTCCAGAAATGAATGCGCTTTAGTGATAAGGACTGGATGAGAGGACAAAAGACACGGCACGATGCGGTGGCACACCTCCTGGCACAAGCTGTTTCGCTGTGCAGTAGTCTGCGTTATATAACTCCGACGGGGCTCTCTGGCACCTTACCCTTCACCTACTGAAAGTGTGAACACATATGGCTTCCTTTCTTGCTGCGTTTGATTGTCCTCTGACATAAGCGCAGAAGCCTTTCGTTTAAGTGACATCCAGTCTACACCCACACCTGACATTTGTTTGGCATGGAGGGAAATGCGTGTCACCATCCTGAGCAATGCTGAATCATGATATTGGACTAAAGTGGATGGGCTATGCCAGTATTCACCAAGCTCCAGCTCTTCACCCTGCCCCTTCTTTGTGAAAGAGCTCGATGCCATCTGTCAGTGCTGGAAAGGCACAGTGGCTTGAAGCAGGTTTTTTCCAAACCTTCACACGCGGATGCCTTTCCCTGTCAGAGACTCTGCTGTGCATGAACCTTTCAGCAATAACCAGCCACTGGGCTAGAAAACTGCGTGAGTCAAGCCAAAGTCGCATTGACACCCATGAAAAAGCTCACTCAGTAGTGTTATTCACTGAGGACATAATCAGATGGTGGGCCATACTTGGCCAGAACAGGACATCGTAAAACTAAGAAAGCATGATGCCACTTCAGTATAATTAAGTGCTGTTTACCTAAGTACCATTTAATTGTCTGATTAGTCTTTAAATCTTTTCATGCAGTTCTGCGCTGGAAATAAACATGGCACAGCACTGACAGTGTCTCCTTATTATGTCTTTATTTGCTTCATATTTCTACTCATTCTTTCTGAGGATACTAACACATCCTCAGCTGACCTTTGAGCAGCTATCACATCTGTAGCAGCAGGAAGAAAAGAAAAAGAAAAAAAATGAGTAAACGGCACTTGAACAGGACATGGAAGCTCTCATTTTTGATACAATGGCCTCTATATGTTATATTGTGAATCATACTGATGAAGGTCCATGAGTTATTTCCTGTGAAAAAGAGAAGTTCAATATAACCTTATCTTTGCTGGCCCTTTCTCCTAATATAGCTTGTGTTGGGCTCATAAATGAAGTGCAAGTCTGCCTAACAATACATGATGGGTGAAAGAATGTATGATTAAAAATATCCTGCACAGTTCACCTCCATCGTGCCCAGGATTTGCAGGGCAGCCTCTGCAATGTCATGTGACCCTGGTCAGGGGTGGGTAAAAGGCACTGAGAGCAAAGGAAACAAAGTAAAGACTAGACTGAAACACCTGCTGGCTTGGCTTCAGGGTCACACACTGGCTGTGAGAGAAACCTTTAAGGGTCTTTGATCTTAACCATGAAGGTGAACAGAAGTAGTTATAGAGCTGCTTGAGTCCCAAACTATAACCACTGTAAAATCACATCACATGAGAAATAACTGCACCCTTTAGCCCTTCCTTCATCCCAACTGGTGTCATTTTTCTGCAATAAATGACTTCCCGCTTGCTGCAGGTTAACCAGTTTCATAGAACTTTAAAAAGATCTCATCTGCATTTCAAAAATGTTCTGTGTTAGTGCTAGACTGGTGTTTCTAATTTGACACTGACAATAAGGTAATTTCTTGAAAGAAATATTTAAATATTTATCAAAAACAGCTCTCTATTTTTTAATCTGCTTTGAATGATGAATCTAAACTTATTATCTACCCATACCGCTTCAGGAGGGACTACTTTAGAACCACTCAAGGTCTTTGTCTCTGTTTCCCGATTCAAGTTAATTTGTGAGAGATTAATGTAGCCTACTGACTCCACATATTGATCTAACATGCAAAATGCAAACTATGGAAGGAAACTGGTATTCTGAAAAAAAAAAAATCACAGTTAGCATAAGAAGAATATGGAAACTTCATCCCATTGAGGGTTACAAGGGTCTGCTGGAGCCTATCCCAGCTGTCTTTGGGCGTAAAGCAGGGAAACATCCTGGACAGGTCTCTAGTATGTCACAGGGTCCATATAGACAACTTGACACAATCACAACTAAGATCACAATCAGAATCACCAGTCAGCCATGACGTGCATGTTTTTGGACTGTGGGAGGAAATCGGACTACCCAGAGGAAACTTTACACGGCCTCTTACATACTGGCTTTTCATTGCGGAATATTTCTTCCTTTTCCCAGTCAAGGTGTGGGTATACAGCTGCCACTTTCCAGAAGGCGGAAATTCAGATAACTCTCTGTTTTCCACCTTCTGTGGCACATAAAAAGGGCTGGAAGAGGGGAGACTGGTTGTCCATTTAAGGGTCATCCTCTTATTCCGAAACTGAGTGCGACATCAGTAGATTTCTTACAACTTTCTGGTCACATTCCCGACACAGTAACCGAGATGTGGAAGAAAACAAAGCAGACACATTTACCTGAACGTATGTTTCTTCATTTGTTCTAAATAACTTAAAAATTGTGGAATTGGAGAGATACAGAAATAAGAGAACTTCTAAGTCTTCGAACAGAAGATGAAATCAGGGAGAACATCACAAATTTAGAAAGACTGATGTGCCAGTTGAATGAACTTGGATACATTTGAACTGCATTCATTCAAGTTGCGTTACAAGGAAATTAAAATGTTTAAGGGAGGAATTCCACCAAGTAAACAATATGTTCCTTGTTGTTTTGCACTCTACACTGGTGCACAGTTTACGTCATGGGTTTACATCACATATCACCCAGAGAACATCGGGTCGCACTTTAGTCTCCAGAATGCTGGTTTGACATATTTAAGGCTATGTGTTTGCAGGATCTTTGAGCCTTTCTTGGTCCGGTATATAGAAGCCAACGGGGTAAAATTAGGGGCACACATTTCTGTAAATATTACAAAATGTCAGAATGCAAGCACTTACAAAAGGCTCCAGCCTTCCTTGAGTTGCTTTTTGTGTTTGTTTGTATTAGTTTGGTTTTCTGGTTCTGATTTTTCTGCATTTGCAACATCTTTGGTTTTAATTAAGTGGACTGTTTTTTGACTATCCTGCCTCGATGTACTCCTGGATTTAGATGTTAACTCCAGAACCATGACAGTTAAACTATTTTAATGTAGTTATAATTATGTACTCATGTAATCTTTGTTTTCTGGTCCTCATGTTCATTTTTGGGGGGGGTCCCCTGTCCATATTTTGGATCCTTTGCTCAGCTCTCCTGCTTAACTTCCTAATTTGGATGGGAGAATTAATTAGCCACCACAAGATCCATGCACACACACACACGCACACTCACACACATACAATCTTTTGATGTAATGGTTAATCTGTTTAACTCTACCAATACAGAACTGAAATATTTGAACTGAAAATTAGTCCATTCCATTTCATGTGGCACACATACAATAGCCTAACAATCTCCTAATTGTGTGTGTGTTTTTTTTTTTTTTTTTTTTTTTTGACAATGTCACCCAAAATAGAGCAGGGAATGCATAACCCAAAAGAAATATTTTTTATTACTCTTTTATGTGGTCAAAGAATGTATATGGCTTACATCTATTAGGAAGAAAAAAGTCACTTAAAATTGAACAAAAGTGTAAGCACATATAAACAGTCTATCCCACTTGAAGTAATTTCTTTTCCCGACACCATAGCCTGACACAGCTCTGATCAAAATGAACAAGACATTGTCAATGAGCAGACAAAGCCAAATCAAAAGTAAAAATAAAAGGGACTCTGTGTAAAAAACAAAAGCAGTGTTAAATGTTGGTATTAATTGCCATCTAGTGGCCAATGCTTACCTTTCAAAAACAGAAATGGCTCCACTTTTTTTGTTTTTTTTTTTTTAAATAACTGTTCAGTGTGGATTCGTATTCATTTATTAATTAATTTATTTGCTTGTTTGCAGTTACTCGATTTTCAAAACACATCTTCAGTGAGTCAAGCCTAAATACTGTGGCCTGGGGATGCACAACTTCTCTTCCAATATCTTCTATCATGTAGTACTCTACTACCTCGATATAGATAATCCACAAAAAAATGTATGTAACTATTGCTCTCTATGCTTATCCCAAACACACACACACATACAGAAACACAAACACAATTCCCAACACATTAAAGGTGGTTATAAATTGGCTGGATGTATTGATGCACGGGTGGGTAGAAGAACATATTTATAATCCTATCATACTAGACTGATATTCACTTGTTTGACGCCATGCTATTATTGCCTTTAATGACTGAGTGCACAAACTTAAGAGAATTCCAATACATTTGCAAGAAAGAGAAAGTGACTTTCAAGATGACTTGTCTTTTGTCATTGCTACCTTCACGTGTTTACAGAAATATCTTTACTGTCATTCGAAAGAGATGATTCAAAAAATGAACGATTGCACGCGTTCATACACTGTCACCCTAAAACACGATGTTAAAGATTTGTAACAAATTTCGTCGTATTATGTTTATGTTATAATTATTTTTTTTCCCAGAAAGAGGAGCAATTGTAAAGTTTACTATTTTACTGGAAGGCATTTGAAGGCAGCGGCAGAAGGAGGCGTCGCTGTTGATTGAAGCTAGCTATTGCTGCATGAACTCAGCAAACCGTCCTCCCAGCGGGCCAGCAGGCGCAAAAATGTCGGGGAAGAGCTTTCGAGTCAGCGACGGGGACTGGATTTGTCCAGATAAAAAGTAAGGTCACACACATACACAAAAACAAAGTGGCAGCGGAGTAGCCGTGGGTTAAACTTAGCAGCATGCACATGCTTGATTTGCTGATCATGCTAACTGGCTGACGTTAGCGAGCTCAGGCCTTCAAGCTGCCTGCTTATGCTAACGACGAGCAGCCGAGGAAACAAGCTATCGGTTTCATTTTGCACATCGAAAGTTAGTTTTTAAGTTTAACAAGCGCAAAAGGCCCACTGGACGTTTACAGCGTAGGTCCTGTTGGGTTTATGTGTCAAGAAGTAGCAGTGTTTTTGTTTTTTTGTTATTGGACGCGGGCTTTTGAAGCACCTGTCGTTAGCTCCTGTGGGTTTTAAGCATGTGTCTACAGTCAATGTTGGTGTTATTTACAATGTTGTCTTCAATGGGGGACATTTTTTTTAACGATAG
Organism: Hirundichthys speculiger; assembly: GCA_018398805.1. Classification (NCBI taxonomy): domain Eukaryota; kingdom Metazoa; phylum Chordata; class Actinopteri; order Beloniformes; family Exocoetidae; genus Hirundichthys; species Hirundichthys speculiger. The sequence goes on along the minus strand of JAGFBZ010000961.1, from coordinate 771,625 downwards.
AGCCAGCACGATCGTTTTCCGTTTAACCTCTCCAAAAGAAAAAAAAAAGAAAAACATATAGGCACAGATTTGGAGCCCGAGGCTTTTCTTTCTTTTCACTACACGTCGTCATCTTTCGATCGCTAGCAGAGGGAGAACCAGTATGGCACATGGAGAAGTGAGCTTTCTACTGCGGTAAACTGCTTTTTCTTGTTCACGGCACTTGAATTCAATGCACGAATTTTGCAAAATCATTATGCTTTTCTTTCCCCAGATGTGGAAATGTGAACTTTGCTAGAAGAACCAGTTGCAACAGATGTGGCAGAGGTCAGCATTTAATAGTTTTGTCTTGCAGAAACTCAATGCAACATTTCATTAAACTGCTTTTCTGAACCTTCTGTTTTGCTTCTAAAGAGAAAACTACGGAGGCAAAGATGATGAAAGCAGGAGGAACAGAAATTGGGAAAACTCTTGCTGAGAAGAGCAGAGGCCTCTTCAGTGCTAATGACTGGCAATGCAAAACGTATGTTATTCACTTTTTTGAGTGTTTATTAGTGTTGTCATATTTTATTAACCCACCTGGGTGTGCAGTGAAACACTTTCCCATGATTTATATCATGACTTGCCATTACAGTTACACAGAACTCTGATAAATGTAGTAAAACTGAATTATGTCCATATTTTTTTGCTGTTTTTATAAAGATGTGGGAACGTGAATTGGGCTAGAAGATCAGAATGCAATATGTGTAACACACCAAAATATGCCAAGCTCGAAGAAAGAACAGGTAATGCAAAAGTTGATTTTTCTTTTCAATTTTTTTTTTTGCAATGTGATTTATCTCCAGTTTTTGACATTATTTTTTCCCTTAATGCTTCAGGATATGGTGGAGGTTTCAATGAAAGAGAGAATGTGGAATATATAGAAAGAGAGGAGTCTGATGGTGAATATGATGAGGTGAGTATTGTGTTGCACCTGATCATCGAAGATGTTTGGGAAATCAAAAGGTTTCAGCCTCATTTATAAATTATGCAAAAGTTTATTTAAATTGGTGTTTTTTGTGTGTGTGTGTGTGTGTGTGTGTCCTAGTTTGGTAGGAAAAAGAAAAAATTTCGTGGGAAGACCAGCACTACACCTTCCTCAAAAGAAAGCGAAAAGAAAGAAGTGCCTAAAGATGAAGAGGAGGAGGAGGAGGATGAGGAAGAAGATGGTGACCTCTCCAAATACAAATTGGATGTAAGATCAATGACTAGATCTGAAAATTCAAAGATACATCAATCTCAGACCGATAACCTTGTGTAATATGTAAAACCACTTCTGTCCAGGATGACGATGACGATGATGAAGATGGTGATCTGTCAAAGTATGACCTGGGGGCCAGTGAGGAGGAGGAGGATGATGATGATGATGATGATGATGAAGAACAGCTAGCTAAGAAAAAGGGCAGCCACTCTGGTTCGTCGCGCTCCTCTGTGCGTTCCTCCAGCTCCAGCTCTCGGTCGAGGTCCAGGTAAAATGGTGCAGGTCAAGGGTAACTCCGGGCAAAATGTCAGTATCAGCTCAATCTTCCTTCTGATTTAATCATCAATACAAATTCTATGTCATGTTTTGCCGAATTTCTGATTTTCACCTTTCTTTACCCCTCCCAATCTGCAAAATAAGAAATGTGATGTACACATTCACTGATTTTTCTTGTTGCATTTTGAAATGTATTTGACTTGAGATGGAAGGAAAGCATTATGTATATTGTAGTTTGTGTGTGTTTTTTTTTTTTTTTTTTTAATGCATTTATAGACTCGCTTGCATCATTCATATTTAATTGATGCATTTAGTGTCGTGTTGTCTTTCCATTTTGAGGACTTTGTCCCCCATCATAGATGAGTAAACTTCTTTGATTGTTCCTTGACATGGAAGTTTGGATCATTTTACGCCTGCACATTGGCTTCTAAACCATGTACGTCGCTGTTTTTCTGTGTTTAGAAAATACTGGAAAAGTTTTGTTTTTTGTGTGTCTTGCAGGTCCCGCTCTAGAAGCTCTTCTAGTTCCAGATCCGGATCTCCCTCGAGGTCTCGCTCCAGGTGAATGAGGTTGCATGCACTCTCTTCCTTGAGAGAGTGTATGTGTGGGGCAGAAAGCTACTGAGCAATCCTACTCCTAAGCTCACATTTTTAACAGACACTGCAAAGCTCTTTATATTGATGCGGGTTTCATAATGCCCAAGAGTAACAGTATAAATAATGGCCACCTTGATTGCGCTTTAGTCCTACTGCAGCTCAGGCGTCCAGATAGACTTCTGGGGTATTTATCATGCCTCTCTCATGCTTATACCCACAGAGGTCATATGATGATACTGGAGCTACATATTGGCTCCATCTAAAGCCACTAGGTGGACACTTTTAATCAGTCATCAGCACAGCATCTTTGGTCAAACATTGTCAAAAACATGAATCCATCTTTAGTGTTCTTAAGCAGAGAGGCCTGATAAATACCCACACTAGCAGGAGCATGTTTCCACTTTACTGACCTTACTGCTTGGTTTATTCCTCAAAGATCCAGCTCCAGGTCTGGAAAGGGCTCCTCTCCCCGGAAGAGGTCCCGTTCACCCTCCTCCTCACCTGAGAGGAGACAGAAGCGCAGTCGCTCCAGGTCCTCATCTGGAGGGAGAAAACGGAGGCGTTCTAGATCACATTCGTCCGAAAGGTTTGGGTTTCTGTGGAATACCACAATGGCACTGATCATTATAGCCATTTGTCGGCTCGCTTATGGGAATTAAGATTTACATGCTTATGATCACACTTGGCCATGTTGTTGTTTTGTTTTTCTTTTATTTATTGTTTTTTTTTTTATATAAATCTGGTGACCTTGCTTCATGTAGTCATAATATGCTGCTAACCTCATCATTCTTCCCATGATGTTTGTGTGATTTCAGGCGCCGTGGCCATTCATCTGGATCATCGCATTCTGGCTCCAGTTCAAAAAAGAATTAACTTTCTTAGAGCCTTGAAAGCAAGAAACGGAATCTCACCAGAAATGCATGTTGTGTTACAAAGAAAACAACTACATCCCTTCAGTACTGTTCATTATCATAAAATCTCTAAAGTCTTACTTCCCTCGAGAAAGAGAAAGATAGGCAACATGACTTCATTGTGTCATTGCCCACATGCTTCCCCCCCCCCCTTTTTTTTTTTTCTCTAAACCACATACATCCCAAGTGTTTGTAACTGTAGGTGTCCTAAAAAGAAACTCATATAAACTGTATAGAGGGTGTGTCCCAATTTTAAAACCCTTCTGCTTCATCTTGCCTCAGCAGAGCATTTAGTTCTGTGGGCTGAAATTTTGAAAATTGGAGTAAAGTCTTATTTTTTTTCTTTTACTTTTAATAAAGTACTTAAGCATCAGATTAGAATAGCTGAGATATAGGCACAAGTTTTGGCCTTTTATTTGTTTTCAAGGTAAGTATTTTGATTTTTGATGTTTTAATTGAACAGCAGTAAGTTCACTTCTAGGTTTAAGTGTACTTTATTTACACAGTTGTGGCCTATTCTGACACTTTTTGTAACATAACCCTTTTTGACACCTGTGAAACAAATTACTTCTCTTTTGTTTTTGCTCCAGCTCCGTGTGGCAAGAAAAGCTAATATTCATGATATGTGGCAATATATATATTTTTTTTAATTGGGGAAAACATCAAAAATGTACACATGTAAATAAAATCCTGCCAACATTGCTTCTTGGTAATACTGTCTTCAGTTTAACAATGTGAAGATGTGACATGTACACACATGGTTGTATTGTGCTTTAAGAAAAAGAAATTTAAAGTAATCTCAAGGTTAAGCATAGTTTGAGATTGGCAGATCAAACACAAGCGTGCTAAATAAGATCTAATCTATACATAAATACATACTGCATAAACATATAGTACCTATTAATGTATGTATTTGATGAGCCAAGTACTGTATCAAACTATCAAAATAAAAGCTTTATAGCCAACGCTGCATTGTTTTTCACCAAAAACTGACAATCCAAATCTAGATCTCTGAGCTAGACTCATTTAGCAGTTACATTCACTGATCTTTCCCCTCGTAACTCCATACATTGAAGGGTTTCTCCACGTGATCATTGTTGTTCTCTAAAACAATTTTGTTTCAGCACGTTATAACTATGTTTTGAGTCTTTTTCAGCGAGCAACTGAATGGAAATTAGGTTGTGCTCTCACCGTGTTGTATTTCTCATTATGGCCGACAGGTGGCAGCAGTCACAACTGAGCGGAATAGGGCAGTTTTAAACACCTTGCATTTAAATCCTATAAATAAACAAGATAACCGCTTACACTTCGTCGGCTTTGTTGTTAAATATAAATTCAAAAATATTTAATATCTAAAGGGAAAATAGTCACAATTATGCTTGGACTAGATGGGGTAAAATTATGGGTTTAACAAAGTTTGATAAAAGTTTGCTCTACTACACTGGTTTAATAATTATAAACTGTTAAATGAGACAACACGTGCAAAGTCAAATGAACATACAGTCTGGCCTTTTCCCGTAACATGAGACAACCTGAGCTGTTTGAAAAAAAATGCATTTGAAAGATGTGTCTATCATAGTAAAAGCCACATGTTAATGCTTAGTTGAACTTATGTTTATCCGTGTCTTTTTCAACAACAACCAGCCTTCACCTGATCCAATGATGCATGCATCATAATTTATGCATGTCATGATCTATACTTTCATATGCTCCATGGCTGTGTTTCACTACTTTCTTCATCTGCAAGGTGCGCTGGATTGTTGTTATTGCGGAATTTTCGCCCTGAGAGCCTGCTGCTGCACCCTTTTCCTAGTTTTTAAGATCATCACTAGTTTGTTGACATGAAGGAGGAGCGCTGAAGATTTTGTTCAATTTGTCTGGGTTGGCATGTCCTCTTCTTGCAGGCTAAGTAACATTTTAGCAAAAATAATCCGAGATAGCCGGGAACAGAACATTTAAAAAAAAAAATGTGAATTTGAAACATTGAGCCAGCTGTGCGCTTCCTCGTGACGCTTATCGTCCCGCCTCCCAGTGCGTAAAAGGCTCGACGCGCTTTTACGCACCGCATTCAGTTGGAGAGACTGGGAGCGCAGGATGATTCTGGGTGGACGCATGCGGGATATTCGTCCTAAATAAGCTTACTCTTCAGGAAAGAATGACCATAGGCAGTTGCGACTCAGCACGGGTCCTGAAAATCACCACTGATGAGATGCTGGGTTCCAACGCCTCCGAGGCATTGTGCGAAAGCAATACCACCAAGAATCCCAGCTGTCGAACTGTATCTGTTGGTTTCCCGATAACCATGATGGTCACTGGCATGGTTGGAAACTCTTTAGCGCTTATTATGGTGTATATATCTTACAGGAAGAAGGAAAATAAAAGGAAAAAGTCTTTCTTGCTCTGCATCGGATCACTGGCGTTGACTGACCTGTTCGGACAACTTTTGACTAGTCCTGTTGTAATATCAGTCTACCGGGCCGATATGAAATGGGATAATATCGACCCAACTGGTGAGCTGTGCGCTTATTTTGGTGTGTGTATGACAACTTTTGGTCTGTGCGCTCTCTTCTTGTCTAGTGCCATGGCGATAGAAAGGGCCATGGCGATAACAAACCCTCACTGGTATTCGAATCACATGAAGACAAGTGTTACAAAGCAAACTCTGGCTGTCATATGGTGTCTCGTGCTGCTCTTTGCTCTGCTGCCCATTGCAGGGGTCGGGAAATACACACGCCAGTGGCCGGGGACCTGGTGCTTCATCAGCACCGGGGACAGCAAAGTCCCTGGCAACATGTTTTTCGCCATCACCTTCGCTGTTCTTGGGATTTTCTCTCTGCTTGTGACACTCTCCTGCAACGTAATGACGATCCGGGGGTTGATTATCCGGTGTAAAACAAAATCTGGCACATCTCAGTCCTCTAAGCAGTGGGAGCGTCTCACCACCGAGACCGTCATTCAGCTGTTGGGAATTATGTGCGTCCTGCTCGTATGCTGGTCTCCTCTGCTGGTACGTTTGTTTTGCCGACTGTAGCCTGTACCTTTCCTCACCAAATAAACCCAAAGCAGCAGAGTATATCACTCAGGATGATATACATATGTTTTACTGATGCCAAATTACTTAATTTCAAAGTCATCATCATGTAATTGAATGCTGCTGGAAGCTGGTATTATGGGGTAATTAATTTAGAGGTCCTGTTTGGGTGGTCTGCTCTGTGTACTATGAGGTCATATAATGTCATTCACTCCAGTCTTAATCAAGATATTATTAGAAGCCTTGGTATCGTAGTAGAACAGAGAGCTCACGCATATGAAAGCTGCCGTATTCTGCAGATCATTTGATTTCACTTGGAACTGGTTTCATTTCCACAACACATTAAATGTGATGGATAACTTTTGTAAACAAAACCAATACTTCACAAGAAAAGCCTCCCATAACAATTCAGGTAAATTAATTTATGTTCAAACATTCCCCCCCAGGTGTTGATGCTGAGGATGATCTCCAGCCAGATGTCCTCCGATGAGTGTAACGCAACATCACTAACCTCTGATCAAATGTCAAGCCGGAATTTAGACTGCAACTTCTTTCTGACAGCGATACGTCTGGCCTCCCTCAATCAGATTCTGGACCCGTGGGTCTACCTGCTCTTCAGGGAGATCCTCCTGCGGAAATTTTGTATCGTGGCTAATGCCGTCTCCAACTGCTCCTCAGAGGATCAGAGAGAGACCCAGAGAGCGCTGGATCCTCTTAACAAACAGAATCAAGACAGAAATAATCTGTACAAGTCACAAAATAAGTTAAGCCAGCCTTTGGCAATAATTCACTATGTTGTGACTCTGCAGCTCGTAGACTTTCAAAGATATGAAAATGTCTGGAAGTGAGAATAAAAGTCAGAAAAACAAACGGATTACCCCAAATACAGGAATTTTGTGAAAAGGAATACATCCAAGTCTGTTCTGAGCATCTGTTTTGCCTACAACACATTCCGCTGATAGTCACTAAACCAGCATGTGGATGCATGACCGTGTCACTCCTTGTATTTGGCTGCTGTGTGGCCGCCAGGAATTCTCTCTCAGTGACAGTTCTGACAACAAGTTGTGTTGGACCCAAAATCTGAATGTGGTCGACCGCAAACTGACAAAATGTTGTATTTCATGACCATTGCTTTTAGTAACTTGAAGCCATAAGCTAACCATGTGGTACTTCTTTTGTGAATGATTGTAATTTAAGGGGGGGGGGGAATTACAGCTCTTGAATTATGTTGTAAATATTTTTGCCATTGCTCCACAGCCCTAAACAGGATGAAGCAGGTATAGAAAATTGAATGAATGATGGATAATCTTTGCCAGATCTCATATAAAGCATACCATTTTATTTATCAAAGAATAAGTGATGACTCAGAAGAAAAAAAAATATGTATCTAAACTGGAGCCAGTAGTCAATTATATGGTTATTTATTATTGTCTGTAATCTGAATTTTGAAGCTTCTGTGCAAAATTTGATGATGCTGTCTCTGCTGGGTGTCACTTGTTGTAAATTTATAACACGGTCTACTGCATGTGCCGTTCTTTGGCTTAAGCCAGGACTATAAAATGTGAAGCTTTTAGTTTGTTACCGGTTTTCTTGCGGAACTTGAAATGCACTGGTACGTTGTTATGTGGCAGCTTTCTCAGCAGTTTTCATTTGGAAATATCAGCAAAGCCACTAAAGGGTGAAGGTGTAAGGGAAAGGAGCTTTGTACTGAACAGGGAAGCAGGGATTAAAATGTGTTACCCCTGCAGTGGAGCAGAACATATTCACGCAAAGTGTACACTGACATCACCAGCTAAATAATAGAAGTTTAACATTATGAGGATTTTTAAAAAATATCTACATTGATAAAAGTACAGTAAAGTCAAGGTTGTTTATCAGAAAACTGTTGCAGTGAAGAAGTTTGTGTTCAAATGTCAACAAGATAGATGACACGGGAGATTAAAAAGCTTTTCAGGCACATTTGAAGCTTTTAATACAACTTCACACTGTGTTGTAATACAGTAAAATGGTCATACTATAGGTAATTGTTACTACCAGGTCTACAGTGTTTAATCAGCTAGTTTTCATCAAAACTAACAACAAGTTAAGTCACTTTTTTCTTTTTCTCTTTTTTTCATGTACTCCTGTGTAGGACCGCCTGTTCTTGCCTTTTTTTTTTCACCCTTGCCTTAGAAATTTAACCTGTTATTCGACTCCATAAAAGCTCAAACAAAAAAGATTAAAAAAAAAAAAAAACCCAATCATATACATCCTATAATGCTTGTACGTGCACAGTTAAGTTATGGCTACAGCTCGGCCAGGACATTTAATTGGACAGATTTCTTTGCATCACTCCCTTTCAGCTTGTTCATCACAGTGCCTTTTTCCAGTTGAACTTGCAACAAATCGGTACATTGTCAATTAATACATTAAATAGATTTATACATTTTAATATGTGCAGCATGTTTTACTGTTTTAACAAATGGAATAGGTGATTCTCCAGGTTTTTCTTCTGTCTCCTCTGGGTTGAAGCCCAGGTTGAGATCCATCATGGGTCCAAGCAGACGTATACGTGCAGGAGTAATTCTATTTCCATCTGCCTTACCCGTGTGTTTTTGTCTGTCTTTAATACATTTTACTTAATATGATTGTCTGTCTAACTAATCTGTTTACATGTATTTTAAAAGTCTGCTTTTCATCTGACAAGCGATACTTCATGTAAAGACCCTGACTACTGTGAAATGTGTTTTAGGTTTTAATTTGTGCACATCGTGACATCCTTGAATACTCTAAATTTAATCCTTGTAATCCCAGTGCAGACCCAATATCGAATTAATTATTAATAGCCTTTAACATGCAAAGTGCAATTTGTTTGAGTTCTCACATGAAATCAATGCATTTTCCAATGAGCACTTTGCTCTTAGTGCCATCTTTCAAAATGAAAAGGAAGGGATGACCTCTGATGCTGGACAACTGTGTATTTCTTTAAAGCTAATGTCTATCCGTACTTTTTATGCCAACTTCTCATCTGATTGTAGTGAACACTGTATAAAATGTCACCAAGATTGGTGATATATATATATATATATATATATATATATATATATATATATATATATATATATATGAAGAACTCAAGGTTTGGTACATTAGTTGTCATGGTAACCTTCTGGTTATGGGACAGTCTCTCATCAAAGCCAGCCTGCAACTCTGCCTTCTCAGCACATCAACCCACAAGATTAGACTAATGTGTGCCATCTGCCGTGGCTGGTCTTGCCTTTGCCTTTTCATACGTGAGAAGACACACAGACTCAGCGATAATGACCCTGTCAGAAATTGTCTCTGAAAGCCAAATGAAAGATGGACATTTCCTGTTTCCATGTATTTATCTGCCAACAGAGACAGGGCAGATGTTAGGCTTATCTTCTGTTGATTGTATACCAATTTGGATTCAGTGGACCACTTTAAGGATCAATCTTTTTTTATGAGAAACATAAAAACGTGATTAAAAATACAAAATGGTTAACGGCAGAGGGGGGGGAAAAAACAACAGTTTATGGTGTTCATGATTATTCTGGATCTTAAGAGTAAAAAAAAGGAAAAGAAAAAAAATTTCCTCCACAGGAAATCAGTTTCACCAGCATTGTGGTGTCACACGGATGTGAGTGGTTCTTGCTTAAAAGAATAATGAATCTAATTGATCTCGTGGTTGTGCATTAAGATCATTTATCCTGCGCATATGTCTGTGTTGTGCAGCAGGTGATTTCAACCTAAACAGCCACCTCTGTGCTTTAGTTCGTGCATTTATAATGATTCAGCTTTAACGCAAATTAATTTTCCATACCTCTGATTCTTCCTGTTCCTCAACAGAGGAATAATAATGAATTTAACAAACTTATCTTTAAGGATGACTGACTGTACTTGTGGTTGTGTCCTTAATGAACCCAGTAAAAGCCAGCACAGCACTGGCAGGGAGCATTTCCTGTTGTTATATAGTTGCTACAGTATGAATTATGTATGCTCATTTGATCCAGGGCCACTACAGACTAGCACAAGATGAAAATATCCCCGTCATCACACTATTGATATACAATACTGCAGTCTTCAAAGGTGATAGTGATTAATGGTGGGCCTTATTAAGAGGTGTGACACACGTTTTCCTGCCTCCTGCTACAAACACTGTGTTGCATAATGATGTCAGAGTTGCACACGAGCCTTTTCAAGAAAACATGGCGGTAATCAAAGCTTGATTATGAGGACTGCTGAGTTTGGTTTCCCGACGTGCTGAAATGGAGCTCATTTACGTCAGGACCAGGACCGTTCCAGCTGAGGATTACACACGAAAGCCTTGCACCAGGATCATTTGGAGAGTGTAATTACATCATGATTTTATGGGGCTGACAGAAACCAGAAATGCCAGCTGCTCGCCTCTCACTGAAATCACTAATGCATGGAAGTGATTTGAATGATTGTCCTGTGAACGAGATGTCTTGAGATTTCTAGATAAGAAGGGAATGTCTGATGAAAGGTTGCTTTTTTGATATTTTGCTGTTGACTGTGAACACAAGGTTCATCTAGTTTCTACTGGTTAACTACTCCCTGAAAACATGCATAATATTAATCATCTTCCTTGGAAATATTCAGATTCTCTCTGTAGCAGTTAAATGCAACATCTGGCCTTTATCAGTCTAGAGCTTCTCATTTATAATTGTCCTGTAAATTTCCACTGCTTTTGAGTAAAGATCTCGCTCCAGATATGATCATCTGGTATAAACAGACTGTTGTTCTTGTTGCAACAGATCAGGAGTCTCTAAAGAAATTCATAATATGTGCTTATTGTTGTTATTTTGTGGCATCAACCATTGAAGTAAAAGCAACTTCTGTTTTGTTTTGTTAAACCATTTAACATTTCTTGTTCACAGAAACTATTTTTTAAAGATAATGACAAGCATGAGGGCAAAGTCAGTTATTTACAATAAAATCAGAAGGTTTAACCTCTCAAATGAATCTGTCAGGTTTGGAGTGCTTTTTTTTTTTCTTTTTTAGATGAGTGCTTATGTCTGAACTGGTAAAGACATGACAGCCTGACAAGTGCTGAGTATTGATAAATGAAAGTCGATGATTCTTTGCTGCTACTTTTTTAAGCTTCAGTGATGAGATTTCCATTAATAATTTTGTTGAAATACTTTCTTTTGAAAACTGATTACCAGAGAGGGCACATGGAAGTAATATGGTTAGATAAGACAAACAGGTACGGTAAGAGAGTCTCTTCAAAGGAACATTAGAAGAGATGAAGCACCCTTAATGTTATAGTGTAAATAGGGTGCCTGCAGAAAGAAAAAAGTAACTTTAACTTTGTATGTGTACAGTGTATAAAGTGTATAAAAAGCACTGTTTCTACAGGCATCTCTTTCTGTTCGCTGCCATCTTGTCATAAGTCTGTATCAGCAGACGACTGATGTTGTGCAAACCACTGTCAATAGACACAAAAGGAGGAGAGTTCATGGTCCTTTGTTTCTAAAACTTGCATATTTTGTACTTTTATATATATAAATATACAATTATTGATCTAGTTCTATGGAAGCACAGGTCATATGCATCTACTGATAATAGCTGCTTAAAATCAGTAGTCGATTTGTATGAACTTAAGATGGCCAGGAGCAGAAGGAGATCTCTGGTGAGACACTGCCTGTACAAAGTCTTTTTTGTATACCTTATACACAACGGACCTTATCAGTTCCTGTGGAATTACATTTTTGAATTTTATCAGATGCTTAGAACGGCTGTTTGTTTTGACGTGCTGGTATGTTGATTGCCTCTTGTGCTCATTAATTGGCATTTTGCTGCAAACACAGACACATAACTGCTTTGATTCGCATCATTAAGGTCCCTAACAAAAGTTTACTCTCCTGACATCTAATAATAGACCTCAGGTTGTTTGAATGTTCCTTTAAGGAGCGCATACCGAGATCACATGGATAAAAGTTTGACCAGCCAACATTCCACTGCTCATTGTAAAAAATGATAAGAAAAAAAAAAGGCCTCAGATGAACATCTTATCTTTTGCTCACATGATGCCTCTGCTTTTGAATGTCAATTAAGAACTCTGCAGGTGTTCCTCCAAATTCATAAAAAACTGAGACGTGATTCTCAGACGAGGGCTCCCTACTCTCACACAGCAGCTGCTTATTCGCCAAGTATTGTTTCTCTCTGCTGAGGAATTCTGTGGACATTGAAACTTTTTGTATTTTATCCCTCTGATATTTAACATTATCTTTCATATTTAGGTTTATGTAACAAGTTACTGATTTGAAAATAGACTTACCTGCCGAGATGGCAGAATGTCCATTTGGTACATAACATCTTTGTCCTTTACGTGACTTGTATGCAGTCCTCTATTGAGTCAGTCTGTAGCAGAGGTCGAGGCTTTTGATGTACTGAAACTGCGCTCATTTATGTAATAAAATATTTATCTTTGCTTTTTCAGTACCGTAATTAATGGCTGGTGAAAGCAGATACAAGCCATGGACTTCCTGAATGAAACCTCGTCTGAACAGAGCAATGTTTTGAGCTAAAACAGAGGAAATGTGACAGATTACCAAAACAAGACTACCTAGTAACCATGTTTGACTTTAAGAATGACAAGGGATCTTTGTTGGAAGTTTCTTTATTTACACTCTGTTGACTGTAATAAATGAGAACAGAAACAAAAGCAGGATGGTGTAATAACCAGTACAACTCTTCTTGAATAGCAACTCATCAAAAGATAATGAAACAGTACATGAAAACAAACAAACAAACAAAAAAAATTAATGTTCATTTCACAAAATAAAATATGAGAAATATAAATACTCTTTAACATATTTGTTAAAAATCTTGCTTTCTGTGCAAAAACTGCTTGAACAATGACAGTGGTGTAATTATTTAATTATGTGTTGGTAAACGTATTCTTCAATGTGAATATTTTGAATGCTGCCAGCCACTAAAAACCACATGTAGGTGGTGTTGTCTTTTCTTTTTTTTTTTTTTTTTTTTTTTTTAAATATATGTAGTGTTCCCCATTGGTCAATAAACAGATCACTATGGATACATAAATGAGTTGTTTACATTAATTTTGAAGATATATAATATATGAAGGTAAGTTTTTTGGAAACAGTCCAGCTTTTATTTGAATGGCCTAACCCCATAGTGCGAATTATGGGGCGGGTTGGGGGGTTTGACCCCCCCAATTACAACTTCAACCCCCCTAAAGAAGGGACAAATTGTCATTTTTGTCATCTCTAGAAAATGTTGACCCCCCCAATTGTCATTGTATAATTCACACTCTGCCAAACCCTAACCCTTCATTGTGGCTATTTACAAGATTAGCAATAGTAATTAACTGAATGGCTAAAAGAAAATAAATGAATTAGTTATATCTCTGTAGGGGCTAGAAACGTGCTTGTTTAGTTATTAATAAGTGTCCTAAGACAATAACAGAAGAAATGTATTAACAGAATTAAGCAATTAAATTGGGGAACCATTTGGTAAATGGAAATGCTTCACTCCACACCTGGTTACAGGCTGGTACGTGTAGAACAGCAGCCGTGTTCTTTTATGTATTCTTTTCATGTAACAGAGAAGGAATAAGCCTGAGCATAGACCTCTTCAATCACCAAATGTTTCAAACATATGCAAACTAACCATAAACAACTTCTCTCATTAAAATATACATCCGAATTTATGAACACAAGTATTAAAGATAAACAAACCACAAAAAGGGGAACTGCAGTATTTATAGTTTGGCCTGAGCTGAGTCCCTGCTTATCAACAGGGACCGCTGCTGGTTTTTGGGGTTTAAAATGCCAATGAGGCCCCAGCTTCATCACTTTACCTGGTTGCAAAGATGCTGCAGACTGTAGGAAGTACTATTACTAAGTAAACCAAGGCGGGAAAAAAAATCCTTCCATCCAAAAGCTGATGTATTGGATTGAGAGGGGGTGACTACAGGTCAACTGATGAGAGTGAAATCAATGTCATGATTCAAGAATCCAGCCCACTGAGATGAGCTACGTGACATGAGAGCTTATCCCAATGACAAAAAGCCATTAGAGGATGAGTGACACACCAATGTACAGTATCAGCAACAATATCACAGTAGGCAGCAGCACTTACTGATATTTGATGTTGAACTTCCACAAAGTTTTTAAAATGTGCCAAGAAATGTTCCAATATTCACACACACAGCATTACAACAATATCAGAAAGCAGGACTATTTATGAGGGTTAGTGTCGATCTATTGATTTACTGATTTCATGCTGATTATTCTGCCTTCAGATTGGCTGCTATAAAAATGTATAAGTTCAGGCAATATTTTTCCCCATTATCAACCTTCAGTACTGGTCAGCTCCACCCAGTAGAACCTCAGTTAATCCGAGTTAATGTTTAAATTAGGGACTGGGCAAAGATAAAATTTTTTAATCGGGATTAAAGGCATGATTTCCCAGATTAACCATGATTATTCACACTGTATACGCAATGAACAATGAATTCAAAAGTAGTGTAAAGTGAACTTTTGTTTTAAATATTCTGCTGCCATATGAACTAAAGTGCCATAACATTTGTTTTTCAAACACTTTTAGCATCAACACTTGTCAGTAACACATATTTAGTGTAAATATCATCTTAAAAAATGTAAAATAAAATGAAGCTTATTGGCACTGCCAGGGCATTAATGTCATCCTGTTTTTTTTTTTTTGTGTTTTGTTTTTTTAATGAAAAATAAAAAAAAGTCTACCAACAAAATCCTGAGCCACAATCATAACATTGAAACAGGCAATTTCTGAGGTAACAGCAGAAACGTTTAACGGGGAGTTCAACTTAGCAGTGGTTGCTAATAACCTTGTTTCTGTTGAATCAGCCGTCTGGGAGAACTTTAAAATGAAAATGTCCATGTTAAAGATATGTAACTATACCGTTCTCCATGTCTGCTTTAGCTTTTCCGCATGTTTTTCTGCCAATTCTTTTCCGGTTTCACAGCAACGAGCAAAAGACTTTTCAAAACAAAAGCATGTGAGCAACATGCATTAATGCACAATAAAATGAATATCAGCATCAATAAATTAATGAGTTAATGCGATAATAACGCATTATCTTACCCAGCCATAGTTTAAACTTTCACTTGTTGTGTGTGGTTGTAATTTCTAGCAGCTTCAGCCAGTCTGGCCTTGTCTTTGTCATCCAAAGTCTTTTTTATTATAATTAAGATAACCACCGCCAGAGGTGGTTCCAGATTAGAAGGTTTTGAAATACTTAAATTTGCTTGCTCTGCTCAGTCAACAGCCTTCAACACCATATTCGGATCCATTTAAAGTACCACTTCTCCCCACTCTGAAGTGTAATCTGCTCTTCAGCAGATGAGTTTCAGTGTCAACACTGGCTGAATAAAAAGGGCAGATGAAAAATGAAAACTCTTTCAGAAGCAACAAAAGCCAGTCAGTCACTCAGTCAGTTAATTAGCTGATCTTGAATGTCCTAACTGAAATTACATGAAGTCGAAAATGTATTTTCTCTACCCTTGAGCAAACATTTGATCTGCTGATTCCTGGTAGTATTAGAGTGTAATTTTTACCTTGAAGAGGTTTGACAAGTGACACATGAAGTTCTAAATACTGTCTATCACCTTCAGTGTCATCCGGGACTAATTTGGGAGCTTAAATTCAATCAGCCATGAGTCTCCTTGTGCTGCACACCGTGTAGCTATTTTATTGCTGAGTAAGGGCACTGTCTGTATCTGATGAATTTAGTGGACCCATTAAAGGCTTAAGTGCCCTATTATTCATTCCAGTTAAGCTCAATTGGCTGAATATTGTATGAGGAAAGCACTGGAAGAGACAATTTGAGTGACAATAAATCATGCTTACGGTATTTGAATTGTACACAAACTTACTCAAATAAGTGAAAATTGGAAATAAATACTCAACATGTATTTCTTTTGAGTTACATTAATAATAGCTAATTTTGAATTTGCTTGCCGTTTGTATTTGCTGAAGCAGAAGTATGACGGTATGACAGTATGACAGTAAGAGGTGATTTGCTGGGCTATTTTTGAACAATAGTTCACCAATCACAAGTGTTTTAAAACCAATGCGGGCTTGGGGAAACCGGTAGGTCATTTTCCTGAATTTTATTTTTCTAAATGCAGAAGCTGAACATAATGGTAGTGAAGCAGAACAGTTTTTTGAAGTTTCATGTTTTCTTTAGGTGTTTTCAGTCAGTATACAGAGACTCACCGGTCTCACAAGTGTGCCACTCTTATAGTCAGCTGTATTTCATCCTCAGCAAAAGGTAACCAATCCAATAAGTAAAACTTGAACCACAATTTGCATGCTCTTACAGGACTTAGACTACTATTGTTTTATAATGCTTTCCTTCCATAGACCATTATACTAAGAGAGATAAATGCCTCTTTAATCTAAGTGACATAATTGCTCCTTCAGGGCCACTCAAGGAGAAGCAAAGACACAACTTTAACTGATTTAATTAGCTTGCTAATAGATGCCTCCACTTTACCTTCCTTGTACTATTAATGTTTTCGCGAAAAACATAGACAAGATCTTGCTTGCAGGGCTGTGTTGCTCAGAGGATCAGGCATAACTGCACTAGTGTGCTTTGTGTGAGAAGAAAATATGCAGAGGTCAGGTAAACAAGCAGCATGAGTCAAAAGGTTATCCACTAACTGCAGAGAGGATCTAGCAGCATCCGTGTCCCTGCACACTGTAACTCAAATTGCTGTAAAAGAAGTTTGGCATATCTTCTCTGGCAACAAATCCATTTTAGCCCTAAACAAAGCAGTTTGTTTGTTTGAGATGTTGGTGTATGTGTAAAAACGTTCTAACAGTGAGAGTGAAATGGAAATGGACAGATATGTGGGCTCGAATCCATGCACCAAGTGTCCCCATAGTAAGCATCAACAAGCACTGAGCATGTCAGCAAATTAAGATGATCCAAATACTCATTTTACTTCATTACACAGACTGATAAGTCACACTATTTAAACCATTAACAGATGCAGTTGTTACTATGCCATCTTTTCAGTGGTGGAATTCATAGAAGCAATTTAGCAGTCTATTCTAGGAGTTCTTGTGTCGGAAACAGGAAAAACAGACTAAAACAGATGAAAACAGCTTCAGTGGTGTTAACAGTTTGCGGTGATTAGTTCTTACCAGTAGTGGTCCAAGGAAGGAGGGCTGTTGAAGCAATTACAGTATTGCAAGTGTCTAAGGCTGAGGACTGAAAGTGTGTGCTGGCCCAGAGTCTTAATCTAACCTTAATGGTGACCATGATCGAAAGGTGATTAAAAGGTGTTACCAGTATCAACAGTGCGCTGTATACCGCTGTGAGTCTGTCTTGTTCTCAGCAGGTCAGCTAGTGTAACATGGTATGATGCAGCAACAGGAGAATGATCTCCTTTGATCTCCTGCACAAATTCAGTAAGAACTGAGAAGACTTTGGCTCTTTTAAGCTTTCTTATGTCTGACAGGCACTGTCCTGGAAACTGAGCACAGAGCTTACATTTCTGTTGAGCTGTGGCTTTTGGTTTGGGAACACCTTGCTGGTCTTGATGGATAAAGAGAGTCAGTATAAAGGATCATCTAAGACAAACTGAATGAGCTGTATTCCCCCAGATCTCACTCAGTGCAAACAACTCTGTTTTAAAAAATGTCCTTCAATAATAAAGTGGATTTTTCACTTCCAACAACATTAACAACTGGTTAGGTTCTGCAATTAGTGGAATCATTTCCCAGAGAGTTGTGGTCACATGCTTCTGGAATATTGATGTAAACCTGACAAGAAAAAGACTTTATTGATCCCATTGGGATGACTTCCTTAGGGAAATTCAAATTTCAAGCAGCATGTGCGAGAAACAGGCAACATATGTATAGACAGACAGCACACAGACAGTTTAAATTAGGATTTGAAAAAACAAAACAACAACAACAACCTCTATGTAGGATAAGGTAAACAGATATAAGAAAGATAAGAATAAACTGTAAATTCAAAAAGAGGATGAATAAATAAATATGGCTCTATGTGTATTATGGTTAAATTGCACTTGGGAAGGAGCAGTCTTTCACTGAACAGGCTCCTCTGGTTGCTGATGTCAGAGTGCAGAGGGTGGCTGGCATTATCCATAACGTCCAGCAGTTTGTTCAGTGTCCTCATCGCTGCCATCGTCACCAGAGAGTCCATCTTCATGCCAACCACAGCTGGCCCACCTGATCAGGTTGTCCAGTCTGGATGTGTCCTTCTTGGATATGCCCCCCCCCCAGCACACCACGGTATAAAAGAGGACACTGGCAACCACAGACTGGAAGAACATTCACAACAGTTTGCTGCAGATGTTGAAAGACCACGATCACCTTAGGAAGTACAACCTGCTTTGTGTCTTCCCATACAGGTGGCTGGTATGTGTTGTCCAGTCCAGTTTATTGTCCAGCCACAGCCCAAGGTATTTGTAAGAGTCCACAGCCTCCATATTAGTTCCTCTCAACAGGACTGGTCGGGGTCTTGGTCTGAAAATGTACATTACTATGCTATTTGTGCATTGCAGTCTATAAATCTCTGATCTATAACCACAGCTTTCTCTGGATGTGCTGTCATCTGGTTTTTAATGATGTATTTAGTTCCTCTGATAATATTTAAAGTTCAAATATTTAAAGAGTGATATTTAAAGTTCAGTGCCTTAGGCCTCAAATATGGGGAAGAGAAAAATCAGAACTGAACAGTGGAGGTGCTGAAAAAGGAGTTGTCTATGGAATCGTGTTTTCTTGGATGTCTGGGTATGTGTGCACTGTGAGACCTTTCAGTGTAAATTTACAGTAATTTACTGCCAGCAGCTTCGCCAGGAAACTACTGTATTTTTACAGTACTTAGTTGTATTTGAGAATTACAGTATACTACTGGAAATAAATCTGTTTCTTGCTGTAAATTCACAGAATGTTTTATAATACATTACTGTCTATTTACAGTATTTATACTGTATTTAAATCAGAATGTTACTGTAATATTACTACCACTACTACTTGTACTTGTAATAATAAAAACAATAACAATAAAATGACAGCAGGACAATATTTATTTTGCAGTTCCTTTTCAAATATTTATTACAATAAAAACAGTGCAATACAACTTGACCTGAATAAACCTTAACTTCCTGTATTTTTTGGTCTTTCAAAAGGTTAACAATTTTTAACAATTCTTTATTTAAAACATTAAAACACTATTAACTCACTCAGTGAACACAGGGTTTAAATGAGTGTATGGGGGAAATATCGGGTGTTTGTGTATGTGTATAAGATTAGACAAAGTCCCACTTAAAGTCACTGATCTTCCTGATCAGTGTGTTAACATGTGGATTTACTGATGATATCTTCTTTTGGACCATCTTGCCGGTTTTCTTACTTTGTGCCTTCTCACGGCTTGCTTTTGTGCCCCTTTCAGGGTTGATGTCAATGCAGCTTCTGAGAAACAATGAAATGAAATGAAATGAAAATGAAATGAAAAATACTTTATTAATCCCAGAAGGGAAATTCAACATTGTAGTAAGGTTTTCTTTTTTTTTCAACAATAAATGACAGCAATAATAATCAATTAGGATGTCTTGTTGTGGAGGCTGCTGGCAGGAATGATCTTCTGTATTTTTCTGTCTCGGAACAGACCTGAAGAAGCCTCTCACTGAACACTCTGTTGTTTGATCACTGTGTCGTGAAGAGGGTGTGAAGAGTCCTCCATCATCTTTATCAGCTTGTGCCACATTCTTTTTTGAACTATCAGCTCCAGCGGCTCCAGAGTTACACCCAGCACAGATCCAGCTTTCTTGATAAGTTTGTTGATTCTCTTCAGGTCTCTGGTTCCCAGCAGATGGCTGCAAAGCTGATTGCACTTTCCACAACAGACCTATAGAAGATGTGCAACATCTTGGTGCAGACATTAAAAGATCTCAGCTTTCTTAAAAAGCAGAGTCTGCTCTGACCTTTCTTGTAGATCACTGTAAAAAAAAATCTGTAGTTTTTACAAAAAATTTTGGCAGCTGTGGTTGCAAGAATAATTCAGTAAAAATTACACTAGACATGTAAACAGTTTTACAAACTAACCTGTAAATTTAACAGTTTAAAACTGTTAAAAGAATACACCGTAATCTGGTAAAGCCTACTACATTTTTTTTGTTAAATCAACATGGGTATGTTGACTATTTTGTCAAGTCTTTTCAGTAATATTTGCAGAAAATTGTTGTTGATTTTTACATCAAACACCACTGAAAAACACTGAGCAAACAACATTGTTTTGCTGTAAAAACCTAAAAAATAGTATTGCCATATTACTGATATATTTTGCATTTTAAACTCAAATATTTATTAAAAGGTATTAAATTATGGAGTATTTACAAACATACTTTACAGCCATAGAAACAGCTTTTCTATTTTAACAGAACTGACTGAGTGTATGCCTTACATTCTCAAACATTTTTAAAATCCTTATACGCAGTGAAAAGCAAATAGAGCCACAGATTTTTAGTCACCTAGCAAAAAAAAAAACACAAAAACATGTCTTTCAAGTACAAATATTTAGTACTTTATTATCGAAAGATAAAGCAGGATCTATTCAAAAATAATGTTACAGGATGCTTTCAAACCAGTCAGTACAAAAACTGTAAATGAAACACATCTCCTTACTGAAAGCACCCTTTTGAAATATGAGCTAAATATTACATTGGGGAGTGTTAGGCTGTTACCACAACTGAAAAAGAGGGAGAAGTCTCCCTTAAAATGATTCATGGTCACAAATATGGTCACGTGAACAAAAAAAATAAGAACAGCATTTTCTTACGAAGAAAAATGTTTCAGTATCTTTAAACTAGCTCCTTCACATGTGTGAGAGGTTATGAACATAATTCAGTAACAACTGTCAACAAACAGTAAAGCATGGAAACCATCAACCATGTTGGGGCACATGGGCTGCCACAAATCTTACTCAGTTTAGTCCATCACGCCACTCATGATCTGAAACTCCTGAATTAAGGTGAGGATCTGAGGGTTCACATTCAGGCAAGATGTTGTTGTCTTCTCCACTTTGGTGCCCTTGTCTGGGTTTAGGGAAAAAAAAAAAACATCTGGAAAATATGAGAAAAACAGAAACTTTATTAATGATAAAAAAAGGCTTAATTCATGCACAACTTTTTGAAAACTGTGCTTTGTAAAACAGTAAAAAATGACAAGTCCTATAAACCCCATACAGCAGTGACATTAGATTCATGTCAGCTCAAATAAATTGTAAAGGCGCATAAAGTCAATCAATAGGACATACCTCTGCAGAAACTCCAAGGTTGAAGCCAGCGCCAATGGGTAATGGATGTTGAAGCTGTAATAGCCTCCAAACATCAAGCACAGGGCGGTGACAAAGGAAAGGATGTTGTCATTCACTACGATGCGATCAACACTCAGCATGAACCTTGTAGATGAAAAGCAAGATCGTCCTAAACACAACAAAAAGAAACATTTTATAAAAAGTTTAAACAACACTTACATTCCAAACATTTTAGAAAAATGCTGAGCATATTTTGCTTCTCAACAGTTAGTTAAGTCATAATATTTTAAGTTCCAACGGGGAAAAAAATAGCTTTATGACTTACTTAAGACCACAATCAGCAACATGGTGCAACAAGAATGTACAAATATACAGGAAAGAGAAGACATGTTAAATACAAAAGACATGATAAAAGAATGACAAGGAAGCAGGAAATGTGAACATACCACACACGACAATGGTGGGGGTCAAGGGAAGCTTATCCATCTGCACCTCCACTGCCAGGCTCGTGTCCTCCTCATAAAACATTCCTTCTTCCTTCTCACCAAAGTAGGACAGGAGAAGCAGCACCATCTCCTTAATATCGTCAGAACAGCCAATCAGCTCTCTCCTTGCCATTTTCAACTTCATTAGGGACTGGAGGAATGTTTTGTTTTTGTTCACATAAATAGTATTCAAGTAATTCAGGAGACGCTTCCCTTTCAGATCTACATTCCATGTGAAGGTTTCTTTGAGACTGATTCCTGTGAGTGCCTTAAAGTGGACTGCCATGCCAACTTCCCAAAATGGCCACTCTTCTAGGAGGCGTTCCAGATTTTCCCCCTGGTTGACTTGTCTTCGTTGCATGTAGAAAGTCAACTTCATTAGACACTGGACTTCCTGGAGATTCACATCACACTGCTGAGACATCTTCAGTTGTTCTTTCTTCTCCTGCTGTGTCTCAAGTGTCTCTCCAAGGGGCAAGAATTTCACTTCCCTAGTTGATGCATCCATAAATGTCCTGGACCACTGCTCTCTGTTCTAGAGTGACCTCTTCTGTGTCGGAGTCTTCAGAGCGATGCTTTTGTTTTCTTATTTTGGGGCTTGTACATCGCCTGGCATTCTCCATCCTGTCTTGCATTTGTTATGGCTAGAGAATGATAACCTGGCCCAATGATGTCCCCCGTCTATAACATCTTGCAGAGCTTTACGATATTTTGCCACCATCTTCTGGGCAACTACATCGGTGTGCTTTTTACTTATAAAAGAATGTTTTTGCATCATTTCATGGACCACAATTCGGACCATCTCTCTCCTCAGCCGTGGACTCGGTCGCTTTTCTCTCTCAAGGGACTGCATCAGTTCCTCTGGCATCGCTGTCCATGGTATGACAAAGTTATTCACCCAGTCTATGCCAGGGCTTGGGCTCCTGTTGGAAGAGGTTGAGGGTCAACTTTGGGGTGAAGAGGTTGGCAAAGGTGTGGGAGGTCCCGGAGAGGAACAAATGGATGAGTTGCTTGTTTCAGGAGTCTGGCCTGAAAACCACACAACCAAGAAGAGTTAAAATTCTGAGTCAAAATGCAAATGTGTTAAATTTAACTTTTAAACTTTGTTTAAAAGGTGGTTGCAGCCTGTGCTGTAATACTTGACTTACTTCTCAGCTTCCAAGCTGCAAGGACTTTTCTTGCTTGAATTGGCCTCAACACTGTCACAGGTCGCCCCTCAATAATATGCTCCTTTAAGTGGGCTAGAGGTACATTCACGGTGTGAAACTGGCGCTCACACATGAAAATGGCGCATTTTGGATCTGTAACAACTGCTCTAGCAGTCACAGAGGGATCTGGAGCATTGTGAAAACGATAAAAATGAGCTTTAAAAGCTGCATAAGTACAAAATGTTCACTTGCAGTCACAGCTGACACATTTGAAAATGCAATGTGGTTTGCTCCTATGAACTTTACAATGCAGTACATAACTCCTCGTTGTGTCAAGTGTTTTACTGCAAAAAAAAGAGCTCCATCAGCTTTTGTCTCTTACTTTCTAGAGATGCTTCTGTCTCTTCAGGTGAAAGTGTCGCGGCTGACCGCTACAGAACTATTTTACTGTGTATTTTAGTTGAAAGACATTCTGCACAGTGAACTGTATGTGGGGAGAGAATATCGAATGGACTTATGGAAAGGTATATTGTGATTTTGGGGAGAGAACATTGAACTGTGACTGGGCTGCCAATCATGCAGGGGTGGGTGTGTTTTCCTTGTTGCGCTTTGCTTCACAGGTGAAGCGAGTCTAATAATCAAGGCTCTCAGGTGGTGAAGCGGAGGTGATAAAAGAGGAAAGCAGACGTTGCACAGGGTGGACGCACAGCGGAGAGACCAATGCGCTTGGGACGGAACGGAGACAGAGACGGAGACATCTGCTCGCTTTCACGGACGTAGGAGAAAAATCCCCACTTGGCCGCATCACCTGTTGAGAACATCGCTCTCTATTTCTCCACATAGAGGGACGGTCTAACCGAGAGCATTTATGAAAGAGTGAGTTGATACCTGCTGTCCCCAGTCCACTGATCGCATTTTGTTCTGCCTTCCAGCCTGGCTTGGCCCGCCGACGCTGGTCCACCTTGACGACGGAACTTGGTCAGACCCCCCCGCTCACCTCACTCGTCGGGCCGCTCCCACGCCTACTCCCTGCTGCGGCGCGCCAGGGCTCCCCCAGCACACGCAGGCTCTGAGGCAAACGCACAGACAGGCTCTGGGCGGGACAGTAAAGACGGAGTGAGACTATTGGGTTAACTTAGGTCATTGATTTTTATTGCTGTTTTTTTTACTCCTTCTTTTACTATTTTACCTTGCTGAATATTTTAATTGCTATCTTCATTTTTAGGAGTCTCACTGTCTTTTGGTAATTATTTTTAATTGGGAAATAAGGGATCTGATGTGGGGAGGGGGTTTAAGGGTTTGGAGTCATCATAGACGTTGCTTTGAGACCTGCTCTACTGACGTGTTGCATGTGTGTGTTTTGTGGATTTATTCCTTAGGTTGTATTGGTTGATCCATCACTTTTGTTGTGATCCTTATTTGGTTTGAAGTTTTCTTTGTTGCAGTGTAGTGCTTTATTTAGGTCGTGACAACTGTCTATTTTAGTGGCTAAAACACTTAATTGGAACTCCTCCCCTCCTATTTTTATTCACCAATATTATTGATTACCGATTTTTAAGCTCAGATTTATTTTACTCAAGGTGAGCCGAACTATACCATTGTCTGTTTACCACTGTTGTTACAATAAAGTGTTGTAACTTTCCACCTGCCTCTGTGGTCTATTGGGGATTGAAAAGAGCCTACTTACTGTGACATTTTGGCGTTGTTGGCAGGATCCCCAGTAGACCACATATACAATACAATGAATAACGAACAGTCTGAGGCAGGCACAAGCCAACAGGGAGAGCTCCAACCCCAAAGTGGTTCCAACCCACAGTTGGCAGGTGTAGCCATGTTGCCATGGTTCATGGGTGCTTCATGGGTTTCTAAGTTCTGTGGAGAAGGCGGGGTGGGGTGGAGGCTTATGACAAATGGCGGGCTCAGGTAGAGGCATTCCTGCGGGCACAAAGTTTAAATGCAGAACAGCAAGTAGATTTTATATTAACTACTTTGGATGGTAAAGCACGCAGGCAGATTATGTTAATGTCATCAGAGGACAGAGACACCTATCAGAAAATCCTGGATGTTTTGACTAAGAAGTATGGGAGCAACCATTCTCCGGACCAGCTGAGGGCAGATTTTTTTGATTGTAAGCAACTACTGGGGGAGAGCATAGAGGACTTCATTCTGCGTCTTCGTGAGTCTTTTAACAGGTGGCAGAGCAGTGAGCCGGTTAACGTGGGCCCCGCAAATAGTGTCTTACGTGCACAGTTTTCCAGAGGGTTGAAGGACGGCCCAGCAAAACGTGAGCTGCAACGAGAGCTCAGACGTGCATCCCCAGCCATGTCATTTGAGGCAGCCTGTGATGAGGCATTGGCTCTGGAGCGGGAGTATGCTGGAGGGGAGGATGTCATGGCTTGCCAGGCACAGGCTGTCCCACCACCGCTGAGGTTTACACCCTCAGCCCTGGATATGGAGCAGCTCAAGGAGTCCCTCCGGACTGAGATGCGACAGGAGATTAAGGAACAAGTCACACTGCTCGGCAAAACGATTGCAGAGGAATTACGAAGCCAAGTGTCTGCCCTTTCTAACCCCCAAGTAGCGTCCTCTAGACCCCAATTTCGTGACCGGAGGCGTGCAACTAGCCGCAGTGATCAAACCTTCCAGTGGGATGAACAGGGTCGCCCTGTATGTAGGAACTGTGAGGAAGTTGGCCACGTTCAACGTTTCTGCCCCAGAAGACAAGCACCCTCTCAGGGTTTTCAGGTTCACCGGCCACTGTAGGGCAAGTGACCGGGACCGAGGCGGGCCCAGATCCCCCTGAAAAGCCCTCATTTGTAGGCCGCTGCCCAGAAGTGAGTGTCAACATCCGTGGCAAGGATATTCCCTTGCATATTAGATACTGGTTCTCAGGTGACACTTTTTAGCCACTCCCTGTTCCACCGCCATTTTGGGGCAGACCTAATAAGGAACCCTGATGATCTCTCATGGCTGGCCCTAAAAGCTGCCAATGGGTTGAAGATTCCTTATGTGGGCTATGCAGTGATAGATATGGCTGTGGGAGGGATCGTGCTACCTGAAACAGGGTGTGTGATTGTTGTGCAAGATGACTGACTGTATAGACACTGAACATGGGCTGTTGGGCATGAATGTGATTTCTCAGTGCTGGGAAATCCTTTTTCAGCGTGGCCACCTGGGGCAGCGGGCCTTCCGCTCACCTCTCTCACCTTTTGCTGGTCGGGCCTGGGAGAAGGCTTTTGCTGCATGTAGACGGCTTCAGGCTCTGTCCCCATTGGCCCCTGTGCAGGGCACAGCTAAGCTCTTTAGACAAGCCCCCGCTGTCATTCCCCCAGAGACGGAGATGATCGTGTGGGCCAATGTTCCCCAAACTATGTGTTCACCAGAGACCTTGATACTTGTGGAAGACTTATCTGGGGATTCAGAAGGAGACAGAGAATGGAGAGTGGCAAGAACGATTTCTCAAGTCCGGGGGGGCAAGGTTCCAGTGAGGCTGTGTAATCCCCATCCTTTCCAAATCGAGTTGCCTCAACGAAAGGCCCTGGCTGCAGTTTCCCAGGTCGAACCCAAGGAAGTTCAGGCCCCAGCACGGTTGGAATTGCAGCCCACAGGTCCCCAAGAGGTGGAAATCAGTGTGTGCCGGGTGCAGACAGCTGTAGTGGATCAGACCCCTGGAGCCACAGCCAGTCGGAACCATGGGGTTAAGCACCCTGCCTTAGAGCTACAAGGGGATGGGCTGAGCCCAGGAGAACAGCAGCAGTTGACGGCCTTTTTAGAAAAGTGGACAAACGTGTTTTCGGCCCACGATGAAGATTTTGGGTGTACCGGTGTTGTGCGCCACCAGATTCCCACAGGGACAGCACTCCCAAGCCGAGAACGATACAGGCCGGTTCCACCAAAGCTGCACGCTGAACTCAGGGTGCTATTGCAGGGGATGCTCGATAGCGGGGTCATCACAGAAAGCTTGAGTCCCTGGGCTGCACCTATAGTTTTGGTGCGGAAGAAGGACGGCACCTTGAGGTTCTGTGTGGATTACCGGAAGCTCAACGCAATTACACACAAAGATGCCTTCCCCTTACCCCGCATCGAGGAATCCCTGACGAGTTTGAAGAAGGCCGCCTGGTATTCCACTCTGGACCTTGCTTCAGGCTACTGGCAGGTTGAGGTAGCTCCAGAGGATCAAGAGAAAACTGCGTTTGCCACAGCGCTGGGACTCTACCAGTTCACTCGGATGCCTTTTGGTCTCTGTAATGCCCCAGCAACATTTCAACGTTTGATGCAGCGCTGTTTGGGCTCTTATGTACATGACTACCTTCTGATTTACTTAGATGATGTGATTGTTTACTCCCCAGACTTTCAGTCCCATCTAGACCATCTGGAGGCTGTATTCCAACGTCTCTCGGACCATGGGTTGAAACTTCAGCCCCGAAAATGTCGCCTCTTTCAGCAGGAAGTCAAGTACTTGGGCCATGTGGTCAGTCGTGGGGGAGTGTCCACCGATCCAGAGAAAACTCAAGCTGTGAGGGATTGGCCAGCACCCACCACTACAAAAGAAGTTCGCTCTTTCCTGGGATTTGCGGGGTATTATCGAAGATTTGTCCCCTTCTTTTCTCGGGTGGCTGCTCCACTGAATAAGCTGCTTCAGGGCACTGCTGGTCGGAGTTCTACCCCTGTGACTTGGACCGCAGACTGTCAGGATGCTTTTGAGAGTATGAAAGAAGCTCTCCTCTCAGCCCCTATTCTGGCCTATGCAGACTTTACACTGCCTTTTAAGCTATACACAGACGCTAGCTTGGAAGGCCTTGGGGCAGTCCTTTCCCAGGTGCAAGAGGGGCAGGAGAGGGTCATTGCCTATGCCAGTCGTAGCCTGGTTGGATCCGAACGCAATGACCAGAACTACAGCTCTTTTAAATTAGAGCTCTTGGCTTTGAAATGGGCGGTGACCGATAAGTTCAAGGACTACCTATGGGGCGCCCAATTCACTGTGTTCACAGACAATAATCCACTAGTACACCTTGACACTGCTCGTCTTGGGGCTGTGGAGCAAAGGTGGGTGGCCCAGCTATCCAATTATTCCTTTGATCTTAAGTATCGTCCAGGGTAATCAAAATGCGGATCTGTTGTCCAGGCTCCCCCAGGCTACCAAGCCTACAGTCCAGGCAGAGGGACTGCACGTCACAGCACCCATGGCATCAGCCCCAGTGGTAGACCCCCCGGTGTTTGCTGACCTGTGGCGAGAGCGACAGCAGCAGGACATGGATCTGTCCCAGTTGCGAGGATGGCTCGAAACAGGCAAGACTCCATCTAGTGAATTGAGACGCACCTCCTCCCCATGGCTAAGCCATTTGCTGCAGGAATGGGAGCGATTGATGGAGCAAGACGGGATTCTCTACCGGCGTGTGGAAGAGCCAGATACAAGAATACTCACCCAACAGTTGATTGTCCCCCCAAAGTATACCCAGGGGCTTTGGGCAGAATACCACCAAGCGGCGGGACATATGAGTGGGGAGAAGGTGCTGTCAATTTTGCGGAGGCGCTTCTTCTGGCCAAAAATGGGTAAAGAAGTGCAGACCTGGACCAAAGAATGCCTAACTTGTCAAGTGAGTAAGGCTGGCCCACATGCCCGCGCACCACTCCAGTCCATGAAGACCAGCTATCCCTGGGAGGTGGTGGGGCTAGACTATTTGTCTTTAGGCCGCCCGGGTGACACTTATCCCTACATACTGGTGGTGACAGACCTCTTTTCCCGCTATGCCCTGGCAGTTCCTACTAAAGACCAGACAGCAGCCACAACGGTCAAGGCCCTGTGGACATCCCTAATTCAGCCCTTTGGGTGCCCTGAAAGGTTTTTGACTGATCAGGGAGCTGCCTTTGAGTCAGCTCTAATGCAACAGCTATGTGAGATGTATGGATGCACAAAAGCACGGACCACACCATATCATCCTCAGGGGAATGGTGCTTGTGAACGTTTTAATCAAACCTTGCTGGGCCTGTTGAGCTCCTTGGACCCCCAGAATCATCCCCGGTGGCACACTAAGTTGCCTGAACTGCTCCAAGCTTACAATAACTCCACTCATGCAAGTACCGGATTGACCCCCCATTATGTGCTGTTTGGCCGACATGCCAGGTTGCCAGTTGATGTGGTTCACCAGGTGTCCCCGCCTCAGACGAAGTACACCTTGGAAGGGTGGGTTGAAAGTCATCACCGTGCCCTTCGTGAGGCGTTTATGAAAGTGAAGGCGCAGGTTGAACGTCGTCAGGCCTGGGATCAGGCTCGATATAACCGGACTGCTCATGCCATACCCTTGCTGCCAGGGGAAAGGGTTCTCATAAGAAACTTCCGTCGACGGGCCCAAGGGAAGTTATCCCCCCGGTGGGGCCCCCAGCGGTTTGTCATACTGGCACAACCCAATCCCGAACAGCCAGTGTATGTTGTTCGACCAGAGGCCAAGGAAGGACCTGTCCGTACGATACACCGCAACAATTTGCGTTTGTGTACCTTTGACCCGGCAACTACTGCTTTTCCAGCAGATGACAGAGACTCTGGCCAAAATCGTCCCCCATTGAAAGGCATTCTGGCAAATGTACCCCTTCCAGTGGTTAGTCTGGCTGGCCCTACTCTGATGACTTCGGGTGGGGCGCCCACTAATTTGAGTATGACACCCCACCTCCCCGATCTGAACTCAAACCCAAGCCTTCACAACCATCCACCTTCACCTATCCACTCCAATCGGGCCCCGGTAAATCTTCATCTGGTGCCCAATGCCTCGTGCTCTGTTGAACCAGACTGTGTCCTAAACCCCAGTGCTTCCGATACCCCATCCACCTCTCAAGAAGTAGACCACGGCCGAACTAGGCCAGTTCGTGACGCAGGCCCTGACTCTCCTGAGCCCGACCATATACAGCCATTGCCTTTGTGTAATGATGTCGATGTCCCTGACCAGCATGTATCAGGTGGGGAAACGTCTAGTAGTACACGCCCAGAGCCTGAGGAAGGACCCAGTAACTCTGCTGCATGTGTGGGCGAGAGCAGCACCCACCTGCGACGTTCTCGCCGGAGTAATTTTGGCATGCGCCCCCTTCGCTTCCGACAGTTGTAGTGGCCGGGACGACCACTGGAAAGAACAGGGGGGAAGTGTCGCGGCTGACCGCTACAGAACTATTTTACTGTGTATTTTAGTTGAAAGACATTCTGCACAGTGAACTGTATGTGGGGAGAGAATATCGAATGGACTTATGGAAAGGTATATTGTGATTTTGGGGAGAGAACATTGAACTGTGACTGGGCTGCCAATCATGCAGGGGTGGGTGTGTTTTCCTTGTTGCGCTTTGCTTCACAGGTGAAGCGAGTCTAATAATCAAGGCTCTCAGGTGGTGAAGCGGAGGTGATAAAAGAGGAAAGCAGACGTTGCACAGGGTGGACGCACAGCGGAGAGACCAATGCGCTTGGGACGGAACGGAGACAGAGACGGAGACATCTGCTCGCTTTCACGGACGTAGGAGAGAAAAATCCCCGCTTGGCCGCATCACCTGTTGAGAACATCGCTCTCTATTTCTCCGCATAGAGGGACGGTCTAACCGAGAGCATTTATGAAAGAGTGAGTTGATACCTGCTGTCCCCAGTCCACTGATCGCATTTTGTTCTGCCTTCCAGCCTGGCTTGGCCCGCCGACGCTGGTCCACCTTGACGACGGAACTTGGTCAGACCCCCCCGCTCACCTCACTCGTCGGGCCGCTCCCACGCCTACTCCCTGCTGCGGCGCGCCAGGGCTCCCCCAGCACACGCAGGCTCTGAGGCAAACGCACAGACAGACTCTGGGCGGGACAGTAAAGACGGAGTGAGACTATTGGGTTAACTTAGGTCATTGATTTTTATTGCTGTTTTTTTTACTCCTTCTTTTACTATTTTACCTTGCTGAATATTTTAATTGCTATCTTCATTTTTAGGAGTCTCACTGTCTTTTGGTAATTATTTTTAATTGGGAAATAAGGGATCTGATGTGGGGAGGGGGTTTAAGGGTTTGGAGTCATCATAGACGTTGCTTTGAGACCTGCTCTACTGACGTGTTGCATGTGTGTGTTTTGTGGATTTATTCCTTAGGTTGTATTGGTTGATCCATCACTTTTGTTGTGATCCTTATTTGGTTTGAAGTTTTCTTTGTTGCAGTGTAGTGCTTTATTTAGGTCGTGACAACTGTCTATTTTAGTGGCTAAAACACTTAATTGGAACTCCTCCCCTCCTATTTTTATTCACCAATATTATTGATTACCGATTTTTAAGCTCAGATTTATTTTACTCAAGGTGAGCCGAACTATACCATTGTCTGTTTACCACTGTTGTTACAATAAAGTGTTGTAACTTTCCACCTGCCTCTGTGGTCTATTGGGGATTGAAAAGAGCCTACTTACTGTGACAAAAGCTCAGGCTGCCACTGTGTGCAACCATAGGTGTCTGCAGGTCCTCGCTGTGGTTTAGTTCCATTTGCATCCTTTGATGCTCTGCGGTGAGCAAGTGTGTTGTTTCTATTTAAATGTTCTATGCGTGTCTTTATTTGAGACAGAAGAGATTCATAACCTGCCCCCACAGTTGTTCTACCATCATCCACTGTATCCATAAATGAATGGGGATACTGTAGAGTTATGTCCCTTGCAATGATGAGACACTGGGTTCTGGTTGGATTCACTTCAATTTTCCACATGTCATCAACGAGTATGCGGATCATCTGTCTCCTATCTGCTGGTGAAGACATTTTTCTACTCTGGATGCATGCGTTTAGACTGACTAGGCCAGTTTGCCATTTCAGGCAAGAGTGATGCTGGAGGAGAGGACAAGTGACTGCTGGAAAGTGAAGAGCTTTGGTCCACTGGGATGCATGGGGACATCTGCCTTGGTGGGACAGAAATGAACACAGGCTCTAGAAAGGCCGAAATGTTACACGTAAATGGATCAATATCTGGTAACATCTTTTGCAAGATGCACAATGCTTTTTCACTTTTGAATACAAAAATATTAGTACCCTGTTTTTGTGTTATACGCATACAATCTCCACATTTGCCACAGTATGATCAGTGCAGACATAGTATGTACTTTCTGTGAGACAATAAATCCCCTGATCAACAAGACGGACAGATTGGCATTTTTCTGTGACATAGTAGACAGCAGTGGCATTATGAATTAAAATTAACTTAATCCTGCCAAAGACAAGTCCTTCATCACTTTTCTCCAGGATAAGACACATGTTCTTTTTATAGAGTGTGCGTTTAACACTAACTTCATGTGCTGCAACAGTACTGGTTGGCTGAAAGCTAAGAGAGGCAACTGATTCTTGTATCTTATCACTGTAGTCCTGCACAAAAAACTCAGTGCCTCTTTCAAAGGCAACACATGGTGGGAGGATATGACCAGCACTTAGATAACCTTGCAGGAGCTGATGCCTTTTAGCAAGAGTGGAGCAGAGGTTTCTGTTCTTGAAAACTTTTCTTTCAGCTTTGTAAATAGTCCTTTATCAAAACTTTCACGTATGCTATTTGACCAGCAGTTATCTTTGGTGCACAAATCAGCTCAACTATTTGTCTAAGTTGCAGCACCAGTTGCCAGACATCATTGTCCATTGGGTTGTGAATCCTGTCCCCAATAAAGACTGGCAGAACTCTCAGTAGACACCAGTTCTGCACAGCATGTCAACTTCATTTCTCACTTTCAGGATTTACATCACTTGGTTTGTTGTTCGGCATCACTGTCAAGGTAACAAAAGTGATTTATACGGCGGTTTAGCTCCACATAACTGAACTCCTTTTGCTTTGTGATAATATGGCTGATATACAAGGCCAAATCATATGACACAACACCTTCAAACAGATCAAGGCCTAAGCATGGAGGTAGACCAGGTTGGCATATGTGGAAGAAGGAAAGATCATTGAATTTTGAATCAAATTTGACACCTGCAGATGACTTTAACCCTGATGTACTCAACTGCTGCACATGGTCATTGTAGGATTCAGTTGTCCTGATTGAGGCTTTTGCCAAGGTGGAGGAAGGCGAAAGTTTCACGATCAATATGACAGAATCTGCAAAAATGAGTACTCCTGCTAAGGTTCTCATTGAAACCACCAATATTGTGTGATCCCAAGTTGTCACCTGCGATGGCACACAGCGTGCCTCTGTACACCTGTCCATCGGACATGACCAAACCATTTTCTTCTAGATTTTTCAGATCTCTTATAAGAGAGGCAAAGACTTTGTCATGACCAAAGCATTTAAAATCTTGCTCTCGACATGATAATGCCAGTTGCATTTGATCCACACTTGACCTGTTGTGTGGTGCCACATCTGCCAGTGAAAAGTACACAGCAATAACCTTATGCTTCTTTTTGCCTGATCTTAGTGGATTAGCAACTTCAAAGGCATCATGATACAAGATCAGGCCCAAAGACTTTGGATTGGAATAAAATAATGCATTTTCTGCAACATTACTACCATCCCATATATCTTCCAGTATGTCTGTTGGTCGAGTTGGAGAAAACACCTTCTGCTTATGTGCAAGCACTTGTTGCCTGACTGATTCACACTGAAAGAGTGACTTGAGGGTGTCTGTAATGGGTACATACTGAGCAAAGCATTCCTTTCCTGATTCATTCTGTCTGACATATTGAAACTGGTTCAATGTATCTGAAATTACTTTAAAAAAAAAAAACAATTTTCTTCTTTTACCAGTTTTTAATGTACTCATATTGCATGCCCGGAAAAGATCCTCTGATTTTAGGACATCCACAATGTTATTTATATCACCCTCAGAAAGTCACCAACTTCTCTTTGAGCTTATGACATAGATAAGACTGACTGGCATCATGCACATCCTGTAAATCCTCAATAATGGTCTGGATTACTGAAGATGGGAGTAACAGTTTTGCCTGCAGTTTAAGATAAAATAAAGCCAAACTGTCAAGAAGAGGGATTCCTCAGCACGCTCACGAAAAATATCTGATTGCTCTTCCTACTCTATCAGCACCATCCAGAACGCCCTCTTGTACAACTTTGTTCCCTGCTTGTTCACCAGAACACTCTGCCTGCATAACCTCTCCGCTATCTGAGGTCAAAGACCTTGAATTGTCTCTCATAGTGCATTGTTTGTGAGTTCATGATACATGGGATGAAAATGAAGACACGATACGGAACTTTTTGTCACAGTTTCTAAATGGACAAGAAACTGTCCTGCCCTCTCTAATGTGTCCCTTTAAATGAGACAGTAAATTTGAAATACTGTCACAAGACATCTTTTATCTGATGCCCTTTGGTCTTTAGTTGGGTGATCTCTGTACACGTGTGTTTTGAAAACACTTTTGGAATATGGGGTTGCAGTCAGGTAGAGGACATTTAAAAGTCAAGTTTCTGACATTTTTGTGAATTTTCATATGCCTCACATATGCAAATTTTGTTTCACAGTCATGACCACACAGTTCACAAGTAAAAACATTTTGGAGAATGAAATGAAAATGATTCACGTGAGATAATTTCTCCAGAAAGAAAAGCACAGCGATCAGGGCAAGGCGACTGTCCTCCCGTAGGTGGTTGTGGGCTCGACCCTGGCCTGGATGATCCTCCGCCTCGCATCCTCCCCACTCTCGCTCTGCTCTGCAATAAAAATAAAATAAAATAAATAGATTTATATATATATAATTATTATTTTAATTCCTTTTGTATTTCTTTAACTATGGGGCCAATAAACCTGACAATGAAAACTCCTAAAATTCGCTAGCTGTTAGTGTTTGCAATACACAATGCTGAGACTTGCCAATTTTAGCTAACTAGAACTTTGCCAATAGGAAACTTTTCGCAACTTTATTTATCCATGTAGAAATAGGCTCACAACGCACTTGCAATATTAAATTATCTTCCAGCAAAAGTATCGGTCTTTGTTTGTTTGTTTTTAATGCTGATATAATTTGAGACAAAATGCTGACATGTTCTAATTTTAGCAAGCTTGCATAAATGAAACTTTGCTTTGTTCTAACGTTGCTCCAAATGGAAGAAAATCCAACTGGAGAAATCTTCAAATCCTCTAACTAAATTAGAAAAAAATTGGTGAATTAATGTTCACCTACTCCGTAGAGGATGTCAGACAACTCCGGACATCCGTGACAAAGGCTTGGAAAGTTGTCCGGTGACTCTGCCTCTGCTCAGCTGTTTACAGTATAATCTTGTTATAAATGATATTCTTTTAAAATGCTGTAATTTGCTGTAATCGTAACATTTTTTCTCCCAGATTGCTTCGCAGTATACAGTATAATACTGTATGACAGTAATACAGTAATTTACTGTTCAGATTTCACTGTAAATTTACATCAGAGTCTTACAGTGTGTATTATTACCGGGTAAAGCGAGGGTAGCAGACGTCACTGTGGAAAGACAGCGGGATATGAGAGGCAATGCACCAAAAAACGTAGGTCCAGGTATTCTTGTGCATGCACCTTTGGCATGTTTCATCCTCACTAGAGTTTCAAACAGCATATACTGGTTCATGGAAATAATATTTTTCTGTAGAAGTGGCTTTTGAGCAGGATAAAGCATCTGGCAAAATTTCAAAAGATGTTAACTTGGAGACAAAGTCCCTTACTGTGCATTTGAGTGATGCCCTGGAACAACAAATGCAGTCCATGGAGGCCCCGCCTTGCAACTTAAAGGATTTAAAGGCTCTTCGGTGATGTTTTGTTCCTAATACCACAGGCGGATCGTGTTTAGACACAATCTCTGTCTAAACACAAACTAATGAAGTCATAAATCAATACCACACCCACGTTAGCCTTTCCACTTCATATTAAACAAGTTACTCCTAAAGCAAACTAATTGGGAATATCAATTAAAAAAAAATAATACAAAGCTGCTATTAAAACTAATCCACTTAGAAGGGAAGATATGTCCATAACTGTACAACATTCAATAAGCGCATGTCTGGTAAGATTTAAGCCGTCAGTGTGCTGTCCATGTCAATGAGCAGCAAAAAAGGGTCTAATCTCTGTAGTCTTTGTTTCATCATCTGCAGTTGTTTCCTCAGGCTAGCATTGGTTATCCAGTTGCATATTTTATGTGATCTTATTTTCTTTTGTACAGTCTTGTGAAGGCATAGTCTAAAGCATGACGAAGAATTATGTTGCTTATTCACCTCATGTTCCCCAAGCTGTGTTTTTGATTCAAACCCCCAATCATCTTAACTTGGAAAAAAACCTTTTCGAGCATCTATTTGTGCCTGCTATCATGCCTGCTCCAATATCACATACACATACTATACTGCCAAAAGTATTCATTCACCTGCCTTCACTCACATATGAGCTTCAGGGACATCCCATTCCTAATCAATATGACGTGGGTCCACCCTTTGCAGCTAGAACAGCTTCAACTCTTCTGGGAAGGCTGTCCGGAAGTTTTAGGAGTGTGTTTATGGGGATTTTTGACCATTCTTCCAGAAGTGCATTTGTGAGGTCACACACTGATGTTGGCTGAGAAGGTCTGGCTCTCAGTCTCCACTCTAATTCATCCCAAAGGTCTTCTATCAGGTTGAGGTCAGGACTCTGCTGGCCAGTCAAGTTCATCCACACCAGACCTTGCTTTGTGCACTGGTGCACAGTCATGTTGGAAGAGGAAGGGGCCAGCTCCAAAATGTTCCCACAAAGTTTGGGAGCATGGAATTGTCCAAAATGTCTCGGTATGCTGAAGCATTCAGAGTTACTTTCACTGGAATCAAGGGGCCAAGCCCAGCTCCTGAAAAACAACCCCACACGTAATCCCCCTCCACCAAACTTTACACTTGGATCAATGCAGTCAGACAAGTACCGTTGTACCGTTGTCCCGTTGTCCCGGCAACCACCAAACCCAGACTCTTCCATCAGATTGCCAGATGGAGAAGTGTGATTTGTCACTCCAGAGAACGTTCCTCCACTGCTCTAGAGACCAGTGGCGGCGTGCTTTATACCAGTGGTCCCCAACATTTTTTGCGTCACGGACCAGTTTAATGTTCAGGCAATATTTTGACGGACCAGTCTGTAAAAGGTGTCACAGATAAATACAACAAAATAAAATGATTTAACTGACAAAAATACGGTGGTATTTTCTATATATTACAATAAATATAAATCCGCTGTGTACTCACGTGGAACTTTATTAGTAGCACCCTCGTAACATCGCACCAACAACAGAACATTGGTAACATCATCTCTGCGCAAAGACACTTTTTGAAGACGTTTGTTTTTTACTCATTTTGCCAGCTTGGGGGTTTTAAACGCATAACGTGACCTGAGACACAGGTCTTAAAGTCTTGTCATACGTCAAGAGTAAGTCATAGATGGATGTAATGGAGAGAATCTGGTCATTTTTTAAAACAAAACATAATTTAGACCCAGATAAAATGGGAATAATGGAAGTTATTAGTTTTTCTCTGCGGCCCAGTACCAAATGACCCACGGACTGGTACCGGACCGGGAGTTGGGGACCCCTGCTTTACACCACTGCATCTGACGCTTTGCATTGCACTTGGTGCATTGCACTTGGCTTGACCATGGAAACCCATTCATGAAGCTCTCTGCTCACTTTTGTTGAGCTAATCTGAAGGCCACATGAAGTTTGGAGGTCTGTAGTGATTGACTCTGCAGAAAGTTGGTGACCTCTTCATATTGTTCCCTTCAGCATCCACTGATCCTGCTCCATCAGTTTACGTGTCCTACCACTTTGTGGCTGAGTTGCTGTCTTTCCCAAACACTTCCATTTCCTTATAATACAGCTGACAGTCGAAATTTAGGAGCGAGAAAATTTCACGACTGGATTTGTTGCACAGGTGACATCCTATCACAGTTCAACGCTTGAATTCACTGAGCTCCTGAGAGCGACTCATTCTTTCACAAATGATTGTAAAAACAGTCTGCAAGCTTAGGTGCTTAATTTTATACACCTGTGGCCATGGAAGTGATTGGAACACTTGATTCTGATCATTTGGATGGATGAGCAAATAGTTTTGGCAATATAGTGTATGTCTATATGGACCACATGAAGTCAGTGTGATAAACATTTGTTGTTGTTGTAGGCATGGAGAAGTTATGGTTAAAGGCAAACTAAGCAGAATATATCTAAAAGAAGAATTCAGCTGCAATGCATACTAGTTCATACTGTGAATTATTAAACAATGTAGTGTTTAGTGACATAACCATAGCATTGTGAAAGAATGTATTTTTGCCTAAATCATATTCTTCCCATAACTTTAATTTAAGGTTCTTAATTAGTGCCTTAACCAAACTAGAAAACTGTCACCTAGCCTTTACAAGGTGGTTGAGGAGCAATAAAGGACAAGTGAAAGCATAAAAAAAAGAAAAACAAGGAGGTGAACAGTTGTCTGTCATGGTCAAAAAAAAAATTCCTTAATAATGTTTGGTCTGTCAGTTTGAATAAGTGAGACAGCAGGTCTGCACAGCAGGTACCTTCTGCCATATGTATAATGTGCACTGAGAAAACCAAAACAATGACAACAATAGGTGATGAGTGGATGAGAAGTTGTTTGGGACCAGCGCATATATTTTTAAAAGCATAAATAAGGCTGAACTAAAATGAATAGTGGTGTAGGTTTGTGGACTATGTAAAAATTAAAACACTGAGAAACTCAGAATTTCAAGGCATCTTATTGCACTTGATTTTGAAGTTATGATGCCAGCTCCAAATTTTAAGAAAACCATATTTACTGTATTTATGCCAACTACATATTATTTGTTCTTTCCAAGTAAAACAACAAATCTTATTATCTATAGTTCAGTCAACATATATTTGGGATGGATAAAAACTTTAAAATTTCAATTTAATTTGAAAAACTGAGAAACAAACCGTGCCAACTATACATCCATTATTTATACCCACCTCTTCTGCTGGAGCCTCTCCCAGCTTTCTTCAGGTGGAAGGTAGAGGTACACCCTGGACAGGTCACCTCAGACCTACAAACAACCACACATATTTACAACCACTCCTATGGGCAATTCCAAATCACCAAATAGCCTAACAATCTTTTTTTTTTTTTTTCCTACGTGAGTTGCAGAGTACCCAGAGAACAGGGTGAACATGCAAACTCAACACAGAAAAGCCCCAGCTCAGATTCAAACCACAAACCTTCTACCTGTAAGGCAACAGTGCTAAACACAAGGACGTCGAGCTGCCCCTTGCTCACAAATTACCATTAAAGATAACAGCAAAACTGTTTAGTTGCCATTTTTATTTTGCGCATAATGGTTTTAAACTATAAAAACAACTGTACTCACTTTTCAGAAGTCATGTTTTACTTGAAACGAACCTGCTTTGCAGATGGGAAACAAAAATGTGGTGAAAACTCCCTGAAGTGTCACTTCGGAGACCCCGTTTAATCAAGCAGTGAAAATTACCATGTTCAGTGGAGTTGGCATGGCGTTAATAGACTGTATAAGAACTGGAAGAGTTCCCTGACATCACCGACAGGTTTTCTACAGAGTGCTATTGAAGCTTCTTTTTCCTCATACTGCACAATGCCATACTGCAAAAAGGGCAAAACAAGCAGGGAAGAAAAGCTGGCTGGAACACACCCACTTTGGTTCAGTCACAATTTGCGACCTTAGTTTTTTTATATTATATATTATACAAATACAAATAATATATCTACAAATATTGCTAATTGATTTTGCTTTATATTAGGGCTATCAGTCGATTAGATTTTCTAATCGCGATTATAGTTAACTCGCGATTAATTGCACATTAATCGCATTTTTTTTAACGTTCTGTTCATCCATCCATCATCTATACCCATTTTGTCCTACAGGGTCACGGGGATCTGCCTTTTTCTTTTTTTAAGCCTTTAGTTTGAAAACCAGAAGTCCATCAATGCTGCCATACTTTTTAGGGGCTTAATTCATCAGCTTCTTAGTGTATTTTGTTGGGACTGCTGCTTGACCGCAGTAATTTGCTGACATTTGCTGGCGTTATTAACGCGTTAACTTTGACAGCCCTACTTTATATTCATTCTGATCAAATCTGTCCAATCCAAGCATTCCAAGTGTTGCCACAGAAACAACATCTAAAATAAGTGCTGCCAGAGCTGAAATGAGGATCTGTATGGGGCTTTACACACTGCAGTTGGGCAAGCCTTTCGCTGTCAGCACATGAGTCACAAGATGATTGATTGCAAGTCGAAGCATATTTCCACTTGGAAGGGTCCCGAAATGATCCGCTATGGCTCCTTCAGCCAGGCCATGCTAGAGAAGCTGTGGAGCTGCAGGCAAACATCCAAAGCAGGACTTCCTGTTTCAACACCGTTTCAGTGGCAGCATCAGAAATGACCACTGCATTTAGCCGAAACTGTGTGTAGCACATGATGCCCGCTGCCTCGTTAAGCTAAGTCACAGCAGTAGCATTAGCACAACGCATCAGAAAAACAAAATTTATTCTCTTTAAAATATGATTATGCTCTGTTCGTTTTTTATTTACATGGCAGAAGCTATGCTCAGAAATCAACATAATGCTAAGTGCTAAGCAGCTAAAGTGATGACACCTAGTCATTGGCTATGCTAATCAAACCAATCAAATAAATATCTTTTTTTATATAATTTTATTTGACATGGTACAAAAAAAAAAAATCACCCTCGCACAGTATTATAGTTCAAAGATAGATATTTGTACCAGGCTGTAAATATGTTCATAAATATAGACATTTTAACAATGGAATCGATGGAGATTTGCTCTGATTTGGAGCCAGCTCCTAGTGGTCAGGCGACAAAGTACTTTAAAGACTTTAACCTGAAAGTGAGGATGTTTGCACTTGGGTCTCAACAAGGGATTAACTACAGGTTTAACATTTTGCCCAAAAATGATACGCATTAGGAACATCATTTACCAATAAAGTAAGTTGAACCATTTTGCTTTGATGTAGCACAATTAAATCATTTTTGTTCAGCAAAATTCAAAATTGCATTAGGGTGAGCAATTTTCAAGTATTGTTTTTTCAGTGCTTGTGTTTCTGCCCTTATGTGTGTGCCAGCTCAGTGTGGTAAGAGCACATCCGTCATGCTTACAAGTTTTGTCTTTGTTATTAGCATAACAACAGAGCTTTGTTAAGACTTTATGTCATCAAGATAATGAAACCAAACAACCTGTTGTGATCACAAGAATTATAAGTTTTCCCTCTCTGTGATATTTGCCAGTGAATGTTGTATTTGGTAGAATAACTTTAAAGTAGCTTCACTCTGTTGCCCTCAAACACAATGAGAACTGACTTTTTAATGTAATATTTAAAATTGAACCATCAAAACATAAAAGTATCTCTAGGTGGATCGAGCTGATGTCCTGACAAATGTATTCTGTCTCTAGATGATGTTTTAAACTTATCTATTTTGGGTTGTCTAAGTAACCCAGATACATCTCAACAGTCCTTACACATATTCATCCAACTGGCATTGCACACCTATAAAACATTTTTGGAAAGAAGTTGCTGAAATATATCACCCCATTTCATGCGCTACTGCGCTACTGCAGAATTTTCCTTTTGCCATGAGCCATCAGCCAGAAAGAGCAATCTCATCTGCAGTCATCTGTTGGTGGAGCAGCATCAGAGCCAGCAACTTAAAAAAATTAACATCTGATAAAGAAGCCAGGCTTTTCCTCTGGAGCCTCTACAGCTTTCTGTGCACAGAAGGAAACTTGATAAAGTGAAAAACATAATAGATGATGGAGCATCCTCTTTGCAACACAGTGAATCAACAACTGAATGTCTTCAGTCAGAGGCTTCTTCAGATCTGCTGCAACACAGACTACGATTCATCCTGTCAACAGCTACAACCATCTTTGAATCTTTGAATAAATGGTGGTCACTGCAACAAATAATTTACTTTTGAGGATACTTTTGAGGAAGTGTTGTTGAATTCATCTCAACTGA
The DNA here is from genome assembly GCA_018398805.1 of Hirundichthys speculiger. Lineage (NCBI taxonomy): Eukaryota > Metazoa > Chordata > Actinopteri > Beloniformes > Exocoetidae > Hirundichthys > Hirundichthys speculiger. The sequence continues at coordinate 729,710 of JAGFBZ010000961.1, read as the reverse complement.
ACTGAATAGAGTTGTTTTTTTTTTTTTAAATACTATAACATCATGTTTTTCAGTCCTCTGCTGCCCTAGTCCCAAACTGAACATCTAATTGAATATGTTTTCTTTGCATTTTTCAAGTTAAATGTCATGATTTAATCATTTGTCATTTCATAGACATGTCTAAAAACTCACGTGGTTCTGAAAAGTCACATTTAAGAAGTTTTAAGTGTTACCTAAACATACTGTATGCATGCTGTATGCACAATCTACTGTTTTATTGTTGACCCCATCTCTTTCTGCAGTAATGACAAGATTTCAATAATCAGTCAGCCCTCTTGCATTGATTTACGCTGTTAGCTCTACCTGTGCTCAATTTGCATTTTCATGACGGAGCAATTCCTGCCTGTATGTAACAACAACCTAGTACACAGTGTTCATCAGCGCTACTTCCATTGGCCCGCCGCTTTTTTACACATGGGGGAAATTTTATTAAAATCCTTAAACAAAAATGTGAGTGGAAAAAATCATCAAACATTGAGCTCGTAGGTCCCTGTTGACTTTTATGCACAAATGCAGTAAATGCAATCCAGCATAATCATCAGTGAGTTTTACTACAACTGCATTCTCCAGAGAAACACTGCAATAAAGACAATCACACAGTTACAAGATAAATATCACCCAGTGCCTTCATTGCCACTATTTTTGGGGTGATTTTCTTGTCACATTTGGCTCTCTGGCTTAGCTTCTCAAGAAAAACAGACCCTATTTTACCAGTCTTTAAATGAGTTGCCCAAAAGCCATGAGAGAATATTTCCCAATGTGTCTGAGTGCAGCTGTATATGGGTACCTTGAGAATGGCTTTGGAAAAGATGTAATGATGTTTGCCTCCTCAGTCTGCTTGGTGCTGCCGGGGCACTAAAGGGCCACATCGAGCAACATCCATCTCTATGATTGCAGTGTGCCCTGCTTTTTCGTCATTTGCTGTCCAACTTTTTTCCATGCTCTATTTCCTTTTTTGATCATTTTAAAAAAAAAAAAAAAAAAAAGGATAGATTTCAATAAATGGGGGAGAGAGGGGGGGTAATTGAGGGAAAGCTACAGTGAGTGTTAAATGTATAGAGTGATCCCTTTGCCAATTCGCGGTTTAAGTTCCGCAGTTTTAGTTATTCGCAGATTTTTCAGAAATATATAATATAATTTAAAAAAAAAATTTAAAAATCGTGGAAACATCACAGGATGTTGTGCGCATTTTCTCACACTGAAGGAATGCTGTGAGCCAGCCTGGCTACTTTAAAAAGTAGCCTTATGGGTAATGATGTGGCCTTATGGGTAATGATGTGGCCAGTGTGTGTGTCGTGGGACGGCAGAAGGAAACGGGGTTAGATGAAAAGTGGAGTGAGCATAAACAGCAGCCCAGCGTGTATAGATTTACATTCTCTGTTAACCGACAGGAGCCCAACAATACAACCTGTGATATTACAAGCCTCTAATTGAGTTTTGTGGTAGCATTGGTAGTACAAAAAAAGTAATTTATACACCACTTTGTTATGACACATGCAAAGTATCACATTTTGATGTGGCAATTTAGATAGACAGAGCTCTCAGAGAAAAAGTCCATTGATTGACAGAATGATTAAGACTGATCCTTTCATCACAGCTAATCTAAATCACCATTCTCATGGAAATGTTGCCAGCAACTGTCAATATGTTGCTGTCAACACATACCAAGTGATGGCCTGAAAATACCATAAACCACTTAGGCTGTGGATAAATATTCTTCATAAGAACTTCTCATCTTGAAAGGACTTCATCCACAATGTACTTCAACAACAATGATGAACTTCAGAATAATCAGAGAAGTAAAACCTTAAAGACAAAGCATCTCAATTACCTTCTGTGGTATTCTTATAAGTATATATGTATTGACTTGAGGAATTGTCTCAGTAGAGACAGTTGTGTGTTTTACATAATAAACTGATAATAAACTGACTACCCTGCATCTTCTCTGTAGTTCTCCTCAGGATCTAATGGGTTTTCCGATATCACTAATCTAGTCTCAGTAGAAGAAAGATAGTCCTGCTTAGCCTAAACAGGACTCTTGCCTTTTTTAAAGGAGCATTGTAATTAATGAATTTCAGTTGCAAATAATATTTCCTCAGCAGTAAATGCATCTCTGTTCTTCCTGAAGGTGTTGGAGAGTTCATTGCTCTTACTTAAACAAAACAAACAACTGCCATGAAGACAAAATCAATACCCATGAAACCTTGCTGCAGGGCCTCTTTTCATGCAATAACATGGGAGGCATAAGGTACTGTGGGTACATAAGTACTGTGGGATATTAGATAGAGTATAATGTGAGATCATTATCACTAGACAGCTGATCAACTTCTGAACCTCATAAAATCTCTCTCAGACATCTCAGGAGGCTGGAACATGGTGTCCTACAGATGGTTCTGCTGTTCAGTTATCCTCTCCAGTGTCCTACGCACATCCATTGATCTCACTGTTCAGATGTGACTCCTGATGACAGGAGAGAACGGTCTACACATGAGAAAATAAATAAGCTATTTCTTTAGGCAGGTCTGTGTCTTTACCTAAAGTGAAGTTTCATGTCTTGTGGAAAAAAGACTTGGCCAACTAACCCTTAAAAAAGAAAAATATATTTCTCCACATATGTACAATTAATATATTACATTTTTTTCTATTTTCAGCTGTGGTTAGTATTAGGATAACTTAACTGAATTTAGCAGTATGCTAAATAATTCTAGTATTTAATTCTCCAAATTTAAAGCTTTACAGCAGATTACAAGCATAGTGTGCAGCTCTCAGCATTTACTGTATGTTTAACAGAAATGTAGCTTTAAGGCCATAAATATCTGTTAGCTGTAAGGACAATGCAATATTGAACTGTGCCATGGAGCTCAATTTTTGTCCACAAGTATCAGAAACATATGTTAATTTATTCCCATGAACACAAGTGCTGCAGGTAATTTTACGTTGGTTTAAGGGACACGGTCCAAGAACTGGAAATAACTCGGTTGCACAACTGAAAATGAATCATTCCCAACAAATCTTTGGTTTATTTATTACAAAAACTCTTTGCTTCTTTAAAAGAAGTTCTAGTTCTAATTCAGCATGTCCTCGTGACACATTTGAAACCACTTGGGGTTGTAAAAGCCCTTTTCCCGATAAAAATATTAATATTGACATGAAAAGAAATGAAATTAAATGAAAAATACTTTATTTATCCAACAGGGAAATTCAACATTGTAGTAAGGGCTTTATTTTTTTTTTTGACATGTCAAGTCTCCTCATTTGAAATAGTCAGTTTGACTGGAAAGTTGCTGATGATTGATTCTACTCTGGGCTCTGGATAAATCTGTCTTTTTAGACTACATGCTCATCACGTTCACCAGTCAGTGTGTGACTATTTTGCTCGCGATCAAGCAGGCAAACACACTCAAGGTTTTCAGTCGCTCAGTGGCTGAAACCATTCCAAATACAGAAAAAATCTATTTAAACATTATAGATGACCAAAGCGAACCTCATGAAGGAGCAGCATCACCAAATTAAGTTTATACCCGAGTATAAGTTGCGGTGGCTGCTCAGTGTACCTGTCTAGCTGGCAAAGGCTCACTACTGTGTGCATTAGAAATGAGATATACCGGAGAGAACATTAATTTTTCTCTTCACAAGTGTTTATATACTAACTGAGGTACTCAGTAGTAATGTATTATTCGCCTGCAGTCTCCAAATCTAATTCTCTCCAAGCCGAGGGACTAATTGAGAACTGAGAGTTAATAGCAGAGTGGGTAGCTTAGAGCAAGAAATTAATAGCTGTTAGGGTGAGCATGCAGAGCGAAGGTGGATATCATTTCACCAATCCCCTCACACAATGGTTCTGGGATGTTCTGGGTCCCCCACCCCCCCAACAAAATTTGTCTGTTTTAATTATCATTTCTGAACTGTATGTGTCCAAAGCACATCTAGTGTTTCTGTACGACTTCACCTCCAGCCAGTGTTCACTGCAGGCCAGTTTAGATAGCTAACCAGCTGTATAGCAGCTTAAAAATTAGCAATGTTTCCAAACTGTTGGTGGATGGAAAGCAGGAAAAAGGGAGGACGATAAATGCGGAGCTAGGATGTGAGCCAAGGCTACAATCATGTCATTCATGAAATCAAAGTCAGAACTTGTAATTCTTAAATTTGGTGAGCAAATATGTGCTGAAAAGATAGAAATTTTTTATTTAAGGTAGTACAACATCAGATATATCATCACTATATTGTTATCAGTTGTGGGAAAGCCATAAGACACAGGTGTCGGGGGTTTGGGGAAACTTACTTCAGTTATTGGAGTGACAGTTGTAGTTGTGTTTTCTTTTTGTGGATTAAAAAAAAAGAGCTCCACCTCAAATTTCTAAATCATACACTGCACTGATAAGAGGCATCAGTCATGGAAACTGCAAACAAAGGGTGCTTTAGTACTTAATTTTTTGTCATTGCAATCAGTCATTTGTTTTTAGAACAAAATGGCAGTTTCTGTGTCATTACTTGGACGCAGTGACTTGACAATAATGTCAATTACTATTTGTTCAAGTCCACAATCATGATATTTAGTTTGTTGCTCCGTCTACGTAGTACTTTAATGTTAAAAAAATGTAGATACTATAATTACTGAAAGCAGAACAAAAAAGGAAAAAAAAACTTTCATATTAAAATATCAGTTTCAATTTCATTTGATAGGATATTTATTCGTTTTAAGATAAGAGCAAACTTTCTTGATCCCAGCTGGGAAATTTACTTGTTAAAGTGACTCACGAGACTGTATAAAATGCAAAAAATATTAAATGGAAACTAAATTGTTAACTTTGTAATACTTTTTTTTTTTTTTAAAGAAAAACAAAATACAGACTACATTCATAACATTAGTAAATAGGGGTATGTAAGCAATTGCACAGTCCAGTTAAAAAATTTTAGGGAGCACCATCCAGCTCTTTTTATCTCCCGTCCTTACTTACTATCAGCAAAAACCAGCCGAAGTAGCCTTGGACTTCCTTCCTGGTCCTGTCTTGCAAACGGTACATAGTGCCATAAACCAATATGTCTCACATAAAAGATGCTAAGATTAACTCAGAGAGAGCTACAGTGGACATCGTGGAAGAGGCGACTAACAGACTCAAGAATGTAGGCAGAATAGGTGAATCAGTGCTCCACGACTCAGTTATTTCAGGCCTCATTCACTAATGCCCATTTGTTGTTGAATGCCAAGTAGTGAAACTAAATTAGAGGAGTCCTCCATATCCAGAAATGTCACATTGACAGCAACTGATTCCGTCATGGAAGCACCCCTAGCATTTCTGACTCTTTCAGTCACGAGTCAACACAATAGCATTAACTACAGTGGTGAACTCAGAAATCATGGTGACGGTGAAGAAGATAATGTTGTACACATGTGGCAATATTTAACACGTTTTCCTACACAGTAGAGAAAGATTGATCGTCCTGGATGAAGTGACTAACACCTACTCAAAGTCACAAATATTTCTCATTGTCATTCAGAACCTCTCCGTCCAACGTGAAGAGAGACATTAAGGCAGTTTAATTTATTAATTTAATGAAGCTACAACATGAATGGTATTTAACATAATCTCTACATATTTAACATAATCATAAATTCTGTGCTCTGTATACAAGACAGTGTCTAACCAAAAACTAAATATGTTCTATTTACTTTAAAAATATGACAAACAAAAAGCTGGAGCTGAAAAATGTCTGTTAAGACATTCTGCGTGAGAGATCCCTTAAACGTTACAGAGCTATTAAAGAGCTGTTATTAGCTGACTGATTAAATTTGAAAATCCTTTCAGCTCCAGCCATGACATAATCCCACAAGTACCTGCAAATGATTAAATGGAAGTGTTAGGGAATGAAACGTTTTGGACCCACATCTCTCAAGCACCCTGGGGAGTTTTGGGATGGGTAACAAAGGAGTGAGAGGAAAGTTTACAAGACAGGCTGTTCTGAGAGGCAACAGCATCCTGAAAACATGCAAATTAGTGAGAAATCAGAGAGAGGAAATATATGTGAGACCTTGAGAGGTGGCACAAGCTCATCTAAGTAACTAAACACAACACAGTTACATTCACCCACATATACTCTGCATCACACACTCAACGGCATCAAACTAACACGCTCTCCATCTTTGGATTGCATAGAAAAACAAGACAACAGTGATTTACATTATCTTACTTTGTCTGAATGCCATGGGTCTTATCGGATGATTCATGAAGCATTTTCACCCAAATAACTCTGAAGGAAATAGATACAGATACTTCTGTATCAACCATCCATAACACCACTGCCAGAAGTCTTTGTCTTCAACAACTTCAACAACAACCAGGACTTGTTATTCTCCCCAAAGCAACAGCCATGTGAAGCCTGAGGTTTTATTTCTCCCCTCCGACACTTATAGGATGTGTTGCTCCTTGTCAACTAATGTAACCAATAGACAGCGAGCTTCATATCTTCACCTGTTTTGGAGAGCAACGTTCTGATGCAGTTTTAGCCACAACAGCACCGGACTGTCAAAATTAACTTTGACACCTGTGCTCTAGAATACATGTGTCAAACACAAGGCCCGCGGGCCAAATGTGGCCTGCCACGTAATTGACCCTTCTCCCTAGTTACTCTTGCTAGGTTGGACACTCTTGCTGCTCCTGCTTTAAAGGTGAGGTAGGTGTTCTTTGAAAAAACGGTTCCAGCAATCCAACACAAGTGAGATTTTGAAAATATACACTCCCTCCCTCCTCCCAAAGGCTCCGCCTCCTCCTCTTCAGCTCACCCCTCGAAACCACGCCTTCACACGATTCATGAACTACATGAACACATATGAGACAATGTACGTAGAGAATTTATTTGGTCATACATTCTTCTGCTTCTGTAATTCATAGTCATCAATGTTCTATGTAATTCATAACCATTCCCAAGGGTCATGACAGACACATAGTCAATACGCCACGACCAGCTGTGGTTGAGATCCAGCTGCCTGTAATTATAAACCTGTCCAGTAGGTGGTGTTGTGTGCAGATGAAGGTTCTAGTAATTTCCCCTTTCTGGAACCGATTGACTCAAGTGGTTCGATGCCTCATGAGGCTTCATCTCACCATCACTACAGATACCTCATCTGCTGCAACGTTCAGGAAATTTCGGTGTGTGTCAAACCGCTGCTGAATAAGTCCTTGATCAGACTAGTATTTGATTCCAGTCCCGCCATGCTACCCGACCTGCAGCGCACAAAGCCATTTCCAGGTCACGTAAACCGGACCAATTAAATATTAAAAACAAATTCAGTCCTGTGGCCCGATTTTTGATTTCGTGTTTTTGATCCAAATCAAAAATTGAAAAATGAAAAACCAGGCCATTTTTTTTGTTTTTTTGTGTTAGACTATAAAATGAAAAAGAAAATAAAACATCACTTTTTCATTTTTTTTAAATTTTTGATTGACAGTTGAAAATGGAAAAAACGAATGATACACGGATTCCTGAATGAATCCGTGAATCATTCGTTCTTTCCATTTTCCATTCCATTCCAAAGTGCTTGACAACCTGAATAAACACTGTATGGTAATGCTGTGACTAACATCTCTATGCAGGTGAACTATGTACACATAAATGTGAATGATTAAGGCACTACAGGAGGCTGATAATGTGCAAATCACCTTCTATCTGTGCACTTACTATATGAGGAGGGGGGGGGGGCTAAAGGGAGAAAAAAACAATGTAAATTATGTAACATATATGTGCTGTACATGTTTCAATAAAAAAGTTGATCACAAAAAAAACAACACAATAAGTTGTAGTTTAATATATTTTGAATTACATTCCATTTTGTCACTTTCATGCTGGTAATCGGGCCCTTCGAGGGCAACCATGATGCTGATGTGGCCCTCAATGAGTTTCTTGACACCCCTGCCTTATGCTGAATCAATGCCTTCCATCTCTGCAGAAAAGGGATGGAAGGCACATTGATCAGAGGCTCAAACCACTCGCTTTTCAGCATGCTGTGAACACTACCTGATGGAGAGGGTTTTTTTTTAATGTCCACAAGAGCTTAAAAGTAACATAAAAAGCTAAAGTTTACAACTGTGCACAGAGGACAGAGTTTGTTTTTAATGCCAGGACTGGCTGATACTTCTTACTGAACCTTCTGCTTTTGTTTCCAAGATGTCTCAGTGGATGTGTGTTCTTTTTCTGGACCACCATCAAAACAAATTTTTCCTTTTCTTTTTTTCTTTAGCTCAAAGCTGAAAGTACACTGTGTCCTTTTCCAAAGGTAAAATCCTGTGATTTTGAGTATTCAGTGCTGTTTTGGCAGTCAGTGTGTGCATTTCATTTTTGTGCAAACACCCTGGTTCCTAAGCATGCATTTAAAAAAAAAAAGAGAGAGAGAGAAATCAAGTTTACTAATTATTACAACATAAGTTTTTTTTTTGGTTGCCGATGTTTTCTGATTATTTTACTGCATATACATTTATATAGGTACTGAGTATATCAATAATCCATAATCCATACTGGTACACAACAGTCAAAATAAGCATAATAGTTACCAAACAGAGACAAACAGCTGTAAATGTTATCGTTTTTGTTCATAACGCCCTCCACTTTTATGTTCTGGATTCATATTCTGGCTCAGACCTGGAATGGAAGGATTTGAAGTGTTGATGTCATCTACAGGAAATGTTAAAAACTTGCAATGCTATCATTGACAGGGTGCAATATTACAACCTCATCGTAGTGAAAACTGAGCTGAAAAATCTGAAACATAACAGCCACTCTGTTATAATGCAGATTAACAAACATGTCTCTTAAAGTAAAGAAACATTGTACAAAAAAGGTTAAAAAAAATTGTGTTGCGAGTGTTTTAGAGAGTGTGTCTGTGTGTGTGTGGGTGTGAGTGAGTGTGTGTATGTGTGGGAGTTGTGACCAAGAGCATTGTGACCACTGACTGAAACATCCTGATATCTCAACAGCCCCCTGCATGGTGCTCAAAATTGGGAGTCTGCGGATGTTCAAGGTCATTATTTTGAGTCACATGTGAATTCTGAGCACACCAGAGTTTAGGGTTTTTGGCTTTTCCTGGCAATGCGTGCTGGCTTCCAAGGTCCCAGAATTCTTTTTTGTCTGATTCCCATGCTGTTTTAAGTGAGCCTGCGAATCCCTTTTTACATTTCCTTGTAACTGAATCAATAGCAGTGTCTAAGAAGAGGTCTCATGGGAAACCAGGGTCAGGACTATAGAATGAATTTGACTTCATCTAAGAGTGCTTCTTTAATTTCTTCACAGGGTAAAAATCCAAATAAAGAGATATTTTAACGTGGTAAAGTCTTAATTTCCAAATTCATCTGATCATTCTTCCATTATACCCACTTCATCCTGCTCAGGGTCATGACTGTGGCTAGAGCCTATAACAGCTATCACTATATGAGAGATGGGGTACACGCTGGACAAATCACCAGTCCACTATGCCCCTGTTCTGATGAGAAATCCTATTCATTGAAAAATATGGCCTAAAGCGCAGGGATATTCTTTTACTTTCAAATTTTTTGTCAAGAAATGTTTTGTGAGAAACAAATGATGGATTTTCCCTCAACTATGAAGCAGCTTCATTTTCCATCAGCTGTATATACCAGTGCAATTTTGGAACACAAATTTAAAAGGTAAACAAACTCCTGTTGGTTCTATACAACAAATGTACTCAGTACTGCATCCAGAAAACATTAAATTAGCATGACAGAATTGGCATGAGAGTGATGTTATTAATTTTCCATCAACTATGTTGCACTAACCTTTATATATAAAAAAAAAAGATGCTTTTTAAAATTCATCATAAGCCTATAAAATGGCAGGTGTTTGTGGACAAGAATTCAAGTGTGAAAGAAAGCAGCTGCACTTCAAGTCAAGGTAGGGCATCTTCATGAGTACGAATGAATGTATTGTCATGTTTTTTCGAACAGCCTGCACATTAGGCCAAGGCAGGAAGTTTCAATAAATAAGATATGTCATCAAGACACTGGAGAGTCTACATAATACGAAAAATAAATAAACAAACAAACTTCATACAGAAATTCTCCAGCCAGCATTCGCAGCAGGAACCTTCCTGTCGTGAGGCAGCAGTGCTAACCCTCAGACAACATAGGCTCATTTTCATTAATGGGAGTTTTTAGTTTTATGGGGCATAAGACAGCAATGTATGTCTCCATAACCAGGAATGTCCATGCAAAAAGAGTTTTTGGATAGTTTCTTGGAGCTGGAACACGTACCAGCCGTGGGTTGGGTACTCAGAGCAGGCCCGAAAAACTACAGGAAAGAGTAGGAGTTGACTCAGCATTGATTGGATGCTAAGTCGACTCCTGTTGGCAGGAGTTGACATCGTTGGGCTGTCTTTGTTAAGCATGAGTCATCTCTTCTCTATTCATCACCACCACTGCAGAGTATGCATCAGAAAAGAGAAACACAAGGACCATTTCAGCTCCTTCAAGGTTGATCTCATCATTCTACTTAGTTTTTCTTATTTTTTCCCCCTTTGTCTCAGCTGTCTTCTTCTTTTATTTTTTCAGTCATTGGCAAACAGCAAAAAAAAAAGAAAAAAAACAGCAAAAGTGGTCCACTACCGCCACCAGGTGGTATGGAGCCATAGTTTGCTAAGTAATTCGGTCCTACTGGCTCCATCATTGTGAGGGCCGAAGGGGGAGGTCCGCCCTATTATAAATTCCAGCCTCCTTGGTTTTAACCTGGACCCCCACTTATGGAAACGCAACTCTTGTCACTGACAGCTTTATCATGAGAGGATTTAGAAATGCACTTAGTTTGTTTGCACCCCCACCCTGTTGACAGCTCAGCCCTGAATAGAATTTAAGTAGATATAGATAATGGATGGATGGAAGGTTGGACATGCACTGGCATGGAGTTTTAAACCTGGTAATGATTGCATCCACTAAAATTTAACTAATTCTGAGATACAGATGTCTTATTTGTACAGATGTTTGCATTGTTAAGAAAACAATGCTTTAATTGCAAGTTTATGTTCAGCTTGTTGAACAGGTGTTTTTACGTTTGCTAGAACAGTCTGTCTTAGTGGCTAAAGAAGAATACAGTCAACCCTTTTGTTGCTACGGTCCAATGTTCTCACTGTCCCTGAAGTTCTACATGACAGACTTTTTTTTAAAAACTAACAAAATCCTCTTTAGAACTTTTTGTTTTGCATAACATTGCTTTGAAATGTGACGTATAATTAGCAACTGAAATAACAGTAGCATAAAAAATGATAGTAATAATGATATCATGCATGTGAGAGACTCACACGACTCCATTTAGTGAGATATACTTTTGCTTTTGCTCACCTTGTTCTGACAGCAGAAAACAACTCTCTGAATGTAAAAACACAGAGTGGGGTTCAAAAAGAATATTTTACTATGCTATTTATCAAAGCCAGAAAAAACAGACCAAAAAAAAAAAAAAGCCGAGTTTAACACCCCCCCAGATTTTTTGGGGAAAAATGAACAAATCTGGCATCTTACTTTATTCTTTTAACCTGTTTCAGACAATGTAGAAGTGCAGGTGAATGTAAAAGGAGCAAGAAAAAAGAATAAAGTCCAGAAACTTTCAGAGGTTCAGAGCGTAAAAAACATTTCACACAGGGGATAACTTTTCTGTGAGCAATTGCCAAACAGCAAGCTGTTATATATTTGGTTCATTTCATACCAGAGCATAGTGATTTTGATCAAAATTAAAACCTCTTTTAAGTCTGCAACATGTATAAAAGGTTACAATTATCAAGGTGAAACAAGTGATTTACTTTTTTGACCTGCTGATAAAGAAGAGAAAAATAATAGAACAATGTCTCCAAGCAGGGATTTCAGTGTGTTATTACAGACTGAAAATTTCTTCCAGTCAACAAATATTTGTGGTTCCTTTGGTGCTGGCTTGCAGTATATATTGTGCGCGTGTTGTATCTATGAGTGTGGATTCATATAAACATATGTTCAGCTTGAAAATATGAAGGCTTTATAAGATTGATTTTCAAGATTTCAGGGCTCCAGGAGTGGCTGGAGTCATCTGAGAGGAACTTGGAGTAGATCCTCTACATCGACAGGAGCCAATTGTGGTGGTTTAGACATGTGGTTAGGATGCCTCCTGGCCGCCTCACTGGGACGTTTTGGGGATGTCCAACCAGAAGAATGCCTCAAGGCAGAAATGATAGATTATAGAGATTATGTTTCTCAGCTGGACTGGGAGCACCTTGGTGTCCTTCCAGAGGAGCTGGAGGAGGAAGCTGGGCAAAGAAAAATCTGGGTCTTTTTACTAAGGTTGGCACCTCCCACGACCTGAACCTGGATAAGTGGAGGTTAATAGACGGATGAATGAAAGTGTTTGACTGCCAAAGCTACGAACTGATAAAAAAATCTATTTCAAAGCACACAAACGCAGGGTGGTCAAGTGAGGTCAAGTTAAGGCTGCATGTTTCCAGGAACCACTGAGGTTGCAGTGTGGGAGGTGTATGAGCTAAAAGGAAAAAAAGGCTCTTTCCTGAGAAATTAATTCTTAAGAATGGGAGGATTCCAAATTTGATGGTAGAATGCAGCCCAGCCCTGCAGCAAACATCTTTAGGTGTATAGAAGCACAGGATCAGAGTTAGATTTTTCATTTCAAAATTCAAACAGGCCAGTCCATTAAGGTGCAATCTTCCGTCTCTGCTGCACTTTAATGATGTGTGCAGAATGTGTTTTTGCAACGTCTTGTTGAAAAACGCATGGATGTCCCTGAAAAAGATGTGGTCTTAAATCTCAGTGCACTTTTCTGGATCCAAGCCGCTGTCACAGAAGTGTGAACAATCGTTGCCAAAGGCAGTGATAAAACTCTGTCCCATCAGACTCTGGCTTTGGGACTCAGACTGCTGACTTGGGCCGAAGGACATGGCATCTGTTTAATAAAAAAAATAAATAAATAAAAAAAATCCTGATTTATCTGACCACAATGTTAAGGCCATTGTTGGACAAGGTTAATTTAAGGGTTCATTTTTGTACAGTAAAATTAAAAAATCTCTTTTCTGTTCCATACTGTGCCAACTTTTTTCTAATTTTGTAATTAGAAAGAGATCTGTGTGAACATGAAAACTATTGGCTTGAGCTACTTTGGAGGCTTTTATACTAAGAGCTTTTTATGCAGTGTTGGTGGTGCTGGTGGGGTCCTTCCAACTATCCATTTTATCCACTTTCTCTAATCACTCTCTGGCGTGACGCAGGGTACATCCTGAACATTTCTGTCCATCACAGGGACACACAGAGACGAACAGCCGTGCACACTCATGGCCAATTTTGAATCACCAACCTCACCTGACCTGCATATTTTTTTGCACGTTATACCCACCTCAGTGTGATGCAGCAGTGCTAACCACCAGACTGCAAAGCAGCCCTGCGTGCTTTTTCTTTCATTTTGTAATTAAACAGAAACTCAGAAACAGTTTATCAGACTGTCATTTCCGTCTAAATCTGTTTAAATAACAGTCATCTTAAACCTCTATGGAAAAAATCAAATATGACATCTTGGAACATGAGTTGTGAATAGAAATGAGTCATCGCTGAGAAACTCTGGTTAAGATAATGGTGAGATTTCTATCAAACAACAGCTACTTAGGTGCACCACCATGAATTTACAAATGTTTTCAAGTAGATAGGCCAGAACAAAAAGGACATTCTTACTCATACATCCACGTTTCCGGTCTGTGTCCTTGAGGTTCTCAGGCAGAAAAAGTGAAAAAAAAAAAACAAACAAACAAAAGAAAAAAGAATGTTAAAGACAGAAGCACAACAGATATGAGGGTAGCCAAAACATCAGCAGTCAGTATTTGAACAGCAACTTCGAGCTCAAAACAGCTGAGAGTACAACTCATTGCTCACTGAAAAGATTAAGAGTTATTGTGTTGTTCACATTTCTAAATGTGGACCATCTAAACATTTTGCACTTGAAATGAAATTTTAACTTGCCACAAATATGTAATTTAGAAAAGATTTTGAGTAATTGGAACAATGCTTGTGTCCTGTCAACTCCATGAATAGACCATAAAGCTGTTCACATTGTATTCATCTTTAAAATCGTGTTTAAAGAAACTGATGTGTCTCTGCTGTCTAACAGCTGCTCAGGTGGGAGACAGCTCTTCTGTTTTTGTTTTTGAGAAACAACACAACACAGCGGTAAAACATTGGATTACTATCACGTTTGACCATCTTCACCCGTGTGCTTATTGTGTCCTAAGTTTTCTTGTGCTGGTGTGATTGAGTTAATATGTTTGATAAATAAATTGCCCAAGTATTATTTCAGAAGAGGGAAATAAACACACAGACACACACACACATATATATACATATATATATATATATATATATATATATATATATATATATATATATATATATATATATGTATATATATATATATGATGCACAGTCGACATCTCCCTGAACTAATGCAACCAACCTGAGGAAGAGAGTAATTCATATTTTTGAGATGGTTTCTGTCTAGACTCTTGCTGTGTATTTTCTTTCCCACAGACAGAGGCAGACGTTTGTCTTCCCTGAAGCAGCCCACCTTGCATCTTTATTAATACAGTAGAGATAATGTGTGATGTGATCTCAGGCCACAGACATCATCTCTTAGTCTTCCAGTCTGCTATAAAAAGCTGGAAGCTCACACTTTTATATCACCTCTGCTCCTTCCAAGGCTGTAAAATAGTTCCCAGGAGCACTACTAAATTACCTCAGCATTTATTAAAGAAAATGTTGAAGTGTGTTTGCTGACTCATCTCAGAGGCAGAGTGTGTTTGAATTAAATTTTATAGGTTTAGTTTATTTCAGAGCTACCTTTACAATACAGGCCGGCCCCAAAAATGTCGATATTATCTCATCAAATCACTGTTGATTACTTTGTTTTGACCTACAGGCTGAATAAGTGTGGAAGTACATTAACGTTTGAAGGTTAAGCTGAGGATTTACTTTTCATTTATTCGCCACTTTTAATCAATTCTTTTTAAATAATGTGCACGTCAACATCCTGCTACAGCTGAGAAACTTAATACACGATGCGATTTTGATGATTGATACAATAATGGGCAATATCATGGCCACGTAGCAGAAGAATATATCTGTCACTCTTTGACAAGGTTATTGATCAAAACCAGTGACTCAGCAGTTATTTCACAATGCATTATGGTTTCTTGCTTGTAAAATGTATTTACTGTTTCTAAATATAGAGTTGATGAGAAGCCAACTTGCATTTCTAATATAGTGCATGCTCCTCCACTCTCCACTTCATCCTCTGTTGTGGATGAATATCATTAACTTCTTGGGAGCAGCTTGGAACTGAAAGTTGGTGGATTGTTTCCCTGATTGGCTGGAAAAAAACGTGGTCTGAGGCAGTGAGAAATCAGTGCTGCTCTGCCAGTCGTTCTGAAGCACAGTACGATTGAGGGAGCATGGAGTACATAGCCTGAGAGATCACAATAGAGCACACAGCAAAATGAGTTCACAATATACTCCAGAGTGATCGAAAAAAAATACTTTAGGCAATTTTATTGTCCAGTCCTTCTATTTCTCCTGTCTGCAGTTTGATTGTGGATGGTTAGTATAATTATTTCTTTTTGGCAGTACTGTAATGTAGCAGCCAGCCAGTCATAGGCAGATTGTTGACAGGTCTTTGTATTATGTCATGTTCCTCCATCACATATGTGCACTGTATACTCAGAATTTCACTGTTGGTCCATTCCTCTGGAATTTGCTGTATATCTTCAGAGACGAACTGTAAATGCTTTATAAAACCATTGTGTATACGGGCAGCATTTCAGTATTTGCAGTTACGTTTTTGTTGTGGTGGCTTCTGGTGCTATGCTAAAAAATGCTTTCGATAACAGATAGAAACAGTGGTAGGAATTTTAAATTGTGACTCGAGGGGAGAAAAAAACAAACATAAAATTAGATTTTATTGTCAGGATATAAAACATTGGGACATTATAGATTATACAGCTGCTGATGAGAATTTGCTGTTCATAGGAAGACAAAAAAAGCAAGAGCAAAAGAGTTGTGACGCTACACTTCCAAGGTACAGGAGGTATGGGAAAGATTGCATAAAAGATTCTACTTTCATCAACATTCGAGAGTTTAAAAAGAAAAAAACCCCAACTCTACTTTTACAGAGAAAGGAGAGTAAACGTTCATTAGGGTCCAAAACAACTTGAATCAAAACACTTTTAAATGAGAACAAAACGTACCTTCATAGCAAAATGGCAATTAATGTTGGTACTTGGGCCATTGACCTACATGGAAATAAACTGCTACCCATCCAGCTACAACAGGGAGATGCTAAATAAAAAAAAAAAGGTTCATGACCTCCGCTCCCATAGAACTGGATCAGTATTTTACATATTTATGAAAAAATAGAAAAGTATTAAAAACAGAGGCCATGATCTATCCTGTTTTGCCTCTATAGACCATTTAATATTTAGATTTATTTACAAGAGGTTCCATATGTTTCAAAATTATGGTTATGCACATATGTCGGTGTATATTGATTAATGCATATATTTATTTATTTTCAGATACATAGAGTCATGATAGTGTTAAAAATGTCATGCTTTAAAAGAATGAATCAATAAAATAAAATGAAATGAATTAAATAGTCTGTGTGTCGTGCCTATTCAATGATGCTTCGGTTTCGATAAATTGTAATTCTTTTCTAGATGATCTAATCATCCACACATCCACCTGGGAACAACATATGCAAGTTATTAAAGAGGTATTCGCATGACTTGCAAATGCTTCTCTCACAAATCTGGACAAGTGTGAATTTGGCAAAGCAACAGAGACTTATTTAGGGAGACAAGTCATCCAGGGTCAAGTGTGCCCTCGAGATACCACTATCAGCAATAACAGAATTCCCTTCCCCAACCACATAAACAGCTCTCTGCCGCTTTCTTGTACGTATAACCACGATCAGCAGCTCATGCGATGGGCTCTGGCTGTCCAAGACTTTCGTCTAGTCATCCGTCACAAGAAGAGGACTGATAATGTATTACAGATACATTGTCCAGGATATAAATGAAGCGATTCAATTGTACAAACTTGTAGTTTACACTCTTAGGAGAGGGGTGTTACAGTTATAGGTATGCACAGTCCTCTCAGACGCTCCCTCTAGTCATTGTTGTGTGTGTGTGCCGATATAATTTGTGTGTATATTGTGCTGTGTGGTCCCCTGCTAAGGGTTGGTTGGTCCTCATGCCACAGGTTGTCGTCTCCCCTCCTCGCTGCTGCCATTGGTGCATTCGATTCTGCGTAGCATGGTTGTGTTCTGTTCTGTTTATAATAGTTCTGTTGTTCAGTGATTTTGGTTTTGGAAGATTTTGTGTAATTTTCTTTTCATGCTAATTTCAGTTGCGATACATTTTAGACTATGTCCTACCTGACTTTTTTTTCCTTTTAGCGACCACCCTTTTTTATTTTTTGAGGTTGTTTTTTGTTGTACCTATTGTACTTTTAATTTTCTTTGATTGGTTGACCCTCTGTCTTTTAAATAACTTTCATTTTTACCCATTACATCTGTTTTATGTTGCATTTCTTTTCCCTCAGGAGTCAGGGTGTAACAACATATAGAGTTAAAATTACCTCGGTTTGTCTTTAGGAACCCTACCCACAAGTTTGAATCTCGTCAGATTCTAAAAAAATATCTATTTATTTCGTAGCATTGCTCCTTTGCTAACATTAACTATTATTTTGCAGCATACACATATTCAGCATACACATATATATCAAAAGAGTTTTAGTTTTTAGTCACTGGTCATTTTGGTCCCTAACTAAAGATTGCTCTCCATCTAATAATAGACCTGGGGTTGCCTAAACTCTGGATTGTTCCTTTAAAGGTGGGATGGGCAGAGAGCTGTCAAAGGCAAAAAATAAATAAAATAAACATCTAAACTGGAAAATGCAACCATCCCTTCGCAGCTCCCAGCACATAAGCATCAAAGCTTGCTTCAGAAGTTTCATGACATCGGTGGGATTCAAACCACGCTCTTATCGGTTAGATATAATTGCTTTATCCATTCACCCATCAAAGCTTGATACGAGCCTTCTTGCTCTTTGAACAACCTCTTATTATTTAATTTGAAAACTCTTGTAACTGCCTAAAACCTCATCAACAGGCCATTGTTTCAAGGTCTGAACACTAAGCCAAGATGATGCATGGGAGTCATTTTCAGGCCTCTTTAATTAGAACAAGATGAAAGGAAATTGCTCTCCCTAAGATTAAAAAAAAAAAAAAACAACTTTTGACTATAGATTTAATACATTGCTATATTAAAATAATAATAATAATAATACAGGACAACTCAAACGTTTCACTTCTACTGTAATTGCATTTTCATTAGAGCGTCATTCATTTATTCATTTTACAAACAAAAAACAGTCTTCATGTCATGCAGCATGGAGCCCATCTCAACTGTCACTGGGGGGGGGCAGGGTGCACCCTGAACAGGTCTCCAGTTCATGTCAGGGCCACACAAAGACAAGCGAGATGACCAACATACGTACGTACATGCTCATCTTGGGGGGGGGGGGGGGGGCAGGTGCACCCTGAACAGGTCTCCAGTTCATGTCAGGGCCACACAAAGACAAGCGAGATGACCAACATACGTACGTACATGCTCATCTTGGGGGGGGGGGGGCAGGGTGCACCCTGAACAGGTCTCCAGTTCATGTCAGGGCCACACAAAGACAAGCGAGATGACCAACATACGTACGTACATGCTCATCTTGACCGAATGTCTTCACGAAAGCCACAGCTGACAGAAGCTGTTATCTGTGTATCGATCTTACTTGTACTGTCAATGTCAACCTTTTGCTGGAGAGCTCAAATATAAGTAGATTACCTTTTTATGGATGTCAAATTTCTGCTGTGGAATTGAGCGGCACCAAATCATCCTGCCAAGGCCCATCAGCACCCGCCAAGAAAACCATTTAAATGACTGTATGACAGAGGGGCTTTGCTTTGTGCTCTGTAGCACTGAAGCTGGTCGAAGCAGGTTGAAAGAAAGAAAAAGAAAAAAAGAAAGAGAAAGTTGGACTTGTTTGTCACAATATCAGAGTTTCATTTAGTAACAGCATTAACACAATTATTATGGCCGAGGGAATCAACAATGACAATATTATTGCGATTTCTATTGAGGATTTTAAGAAACAATACTAGTAGCTGATTTCATTAATAATACTCAAAATGTGACTGTTGAATTGATAACCATGACAATATCAGCTGCATTCATTATATTTCGATTTTCATGGCGTCATATCCCATGTTATAAAGTAAGCCAATGATTTAGTGATGACTTCATCTCAGCATAAATGATCCAAGTCTGCTTTCCTTTTTTTATTCAGTGTTTTAAATGGGCTCCATCTCTCTTCTCTGGTGCTGACTAGGGTGTGAAAATACTGTCAAATTTAACACCACAGAATGGCAAACACAAGTTCATTGCAACATTTCACATTTCAGGGACAGAAAATCACTCTCTATTGCAATGAAATCTTCAGGATAATGAATGCAAATGTGAACAACCAGATTATTGTTCTTGCCCCCCTTATTTTCTAAATACTAGAGTCTCAGACTACTGACACTCCGCTTTTATAAATAATTAAAAAATCTCACACAGTGGTGGATCAAGGGTTTTTCTAAAAAAAAGGGACAAAGTATTTATCAAACATCCATGCAGACAATTCTCTTTTTTTGTAAAGATGAGTATAGATTTTGGCAGTCATACCCTGTTCAAACACTGTATGGATTCAAAAAAGAAATCAGACAGTGATACTCACAAACGCTACAAAACATTGACTTCCGTTAATATCTAATGTATTTCAAGTTGAATATAGTCTCAATTTTTCCACTTATTGAATTTTATTGACCAAAAACTTAAACGGTGTGCATTGCCACCACCTACTGGTATGGAGTAATGACCAGGGCAGACCTGCATTTAAACTCCACTCAGAGAGAGAGAAAAAAGACAACATTGAAAGAATTGCAAGCAATATTAAGATGCAGTGTCACCTTCTAGTAAGACTGATTATCAACCAGGAATAAACTGAACCTTCATTACATGTGATGTAACAGTATCTATAGGCCTTCAGTTATTTTCTTGACCAGTAAGTTATGACCCTGTAGTCTGGACATTGCAGAGCAGAAATAAAGCAATAGTACCACATGGCTTTACTATAGTGGGAGACAACCCCCCCCTCTCTATTCTGTTGTTCAATGAGCTTTTCCTTTATACAGTCCAGGTCTCTTTCACCTCCCTATAGTGCAGTGTGCCATTAATCACTGTCAGACTGCAGTTGCACATTATCATTTATATGTGATAAATAAATAAATCCACTAATTCCCCCTTTCAGTTGAAAGAACAGCTGCAAGGCTTTGATACCAAAAAAAGCCATTCAGGAATCTTTTACCCATCTGACCAAAGTAAAACAATTCACCACATCATTTTGAGCAGTGGAAAATTCTGCATAACCTTCAGAGGTGCATTCCAGTCAGGAAAAAGTAATTAATCAAAGGCAGAGATGGAAAAGCATTGCTGGCTTGCGTTTTGCATTGAGTCTTTTTTTTTTGTGCTGCTTTTTTTAATCAGTCCATAACTGACTCATTGTACAGTAGGTTACAGTTCTAATCACTTGAAGGCCTGATAATGCATTTTAGTGTCTGTTTTTCTCCACTTAAGTGTAATTAATGCAAATGTGATTTACAGACAGAATGTATCTTCTTCTGCTTAGCATCGACAGTAGAAATTTTAACCATGTCTGTCTATGCGTCTTATCTGAAGAAATATTTTGTTTAGGATGTCTAACAAAACAAGTGTGTGATCGAGTTGAGAATCCATGTCTGGTTTGTTTGTTCAAAACTTTTTAAAAGTTCAACAAGAGCTGCCCCATGTCAAGGTTGTCTGATTAGAAATCCTTCAAAGCACCCCCCTCCAAATGTTTGGTCAGCACAAACTGAATTATGTCTGAACATGTAAGGAAGCCCCTGGTTCATTTCTGAAAGATTAGAAGTCTTGGGGTGCTTCAGCATGATGCTACAATAAAACAGATGAGAAAGTGTTTCCAGTTTGCAGTCAGTCAGAGAACAATGGACCCATATGGCACAGAGTAATCCTCACAGCAGTGCTCTCCTGTGAGCCCTCTTCTTCCTCACAGCCATCTGTATCCACAGTTATTTTCACTGCAGAATAAACATATGGGGAATTTAGAACAAGTCAACATGTGGCCCTGTAATGGACTGGTGACCTGTCCAGGGTGGACCCCTGCCTTTTTCCCACAGAGAGCTGAGATAGGTGCCATCAGATCCCCATGAACCTTGCAGAGGATGTAACAGGTATGGATAATGAATGGATGGATGGAATTTAGAACAAACAAGTGATGCACTATCAAAATGACTGACAAGGGGAGCAGAAGACGGTGAGTATTCAAACTTGTGTGACATCAAGTGTCGATCCTTTTGTTGCTCTTTGTCTGGGATTTCAGCTTCATTTATGAACAGAATATATTATGAATCATTAGTTGTTCATCATTCCAATAATGATAAATGAGGCAGCTGCTGTCGAGGCTGTTGCTCTACGGGAATTGCATTCTTACTGGAACTGTTTTTTTGGTTAAACATCTGTTTTTCCATCTTGACAGACTATAAAAGGAAAGTTCTCTTGCTTCACTCTTCACCAGGTACAGCTCACAAGCGTAAACTGCTTTAATCCCTCCATGAATGTTTCACTCCACTGCAGGTGAGACATTTAAAGAGCAACGGAGCCGAAAAGCTTCTGTCACACTCCACCGTGTTGTGTGTGAACGTCTCTGCAGTTTGTTATCGCTGCATGCTCCATCCACGCTAGTGGTCAGAGAGTGAAGTCAAAAAAGAGCCAAGAAGCTGTCAGCAAGGGTCAGTGGTGACACAAAGCAGATATAGAAATCATTTCTCTGGTTCGGCTCAAAGTCAATACCATGTCACGCTACATGTGCTGTAGACGTCTTCTGCAACATTACAGCAAAGAAATGACAGATGTAGAAGGCTTTCTAAACTATTTTAAATAAAAAAAGCTTTCCTCACTGCTGGTGAGAAAAGCAAGTGGTCTTGTGTTTCCTACAACATAAATGTATTTTAGTCTGTGTGATGGAAGGAGATGCAGGCAGTCTCAGTCAGACTTTTGCACACTGTGACAGTAATCCTGTTCAACTCTATTTGTATGTCTTCTCATGCGTTCCTTTTGCTCGGGCTATATCTGTGTTGGATAGTGAAATAAGTGCAAACAGAGACCAACACTGCCACTTCTCTTGCTGTCTCAAAAGTGATACCAAAGTTAACATGGCCACTTCCAATCATTTTTCTCTTACCTAGTTTACCTCTACAGTAGCTTCACACCGACCTAAGCTCTAATTTGTAATCACTTTATATTGATAAATCATCATGATTTGTACAGCTTTTTTGTGATTTGTTGAATTTCTGCAACATTTTGCAGAAAATGTTGCAGAAATCAAGCCTTGCATCATATAGTTTTTTTAGATTTAAATACACCATGTTAATTTTGCAATACAGCATCTCCTCGTACATCTTTTTTTTCTTGCTTTTTTTTTGTTTTTGAGTTTACAAATGATATCTAAGGCAAGAATTCTCTACTGAAACACTTTAGAAACATGAGATTTCCTCTTTAAACTTGTGTTTTTAGGTGCATTAGCAGAGACGTGCAATGACACAGCACATTTAAAGTATCTGCATGATGTGTTTGTGGAGGTCAAAAAGTAGAATGTGGGAACCCAGCATGTTAATGAAAAACATATCCATGTTTCCCACTTTGCCTCAAAATGCATATTAACAACTAGTTGATAAGAGCTGAGTGAAGTAAACGCTGTATAACTGATTGAGTCTTGCAGAGGGAGCCTTAGTTTGGGACTCAAACCTGCTCTTCCTGTTGTTGAAGGATTGTTGAACTACATTCTTTCTGGCCACCCAGCTGTCATGGAGAAACACTGCCGACTGTTCAGAAAATGAATTACTGCTGAGCACGGTTTATCCTCTCCTGACATCCTCTGACAGCCAGTCTGAGTGGAAATACAATGTTCTCTAAATTTGCACTTAAAGTCAACAGCAGAAAGCATATATAACGTAAAGGAACATGTTGTCCAGATATAACCAGATAGACTTGTGTTTGTGGCAGGGGAGACGGACAACAGCAGCCCAGAGAAATCAGGTTTATAAACACAACTCATCACTCAGACAACAGAGCAACTCATTGAGGAGCAAACAGCTTGTCATCAATATGAACAAGTCTCACGCAGAACAACAAACAGTTACTGTTATCTCCTTTATTGATTTTTGCATCTGAACAGCAGGATGAGCAGAGACAACCATTTACTAAAATGTAAAAGTTCAAGTTCCAGTAACAACCCCACACAGCCCACCCTCTCTAAAGAAATAATGATCATGTCTGTTCTTTAGCCTCTACCAGGAGAGGGTTTTAATTGCTGTTGAAGTCATCCTCCCTTGTCCAAATACCTATAAGACTTTATGCTCTTAATGACTGCCCAAACATCACACATCATGAAAGTCCTGGAAGAATGTTTTTGGCCAGCCTAAGTTGGCAAGTAAATTGGCAAGGCAAGTTTATTTGTAGAGCAGAATTCGTACGCAAGGCAATTCAAAGTGCTTTACAGATACATACAATCACAAGAAGGCAAATAGAGTCATTCCATAAATCATACAAGCATAAAAATAATCATTAATAAATTAAATTAAAAATAGACTTAAAAGAAGAATAAATTAAATTAAAAATGAAGAGTGCTGATAAAATCCTTTCAGTTGTCATATGCACATCTAAACAGAACTGTTTTCAGCCTGGACTATCTACTGATATATATATATATATATATATATATATATATATATATATATATATATATATTTACAGTGGAAATAAGTATTTGATCCCCGCTTATTTTGGCAGTTGTCATACAGTTGTCATAAATGAACACCAGATTTTTATGGCAGCTTTATTTTAACAGTTATAGAAAGAATATTGAAAAAAAAAATGAGAAAATTACACGAAATGAAAAATAAAAATTAATTTGAAAGTCATTGAAGGAAATAAGTATTTAATCTCCGACCAACCTTGACCAGTGTTGGCTCCCACAGACCACTGGCATACTCCTAATCTCACTGAAGTAATTACCTGCATGAGAGACACCTGTTCCAAATTGTCATCTGTATAAAAAGCCATCTGCCCACAGACTCAGTAATACTCCACCATCTCCGCCATGGGCAAGACTAAAGAGCTGTCAAAAGATGTCAGGGACAAAGTTGTTGAACTCCACAAGGCTGGAATGGGCTACAAAACCATAAGTAAGAAGCTGAATGAGAAGGTGACAACTGTTGGTACAATTATTCAGAAGTGGAAGAAGTACAACATGACTGTTAATCAACCTAGGCTGGGGGCTCCATGGAAGATATCACCTCGTGGGGTCTCAAAGATCATGAGAAAGGTTAGAGATCAGCCGAGAACTACACGGGAGGAGCTGGTTAATAATCTCAAGGCATCTGGGACCACAGTCACCAAGAAAACTATTGGTAATACACTGAGACGCAATGGTTTAAAATCCTGCAGTGGTCCAAGGTCCCTCTGCTCAAGAAGGCTCACGTCCAGGCCCGACTCAGGTTTGCCAACGAACATATTAATGACTCAGAAAGAGACGGGGAGAAGGTGCTGTGGTCAGATGAGACCAAAATTGAGCTCTTTGGCCTCAACTCAACTCGACATGTTTGGAGGAAGAGAAATGCTGAATATGACCCAAAAAACACCATCCCTACTGTCAAGCATGGCGGTGGAAGCTTTATGCTTTGTGGGTGTTTCTCTTCTAAGGGGACAGGTCGACTTCACCGCATCAATGGGAAGATGAACGGGGCCATGTACCGCAAAATCTTGGGTGACAACCTCCTTGCCTCTGCAAGGACATTGAAAATGGGTCATGGATGTGTCTTCCAGCATGACAACGACCCAAAACATACAGCCAAGGAAACAAAGGAAGGAGTGGCTCCATAAGAAGCACATCAAGGTCATGGAATGGCCTAGCCAGTCTCCTGACCTTAATCCTATTGAAAATCTATGGAGAGAGCTGAAGCTGCGAGTTTCCAAGCGCAAGCCTCAAAACCTTCAGGATTTGGAGATGATCTGCAGAGAGGAGTGGACGAAAATGACTCCTGATGTGTGTGCAAACCTAGTAAGCAACTACAAGAAACGTCTGACAGCTGTGCTGCCAACAAGAGTTTTGCCACCAAATATTAGATCATGTTTTGCTAGGGGATCAATTACTTATTTCCTCCACTGTACAATCTGTTCCTTGAACATTTTGCACATTGCTTGTTACTCATTAAAAGCTACAATAGTGCAGTAAGTTCTCTGTTGATAAACAACAAAGTATCAAATGAACACTGTTTTTCCATGACATATAGTGTGCACAACTTGTTTGTTAGTTCTTATAAAAGTCTCTCACAATAAAACTCAGGAACCGTTAACCAGTCAGCGTTGAAAGACTGCGCATTCAGGGTCAAAATTAACAAATGAAAACAAGTCTGTTTCACGGACAAAGATCTCTCGGCAGATGGCTCAGTAAAGTGACCAAGCTATTTTACAGCTTTACATCAGTTTTTATGATCTTCACATTATGTAATACCTGAATACCATTGATTCCCTGATGTCATTAAGTGGCCAGCTGCTCTCTATTTGTTTCACAGGATGAAGAGACATGTTCAGCAGTGAGCGGGACTGTGGCACAAAGTCAATTCTCTTTAACTAATCAGTTTGGATAAATGACAAGAAGTCCTTGGTTTCTATGGAAATCCTCCCAGACAATTACCTCTCCGGACACCTCGGGTGCTGCTAACAGAGCAACTGTTTTGCCTCATTTGCAGCATGTTCTTTTCATGACTGCCTCAGAGAGCAAAGGCTTTCCTTATCTCACAGTTAACTAGAAGCTCCGTGGTTCATTCAGCCATCTCGGATAAGTCTGGTAACGTTTATGGGTCACTGGGTCTTCCAGAGCAGTAAATCGTGACTCTGAATGTTTCCCTTTTACTACTGTTAGGTAAGTGGTATCACTGTTGTCCTATTTAATGATATTCACCTATACATTCAGTAGATATTGCCCTAAGCTTGCCTGAACACATGGCCTGAATAGAAGATGTCTATACTTGCAGATGCAAAGCAGTTCGCACAGCAGAGCCAAGGTTGATATGTGAACACAGTTTGGCCAATGAGATGCTCTGCAATTTGCAAGGCATTGGAAAAAAGATTTCATAGAAAAAAACTACAGAAAGGTATCTATAAAAGGTTCAGGTGTAAACCATTTATTTTAGCTGTAATGAAAGAAGGTTAATCCACATTGACCACTGGGGTAAGCAGAGAACAAAATCAGAATGACAGGAAATTAGAAATACGTCTGTTAGTGATTCAAACGTTTTAATAAATCATAAACCCATTATATTAATATGTGTGCCTTACTTGGGCCCGAAATGACATTGGATTTATTTTTCTACCATTAGTGATGGTCCCCTGCATTCCTGTCAGGATCAGGAGCAGTTGTATGAAACCTGAGATCAATACAGAGCGAGTCCAAATGTCATAAATAAATTAATAGGAAAAATGAATGAGCATCACTGTAATGACACTACGCTGAAAGGATTTTATGTAATGGGACTTTAAGCATTTTACTGTGGCTAAGCACATCGCATAGCTGTGAGTCCTGCCAAACTGGAATTAAAGAGGCCATGGCAATTTAGAAGACAGTTTAAAAACTGTATTTTTTAATATAATGATGTAAATTGATCTGGACGTATTCTTGAACTCATATATATAATAACGTAAGCACAGATAACCAGAGCCAAATTGTCAGGATATTTCTTTTATATTAAACATATCATTATTATTTTATTAGCAAGCTGCTCTTTTTTGTGCATGTGAACTTTCACTTCTGGTAACTGTAGATACACATACAAGTGGCAAATAATGATCTCAGCCCATTTGCCTTTCAGATAAATCAGATAATTGGGTTGAATAATGCAAAGCAAGCTTCAGTTGGTTAAATATTGATTTGATTTCCTCTAGGAGAGGTGAAATGTCTTTGCTAAAAGCTGTGAGTGTTGTACGAACATGAGAATGTGATTAACAATGTTGAATTCATCTTCTGACTTTCTAAACTCTGACATTACAAGGCATCTGCATGTGTAAGAACCAAAACAAAACTGGTTATACTCTCTCTGCTCTCTCTGGCTCTGTTTGCTGTTCTATCCGGACGGTTTCCTTGGAGACAATGATCTATTTTTTTCTTTTTCCATCTAATTCCTGATAACATCCGAGTTCCTGTTGACACCAGGCCTTATTGCTGTAGTATAGCCACAGGACTCAGATTCCTGTTTTTCATTTAATATTGTCCTGACAAAACAACTTCAGTCAATAAGCTGCAACATTAAAACACACTGACCAACCCAGCAGAGAATGGCTTGATCGTCACTGATTAATTCACTCTGCTGGGTAAACACAGACAGGTGGAAGTCACTTTGACACAAAGCACCCCTTCCAAGTAATGAGTTAGTTGGGCCTGTGATGCTGAATAGGAAGAAGGGGGTATGGAAGGTGGATGGATGAAGTCTAGTGGTTACATATGAAACACAGATTTTGTGTCTGTGTTTTTCATTCATTCATAAAGCTGTTGTTGATTCTGAGATGTGCTTGAGTTATTCATGAATCGTCTGTATGCTTTGGCCAAAATACCATAGGGATATCAGTGTTCCCTGCTCCAACACGCCTGATTAAAATGAACCGATTTGTACAGATTTTAATACCAAGCTGAAAGTGACACATTCATTTGAATTAAGTGTGTTAGAGCAGGAAGCGTCAAAAGAATTTAGGGAAGCGGTCTTCAAGGACCTGGATTACAGAACAGTGTATGTTCCTTTTCAATTATCTCTTTACAGTCTTGTTCTTAGCAGCTGCTTTTAAAGGGTGTGGTTAATTAAAAATGGATCAGTCTAACCCCTTTTCTCTGGGGTGTGCAGAACATCGCTGGACATCACTGCATGGACTCAGGAACACTTCCAGAAATCACTGTCTGTGAACACAGTTCACCGTTTAATCCACAAATGCAAGTTAAAGCTGTATCATGCAAAGAAGGTGCCATATGTGAATACAGTGCAGAAATGCAGTTGTCTTCTCTGGACCAAAGCTCATCTAAAATGGTTTAAGTCAGCGGTCGGCAACCTGCGGCTCTCTTTAGCCCCTCTGCAGCGGTTCCCTGTAGCTTTGGGGAAAAAAATTGTCAGTAGGCGATTCTCGCTCTGGAGCACAAATGGAGTGATATTAGAAAGCTCCCTAAACCTGTCAAATTTGTCTTTGAAACATGGGAAGTCATTCCCGACACCTATATGAACATGAAAATGTTTGCATTTGGAGTCCTGTCAATCTTTGGATCCACATACTTATAGGTAACTATAGATAGGTAACTATAAATCTGAGCAAACTAAAATAACTTGGGTGTTCCCCAAGGCTCCATCTTGGGGCCACTGCTGTTCAACATTTACATGCTCCCACTCGCTCAAATTATGAAAAACAACAAAATATGTTACCACAACTATGCTGATGACACACAAATCTACATAACCATCTCACCAGGAGACTACAGTCCAATCCAAACACTGACCAGATGCATTGATCAAATTAGAGACTGGATGTGTCAGAACTTCCTTTAGTTTCATGAAGACAAATCTGATATAATAGTTTTTGGAGCCAAGGAAGAAAGATTAAAAGTCAGCACTCAGCTTCAAAGAGGTAAGTTAGAAACCAAAAACAAAGCCAGAAATCTGGGTGTAGTCATGGACCCAATGTGACTACTGAAGGTCAGGTCCTAGACAGTCGTTAAATTGGCCTATTATCACTTAAAGAACATATGCAGGATTAAAGGACTGATGTCTCTGCAGGATTTAGATAAACTTGTCCATGCATTTATCTTCAGTAGACTCGACTACTGTAACGCTGTCCTGACAGGTCTCCCTAAAAACACCATCAGACAGCTGCAGTTAGTCCAGAACGCTGCTGCTCGAGTCCTCACTAACACCAGGAAAGTGGATCATATAACTCCAGTCCTCAGATCTTTACACTGGCTTCCTCTTTGTCAAAGAATTGACTTCAAAACCCTGCTGTTAGTTTACAAAGCATTGAATGGTTTAGGGCCAAAATACATTCAGGATGTTCTGGTTCGTCATGAACCCACCAGATCCCTCAGGTCATCAGGGTCAAGTCTACTTTCTGTAGGCAGCGTTCAGTTTTTATGCTCTCACTTATGGAACAAACTCCCAGAAAACTGCAGGTCTGCTGACACTCTCAGCAGTTTTAAATCAAGGTTTAAAACTTTTCTATTTGCCAACTTTTATCAAAACAATTAACTTTTATTTCTTGCATTTTACCTACATTTTTAATTCCTTTTCTTTTTTCAATCAAAAATAACTGTTGATTAACTTTTTGCAAATTAATATTTTGTCTTCTTTTTATTTCCTCCTGTTTTAATGTACTTTTTAATGCTCTGTAATGCTTCAATGTTTTATGTAGAGCACCTTAAATTGTCTTGTACACGAAATGTGCTAAACAAATGAACTTGCCTGGCCTTGCCTTAATGGAATAAAATATGGGTTTGTGGGATTTGCAAGTAATTTACACCACATTCCAACTTTTTTTAGAATTGGGGATGTATAAACCAAGCAGTGAATGACATATTTTCAGACTTAGCCGCAAACAAAGCAACAAGGTTGAGTTTTGTCAGTTTTTGAGTTAAGAGCATTTCACACAAATATTGTAAACAATGTTTTGATAATTACACTGTTGCAAATTACAGCCAAAATGACATAATTACTAATATATTTATACTGCTAAAATATGCTGTATACAGCGTAGCTCTGCTGTGAATGGCCAGTTGTGGTTAAGGTTATAAGCCTTACAGAGCACCATCAGACACACTAAATAATAATCTGCTGAGTTATTTTGATAACATAAACAGTGTGCTCCTGCTGCTGGGTCACAGGTTGGGTTGGTTTGACCAAACACTGGGTCAAGGACTTTGATCCAGCCCATTTGATTAGATAGCCTTATCATTCTTTACACTCCTCCATTTTAACTAGATGAAGATCTGATCACACCTCCCTGGACCTCTGCCACAGGATGTAATAACAGCACCAAGTAAGAAGTCAAATGTGGCACTTTCACCCTTTTTTTCCTTTGTGACTCCCTGCTCTGTCGGGGGGGGGGGAGGCGTGTCTCTTCTCCTGTCTGAGTGTGTGAAGGCGGAGCCCCAGGCTGAGGAGAGGCACACCTGTTCAGGATTCACAAACAACGCTGCAGTCTGGTGTTCATCACTCCACACCAGACTGTATCTATGTCTTCTGTGATAAAGAGCAGCTGGAGCATTTGTAAGAGGCCATCTGATTTTTTTATTTTTTTTATCTTCCAGTGATTATTTTCCTCCCTTCCTCCAGCTCCAGCTTGACCTGGTGTCAGCCTCTTGCTCCTTTTTACTCCCTAGTTGATGCTTTAGGCCAGAGGATATTATTTTTGGACTCTGGGGCGATTTTAGTTTACCCTTTTTCCAAGACCCAGCTCTGTGGATGTTTTTTTTTCTTCTTCTTTTTAGTGTGTATGATAGATTAGTCTTCAGAGCCACTTGTTTGTTCACTCTGACTCCTGCTTTCGAGTCTCTTTCATGCTACATGCTTACTTGCATTGGCTGTGATATAAAAGGTTAACGTGTTATTAAATTAAGTTAGATCATGAGCTTAAGTAATATTTGGTAGACTTAACAGCACAGTTGGATATAGTTTCTATCCCAGCACTGGGGTAGGAAGAGTTGGTGAAGAGTTGGTTCAACAATCTCTTGAAATAAATAGTCTCAGAATTTAAGAAGAAAGCTTTTTTCAAAATGATGAATGACATCAATATTCTCAGAGAAGCTTTATTGTTGTAAAATTCAGTGAGAACAAATAGCTACCTCACAAGGCACAGCTAAATAATCACCGAGCCAAAGTGAACTGACGTAACTGCTGCTGCTTTGATCACCAATAAAGCCGTTTCTAAATGAGTATGCTAAGTTGGATAAACATGAACATAGAACCCCCACCACCTCCCCCGACTGAACTGCACGAACTGCTCAGCTGAAATTGCACCGAGCTGCAGGTTCCACGATCAATCCTGACTCTAATGACTGTGAATGTTGTGGTGATTAGTGTTTCTCTCCAGACAGAGCCTGTTCCCATAACAGATGGAGTGACTGCAGCCAGGGGAAGCTTCAGCTCCTGTTTAAACAAATTAGCCAAAGGCAAAACCTTGAATATTTTACTGTTCGTTGCACAGAAGCATTCATATAATCATCCATATCAATGTTCCTGAGCATAACCTGCTCTGTGGCTTCAACCAGATGGCTGCAGTCAGTCGAGTCAG
Source organism: Hirundichthys speculiger (assembly GCA_018398805.1). Lineage (NCBI taxonomy): Eukaryota > Metazoa > Chordata > Actinopteri > Beloniformes > Exocoetidae > Hirundichthys > Hirundichthys speculiger. Next base: position 698,134 of record JAGFBZ010000961.1, on the reverse strand, counting down.
GATCAAATTAACTCTGCAGGAGGTTGATTGGTTTTACTGATGGAAATAATGTTTATTTTGTTTGAGTAAAAGGTTTATGTGCATATTGTCCCTAATTATTGTGTAAATACTTCTACAAATGTCAGAGCACAAACATGTTTTTGACGGTGATTAAATTGTGCAGCAGCTGCACAGATTGATCTTGTGATCGCTTTACATGGAGTGCTTGTGAATGATGCCTGTGCTACAGCCACCGATCTGAACTGGTCACACACATGCATAATGTTGCAGTTAAACACATTTTAAGTTGGAAAAAAAATACCATAATTTAATGGTCAGTTCAAGTTTTTATGAACATTGAAAACTGAAGTATATGTCTGTCATGAATGTTATTCATTTATTTTTTTAAATCGTGCCCATCTTACTCTGTTAACATGTGACATTTCAGTGATGGAAGCTCTTTTTGTTATTTCTGAAGATATTATAAATTCTGTATTCAACAAAACTTCAAAATAGTGGGGAGGGAGGAGGAGGAGGAGGAGAAGAAGGAGAAGTTTTAGATTCGATGAGGTTTCACGGCTGATCAGCCACTGTCAAGTCAAGCACAGATGTTCAGGAATTAAATGACAAGTCACCAGATGGCTCAGCTCCTCTTCTCCTTTTTAAAAGCTAGAACATATTAGCCTTGCATATCGCCTCCCCTGACAGTGGAACTTTATGACTCAATACATATTGGTGACAGCGCAGCATGTGTTCATATAGTGATTTGTGGTGACTGATGGCTTCTTGAGACTTCTAAGTGATTAATCACTGGCAGTTGAAACCAATGAAACGCTGCAAGGCTGACAGGAGAATAGTGGGTAATTAAACCCTGACACATAATTCACAAGAAGTCATATTTATATCAACACCCACAAACACTTTTTAGACTGAGAATGAGTAAATGCACAGCAAAAAAAAAATAAAAATACATAAGGAAACATTCAAGGAATGTTTTTAAACCCTAAACTACACAGATATTTGCAGGAAAAAACTCACCTCAAAGTCCAACAAATACATGTAAATTATGAGATTTACTTGTTAAACTTGTTTAGCTTTTAACTTCACCACTTGTAAAATGTATATGCTGTAGAGTCAAAGCTTTATTTTAAGGAAATAAAAAGAGAATCTGCAGCAGTATAACGGTGAAACTGGTGTACTGACAAATCAGCATCATTCACCCGTTTGTGACTGTTAAAACCATCCCTGCAGAGGAGTTATTAAAAACGTTCTAAACTATAAACCAGTTTCTTATATTCTGAGAAGCTGGCGTCAACACTGGAGGCTCCCAATAAAATGGAATAAAAAGTACTTACATTTTTGTAGATAAATCTAACTGACTGAATGTGAGGAGCTGTGTTTTTTTTTTTTTTTTTTTTTAAAAAAAGGTATTAAACCTAAAAAATTATTTTTACCCCAGGATCCCAGGAAAAAAAGAAGTACAGAAAAAAAAGGGATAAACTGGTATTATAATGCTTGGGTTTTACCCAAATAAACCTAAAATATAGTGTATTTTTGTAAGTACTTTGTCAAAGTACATGTGCAGTATATTCATACACAAATACACAAATATATTAATATAGAAATTTTTGGACAATGACAGCTCTTTTATGGTTTTTACCCTTATACACCAGTTCAGTGGATTTAAAATAAGGGGATTTCACAAAAAATTGACATTTTCCGTTTTTGGAATTAGTCATTTCAAGCAAAGTGCTACCATTTTCATTTTCATTTACTAAGTGACATATTATTGTTTTTTTTCTAAGTTTTTGTGACTCTAGTGGCCTTTATTCACAGTATAATAACAGGAAAGTGGGGCAGAGAGAGAGAGAGAGTGGAGAAGACATGCAGCAAAGGGTTGCAGTCCTGGGAGTCAAACCTCCAACAGCTGCAGGAGGACTGTGGGCCTCATCCTTAAACCACTGAACTATCCAGCAGTCCAAAGTGACATTAATGTATCTAGAAAAATTGCATTTCCTGTAAAAGTGCAGGTGTGAATGCATTAAGCTGAATTTCTTACCTAAACACTGCTGAAAAGTAAAAAAAAAAAAAAAAAAAACGTTCAACTGTTCATCACTTCAAAATTCAACTAAGTCAGATAAATTACAATAATAGAAAATTAGCAGCTACGGAAATGCAGCAAAAAAATTAAGATGAGGAGGAAAAAGCTAAATGCAGACAGCAAATAAACTCACGTGTGCCTTTTTTTCCTTTTTTTCCCTTTTTTTGTCTGCATTTACATTCATGGTTAGTGCCATCATCTAGCAAAACCATCTAGTGTGTATATATGCAGTTTAATCTTGCAGCAGACTTTTTGTGGGAGTGTGGAGGGTGAATGTGTCCTTCACCAGTCCTCTCTGGCAGTAAATTCTAACATCTCTATTAACATCTTAAATCCTGATTCCATCAGAGAGGACTAAAAAACACCAGCAGTGAAACATTTAAAGACAAGACAATAAAGAGACACGACAGTGAGGGTGTGGTGTGTGCTGACTTGTGACGTGTGAGGGGTGTTGTGTAGTGGATTGTGTTGTGACAGCGAACAAACTTAAAAGACAATATGTAGAAAGCAGAGAAAACTAACAAAAAAACTGGATGAACACCTTCTACCAAGCTATAGACCTATGTGCATGTGAAGAATTCATGTAAACATTATCGATTGATTGTGTTGACAGTAGATGGGGGGTGCTGGGGGAGGGGTGTAAAGCATAGGAGGGAAAACCAGGGGGATGCAACCCCCCCGCAGTTGATCAAAAACTATGATTTTGATTTTTTATTGTGCCTGACAGTTTTTCCATTGCAATGAAGTCGATTAACACATTTTTCCAAAGAGTAATATTAATTGAGGTTTTTGTTTTCCAATTTACAAGGATTGTTTTTTTTTTTGGCAATGATTAAGGCAATGAAGAGAGTTTTCATAAGCCTATGATAATATGATATGATATAATATAATATGATATTATCTCCTCTTGGCTGAACTCCAAACTCTCTCGTAGTGGCTGTAATTCTTTATGCATGATTTCAATGAGCGGGATCCCGGAATCCAAGCCTGAGAGCTTCTCATTTATTGAAATTAAAATGTCACTGACCTCAAAGCTGTTTGATTTTTCCATGAGTGGAGTCTGATTCTTGACTTTGTTTGGATGAAGTTGATTTGCCTTTCTCCATTCCACTTACTATGTCAATGTCAGCTGTAACTCAGAATCAGTTAAAGTAGGTTTCGATGTAATCCTCCAAATCTTCCAGGGTGATATGTTTTAGATGTTGGAGAGTGATGCATTGAGGATCGAGGTTTTTTTTTCCTAAAATAGTTCAATTATTTTGACTTGCATGTATTTTTCTAGCAGCTGGCTGCCATCTTAGATGTCTTGCACTGGAGGTCTCTGGTCTTGCAATCACAGGCGCATCCTCCCAGGATCATAGGTGCATCCTCCACACACACTCCTTATATGTGTGTCTGTCCCTGATCCTGACCTCCGGGAACCATGAACGTCGGCTATACTGGTAAAACTCGGCCAATGCCATACACATCAGCTCAGTGATACACGTTTGCTCCAAACATGCACTGGCGATCAAACGGTCCGCCGAACACATCCGAGCTTCAGAGGTTTATCGGTCTGTGAAAGATGTCCACTCGGTAATTTGGCGCTGTAGACCTCCGGTCAGGTTGTGAGCTGTTGACGTGGTCTGTTTGCCTGTTCCTTAATGTGTCTGTGGTAACGTCACACCTGCAGCGCCTCTGTGTCCCAGCGCGTGAGGCTCTTAGCAGCCAGATAGCCATTTTTCCTCACGTTGCCGTCTTCGCTGTTCAAAAATGGTTCACTCAATCAAAACAATTTTGACACCGTTTGATGCAGAACATAGAGGAACGCAACAATGTAAATTTTATTTTTGAGATCCAAAAAACACAGTCGCAGTTTAAAAATGGTCTTCATTTCTAAACTTGTAAATAAAAAGTTTCGCTAGTCCCATTAAAAAGTATAGCGAGATGAAAGTGAGTCTTCGAACCATGAAGCTCATATTTCAGATATTACAAGTCATCAAACTTTTGTAGGCATACTGTCTGAAAAAAGACAAATTTCCCTACATTTTGATTTATAAATTGTGGCACAAGTCTAAATATTGAGGGAGTAAAATAAGCTGAAAGCAGAAAAATGTGTGAAATATCAGAAGGGCTCACGCAGTTGGTCACATGACCTCCTCTCTAACTGTCCCCATACACCCGGAAGAAAAGTAAGGAGAGCAGAAAATGTCATAAAACTTACACTTCCATATTTCAAAAACTAAAAAAGATTTTTAAAAACAGAGACATGTGAGAACAGTCTAACCTTTTACAAACATTTTAAAATTTGAATGGAGTTTCTAGCTAAAAGTATGCTGAAGTAGTAAGCTCTTTAAGAGCACAAAGTTTTAAGAAGATTTGAAGAACTTGCCTTTCATTTTCAATGGCACAAAAAGAGTTTTAAGAGTTAAAATTTTTTTAAAAGTATAGATATTTGAAACAAGAATGGCAGAAATAGCACAAAGTATGCAGAACTAGTTAAAGGACAAAAAATGTACGGAAGAAGATAGAATAAAGAAAGAGAAATAGGAGCACAATAGGTGTGAATGCCAATGCATTCATGCCTAGTATTGCATTGTTTTTTTAAAAACTGATGATTTAAAGACATTTTTCTTAACCAACATCACACATACAAGTTGTGTATACATTGCATATGCAATTGAAAGCATGGCTGAAGGAACTACAAACATTAATCTATTGTGTATTTCTATCTATGTTATCTACAGTCCTGTTCACCTATGTTACCTATTGATGCTGCATGTGACATCATCATCTCAAAGAGTTGTTATAGAAGGTTGTTGCTGTGGGCAGAAACAATCTCCTGAGTTGTTCTGTGTTCTGTGTGTCCATGATATTCTTAATTTTATGAAGTATCCTCCTTTGCAGAATCAGCTCCAGAGGCTCCAGAACAAAGCCAGCCTTCTTTATCATTTTTTTTTAATCATTTTTTTTTTTTTTTTATCATTCATTTAGTTTAGTTTAGGCTGATGGTCAGAGTGTTTACAGGTCTTTCTGAGATGGCAAGCACTTTAAAACCAATAGCTTTCTACCTGTTGTGTTAAGAATCTCCATTACACTACATTGATGATTTTGAGGTTTGCAATTCTCTTGAAACCTCACACAAAAAACTCAAGCTTTGTGGTGTATATTGAATCTTGGATAATTTCCCCCCAGGCTATCATTCAGCTCTCTAATCCATTTGTATAGCTGTTCTTTGTAAAACTGATGATTTAAAGACATTTGGGTTTGAGAAAGTGTTGGAACCTCTGTTAAAAGATCGTGTGATCTTGGAACAACACGGTGTGTTTATTGCTCAGTTGACTGAGTTGTGAAAGGCACAGTAAACTGTGTAATAGCTGATAACCTAGCTGCTCATGGACTTGCAGGTTTTGCTGATTTTTTTTTCTGGGGAATACATATGTAGATTCTGTACAGCTAAGAAAAATGACATTCAGCTTTTGATTGCAGGCGTTTGAGTGTAGAACACGTGAACTCCATCAGACTCAATCTGCATTGGAAACTTCAAGCCTGTGCTGTGGGGTTAAACGTAATTTTGTTTTGACTAAAACTCTCACTAATTTTGATGTTACTGCAGAGTTCCCCCCTGATATAGTACATAATTTATTTTAGGGCATTATACCTGTAGAACTAGCTGATTGTTTGACTGTTTTAATCTCTAAAAAATATTTAACCTTAGAAAAACTTAACAGTTCAATCCAAAGTTTTGAGTTCAAATGGAGGAGATAAGACCAATCGTCCTCATGTCATACCACACACTTATTCAAGGAAAAAAAATGTAGGGGGGAATGCACACGTAAACTGGGCTCCGCTTCACTTGTTGCCTCTTATAATTGGTCCCCTTGTTCCAGAAGATGAACAGGCCTGGCATGTTTGTTTGAATCTCAAGGATATAGTGGAGCTTGTTGTTGGCCCTATCCACTGTGATGAGTCCATATCACATCGAGTTCAAAATCACTGAGCATTGTCAGAGATACCAAAGAACTTTTTCCAAATAGCTGTCTTCTCCTTAAACACCATTTTGTAGAGCTATCATGTCATGACACGTTTCTATGGACCTTTTGTTCATGAGTGGACAATAAGGTTTGAGGCAAAGCATAGGTTTTGTATTTTTAACAGGTTGCTCGCCATACCAATTGTTTTAAAAACATACTTCTCACACTTGCCAGAAAACACCAGCTTGCAGTTGCTTCTCATTTGTACATATCTGAGAAAAAAACATTGGTGGTAACTAATGTTTCATCAGTGCCCACTATGATCATTATAATACCCTTTGATCCTTGCAACAAAAATTGGTTAGCAAGGGACCAGCAATTATGAAGTATTATAATACTTGATCTTATAAGCCATCATAAAATGTCATATAAAATGCTCTATAATGTGTTATGCTTATTGTTATAAAGCCTTATTGATAATTTATGAGTGTTTATAATGATAATTATACATGTTTATAAGCATATAAATATATGTATAATACATTATCTATGTGGGGACTGTCAGTGAGTTTTTAACAGTTATAACATACTATAATACCAGACCTTATAAGTGATGATAAAATGGTTTATACTGTGTTATGATTATTGTTATAAAGCATTATGATCATTTATGAGTGAACATAATTATAACTCATGAATATATTTATCATGCGTTATAGAGATATCAAATAAATCATCAAATAAAGTGTTACCGATAATTCTTTTTAAAATAATGTATATAGTCCAACAACACAATTTTCCTTTGAGGATTAATAGTGTTACTCAGTTCAACTCAATATGCACAGCATGAGGGGTGATTATGAACCCAAATATTTGCCATCTGTGAATGACAAAGCTGTGTATCAGGAACCTTATTTATTTTTGATACAACTTTCCTTGAGTTCTTGCAATAAATATTTTACTTCAAGGTGCCAGTTTTTGTTTCATGTCTCGTCACTCAGATGTTGTGAGGAATTCTCATTAATTCACCAGCAGTTCCTGACTGCAGCAAACTCACCTCTGAACATACACATCTCTGTTGCGTCTTTGGGAGTAAATGGTGTTTCAGACACGAACACTGCCTGTGATGAGTGTCTTACTCAGAATTTGATGCTGTGAACTTGAAGACACTTCAGAGATGCTCCACGAACCACACCTGAGGCTTGAGAGGTATGCGATTTAGACTCATCCAGTGAAATTGAGATGAAAACTCTGTGATGGGGAGCATGTGAAGAAACCAGAAGGCAGAACAGATCCTGAACTTCAGGCTTCCCTTTGAAGAAGCAACTATGATATCCAATTATTCACAGCTTGAGCAGCATTTGAAATCATTCAGAAGCACAGTCAGACCCTCATGCTGGATGAAAGCCAAACACATAAAAACCTAATTAGGTAGATATTTCAACATGAATGGAGTCACAATGGCAATAAGTGGTGTTTTCTTATATGTAGATGTTACTGAGATGCAATTTGTTTTTGTATCCTCCTGGATTAAATTTACCTAACGTACCAGATGGCTTTTACATGAACCATCTGGGAAGCTGCTGGCGGAAAGGGTTTGAAAAACAGCAGGTAAAGTGACACTTGACAGTAGGGGCTAACACAAAATGAATGAGGACCAACTTCATATTAATTATTGTCTGTGAGTAGAAACATTCATTTAGGTATGATTAGAATCACGCCTATTCAGTGACTGGTTGGCGAGTTATCTTTTGTTTATCTGATTACTTTAAATTTGTTAGGAATGCTTTCTTTTTGATTATGTTTCTTTACATTTTTCAGACACACTCTGTGCAGACAAATATAAGAGTTCCAAGAAAAAGTCTTAGGTAACCCCTGTCCTCTTGAATTATGAGATGGGGCAAACTCCTTTCACTTCTTAAAGGATTTTCCAGTGTTTTCTGTTGTAAAGGACATAATAAACAACCCAGGCAGGAGCTTTTCTGTGTGGAGTTTGCATGATCTGCCCATGCTTGTATAGGTCTTCTCCAGGTACTCTGGCTTCCTCCCACAGTCCAGACACATTCATGTTAGGTGCATTGGTGGTTCTAAATTGTCCGGAGGTGTGAGTGTGCATGGTTGTTTTTCTACAAGTGGCCCTGTGATGGACTGGTGATCTGTCCAGGGTGGACCCCTGCCTTTTTTCCAAAGAGAGCTGGGATAAGCTCTAGTGGATCTCTGTGACCCTGCATAGGACTAAGCGGGTTTAGATAATGGATGGATATGTATATAAAAGGTTGTATTGTAAATTTTTAGCACAAAGTCACTTCAGTTATTTACATTGTCATATTTTCTCAACCAAAGATTTAATTCATAAACTCTATAAGAACACAAGCCGAACAGAAGTCACACACATACTGTCATATTCTTTAAACGTCACTGTCACGGAGTAACAGCAAATAGCTTTGAGTCTGGAAAATATATTTAATCTATTAATAATGGCAAATACACTGCCCGGCCCAAAAAAAATTCACTGCCAAAAAAAGGTCATACACTAATATTTCGTTGGACCGCCTTTAGCTTTGATTACGGCATGCATTCGCTGTGGCATTGTTTTGATAAGCTTCTAAAATGTCACAAGATTTATTTCCATCTAGTGTTGCATTGATATTTCACCAAGATCTTGCATTGATGATGGTAGAATTTGACTGCTGTGCAAAGCCTTCTCCAGCATATCACAAAGATTCTCAATGGGGTTCAGGTCTGGACTCTGTGGTGGCCGATCCATGTGTGAAAATGATGTCTCATGCTCTTTGAACCAGTCTTTCACAATTTGAGCCCAATGAATCCTGGCATTGTCATCTTGGAATATGTCCATGCCATCAGGGAAGAAAAAATCCATTGATGGAATAATCTGGTCATTCAGTATATTCAGGTAGTCAGCTGACCTCATTCTTTGAGCTTATACTGTTGCTGAAACTGGACCTGACCAACTGCAGCAACCCCAGATCATAACACTGCCCCCACAGGCTGGTACAGTAGACACTAGGCATGATGGGAACATCACTTCATCTGCCTCTATTCTTACCCTGATGCACCCATCACTTTGCAACAGGGTCAATCTGGACTCATCAGACCACATGACCTTCTTCCATTGCTCCATAGTCCAATCTTTATGTTCTCTAGTAAATTGAAGTCTTGTTTACCAATTTGCCTCACTGATTAGTGTTTTTTAAGGCTACACAGCTGTTCAGTCCCAATCCCTTGAGTTTCCTTTGCGTTCTGCGCGTGCAGAAATGCAAATTACTTTCTCTATTAAACAGCCCTGAGTTCTACTGCTGTTTTTCATCGATTTGATCTCACCAAACGTTTAAGTGATCGCCAATCACGATCATTGAGGATTTTTTTCCGGCCACATTTCCCACTCGAAGACGATGGGTCCCCACTATCCTTCCAGTTTTTAATAATGCGTTGGACAGTTCCCAATTTTGGTAGTTTCTGCCATCTCCTTAGATGTTTTCTCTGCTTGATGCATGCCAATGATTTGACCCTTCTCAAACAGACCAACATCTTTTCCACGACCACGGAATGCGTCTTTTCACATGGTTGTTTAAGAAATGAGAAGCAACTCATTGAACCAGTTGGGGTTAAATAACTTGTTGCCAGCTGAAAGATTATCACCCATGCAGTAATTATCTAACAGAAGGCTTGTACCAATTTTCTTAGTTAAATCTAGGTGGCGACTTTTTTTTTGGCTAAGCAGTGTATGTTTTAACTTTAGTCAATTACAGATTTTTTTTTTCAATTTATTTCTCCCCATTTAAAGCAGGATCATCAAAGTATATCCATAGTCTGATCTTTTAGCATTTTCACCCCTGGGGAAAGACAATTGAACACCCTTGTACATATCATGATCTTTCAGGCCTCTTGATTGATTAAAAAGAGAAAGCTAAAAATAGAAAGTCTTGTGCGCCTGCCGTTAGTTGTAAAGAAAAATGCTCATTGGAGCTATTACCAGCCTTCCTTTATGTGATTCTTGTTTCAAGGGTTGACATCAAGATCCTCCTTTCATAAATCATCTTACTGTTTGTTGTAAATTTCAGCAGGAAGCACTTTCATCACTGTCTAAAGCAGTGGTTCCCAAACGGTGTGCCGAGGCACACCAGTGTGCCTTGAGACAAGTGCGGGTGTGCCATGGGATTTTGGGACAACCATACAGTATATTATTATTGCAATATACAATTACAGAAAAGTAATTTTTTTTAATTTACTATAGGCCTATCACTACTTTGTATGAACTCATTTAATATTACGGAGGCAAGCTCACAATTCTTAAACAAAAAACCCTCAAAGAGAACTCCATATTTCGCTGATCAGGCAGTTGCGTAGGTGAGAAATATATGACTGTGACACATCAAGACATCCAACGTAAACACACATAACGAGAGGGAAAATGGAGCGCTTTCTTGTGCGGAGCAAACCATCAACCACCAGTGCAGAGGCTGCCGACAACCCACCGAAAGAAAAGAGAAAAAAAACTGTCAACAGACAGTATCACCTAACCCTAACCCCAGTATTCAATTTTGTGACATTTCTGGTTTAAATGGGTGTGTTGCTGCTTTGATGAAGCCTAAATTGATGAAGTTTCAAATTAATTGTTGAAATATTTCATTTATAAATATTTCATGAGCAATATAGTTGTCTTTGTCATATTTAATTTTATATTAGTAAACAATTATCCACATTTACAGATATTTTTCATGATATGAGTGATAACACGTGTTATAAAGGCTATTTGGGTGTGCCTTGAGATTTTTACTTGTCCTTTGGTGCGCCTTGGGCACAAAAAGTTTGGGAACCACTGGTCTAAAGTATATGGCTCGTCAATCCAACTTCCCCGGGGGCTACGTGCTAATCATTGTTTTCTTTCACCTCAATTACCTGCAGCTGCAGTAGTCTATCCTTGTACTCACAACATGTTAAAAGATGGTCATTACTGTAAGACAAAGAAAGCAGATTAATGGTCTAAAGTTGATTTCAGGAACTGAGTTGGCATTTGGCAGCTGTTTGAAAAGAACTGCCATTATTAAGTCCAAGGATGTCTCAAGGCAAGACATGGATGCCATCTTTAGGCTGAAAAACCGACATAAATATAAATAAGAGATGGCAAAAACTCTAAAATCTGCCCAAATACACAGTTTGGTACATTCTTAAAAGGGAGGCAACTAAAGTGAATCACAGAACCTTTTTCTTGGTGAAGTAAAATCCCTTCACAACATCAACAGAGTTCAAGAATACTCTGGAGAAGGTAAGTGAATCATTGTCAAAATCTACAATCAAGAGACACCTTCAGGAATGTAAATTCAGATGGATTACAACACGGTGGAAACACGGGTAATATTTGAGAACAGGAAGTCCAGATTAGATTTTGCTAGAAGCATTGATATTCTGGAATCAGGTTCTTGGATGAAACCAAGATGAACCTGTGTCAGAATAATGGGAAGACAAGGACAGGAACAGCTAATGAGCCTGTTGGGCCACACGCCATGAGTTACATAGACCGCATGGTTTGTGGGACAAAGGAAACAATAAAAACTCAAATCCCCAGCATGCCTGGCGATTTCATTGTTTGACACCAAGGTGTGAAAAGTGGTGTCACACCGTCTTACTGGCTGAGGACCCTCTCCTCACAGCAGGGATTCCTGGCAAAGGCGGATCATGTCCCCTCACATAAATACCGGCTCCCTCCTCCCTCCTCTCTCTCTCTGACCTCCACTACCTGAAGCAAAAAAGGTGCACTTTCTCTCTGGCCTGCTCCAGCAAGGTAAATAGCTGAAGGCCTGCATTTCCCTGGCAACCTGTCTGCAGGAGATCCCTCTGGTTATCCGACGACAATCACATGCCTTGTCCGATCGTGATGCACCTACGGAGTGATCCGCGACGTACGGAAGAAATGACGTGTAGGAATCACCCGCGCGCCTCTGACACGTGACCGGCCTCAAACGAACCACAGGGGAAGACAACCTAGCTGCCATTGCTGCCCAACGCCGCATCTCTCCGTTGACCACAGAGAGAGAAAGAGGAGGAGAGCCGCTCCTGGATACCAGTGGAGCATACATTCAAACCTGCCCTATGCTACCAATCCTGGGTCATCAATCCAGTTCCACGGACTTTTGTGTCTGGGCAGAGCTTAGTTTGGAGTTGTTTGCAAATTCCATTTTCTTGTGTGTCACACATGTTTAGATCCGGACCATCGGTCCCGCCATAACTGAATTTTGTTCATGTGTTTTTTATTGCGAAAAGCAACTCCACTTTCCGTTTCCCAGTTCAAAATCAGAGCAACTTGGTGAAGTGGCTTCACATCGCTGCATCTGTGGGAAATGACAGAGTTGCTGTTGCAAGCCGCTATGAAACATTCTAGCTTGTTGATTTTATTCTGTCCTTTCCTTTGTTTCTTTGTTTCTAACAACCTTCTGTTAGTCAGAAGCCATCTTGGTAAGAGACGAGAGCCCCACATGATCTCACCCGCCATCTTGTAATGCCCTATCACGTGAGTCAGCGGCCACCTTGGTGAGGGGCAAAGTCACCACGTGACCTTGTCCGCCATCTTGAAATCCTCCTAACGCTAGAAGCCAGCTTAGTTTATCTCACACACACACAGACACACACGTACATCCATAGTTTCTCAGCATACATGTATATACATATTGACACCTTGTCCATTCAATGTTTATTTGCTTATGTTAGGCTAGTTGTCTTTAGTTATTAGATATCAGGATTTTGATTCAAGTGTCATTCATTTAATGCTTGTGTTAATACATTCTGATACATTTTAATGAGAGAAGTTGTTTGTGATTATTTTACACAGTTTTGTAACGTTGCTGGTTGAAGAGGTCTGTGCTCGGACTCACACCTTCTCTGTTTCTCTATAGCGCCTCACCTGGTCACAGGCTGGCACGCATAGAACAACAGCCATTTTGAGACTGATTGTGCCATTTAGTCTTTGTTTTCTGATTTATCAGGTGGTGCCCTGTTTCAATTTATTAACTTTGTTAATACCCTTCTGGTTATTAGCAGCTGTCCCTCAAGACAGTTGGTAATAACCGCCTTTATGACTAAACGAGCACGTTATACGCCTTGTATGCACAACATAATGGTGCCCCGTGTGAGGCTTTTAATATACCAGCTTTGTTGCAGGTCTGTGTGAAATAACCTTTTTGATTATTTAAAATTATAATAATTTCCCAGAAATTATTATCTTTTAATTTAATTGGTATTTAATACCCAACTTCTCGTAACATAACCATAAATCCAGATGTGTTCTGTGTAGTGCTTTACTGGGTGGCAACAACAAGCTACCCAGTACAACAAGACAAAGCTTATTACGTTTTATATCAAACATGGTGGAAGCAGTTTTACAGCATGGACATAATTCTGAGGTGTATGGGGATATATTCTCTGCTCACCTTCAGCCAAGTGCTACAAAACTGATAAGACAGCACTTCATAGTGCAGATGGATAATGACCCTTAACATACGGTGAAAGCAACTCAAGATTTTTCCATGGCAAAGAAACGGAATATTCTTCAATGATCTAATTGGTTACATTTCAGTTATTAAAGACAGAACTGAAGCCTGAAAGGCCTACAAACAAGCAGCAACTGAAGGTGGCTGAGGTGAAGGTCTGGCAAAGCTTCTCCAGGGAGGAAACTCAGAATGTGGTGATGGGCCCTAGACTTCAGGCAGTCAGTGAATGTTAAGTTGTTAAACTTAACATTCACAGAGAGTTTTGTAAAGTGTTAAAACTCTTGTTTTTTTTTCTTGCAAACAGTATACAACACAAAGATATTCCTTTCCCTTCCTGAGCATGTTGTTGTTTTCTAGTCAGTGCAGCAGCTCTGTAATAACAAACATGTCTCCTTTGTAACATCAGCATTGGTGTTGACAGTTTGCTGATGCATCGAGGTCTTTTATTGTACATAGTTTGTGGTTTTAACTGTATTGCATTACTGCCTCATCATATAAGACAGAAGATGAAGTATAAAAAAAACATATTTTTGACATACAATCTTTAAATGAGACAGCAGCAAAGTACATCTCAATACATAACCAGGGAACATAGAGAAGTATTACTCTCTGTACACAGCTAAATCTTTCTGATGTATCTTGGCAGGAGTTAAATTCTGCATTTCATCTCGAAGCTCTTTCATTTTGTAATTTATTTCTTGTTTTTTTTTTTTATTCATACCTTATCACACTGGGTTTTGTAAAACATCTGCATCCTGCAATAAAGCTATTTTCAATTCAAGGTTTGCATGTTGGTGAAACTTTCCTTTGTCTTTTCTACACCTGCCAGCGCATAAATGTAATTGATTTGCCTTTATCTCTTTTGTTTTCAGAGCAGCAGCAACACTTGCTTACTGCGTTACTTTGTTTGTATCCACCCTGGGCTCATTAAACTTTAGTAAAGTTCAAGAAAAGTCACAGCCCTTCAGTGACTCTAGAAGTATGTAAAATTATTTTCTAAAGGAAAAGGGGATAAAACTGGTAGCCAAATGTGTTTGTGATGTATATTCATACTTGAAGCTTTACTTTCCCTGACAAGAATTTACTACACAATTTGACTTAATGCAGACTGCATTTTATGATCCAACATTATGTTGCCCTCTGACACAAAGTAAAAGGGAAAGTAGGACATATTGGTTATTTATTACACTCTTATATTGCGGCAGGGCAGTTTGTGAAAGAAATCATCCATAAATATGCCTCCTCTGGCCCATTACAAGTACTCATCTCTGCTCCACTAGTGTTTTAGTCCAGAAGAATGTGAAGCCCTCTTAATGCAGTCATGTCAAACTGCAGATATCAAATGAGGTTGAGAATGCAAATTCAACATTAATGGTGTATTTCTTGCTTCACTTTTAAATAATTATTTTTGGTCATTACACCCACATGCTAAAAAGCTGTATGAGCAATAGAAATGAAGGGTTTCCTGGTTAATGTGGAGCGTGTTTCACATGGGACAAAATACTTCTAACCAGATGCCAACTGCATGAGAAAACAAGGATCTCACTGTTTATTCTTATTTCATTAGCAGATAAACTAAACTTATTATATCTTTATATCTAAACATTTGCTGTACAATATTTTTTGGATTAGATGTACCTTCTGTTTTACTCCTCCCTGGCTTTGAAGTTTGACTTTTTAATTTGTTATTATTCAAAATCAACTTTCCCAGTCAATTTTGTCGCATTTGATCTAAACAGAGAAGACCACTAGATTAGCCTGATCAGTCATGTTGTTATTAATCTCAGGTCAGCTTCAGTACATTTACTTTTGACAATGTGACACCACATGACATTAAAGGAATTTGTTTTGATACAATGTGTGACAGGAACATGTCACAGTATGTGATCAAAGTTTGCAAAATTACATTTTGTATTTTTTGGAGTCAGTTAAAAATGGCAAAACCCCTATAAAACAGGAATGGCCAACCATCGAGAACCACAACCCTGCATGTCTTAGATGTTTCCCTGCTTCAGCACACCTGATTCAAATGAATAGGTCGTTAACAGACCTGTGCAGTCCTCGATGACAAATTGGTGATGATCCATTCATGTCAATCAGGTACGCTGAAGCAGGGAAACATCCAAGACATGCAGGACAGCGGCTCTCGAGGACCAGGGTTGGCCACCCCTTTTCATGGAGCTTTCTTCTGTCAAACAACAAATCCAACAGCTCTGCAGATCTGTCAGATTTTTAGAAGACCATATAACTCATGTTTGCCCTTAAGGTTAAAGTATTCTCCTTTATGTTGCTGACTCAGATCTTACAAGCTTAAACTCAGAGTCTGGCTCCTTCACACCTCCTCCAGCTTCCAGTCTCAAACACATGCATTGCACTTGAAATTTCAAATTTGATTTGAAAGATCTATAGAGGAGTTCCTCAGGCTGGAACAGCCTGAACAAAACTTTTTGGTTTCAGGCAAACTCTAAATTATAATTAATGGCAATATCATCTTGGATTATTTTTGGTCGTCAGATGGTGGTATATTATACTTGTAATATCCGCATGTAACAACTACCGTTAGGATGGTTAGGATTAGGGTGATCAAATGTTGGAAACAGAACTAATGTTTCAATAAAAGACAACTAAGACTCATTTTCAAGCTACATGAAACTGATCTCATGGTATATTTGGACAGAGAGACAGAGACAAACAGAGAGAGAGACACTACTGCTGATATTGTAGTATTTTACTGCTCTTGTCCACTTTCTACCTGTGGAGGGTAGAAACAGACCAGGCTCCAGATTTTCTTGCGTGATCAGCAGTGGAGAGCAGGCTCATTGCAGCTTCTGTGACATCGTCATTTTCTTTTCCCAGACTGAACTTTGTTATTATCCTAAAAAAACATGATTGAACATTGAATTGATGTTTTCTAATTTAGGTAAAAGCACAGACTGACAGAGAGGTATAGTTTATTGCTTTTGCTCGAACAGCAAGCTTTTTCTTTTTTCTTTAATTGTTTTTGAAAAAACTGTCTGATGGAGTAATCTAGTGAACCATCACAAAAAAGTTTTTTTTGGTTTTTTTTTTTAATGATACAGCAATTTGAGAGAAAGGACAGTCTTGAGTTTATTTTTTTCTTTCCTGTTGAAGTTAATCACATTTGTTACAGTCCTGTTGGAGCAGGGAATTTATTCTCCCTTCAAAGAGGGCCATGAAAGACAAAGTTTGGAAACCACAAATGCAGGGGGGGAGAAGCAGTATGTAACAAATAACTTTTAAAAGCTTTTTGATCAAGAAGAATTCTAGATGACTCACTGATTCAGTGAAAGCAGCCAGTGTCCCAAGTCTCCAAATCATTTTAAAAAGGAGAAATATTGTGAATTTTTAAACCTAGTTTACATAACTTTCTAAGGTCCTTTTTGTGACATGCTTCGGTTAAAATACCAGAGATCCTGCACAACAGCTTCCTGTTTAACTATGTGTGCACACATTTTATAGCAGCTGGTTTTAGGTGGTGGAGTGAGCATCTCAACTTCACTCCACCTCCTTCCTCTGAGGAGTGTGTAGGGAGCACGTTGCCTTTGTGTGCCTTACCTGAATCAGCAACATTGACCAAAAATGACTGTCAGGTGTGGCAGCAACTCAGATGCCCCGCCCACAACAAAGCAGACGAGCAACTCACATTTATTAAGGGGAAGAAAGAAAAAAAGAATAAGAGCAGGCGGAGGCTGCCTCAACACACAGATGCTACAATGAACGCTTATATGCACAGAACAATTGATTTTTTTTTTTTTTTTTCAGAAAATGTCCCCTTTGAAATGTTTTTCTAGTGTTTCATTTTGAGGCCTGAATTGATTTTTTTTCTACTCTGTTCCTTTATTCCATGACTGAAAAATTAAGCACTTTGATTCAACTGAGCTTAGATCACAGCAGATGCAAACATAAAGGAGATACTTTAACCTTACAGATGTCTGTAATTATATATATGCTTTTTTTTTTTTTTTTAATGGAGAACTAACCCATAAAAAGAACCTGAAGAGGACACAAGGACACAATAAATCTACACTTTCACTCTCCAGCTAATGGAAGTGAGACAGGCCAGAGAGCCATAGCAGGTTTATGGTTAGTGCTTATCTGTTAACAAGTCTAATTTATTTCACCAAGTCATACTGTGGCTCTCTATGCAAATGTTGGCAGGATTTACTAAAAAGAAAAATAACGGGCTGAGACGTGCGTTTCCTTGTTTTTGTTTACATTTGTTTGGGTTTTTCTTGTGTTAAAGTTGTGGTTTATTTTTGCAGATTGGAGAGCGTGGAGACAAAACAGCAGTGGTTTACAGGTGATTCCTGCAACGGCTTTTGGAAACAACTTATAGTATTGCAGGTTTGGTTTTTCACTGTGCCTTTGCTTCAGATTGAATGCCATAGTCATGGAGGAAGAAATACAGGAACTTAGGGATTTGGTTGCCCAGTTAAAAGCTGACAATGAGCGATTGCGACAGGGACAGGCTGGTCCAAGTACCCCTCCATCTACTTCTGCAGAGCCCCCTATGGCCCCTCCCATGTCTAGTGTCCCTGTAACAGAGAGACTAATTTTTGTCCCTAGAGATAGGAAGTGTCCCGTCTTTAGGGGGAGGTCGGGTATAGAACTGGGTGAATGGATCGAGGAGGTGCAAGCTTGTATAAGGGCCCGACGCCTGTCCCGACTTGACCAGGCCTTTTTCCTGTTTGACCACCTAGAGGGGGAAGCCAGAGATGAGATAAAGTATCGTTCTAGCGCGGAGAGAGAGAATCCGGATAGCATACTAGCCATTTTAAAGGAGTTATATGGGTGCTCAGACTCTTATGTCGCTTTGCAGGAAGCTTTCTTCTCCCGAAAGCAGGAAGAAGAGAGTCTTTTGGAATTTTCCCTCGCCCTGAGAGGCCTCATGGAGAAGGTGGAGCAGCGTGCACCTGCTGCCATGCCTAATGCCGAGTCTCTTCTGAGGGACCAGTTTGTTGAACATGTGCTGAACAGCTCCCTGCGCCGTGAGTTGAAGCAGTTGGTGCATAGGAAGCCTAATTCCACTCTGTTGGATGTTAGAACAGAGGCCATCCAGTGGGAACGTGAAGGTTTACCTGGTGGTGTGAGAGGCCGTAGTCATTCAGTTCCCTCTGTGTCAGGTGTTCAATAGTGGCAAGGTGAACACTACGGAGGGCCCGGGCGGGATTTGATCCCCAGACTCCCGGGTGAAAGTCACGTGTGCTGACCAGTCAGCCAAAGGGATATCCCGTTGGCCAAGTAGCCAGGACACGTGATCAATCGGAGGTATACAGTGACAGGACTCCCACACTGTCACATCTCTCCCCCTCTTTCCCCAAGCACGTCCTCGTGCTCCACGCAGGGTGCCACATAGATCTCAAATCCATGGACTGCATTACCAGTTTCACATGGATCCTGCCAACAACGCCAAGTTTGTGGCAGCAGAGTATCACACAGGGGGTTGTATGATAACTGAATGTTTAATTGCTAACAACGCCACCCTGGGAATTTCACCCAGAGAATTATTTCCCCCAACACTGGAGGGCACACAGGTCCACTTTACTTAAAAGGGGGCTGAGATGTGAGTTGTGGTTAATATACTTTATTTTGTACAAATCTTTAAAAATAATTCTTTTAAAAACACAGGTCAAACAAAAACAGTGAACCAAAAATAAAGAAAGAAACCTAATCAGTAACTGAGGCCTACCGGTTGGACATGGGCTAGTGAAGGGGGGGGAAGGGTCCACCAACTAAACAGGATCACCTGTGACACACTTAAGGAAAGTAATCAAACCACAACCATGCAAACAAATGAAAAAAAGGGGGGAGACCATCACCAGGATCACCAGCACCACCACCGGACCTCAGCAACTGCAAAAGAAACACATGAATCAACAAAGGCGCAAATTGCAAAAGAAAATAAAATACAATAAAGAAACAAAATGTTCAAATTAACACAACACAAAATACAGGTTAAAAACAAACATCAGTTCCACCGAGGCAGAACAAAAACCACCAGCCAAACCAGCTCGGCAGCGGCCCGCCGCACACCGGACATCAAGCGGGGTCCATACAGTTCGTTTAATTGCCTGCGTGTTGCCGTGTCGAAAATGAGCAGATGATAAGTTGGAGGGAGACAAAACAGCAGCGGCTCCAGTCAATTTGTGCCGTTGCTCCGCACAGTCAATCCGATCAAGCTAATAAAAATAGAAGGAGACACTGATCGCTTGCTGGTAAAAGATATCAATTAGTTTGCTCTTCTACATACCTGCCGATGACGAGTTACATGCACCGACGGAGGGGAAGAGTGAAAGACGCCGCACACCTTGACGTTTACCTGTGGCAACATGAGCGTCAGCCAGGTAATTATACATACACGGAGAGAGAGAAGCAAAACCTACCGCAACCAGCGAGGAGCAGGGCGCACACACACCCCAGATCCAGGGGTAAACAGACAGTCGCTTGTTACAAGCAGGGCCAAATTCTCACACCTGGAAGTGGCGCAGCTGCATACGCATTCTGGCAACTGAGGGAAGAGCTGCAGCTTAAATAACCCGCCCCCTCCACTGAGAGGCCATCAACACAGGTGAAGCAGATTAGCACTCAGAGATGATCTCTGTGCTGCTACACAAAGAAGCAAATTTCTTAAACTTATTATATCAAAAGTGAATGCAGTGAGATCTAAATTAAATTTTGGGTTTTTGCTGCAGTCACTGTGGCGATCCTAATAAATTAGGAATGTATTGGCTTTGATTCAGTTTCATTACACTTTGTGTGCAAAGTTAAAAGTCCTTACTGTTAGTAAGCAGCAAAGATGATGTCACTCTGGGATTTTGTTTGACTTTCCAAAGTTTTTATCACTTTGTTCTAAAATGCCACCTTCAGTTGAAACGTGATTTCTTATACCTAATTAGAAAACAAATAAACTGATCTCTGAATGTGTTCAGTGGAGCCAGATTTTTTTTTTAAAGACATAGTGACTTAAATGTCAAAACAAGGGACTTGCCCTTTCCACATGTCTTGAATGCCAATGTGGAATTTTGCAGGGAAGTTTGACAGAAGCATTTTAAAGATCTTCTGAGGCAAAAAGTCAATCAATAACTGTCTTGTGTGCAGACAGTCTACTCCAGTATGCTGTCAGGACAGACTGATGAAAGGGTGAAAACATCAAGATAAAAACAGCCAGTGAACTAAAATATATAAGCAATACAGTGTACTCATTTTAAACATGGCATTTACTTTAAATGCCTCAGATTAGCATCAGATTACAAAAAAGATGTACCTTTGGTTTTCTTCAATGCATGGATTCACTGTCATTTTACTGGTGAGAATATTCTTTTGAAAGTTATTTCAGCTGTTGCTTTTTTTTATTATTCCACCTGGTTCGCAATGCCCCACTTGTGTTCAACCTGTTTGTGTTGTGGTGAGTGGGAAGGCCACAGCAAATGATTCAAATACATTTCATGACATTAGGGAGCTTCTGCTTTCATTGTCTTTGACGAAAGCTCAGCTTTTTCCAAAAGCATTTACCCTCAAAAGTTTTTGAATAATGTATTCTTCTGCTTCTCCTCTGTGCAGCCAGGTGGATGTGTTAATAGGGGATAACATTTACTAAAATCGCAGTTCTAGTAATGTACACGTCTCTAGAATTTGCCATAACTACATGACAACAAATACTTAACAAGTGGCAGCTTCACTATAAATCCTAGTTTGTTTTAGTGTTTTTTCATTTGTTATGGGCTTGTTGATCTTCATGCATTTTGAATTTTTGCAAAATGGGCATCTTTTCTTCATGCATCACTGAAGGGAGGAGAAGCTACAAGAGTTTATGTGAAATGCCAAGATGGTACACAACAAAAGATGCCCCTGAGATCATGTAAAACCTGAATGTCCCTGCTATAGTAACCATGGTAACCAATCGAGCAGATAAATGATTAAAATTTCATCCAGGATGCTAGCACAATGTCCATTCCTGCACTCACAGAAATATTTAACCCTAACTTTTAAGATTTATGTAATTTTATTACATGACAAATTCCCATTTACTTTTTTTATATAATTTTAACAAAAACTTACCAAATAAACCTTACATGATGCATATTCATTAGTGTAATAAAGCCTATTTATTTTAAATGCATAATCCTCAGGTTTATGCATTTAGTATTAATAAAGTTTAATTACTCTAAATAAATAATAATGAGAGAATTTATTTAAAATACATAAAGTATATTGTTAAAATTGCATAATAAATATGTTACCTATGCACTATACATAAATAGCATATATTTGTTTGAATTACATGTTATTTATGCTTATATAATAAACCAAATTAATCAAAATGCATCACATTTATGTATTTTGTTTCCATTCAGTACAAACAATCTTAATGATGCATAAGAACACTCAGAGGACTTTGTTGATTCAACAGATTTATTAACATTAGTGCCTCTCAATATCATAGTCTTAAGACATGAAGGTGTTATAAGACAACATAGCTGAGCCACAACAACACTGCCAGCTAACACACTTTAGAACATAACCACGGTACACAGCCACACTCATACATCACATTACATCACTCCCCAGTTAAGTGCTTGGACAACAAAAGAAAAAAAAAAAAAAAAAAACCTTTACAGATTCAAATTTATCAAACAGGTATTTCCCTGAAGCATCCTTCAAAAACTAAGGGACCATTTAAACAAAAGAACCTGTCTGGCTGGGGAAAAAAAAGAAGAAAAATCATTTAGGAGCTGTGTAAGAACATTATTGCCAGCCAAATCACTGGAGCAATTTGAGTTTCAGTGTCTGAACTTTTGGTGAAAGCTTGGTTGAGTCCAAGTCCATCAGGATTTTCTGGTACACCTCGAATGTACGCTTCAGGCTTTTTGGATAGCTCAAATTGAGTGCGTAGATCAGTCCATAAAGCATCACACATGCATGGCTGACACTCTGCAGGTTATGGAGAACTTCCACGCCTTCCAGCACAACACCAACATCAGCAAAACGTCCATTACCTGGACCATCAAGACCATGACCCTCTGCTCGGACTGTGTAGATACCCATGGTCTTCTCTGCAATGTCTGCCTCAGCCTCTCTGGATTCAATGTCCTGGAATATAAAGAGAACAGAACGATGGGTTGTGTGACCCTAACCTTGACCACCAAAATCTAAGCAGCTCATCCTTAGGCCAACTGAGTGTTCATTTGAAGCTATTTCTTTAAGGCTGTATATATGCGTTCATGAGAATGAGATGGATGCAAGTTCAAGGTAACAATGACCTTAAGACCTTTGATCACCTCCTAAAAGCCTGCAATAAAAGAAAAAGTCATAAGGATGCATTTTGTGTTCTTGTTAACATGAAGTTAGACACAGTCTACTCTCAAATTGTGCACTTTTAAAAGCAGTAGTCTTGTTCTCACATGTTTATGGGTTGATCCTCCACTGAGGGTAAGATTCTGTGCTTTTTTAAGACGGAGGGATTTCCGGGGAGACTGCAGAGACTGCTCTTTTCCCAATGAAGCCTTTGACCTGCCATACAAAATGCAGTTAACAAAACACCAACTAAAAATACATAGATATATAGTAATACAGAACCAGGAACCCCCCCACCGATTTTGTTCAGAGATCAGTGATGTCAATGCTTAGCCAGTAGCTGTAAGAGCCAAATAAGAAACTTTTCACTGATGCAGGGAAAATGGATTGAAGGAGGCAAACCTCTCCAAACCCTTCTCCCTCTCTTCTACCCTCCACCATCTCTACTCACCTCCTCTCTCTCTCAAGCTCTTGTAGGGGTAAGGTTTACCCCTCTCCTATCCAACCCTCTCCAAACCTTCTCACTCATGCCATCCTCTCTCTCTCCTTCTTAACCTCCTCATTGAGAGGATAGACTTGATGCACAAGCTCCACTATGTCCTGACAGGAGGATCTTTATTTCCTGGATGTACTATAAGTTTAAGTGATTAATCAGGTGTGCAGTACTACTCTTGAATATTGTGCACTTTTCTGCCAAGGTGACAATTCAAAATCTGACAATTATCCCTTAAAGTAGTAGTCTTGTTCTCACATGTTTGAGTTGAGCCTGGGCACACCCAGCGTGCACCTGATAAATCACTTAAAACAGTATGGTACAGGAAATAAAGATGCAGGCTTCCAGTCAGGAAGTAGCAGAGGTGCCCAATCCTGGTCCTCTAGAGCCCCTATCCAACATGTTTTAGATGTTTCCCTGCTTTAGCACACCTGATTCTAATTAATGGTCATTATCAGGTTGTCATCAAAGTCTGCACAAGTGTGTTGATGACACAGCCACTTGTATCACAGTGTGCTAAAACAGGGAAACATCTAAAACCTGCAGGATAGGGGCTTTCAAGGACCAGGGTTGGGCACCCCTGTAGTAGAGTGTGTGCATCAAGCCTGTTAAGTGTAAAGCTGACTCACACTGTTTATTCCCCAGTTTTTGCTACCTAGTGACAAAACTTGACCTTGAGATGTAATCAACAGGGGAGATGCTGGGCAGCACTTAAAAGTTGAAATGATTTGAATTTTCAGCACCCATAAAAAAAGTGAGATGTCTTGCCTAAGAGAGGACTGTAGGAGTAAGAGGAGGGTTGGAGGGGAAAACAATAGGGAAGAGAAAGGGACCAACCTTTTCCTATCCTAACCTTCTCTCCCCCCTTTACCCTTCACCTGTTGGAAACTAATTCAGCCCCAACAGCAAAAAACAATTCATGCTTCCAGCTACGCTGCTTTATGACTTACCTCTTGACATCCAGGCTTGGCTTTACTGACTGCCTCAGATCCTCAGCTGCCTTTTGACAGAGAAAAACAATAATTATCCCATTGTTTCTCTGCATGGACAGCAATCCTAAATATGTGCTCATATATGCTCAATGTATGTGTGAAGTTACACTGGTTGGAGATAACGAGTATGAGAGAAAGAGAGACAGAAGAAGAGAGGCAGAGGACAGTGGGGGACAACAGTGAAAGAGCAGGAGGGGGAAAAAAAAGGAGACCCAGAGTAAAGTAGGGGGAGACACAAAATGTGAGAGGGAGAGAGAGTGAAAACAGCTGGTCAGTCTTGTATTGGTTAGAGTTCCAATTGACATGTCCACGTACTTGCCATATCTTCAAAGAAGACAAGAAGGCTTCTTTCTGTATGATGTTCTCGTGGCGCTGGAGTTCGTAAGCAGACAGTCCACAACATGCATCCTAGTGATACCCCCCCACAAACAAACAAGAATCCAGCTGATCAGAACCAAGAATCAAAATGACCTGACATTATCTGAAAGGCATTTCTTACTAAACACTTCCAAAAACACATGTCAATGAAGTAAAAACTGCTGGTTCATAACAACTATGAAGTGTCTGTGTCCTCACCTTGTACTTTAGTTGAGAATTGTCGTCTCTGGCATAGTCGGGAGCGTTTCGGTGCCAGGACCCGGCCTACTTTATCCTCAGGCTCCTCTCGACCAAGTGGATTCACTTCCTACAAAATGACAGCACTACCACCATTTGCCTTGTGGGAATTTCTCATTCTAAACAAACAACCCATTGGACTCAATGATGAACTATTAGTGGTCAAGGTCAATGTGTCCTCATGTCCATCCCATTCTCATGAACGCCACGTTATCAGGCACATCTGGACAGAAATAAATTCTATCTGGCACAAAGGACAGTAGGCTGACATACTTACCATGTATTCATTAACCAGTGTGTCCAGGTCTTCATTGAGGTAGATGCTCAGACACCTCAGCACACAATCACGCCTCACGCTGATGTCTTCATTCTGAAAAAAAACATTATATGATTCCATGCTTGTCAGTCTCAGATACACAGTAACACACAGGTGCTGAGGTTAACCAAGTCACTGACATTTCCCTACTTGACCACTCCATCAACTTGTTTTACCCCACTCAGGTAAAGCTCAAACAGGTCTAAGCCCATTTAGTAAACAGTAATTCTGAAAGGGCCAGAAAAACATTTGAAACATTTAACATATGAGCTTTCCCATACAGCTGAGTCAGACAAGCCATATATACTTATCAGATTAGACAAAAAAAAAAAACAAAAAAAAAAAGAACAAAAAACAAAACGTACATTATCCATCTTGGCCATTATGGCAGTGATCTTTCTTCCTGCAGCTCCACCTTTGGCATTAAAAACCTTAATCAAGTTGTCGGTCTGACGGTCCAGTTCTCCAAGGAATTTGGAGGTCAGAGGTACAGTTGTCAGTCGCATAAACTCCAAGTTGATCTGTAAAAGACAATACAGACAGGATACAGATTTTAACAGTTGGTAAAGAAGGTAATTGATAGACCAAGTTACTACACTTCAGAGTCACACTTACCTCACTGACATCAAAGAGTGCTGGCCATCTGTTTTGGAACTCTAGAATCGCTGGCTCCTGGAGAACCTCCTGCCTCCTGATCGAGAAGGTATGCTGCATCATCTTCTTGATCTCAGCCTCATCCTTTTTCTTCTTTTTTTACCTCTATCAGTAGAGCCACCCTTTCTGCCTCCATACTCTCTCTTGTTTCACCTCTGGGCATGTTTGGACAGAAATTAACTTCTGCCTTCCTGGGCTTCTTGATGTTGGCTGCTGGCTTCTCCTGGCCTTTCCGTTTATTCTTCAGAGAGTTGACTGCAACCTCAGGATGTCCTGCTCGGCTGAGAATAATAATAATTTTACTTTTACATTAAATGCAAGTCTATAAATCTGTTGGACTGACATTTAATATCTTGCACCACCTTACGCCGGCACAAATGCGCTTATGATGGGAACAAAATAGAGCCCATTAAATAAATTTAAATATAAATAAATTGATATTGTAAACCATTTTAACTTCACATGAACTGTAAACTAATATAAACTACATTTAAACTGTGCTACATTTTGATGTGTAGATCGTTTAACTTATACTTACAAAATCTATGTTGCCACATGGAGGTCAGATCACAGGATGTGAAGAGAACAAGAAAAACTGCCCCAACAGTTAGGTATCTGAAAAAAAAGAATATAAGTGAGAAGAAAAGCGGTATTTAACACTCAGTTCTGTAATCCAAGCCAGTATTTTTAAATATAATACTCTATAAGGCAGTCACCCAGCTAACACGAGCTAACCACCATATTAAAGTCTAGATTCTTGACCCAATTTGATTCTTGTGCAGTTCTTTAGTTAATTGCAGTTGAATAAATCAGTTTACTATGTGAAAATCATTACATCATTGACCTACACTAATTTTTCCTACCAACGACAATCTTTAGTCAAAATGTCTAGATCATTGGTGCAATTCAATGGACTGTAATGAATCCATACTTCCAGGTTTACATACACAGACAAGCAGCACAGTCCCTATCACGGACAGTGAACTGGAAAAATTATGTCATAGTCACCGCAAGAAACTGAGAAATTACTCGCACTGTAAAAGGCAGCATGACCAGCGACGTTTAAGGAGCAGGGAAGCGCGCATCGCGAAAAAAGGCGGAAAAAAAAGAGGTTAGGCATGACCAAACTGGTTTGGGAAACACTGCAACAAAGTGATTTGTATTCATGACTGAGCTCACAAAGCACATTAACTCTCCCTCGCCGCAAAAAAAGTATAATTGCAGATTTGCATGAATCACAGAATTGCCATATTTTGTATTCAAAACGCAGAGAATTTAACCGAGAGGTAACGAGTTTTGCACAGACAAAAAACAACCCAATGGAGTTCTTAAGTTATCCTTTAAGCAAAACTGATGTAAAAGAATGCTACAGACAGAGCCCAACTTGTTACAAAATGAATCGGCTAACTGTTATGAACAAAGGGAATGCTACCTAGCCAGCTTAACTACTAATGTTACTAGTAGTCATTTTAACCGGCATGATAACCGACCGCAAAAGGGTTAGTTTAGTCCAGTATCAAGTTCTATTACCGAGCTAGCCAAGATCCCGTGAAATAGCTAGCTTGTTAGGTATGACGATAGCGGGCGCCGGTATATTGTCCGGAAACACGCGACGTGACCAAGATAAAAAACTGCTTAAAATAATCACGAACTAGGTACATTTTATCATGAATGAATTGATATCGGTGTGATGTGACACTGCACGATTAGGACACATTTGGGAGCAATTGGACATGGGATGTCTCGGATTACTTACCAACACTTGGACGAGTGCTTCACAAGGTCTTGACTACTGGCGGTAAACGGAAGTGTAGGACATCGTTTCCGGTTTCCCCATTTCACTTCTCATAACTTCTATGAAAACTAATCACATAATTTTTAAATAACAGAATGTTGTTTGTTTTACAACTTTGGTTATTTAAACCATGTTAGTATGTATTAAGTAATTACATTTAATACATTTTAGAATTGATTAAATTATGCTGATTATAATTAATTACAATGCATACATTTAAAAAAATTGAGTTTTTAAATAAAATCAAATAGATTTAAATACATAAAGAATAACTCTGCCATAAATCATTTCTGTGAGTGTGCACATGTACGTTGGTTTGATCATTGCAGACCCAGGCTGTAAGTGTTCAGATCCAAACACAGCATCTGAGTGTATTCATTTGTCTCTTACAGTCATTTACTGGCTCACCTGACTCATTTGATGATGATGGAAAATAAAAACACCACAGAGTTCTTTTTTCCACACATCCAACAGCAAACTCATATACAGTCCAGTAAACGCACATCCAGCACTGTTTTATTGTGCAGAACTTCAGAGAGTTGAGGAGCAGAGCCCACATTTACATTAACTGTGCTGCATGAAATATGTACACACAGTGTGGCCACAACAAACCAGCCCCAAGCTCCTCTTCATCAAAACATGAACTTCTGAAGACATGATAAGACTGGAAGAGAGCTGCACCTCCTGCTTTACATATTAAATACTGAGAGTGTAAATATGGACTTCATTCTATGAATATCAATTAAAGAAAGAACTACATCCTTTAGGCAAGGTGAGTACCGAGAAAAAGGAATGAAAACAAATCATTCTCAGCTGTCCATTATTGTCATTGTTGATTTTATGTATCAAACATAAAAAGTAGAAATGCATGGGGAAAAAAATCAACATTCAACAACATGTTGACAGACCTCCAAAGCATCATGAATCTTGTTTTCATGTGAGAAAACAGAAATGGGACAGAAATGCCAGTCTGTAGCAGAGCTCTCAGCCTATGTATTCATGTACTGTGATCCAGCTGAACTGCTGAGTGGTGCATTTCTTAGCAGAGACTCTGCCCTTGAGACAACAACCAGTGACACGACATTGCCATTAGAGCTAAAATAACAAATCGGGTGTCAGGGTAGACTATTAATCAAGCAGTCATGTTCATGTTATGATTTTTGTACAATTGTTAAAATGTTCTTTGGTTTCAGACTGTATGAGCTGCTTTGAATTGGTATAGGGTTGAAGCAGGCGTGTGATTGGATGAGAAAGGTGGGGGGGGGGGTGAGTGGACATGAGCACAGTTGGAGCTATGATGTCCGCTATGATACCATAATTTTGATCTTAATAAGAAAACTCAGTTACATTTGTTTTTTGTTTTGTTTTGTTTTGGTTTTTTTGCTGTTGTTTTTTCTCTCCAGACAGTATTGACCTGAATTTGGTTTTATAATTTCAGTTTCAAAATTATCTTCAGTTAATTAGGGTTTGAGAGATATTACAAAGCAAAAAGATTTTTTTCTTTATGCAAAAAAGATTGATGTGAACTTTTGTTTAATTCAGGGGAGCCATTCAGTTGACAGGGACTGTAGATCCTAGAAGTCATAATAGGGAGAGGGTCTCTGGAGGTCACACAGAAACCAACATTCAGGAGGAACAATGACCCAAAATCATAGATTTGGAGGAAGATTGCTTCAGTTTTTAAGGATAAAAATAGACATGTTGCACATTTGACTATGTTTATTATCAAATCAGATCTTTTGAGCAGGTAACATTTATGGGTATATCAATGACAAGGAAAATAAGGAACTGTTATGTGTCTTAAATTCACAAATAGATGAGTTAGAGCTTGAACTCTTTGCAGTTGAAATTAAAGCACATTTCTATAACAGAAGGTGCTTTTGTGCAGTCGAGGGCTAAGCGGGGTAAAAAGGGAGAAAAGAATTCAAGCTATTTTTTCAAATTAGAAAAACAGAGACAAACAAGGAATGGCCTAAACAAATTATGTCTGGACAGTATCAATAATCAAAGAGAAATAACTAAAATATGTTAAAACTACTTTAAATCTGTATGCCAATTTAAAACTCTTAGTTGAGTTAAAAAAATGTCCTTAGTACTGTTGGTAATATCACCTATTACTGATGGAAACAAACCATGACAGTTTAATCACCACTGATGAAGTGAAGCCAGCAATAAATAAACTCAAACCAAATAAGTCTCTGGGGCTTGATGGACTTTTCTAGTTTTGTAAGCAATTCTCAGAGGAACAAGCTTCTTTCTTTTAAAATTCTTCCTTCAAAGTATTAATTACTTTAATTCCAAAACCATATGAAGACAGTTTGGTTTGTTGTTAGAAAACTAGAATCCTATTTCATTGTAATAACTATTAAATGTATGCAATTTGCTTGGCAGAGAAACTGAAATCATTCCTATGTGAAACTATAGATGAGTCTCAGAATGGTTTTATGTCTAACAGATACACCGTTGACAACATTAGATGGTGCTTGATATACCAATTTGCTTAGAGTTAATACAGGATGAAAGTTTTATTCTCTTCATGGACTTCCACAAAGCTTTTGATTCCATAGAACCTGAGTTTATGTTTGCAACTCTCACTTTGGTTTTGGGGAACATTTCATAAAATCTGTACTGTCAGGGTTGGAGTATTGAGCTCAAGAGTGGACAGAGGTAACTGGGTTTAGCAAGATGATTTATTAATAATGAAAATAAGAGAATAGTGTAGAGAAAACAATGCCAGAAACTGGAGCGAGAGTCTCGACAGAATTTGAGAAACACAAGAGTTGATTAGCAGGCCAGACAGTCTCCAGAGTAATCAGAATTTTAACAGGTCTGAGATCCACAAGAACAGGTTGAACAGGTTCAAGGCAAGACTCAAGGTCCAAAAATCAGTCACAGGTTCAAATATCCCACCACAGTCCAAAGAGTATGAAGACAAAAACAAGACAATCTGGCAGAGAGTGGAGGACAGCAGACCAATGATCTACTGGGGAAACCAGGAGGCAGATGGAAAAGCTGATTATAGTGGACAAGGAACCATGTTCCTTGCATGCAACCATTTATCCATCTGGAAATAGGTTAATCAAATTGCTACATGGAAAAACAAAAAGATTTGATATGAAGAGAAGAATATGCCACGGTTTTCCTGTTTCGCCATATCTTTTATTATCATTATTATTATTTCTAGTGCAAACATCAGCCAACGAGTCAGCTGAAAGGCATCTCTGCTGCAGGAAGAGCAATTATCCTCAGCCAACCAGCAGATGACACCACCCCTTTTCTGATGAATAGATCTCAAATTAGCATTGCTCCACTGTTGACCAAACCCTATTTGATTTCAGAAAAGAAGAGTCAATTTTATCTCTAAGAATGTTGTGGTTAATAAATTTAAACTCTGGTAGTTTTAACACTTTAGATTTCTAGACATTGTATTCATCTTTTAAAATAAAATGGTAAATGGTATTTGCTAAATCCAAACTGATCATGGACATTTATCTCGCATTCATGTTTTTAAAGCTTTAGGAGGTCTTAATTTTTTTTTTATTAAGATGCAGTTGCAATATAGATAAACTACTCATTAATCACAGGCAAACGCTTCTTCACTAGTCTCTGGTGTACAAGCACAACTTTACCTCACATTTTCTATTACCATTCGGTAATAATCAAGACATCTGTTTTGAATGCAACTCACTATTTTTGAAAAACTGGGTGAAAATTGTGCTTGTTAGTCAGTAACTTAATAATAGATATGGTCACTTACTTGCATATAATGAGTTTCTTAAACAATTTAATTTACTATTATCATTGGTCTTCCCTCTGGTAGCAAACTTCTCATCTCCTCTGCACCCAGAACTGCTCTCTTACCTAAATGTTCTCTTTATAGGAAACTCTGATCCATTTTTATGTATTAAAACTAATAACAAATGTATAAGAATTACTGTTTTATTGATCAACCTCCCAACAAAATCATATATATTGTTAATCTCTTCACTCTACTCCCAAAATGTCATATACATTCCAGAAAACTTGCTAAACATAAACCAAATCTATTTGTAGAGGCAGTAATGTGTCTTTCTCACTTGTTACTGGGGGCAGTGGGTGTGTGGGTGTCACTGGGACTGAATGATTGACTGATGAATATCACCTGTATCTACCTGTGAATCTTTTTGCTTGGTACAGAGACAGGATGAAGCAGGGTGCTGATATTTCTGTTGACTGCTATGATGTTTTTCATGTAATCCAAGTGTGCAACGGCATCTACATTAAGTATATTTTATTGAACAGAGTAAATAAACATCATTAAACTAATTGAATTTATGTTTCCTCCCAGGATTCAGCGTGTCAGACAGATCCTTGCATTCCCTACTCAGTGATTAGTTTTGTTCTGATAGTCCCATTACACCATTAGTCTTCCTATGTCATGTCAATATTTACCTTTTGAAGTTTTGCACAAATGTAAAAGCTGTGAAAACCAGGGTGCATCCTCAGCAGATGCCCGAACTACCAACTGGCTCCACTGGACATGCTGGAGCATTTTCCACTCATGGAACCCACATATAAATGATGGCTGGGATACTTAAAGAAGCTGCAGCTTCTTGCAGTGTGCAACAAGTAAAATGTTTCAAACTTTTTTTTTTTTTTTGCATCTTCATCCATAAACTACAGAAGTCTAAATCCTCTTTTCAGGTTTTCATTGTGCACTCTGAAGTGTATGAGTCAAGTGTTTGTACATTACAGCCCAGCACCAGGATGGTTTCCTCCTCAGATCCATTAAGAGTAAAACTGCCCTGTGAGGGCTTAAGTTCATTAAGAGAGAAAAATATATACAATATATATATACAATTACAGTCAGGTGTACAAAGTACTTAGCCATCATGTAAAAAAACATTTTTTGAAGTTGTTTCTAGGCTTCAGAATTTAAATAAAAATGAAGATTTTAGTAAATAATTAATCCAAACTCCAGCACGATGTCAGCAAAGTACAGATTTTGTCAAACTGGATCACATGTATGTATTATTTCATGTCATCATGTGAAACAGAGAAAAGTGGTGGATTTGTTACTTTTCTCAAACTATTATTTTCTATTATGGTAAAGAATTTTTATTTTATCAATGAGGGAGGATTTGAGAGTCAAAAAAGTAGCCGCAAACACATACAAATCTTTTAAAAGTTGCTTTAATTGGCAGTTTCTCCTGAAATCAGATCTGTGAGTGACATGAACCTTGTGCTCGCTAGGTTCTTCAGCAAATTTGCTAAAGATCTTTTCACATGCATGTTTCCTGCTCTAAAGGAACATAATGTTGTACAACACAACACAACTTTTTTTGTAGACCTTCACAGCTTTCGTCTCCATCAAAACACAGACCACAATATTTGTGTTGTGTATCTCACTGTTTGGCCGTGTGTGTGTGAGTCGTGTATGTGAGTCACGGCAGTTTTGCAGAAGGTCAGGCTCTTCTCTGAGGACAAGGGGGGGTATGCAGTTCACTGAATAAGTTCTGGCTGAAATATTTTTCAGGTGATGGGACTCTAACAGCACTAAGGAGGACTTCTGGGAAACAAATGAAACATAAGATTGAGCCAGAACAAAACAGCCCGCCTCTTGCATAAATAAAAGACTGATAAGTCATATGATGTCTCTCCTGGTCAGGATCACGAGTGAGAAAAATATTCCTTCCTGCTCAGCCTTCATGTATCCTTCTCCTCCATGTAAAAACATATGACCTTTTATTCCTTTTTCAGGCTTACTTTATTCTTCTATCTGATGTGGCTGTTTTTATTGAGTCAGCACAAACATCAGCATATGGATGGTTTCTCATTAAAGCACATAGCCACTGTACAATCAGCTTATGGAGTCTATTAGTTCAAAACAAAAAGTAATTTCATGCTTGACCTGTTACTATGCCTTTAGACAGACAGCAGTGTGCCAAGCTGTGTCGACGCAGATGCAAGAAAGATGCATATAAAGATGCTGATGTATTGACCTGTGCTTAGCAACATTATTGGTCAACATCCGAAGCAGTTTCAGTGCTATGCTAATGATTGTCCATACAAACACCAGTAAATCCACAATGAAACTAAAGATTGTCTTACATAGTACACATATTTTTTCCATGTGAGCTTCCTCATAGTTTTCAGGCTCAAACTTCAACATTGGCCTTTCAGTACCAATTTATGATGTCTCTTCTCTCTTTTCTGCATGGCAAGTTTGCATTCCTGTGTTGTTTGGGCTCTTCTGGACAGAAATCTTTCATGTTCCCAGAATCTGCTGGAGTAACTCCTGCAGTTTGGTCTGGACTGCTACATCAATCTGTTTTATCTGGAATTTGTAAACCTCCATGGTGTCAGGTTGGTTAGCCAGCACCTGGTAACAATCTGAATTTGGAAATCCCACTGGATTTTTGCCCTTTGATTCTCTTCCACCTTTGAAGTTGTCTCCCCATTTTGACTTTGATACTTCAAATTCATACAGTATTCAGCACAGATGTTTCTGCACACTATTTCATCTACTTGGTTGTGGTCTTCTATGTACACAGTACCTACCTGCGCCTTACAGACTGCAGTTATGGTTGTCTCAGAGGCGTCCCTTTGCAAAGTCTGGATTTAATGTCTTGCCTTGAATACGAGATCCCAGGCTTTATTGCTCGTGTACCCAGGCCCTGTTCTGCTACTGAAATCTGCTCCGCAAAAATCTGCTGATCTCTACGAGCAACAATAATCTGGCTTGTATCAGCCTGAAGCTGTGCAGGTTGTGCTGCTGCAGAGGCACACTCTTGGAGTGATTGACATTTATTTTCCTGGCCATCTTCCTTCTGTGTTACGGCAGAACAACTTGCACTGTTTCTCTGCAGTCTCGTTTAGCCATGACATTCTGCTGACATGTGAGAATGTGAGAAATGTTATTTTGTGGTACTTTAACAGCTCTAGACCACGCAGTCTTGAGGTCTGGTCAACTGGTTTGTTGTGTTACATCAGGATGGAAGAGTGCTGACTGTATTTTCCATTGTTATTAATCAACGTGTGAGAGCAGAGGCATCAAAACTACAGGGAAAATAGGAATAACAATCATTTGAACTATACATTTTTGCTTTGTTGATGCAGAAAAGAGTAGGTGACTGGCCACCTTATTCTGATTTATCAGTTGCAGATGGCTCTAAAATTCACTGAGGCAACAGATGACAAAGATTTATGAACACTGTGCACAATATGGAGGGAGGTTTCTACCAAATGGTGCACGCATGAGCACATTTTTATTGTGTAAGCCAAACAGGCTTCTCCATTGTGACATTTTCTTCTGCATCCCTGATCATATCTATCAAGGATGCAAGCAACTGAAGCTTGGGCCCTGAATCATAAATGAAATCTCTGCAAACAGCTGTTCAGAAAAATAGTATGTTTTCAGGAAATTAAATTTCATTTTGAAGCAGGAATGCTGGTGAGACCAGGTAGTGGCACCAGCACGGCTGGCCTCTAAATGTTTAATTGATGGGTACATTTATTTTACTGTTTCCCCTGTTTGCTCTTGTTCTTTTTTTTTTCTATTCTTGCCTTCACCTCATTATAAATAATCGCAGCAAGGTTTTAGCAGACGTTCACTGACAGCCAGCCATATTACTGGGGTGGAGGTAAAACTTGTGGAAACGTCTGTTCACAGGTTGCAGTTGCAGTTTAGTTGTCCCCATCAGTGAGTTCACATAACTAACTTTTTACAAGATCAACGATTTGAGCTACCTCTGGTTTTCCCAGAACAGCAGCATAATTGACGTTATTCAGAATCGATACAGGAGTAATTATGTCCTTTCCCTCTTCCAAACTGGGAGTTCTGGAAATGAATGGTGACTCAGACCTTTCAGATACTTAATTACTGTTCGCTTAATGTTTGTCACTGCTGATATTACTTCCATGGTGCTTGTTTAGTGTGTGGCCTAAATGTAGCGATTCTCTTGGCAAAGAGCAGAGGACATTAACTTGTGTTCTGTTAAGGAGTTCAGCTCATGAATCTGCTGAACAGGAGTCCTGAATCACCTTACAAGCTTTCTTCATTGGCAAGAAAATAAGCCAGGCCAGCAGGAGGGCTTTCGGAGCAGTGTTTTACAATTTAAATAAGAGGGGGGAAAGAATCTTGCAAAGTTTGAATTATTTTGCACAAAACAATGAGTGAAAGTTTTCCAAAATAGAATTTATTCAATTGAATTTGAAGCGCTGATACTCTCATATTCACTTTCACTTACCTGTTCACGTGGGGCAGCCTAAACTTTTTCAAACCATTACAGACAGTTGCTGGTCTTATAATACAAGTGGTTCACAAATGAGTTAACAAGAATTGTTTTAGAAAAATTTAACCACCAGCAAAGGTTTGTACCAGTCAATCCTCATCAAGCAAGCATTGACTTGGTGCACATGCAGGTCCCAAGACGTCGAGGCTCAAACTAGACCGATGTGCTTCTTCAAGGTGACTGAAGTGAGAAGTGACTTGGGAACTTGGAGCTTTAAAAGCATTGCAGTGGTTATTATGTATTTATATTTGTGTAATAACAAAGGGTCAAATTTTTTGCCAACTTGTGAGTTAATGCTTTACTGGACTATGAAAAACTGGAACTGTAACGTGTTTGGAATATCAGAACTTCCACATTTAGTCTGAACAATTGAAATTATTATTATTTTCTTTTAATCAGCACGGTAGAGGTGAATACATCTGTCTGCCTTCTGCAAAGCGTAGGAGGCCCAGTCTGGCAGAAAATATTCAACATCTGTGAAGCAACACATTGCTTACCAGAAACCCTGGAAACAAATGAAATTTTTTTACATCAACATTTACATTAACACGTTAGTCTTTTATTAAATGTAAAAATGACAGTTTGTGTGTGTGTGTGTGTGTGTGGGGGGGGGGGGGGGGGGGGTGTTAGGGGGCTGTGTGTTGGCTAAAAGCACCATCTTCCTGAGGTTTCTCTGGACTGATGAACCGCTCAAGACTGCTGATCCAACAAATGGCTGAACACATAATTGCATCTACAACCACAGCGTGGTTTGAATTTGATTCATCGTTCATTTGAGGTGAAATGAAAAACGCTGCTCTTGCATCCTTTGTCCCTCTGATCTCCGTTGTTAGTTTTGGTAACAGAAAACTCACAGACCGTCTAGGCCGATACATAAAGCTAAGCTGCTGGAAGATCTCAGAAAATCTAAATCAGAAAATCAAACTGCTTTTACTTCTGTTAGATTTGGCACACAGATCACAGTGGTGCCAGGTCTTTGTTATCTCCTACTTCAGATGTGAGAGTATATGGACTCCAGTAAAAGCAACTGGGTGTTGCAAGAGACTCAAACAGGCACTGAGCTAAGAATCACTTTTAGCCTGTGGTGAAGACTTTTTTTTTCCACAGACAATATTTAATAGCAATCATACCAGTGTAATAAACAAAAACCCAGAGTGACAATCACTCACCTACAGTAATTATATAGTCTGGGTTTTTTTTTTTCTCCTCCATGTTTGAGACTAATCTGATGGAGTCAAGTTCTCTTTGAGAGAAGAAAAAATAAGGCTATGGCTGATTTAAAGGGGATGAAAACAGCAGCTGAATGATGTCGTCTTCCACAAGCATTTAAGCACACGCTCAATAAGTCAGAGTCGGGGTGGGTGGTGGGAGCTGAATTTCAAACACCTCAACAGCCCCTTTCACTGCTCCGTTTCCATTTTCACCACTTTGTGAAACACCAAACTTCTTTTGCATGCTTCCAGAGTTCTTAGGCTGTACGACATTTGCTCAATTAAGTGATCAACAAATTCAAAGTGAGTTTTGAGTGATGGGAGTGGGATGTAGGCAGCCATGCAGAGGCCCCTCAGGGATGTAAATTCCATTACACGCTCACAACAACCGTAAAATAAAGTTCCACTACACCCTAAACCTCAAAGATCACAGCTTTTCTTTTCTTTTTTTCCCCCCAGAGAACCAAACTCTTCTGCTGGAAGTGTTGTAGATGATGTGGTCAGGTGGGGAGTGATTGAAATTAATCAAGTTTGGCATGAAAAAAAAGCCCACACTCACTGTTTGTAAAGCAGGAAAGTTGGAAGGAAACAAGTTGCAATGTCTTGTTTTGCAAACAGATTTTTAATTGATTAACCAATAACAACATTGACAAATGCATAAAACCTAAAATTAAAAAAAAAGAAAGAAAAAGAAAAAAAATAAGAGTCATGACCAGGAAAAAAAAAAAAACATTGCTTTTCTCACCAGTCAAAGTGCTGGCTTCAAAAACAAAATTTAAAAAAAAAGAAAGAGAGAAGAAAAGAAAATCACATTCATGTAGCTCTTCAAAATTTTCTCAGAGAAATACAGCTGCAACAACCTGCACTTGTTACTTTAATAACTCCCTTACAAATGAGCATTTCTGCTCCAAATAAGGCATGTACATACCAAGTCAGCCCACGTTTTTGGTAAATCAGTCCCAGACAGCTTCTTTACAAATACAGTTCTCACAGATGGAGAAGCCTAACATTTTAGTCATATAAAGCTCATACTCTGTCTTCTTCTTAATTAGGCACATAGATATCTAAAGCTTAGGATATAAAATTACTTTTGAACTTTTGGCCAGTGGGTGGCAGCATGTGTTTTACAGTTGGACATAATTAAATTTTTTATTCAAGATTATATTTGGAGACAGAGATGTGGTGTCAACAAAGTATTGTGTGTTTCACATTTTTTGTTTTTCTCTTGAAGCCATTTCAGCCTTGACCGATAAAACATTTGCCTTAAGAAGCTTATGAGGAAGACATAAAACAAAAACAAACACATAAACAAAGCAGCAAGCCAGCATAAGATAAATAAAATTACAAATGATGCTCTAGTATATGCATTAAAAAGATTATCATGTAAAAATTGGGTTAATTATTCACAGGTAGCAGATTTGTATTTTTTTCAAGAACAAATTGTTCCCTTATAGGAGGCTCTTGCTGAAATAAGATACTATCTGTTGATCTGGTTTAGGACTTGAGGTACTTCCTAAACATCCCCACAACACCTTCAGTACGGAGAACACCCAGCAGACATCTCAGTTCTTCTCTGGATACTGTTGAAGACAAAAGAATAATAACAAAAATAACCAGTGACATCAATAATGGCTGCTTTTCAGACCGACAAAAGTTGACAGTTTTTATGAGTTTATTTGCTGTTTTTAATCTGAAAACTTGCATCTCCTTGGAATGATGAGGCAAAGTAGGACACTAGACTGTCTTCAACAATGGTGAGCCAAAGTCAGATTAAAAAATTAATCAGTAAAGAACATAGCAAACTCAGCATTGTAACAACTTCAATACAGAAATCCACAACCCTTTTGAGAGTTCCACGTGATTAAACAAAAGCCAAGTCTGTGACTGAAACCAACTCTCGGATGAGGACACTTGACCTGCTGTCCTATCCAATTAACAGCTTCGCCCATCAGAGATGCCTCTTCCTGGGAGCACACGCAGTCATTAGTGATATTAGTCTCCATTTAATTTCCATTTGCTACAGATGGCCAACAGAAAGCAACATTGTCTGAATACTGAGGAGAGGACATTCAGGCTGCTGCGGAGGACACGACTGAATGAGGTGTCAAGAAGGGTTTTAGTACATTTAAATTCCATCCCGATGGTCTTGCCGTCAGTAGGTGGGAATGTGTGGTGAATCATCCAAAACTAGGACACTAAAGTTCCGTTAATCCGGTTATAAGTGTGGCAGGATCTCAACCATCTTGAGCCAAACTGATTTTAAATCACCTGCACAATTCTGGTGGTTTTATTAAATTCAGTTTTTTACCTCATAATGGATCCCATACTAGTCTAGTATACATATGCACTTCCATTCACAAACCTGAACAGAATAATAATAATCTGATCCGCGAATGAGCCTGACAAAACTTCATGTCAGGGCAGAGACAGGGACAGAGCTGTAATGGAACCTTATGTGTCAACAACAGTCATTTCAAGATGAAATGTGTTAAAAATACAGATGTGTTGACAAGGCCTGCCAGATCTGATTGCAAAGGCAATGCACATAGCTGAGAAAAGATTTAACTGGGCAGTGTACTTGAAAACTGGATCCTGCTACACCTCTGGTGAACCAACGGTGAAGCTAATGAATCGACCTCATGCCATTTTGCCTTAAAAAATAAGCATAACTGGATAACTGAACTGGTTCGGTGGGTATTATATATATCTCTATCTTTACACCTTTTAAATCCAGTTTAACTGAAGTCACCTTACCATAGAGCTGCAAAGAGCCACAGGTCCATTTATCCTGTAACTAATTGATAGCGAGTCACAAATCTGGCTCCTCTTTACAGCTTTATTCTGTGAAAGAGAGCTCTTAGGTTTTTATCATGAGTATATCGAGTTCAGATTCTCATTTGAAAACAGATAAATGTGTATATGCAGCCACAGTGGTAGTTTACTTGATATTTTCAGCCTCAATCTTAAAGGCCTACATGAACTTTTGCGGCTTTTCTATCAAATGTACAAATCACTGAAATACATACTCAGGTTTGTTATCCACATCTAACTGAAACTTTTTCAATTAAAGTTAATAATCAACAGCTGCATTCATTTTAGAGGGTTCTCTAGATCAGTGATTCCCAGAGTGTGAGCCGTGCCCCCCTGCTGGGCTGTCGTGGTACTGCAGGTGGGCCGGGACATGTAATTAAAAATTAACAGATGTTTTAAATCCTCAATTGTTTTAATATGTTTTTAAATACTGTAAAATCTTAGACATGATTTTTAAAAAATATTTAGAAGTAATAAAATAAACCAATTGAATGTCATTCTCCTGTCATCTTAACTTTATATGACAAGCGTCACCTTATTTGTTGACCCCTTACATTCATATCAGAACGTAGCTTCTACTCTTGTATGTTGTTCGCAGTTGTGATTAAAGGTTTGGTGGGCCACAGAGACTTTTCACATCTCAAATTGGGCCTTGGTATTCTGAAGTTTGGGAATGGCTGCTCTAGATGTTCCACACATTCTCTCTTAGTCAACAGTATGGGAGGCACCTATAAATATTCAACATCCAAAAGATAAACTGCTTCCTTTTTAGGAAGAAAAAAAGTGCATTTTTCTTCTCACCACTCAGTGGGAGAACTGACTTCCCATACTCAAAATCTCCATTTGAACAGGAAATTTTCACTGACACCATCTGATACTTACAGCAGCATTCAGCGCCTGGTTCAGGTCTTCAATGATGTCAGCCTCATCCTCCAGTCCAACAGAGAGACGGATCAGTGTGTCGCTGATCCCCAGAACAGCTCTCTCTTTTTCTGGCACAGACGCATGAGTCATAATTGCCCTAAATAATTACAAGGACAGTGTTGCTCACATAAGATACACATATAGAAAAAAAACAGAAAAAACATTCTGAGGCTGAAATAGAAATTAGATCCTTCATAATAAAGGAAATAACATTTTCAAATCAAGTCAGGTTGTACAGTCTAGTAAGGATTTCTTCTTGATCTCTGCTGCCCCCTTGTGGTACTCCATATGTTGAACTTGAGCTACAGCTCAGGTTACAGTAAATTTAGTAGTCTTTTACTTAAAAAAAACAACAAGAACAAAAATGAAAAACAATCTGTTCTCAAAGATTGTGTTTTTATAATTCACGTTTAGGAATGAAAGTCTTCAGGGTTACTTACGGATGTTCTGCTAAACTCTCATAACCACCAAGACTTTCTGCCACAGCAAACATCTGAGATAAAAGAAGACGACATGAAGTAAAATGACAACACAAGGAACAGGAGAAAAAAAAAAGCAGCAAATAGAAGACAATTGACCAGATACGGAAACTAGTTAAGCCACTGCATCATTTCCTCTTCCATGACACCAAGCACATGAAGGTGTCATATGCATCAACATACAATCTGGCTTTCTTGTGACAACATAATCCAGTATGTACTGGAAACTGCAAGAATAAGGGGGCGATTAAACCAAATTAGAAACTGCTAAAAGCTCAGCTGCTCAAAATAGATCTGAACACTCCACCACATCATGGCTGTAGGTGGTACTTCATCATTAAGCTATAACTTCTAATTTAACTCTGAGCTTGTTCTTGTCCTCATGCGCTCCAAATCTGAAGATCTGATCCATCTAGCTAATGCCCTGAAACCATTACACCACTCTTCATAAAAAGGTAACTGGAAAAACTAATATGACTAAATAAAGTTATCTGCAAAATTACTTTGAGGCTGCTGAGGAAGGTAGTGGCGTGTTCCAAGCTTCCCCTTAATGTAGAAAGTGATCATCCCCGGACATCCAGTGCATTGTTTCTTCATCACTTCAAACTGTGGGTGAGAGGGCAGGCCTGCGTTGAGAGCAAAAACACAGAAAAGCAGTCACTAAAATAAACTAACATTGAGTACAGACTAGGTGTCTTTCACAGTGCACTTTGTTCACATGCTTTGCTTTCAAAAAAAAAAAAAAAAAAAACATCTTTAACACTTCAACATTATGTAAACCCTTTCGAAATTTAACCTAAAAATTAATTAAAATATCTTTGGATTGTCACAAAAGTCCTAAAAGTTATAAAGAGAGCGCCGATTAAGCAAATGACTTGAAATAACATGTCAGGAACCCTTCTGTGGAGTAAAACTGTGATTCAGGTCTGTTATTGATGCCTTTTCTCATTGGAACAGCTCACAGGCCTCGACTTTGTCTTCGCCATTTCTAAACATTAACTGCATTCTTCTTTATCCATTCTTTGGATGAGCACCATCCTTGTTTAGGATCACATTCTTCCTGCTTATAATATTTTCCACTTGAACAGATTTTCCATTAGAAGTCACTGCTATAATTCAGCATTAGTTTTTCCTTTTAAAGACAGCAAGATGCCTGGCTCAGATGAGTCAATGGAGGCCCACATCCTCACACTACCACCACCACAGTTACTATGGTGGTACTAAGTTACTATTCTGCAGCACTTTCTCCAAGCAGGACTGCAATGCATAACAGTGTTCAGGTTTTTTCAGCGTTTTCTTGTGGTACTCTCCTAACACAAACGTGAGGGAGGCCTTTAACATGCCAAGTTACCCTGAGTTCTACAGCGACTTTAGGGACCACTGCAGTTTGTCCTTGTACTGAACTGGCTGGTCAACCACTCCTTGAAAAGTGCAAAATTATGCCCATAAAACTTCACTGACAGATACCTATTCTTTAAATAAAAAAGGGACACACAATCACTTGCAATCCCACTGATTAAAAAGATAATATTCCTAATTCAAGTTTAACTTTACTGTTTAAAATTGATTCACAAATACTTTTGAACTTATTGCTAAGTAATACTGGATCATTTTCCTCCACTAATCAACAACCAACTGTAAACAAAGAACTATATCTCACTTGTTTGACTGGGTTCTCTTTGGAAACACAACGATAAAAAAAAAAAAAAGCCTGATCCAATGGTCCAATGGGGGATAAGGGGATGGGTAAACTGACAGAGAGCCAGCAGTTATTAATAAATTGTTGTGGCATTGTCAAATGTAAGAAGAGAAAGGGCATGGTGTGTTTACTGCTATGAATATCAGATTAAATTGGAGGAAAGAATGCTTACTTATTCATTTTGGACTGTTAGTGGTTAACATACTATGTGTGAAAAGGAGAAAGCTTTGTTGTTTGACAAAAGCTTGTTTGGACCTTCACTGACTCTAGTAAATGCTTTCTATATACTCATTTATTCTATTAAAAAGGAAGACTGAATATTCAGAGAATCCTTGTCTTGTAATTGCAATTAGGAAAGGACCTAAATCATGAATAACCTGGGAATATGACACGCTCCACCCTGGGATCGGCCTCCAGAAACTTAGCAGCAGCCATGGCGTTCTTAAAGTGCCGCTCCATCCGCAGATGTAGCGTTTTCAGTCCACGGTTACACAGGTAGCAGTCAAAGGGAGAAGGTACACCGCCCAGCGCTGAACCAAGCCATGATCACCAAAAAAAAAAAAAGAAAAGAAAACACAAAGATATTATGAGCAAATCCTCACAAAACCTAGATCAGGCAAGGCACAGAAGCAGGAACAATCACCTCCTACTGAAATTGGTTCAGAACTTTGGCTTCGGGAGCTGGTGCTGGTTGTTTACAAAATAAATGTAGGTCAGATTCAAAATGCCAATCCACCAAATATTAAGTGAGGGAGAGAAGGGCACTGAACAAATAGATAGGTAAGAGTTTCACTGTCCAATTCATTATATTTACATGTCATCTATGTAACTATGAGTGTATTTGAAATTTACAACCATTAAATTAAAAAAGTGGAACCAGCAGAGTTTCTAGAGACTTGAGATGACTTTAGCACCAGTTCCAGGTGTTAAATTCAAAGCAAACATAGCTTCACATTTACTCACCATTTTGCAGAAACTTCAGTCGCTCATACAGGTCCTCTCTGTTCACTGAGACCAGACCCATCACCACATCACTGTGACCTGCC
Organism: Hirundichthys speculiger; assembly: GCA_018398805.1. Taxonomy (NCBI): domain Eukaryota; kingdom Metazoa; phylum Chordata; class Actinopteri; order Beloniformes; family Exocoetidae; genus Hirundichthys; species Hirundichthys speculiger. The sequence continues at coordinate 653,973 of JAGFBZ010000961.1, read as the reverse complement.
CAGTAAATGACAGAAATCAGGAACTGTCCAAATCACATGCACTTTCTACATTTTAGGGCCATACTTTTAAATAAATTGGAATTTTACCTTAATAAAATAAAAATTCTTGCTTTATTTCAAGAGTATACCAACTAAAATCTTGTTTTTATACTTTTTATGTCTCATGCATTTGTTGATAGGAACTGATCAAGCCCAGTTATTCTCATTTTGACTGCTGAGAAGTTAACATCTCAGTGGACTGGGCCACATATTAAAAATAAAAATAAATAATTAAAAAAAACAAATCATACATAACCTACCATTCATGTATTTGGTGGCTGAATACATGCAGATATCAGCTCCCAAAGCCAAGGGGCGCTGAGGGTACAAGACCAACACAGCAGTTAATCATTACACTAGTCCTTTCCACATGAACTGGAATTTGATTGCAGGAAACTATTAAATGACCGTTTCAAAAATCAAAAGGCCGTGAAATGCAGGCCTGTCAGTCTCACCTGGAAATAAGCCGACATGAAAGTGTTGTCTACGACCACCACTATGTCCTTGCTGTGCTCGTGCACCAGCTCAGAACAGGCCCTGATGTCAACCACCTTCATTGTGGGGTTGGTTGGCGTTTCAATCCACACCATCTACACAAGAAAGGAGATGATGTCACTGCACTACAGCAGCATGTGTGGAAGAAGGTGAGAATTAAATCTGGCAAACACACACTTTAGCTCAACTACTGAACTTAACAGAAAGACTATAGAAAAAAAAAAAAAAAAACAGACTACATTTTCTCTGTCATTACACAAAAGGCTGACTTACAGTAATTGCTTAGTATAAGTGCCAATAAAAAAAAAGGCACATCCAATTGAAGAGCAACAAAAAAAAAAGAGTCTTTCTTTAACCTACTTTGGTGTTGGGCTTCAGAGCAGCCTTGAGCAAGCTCTGGTTTTGTGCAGTCAGCAAAAGATATTTCCAGGCCAAAATCAGATGCGACTCTTTGAAAGTAGCGGTTTGTGCCTTAAAAATAAGAGAGTAAAACTCAGTTAACACAATTGACTCCTTAAATATCAGCTCTCCAGGTGATTAAGGGGCTTCTCACCTCCATACACATCATCCATGCAGACGATCCCATCACCTGCTTTGAGCATGTGAGTGATGGTGACTGTGGCCGCTAGTCCTGAAGCAAGGGCAATGGCTGCAAGGACACACACAAAAAAATAAATAAACCACAGAGATTGTTGATGGCTGATTACAGTCATTCATCAGTGGAATAAGATTTTAAAAATTCTTAGCTGTTTTTGAGACGGTCAGTTTTTCTGTGGCCCAATATTGTTAAATCTATTCTGTCTCTGTGAAATACCAACACACAGCCTTACTTACAGTGCTTTGCTCCATCCAGCGCTGCCACAGCCTTCTCAAGACAGTTTCTAGTAGGGTTTCCACTCCGGCTGTACTCAAACCCCTGAGGGATAAACACACCAAGTATTTTACTTCTACACGGTAAAATGTAGCAAGTTGTTATATTAGATGATGTGTAAAAGAAAAAAAATGTATATCAAGGCAATATCTTGCTACTGATGAGATACACTAATGGAGGATCTGAAAATTGTATTATATTACAACAGTATATGAATTCTTTCAATGGGTCAACATTGAGCTGGTCAGATGTAACGTGGGAAAAGCCATCTGTTCCATTGAATTATCTCGCTACGGCTATCTACAACATGAAGACCTCCTCTCTCCGTTATGACACATGACTTTGGTTTGCAGCAATCATTTACTAGTTCTGAGAAACATACTAAATCACATGTCTCCAACTCACCTGTTGTTTAAGTCTTTGACCCCAAACTATTCAACTAAAAATGAATGAGACTGGTTCAAATCTGTCTAATCTACCATTTCTTATAATATTATATTTAATATGTAAAAAATGAATAAATAGCAGCAATGTTTCCCATCTTAAGGGCATATATATGGGGGTCTGATTATACTACCAACTCAAAACCAAAGGACCCCTAAGTCTGAAAATAAGTCATAGTGGTTCAGATCTGAGTAGAATCACTCAGATTCCTCATTTTGGGCCTCCACCTAACATGAATTATGCTTCATTTGCTATATGCCAGTAGGTGAGTAATGTAGAGCTGTAATACTGATTTCAAAAGAGGCACATCCCACAGAACAGGGGAGTGGAGGGGAGTGGTTCAGTCCACCTCCCAAACCCTGCTGTTATGAATAAAGGTGTAAAGACACAGTTGATATGGTGTTTTGTACTGCACATCTGCCGTATTTTGACCAAACCATATTGAAGAAATGTCACAAAAACGGAAGGGCGTAACATGTCTCCTTCAGCGCAGTAAACCGGTTTAGTTATAAACAGGAAATGGAATCACATCTGTTAACATTCACTCCATTTATGAGCCATTTTCTGGTTTTGTGGCAGCAAGTGTCCCATCCTTAATCCATAAACCAGTTTGTGAACAATCTGCACCATAATCATTGACAGAAACAAGCACAGACATGCAAAGAAAAGTACTACTTGTTCACAGAGAAAATTATACTGAGGGGAAAACACTGGCAGGTTTCCACACTGGCTGGTTTTGGTATGGACTCTCAGACCTCAAGGTCATTCACACGATGATGGAGATCATGAAAAGTAAAATAGGCCATCCCTTTAACAATTGTTCACTTTTTAGTTCAGACAGCGATTTGACGTTTGATACATAGTACAAATGTATTACCGCGCTATTACGTAGTCATTCACACAGACAAACTCATATTTGTGCTTTTCCATACCACTTTGTTTCATGTTCCGTCTCAGTATAGTTATCTCCAACATTATCTAAGGAATTCCAGAAACGAAACATTTTTTTTCTGTACAAGTAAAAAAAATGACTTGGGATTATTACTGCTTAAAATGACGCTAAACCAAAACTGTAAGACAAAAAACAACAGCTGAAGTAATTAATAGCCCACTCCATGAGATATATTACAAGCACGTGTATTTTGCTGGCTCATTACCCCCCTCCTCCTCCTCCTTCTCCTCACACCTCTGCCTCAGTAACCGAACCCAAGCAGGCAACTTACGGCATGGTTTCCTGGGGACTCCTGTTTAAAGGTAGTGGACAGAGATATCGGCGGCACTACCGCCATAGAAGTCCACTGCTCCGGCTCCTGACCGACGTGAATGGCCTCTGTAGCAAAGGATTTAAAAGCCGTGCGGAAGCCGGCGAACACGCCATTCTGTCCGGCTTGTTTGTTCGTTTGAGCCATCGCTGCGTGCTCCTTCAAAGACCCTGAACAGAGTGTACTGGTGAACAGAGAAGAGACCGCATAACAGCTAAATGGTAAAAGGAAATTCTATGTAATAGGGGTGTTTGGTGAGCTCCTCACTCAGCCAATCTGCGCGCGTCAACAAGCAGTGGGCGGCTGTGATTGGCTGTTATGTGGTATGCGTCCGGCCTACGTCACGAGAGCACGTTGTTTTTTTTTTTCTCCTACATCCTATATCCTCCTGCAATGACGCAACGTTTCTTCAAGTTTGAGTCAGAGAGGCTACTATAATCTTGGTCATTACAAAAAAAGGGCAAAAACGGGCCACGTTATGGTAAAGGAATCTGGAGTCGGATTCACAGGAACCACAATGTCAATTAAAATGATACAATTTCAATTTTTAAGCCGTAAATTCCTGTCAAAATGAGCGTAACGCTGAATCAACGTCATATTTTAGATAATGTTTCATCCATGAGCATCAGACCAGATGTATTTCTGTGCCACGACCAAAGTAGGTGCTTTATCTTTGAAAAGTGTGTTCAATATTCCTCATGACAGGCACAAGCTGAGTGTATTTCCACTTTTGAACCACAGGGTGCAGAAATGCTCTGCAATGATTATATGACATATCGAGGAGAACAAAAGTCTGATTTGCACTTTTTTGTCTGAAACTTATCTGGACTGAGTTTCAGTATTTGTCAAAGGCTGTTTTTGTGAATACACACACTGACTGGATTTTCTACAGCTGTTTTCACAAAATGGCAAGAACATCATGAGAGGATCCTAGATTTATAATACCAAGTAAGGATTTTTAATTTATGATTTAATCACGTTTTATTATTTTCTATATATTTTTATTATTTCAACTCTGATTACATTTTCTTCTTTTATTTATTTTAAATGTATTTATTTACTTCATTTATATTCTAATTATCCATATATTTATTTATGAACCCCCAAATCTTTGCATGCACTTGTTTATTTACTTAATATGCTTACTTCTGTGTTTTATGTATTTTTATTGTCAATCTTCTGTGTTTCCTCTTAAACTAAAGATGGCGTTTCCTCCACTTCTGCTCCGATATTATACAAGTTATTGGTATAGGTCTACGTTTCAGTTGGTTAGTGTTGATAAAACGTGTATCTCAATGTGTAATCATGTTTATTTTTGATGTCTTTTGGTGGCAGAATGTTGTGAATTTTTTTTTTTTTGTCTAAATATTTCCATTGCTTTTGGTTTGAATCTGTAAAGCACTTTCTGTGGCACAGGTTGTATGAAAAGTGTTATACAAATAAAGTTTGATTAATTGATTTATTGATACTTCTCACTGGTTTTGTAACACTCATGAAGGTTTTAATAGAAATCAAAATGTCAGAGAAAGACCATAAGGTTTATCTGTTCTTCAAAGTTTGAGACATTTGAGGTCAATAACACAACCTTCTTTTTAAAATCAAGTTGTAAATTCAACATGTGACCTTTTTTCCTAGAAATTTCCTCAGTTACCAGTCTAATCAATGTGCTCTTATTAAATGTCTTAAATAATCAAAATTCACACTATAGTATAGCTGCAGAGTGGATTTACATATTTATAAAAGTAAAGTATATACAGTATTGCCACTGTTTCCCATTTTTCCCACGGTTTCACATTTTCTAATTCACTTAAGTATATGACTGGATGCAGTTTTAAATTATCTACAATACATGAAAAGGTAATTGCTGTTATGTAAAAGTTTGTGTTCAGAATGTCTCCATTTATGTCCACCCTTCTATTAATTATACCTGCTTCTTCCTATTCAGGGCCATGTGTTCTGCTGAAGCTTAACCCAGCTTTCTTCAGGTGAAATACAGGGATGCACCCTAGACAGGTCAGCAGTCCACTGCAGGCAGACAAACAACCACACATGCTCACATTCACTGCTATGATCAGTTTAGAATTTCCAGTTGCATGCATGTTTTGGACTGTGAGAGCAAACTAGAGCACCTGACAAAAACCCACACAAGCACAGGGAGAACATGCAAACTTCACACAGAATGTCCCCAGCCTAGATTCCAGTCAGGAACCTTCTGACAGTGAGGCTAAAGTGCTTACCACCACATGTGTTTACCAGAGCAACACCTCCTTCTGGCTTGGGCCTCGAGCGTTGAATGCATCCATGGCACAGACTTGAAATGAGAAACAAGGTATTAAAAGCTGATAATTCTGTCTTATATCAGACAAAGATCTTGACCTTCACCTATGCGGTGAATAAGTAATTCCAATTTTTTTTTTTAAATTTTACTTATACAACAATAGCAAGATCACAGCAATGAAATTGCATCATGAGAAGTCACCACATTGTTATTGTCATACATTATTTTGTAGATTTTTTTTTCTACATTGCCTCTAGTTACAACACTTGAAAGGAAATACACAATAACTGTGCTGACTTATGTTGTTTTAGAATGTTTCAAGACAAGATAGAAAAAGGAAGCAGAGTCTATGTCTAGTATACTTTCTATGTATACAGTATATACAGTGGATGATTAAATAGACCAGTTCTGCAGACAATCTTTCCACAATAATATAGTACAGAGTGCTTGGAAGACTGCAGGATAGCAGACACAATCCCACAATGCCAATCATCAAATTATGTTGATGATTGGCATTTATCACCATCATTCCACATAAACATGGTTTGCAGTTCTTTAGTCCTATAATTTCCTGTCAAACATTGAACCAAGTGATCCTTTGTAATTTTCACTTTTGCAGAAGAGAATAAGTGTTTTGCCAAAAACAAAGTTTTGTCATACTTATTTCAAGATGATAAGCAGATAAGAATATAATGGAATAGAATAGAATTACTTTTTTTTTCTTTTTTTGGTAAAACAAACAAATATATTATTTGATTTTTGAAAGTAGTGCGATTAAATTTTTATTTGACCACAGCACAAAGGTCAACACTGCTATTCCACACCTCTGACAGTTTTAGTTCAGCAGTTTCGGTATCCGATAGTAACCTTTCTTAAACTCTCGCGATACTACCAGGCGGAAGCCATCCGCGGAGTCTTTCATACTCGTGAACTGGAGCTGCTGTTGGACAGCACCGACAGTTCAGGACGGTTGGAGGGAAGTGGATACTTTGTTTTGACAATTAACCGGTGAACTGGACCTGCTGCTTTTTTGTTTTGAACACACTATGGTTTTTCTACGTGTCCAGTGAGTAATCAGTTGTTAAATTAAATGTTGTGCGACTCACGGTGTATTCGCGGAGACCTCCAACTGGCGAATCGCATCAGTTCGCCCGGAGGGTCATCGCCAGCGACGACACCCTCTGCTCCGTCCGCTTCAACCGCTTAGAAAATGACCGGAGAGAAGATCCGCTCCTTGCGCAAGGACCACAGCCCGAACAAAGAGGAGGACTTACTGGAGCCGGACGAGGAGGCTGCGACCGGGACGTTCGCCGCTTCCAAGGCGAACAACAGGAGCAGAGCGAGCAAAATCTTCAGCAATCACAAGTTAATCAAGTCGCCGTCCACTCAGCAGCAGCAGAACCAGCAGTCTCAGATTAATGCTAACACGACAGCAACATCGGAGGTTATCGACGATAACAACAAAAACCCCATAATCAGAATCGGACACGACTTCCCGGTGCACGAATGTGTCTTTAAAGGTGATGTCCGACGACTATCTTCGCTCATACGGACCCAGAATATCGCCCAGAAAGACATCCATGGTGAGTTTAACAGCTGCTTATCACATTAGCCCTGAAGGGAGGAACCAGAAAAAACATTAGGGTCTGGCAATTTTAGGGTCCACTGAAGCTTCGTTGGAGCTAATAGGCCATCAGTCTCCATCAGCAGTGGAAGCAGGCGAGGCTTCTGCCTGAAAGGCCTGGACGACTCATGGATCTGAGGAACAGTTTTAACTATTAACAGTTTATTCACATCTAGTTCATTCAAGTCAGTATCACAGAAGAGGTGTAAGATATTGTCAGTCAGAGAGCCAACAGGAGCCTTTCAGTTTAAAAGGAGTGGTATGAATATGCTGTTAATAATAGATGCAGAATTTCTCAGAGATAAGTCATCTTAAATGAACTGGATGATCTCCTTAGTTTAGAGCTGATTTATTAAAGTGTGTTTTACAAAAACTTTGGGAATCCCAAATTGACAGTAACTCTTTTGCCAGGCAAAGTCTCCTCAAGTAACAGCAATTTTGATTTCAAACCTCTCCTGGACTGACAAAACTTGAAACTGATCAGTTGTTAGGACTGTTGTTGCGCTGGAATGTGGACTTCTTCACAGCCCTGATGTGACATAATGCAACAGGACGTCACAGGCTGCTGTTGTGGAACTTGAACCTGTGATTGTCAAAGAATTTTCCACCCTGTTTTAAGTTGGTATGGTTCAATGGTTTCTTGAATGTTAATCCTCATATTTCTTCAGCTTCTAATGGAACAAAAGTGGAACTTGCAAGTCACTGAAATTAGTTAGATAGCCTTTATTATGTGGGAACAAAATACCACTGTCTTTTTTTTTTTTTTTTCAGTGGAAATGGTTCAAGAGAAAATGTCTTTGATAGAAGTTGGAATTATTTTGAATTGGCACCTTTTCCATTATTACACATATAATCCCATCCAACTCTGTTGAATCTGTGTGGCACCAAAGTCTCAAGGGCGACTGCCTCCAAACAATGAGCAGTTAAAACTGTGCGTTAAAATCCTGCCATTTGTAAATAGGAAGTTATTCCGCAGTTCTGCTGAACTGACCCTTCAGGTGCTCAACTGGGAAGTAACCGCTTGGTTCAGTTGACATAAAACATTTTTGCATAATTAGAAAACGTACACCTCTTTTGTCCTCTGCCATCTCTGTATTTTACCCATATGAGGGCTTCAACTGTGCAGTCCTCCTTACTGCTTTCAAACTCTCTTCTCCTGCAAGAGAAGACCGAAGGAGCTGATAGGGCAGTTTATCTCCATCAGGATGCTACAGTGCTTATGAGGCTCATTTTACATCCTGAGAAAGGGGGGAAAAAAAAAACCAGAGGCTCTTCACACATCTGAAATGCCATTTCCCATAGTACATTTCTCATGTTTCATCCTTACCATGCAGTGTAAACATTGTGTCTGTCAACGAGCCATGTCAGTGTCTATTTGTTAGAGGTTATTTTGTGTTGCAGGTGGTTAACAGCTGGTGAAATAGCCTGTCATGGTAGGAGAGCTCACAGTGATCGTATCATTTAGAGTTTAGTGGATTCTGCCTCCCAATTTAAATGTCTAATTCACCCCAACTGTGACGATCCCGAAGGCAAAGTGCTCGTCACGGTCTGTGGTCTCTTTGCTGTTGTTATCAAAGGGAGTATCCAAATTCTGTTTTCTCTCTTTTTTCAGGAAACACGCCGTTACATCTCGCCGTCATGATGGGACACAAAGGTGAGCGCTGTTGAAACAGTCACGGCCACGTGGCTGATTTTGGTCTCTTGTCTGCCAGCCTGGATCTGTGGCTTTCTAAATCAATCTCTCTCTGTCCATTTATGTCTTATGTTTGTGTTTCTATGTGCATATTTCTATTTCTCTATGCTCCTAACCTTTTTTTTTTCTTTTCTCTGATGCTCATTTGCACCACACTGAAGGCATGTGCATAAAACATAAATCCAGTGCTCCTCGAGTTGTTTTATATCTGTAATATTCCTTTAAGTCTCCCTTGTTGAATGATGTTACACTGCTGGCCCAAAGACCAGTAATTTAAAGTTGGCACAAAAATTAATTATTTCATATAATTATAAGATAATATATGCCAAGTCTTCCGTTATTAGTTTTCTGCCAGCGTTTCTTGTGCTGAGTTTGCTGAAAATAAAATGACACAAGTGAAGGTTTCACACAGAGACACTGCATATTTTTCAAAAAGAAAAAAAAATGTAAAAAGTCGTGAGTTTATGTTGGAAAACCTAGAATGACATTAACTTTATCTTTAAATTTGTTATGACGTATCAGGGTTTTGTATAAATCTTTTATTTATTTATTTATTTATTAAAACACATATATGCACTGCGCTGAAAGCATGCACATAAAACATTAAGCCGGTGCTTCCTTGCGATTCAATGCTTACATTGGTTTTCAGGGACTTCAGAACGTGTTTTTGAAAAATTAATTCACCTTTTTTCTTTGGAGCAGGCCTTTGTTGAACATTTCAGGCATGTCGTTACTTGTAGTGCACATTTGTTTACCGTCTGTCACTGAAGCACAGGCTTCAATCGCTTTCACATTCACAAAGGTCAATTTCTGTCACAGGCATGAGGCCCATGCCGTTGCCCATTGGTAATTCAGGCAGAGGAGTGACAAAGTGTTGTGGCGGATTGTGGAATTGATTGTGCTAATGAGGCTGTCCGTATCTTGCCTGAGTTGCTCAGTCCTCTAGGGATGCTGAGGCGAGACAGGCTGAAGGCTACAGTATGAGATCACAGCCTGGGTGTGGCCCTGTTGGGATGCAGAGGACAAGGCTCTCTTTGTGTGTGGCTTTGTGTGTACATGTTTTTTTTTTTTTTTTTTAATACGAGAGAACCAAAGACAGTTATGCATATGAGTCTTCTGACTGTGCTCAAAAGTGGTGGAAAATGTGTTGTAAAACTGAAAGAGGTGCCAGTTTTGTAAGAACCAAGGCCAAGCGTACTGCAGATCTGACGGCTGATGTGCTAGTCTGAGGTGTCTGCATGAAACCTGCCTTCTGTCATATTCTTCTGCTGTTTGGTTGATCACAGACTTAGCAATTTAGCAAATGTAAAACCAAAAAAAGGAAAAAAAAACATTTAAAAAATCTATTCAGACTGGATTAGAATCAGCTGGTGATGGTGTTTTAGATTTTTTTTTTTTGTCTCTCTTAGTCCAGATCCCCATCTCTAGTAAATGCAAAAAATATAGCATTAGATTAGTGCTTTATTTGTCCATCCTGAGAGTGAGAGTTTGTGCATGACTTGAGTGAACAAGTACATTTATTCAGGTAAATATTTAGCCCTTTGATTAAGAATGATGACCTTCACTTTTTGAAAAAAACACAGAGGAAAAAGAAAGGAGCTAACACAAAAGACAAACCACAGCACAATATGCTATTACATTATGATTGTATTACATAATGGTTGTGTTTGGTTTAATCAGTTTGTTCAGATAAAATTATCTATTACCACTGGCTTTATGCATTTATTTATTCATTGTTTTTACATTTTTTTATGATCAATACTTGCAGTGCTGTTTTATGATACACATTTAAGCACATAAAATGAGTTAGGCAAATACACTTGATTTGGTGGATAGATGTCAGAACGCAAACTTTATAACAATAACTAACTGATCATTACACCTTACTTGATCAAGTGTCATGTAGTTTACAAGTCCTTGTACCAAGGATTGATGAAGTCCAGCAAAATATTTGCCTTAAAGTTAAACTGTAACCAAACTGCAGTGCTGCTGGGGCAGCTGCAAGCACTGAATCAATGTTTTATCACTTCACAGTAGCACAGAAGCCTGTATTATTTCCCTGTGATGTAACTGTCTTGAGCTGCAGAGGGAATGGAATTGATTCCATTTTTCAATGACTGTCTCAGTTGCTGCTTTTTTCAAAAGACATCGAAACGCAGAGAAAAATCAGAACCCCTCCTGTCAGTGTGTTGTCATGAGTTAAAATATTATCAATTCACCCAAAAAGCCAGACTTATCCCTCAAAAAAAAAAGCCAGCTAAAAAAATCCAGACCAGAAGGTGGCAGGTGTTCAGTTCAGGACATGCTTAGCTGCTCTTTCTGTTGTTCTGTGTATTTGCTAAATGTTGTTGTTTTTATTACACAATCATCGGATTTAGCAGAGTGATGTAAAGGTCAAAGGCCTCAGGGAATGCAAGGGCTTCGTCAGAAGTGAGCGTGTATTTGTGCATCTGTTGGCCTGCATTTCCTCAGCGTCAGGCCTCAGTTATCAGCTGTTTGGTCGCTGGGCGCAGTCACTGGTTGGTCCCGAGCATGATCACAGAAGTGTGCTGTTCAGGTTGCGGATGTCGAGTTGTTAGTGATGCATTCTGCTGCTGCATTACTTGCGCCAACACTGCCTCTATATTTAATCAAAGATGCGATAGGGATGGAACTGTTACAGGGATTGCTGTAAAGTGCGGTGAAGTTTTACGTGATAACAATTATCATTTATGTTTGACTTAACCTCATTATTGCAGTCAATTACCGGGTTATGTAATATCAGCCTCATTCAAGTCTCGCAAGCAACTCGCGACTGTGTGTCGTTTGAATATGTAGTTTGTAACATAGGCATCGTAACGTAAAGCATGGCGGTAAGTGGTGATAGCACGCAGGACATTTACCAACCCACTAAAAGGACGAAATCCAAACTCTGGGCATTTTTTTTTTTTTTTTAAGAATGCTGAGGTAACACTTCAAATGCATATTTTAACTTACTACGGTTGTTAAAGTGTTCATTTAAACTTGCACCAGACAAATTAGCTTTGTTGCTGTAATTTATTTTGCTCATTTAAAACAAAATCTCTTTCTGTGCCAGTTTTTTGCCCTTTGTGTAAGTTTCATTTTGATAAGATTTTGGCTTTTAATGGTTTAGTATGACAAGAAAATCACAAGATTTTGTGAAGTTATTTTAATGTATGTGCTTTTTGGACAATTGTACAACAATTAAGAATACCATGATAATATTGTAAACCGTGATAATTTGGCCACTATAATCGAGATATCAAATTTTCCGATATGGTTACATCCCTAGTATGCAATAGTAGCAACATTTAATTATCTTTTCTAAATCAGTCAGTTTGAAGTTGGTGTTTACAACTTAACTAACTCACAGCGTCGAGCAAAGCAAGGAACAAACTGAGACGAGGCACTTGGTTTGAAACTTGCCTTTACATTACATTAACATGTTGACTTTCTATTGCCATGTTGTCTTTGTTCATGTTGACTTTCCTTGCCGTTACTCCACATTAAAATCAGGTGTATATTACACCGACTGTGTTACTTTCAAATGCCTCCAACAGAAATGTAGCATAGCTGCTTTTGCTGTTGTCACAATATTCCTTTTTATTTTTCTGTAAATACACTCTGAGGATAGCCATTCTCTTCTTTGGTGAGTGTTTAATGTGTTCAATTAGGAGGAAGCTTCAAAATGTGTTCCTTTCTTTCATTAAGAATGTATGAGACCCTGGTCGTGTTCTCATGAATAAAGCATGAGTGTAGATAGTTGATGTGGCTTTGTGACAACATGCTACTCTCAAAAGGTAGAGCTTTTTTTTTTTTTTTCAGGCTGACTCAAACACACTACTTAAAGCTTTTTTTTTTTGTCCATGGTCTTTTTACTGTTTTTTTTTTTTTTTTTTTTTTTTAGGGTCTAAGCTACTAGTTAAAATTTGTTCATATGGCAGGTTAACTCAAGAACTTCCTATGAGAAATGAGCTGTATTGTGAGCATCTGTGCAGCTGTTGCCAGTCCCAGTGGCTGCTGAAAAGGCTGGTTAAACAACTATAAAATAAGATCCTGCCTCATCATCTGAAAGCCCTACATATTCACTCATCAGCAGCCCGTTACCTCTGAGCCTCTGCTTTGCATTTGTGAGATGTGTAGCTCACAGGACTCTTGACTGTTTGTGCCCGGTGCTGAGGCAGAGTTGTACAGATGCCAGCATTATAATTAATGATGTCACAACAAAACTGGCAGCTGAGCCGGAACAACAGGCTTCATTTTTGGCTGGCTGAAGTCTGTTGACAAGCTGCCCAGAGACTGGAGGGATTTCTGCGCTGCACTTAGTGCTGAGCTCGCCGTAGAAAGAGATGAGGGTTTTTGGCCATCGTCCAGTTTTTGGAATTTAAGAGTGACTTTACACGGTACCAAGAAATGTCTTTTTGAGCGTTTTTGACTTTTCAGAACCTGTAGTCATAGTAACATAGTATAGTAACGTACAGAAAGAGAGGATGCCGTGCCTCATGCAACTGTTGGCCCCATATGGCTTATTGGTTAATGGAGTCAGCTGTTATCTCTATCCTATGCACAATCTGTCCCGCTGTAAAACCAGGATTATTTTGAAATCACTGATTTTCTGCTACAGAACATGTTTCTACTTCACATGAGACATGATATTTGGTATGGATCTGCCAGCACCTGTATTGGAATATGTTGCAGAGCTGTTGCATTAAGTTTGATAAGAACACACAATTAAATTGAAATTAAACTGAAGCATGTAGGAACAAGCAGAAAAGCTGTTGAGTAAATCTTCAATTGTATGTAATCCTAGCAAAATCAAAGATGTGCAAACAGTTGGAAAAGAAGTGTGGATGTTTCTTGTTACATTTATTGAATGTCTTTTTTTTTCCCAGAGTGTGCCCATTTGCTGCTGGCCCACAATGCACCAGTAAAGGTGAAAAATGCTCAGGGATGGAGCCCCCTTGCCGAGGCCATTAGCTATGGAGACCGACAGATGAGTAAGTATCTGGAAGACACTGCCACTGCCTCAGTAATTCACCTGAAACAGAGCTTTGAAACCCCGGCACATCAGCCACAGACCAGAATGATGTCAGCCGTCTCATTCAGTGACTTCAGTGAGGTTTCAGTTTGAGTTTTCCTGTGTGAAAATACCGATGGGACAGAGACGTTTTGATGCAAATCAACAAATGACTCTATGCATTCTTTTGCACTGCTGGTTTTCTGTGAGGCCACGATACTGACCAGCCTCTTTTGTTCCTCAGAGTGAGAGAACATTCCTCAAGACTCTGGCTTTTGTGCTTCAATGAAAGGCAATTCTTTCAATATTTCTCTCACTTTTCAAAGGCTGTTTCTGCCTAAGCCCCTCTCTTTCCAGATTTCCATCCATAGTTTATCATGACCAGAACTTTGATTTGAAATGTTCAGAATATGTATCAGAATGAAATATGGTATTTTAATATTTTATTATTATTTTATATTTATTTACATTTGTCAAAGGGAGGTTCTATACTCAGTGGATTAAAAAGACAATGTTCCAGAGCTATACTTACTTTAGACATAACTCTTATCTAACATAAATTGGATATATACAACTTGAAAACATGTCAAATTGCAACACTTTTCTAATAAATTCATTGGTGTTGTTTTTTTTTAAATTACTCTCAGCTCTGAACAACTCCACCAGTGCATAACTCTGAATATTACTACAAGTGTGCTGGAGTGAATGTTTATTAACACCTGAATATAGTGATCCATCTCAGTACTTCTACCCCATACAAATATGACCCAAATTAAATTTTGCCCTAATTCAGTTTATTCTGTTCAAAATAAAGCATAATTGGTTTTTACCCTATTTGGAGGTTTGGATATTGTAGATGCTTATATTTTTCTACAGTTTTTGCACTTCCATTGCAAATGTTTCAGTTTTAAACAACAACCCTCCTTTGATATTTGAATCACTTCTCGTCATCAGGAGGTAAATATCAAAATTGGATCAGAATTCATAAAGTGGACCACTGCATCTCTACAGAAGTGTTACTTGAATGTTTTTATTTATTCACAGCATTTATTATTAATAAACATTATCCCAATACAAAATTAAAATGTTTTTAATTTATCATTACTACATCATTACTGTATTAATGAGTAAGAATGTCTTAAGAATGTATTTGGAAAGCATATATTAGCGTATATAATATTAAACATATGCCTTTTAAAACTGCATCAATAATTTGCAGATTTTTGGGATTCACGGGGGTAGGAAGGAACGTAACCCCCACGAATAATAAGAGTATACTGTAATTCACTTATTAACTAGTTAAATCTTTTTAATGTAGAGAGCCAAAACTAGTGAACCAGTAATTAGTGGAGAGAAGCAAATCTTTCTTCCTGTATTCTAGTCTGGGCATTTCCAGGTTCAGTTTATGCAAGTTCATTTCACTCCAGTAAAGAAGGTTTAATAATCCAGTCCAGGGCATTGCCAACAGCTAGTCGCAGAACCAGTCAGTCGGTACAGAGCCTTGATATCTGGAATGTATACTTCTACAAAGCAGATGACAGCAGTTCAATAAATCAAAAATCCACTTCCACCTGGAGTAAATCCACCACCAGGAGTTTCCAGGGGGGTGTTTGAAACTGGCGCCGCTTTGTCATGACAGGATTTGGATGATGGGAGCAGTGTGACTGTGGTGCAACAACACAGGTCAACAGTAGAGCAGCAGTGTTGTCTGAAAGACATCTGAAATGGCTATTGAACAACATGGAGCTTTTTTTGATACTCGATGGTATTGAAGGAATTCAGTCCATACTAGAAAGGTAGCGGTTTTTAATTCTCAGCTCTAATGGCTGGACTCTCCCTTTAGAGATGGGATAGGGTGAGAAGTTAAGTCATCCGAGAGAGATTCGAAGCAGAGATGCTGTTCCACAACATGGAACTAAGCTGATTGAGGTGGTTCAGCATCGAGTGGGGATGACTCCTTGTCAGCTCCCTGGGGAGGTGTTCTGGGCATCGATTCAGAGCCAGAAAACACTGGAGAGATTATATTTCTTGGCAGTCCTGGGTATGTCATGTGTCTTCCTGGAAGAGCTGGAGGACATGGCTGGGGAGAGGGAGGTGTCTGCCTCTCTGCTTGGGCTGCTGCCCCCATAACCTGAACCCAGCTAAGAAAAAGCTAATGAATGGAAGGATGGATAAAACTGTGCACTGAAATGGCAAAGAATTTTGCACCTATTTAAGTAAAGCAAAACGTAAAGCAAAACGTTCTACGAGTTATTTTCCTGCACTGGAACAATTTTCCAGTGATCTGTCTGGGCAAGTTCTGCACAATGATTCAGAGGGTGGATCCATTGTTTTATCTCCGTCATCCTGTAGGTGTGTATGAAAGTTTCTCATAGTATTTTTTTTTTAATGCAAAATATAAAGCATTGAGGTATTTTGATACAAAATTTTCAACATTTTTCACAATCCCCTCAAATATTTTGTATTTATAATACAGGCTTTAAATACATCAATCATGAGTCCTGATGATCTCGTGCAAAAATTACTCCAACACCTCAGAGAAACTGATTCTTTTTCAAGAAATGATTTACACCAGTATTCCTCGCTTCAGGTCCTCAAGGGCCACTGCTCTGCATGTTTTAGATGTTTCCCTTTTCTAACACATCTGATTCATCCTTTATAAATACTTTTAAAAATGTTTGATTATTGTAAAATTTAAAAACATCAAAGGTGTATTTAAATGTGTTTATTATTTTTTTTTTTTAATGCAATGGTTATAGTCTAACAAAATGCTTAACACAAATATTATGCTAATTACTGTATATCTGTATTTCTAGGTTAATTTGACCTTTTTTTTTTGTCTAAATTCTGCAAATAATTGGAAATGATGCCGCTTTTTTAAACATTTTGTAGGATTGTAAGGGATGGGGCTTAAAAGGGCAGCTACTCTGGCAAAAGCAAAGAGCAATCAGGAGAGAAGCAGCTTGAAGTGCCTCCACTGACAGCTTCATCTAACGAGCCTCTAAAGCTACTTACCTTACCTCTGTATTGACTGATGTCTTTAATGAACGCTGTACACACATGAGCACTTAACCTTAACATAAAAAGGCTCGCTTGGACGGGCCACCATGCAGCTACAGTACATGCTGTAATGTGATGTGTTAAGGGCTGATGGAAGGTCACAAACTGAATTTTTTTTTTTGTTTCCTTTTTCTTTCATGCCTAGCATCTGGCGGTTGTTTAATCACATACTGAAAATACAGTTTGGGCTGGGCAATGTGGACAAAATAAATTTGGCCCCGGGATTTTCAGAATGGCAGATACGCAGTTTTTATTGGTGTCTTCCATTTAAGTTTACTATTGCAATATTGATATCAGTACTGTCGAACTTTAAGTATTTACATTCTACCAACTGTCAACGAGTATGTTAACATTTGTACCTCTCTTCCAGTATTTGCGCTCATATACTGTATTTTCATAAAACTGAATTCATAGTAAAGCCATTTTTATTGATTTATTTATTATTTTTCCCCTTTCTCTCACCATTTACATCATGTGTGCTTCGAAATGAATATTAGATCATATATGTAGCCCACAGCTAGTCTGCAGCTGTTCTAATGGATGGACAGACATGAGGGTGGAAATACTTGCTCTCATACTCACTGGGCTGTTCTGGGATACCGTTCAACTGAATTCTGTTGTAATTTGTTGGTTGCAGTTTAATGTTATTTTTTTCATATACAAAAAAAATCGTGCAAAGGACAAAGTTTTTAGGTGCTCAGTTTCCAATAAAGAAATGTAGTAAGCAAGTCTGCAGCTCACCATATTGCTTATTGCTTTGCACCTTACTATCAGCCAGGGCTGTAGTCAAGTCCACTTTTGTCGAGTCCAAGACAAGTCCAAGTCCACAAGGCCAGAGTCCAAGTCCAAGTCCGAGTCTAAATGAGAGCGAGAGTAAACACATATATATTATACCGACTATATATCTATCTAGATATACAGACATATTTATAGATATACACACACACACACACACACACACACACACACACACACACACACACACTTTTGAGATCAATTACTTGTTGTCATTTCTACTATAGCACTATGATTTGTAATCATCAATAAGCATGTGCAGTGTAAAAACACTGTAGGATCAATTAGCAATTTCACCTAATATTGTACTCAATAATCTCCAAAGACAAGACAACATGTAACCCCAACTCTGCCTAGGCTATTGTATTTGTGATGATGAAAAAGTGCAGTGTAGCCATACTATACAATCAACTCAGGTAATACTATTTACTTGAAATATAGCCTTTTCACTTTAAACTCGAATGAAACTGAAGTGCAACTTCACATTTCACCAAACTTTTTATTACAGAATAACATAATGTGTGCATTAAAAAAAAATTACAGCTTTCAAATCAGAAGTGCAGTGTTCACCTACTTTAATACAACCACAATTCAACTGAACTGATAGATAAAATTATATCAATCGAATCATTGTTAAAAAGAATTGTTCCACCCCTAAATTTTACAAAAAATTAAACAACAGTGTGATGCTGAAACATGACTTGGATGTAAAGTTGTAAAATTGTCTACAAAACAGCTTCCGCAAAACAAAACTTCACCAAAATATGTCCTGCCCCCGATTTTCGTCCCACATTTGGTTTGTTGAAATCAGGGTCACGGTAAACCAGGGTAGGTAACTAGTCCACACATAAGCTAATATTAGTGTTAGCTACATGGCTATTTTTGTAAAATGGACCGACCCCCGTTAGTTTTCCAAGAGGAGAGAATACGGCTATTGTCGCAATAATTAACTTTAATTACAACCCTGGTGGTTTTCTTAACACGGTAAAATACTGAAATGCAAAGACATGAAACATGCTCGCTGTTTGGGAGGGGGAAGCAATGGCCGGCGGCGACTTACCTTGCAGTGTGGTGCCTCTGTAGGTGTCTCACAAAGTTGGATGTAGTTCCACAAGTTTCTGTTACAGTTTTGGTGCAAAATTTGCACGTGGCCTCGTGTTTCCTCTTCCCCAGTTGTCTGTGGTGGATGAATGCGAACCGTATGATGCCGCTGTTGGCCGACATTATTTCCCTGTCCCTGCATGTGTGTGAATATGCACCGGTATGTGACTGCTTGGTGCCTGGCACTCAGATATAGCTACCAATCATATGCCGGGCTGCTTGGTAACCATGGTTACCAGGCGCCCAATGTCAACGCCCGGTTTTGATGGCTTTTGAATTCAACCAATAATCTGAATAGATTCCCTTGAAGTTTGTTTTGAAGGCGGACATTAATTGCAGGGAAGGAAAAAAAAATATACATAGAGGACTCGGTCGAGACTATTATAACATTTAGCGAGTCCCATGGCCAAGTCCGAGACAAGTCCGAGTCCAAATACCAAGGAGTCCGAGACAAGTCCGAGACAACAGAAAAACGTCTACAGCACTGCTATCAGCCATAGTAACACAGTCAGGTTGAGAAAAAACAACTTTCTTGTAGTGTAGCCTCTTATTCAAAAGACCCAATTCACCAGTGACCTCTGCTGAAGGAACTGTGGGGAATGAACATTTCAGAACTGTACTCGTGTTTCCTGGATCTGAGATCAACAGTCAGATTCAGACTCACCCTCTTGGCAGATGCTGCAGTAGGTCAGTCTGTTGGTCAGTCTGTTGATCATCTGGATTAGTTGACAGGTTTTGGAAGCCAAAAGGGACTTTGACCTGTTTTGCAGAAGATATAAAAGAATTCAGCCACTGAAAAGATTGTTGTTGCTTAACTTTCTTACCCTCCAAGAGATCTGTAATGTCACTCTTAAGTGCAAGGCTACAGATGTCTGACCTTGCACACTATAAAACAAATACATGTGGACTTTCTTAAACAGAACTTAATCTGGCTGTCATGATGAAATTAAAGTAGAATGTTTTTAAAGTACGTGAACTGTGACTTTCCTCTATTCAGCACAATGGATGTTGAATCCTTCACATTGGTAATAGGTTAGTCTGCAGAGCTCTGCCTCAGTTATACAATGAGGGTTGACTCAGGACTTATCTAACTAAACTTGCTTCTGGCTAGTATTTTCAGGATTAATTAAATTTGTGTATTTACTGTTTTTTTAGACACAGGTTAATTCCCACTCTTATCCACCTACAGTTTCTTTGACTGGGTGTACTTGTCATGCCAGTTTTGTTTCTTCCTAAAGTAGAAGGAAATTTTATGGGCTCAGAAATAAATGTTTTTATTTGTTTTTCCCAGGTTGAGCTATTTTTTGTCTTCTGTTGCCTTTCACTTGTGTAGCTGTGTTGTCAGCTGTTGGTGCAGTTAATGCTTTTCCATGTCGATGTGTGACAATAACAGTTTATGTAGTCTGAAGGAACAACGAATTTAGACTTGAGTGTCTGCTTAAAATGCTGTGAATTTGAGAAATTTAGTTGAGTTTGGCTCCCTTATAATACATGTCTAATTGACATGTTTATAGACCATATTATGGTTTCTGTGTTTTCTGATTTACCTAGAAGATTATAATGTTGTATCATAATCTTACATGTGACTGGAAGTTTAAAAATCAAGAGTGGAATTTCCTGATAAGGTCATGGTCTCAGCATGTGTTCCTACAGGAAATGGACCAATCAGCGGACACTTGAGCTAACACGAACTTTCATTTTCCAGAATTGTTTCTCCCTGTGACTGTCAGTCTTTGTCATCTGAAATAATTGCAGAATTTTAGAGCAAGTCTTGTGGGGTGCAGAGCTATTCTAGAGGTACCATATTTAAAAAGGGATGGTTTGAAAATGAGTATAACGTGGCCATGTTAACAGGCTTTTGGGTTGAAAAAGGCCATAAGTAGCTCTGTGTTTGTGTTTGAAGAAGGGTCTTTTAAAATGCCAGGATGAAAAAAAGTTGCAGTGCACCAATTGGTCAATTTCTGTGTGATCCGTGCTGTCCTGTATCATCCAATATTGGTGCTGAAATTGGCCAGTAATTGACTGGTAATTTTTTGAGTTCTGTACATGCATTATATATATCCTGGTTGCATCAGGAAGGACATCCGCCTTAAACGTGCGCCAAGCTTCTAATGCAGATCATTCTGCTGTGGTGACCCCGAACAGGGAGCAGCCAAAATGAAAGTTTGTTTACACGCGTTCTTATATATACAGCCTTGAGTTAACAAAAAAAAGTATTTATTCATTTTAGTTGTCAGTAAATGCATCAGCTTAGAGGTTTATAATATTAGAATACTGAGAAATGCCCCCCATCCAACTGGTAAACATGGAATAATGGTGTGACTGGGGAGGATGTTGTGGAAATTTCCACTGTGAAAGAGAAAAACAGCCAAGGAATAATAATAATATTTATTTTATTAATGTCAGCGCAGACTTGACAGTACATGCTAAAGCCGGAAAAAATATTTCAACATGTAATTATTTATAAGGCTCGAAGAGCTTCCCATGCCTCATGTGGTCTTCCTGCAAGTGTTTACTCCACAGTGTGCCTATGTCGGTATTAACTGTTCCCAGATTTTTGGAGCCCTGCCATTAGCAGTTGTCCACTTAGATCAAAGGCCTAATTGTTAAATAGAAGCACTTTGTGGTGATGGAAAGGCAAAATTGACCTGACTCTGCCTCTTTTCATTAACATGTCAAGGTGAAACTACTGAGATCACTCACTTAATTAATGCCAGGAAAGTGGCCTTATCTGTGTGAATCAGTGCCAGCATGGAGAGTCAATTTGGTTTAGATTAAAATAAGATGGCTTACTTCTGTGTAAAGCGGTCCTCACTGGTTTGTCAGCCCTGGTTGGCTGGGTGGTCTGTGGCCAGATGGTGAGATTGTACTCCTTTTCTTGTCGTACTGAGAGGAGGTGAGGATCAGGAGGAGCCCCATCCAGAGCTTGTCCACATTCATTTGGCAGCCGGGCCACAAAGATGACCTCATGCTGTAGTTGTGGCTGTGTCAGTTAGCGCGTGTGTTGTTATGTGCATCAGTGTGTGTGCGCATGCCTGTGCATGCATGCACTCTCATTTGACCTAGTTATACCATTAAGTCCTAATTTGAACAACACATTAGTATATGCTGATGCACCTCGAGGATGTAATGGGAGGTAAAGAAGTAGTCAGATTTGTCCTATTAAAACGTGGGACGCCGTTTTATAAATGTCAAGGCACAAGTCACGAGCATGAACAACGCCCCTGCTCCTTTCTGAACTGCACATTATATTTAAATAAATGATTGGTTGTCAGATATGGACCCATTTTTTTTCTTTTTTTCTTGATTGTTTTCTTTTGCATGAACAAAGACGTCTGCTGTGGCCACTGGGCTAAAAATCCTGTGAATCTTTATAGATGCGACTGGTTAAAAAGCTCCTGTGAGCGTGCCGCTCCCT
Organism: Hirundichthys speculiger; assembly: GCA_018398805.1. Classification (NCBI taxonomy): domain Eukaryota; kingdom Metazoa; phylum Chordata; class Actinopteri; order Beloniformes; family Exocoetidae; genus Hirundichthys; species Hirundichthys speculiger. The sequence goes on along the minus strand of JAGFBZ010000961.1, from coordinate 631,876 downwards.
CAGGTCATTAAGGAGGTTAAAGGCACAGCTCATTAACAAGCAGACTCATATATGCCAGGCTTGTTCCCTTTGAACTTCCTGGAACGTTTTGATCCCTGCGGGCGGCAGGATCAGTTGAATGATGCTGTGAGTGTCCCATCTGGCTTCAGGAAGTTGGCACATCTCTCAGTCAAAATCCATTGTCGCTGTAAATTGTATAGTCCATGCCTGTAGCAGTTTTCATTGTTGGCAGTATTTGCATAGAGAAACTGTAAAAAATAATGGTGTTGGCCTATAGTCTTCTCTCAGGTGTGTATGTAAAAGATGATCACTATAAGCTTTAGTCTTTTATTTTTTGGAAGGTGCACACTTTTCAGATGGTTGAAGGATGGAGTGCAACTGTGTCTACTGTCAGTTCATTTGCTTATGTTCCAGATTCTTCCCAACCTTCATTCTAAAACAAAAAGACTTTACAGGTGCTCACCAAAAATATCTTGAAGGAAGTGGATGTAACACAGTTGTTAAAGCAAAGAAGGTTAAAGGCCATTTAAAAAAATGAAATTATACTTATACTAGTCATAAGTAAGGACAAGCTGATATTCAAGCCGTAAAAAGAGAAATGGTTAGGATTTGCCAAAACAGCAACAGCATGGAGAAATTGGTTTTTCAATTGAGAGCTTTAATCTTTTACTTTAAGATCCAGTGAAGAAAAAGGTTATTCAGTGAATTAACATTTGCCAGCATCTTTTTCTCAAAGCAAAAAAGAAAAAAAGAAGACCTCCATTTTGAAGCATTTGGTATCAAATGTTTTTTTTTTGTTCTCTTCAGTCACAGCATTGCTGAGGAAGTTAAAGCAGCAGTCCAGAGAGAGCGTTGAGGACAAGAGGCCCAAACTCCTGAAAGCCCTCAAAGAGGTATGTACTTCTTAGTAAAGCTGCAGTTTGATCAGCAGAACCCAGGAATTTTAACATCCCGAGACTTCTAAGGAGCAAAAAGAATTTTTCAACTCTGCGTCTTTTACGTTTCCACTGAGGTCGGACGAAACGTACTGGGTATATTATGGAAATGAAGACATGCGTAGTATGATGCTCCTTACTGACAGTCCTCAGGCTGCCATGCTGGTTACAAACAGCCAAAACAGAGTTTTAAATCAGGAAGCACTCTGTTTAAGTTCTGTTAACTTGAATAAATCTGCTCTTGTCTGTGGGAATCAGCTGAGAAGACATGCGCTGTGAGATGTAGTGGCTGAGCGAGCTTGAGAATGAAGAAAAGAAAAATAAAAGCAATCCAACATTGCTCTTCTATGGTCATAGCTACATTATTTAAAATGTCCAAGTTTGGTATTATTTAATCCCATCCTGCTTTTTTAGTGTTGATTCTCCATGCTCTGTTTCTGTCCCTCTATTGTCCAGGAAAGATGTCACAAACAGTTTGACCTTATCTCAAAAAAATCCCACTCATCTGTAGGTAGAAAAGCACAGGTTTAGAGCTAATAGATTCCCAACTATCATGAAAAGGCCAAAAAGGACATAATCATCTTTCCCAGCCTTCAGTTGACTGTTATTTTACAAATTACTGTTTTTGCGGCAAAGCGCAGCCAGCAGAGACGCACATTTTCCACAGGTCAGAGTCAAAGACATTAAGGCTAATTGAAGGTTCACAATACTCTTGTGTGGTATGACATCACCTGTACAAACACACCCAACTAATTGCTGACTTGCTGAATAAAATGTGAATAATGCTTCTCGCTTTGTTGAGCTTCTCTACATAAAATCATTTTGCAAGATAATGTAATTATATAATCATGCATATACTGTCATATAGACATGTAGGAGCTACTGCAAGACAATTTTTGTAAGGATTGTTGTTGCTTAACTTGAACTCTTGGTGTAATCATCTGGGATTTTATCCTCCAGGTCAGCTGTGCAGCTATGCCACCTTTACAAATGAGTCTGCGATGAAGCACATAAGCAAATATGCTGCCAAAAGACGCAAACAATTTCAAGCTCATTGGGTGTAGCGCGTTATGTGACCAGTGATGGGAATGAGACTTCTGCACCCCAGCCTTGCATTATAATGCGTTTGTATTGAGTTTGCTGGCAGGGATGATGCTCATGCTACATCCAGTCTCAGTAAAAGGTGAGGCGACGATATCAGACATCAACATCAGGAGTCCCAAACCAACAATGAACTTTACACTAGGTTCAAAATGTACTCGGTGATGGATATTTTGACTAACTTTCTTTTTCAATACCCTGGTGTTGTCAGTATTTATTAGACTGGTAAAAGTATGTCATTACAAAGCTGAATAACTCCTGTTCCCAAACTGTTTAAGAAACAACTGAGCTTTTTAATAAGAAAATACCGAGTTGATGTCAGTTATAGATCCTTTGAGCCCCATGGACTGCAGAGTCGACCTAGAATGGGTTTACTTCTCAGAGGTGCCATCAGAAGTCCAAGACATTGATAACTTGGGAGTTTGAAAGTTAGGTGAATGCGTAAGGTTTTGTTTAAGGTTTGTACATGTACTAAATTGTTTTGCGAGCCAACTGGAGCCTGTAAGACTGCCACATGGCTGATGCCATGTGGCAGGTATGACTTGTCTGCAAAAGTATTGCAATGTAACACAATGAGCAGCGTTACCCACCCTTTCAGACATCATAATCATTATTATTATTATTATTTGAAATCTGATATTAAGTTTTCATCCACAGCTTGGAGACTTTTACTTGGAGCTTCACTGGGACTTCCAGAGTTGGGGTGAGTCATATGCCAGTTTTCCAGTCGTAAAGCACTGAGGTTGAAACATAAGATGTAGTTTGATACACCAAAAGAAGGATGTCGCAGACGGGGGAAGGTGATGGATGCAGTTAGCGTTTGTCTGCTTAGTGCTCATGAGGGACATAGAAAGACACAGCGTGACCAGTTGCCACATGCTGAACGTGACTCCTCCTGCTGGACATGAACGGACACCATCCACTAATATAAATGTTCCACATTATAGGATAGCGGCTCTAATATGTGGTGATCTCACTGAATGATCACTTGGGAAAATGTTTTATTGCTGCTCCTGTAAAGTAGGTTTTATATTTTATGCCGAGGGAACATAATGCGTAGTCACAGATGCAGTCACAAATGCTTTCAGCAAAACTGGCGTATCAGCATTTGCTTAGTCTTCACAGGAATGACCCCAGACTGTGATTCAGCACTGACCTCTGTGAACTGCCACTGTCTTTGTGAATTATTGACTAACTGAGTATAATTATATAATGCACACATGACACCACACAGCCAATTTTGTGGCTTTGAGAGCGAAGGTGAAAAATACACATAGAGAGAAGCTTTGTGTAAATACACACTTCCAGATCTGTGCTCACGGCAAACAAAGTTGGCCATGAGCAACTGAGTTATGACTTTTGTAAAGCATTACCTTGGACTCATAGTACATTTTTCTTGTGTGGCGACTGAACTCCGAAGAACCTGGTGAAGACTTTAAATCATTAAATATTTAGCTGCAGACCTGGTGTTATTGCTTATATATGGAACCCTCGTCTAAAAAGCTGTGTACTTCTGAAGCTTTTTTTTTTTTTTTTTACAAGACTATTTCTAAAGCATTTTATATTTCCTTGCTTTATCTTGTCATATTGCAGTGCCTTTACTGTCCAGAATCCTACCATCAGATGCATGTAAGATCTACAAGCAAGGCCTCAATATCAGGCAAGTCCTTTCAACAAACGCTTCAAACAGTCCATCAGTCTCTATCAGTGTGATACAGTCAATCATAACATAATTCCATCCCACCTCAAACACTGGGTTGGTATTAAGGGTAGGTTCATATTTTAAACAAGACTTTTTCAGTGTCTATAGGACAGTTTTCTTCATCTTCTGCTCCTGTCTCTTATACGGTCCCTCATTCTGTAACCAGTGCTATTCTGCCTTTATATGTTACTACTGGGTAACTATCAGAAGATAAATCTGCTTTCACTAAAGACTTTCCACTAAATTCTCAGTTGTCAAAAGGAGCAATTAACTAAGATTGCCACACACAAATCCTCCCTGACTCACCAAGATCTGGAAAAGGTCACCCATGCATTGGGTTGTTGTGATTCCCTGCATCATGGCTTCTTCCGGTGCGTATTAAACCATCTGCAACTGGTACAAAATGCTGCAGCAAGACTACCGACTGTACTAAAAAGACTGTTCACATTTACAGCAGTCTTGGGTTGTCTGTACTTTCTTTCAGTCAGTTTTAGAGTTTAGTTTAAGATTTTAAGGCTCTTAATGGGCAGCACCTAGGCCTCTTAGATCTTCAGGAAAAGCTCTCTAAAATGTGTTACGGTCTCGGTGACTAAATAAAGTGAGCTTTTTCAAATGTCATTTACTAATCCAGTTTATTTGTTTACCCCCTTCTGCTACAACCAACATTCGTCCATCACCCGTCTTCTTCTTCCCATTTCTGCTCCTCAACTTACTTTTGTTAACTAGAGTGTGAAATCAGCGCCTGCAGTAGGAGGAAGCGGACCGGGAGTGCCTCTCAGCGCGGATCTGTTACTTCTGTGTTTCCGTTTCAATCAGAGCGTCGTAGATGAAGGATTACTGTGGTGTCTTCTGTGCTGATCAGCTCACTTGAGAAGTGTGCTCTCAGACTGTGACTCACGTTGACACACAGTCACCACAGTGAACCTTTAGAGGGAATTCATGTCGCTGTGCTTCCTTTCCCTGAGAGCACGAGGCTAAATCCATGCAGCATTCACCAGCTTTGACATATAGCTCACACAGCTGTGGCACGTCCACATGCATTATAAAGCAAAAAAAATAAAGAAATAAAAAATGATCCTGCTCCTTTATGCAGTACATACAAATATGCTTTTTTTTGCTTTTTCGTATCACAATCTATCATCTGAGTCTGTTTAAAGACTGTATTTGAGTTTTTGTTTCTCTGTCACTCTGTATGAGGTAAACTTGATGCAGAGCATCTCATTATACTCCAAAACTGCTTCTGGCTATCTAATTTGGTATTCAGTAAGATTTCTCATTATCCTGGAGTTTTAGTGAGGAAAGGAGAGAGACTGAAGGTGAAGGGGGGGGCAAAAGAAATGTCACAGCAAGTTCAGTTGAACCGTGCTGCTCTTCACATGCAGATCTGTTATTCTCTTTGGTGCCATGCTTTATTCACACACACACACGCACACACAAACATAAAAGTGCATTTTGAAATCTGCCAGCGTTCCCCGTTGCAGTTATCAGCATGCACATGCACATCATCTCTAAATCTTAAATGCAAATGTATAACATCCAGCATTTCTCCAGCTGCTTACAGTTTTGCTAATGTCATTACTACTGACTTTAAGTACAGTTTTTTAAGCTCTTTTGTTGTCACCTTCCAATTTTTCCACTGTGTTCTCTGCACAAAACATTTTTTGTGATTCATTTTCAATGTGTGCATGCAGATTGGATACGAACCTTGATAGACTTTTCAGATATGAAATGTCAACGGGGAGACCTCAGTTTCATCTTCAACGGCAATGCCGTTCCCTCCGAGTCTTTTGTCGTGCTGGACAACAAACAGAAAGTCTACCAGCGAATACATCATGAGGTACGTGAGATCTTCAGCAGGCCTGTGTTCATTACAACGAATATCCGTTAGGGTTGTAAAAACAAAAAACTGAATCACAGCTTCCTGACTAGTCATATGAGATTTGTTGTAATGGTGATTTCTGAGTTAAAGCCATTGAAATAGTTTCTGTCTGTGTCTTAGAGGACATGATAAGCCAGTGTTCCTACATAAGAGCACTAAGAAAAAGAGGACAAAAGAGCAGAACTAGACTAAAGGTCAGAGTGGAACAAGTAAATACAGATATGAGCAGGTGTCTTCTGGGGTTTGTTTTTTTTTTTTTTGTAAAGTTTAGCTCAGTTTTTGGTAAAGATTAGCTCAGTTTGGAGAGTATTTTGTAGATATCTTGAGATCAAGGTTATGTGTCCTCACTGTTGAGGGCTTGGCAGTGGGGTATTAATTTATTTAATTTATTAAAAAGGTGAATGCTGCATTGAAAAACTTAAAAAAAAAAATTTTCTCAGCACTTTCAATTTCACATACAGCTGGAAAACATTTGACTTTATTTGATTTTATATTATTTTATTGACAGAAATGTAAAAGCTCATTTACTGGTTATTAATACTATTTTAGGGTCAACTAAAAGGTTTGCCTGTATTAAACAGGTGTAAAGTTTTTTTGAGTTGTGTGAAGTACATATTACCTGTTCTAGTCCAGTTCCTGTCTCACCTGTGATAGACAGCGGTCATGGCGCTCTCAGCCTGGAGAATCAGGGTGCAGCTCTGATGAGGAGCTGCTCAGAACCGTGTTGCACGATGCCTCTGACTCTGAGCTCTCATCAGAATTCCCTTGTGATTCTCTAAACTGAGAGACTGCTGTGATCACTGTCTGTTTTAGGTAAGACACCAACTATTTATGAAAAGAGTACTTTGCATTAGTATGTAATGTTTTTCATTGGTATTGTTACTGATCTGATGTCTGTCCTGCCTTTACAGGAGTCGGAGATGGAGACCGAAGAGGAGGTGGACATTCTGATGAGCAGCGACGTTTACTCCGCCACGCTTTCCACAAAGTCCATCACCTTCTCCAGAGCACAGACTGGCTGGCTGTTCAGAGAGGACAAGACGGTTGGTGGCAGTCGTTAGGATTTTGTATTATTACTGCCACCGGCTCAGCTTTTAGAAACACTGCCCTGGGCTCTCAGGTCTCTACCTTTCCACAGCTCTGGTTTTCTGTGCCAAATACTCATATTTCCTTCTACGTCTTCTTGCCAGGGAGGAAGACAGTAGATAGTGAGAGGTGCTGCAGTGATCACCCCAGGACAGAAACATAGGTGATAGGCTTGAGGTTAAAAAAAACACAGACAGTGTGGGGGGGGGGACATGGAGGATAGTGAATGAGATATGCGGGTATTACTTTCTGTAACCTTTTGTCCTTTATACATGTGTTTAGAAAGGAAATTAGTGATACTGCATGGGGGCTTATCTGTTTTTTTTTTGTAACTCCAGGAGCGTGTGGGAAACTTTCTGGCAGATTTCTACTCTGTGAACGGCCTGGTTCTGGAGTCCAGGAAGAGACGAGAGCATCTGAGCGAGGAAGACATCTTGAGGAACAAAGCCATCATGGAGAGTCTGAGCAAAGGAGGGAACCTCATTGAACAGAACTTTGAGGTGAGTTGTCCACCATTAACCCTGGCTCATAGTCCGTTTGCGTAGTAAAACTGGATATGGATAAAATGGCATAACACATGTGTTACATCTTAAGATAGGATAGGATTGATTTTTTTTTTTTAATGAATTGTTATTTTTAACATTGATAAGCACCAGCTGTGCAGTGATGTGAAAAAGAAAGTAGCCTCGGGTGTCTTTCAGTTCTAAGGTTTCATATCGCAACAAGAAATACCCTGGACATGACCAGGTCTTTAAAGCAGAAGGAAATTAAATACATCTGGGGTTTATTACAAATTAGCTATTTGATTATAATGGATAAATATAAACAACAAATTAAATCAGATACCCCCAGCAAACCAAAGTACGTCTGCTGTCAACCTCTCCCACAATCCTTTAAGCCTCATTCATCTGTTTGCTGTTCCCACTGACATTCAGTGAGTGGATTGTAAAGAGGTGGGGAACTTGACACGGCCACCATCGGCTGCTCTTTCGTGGTTTTTGATATGGATTTTTCATATACTCTGTTATGATACTCCCACTAAAGCAATGGACCTAAGGAGAAACTTCCTACTGAGCATAATAAACGTAGAGAAAGATGTGGACTTTGTGCAAATGAAAGCATCCGATGCAGAGGCCAAAGTTGGGCTAAACTCAAATTTTTGACATTCTGCCTGTACGTGTTGTCGTCCTGAGGTGCTGAAATTGAAACTGATACTTTAACATGATAAAAAAAAATGTCTTTACTGCTTTCAATAAGGCAAATATAAGCTCAGTCAAAGAAGGACACACGACACGGTCATTATTTATTCAGCAAAAACTAAGCCAAAAGTACAACATTTCTGACTAATTAATAAGGCTGGCTCTATTCCGGGGACTGTTCTGGAGCTATTTTGCACAAATAAGGACAATTTATAAAATGAAAAACATCACGGACAAACCTGAGCATCCTCTACACACCACAGTGGTTCAGCAACAGAGTCTTCAGTCAGAGGTTATAACATTTTACATTTTACATGACTACTGCAACAGTTAATTTCCCTTCAGGCATCAGTAAAGTATAATTGAACTGAACTGAATTGCATTTCACATGAATAACCAACACCTATATTAACACCAGTGGGCCCATAGTGCTTTCTTGGTTTTTGAGTAAAGCAATACATACCGCTACAGATGTTGTGACTTATCAAAGAAATAGAATCAGGAACTTAAAACTCTTATCACCTCAACAGTTTTTTCCTGTTTGACAATTGAGGTACCAATTGCACAGGTTTAATGCGCTTAACGAAATGTTCTTCATTTCCATTTGCCTTTATTCCACAGCTTTTCATAAAGGTTTTATAGTGAATCAGTGTAATCTGGTTTTAGTAGATGGAGCACTGCTGTTAGTTTCCTTATTAGTATCCTCTGGGGAATGAAAGTCTTAACATGTTTTCTCAGGACAAAACATAGGAGAAATGCACTTTTTAAAACATTTAAGGATGTAGTTAGGGCACTGTGTGCTACATCGATACACATGCTTTTACTTAGACCTGTAGTGAGGCCACCAGTCCAGACCTGAAACTTGTCCTGTCCTGCTGGATCCTTCCGGTAGGACATCGAGTCTCTCAGACAAAATAACCTTCAAAGTGCTTCACTGTTGAATGCATTCAAAGATAAATGAACATGAACTTCCTGACAGACTCTGTAATGAAACCATAACATACATAGTTTATTGAAAAATTCTTGTCTGGGTTCAAACTGACATTTCTTTCATATCTTATATGTCTCTGACACAAGAAAACTGCTGCTCAGCCATGTTGCATGGATTTCAGTCCCAGTACTGCCACCCAATGGTAACACCATCAAAGCTGCACCTTGTTCACACACACCTCTCCAACCCCCTATTCCCTCCCTACAGTATGTTCCAGAGTTTGCTTAGCAAGCCCTTGTCTAAACACTGAACATAAAGCCAGTCGCACAGTGAAGACAAAGCCTCTCAGCACTCAATGGATGCTGTTTAACTGCTTGCTTGGTTTTTTTTTTTGTGGACTCCCTCTTGTTCTGTGCTGGGCTTTGTTTCATCGCAGCGTCCTCAGTGGTCTTCCAGTTGTTTTATAGTACCGCTTGTGTCAAAAGTGAAAAGACTATGTTGTAACGGACTGTAGTATCCCCGCTGAAAAAGTTTCCCCCTTTCTATTTTGGTGGGAAGTGGGCAGCTGCTTTGACTGGAGGTATGAGGGAGAGGGGGCCAGTCTGTGGACACAGGCAAACGTGCAGGGCTTTCAAACAGAGCTTGATGCTATTGATTACACGGATGAGGGATAAAACCCCCGGTGCCATGGAATGATGAGCGGTGGAGGGGACTGGCATACCAGGAGATCAGGCTCTCTGCAGCTTGAGTGTACTCTGTTCTCGTCATAACAACAAGACGGAGCTGGAACACAGTGTTTCAGCGAGCGCTCAAGGCCACAAGTAAAAAAAAAATAAAATAAAATAAAAAGCAACCATTTTTGTGGCTGCAGTATAAAGCAGACATTTTTTTTTTCTTCTCACACCTAATTCAGCTGTTTCTTGGTACAATTTGTTGCCTCACCTTCCACAGCGTTTTCCACATTATTCTGCCCTAGTTGCCGCACGTAACCATACCTTAACTGATTTCTTTCCAACCTGAACATTAGTTTTGAGTTTAGTTTAGGAAAATAACAGTTTTGGGAATCAAAATGTTGGCACATGTCCAAAGTTCAGTTCAATTTCAGGTTTAAAAAGTTGTCACAATGCTATTTTATTAGGTCATGGTGAAATTCGTTTAAACAGCACATTTAAAAAAAAAAGCAAGGTTGACCTGAAGTGCTGTACAGGTAAAAATAAAAACAACATAATTAGTTTAGAAAGACTCACGGGGATCTGCTGGAGCCCATCCCAGCTCTGTTTGGACAACCCTGGACAGGTTGCCAGTTCATCATAAGGCCAAATATAGACAAAGAAAAATAAATAATAAATAAATAAATAATTTGGAATTATACAATAAAAGATACTGCAGTCTAAGGGGGAGTCAGCTGTGCTGTTAATTCTTCAAGTTTTCACTTCTGCTAATAAATCGATGCAGTGAGGCAGCTGTGGCTCTGGAGGTAGAGCAGTCATCTACCAATCAGAGCTTCAGTAATTCAGTCTCTGGACTCCGCAGTATACGTGTGGACAATGAACCCTACTTCGCCCCCTTTGCGTCATTTGGCCGTTTAATTGTGTCTTTAAGAACGGGTGACTCTGATTCTCAGCATGTTGGGCAGATGTGTAGAAAATAAAGCAGAGCTCACACACCGTGAAGTGATATCCATTTCCAGCTATTTGCACGGCCGTATATTTAGCAGTGTCGTTTGGTTACACGTGCCTGGGAAGGCCGGTGGCCGCTGCGGTTCAGTAAGTGACACCCTCTTGTGGCATGTCAGGGCTATGGGGTTACAGATTAAACAGAGGGTGTGTGGATACCAGCCAATGACAGCGCAGGGGTGTGTGAAGGCATTAAAAACATACCAGTCGGTTCAAATCACTGTCTTCTGTCTGCTTTTTGTGCTGCATACACCCATTCAGAACAATGAACGGCTCTCTTTGGGTCATTATCCACCTGAATCACCTCTACTTTGGTTGAGAGTACTGGCAAATTAAAAGCCGAGTCTGAGCTGTGAGATGCTGTGCTTTGGTAAGCATTGAAATAACAACAGTAAATAAACATTACTGACAGTGGAATAAAAGATCACATTAACTAGGCTTTTCCTTCGCCAGGTGACCAGAGCTCACAGATTTATGAGCATCCCATTTCAGGGACATAGATGAGTAGGGCTTTAATGTAAAGTGTACCATTTTCTGATGTTACTTTCCTTTTCTTTCTCTCTCTCTCTCTGTTTTTTTTTTTTTTATACCTTTAAGTCAACAAGAAGGCAATCTTTAACTCCGCCCTCACCAAACACTATATCCTGGGAAGAGTACATCACTGCTGACAATGGAAAGTAAGTGTCGTCGGTCAAAGTTTTACAACAGTAAAAATGCTGTATGTGGAGGATTTCCACGTGATGACATGCTGTGAGCTCTTCCTGAGTGACGCGTCCTCATCTGCAGAGCACCACATCTAGGAAGAGAGCTGGTCTGCAAAGAGAGCAAGAAAAACTTTAAAGCCACGATAGCCATGAGTCAAGACTTCCCTCTGGGCATCGAATCGTAAGTCCTCGCTTCAAGCTTCAGTCCAGATACTCATTGAAATAAAGGCCATAAAAGCACCGTGCTTAATTTTCTGGAAAGAAAAACTTCCATTGAGGTTATATTTTATGTTTTTATGTTTGAATCGACATCAAAATATTTCTATGATTTAATTTATTCTAGTTTCTTGTGACGTGTTTTACTCTCCGACAGGTTACTGAATGTTCTGGAGGTGATTGCACCCTTCAAGCACTTTAATAAACTCAGGGAGTTTGTTCAGATGAAGCTCCCCCCTGGCTTCCCCGTCAAACTGGGTGAGTTTTACAGTGAACCTGCACATTTTCATTTTTTAGGAAATGAGAAAGATATTTTCAGTCCATAATGTATTAGAACCTCGAATGAAATATTGAATAAAAAATTTTGCCTCCATGACATTTTAAGTACATTTTCCCTCCCACTCTTCTTATAATGCCTGCAGACATCCCCGTCTTCCCAACCATCACAGCCACGGTGACGTTTCAGGAGTTTCGCTATGATGAGTTTGATGATTCAATTTTTACCATTCCCAACGACTATAAAGAAGACCCAAGCCGCTTTCCTGACCTTTAACGTCTCTTATTGGACGTCCAGGAGGCAACTTTATCCTACAAAACATACCTTTTGAATTAAAGAAAAAACGCAAACAAACAACAAAGAAAAAGAAAACTTCAGATCCCCCTCAGCACACTCCTCTGAAAACAAAGCAACAGGATGACCAGTCACACATGACCAAGCTTTCAAGGACGTCAGCTTCTCTCGGTATCAAAGCATTTTGAGTTGGAGCGTTGCAGGTTCTGACTTTCCAGGTTCGATTAAATCCAGCAGCTGAGGCAGGAAGTGCAGGTAGCCTCATCAGCGACAGGGCGCCGGAGCAGAGCACATGACTTTTCTATGTATGGGCTACGCATAAAACAGGAAAACCAGTTGAACTGATGCTTTGCTTAGAAATATGTAAGTAATATTTATAAAGGGACTGTCTTTAACTGACCTGTAGTAAAGCACTGATATGACTGTGTGTGGCTGAAGAGGAATTCCACTCAGTTTTTAGGTTCTACTTCTTAAGCACATTGGAACCAAAAAAAAAGTAATTTTTTAAAATTAAATAATATAATATATTATATATAGGTGCATGCCTGGACATTAGGATAGTTATTATTATTCTTTTATTCATTCAAATCCAGAAAGTGCACCTATTCCTGATAAAATGCCCTTTAAAATGTCCAAAATAGTGCATTTGATTTGTAAAAAAAACAATGCTAAAGAAGAATTTTTCTTTCATTTTGTAGAATTCCTCTTCAACACTGCACATTACAGAATTGTGCATTACAATGATTTATAAGGGCATGGAGCAGCATCATGGATCATCACATTTGGGCACCGCTGAAATTCTTTACAGCTGAGTTCACAAACTCATTTTGTGATACTGAGTCTCTAATCTTGTATTTGATATATTCAAGTTTCGTCAAGGCGATGCTGTAATGCTGCAGATTTTTATGGTACGACGAATTCTGAGTGGCAGCGAGTTTTAAGTTATGTCAGTCAAGTATTTTATCTTATTTCACTTTTTAAATGGTGTAACAAGCTGTATTACAATCCTGTTTAAAAAGAGAACTTGATATTGTAACATTAATAATGTTGGGGGCTGAGTGAGTTCAATGTTCATGGTATTTTGACACAACAGCAGTCTTTTCTTCTGCACAATACACAAGTACATTTTAAGTATTGATTTGTCTTATTTTTTTCCTCTAAACTGACAAGTTTGAAACATTTTCTGCAAGAGGAAGAATTGTGAAATTTTTTTTTCTTTTTAAATGTAGCATCATTTGTGCTGATTTGAAAGTTTATTGATTTGTAAGTGGCTGCACTTTTTTGTACATACTTATTTTTGTGTTTATAAAAAAAATGAGTCCCTTAAATCTGTTATTTCCCATAAATAATGAACCATGAACCTCCCTCAGATGTGTTCGAACAATCAGTTCATCTGTGCTAAACTTATGAAGCACCTGGGAAAATTCAGTTCTGGGGAAAACAGGAAATGTTTTATTCTGGGGAGGGTTCATAGCTGCTGCTAGTTCATGTGCTTTTCTTACTGGTACCCGCAGGATGTTACTATTGTACTAGTAGCTCAGCTCTACAGCATCCCAAACCATTTACTGTTTGTTTTTGTTTTATTTGTGTTTATTAAAACAAAATGCATATTCATTGACATGACATTCCTTAGTACAGGTAAGTGCAGCTAGTGGAACTGTGCCTCCTCACTGACATAATGCTTTGCATTTTATGTGATGCTCCTCCCCAAACTCAGCTGCTCCAGTTTCAGATGTTTTCTGTAGGAAATTATTCATCCATCTACATGTGTGAGTTGTAAAGCAAAAACTGTTGTACGTCCCCAACACTATTTTCATACAAAATGTACTAAAATAAAAACCCACATATGTAACTGTGTGGACTTCATGCTGTTCTATAAATAAGCTCCTATCCACCATCTCCTCCAGTCCTGGTAGCAAATACGCACCTGGAGAGACCTAAACCTTATTAACAATGAAAATATTCAATGTTACAAAGTCTGCAATTCACATTGACCATCTACATTAAAAATAAATGAATAAGCACATAATTAGTTGAAGCTTGATTAACTGTAAACTACAACACCTTTATTTTTCCGTCAGTGATGTTACAAGTCAAGAGTTCAGTCCAATTTTATTTGCGTCCTTTGAAAAATCCGTTGCACACTACGTATTTAATCGCAACAGCATTTCTATCTACAGTGTATCTTTGAAGAGTTGTAAATGGGAGCAGAAACGTGACATTACAGTGCATCACAATTTAAGAAAAAGAAGAAAAAAAGTGATGAGTGACAAAGGAGCTGAATCCTGACAAGTATGATATTTACAGGTAACATTTTACATAAAATGTTTAGCATTCTACTTTCAGGTAGATCGGGCTGGAACAAAAGCATAAAAAATAAAGTACAGCCATGGCTGTTTAAAATCATGTTTCGTGTTATATCAAATGATGAGACTTCGTTAAAACTCCCTCCACAAGATGTATACATTTAAGACAAAAAAAAAAAAAAAAAATCAGTTCAACTCTGATCAGGCACGGACAAATTGTGACCCATATTAAAAATATAGAAAAGGACAGTGAAAAGATCAGTTAGCCAAGCTTCTAGTCGCTCATCTCCATGTCTTCCTGGTGGTGATCGTCTCCATTTAGTTTGGACTTTTTAGAGGTATGAGCCTTATCTCTCTCCATTTCTTCTTGGCCTTTGGGGGTTGAGCCAGAATCAGAGTCGCTCCTTCTCTCATCCTCCTCCTCTTCCCCCTTTTCACTATCATAACCCTGCTCCTCCTCATCGTAGTCTCGGGTCACCTGTTAAGCAATGAATCGTGTTAATAAAGTTTCAATGGACACCATCTTCCAAAGCTACTAACACCTGGAAATCTCTTAGATTTCATGGGTGAACAATGTAAAGGAATATTACCAACTGAAAACTTGAGGATCAGAGTTACAGCTACTAAATTTCCTCAAAATTTGGACTCAGCAAACAGCTACTTTGCTGAACCTCGTGTGTCCTTGGAAGTCTAATAGTTTACAGAGAAAACACTCGTACCCTCAAAGCAAGAAGAGACTGTCATGGATCAATTATCTAAAGGGTGGCATTTGAGAAACAGACCCATCTTAACAGACAAGTCAAACTGTTGTTCTGTTGAATACTGTGGATAAAACCACGATTCTTTAATGTGCATATACTTACACACTGTATGTGCAGTTAACAACTACACTTTTTAAAGTAGCACAGATGGACTTTTGCAATTTGTAGCACTTTGGTTCCCTCTATAGATGGTGGAGATAAAGTCATTTTAACAATGCTGGTGAAAGTTTACTTTTGTTTGGTCTCGTCTCATCTCAATTTCGCTTCTGTCATTACTTTCTTGAACAGCTTAGTCTCCTCTCCTGTGATGGCCACTGTAGATCTGTGAGCTAGTTTCATCACTGTTGATGTGTGGCCTAGTACCGTTAACTGATGCACAGTTATTCAACCCGGAAGGGATCAGGGAGTTACTGTCTGGTTTTTGTTTGTACCAACGGAAACAAATGTATTTCAGTTAGACAAATTCAATGGATGTTTGTAATTTCTAAACTGGTACATTTTATCATATGAAGAAAGAAAAGAGAAATCGGCTCAACATATACACTATATTGCCAAAAGTTCAATCACTTCCATAGCCACAGATGTATAAAATGAAGCACCTAGACATGCAGACTGTTTTTATAAACATTTGTGAAAGAATGCATCGCTCTCAGGAGCTCAGTGAATTCCAGCGTTGAACTGTGATAGGATGCCACCTGTGCAACAAATCCAGTCGAGAAATGTCCTCGCTCCTAAATATTCCACAGTCAACTGTCAGCTGTATTATAAGGAAATGAAGTGTTTGGGAATGACAGCAACTCAGCCACGAAGTGGTAGGAGACGTAAACTGGTGGAGCAGGATCAGTGGATGCTGAAGAACAAAGAGGTCACCAACTTTCTGCAGAGTCAATCACTACAGACCTCCAAACTTCATGAGGCCTTCAGATTAGCTCAACAACAGTGCACAGAGAGCTTCATGAATGGGTTTCCATGATCGAGCAGCTGCATCCAAGACATACATCACCAAGTGCAATGCAAAGCGTAAGATGCAGTGGTGTAAAGCACAGCACACCGCCACTGGACTCTAGAGCAGTGGAGGAACGTTCTCCATCTGGCAATCTGATAGAAGAGTCTGGGTTTGGCGGTAGCCAGGAGAACGGTACTTGTCTGACTGCATTGTGCCAAGTGTAAAGTTTGGTGGAAGGGGGATTATGGTGTGGGGGTGTTTTTCAGGAGCTGGGCTTGGCCCCTTAGTTCCAGTGAAAGGAACTCTGAATGCTTCAGCATACAAAGACATTTTGGACAATTCCAACATAGTGGGAACAGTTTGGAGCTGGCCTCTTCCTCTTCCAACATGACTGTGCACCAGTGCACAAAGCAAGATCCATAAAGACATGGATGGTAGAGTCTGGTGTGGATGAATTTGACTGGCCTGCACAGAGTCCTGACCTCAACATGATAGACACCTTTGGGGATGAATTAGAGCAGAGACTGAGAGCCAGGCCTTCTCAGCCAACATCAGTGTTTGACCTCACAAATGTTCTTCTGGATCAATGGTCAAAACTCCCCATAAACACACTCCTAAACCTTGTGGACAGCCTTCCCAGAAGAGTTGAAGCTGTTCTAGCTGCAAAGCGTGGATCCAGAGCATATTAATTAGGAATGGGATGTCCCTGAAGCTCATATGTGAGTCGAGGCAGGTGAGCGAATACTTTTGGCAATACAGTGTATGTTTATAGATTAATATTTAAGTTCCTGTTCTACACATACCTTTACATCTCCTTTCTCACTGTCGGACTTGCGATCCCGATCTCGTTCCTTGTCTTTGCTTTTCTTTTTCTTGCTGGTGGAACGTTCTCGTTCATCTCTGCTACGGTCCCTGTCCTCCCTCCTGTCCCTCTCCCGCTCCCGCTCCTTCTCACGCTCCTTCTCCTTCTTCTTCTCCTTCTTGTGACTGTCAATATAATACATTCACAAGTTTTAGTCTGTACTTCATTAACAAATTGCATACATGACTGCATGTAACATGGCTAACAGAGTGCACTTGAAAACTCACCGTCTGGGGGACAAAGACCTGGAGAGCTTCCTCCTGGGAGACCGGGAAGCACTACGACTTCTCCTGTGTCTCCTGAAACACACATGAATGGACTTTGAATCGATTTGCTGTTGTGACCACATCATTTAAGAATTTAGAAGACAGATGCCTGCTGTTCATCAGAGACAACACTGTTTTACTCACCGATTGACGCTTCGAGACCTCCTGGCACTACTGTAGCTTTTAGGCGGTGTCTTGGACCTTTTCTTTGACTTTTCCTCCTTTCTCCTGTCCCTACTCAAGACATAAGTAAAGAGAACATTACTATACAGTGGCAATATCAGGAAACTGCAAGAGGGTGGAAATGCAATTTTTTTCCCCAAACCAAGTATTCATAACAAATGATTAATAAGACTTTCAGTATTATGGGGAAAGAAAAAAGGAGTGGAGTTGCTGACCTCGATCTACTACGGCGGGTCCTATCATGGGAGTGGGTCCTCCTTCTCCGTGGGCTCTTTGACCTCCTCCTACTCCTCGAATGAGACCTCCGTCGGGACCTGCTTTTCGAACGTCTGCTCAAATGAAGAAGATACGTTTGAAAAACATTATATCAATTCTACAATTTATATTTTATATAGGGATTTTTTTTTTTTTATAAAGTGAGGCCATTTTTTTTTTCTTAAATTAATATTGTTGTCTTTACCTGTGTCTTGAGCGAGACCTGGACCGTCTGCGCCGTGACCTAGAACGGGACCGGGAATGTTTGCGCTTGTCATCTTTTTTACCTGCAAAAAAAAAAAAGAAAGTTACACAACAACCTCATAGTAAGAGCCTTGCTGCCTAAATAACTGAATAACCAAATGAATGTGAAAAATAAAACATGCTCTCTTTCAATAATGTGTTCTTTACTTATACGGACATAATAACAAAAAAAAAAAAAAAATGTAAAAAAAAAAGCGTCATTATTTGTTCAACAAAAATAAAGCTAAAATACAGCAGCAATGTGCAAAAAGTAAGTACACAGTCACTGCTTTCTTCGAAAGCTTTTTAACACTGAACTCACTTCCGGGTTCAATAGCGGCAGAAATGAGAGACTGGGCCTCTCTGACTCTCTTCATGGCTTCTTCAATCTCCTTGTTGGAAGCATCTGCCTTCAGGCCAGCATTTAAGGTTAATCCAGCTGCTAATGGATTCAATCTGCAAAAGCCATCATTTATATTAAAACAAATAAAATTATGTTTTCATTATGATCTCTGGACTGCATGATCTTTTTTGACACTGAGTAATTTCTTACTTTGGATCCATGGACTGCATGAGCTTTAGGAAGTCTGCAGAAAGAGCCTTAAAAGAATGACAAAAATATAATTGTTGAAAGTGATTTTCTCTTTGAATGCTGCAACCATGACAGGACCTGATCCTCACCTGGGGGTTCATGTTAGGCCCTGGAATTCCCATGGCAGCCATTTGATCCATGTTAGGAGCTCCAAGACCTCCAAATGGTGTTGCTCCCATCTGAAACATTGGACATTTACAATTTACAACAATACGTTGTCAAGACAACTCCACAATCTCTTCTTCATCAGTAAAATGTTAATAGCCTGCTATAGGTAGACGGCAGATGGTGCAAAGGAGCATTTTTGAGAAAGATGATGTTTCTAAATGGTTCAGGTTGTTGTGAACATAAAGGCACCTTTTGACATCAGAAGCAGACCAAAACACATGTTAGATTTTAATAACTTTCACAGATGGTGAGATTTCTGCACAGGACAGCAGGAGTTGAAAATGTGGCCCACTTTGGAAAATAATCATGACTATGCAAGACAAAGTATTACTTACATTATATTTTTTGCCTGCAGTTAATTGTGTTTAAGATCAAAGCATACTCAAGCAATGAGGATAAACAAAACAGCGTAATAGTATTTCTTTAAATAAAATCCAGAATTGATTTAAAACACACTTAAGTAGAGTTTCAACCTGACTGCCTCTGAAGCTTCACTGGCATCCTCTTGGTTAACTCTGTTAAGCCTGATTTATGCTTCTGCATAGCTGCTACGCACAGCCCCTACACTGTCATTTATACTTGCGCATTACGGTGGATTCACGCGTACGCGTTGCATGCATCATCTGTGTCTCCACAGACTTTGAATGGGGTGATGTCAGCTGTTGCAGAACTGAATTGTGGGTTCAGTTCAGGTTATTTGTGCGTTATCTGTGCGGATTGAGCGTTATTTTTTTCGTCACTCTGAAATTACACCACCCACCACCAGACAGCAGTGTGGATTCTTTTCTCTATAACACTGTAGCTCATTAGTCCCAAGCTTCCTTTTGTTTACTTCTTTGAATGTAGCTCAGATGCAGCAACAAGCAGAAAAGGCATATCTTACATGAGTTAGCGCTGATAAATGTTGAACATCAGTTGTTTTCACAGACACTGCAGCAAACTTTCTCTCTACCTGACTTGAAGACAATGAAGAAGTAGTAGTGGCAGGAAATTCGAAGAAGAACAAAACTACCAAGCGGACCGAGCGCACCATTTCTGGTGGACTGCATCAACACGATACGTAGTCACGCGTAGAGATGCCCGTCAGTGTAAGTCGTAGCCTGCGGTGTAGGGTTCACAGGTACGGCGTTGCTTTGATGCAGAAGTATAGATCGGCCTTCATAGTTGACTTTGCAATCCACTCACTCGGCTCATGACAGTTTGGGAGTGAGGACCAATGAGTGCACACAATGGCTAATGATTTTCTGCCACTCCTACATATTTGGACTTTCTGAAATGTTAACAGCAGGTAAAAATAGAGGTGGATTGCTGCCTGCATCATTCCTGTTGCACATCTTTCTCAGGAAGCTGTCTGCCTGACTGCTGATACAAAAAAAAAAAAAGTATTTTTCAATTCAATTTTGACATCACGCCCCCTTTTTTCTTTTGTTAAACCCTGCCTCGGTGGTCTATGTTTACAACTGTACCTTTTACTTCCAAGTAATGTCAAAGCAAGCTACCTGTTAACTTGGCTGTGTGTGATTTTAAGTGACACCATTTCTTTTTTTCTTTCTTTCCAATCAAATGTTAATCTTAAAACAAAAAAAGGGTTTACATCTGCGTGGGTGTGATCGCACTTAAAAGAACTGGTCATCGGATGGTCAATGCACTCCATTAATTTCCATCACCACGCTGTCAAAACTATGATGGAGCTGGGTAAGCAGAATTACGCAAAAAAGAGCAAATATCATCCAGCGGTGCCGAGGATGCTTGTCCACCCATGGAGAGGTCCTTGGCAGGCAAAATAGATTCTTTGTAAGCTGCAACTTTTTGCTTTGTGCTTGAGAATAAAATAACTTGCCTGTGAGCATGCTTTGTTGCACTCTTGACCTCTGACAGAAATCTGACGCCATAATGAGATCCTAGGTGTTTTTGGAAATATTATGATCATAATACAAAGTTAATGTGAAAACTCACCGATGCCAAAGGATTGGGTGTTGGAAGGAGACCTCCCCCAGGCATCATTCCTGCAACAGCGTTGGCTGGGGCCAGCAGCGACATAGCTTTAGATTCATCAGGAATGACTCCTGGAGAAAAAAATTTACATTTCAGTATATGCTCCAAGAAAACATCAACAACACACAGACAAGACTTGCAGACAAGCCACCTCAGTCTAACTACTCTGTTGTAAAAATTCAAAAAAATAAAAATCCACTTTTTTGTCTTGTCTGTAAATCTTGATCCCTTACTGTTTTGTGAAAGTATATTTGTAGGATTAGCAGCTATGAGGTTAAAAGTCACAATACACACTGTTGTCAACACTGCCAAGATGTTATCACCTGTACTTGTTTTTTAAGTCATGAACCAAACGTTAGCAAGCACAGCCAGTTGTCCCGTGGGATGTGCTCTCAACTTTCATAAGATGTTTTATGAACAAGCGACTCACGCCGGCTGCTTCGCTATAAAGCACACAAAAACATTGAGATACAGAAAACAAAACATGATTTGGGTGTAGACACATGGTACATTTCAACATCACTTACCATGACCAATAAAAAACAGGAAAGGCTCAGTCATTTTACCTTTTCCAGCCTTTTTGCGGTGGCTACTTTTCAAGATCCCACCACAAAAAGAAAAAAAAAAAAAGACACTGACCTGGTTACCATCTTAAGTTCTGCTAATTGGATACAGCACTGTTAGGTATAAACCATGTCATAAAAAACACTAAACAGTTTTTAAAGTGAACTGTACTGAACAATCAGGGCTATTGCCTGCAATAGTTGTGTTAAAATAATGAATAATATGCCCAGAGCTGAAGAGAACCAAACAGTAAAATCAAAGGGAAAATCTTAAGTGATGATCATCCATGGCAGTGCAATCTGAAAACAGGCTAATTTAAATTTACAGATTTCATTTAAAAAAAAAAAATAGAGAGAAAGAGTCACCAGCGCATGCACACCCGCACACACACACACACACACACAACAGAAAAGACACTTGAGAAACAGGATAAGGCTGCAGAAGACAAAACTGTTGGGTGGCATTTTCAGCGGGGCCTGGTATATAGGGCTGGCTGAACCAGGAAAAAGAACTGTAAAACACAACAACAAAAGAAACACCACTGTTAAATTTGAGATTCACTCAACTCATTCAGAGCTATGTGTGGAGAGGGTCAAGCTCTAAAAAGCATTTTGTTTTTAATTTTTTACAGCAACATCAAGCAGAGCCTTGAGACTATTTTTAATCACTTGTGCATTAGTGAAGACTCAGATATTAATTAAATATCAAAACAAGATTTTGGCACAGGAAGCATATAAATGCAAAACACAGCTTGTGTGGTTATTGTGATCAATAACCACACATTCTAGCAAACCTTCATAATATCATAACTATGTAGATGACAGTGCATAGTTTAAATTCTAGTCTAGCATGCACAGCTGACTGGTTCATCTCTCTGGCATACTTTAGGGTTGGTGCAGGGATGACCCGAACATCTGTCTCTTTAATGTCTGAAATTATTTGGATACCAGGGCACACTGGACCCCTGAAAATTAAGCGAGGTGTCTCACTATGGGGAGCTCCATCTAGCGTAATAAAAACTTCAATGATGACAAGTCTGACCAAGTTTTAAAAATAAAAAATAAATAAAATCACATTCCTGGCACATCTCTGCATATTTCTGTGGCATTACCATGCAAACAAAGAACTGGGGTTACCCTAATCTAACAATCAACCATGCTCAGCTTCTCACCATGGGAGATGTAGCCCACCCTTGGATTTCCTACTCTGAAGGCCAACAGCCCCTCAACACTACATTTCCACCCAGGGGAAGATAAAAAGGTAAGAGCCCATGCTAAGGACTGAGTCATGGACTGAGTCAGCCACTGGCTGCGGTTACATGATGTTTTTTAATTCGGAATTAAAATTAGGAATTAAATAATTCCGAATTAAACTATTTTCCTTCGAGTTTACATGGAAATAGTAATTCCGAATTAAGGTTTACATGGAAAACACGTTAGTTCGGCTTTATCCAACTCCGCTTTAGGTCTGGGGGTTGGGAAGAATTCTGATTGGATGGGGGCGGACGTCTTTACATCTACCGGAAGAAAACAAACTTAGCTAACTGGTTAGCAACAACATTCCACTTATTTTTGACCTGGGTGGCGTCTCTATCTGCGAAACCTCCTTCATTTAACCTGGCCGCTTTGAAAAGCTCACAATTTTTATGTTTCCTGCCATCTGTTCTTTTAATTATTTCCAGTTCCTCCAAGCTATTTATTAAATAAATCGTCTCTGCTCTTGAACACCGTTTACTGCGGCTGCCGGAATATAAGCGTCATCGCGACAGACGGGCAAGAGAACGAGCATGCGCAGAAAGACGGGAATTAATTTAAAGAGGAATGAGTGTTTACATGACCGCGGAATTACTTAATGCGGAATTAAAATGGGAATAAACCAGCCACTTACTTCGGAATTAAGTTAATTCGGAATTAACATTTTCATATGGAATTAAGTGTTTACATGGTAACTTTTATTCGGCTTTAACTTTAATTCTGAATTAAAGAGGAATTAAACTTCCCATGTAAACGCACCCACTGTAGCACTGAAGGTGCCGTCGCATGTTAAAACCTAAGTGTAGTGGGGGTAACCAACAAGCAGCTGCACAGATGTTTTCCACAGAAACGCCCCCATGTGTCCAAGAGGCTGAAAAGTTGATCAAAAATAACCCCAATCTTCTTTATATTGTGGGCATAAGCCATTTTACAGCTGCCTGACAGGATGTTCCAATCACAAATTCCTCTCTTCTTTTTTGGTCAGATATGGGCAAATCTTTGCCCTGTCAAACGGGAGCTTGTTTATACAACTTGTACATAACAAGGTCATGAAGAAGTCTGAGCTTTCTCAAAGATAGAGCTTTACAACTGCAATTTTTGGGCACGACAGAGAATGGCACCTTCATCAATATTGTCATTGAGGAAACCCACATTACTGTACCATCCTCTTCTCCAAAGCTACATTCTTCCTCAGAGGAGGAACATGGAAACAAAAAAGCTGCTCAGACAAATTTTATCAGGCCACCCAAGCACTAGCAGAGCTGGACTTGTCTCTGGGCTTTTGAGGATGTGGACTCCTGTGGGCAACATTAGAAAGATTTGGGGCGGTAAGTGTTTCAATCAGCCAGGAGCCTACAAGTGACGCTTGAGTGTGTTAGAAAAGAAGAAATCACATCTCACACATAAGACCTCAGTGTCTATTGGATATATGGTGGTAGTGGAGCTTCACATAGTGAGATACTGAACAGAATTGGAAAAAGAACTACAAACACCAAATCTAGATCCAGTATTTATATTTTCTTTTTTAATGTTTTTGTGTAGAGAATTCTTTGCCAAGAAGAAAGTTCATATTGGGGAAGCCAATCATGTCTGAATGTTTGTTCAACAGATATGCATAAAGAAGTCAAAGGTAGACTCCTCTTACAGCCTCACAGATGTTTTCTTCTGCTGGTTGAACATATACTTGAGATTCTGCAAACCCATAAGGCTGTACACAACCTCTCTCCTGCCACTGCTTTCAGTTACATTTTTTTCAGGCAGGGCAACTTACATCAGATGTTTGACGGCGTTCCATCATGGTCCAACCTGACTTGCACCTAAAAACAGGTCTAACCAGTCAGGAACTGAAAACAACTGTGAGGATGTGCAGGATATTTAACACTTTCTGGATGTGTTGCACTCAGTTTTAGTGGGCCGGATGTCAGTGTGGCTGTGCTGTAGAACAAAACTATCAGGTATGATAGCTCTTAGTTTAAATACATTATTGTAAACAGAGTGGACAGATAATCCTGTGGAAGTGTGCAACACCTGCCAAAAGCTGAAGCAACTTTGTTTTCCTTTTTTTCCCTCCAATATTAGGGAACATCTGATCCATGGCGTTAAGTGTCATCACTTACTGCAACTCATTTATTTGCTCAAGTACAACTGAATATTTTGAAAGTTGATGTGAAAAGCAATCAAAATATAAACAGAGGATCAGAAATGGCATCAGAAATTGTGCTCGAGTGTCCTCATAATTTTTTGTTAAACTAAAAAAGTCAAATGAATAAAACTAACCATTCCACCTGGTCGGGGCATCCCCAGTTTAGTGCATGCCTACTTATTGACATAGTTTGAGCATGTGAGGAATAGCCCTTAATCTTCTTCCCCATCCCTTCATTCAAACCCTTGATATGACTTGTGCAGCTAATTTTCTTTTTAAATAAAAGGTGCCTTGAACAGAGAGAGAGAGAGAAAAAAAAGTTAATATATTACTGCAGAACAAGAGAGAAGGGGCTTGCAAGCCTGGAGCCATTATTTTTTTTCTAATCTCCTGATGGCAGCTGAGGACCACTTTCAGCCAGCAAGGAAGGGGCTCTCTGCAAATGACTTGTCCACTATGAAAACCACAACACAAATAACAGAGAGAGAGGTTTACAGCTAGAATGCAAGACATAGAAACAAATGTACATTTCCCTTTTACATACCTGGAGATACCAAGCACTGAAAAGGCTTAGCTTAAGAGGGAAAACAAATATATTCTCACCATGACTCAGATCATGTGTGCACTCATAGACAATCGTGTGAATGGAGATGGAATAAAACAGACACCCACCTTCAGCAAAAGGGACCACAATCAAGGCTCTGTCCACAAAGACGGTGTTTGTCAGGTGTTGTGACACTCCCACGGATTCGGGCTCATGGAATTTTACAAAACAGACACGTGAAGTCACAGGCAAGGGAGAATCACTGGAAGAAAATACAAATATGTTGTGCAAAGAATACAAAGGTGGAGGACTAACATACCTTCATGGAGAACAAATAAACTGTGCTTCCAAGGACAACTAAGCTCATCATGGATTCCTGGGAGGTATTCCAGAAAGGAGGTTTAACATACCCTTAACTTGAAATTCACTGAGCCTGCATCAACTAAACCTGAGGCATGATAATAATGGCAAAAAAAAAAAAAAAAAAAACATAACATACTTCTCACAAGAGAGAGAGCTGTTATGATGAAAAAAATAAATAAATAAACAAACAAGCAAAAAAACAATATCTACATGTCTGTCAAAGAGCATGATGTCTTAGCAGGATAAATGTGTGAGCATGCATGTGAATAGGATCTGATGACATTTTATTCATTTACCTTTAGAATTCATTTTTATTACACTCTTTAGCGTTTCTCACAGCATAAGCTGTGTTGTTTTGTTTAGATGGAATCCAATGGCCTCTAAAAGGACATGGCAACAAGCCAGATGAAAAAATACTAATATAATTCAAAAAGGTAGGAATTTCCCCAGAATCAAATGTCTCAACCTCTTTGGAGTTTGGTCTGCCCATACTCTATTTATTTTTGAAATTGTACAATAGATCTGTTATTGCCTCTTTCAGCAAGATTTATTTTAAAGCACATTGATTCAAAGTAGGCTGGGTATTTCAGGCTGCATATGATTGCTGTTGTTCTTCATAAATATTTCCCTTTCAACACCAGTCACTTTTCCTGTGGCTTAATCATGCACAAGACAAACTAGATGAAGGGGTCAAGCAGTTGCCTTGCATGCATGCTCAATACTGGAAAAATGGTTATTTAGAAAAAAAAGGCATAAGAAACAAAGCAAAAAAAGAAAAAAAAGTTATGTTCAGTGTTCAAATGTTAAACAGCTCCAGAGGTAAGAAATACTTGAAATGTTAGGATGCTTAAATATATTCAAGATCCAATAAGATGAAATAAATAAAAATGACAGCACTCACTGATAAAATCATTGAACAGATCAATCTATTGTCTAATCACCCTATCACAGTCTCATGTAGAGATTATATGTCCCTCTGCATCTATTTTTTGACCTTCAGAATGGAAAACCGTTACATGATAGTGACCAAGCAACAGCCTTTCAGTAAACATGGACTTCAGGTTCAGATTCACGTTCAACAACAACCTGAATAAAACCTGTCCCCTGTCAGCTTATGTTGCCATAGTAATTGCATTTACCCTGTGGATAAACAAAAACGTAAGTTTACTGCTTACTCTGAGATAAAACACACTTTCTGGAACACCCCCCTGCTCTCCAGATCCTGTCCTTGGCACAAAACAGTATTGTGAGCTTTGTGATTATAGTAATTAGACTGTAGTGAGAGCACAATGACATCTGTTGAGAAAAATATTAAAATACTAAGGCTGCATTCACACTGCAAGCAAGTGACCCATATCTGTTTTTTTAAAGGCTGTCTGAACAGTCCAAAAGACAAGAAACAGGATTTTTCCACATCAGATCTAGGCCACATATGTCCTAAATCAGATGTGTATCTGATGTTTTCCAGGGCACCTTCAGTGTGAACTGTGAGGTCGCTTTTCATTGTCTTTGATGTAACTGTAATGAGACTGATGTCACAAGTCTGTGTTGGCAGGAGCTTGGACTATGACAAACGTAACAATTCTGCTCTCCTTTTCCTCAGTCTTCTTCAAATTATGACTGTTTATGAATTTGTCAGCTTCCACTGCAAAAATACACTGAAAATAAATCATACAGACTCACTGCAGCTGCATTACTTCTGTATACCCAACATACTGTGCTTGAGCATCATTTCATCTTTCTGCACATTCGGGTCACTTCAGAGCTGATATAGGTCACATTTAAGATACTAATGTGAACAAGTGCACACACACGCAAAAAATCTGATTTTGGCAAAAAGGTCAGAATTGAGCATTAGGACCTGCAGAGCGAAAATAGTCTAATGGCCCCTCACAAAGGAACATAGATTTTGGTTCAATTTTGGACTGTGACTGTTACAGGTATTTTCTAGTCAGCATTTTGAGTCGCCAGTTACAATTTAACAAATAAAAAAATAATAGAAATAAACAAGGCAAAGAACAATCGTGCCCCTTATCTCAAAACTGTAATTTTGTGTATTGCATCATCATATTGCATTATCAGAAGCTCAGTACTGGCGCATGTGGGCAATGCAAAATATTTATACTAACAAAATAAATATTTTTCAACTTAATCTACAATGTAAATCATGACATGATCGAGCTGTAAAACGCAAGATGGAACCAATCTGTTCCTGTCATGATTACTTAACCATGCTAGTTTATTATGGTGTCGTTATACTTTCTAACAATGTCGAAACGACTTAATTTTGATTCACATTCATAAATTTAACCTATAACATCAACTTCTCGTAGTTACGTCTTGAATTATTTACCGTTACTATTTTTCCACAATGTGGGAACTCGTTAAACCACAGCGTGTGTGAATGAAAGGAAAATTGAATGTGCAACAATTACATTTTTTTTTTTACATTCTACAATTTATTATTACTATTGATTTATTTCATTACGTTAACACTGAAGTGGGTGACCGAATACGCGCCTAAACTACAGCGCAAACATTGGCATCTCTCTGCAGCGCAGTGAGGCCTGTCCGCAGTTACAAGGCCTGAACGAGCGCCCTGCCCGAGCCAGCCAACAAAAACTGGTCCAGAAAGCAATTTCCCGAACTCTAGTACAGAATACTCACTCAGGTGGAAACAATTTGAGTTCCTCTATGTTTCCGAGGAATCCAAACAGAGTCCTCATTTGCTCGGAGGTTGTACTCGGCGACACATTTGTCACCTGAATGACGTGCGTGTTGGAGCTCATTTTTACGAGTGCTAATGAAGCTAGCTTGCGCTAGCCACGTCCTGGAAATTCACTGTAAAGGCGAACTACGTAATGGTTACAGTCTACAAAAAACGTCAGAGGAATAAAAAATATGGCATTTTTTTTTCTATAGACAGAATAATGTCTGTATTTTAAGCGGATAACGCTAAGATCGAATGCAGAGAGCAACAAAGCAGCAAAATGGCCGCAACTGTCGTGATTCGTGAGACCCGTACTGCTGCTTTCATGTATAGTTTGTGGACTCGTACTTTTGGGTTTATCATGTTAAAAGATACCAATTGTCTTATACTGTCCGGGGCTTTATTTACAAAAGGGGGGAGGGGTTACTCTATTTCAGAGTAAAATAATTTCACAATGGTGGTTAAATCTATTCTAAGGAAAGGTCCTTGTTTAAATTGCATGAAAACTTTAATCACTGCAAGTTAGCTTCTTAGAAATTTTGGCTTTACAATGAATTGACTTTTTGGAATTAAAAAAAAAAAAAAAAGAATAAATAACTTGTAACTTACTTACTTAAATATTTGTAACTATCCCTTACCAAAAAGTAGTATACTCAAGTGTACCATAAGTATACGATAAGTATAATAATGAATGTCTGTTCTTCAAAAAGTACTGTTTTGTTTTTTAATATTGTTTTAACAATTGTTATTTTTAATGTAATTCAAGACACCTACAAATATACATATTCTTATATTACTACTACTTATTATTATTATTATCGATTCAAAATTCAAAAATACTTTATTCATTCAATTTTGTGAACCCAATGTGGAAGCTGTGTTTTTTCTGATAGCTCGTAAAGGCAGCATAGTTGAATTCGGCTGAAATCACGATGGGCGTGATTACGAGTGTTGTATTTTTGTTGCTACGTATAAAGCCTGCGACTTCAATAGGTAACGTTCGAGTGCATACCACTAAACTATGAATATCCGGCCCTGGTTTTGCAATTAAAGATATGTGCAGGTACATATAAGTCATTTTCATCACTTACATCGAGATGAGACATGCGTTTTGCTTCAACCCATTTTCTGACCGCAGCTCAGTAAATCACATCGGTTGCAGCAGTTCGTTTTCATAAAGCATCGTGTCGTTGCAGTCTTGCGATTTTACAAAGCCATAAACCTAAACCCTGAGCATGTTGTTGATGTGGAACCCTTGAGATTAACGACATTTAACAGGCACGTATTTCCCCTTTTCTCATGTAAAAGTACATTCGATTTATTACGTATGAAACTGGCACAAAACACACTTAAACTGTGTACACAGTTGTGGGATATAATTGTAAGGCTCAAACAGAGAAAACTAAGGTACCAGTTTATAATTTCTCAAGAAAATTATTTGTCATGAAGGTAAATTGTTAAGGCTTGGAAATTATATCAAAGTACTATCGTGTTTATCTACAGTTTTCCACAGAAAAGCATGTTGTTGGAGTGTTATTTAAAACAGTTAGGGGTTTTAAGTCCATGAATGACCTCTGAATTGACTTCTTCAATGCCATTTTACACTTTGTTGATTTATGTAACAGTGTAGCAAGAATGGAAAAACCATCAAGCTTACCTATCAGGTAAATAAAAGTTTAAATAAGGAATTTTAGTTCCCTTTTTTTAACAAAAGTCTTTATTAGTAAGTGAAGATGGTAACAGATGCTGCATGTTTGAATTGCATTTCTTTAACAAAACAAAAGAGTTTTTGATGTACTTTTTTACGTCTCTTTATACTCTTTATGTCTCCTGTTTGCATCAGAATTTGAATTATAACAAGGATTTTTCTCTTTCAGGATCATGTTGGGAATTTACAAAAAATGACGAGAACAAGATGGCAACTGTTTTCCCCCTTGCGCCCCCCCTTTCATGACACCACCAGGTAGATATGGGCTTCTTAAGACTAATTGCCAGAATCATGGGTAGGATCAGCACATTCAGATCCTATCAGTTTCTGCTTCTTCTGGCTGCTGCACTTGCTGTGGTTGCCTTTTATTACTTTGGCTCAGAGCGACACAACTTCTCCAGCACCACAAAAAGGATCAAACAGACTCAGGCCAGCACCAACAGAAACGAAGCAGACCTAACTATGGACACCAGGATCTCAAACCTTGTTGGATCTGAAGAGCATGGAGGAGAAGAGCAAGATGTAGGAGAGGAGAGTGAGGCTTTTGGGTCCAGGAAAGGAATAACAGAGAGTGGTGGCCAAAAGTATCACGCACTCATGATGTTCACCAAGGTAGACAAGAGCCGCAGCCTGCAGGATAAATTCAGAGTGGCCATGATGTCGATGGTGAAATATGCACATTTCATGGAAGGAGAAGTGTTGGTGCTTCATTTTGTGAGTGACCAAGCCAGCCAAGCACTGGGCCAAAGGATGCTACAGGAATTTCTCCAAGACGCAACTTTTGAGTATGAGGTAAGTGCTATCTCCTTTAACCTCTGTTTAACAGGATAAAATAAGTCATTTCAGTCAGTTGATCTCATGATGTGGATGTTATTTGTTTGTTTGTTCATTGTTTATTGTAAGACAAAGCTCAAAGGACAACTTTGGCTAAAGTTCCTTCTGCCTTGATTTTCAGTGTTCAACAGCGAAATAAAGCAGCATTGTTTTTGTTTTTTTGTGTGTGCATCTTTTGCTGACCTAAAAGGGTTGAGAAGTGTACATTTCTGCAACATTTCACTCTGGATTTGTTGCAGAGTTTAACCAAACAGTTCTGTAGAACATCAGTGTTTTCCAGCAAATAAGTGTACTGGTAACATTTGCTGCTTCGTGTACTGTTCTGCTAATCTGTGTGTTGCTTCCAAGTCACATGACAGTATTGCAGATACATTCAAATATATTGAGGATTATTAAACCTTACCAACACATAAGTATTTATCAGTATGAGTACTTCAGAAGTGGAAAAAGTCTAAATTTAATTCTCCACTTATTCTCCAGACATTCCTTGGTATTCATGTTTATAAAAGTGTTCACAATTTTACAGGAGAATCCCTACAACAACAGGGATTGTACAATCAATTAATAAACAGTGCTTTATTATATTTACTTCAACATTTATTTATTTGCAGACAGTATGAACTCAAGATATCTGATGTTTTGTCTCATCAACGTAATTATATCTAATAAAATATGTATGAGTTCCTACGTGTCAGTCCTGTAAAATATATTAATATTGGGAAGTATCAGTAAGATAAGAAAACTTTATTAATCCTGAAGGAAACTCTTGTACCTGGGGATGCTTGAAAAGTAAACTGCAACTACAGCAAAATTACAGTGTACACAACCAGGATTAGGAAGGGGAGCTGTCTTCCTCAGTGGTTCAAGGGCCAGAGGATAGGGCAGAGATGCCAGCAGATACAAAAATACTTGTCCAGGAATACCTGCTATAGAGAAGGGAAAAAGAAAATACTAGTCAGACTCATGCCATTTTTGAAACCGCTTTATATACCAGTAGTGCAGACTGATTGCTGGTCACAGCAGTCACATGACTGGTTTACTGTTGTGCCTTATTATAGTCATTTATACAGTTTGTATGTATGGTGTCCACTGGACCAGAATGCAGTATGCACATTATACTAATTTCTATACACAGTATGTGTGATACAGTTTCAAAAATGGACATACATCGTGGAAAGTAAAGCGAGGAAGGGTGCTTCAAGGGATGCCGCCCAGCAGTTTAGCCTTATAGCATCTTAACTCTAAAATTTATTAAATAGAAAAGTTTAAGTTTTCGTCTTAAAGGTAGAAAGCAGGATCTTCAAAGTACACATTTTTCAGGAGTAAGTTTGAGGATATTACCTCCCGTTTGTTAGCGTATTTAAGAAATTGTGAGGAAGGGATTTTCTTTTTCTATAGTGCAATATAGAATTCGATATTCAAGGACTCTCAAAGAATTTCATTACATAAAAGGGAAACGAAGAAAGTTTTAGCTGGGCACCTGTGATCTCCCAATACCGCAGATGGCATTGCAGAGCCATCATCCATTGCTGAATGGAAACCACAAGAAATTACTTTGCCAAACCCCTTTTCAAGCACAATATTGTGGACTTGCATCAAAAAATGCCACTTGAAACTTCATTGTGCAAAAATGAAGCCCTACTGGTATGTCATCGCTGTCCAGAGGTGGTGAATATTGTTTTACTTTGAAACACACGGGGGCAGTGTTTGTCTTCTAAACCATGTTTCAGATGTTTCTGGAGTATGCCTTTCTTACTAGGTTATTCATGCTTAAAAAAAGAGGAGCATGTTAGCCCACTGTCTGGTTTGTGAAATCTCTTGCCCACTTTGTCTTCTTCTTTATGCTTCTAATAGCACACAAACATAAGCTTTTGTACAAATAACTTATCCCTTAGCAAATCTTTCCCAAGAGTCAGTCTTTTTTTGCCCAGAAATACCTCTTCATGTAAAATATAAAGTGTGGAGATTGTTGGTTTTTATCAGTTTTGATTAATAGCAGAAAATAGTCTGCAGGCTGTCACACTCCTTTAGATTTTTCTCGGCCCACAGTTGAAGTATGTAATGTAGAGTACCGGACATTTAATTTACCATCCACTTAAGATACAGAACACATCAGCTGAAAAGGCACAACACAAAGTTTGGACAGTGTCCCTACAATAAAGATGGAAAGAACATTACACTCTGTGTGGCGTTCTGAAGGTCTGTAATTAATGACACGTATTATAACAATTTGGAAACGAGGATCGTATTTACTAAAATTGTTTGCCAAAATCCATTCAGAAAAAAGAATTTGATCAGTGTTGTAAAGAGTTTTTTTTCTTTAAAAAAATGACTGTGAAGGAGTCTGAAAAAGAAAGTGTCATCATGTCTCCACCAGAGAACTGTCTGTCTGTTTTTTTTATTTTATTGATTCATTCCAGACATGTCAAAAGAATCTTTTAAAGCATGACAATTTTAACACTATCATGAATCTATGTATCTGAAAGTTAAAAAAAATAAATGCATAAATCAATATACCCAGACATATGTGCATAACCATAATTTTGAAACATTAAGAACCTCTTGTAAATAAATCTAAATATAAAAATGGACATGTTTCCCCCCAAAAGAAAAAAGAAAAATCAACAAAATTTATACCCAATGTATACTCACACACACACACACACACACACATATATATATGGTTGACTGTTCAGAAATGAAGCTTGTCACTGATTAGATGTTCACTTCTTAATAATTGCCATCAGGATTGTTTACTTAAGTCCCCATGTCAAAAGAAAAGAGAATTAAACTCCATTAAACTCTCAGATATACGTATCAGTGTCAAAATATAAAAAAAACAAACAAAAAAAAAAAAACAATGTAATAGACACTCACCGGCCACTTTATTAGGTACACCTATCCAACTGCTCATCAACGCAAATTTCTAATCAGCCAATCACATGGCAGCAACTCAATGCATTTACGCTTGTAGACATAATCAAGACGATCTGCTGCAGTTCAAACCAGCATCAGAATTGGGGAAGAAAGGTGATTTTAGTGACTTTGAACGTGGCATGATTGTTGGTGTCAGACGGGCTGGTCTGAGTATTTCAGAAACTGATGATCTACTGGGTATTTTCACCACAACCATCTCTAGGGTTTACAGAGAATGGTCTGAAAAAGAAAATATCCAGTGAGCAGCAGTTCTGTGAGTGCAAAGGCCTTGTTGATGTCAGAGGACAACGGCCAGACTGGTTGGAGCTGATACAAAGGCAACTGTAACTCAAATAACCACTCGTTACAACCGAGGTATGCAGAAGAGCATCTCTGAACACACAACACGTCGAACCTTGAGGTGGATGGACTACAGCAGCAGAAGACCGCACCGGGTGCCACTCCTTTCAGCTAAGAACAGGTAGCTGAGGCTACACTTTGCACAAGCTCACCAAAGTTGGACAATAGAAGACTGGAAAAATGTTGCCTGGTCTGATGAGTCTCAATTTCTGCTGCAACATTCAGATGGTCAGAATTTGCCGTCAACAACATGAAAACATGGATCCATCCTGCCTTGTATCAACGGTTCAGGCTGGTGGTGCTGTAATGTGTGGAGGATATTTTCCTTGCACACTTTTGGCCTATTAGTACTAATTGAGCAACATGTCAACACCACAGCCTACCTGAGTATTGTTGCTGATCATGTCCATCCTTTTATGACCACAGTGGACCCATCTTCTGATGGCTACATCCAGCAGGATAATGCACCATGTCATAAAGCACGAATAATCTCAGACTGGTTTCTTGAACGTGAAATGAGTTCACTGGACTCAAATGGCCTCCACAGTCACCAGATCTCAATCCAATAGAGCACCTTTGGGATGTGGTGGAACGGGAGATTTGCATCTTGTCTGTGCAGCTGACAAATTTGCAGCAACTGCGTGATGCTATCATGTCAATATGGACCAAACTCTGAGGAATGTTTCCAGTACTTTGTTGAATCTATGCCACGAAGGATTAGGGCAGTTCTGAAGGCAAAAGGGGGTCCAACCCAGTACTAGCAAGGTGTACCTAATAAAGTGGCTGGTGAGTGTATATTGTAATTCCACTTAAAGGTGGAGTAGGTGTTGTTTGAAAAACGGTTCCAGCAATCCAACTCAAGTGAGATTTTGAAAATATACACTCCCTCCCTCCTCCCAAAGGCTCCGCCTCCTCCTCTTCAGCTCACCCCTCGAAACCACGCCTTCACATGATTCACGACTGCATGAACCATAGGGAGGGAGGGAGGGAGGGGTGATATTTGATGGACGTATTAGGCAGCCAATCAAAATAGTGATGATCACTTTTTTGATTGGTCAGAGTTTTTCTCTGATTATACCTTCTAGACTGGACCAAAATGTTTAGTTTTTTTTGCAAACATTTTATTTCAGTGGGTGCAATGGAAATGTGAAAAGGTTTTCAGGCAATATTGTAAAAAGTGTTGCAAAAAAACAACACCCACCCCACCTTTAAGATACATTGAAATTTATTACAAGAGGGACAAAGACATGTATTGAGAGGGACATGTTGCAGGGTTTTTTTTGAACGTTTTTGTTGTTATAGACCAACAGCTAGTTCTAAATGACCTCAGAAGAAGGCTATATTTGTCTGAAAGTGTGAATAAGGGTCAGCAGAAATGTCAAATATTTTTAATGGGCCACAGTCAGTCCAACCACCTGTAACTGCTCTTTTTTGATGAATACCATCAAGAAAGAGTGTGCACAGTAAATAAATAACAGAATTATCATTTGGGGATTATCTTGGTTTTAAATTGAACAAAAGGGACACA
Source organism: Hirundichthys speculiger (assembly GCA_018398805.1). Classification (NCBI taxonomy): domain Eukaryota; kingdom Metazoa; phylum Chordata; class Actinopteri; order Beloniformes; family Exocoetidae; genus Hirundichthys; species Hirundichthys speculiger. Next base: position 596,376 of record JAGFBZ010000961.1, on the reverse strand, counting down.
TGGAGCAAAGCAATTTGGTGTCTTTAAAAATGTGAACACCCAACTCACAACTAAAATTCCTCATCAACTGAAAAACACATTTTAATACAGCACAGAGCACCACTAGAAAAAACAGAGTGAACCAAAAAATGATTCTTTTTCCTCTTGTACAGGTTTTGAATTGTGCTGTGAATTATTTAGATAGTAGTTCAATAAATTAGCAAAATCTCTCCCCCCAAAAAAACAACAAGCAGTAATCTCAAGCAATAAACAATAACCAACATGTTATTTGCCAACCTTCAATTGCTGTCCCCACCTCACTCTCCTCTGCTTTAACATCATTTGGTTTTAACAATAGGAAACTTGAAGATCCAATGGTCATATCTGAATAGTCTTGAATGTCTGTCCTATTAGCAAACTCAGTCATCTATAGATTGACAAAGACACTGATGTGGATTTTGGTTGACTGATTTGAACGTACAAGTTGTTCATCCACTGCTTTTGTAAGTCTTATAAATGAGAAAAAGTAATATGTGACATTCCTCTCCTCGGGCTGACAGCAGTCCCTTTTGGGTTAAAACCAAAGATGTAAAACTACTGCAGACAATTTAACAAAACAAAAACAAAAAACAAGCAGTATCACGCCTAAAAGCTTCTGTGTCACACTTTTGTCATCAAATGATAAATCCTGTTTTGCACATTTGTTTACTTCTTTGAAGGGAGAAGGACAGTAAAAGGAGATTTGCAGCTTTAGGCTTTTTGCAGAGGATGAAAAAGGGAAACTGTGGGACTCAGTCATCTGTTGCATATACATTTGTGCTAATCACTTCAAACACACGAGTCGAAAAGATAATTGCTTCAATGAAAGGAGAGTGTCTGAAATCCATTAAGGTCATTATATATGCCAAGATATGACACACCTGACAGCTTGGTGTGATTGTTTATCCACTTGTCAGAAGCAGACTGATGAGAAGTTCTCCATACTGATATCTGAAAGTTCTTCAGTATAATGCTGACCAACGTTGCTTCAAAAATGGCATTGTCAGCATAATGGTTAGACTAACAGGCCATGATTTGGGCACCAAATCTAAATATCTAAGCTAAATATTCAAAACTTTTATATCAACGTGTCAAAAGTTGTTTTTACCACCGGTAAATTTAGATGGGATGTTCTCTCTTGATGAAGTGAAGAGACACTGCACAATATCTGTGGTGTGGTTCCAGATCAGTTCTTTTACACGTGGTAGTTTGAGATCATGAATATTGAAACGTTGCTCCCCTACCACTGACACAAGCTCTAGCACTGCTGCTCCTGATGTGCACATATAAAAAAATAGACTCATACAGACAAGTTCATTGTTTATAGATGAGACAGGAACTCCCCGGCGCCTGACATAGGCAGTGAAATGTGAACTTGTTGACGTTCTTGTTGGCTCATCTTGAGTTTTATTCTTTTTCATTATTTATCTTTAAGGAGCATAAAGACTAGACAGCAGTTATGCAAGAATGTTAGCCATTACTTTCCAACAGCAGCATATTCAAGGACCCACTTGACATTTGCAACAGTGCAGAGTCATACTGCCCAGAGGCTATGCTCATTACTGCTGACTGTCTTTTGCACAACAGGCTGAAGTCCTGAGCAGTGCTTCTACTGGTACTAATGACTGAACAGGAATTTAGATTGACTCGTGACATGATCCCTAGTTTAGCAATCTGTTCCTGAGGTTTTTTCTGTGAATATGAATATTTTCTGACTGACAAAGAAAGAACAGACAAAGGAACGCATGCCCTTTATGAGCTCATTAGTTTATAAAATGGATTAATTTAAAATGCATTAAGGCTTTTGGAGCCAGAATGTGTTACCAAAAATGTTCAGGCAATGGTTGATAGCTCCCCAACTTCCTTGAGGTCTTCAGAAGTTGATTTCCTGCTGACTAGGACTCTGATGTGCACAAGTCTGTAACTTTCAAAGTTCTATCTCCCATATTTAATATTTCCTGAGGGAAAAAGTGCAGAGTAATTTTAGGCCAGAAAAATTATAGAAGGAAATCTTGCACAGCCTCTTTTCACATCTCTTCAAAATGCAGCACAAAAAAAAAAAATACTGTCGAAGTGACATGACTTTGAAGTTTTCTATGTACCGACAGTTTTGAACAGATTGTTCAGTGGCAAATATTCGTTTGTCATTATGAATATAATAAAAAAAAAGAAGAAAAAATAACCTCTAATCCGTGTCAGTTACGGAGAAAAAATCTGTTTCAGGGTGCGGTCTGTTTTATAAAAAAAAAACTGAGCTCAGGTCACCACGACCTGTTTATTGAGTGACGTTAATATCTAATGTGGAATATCTAATCCAATGTGGGATATCGCTCATGTGTCATCGTATGATCTTTGAGACACGTAGCTGTCTGGAGAAATCAGCTCAAGCCTTCTTGTATTGATAACAGTGTTTAAGAGTAACTGCATTTCCTCTGCTCATTGTCTTGTGCTGAGAACAGCTGTCCTGTATGCCTGTATTTAAGTACCAGACCAAATCTGCATGTATACGATGGAGATTAAATCCGTTCTGCACCCTCGTCCGTTGTCAAGTGTCTTGTCTCATTGTTGTATAACTACCTCAGTAGAACCTCACCCAATTATTGGTAAACTAATATGCACAATTAGTATTTTTTTTTTCATAACACTGTTCTCTGTTGTTGCTCACTTTACTGTACTACTATGAGTAGTACTATGTATTAATACTACTCTCTTTTTTCTTTTTTTCCTATAATCAGCCATTTGATCCCAAAAGACTCACAGGCAAATGTAATATATAAGGCAGAAAATTGAGGGGGGAAAAAAAGCCTAAAAAGTAAGCACAAACCTCATGTTAACATTGTGATGTGCTGAATAAGAATTTGAGTGAGTTGGGTCACAGTGAGTGAGAATTATTTGAGGTATATTGGAAACTTTGTCTATCCTTCTTTTGGCAGTGATTGCTATGTTTTGTTACGTTACGTGTCTAGCAGTCTAGGAAAGAAGCAATTTAAAGTAAACATCTGAAAGCTTGTTTTGATCTACCAAGGATTATTAAATAATGCTTGCAGATCAAGAACCATAAGACAACACAATACAGCAGCCATATTGTCAAAGTTTTATCTGGAGTCTCTAACATACTCACTGTCTGATGTCATGCTTAAACAGAAAATACTGTTTATCCCAACTACTTTCTTTCCTTCTGCAGTAAAGCTCCAACGATAAAGAGTGCTTAATGTAATTTGAACAATCCTCTTTCAGTAATCTGGAGATATCTGCTGTAAATGATCAGATCAGAAACTGCTGTCTGACAGCTGTTGTGGGATTCAAATCTCTCAGAAACAGCACTGAGAGGCAGGAAACCTGGATTCAGTGAAATTTGGATTGTTAAACAATGATTGTTCCCAATCTAGTTAAAAGTTTAGAAGCGTGCAGATAAAGTCACAGCAAAACTTTTGTGGTTTTTCTAAAAAATCTGTACTTTTCTTTGCCAAGTATGGGCAGTAAAAGAGAACAAAATGAAAATTCTGCTGGTGCAGAATCCTTTTTTTTAAGGCTATTAAAGGTGGGGTAGGTGTTCTTTGAAAAAACGGTTCCAGCAATCCAACTCAAGTGAGATTTTGAAAATATACACTCCCTCCCTCCTCCCAAAGGCTCCGCCTCCTCCTCTTCAGCTCACCCCTCGAAACCACGCCTTCACACAATTCACGACTACATGAACCGCAGGGAGGGAAGGAGGGGTGGATGGGAGTGCATTGATATTTGATGGAAGTATTATCCAGCCAATCAAAATAGTGATGATCACTGTTTTGATTGGTCAGAGTTTTTCTCTGATTATACCCTCTAGACTGGACCAAAACTTTTAGTTTTTTTGCAAACATTTTATTTCAGTGGGTGAAATGGGAATGTGAAAAGGTTTTCAGGCAATATTGTAAAAAGTGTTGCAAAAAAACAACACCTACCCCACCTTTAATAATGAATAGTTTTAACTATATAAAAAAAAACCTAACTGACTTGCGACAGGTAAGATTGGGTCATATCCACTGAACTAGCCACTAAAACTTTAGTGTATAAATAATTTATAACCTTGGGGTAAAATGTATAGATTGTTGCCAACAATGTAAAAATATAAATTCTTATATACAGTGATTCCTTGCCAATTTGCGGTTTAAGTTCCACGGTTTTAGTTATTCGCGGATTTTTCAGAAATATATAATATAATTCTAAAAAAAATTTTAAAATCGCAGAAACATCATAGGATCTTGTGCGCGTTCTCTCACAGTGAAGAAATGCTGTGAGCCAGCCTGGCCCCTTTTAAGAAGGTAGCCTTATGGGTTATGATGTGGCCTTATGGGTAATGTAGTGTGTGTGTTGTGGGATGGCAGAAGAAAACGGGGTTAGATGAAAAGTGGAGTGAGCATAAACAGCAGCCCAGCGTGTATAGATTTGCATTCTCTGTTAACCAACAGGAGCCGAACAATACAACTTGTGTGATGTTACAAGTTCCCTGCAGTGCCAGAATAAAGTGCTCGTTCCATGCAGAGAAAACCGGACTTTTTGTTTTGTTGTTGTTAGCGTGTTAGCCGCTAATTACGAGCCAAAAATAGCACAATACCAGTGGTTTATTTACTACGGTGTTACTACGAGACCAGAGGCTGTGAAGGTAACAGAAAGACCACAGTTGAGCCTTTGTCTTGTTTCGCTGCAGAGCCTCGCTACTTTTTGGGGTTTTTAAACATATTTTAAACACATTATTGAGGCTCGGGGGCTTCGACTCCAGTTCACGGATTTTGATTTACACGGGGGAGCGCCAGTCCCCATTAACCATGAGAAATAAGGGATCACTGCATAACACTCAGATGAATGAAGTTATGCAAAGCTTATTACTGTATGGATACACACATGCTATTTACATCGACAGTACACCTTCCAAATAAGTCTCCTGTTGTTTACTTAAACATGTCATAGTTTTGATTAGAAATTTGTGAGTTGTGGCTTTTAGAGAGAAAAAGAGAACCATAGGCTGCTTTGGATCAGGGTTACTCGTTAAGCTTCAGCTTCAGCCAGTCTTCAGGTCGAGTATTGAGCATTGAAACCCTCATCGGGGCTGAATTATTAAAGACCATAGAATATATAAGCTCCAAGGTTATCAATTCTGTATTTGTTACTGGAGAATTTCCAATTTCCGTCGGAGGCTATGTGTGTGGCAGATCACAGGTGTTCACAAGCACACAGATATCCTTAATAAAGATGGTGGATGCTGCTAAATGTTCAAAAGCATGTGTCTGAACTGCATCACGTAGTTTGCATGTGAGGAAGAAAACCTTAAATTCAAAAAAAGAGATTGTGCACATAGCTTTACTCATTAAACATGAGTCTATGGTCTTTAGGTCATAACCAGAGTAGCTGTCTCAATGACAGTAGAGCCCCGTGTAGCCTTCAGCATAGCAGATGTGAGCAGCATTGTGTAATAAGAGGAAATAAATATTTTGTGTTACAATTGAGTTACTAAACTTTGTGTTCAAGTCCAGTCTTGTCTCCTCAGTATTCAAGTCTGAGTCAGATCCAAGTGGACAAAGCAGAAACAGAGTTGAGTCCAATTCAAATGAAGCAGCCGTCAGCATTTTAAACACAGTCTTTAAAACACATTTTAAGCATACGTATTATTGTTTCACTGGATAGCAGTTTTTTTTTTTGTACAAAGTGGTTTACAGTGAAATCAATAAAATTTACATCATTTTTCAATTATTTAGCTGAAAGTCCAGCTATACCAACTTGACTGTGGCTCATGCCACACTGACCAACTGTCTCTGCTAATGTTTGTCTGCTAATGATAATGGAGTTGTCCCCATTTGAACATCACCAGGACTACAACTGCAGCTCTGCATGGTAGCGACATATTAGCAGATGGTGAAAGAAGACTGCAACAGCGAATTTTAATTCCAGCTCATCGGTCAGCAAGCCTGCTGCTTACAGTCATAGACAGAGTTTTCTCTACTACTCTGCCCCTTCTATAAACTGAAGGAAAAAAAAACAGTGGCAGCTGTTACTTCTCTAAGTGAATTCTTGTCTGATGATGACTGAAGTATAAAGTTGCCCACCATCATATCCTCAATGGTTGTTTGACACATGGAACACTCAGTAGAGCACATTTTTACAACTACACAGGAAAAAGTAAAAGCTAAGGAAGACAGTCCTTACGACCTTTTCTCGTGGCATTTTAGTGCCATTCATTTGTTCTTAAAGATGTGGGAATGTGGATATTGCACTGAATTAATATTGAACTTAATCTATATATTATGTCAAATCATTTTGGCATATTGTATAAAATAAGCATCAAAGTCATCAATGCTCAAGTTTTAGTCAAGGCACAAGTCCTTAAAATTAGGGCTTGTGTCAAACCTGAGGACAACAAGCTTGATTTTTTTATTGTGATCACTTTGATTGTGGATATCTGGCTTGTAACAGTGTCTGTCAAACTGCAAGATGTGAGGTGAATGCAGCCACCAATAAGTTTACCAGTAAGCATAAACATATCGTTATTGTATTGGACACTAAAATGTCACATGGATACAATTAGATTTGGACATTATTGACACTGAAGACACCTGTGCAGTCTTAATGAAATCAGTCAAATTTCTGACATAATGCCATAGCTGTAATTTGTCCTAATTCTCATGATGAGTTTAGTTACTCTTAGCATGTTACCACAGATTGCAACTATGGCCATCCGTTTAGGCCAGAAGGGTTCACACTGGAACTGTATTGCATTAGCCAAAACATCTGTAAATGTTTTACCCATGGTAAATCTCCTCATTTCTATTGCAGTTTTAGTATCCATGTTCTAACATGACTCCACTTTGTTCATCTTCCATTCAGGTGACCTTTCATGATGTAGTTGAACTTACACAGATGCTCTTCCCTATTCGTGGAGGCCATGCAGAAGCATTTCAGTGCTGGCTCTGGAGCCTACTACAGCGACTCCATCTTCTTCCTGTCCGTAGCTATGCATCACATCATGCCTGACAGTAAGATCATTCTCTCTTTATTTAACTTAAATTGTGGGTATTTATTTTAGTATTGCACCTTTTTTGTATGTGTTTTGTCTATTAGGTAGTAACCTTGTCACTTTAATATGTGAAATTAAGTGATAATAGCCAACAACAAAAAAACGTTTTCATACCAGTGCTTGTCATTAGATTATACTGTATCCTGTGGGACACTGCTTTATATTCACTCAGATGCTCACTTTCCAAACTTGGCATTGGTGGTGCACAGCTGGAAACAGCCCTTTGTACAGGTATCTAACAGACACGTGACGTGCTGAAAAGGCCCTGGGGAGTGAGGTAGGAAGGATGTGCTCTGTCACTGCTGCCCACATTAGTGCCCCCTGTGATGGTGCCGACAGTGATCGGTCCTCTGTTGTGGTTCACTTCAGTGGGTGTGCAGCATGGGGCAATAATCTACAGACGAACAAAATCTTTAAGCTTTGAGGTTGTCATCAGTTGCACTTAGAGGCAGACATCGAAAACCTTCAATTATAGTCTCATGAGCAACAAAGCAGCACCTTGTCGCTCACAGGCCACAGTATGATGTCAAATAATAGATCTTTTTATCATGGTTTTGACTAGAGCATAGTAATTGATGCAAATCACTTAGTAACAAGTGTTGAAGTATTAGTTTATTCTCTGCATTCAACAAGCATTCACGAATCTGCCATTACAATTTTCACCTAAAGAAAAGTACTTTATCCATGTTTGAATGAATTAAAACTGGCTGCTTGCTTTCACAATCACTGTGGAAGCAGTGAGGATGTACTTATTATTTAACACATTGCTGCAGCATTTTGGTCTTACGTTTTTTTTAAAAAAAATGAGACCAAATGATATCTGAAGGTAAATTAGACATTACAATGGAAAAAGAGGAATATTTTTATTTAACTTGAAGTTACACATATTTAGGGTAAGGAATGGAGGAGAGTTAGTTCATTGGTTAGGCATACGCAAGTCTTAACCAACTCCCTCTAGTGAGTGATAGCTTTGTTATGTAGCTCCATCATTGTGCTAACGTCACATGTGTTATGATGTTGTGGAGTTGCGACAGAGCTCTCCAGAGCAGGATAAACAAACAAAAGGAAACAAAAGGAAAGGGGACTTCTTCCATTAATCTGAATGCAAACATCTAGACACTTAGATGAATCAAGATCAAACTATATTAGATGTACAAAACTCTGTAAAACATGCAGTACCTTGCCAAAAACTGAGCTTTTTGAACTGAACTGAACACAACTAATGTACTTTCGCCCAGATGTAGCATCACAACCCCAAAGAACACTGCCACCCTGATGAATCAACCAAGAATCAATAAGAAGTTGTCAACTTTGTCCTTCAACTTAGAGAATGGGAAAAGAGTAACTAAAATCTTTAAGAACTTTCTATGCAACTGACTCGATGTGACATACAGTACTGGGGTGGGTCACGCAAAGACTGGGAACGAAAAGAATCACCTTTCAATATTTGAAACAGTGTCTGGTTTTTGAAAGCTCTATATAAAGGAATTGGGATTAACGGGACTTCTTCCATTAACTGATTTATGCCAAACAGCTTTGTTTAAATAAACCTAATGAAACCTGGGTGTTCTAGAAAACTAGAAAACCTCTGGGGGACCCAGGGTTAAGGCTTTCTGCCATCATCTTTTTTTTTTTTTCAACCACTGAAAAACTAGGAACATGAAACAAAACCATTTGAGAGTTTTAATCATTCAGGTTTTATTGAGAATTGTTGGCTTTGCTCTTTTGTTGATTTCAGTTTTTTTGAATCATTGCTCATGAGTGTTGAAAATCCTGATACGATGCTCGTTTTATATCAGGCTTGAACAGTAAAAATAACTCATGTTGGATCCCATCTGACTGGGTTGAGGAAAATGTAGTTATATGTGGTAATTTGATGGTACAAGACCCTGAATTGTATCAAGATCCATCCTTAAAGGCATCAAAGCCACAACAAGAATTTTGAAGCCACCAAAGGATCCCTTGTGAGGATTGCAGACTTTATTTATACTGGACTTTAACCATATGCAGGGGTGATAGCGCTCCGGCGTCACGCCGGATTTCCGGCATACCGAGGTGTTTGCGAGAAAAAAATAAAAAAAATCAGGTAGGCTTGGGCGGTATCCAAATTTTGATACCGTCAAACTTCCCTCACATTTTACCGGGGTATACCGTATTCCCGCGACTATTAAGGCGAACAAACACCACCGGCGGACGCCGCCCGTCAAAACAGGCGTCCCCATTATGTGCGCCGCCGCGGGACTTTACGCCTGAAAAAAAAGGCGAGTTTACCTCGAAACAGCAGTTCAGTGCTTCAGTATAAAGTTGGCTCAACTACAGTTGTTATTTATTTGTGTATTTCTTGCTTTTCACTGTAGTTTTAACTGTTCCTTCTCTGCTGCAGCTGCCTGCAGCCTGTCTCCTGCAGCGCTGAAAAAACGCTTTACAGTAAAGTGTCTGATGCGGGACGTTTTACTTCCTATAAATTCTTCAACATAAAAGTCCAACATTATTAGTTTAATTACAAGCTTTTATTTTGAAGCAGCAAGCTCAGGAAGTGTTGTTTTCATCGTCAGTACCTTAACAGGACGAGTCAAACCGAGATCAGCTGCAAGCGAACATGAATAAACGGTAAATAAAGCAGAACACGCAGTACACACAGCGATACAGGAGAGAAACTAAACTTTAAACCACAGAAATCATTCATTGCATTTTTAAGACGGTATTGAAACTGATACCGTAATACCGCCCAACCCTAAAATCAAAGTTATGGGTCTGCTTTAAGCAGCCTGTACATAACTTGGCCTATGTTGTCCCAAATTGTCTCATTATTTTTTTTGTGTGGGCTGCATGTGGTGAGCTTGTACAACAGGGCTATGGGTCAATTTATACTGAACTTACAGTTTAATAGCAACTTATTTTGAATGAACAAATGTTGAGTGTTGTGTAAGGTTTTGTGTAGTAAACAGTATTTGCTTATTTTTTATTTTTATTTATTTTATTTTATTTCTCATTGTTTTTTTTGTCCTTGAAGCACTTTAAATGATTGCTACTTATAGTTCTCTTAATATCAAATTGTCTTGAAGCACTTTAAATGCTTGCGACTTATTGTTCTCTTAATTTCACTTGTTTGTTGCACTGTAGCTGTTTCAAAAAATATTTAGAATAAATGGTGCATATTTTTCAGAAAATTGAATGTCTCCTTGCTCATGCCCTTTTGTCAATGGTTTGGCTCCTAATCCATACTGTAAACAAATCCAATATTCATTGATTCATTCAGTTTCTAGTTTACTTTTGAGTATTATAATTGTCACCCATTGACCTTTTTTAGTATGGCTGTAGTATCCGTAGTATCAGTGTGCTATACAAGCAATATGCATGCAGGTAAGTGACTAGTTAAAAGCAGGGATGGATTACTGAACAGGCCTACCAGGCCCAGGGTCCCAAGAGCTCTGATGCTCTCCACAATTAAGATGCTACTGTAATATAGGCTTGTATTGGGTTTGTTCATCTCATGTCTGGAAAATCTACAAAAGTCATCAGAATATTCAATTTAATGAACTTTTTATCAAAATGTTGTCCCAGGGAATCACACCCTTGGCCTATGTTGTACGATTGTCTCATTCTGTTTTCTATGGGCTGCATGTGGTGAGCTTGAACAACAGGACCATGGGTCAATTTACACCAGACTTACACTTTAAGTGGACAAAAAATGACAATTGTGTTAATCGGGGCATATATCTTGGCTTAGGGGCTCGCTTACCTCCCAGGGAAAAAAGTTCAGGCTCAGGATTTTTTTTTACTATCACCCCTGCATATGTTTAAGAACTACTCAGCAGTACCTGTGACAGTCAGACCATTGTTGTGTGTCTGGAGTCACATGTTTTGTTCTTAGAATGATTATTGATCATCCACGTGTTTCCAGTCTATTAAGTATGTCCAAGTGGTAGCACATTGCTATTTAAAGAAAGCTTTTACCTTGAAATCACATAATAGGGTACTGCTGAAAGAAGAAAGGAGTCGTGGCTTACGTGATGTACAAAGCTTGAGTTCTTTTCTTCACACCGTGCCTTCTCCGATATTACTCTTTGAGAGGTTTTTACAGAAAAAAAAACCTTTCTTTCAGCAAGGAGCTCAACCGACGGGAAACATTTTTTCCCGATGACACAGTGAAAGCAAAAATTATGTACACAAAAACTGCAGCTGTGAGTGAGTTAAGTTCATGGCTTGAACAGCGTTTCAACAGCAGCTTGAGAGACAGAGTAATAAGAAATGAAAAAATTATTAAGGACATCTGACATCTGAGAAAGCTATACTTGATGACAGAGAAAGTAAAATGATCTTTAAAGTTGAGGAAAATTTAGAGCAAGGAATATTTTTGCATTTTATGAAATAAATAAAAGGTGTATTAAAATTAAAACATGGTTGAATTAACAGACCCAAATGGAAGCAGTCATGGGATCAATGGCTTAAAACCAGGACTCTGTCCACAACATCTGTCTCTGGGGGATGAGACATAATTGACACCATGGAAAGCTGTTATAATTATAATATGATGACGTCTCTTAGTGTTATGATCCTTGATCATTTGGTATTCAGTTCTTTTGCTGTAAGGCTGCTGCCAGGTGCCCTCCTGGGCTCAAGGTGGCACAATCAGTTTGTCTTATTCCTTTTTGTTGTTCCAGGTGGCAGCCAGGTGATTGGCCTATGGGAGGTTGCCACTTCATCGTCTCTCCTCTTCCAGGTGGCAGCCAGGTGATTGGCCCGTGTGACCTTAAAAGGGGGAGGTTGCCACTTCATCGCCCCTCCTCTCACTCCCTGCCTCCAACTGGAGGCCATGCTATGCCATGCGGTCACATTTGTTTGTTGCTACATTTGGTTTGACTATAGTTTAAGTCGATTTTTGCATTGGAGCAGCATTGTAGCTTGTAGGGGGGGGTGCTATTTTTGTTGATGTGGGTTTTCTCCTGTTTTTTGGCCAGGGAGGTTAGTACCTGTCTTTTTGTTGGTTTCTTCTGCAGGTAAGACGGGTGGAAAGTCTTTTTGTTTGTTATTTTGGCCTTGCCTCCCCTGAAGGTTGATGCTACGTCTGCTCATGCTGTGTTAAAAATAAACAAACTTTTCTGTTTTAAACTGTTGATGCATGGTTGTTCTTGGGAGCAGGGAGAGAGGGGTGGGGGCTTTGTGTTCTGCTCCGGTTCCCCCTAGGCTGGGGCGTAACATATATTGGGGGCTCGTCCGGGAATGATTTGTGTTGTTCCATATATGTTTCTGGAGTTGTGTTGATTGATTTTGTCTTTCTTCTGTTTTCCCCTGTAGTTATGGAGTTTGACCTGGATGCGTTTAAGGTAGATCCTACCTTGGCCCAGGTAGATGCTTGTCGTGTGGCGGACCTGATGTTGATAGCCACTTGGCTTGGTGTGGATGTCCGTTGGGTACCCGGAAGTTGGAATTAAGGGAACTCGTCATTGCTGCGTTGCAGGAGAAGTCTTTGATTGGGGCTGTAGGTGGTGGGGATGAGGAAAAGGGGCCACCAGATACGGGTCGCCATCAGACGCCATCAATCGTGCCCTCTCCTGCTGTGCCATCAGTGGCTCCCTCCCACACAAACCGTTACTGGGACCCAGTTAATGTCTCTGGCATGTCTGCGGAAGAGCTTCGACTGACAATCCGTCTTCGGGAAATGGAGTTGGAAGCTATGCACCTTAAAGTTAAGCTTCTAGAGCTGGAGCGCCAGCCTGTGGTTCGGCCCCAATTATCTAGCACACTGTCTCCTCATGATGGCTTTGACGTAAGTCGGCATATCGCACTCGTTCCACCCTTCAGGGAAGCTGAAGTAGATTCCTACTTTAATGCTTTTGAGCGTATTGCCACTACCCTTAAGTGGCCAAAGGATGTGTGGACTCTGTTACTTCAGTGCAAATTGATAGGGAAGGCTCAGGAAGTGTGTGCCGCACTCTCAGTGGAGCAGAGCCTAAATTATGATACTGTTTAAAACCACTGTGTTACGTGCATATGAGTTGGTGCCGGAAGCTTACAGGCAAAAGTTTAGGAATCATGGAAAAATTGTCAACCAGACTTATATAGAGTTTGCCCGAGAGAAAGGTGCTCTTTTTGATAAGTGGTGTCAAGCCAGCAAGGTGACCAAGTTTGAGCAGCTTCGAGAGCTCATACTTCTGGAGGAATTTAAAAAGTGTCTTCCAGACCGTATTGTTGTATATTTAAATGAACAAAAGGTTGTGTTGCTCTCTGCGGCTGCTGTGCTGGCTGATGAGTTTGCCTTAACTCATAAGAATGTTTTGTATCTACTGTGCATCGTGAAGCTTCTATGTCAGATAAGCCTCGGTCACCAATAGCCTCCCGGCGTCTTTCTTCTGTTGCAGGGGAAAGTCGTGCTTGCTTTTATTGTCGTGAGACTGGTCATCTCGTTTCGGTATGTCCAGCCCTGAAAAAGAGAGATCAGATCGACAAAAAAGAGCCACCTGCTGTTGTACTGGTCCAACATGAGTTTGCAGGAAAAGAACCTGTATCCCACCCAACAGCGCTGATAGATGTTGATGAGGATTTTAAACCATTTGTTTCGCAAGGGTTTATGTCCTTATCTGGAAATGAGGGGCATATGGTTCCTGTAACCATTCTGCGTGACACGTGTGTGCCAAGTACTCCATAGCTCGTCGTGGAGTTTTGCCGTTCTCTGACCAGTCTTACTGTGGGTCAGATTTGCTGGTGTGGGGCATCGGATTAACTGTTTTACGTGTGCCAGTTCATTCAGTTAGCCTCTCTTGTTCATTGGTGTCTGGTTCAGTACGTATTGGAGTGCGTGACCAGCTACCCCATATCAGGGGTTGATCTTATCCTCGGAAATGATTTGGCTGGAAAAAGGGTGTTTTTTACCGTTCCTGAGGTAACCAAAGTTCCTACGGCTGATGTCTGTGTTTCTTCGCCACCTGACTCACCTCCCATTTTTCCTGCGTGTGTCGTTACACGCGCCCGTGCTCGTAAACTGGGAGAGTTAACAGACCTATCAGATTCCTTTTTGTGTGCTCCGGACAAGGGGAGCCGCTCTGACTCGGAATCCCAAGGTATGTCTGCTTCGGTGATTTTGCCAGCTGAAAAGGAAGATGAGAACAGCCTGTGTCTGTCCATTAATAAAGAGCAACTTATAGCAGCCCAACAAACTGATCCCTCTTTGACAAAGTATGTGACTGCGGCTCAGAATGATAAATGTGCTTCACGGTCTGTGTTTTACCTATTTGATGATGGTGTTTGTTGCGTGAGTGGACTCCTGTGGCTGGGATGGAGTGTGATGTGGTGCGCCAAGTTGTGGTACCAGCAGAGTTCCGCCCTCAAGTTCTAAGTTTGGCCCACGACCATGCCCTGTCCGGCCACTTGGGTATTAAGAAGACATATAACAGAGTGCTTCGCTACTTTTTTTGGCCTGGATTAAAGTCTGATGTTGCTACTTTTTGCCGTTCCTGCCATGTTTGTCAGGTTACAGGAAAACCTAACCAGGTAATTCCACCTGCCCCATTACAGCCGATCCTATAATCGGTGAGCCATTTGAGCACATTATCGTTGACTGTGTTGGTCCCCTGCCAAAGACAAAATCCCGGTAACAAATACTTGCTAACCATGATGTGTGCGGCTACCCGTTTTCCTGAGGCTGTCCCGTTGCGCACGCTAAAAGGCCAAAGCGGTGGTAAAAGCCCTGGTTAAGTTCTTCTCCATCTTTGGACTACCCAAGCGTATCCAGTCGGATCAAGGATCCAATTTTATGTCCACGGTGTTCTCCCAAGTCATGCGAGAGAGTTATCTGTCAAGCATCAGGTCTCCAGCGAGTATCATCCGGAGAGCCAGGGCGCTCTGGAAAGGTTTCATCAGACGTTGAAGTCAATGTTACGGAAATACTGTGTAGAGTCTGACAAAGAGTGGGATGAGGGTCTACCACTGCTTCTGTTTGCTTTTCGTGAAAACCACACAGGAGTCCTTAGGTTTCAGTCCAGCCGAGCTAATTTTTGGTCACACTGTGCGGGGTCCATTGCGGTTGCTGCAGGAGAGGTGGCTTACAGATAAACCTAGATCCTCGCACAACGTCTTTAGATTATGTGAGCTCATTTAGGGAGAGGTTGCACATGGCGGTTAGGTTGGCCCGCAGTGCCCTCTCAGGTGTGCAGACTAAAATGAAAGAACAGTTTGACAAAAAAGCTCTCACTCGTTCCTTCCAGCCAGGTGATCGAGTTTTGGCCTTATTACCTCTGGTGGGGTCCAGCCTCCAGGCCAAATTCTGTGGACCTTATGAGGTTGAGAGAAAACTAAGTGTTACGGACTATGTGATTAAGACGCCGGATAGGAAAAAGAAGTCGCGGGTGTGTCACATAAATATGTTGAAGCCATATTTTGTTCGTCAGGCTTCCGCCGTGGCAGAGACCTCTGTATCCCCCATGGTGTGCGTCTTTCCTGCGGTGACGGTGCCTCCTGTGTACTGTCCCGCAGACGATGGCTTGCTTGACCAGCGAGCATTAGTGCCTGCCGCGCGGCTGGAGAACTCTAAACTCCTGGCGGTGTTGACAGACTATCTATCTTATCTGGATGAGCCGGCACGAAGTGATTGTGTGCAGTCTGATTCGTGAACACATTACCGCTGTTCGGTGATAGGCCCACCCAGACAACTGTGTTGCAAACATGATGTTGATGTCGGTGATCACCGACCGATTAAACAACATGCCTATCGTGTCAACCCTATTAAGCGTGCGGGGCTATGAGTAAGGAGGTAGAATATCTCCTCCAAAATGGTTTTGCTGTGCCAAGTTCTAGCCCGTGGAGCTCTCCCTCTCTTTTAGTGCCCAAAACCTGATCAAACCCTTCGGTTTGTACCGATTACCGCAAAGTGAATGCCATCACCACGTCGGATTTCATTTCCTCTGCCTAGGATGGATGATTGCATTGATCGGGTTGGTTCTGCCACGTATGTGACCAAAGCTTGACCTTCTAAAGGGATATTGGCAGGTGCCTCTCACGTCTCGTGCCTCAGAAATATCTGCTTTTGTTACACCAGATCACTTTCTTCAGTACACCGTTATGCCGTTTGGATTTAAAAAATGCTCCTGCCACCTTCCAACGGCTTGTGAATACAGTGCTCTCTGGTGTTAAGAAGTGTGAGGCGTACTTGGATGATATTGTGGTGTATTCGTCCACTTGGGCAGAACATATGTGCACATTGCGTGAAGTTTTTGGTCGCTTGAAGAGGGCTTCGCTCACATTAAATCTAGCAAAGTGTGAATTTGGAAAAAAGCTGTTGTCACATATCTGGGAAAGCAGGTGGGCCAAGGACGGGTGCGCCCTTTGGCAGCCAAGGTGCAGGCCATCCTTGATTTCCCTGTGCCAGTGACACGGCGGCAGCTTCGCCGGGTTTTTGGGAATGTGTGGGTATTACCGTGGCTTTTGTAAAAACTTTGCTAGTGTGGTAGCACCATTGACTGCTCTGACGAGTCCTTCCCGGAGTTTTGGGTGGACTGATGTGTGCCAGGATTCATTTGATGCTGCAAAGG
This sequence comes from Hirundichthys speculiger, assembly GCA_018398805.1. Taxonomy (NCBI): domain Eukaryota; kingdom Metazoa; phylum Chordata; class Actinopteri; order Beloniformes; family Exocoetidae; genus Hirundichthys; species Hirundichthys speculiger. Next base: position 579,786 of record JAGFBZ010000961.1, on the reverse strand, counting down.
CATTGCTTTGCAGCGCCCCTGTTCTGGTTGCTCCGGACTTTGCTCGGCCTTTCAAGGTCGAAGTTGATGCCAGTGCGCACGGCGCAGGTGCTGTTCTTATACAGGAGGACGAGGAGGGTGTTGACCATCCTGTGTGTTTTTTTTCAAAAAAGTTCAATAAGCATCAAGTGCATTATAGCACCATTGAAAAGGAGGCTCTGGCATTGTTGTGGGCCTTGCAGCATTTTGAAGTTTATGTTGGATCGAGTTCCGTCCCGGTCCGAGTGTTCTCGGACCACAAACCACTGGTGTTTTTGTCACGTATGCGCAACAACAACAGCCGTCTTATGCGATGGTCGTTGTTGCTACAGGATTTCAATGTGGAGATTCATCACGTGAAGGGAACCGATAACATTGGTGGCAGATGCTTTGTCCCGGGTTGGTGAGTAAGTGCAGTATGTTGGTTTGTGATCAAACATTTTCTTGAGGGGGAGAAATGTTTGATCTTGGGTGGGGAAGTGTTATGATCCTTGATCATTTGGTATTCAGTTCTTTTGCTGTAAGGCTGCTGCCAGGTGCCCTCCTGGGCTCAAGGTGGCACAATCAGTTTGTCTTATTCCTTTTTGTTGTTCCAGGTGGCAGCCAGGTGATTGGCCTATGGGAGGGAGGTTGCCACTTCATCGTCTCTCCTCTTCCAGGTGGCAGCCAGGTGATTGGCCCGTGTGACCTTAAAAGGGGGAGGTTGCCACTTCATCGCCCCTCCTCTCACTCCCTGCCTCCAACTGGAGGCCATGCTATGCCATGCGGTCACATTTGTTTGTTGCTACATTTGGTTTGACTATAGTTTAAGTCGATTTTTGCATTGGAGCAGCATTGTAGCTTGTAGGGGGGGGTGCTATTTTTGTTGATGTGGGTTTTCTCCTGTTTTTGGCCAGGGAGGTTAGTACCTGTCTTTTTGTTTGGTTTCTTTCTGCAGGTAAGACGGGTGGAAAGTCTTTTTGTTTGTTATTTTGGCCTTGCCTCCCCTGAAGGTTGATGCTACGTCTGCTCATGCTGTGTTAAAAATAAACAAACTTTTCTGTTTTAAACTGTTGATGCATGGTTGTTCTTGGGAGCAGGGAGAGAGGGGTGGGGGCTTTGTGTTCTGCTCCGGTTCCCCCTAGGCTGGGGCGTAACACTTAGAAACACTGTTCATGTTACTGTAGAGGCATTAGATGTTTTTGTGTTCCCACTAGAGATCTTGACAAGCTAGGGCTTGAGGCTCTCTAACAACATGGCCCTCTAATTTTCCAGCTGTGGCAGAAGTGACCATGTTAATATGTGACCTGTACTCTGCTAAACTGAGAAAGAGGGTAACTGTAATAGGTGATAGCTAAACTGCTAAACTGTTATGTTCAAATTACACCACAGATTAATGTCACTAACACTAATTTCAGCTGCCTTTTTTTACATTTTTTTTATTTATTTATTTTTTTGGACAGTGATGCAGCTTGTAATGCCTCTGTCACCTAATAATACCAAAATGTACTTATTTACATGATGAGAACTTGCATTGTGTAAAAATAATTATGTAAAATGAGACGCAACAAGCTCATAAACACATACATATAAGGAACTGTATTTTAGCGACACACCACAACCTAGATGCAGTCATTGCCTAAATGAGCACTGTTAGGCACAACAGTGTTATGATACACTTTGCAATGCCTTGGGCATTTTTTTTTCCATTATTACAAAGGATTAGAGGATGTATTATGGCTGAAAAATCTTTTGTTGGTGTCATTCTCTGCAGCAAAGACATCCAGTTTGTAGTTTCCCATTCTGCAGACGTCGATGCACATCGCTGTCGTCACCTTTGTTCCTGTATGTTTTTCCCAAATTGAACTCAATTTTCACAGGTCGCCGATTGTGATTTATATATTCTTTACAATCCAAGCAATAATTTAATCCTAAACAAGTGCACAAACTCTGTGTCACAAATTGTAAAAAAACAAAAAAAAAAACAAAAGTAATGACAGAAGTGCCATCCACACACTGGACCTAATCAAGTAAGTGATCATAACAGTCACTTGTGACTGTTATAACTGATATATATTAAATTCTATGATCACTCTTGGTGCTGCAGGCAATTACTGTTCATGAGATTGTTGAATCTTGTTTTAAGTAGTGAGGGCTTTCTACTCAATGTAACTGTCAAAGTTGCAACTTGTAAATAAGAACATTGTGTAGTTGGGGTTATTGCATGGAGAAGAGACAGGCATGTACTATTTTATCAAACTCGAGGGCTGACAGCAGATAAGTAAATTCCCAGAATTTTGGAGTTTGCCTTTTCTGCTTTTTTTTTTTTTTTTTTTTAAGTTCTCATTTTGTTCATGTGTAGTCACTGTATTTTTTTTCACTGTTGTGAGAAAGGTACATAAACTGTCCTGAAGTCTGGTGAACCAGTTTTACTGTTAGTCACACAACTATGGAAACCCTTTCACGGATCTTGCTAGTTTGACTTGGTTCATTTCATTATGTGCATTCAAGTGTCAATCAGTGAATGCTCAATGGTGTGTCAGTCAACACATTTTTTTTGTTTTAGCTAATATGTTAAGAGTACTTGAAGCATGTTTAAAATGAATAACCTTCAGCAAGTTGAAGCCTAAACTCTGCAATTTGCAGACCTTAATAGGAGTCAGTATAAGTAATAGGCCTGTTTCTTATGTTGGTGGAAGCAGAGAACAATGTCCCTTACAAATGGGCTATGTTACATTAAAGCCTCTATTAGGGCTTCATGAGGTTGACCCACTTATTTCCTGAAAAATGTGATGTTGTATAACAGTGTCCCTGTTGTCTTCTTGTTGTGGCTGAGTTAAAGTTTAGTCAAACAGGACCGTCTGATCTGGCTTGAGCCCCAGGCAAGCAGTAAACGACCAGAATGACATTGTTCCAGCAGTAAATTTAAACCCAGACACCATTCAGCCTCTTTCAGACCGTAACATTGGCCTCTCCTCTTCTACCCATCAAGTCAAAATGTGATTGCATTTTTCCAAAAAAATAAACAAAGAAAAAAAAGCAAATAGCCCAGAAAGATTTAAACAAACTGTAATTCCTTCCTGTGGAACACGGCCTCTAATGCTACCTCTGTCACTGCAGGTAGTGAGACCTCATATTGGTCTCTTTCTCTCTCTCCCCCTCTCTCTATGTGTGTGTGTGTGTGTGTGTGTGTATATATATATATATATATATATATATATATATATATATATATATATATACACATACCACCTGGATTTAACTAAGCAAATACGGGCCTCCTATTGGATAATTACTGCATGGACGATTCGACAAGTTATGCAACAAGTTATTTAACCCCAACTGGTGCAATGAGTTGCTTCTCATTTCCTAAACCACCATGTGGAAAGACATCCTGTGGTTGTGGAAAAGATGTTAGTCTGTTTGAGAAGGGTCAAATCACAGGGCATGGACCAAGCAGAGAAAACATCTATCGAGATTGCAGAAAGTACCAAAATTGGGTTAAGAATTCAATTTGCTAGGGAGCATAAAGACTCTGGAGCAATGGAAGAAGGTCATGTGGTTTAATGAGTCCATATTTACCCTGTTCCAGAGTGATCCACCCATCAAGCCTAGTGCCTACTATACAAGCCTGTGGGGGCAGTATTATGATCTGGGGTTGCTGCAGTTGGTCAGGTCCAGGTTCAGCAACAGTATGAGCTCAAAGAATGAGATCAGCTGACTACCTGAATATACTGAATGACCAGGTTATTCTATCAATACATTTTTTCTTCCCTGATGGCACTGGCATGTTCCAAGATGACAATGCCAGGATTCATCGGGCTCAAATTGTGAAAAACTGGTTTAGGAAGCATGAGACATCATTTTCACACATGGATTGGCCACCACAGAGTCCAGACCTGAACCCCATTGAGAATCTTTGGTGATGTGCTGGAGAAGACTTTGTGCAGCGGTCAGACTCTACCATCATCAATGCAAAATCTTGGTGAAAAATGAATGCAACACTAGATGGAAATAAATCTTGTGACATTGCAGAAGCTTATCGAAACAATAACACAGCAAATGCTTGTCGTAATCAAAGCTAACGGCGGTCCAACAAAATATTAGAGTGTATGACCTTTTTTTTTTTTTTTTGGTGGCGACTTTTTTTTTTGACCAGGCAGTGTATGTTGGATCTATTTTAAGTATAATTGAAATTAAAGCTGTCAGGAGAAATAACAGGATAAAAGGGATAAATAGGATAAAAAGGTTTCATTCATTGCATTCATAGTTTGCATAGTTTTGCTCTTGCAGTTTCTTGCTGCATCGTGTGAAGCCACACAGCTGCTGCCAGATGTTTCCAGCACCATCAACCCCTTAAAATGTGAAAACAAAACATATGAAGAATATTGTTACAGTAACTGTATAAGTGGAAAATGACAAAGACACTTAAGAAATTCAGCAGTCGATGCTTACTGGCTGCTATTAAATTGAAGTCATTGTTTATTTAAATGTAGGAAAATGATATAAAATCCACTACTGTATTTTCTATGCTGTTTGTAATGATATTCATATACAGTCATGAAAAAAATTATTAGACCACCATTTTTTCTTCACTTTCTTGTTCATTTTAATACCTGGTACCACTAAACGTCATCATGTGACTAAAACAGACAGAAAAGAAAACACTGAAAAGCAGTGTTTTTGGCAGTACAACGCCATAGCTATTGATGTAAAAACTTAAGCGATTTAGGTTATAATCAAGAAAACCATGGAAAATGGTAAGATATCAGCTCTTAAATAAAACTCTTATGAGCAATCTTTGTGGTTATCGTTATGTTTGTCCAAACAAATGTACCTTTAGTTGTACCAGGCATTAAAATGAACAAGAAACTGAAGAAAACAAGGGTGGTCTAATAATTTTTTCCATGACTGTATATGTATACACACACGCACACAGAGATGTATACATATATGATTTAATAACAACACCAACTTTGACCTTCATATCACTTTGTGTTGTGTCATTGGTCTAACATCAAACCCCACACATCACAGTGTTGAAACAACTGAGGGCCCTCTTCCTGTTATACTCCCACAAGTTAAGCCCTGTTAGACCAAACAAACGGCGCTGACCACGCAGAGATTACTCCTCTCTGTTTCCACAGCTTGTGAAGTCATTGTCATCGGCAGCTTCCTTGTTTGAAGAACGCATGAAAACAGGTTGCTACCACATTGCTGAGTCATCTTTTTCCATCACTTATTTCAGCACAAAGCCACTTTTGGGTGCTTTGGCATATAGTCCCAAGTCCATCCATGAAATCCTCATTGTAACCTGAAATTTTAAGGGGTTTCCCCCTTCTTTTTTTTTTTTGCTCCAAAGCGATAATGTGCCCCCCCCCCCCCCCCCCCCCCCCCCCCCCCCCCCCACACACACACACACACACACTTTCATATTTTTAAAGTTAGTTTATAATATACACACACAGCACACCAAATGGATGGGAAAAAGTCTTTGTGACAAATCCAGATAAGTTTTAATCTTTCACACCGTTTCTTTTACCTGTAAGAAAGTACAAAAACAGCATAAAACCAAGCCACCATGTTGGAAATGAACACTTTTTTATTTTTCTTTGTTCTGAGTAGATAACACCTTCTGGGCTGTGGATTCATGATTCAATTAGCCATATTATTCCATAAAGGTGCCTGTCACCGAAATCCGTCAAGCTGTTCCAGAGATATGGCATTGCGCAAACCCCCACAACTGAGCAACTGTACCACATGGGGGCGCATAGTCCACATCCTGAAGAGATCCACTGATTCAAACAAACCCAAAACTGTTATTTTTTAAATGAAATTAATATACTGAGTGAAATATATATCAAATAAAAGAAGTTGTACATTTTTATGTAAAAAAAACTCAATGGAACATCTGCCATAATGGCCAGCTGGAAAGTGTTTCATGTATTACCTTTGATACTCCCAATCTCTTGAAAGAAATTGGGGTACATTGGAAAAAGATTGGAGGCCACACAGTCTGTAGCTGCAATGTAAATGTAACTTGAGACTGTAACCTGACGCAAGGAGAAAGTCTTCCTTAAGGACACAAACACTCGTGAGTCTCTATGCAGGAGCCCAAATGTGCTGGATAGAAAGTCAGTAGACTTGTGTTCTTTGTGTTTTTTGGTCAGATGTCTCATGTTCTTTGGTCAGACATTTCATATGGCTTTATGAGAAACAAATTATAAATGGACTTCGGTCTGTATGTACCAAAGATAAGAAATCCCAGACAATGTGTTATCAGTGACCGGTAAAAAACGGCCGTAATAATATGGAGGTGCATTATGGTCATAGCATGGCTGACCTATATGTGTGTGACTATGGAAAATTCTGCCATGAAGGTGATATTTTTTTTCTGTAAGGTCTATATTTAAAAAAAAAAAACGATGCCAGATCTCATTCTGCACAATTTACAGCACATGGCTTCATAGGCACAAACTGTGTGTGTAGTTGACTGGCTCACTTGTAGTTCAAATCAGTCGCCTATTGACAATGTATCGTACTTCCTGAAGAGAAGAATGAGGTGACAGGAGTCACTTGACTGTGTTAAGCAAGAATGGACAAAGAGTCTTTTTGCTAAACTACAACAATTAGCATCCTCACTCCCCAATGGATAAAAAGTACATTTAAAATGAGGAAGTTGCAGGAAAATGGTAAACATACCTTTCTCCCAACTTGTTTGAAAGTGCTTCTGTCATCAGATTCTGTATTTTTATATTTAATGAATTCAATGGAATTCATCAATGTTTCTTTTTTTTTTCTTGAAAATCTGATTTGAGTTATATTGATTTCACTAATAACGTGACAACCTACCAAGCCTGGTAGTTTAGTCCAACAACAGTTACTGTACCCATCTATCACTATTGCCAGATGAGCCCATCAGCTTTTTCTGCTATCAAATCACAGGCTGTCATCTTTGACGGTGTTTCTTCAGCTACAGTTACACTGTGTCCATGGTGCACCAGTCCTATTTCCCATCTTTTCATCACCATAGCTACCAAAATAATATAGGAAGTTGAAACAATGAATAGATGATGGTCTGAACATCCTGGTTACAGTTGTTTGTGATTTTTATCTAGAAACTATAAAACACAATTCTAAGTTGACACTGTACTGTATGTATACTCTGAGTTATGATGTGCTCTTTGTACATTTTATTTTTGATATTTCTGGGCATTTTCCACTACATTTTATTTACTCTCATTCAGTCTGCTTACGTTTAGGTAAGTAATAACATTTCAGGAAGAAAAGGACAAATACACCACTGCAGAGCAACTATTTGAGCTATGTATAGCTCAAAAATTATAAATTGTATAAATTGTAACTTTTCATCATGTATCAAACCTGGTTAAAAATAATTTATCATCATTATTTTTGTCACTAATTGTTTATTTATTTCTCTTTTAGGTCTAACACGCATAGTGCAGCTTGACCTGGACCTAAAATACAGGACCAACATCAGGAACCTTTTCCAAGAATTTGACAATTTTCCTCCAGGAGCAGTAATAGGAATCATCAGAGAGATGCAGCCAGTCTACAGGTAAACCATCTACCACAACACATCTGCTTGTGCTACATTTGTAGTCTCTACTTGTCAGCTACTTCTTCATCCTGACAAGTGAAATGTTGACATCCACATGAATAGGTATGGTAGGCTCTTCCTTCACTTTTTTAATTGCTATTTTATGTGTCCAGTCAGTTACTGTTTACTGTATTTGACAAAATCTTTTCCCAGAGAAATGTCTAGATTGGGAAACTCAACCTGAATCAAAGCCTCACTATTATAAAAATCACATTTTTGCTCTGTCCTGTCCACGAGAAAAAACCATGAGTCATCAGTACCTGGATGTTCTAAATAAAATGTGCATTCTCTTCTTTTTTACACATGATAAGCCACTATCAAAATACCCACATATTAAACCCCAAAAAGGTCAAAGCTTTTTGTTCACATTGTTTCTCTCATAAGCCACTTCTACATAGTGAATGCATTTTAATGGTATATAATGAGGTACTTCTTGGTTCCAGCTCCACTCTCCAGCTGTGCATTCACAGTGATCCCACAAAGGTGCAATATTCCTTCCCCAGTTTGTGCTTTTACAAAACACTGTGGCGTTCCACAATCTAAACACGGTCTCTTTCCTCTACTTTGGGGTCCACTACTGCACCACTACTTATTCAGTCAGTATTTAATAAAACATGGTGTTTAAAACAAGAAAAGAAAAGAAAAACAGCATTAAAAGATAGAGCTGGGCAATTAATCAAAAATTAATCCAGGCTGACATTCAGAAGCCATAACTGACATAATTTTTCCCTTGTCAGTTGTTTGAAATATTCAATAAATGGCCATAAATAGTTATCTATGTGTTTCTCTTCACCTATATTATAATCACAAATATGCCATTAGTTAAATATCCCACTTGTAATAGTTGAGCATGTTTGCAAAAAAAACCTTGCCAATGAACTCTGTGGGGAAAAAAATAAAACAAAACCGAAATCACCGCTCATTAAATCATAATCAACGTAAAACATTCAATTAACTTAATTAACTTAGATTTGAGGTGATATAACTCAGCCCTCATAAAAGATGTACACTGAACAAAAATATAAACACAACACTTTTGTTTTTGCCTCCATATTTTATGAGCTGATCTTAAAGATCTAACACTTATTCTATGTACACAAAAGGCCTATTTCTCTCAAATATTGTTCACAAAAATTTCAGAATCTGTGTTAGTGAGCACTTCTCCTTTGCCAATTTAATCTATCCCCCTCACAGGTGTAGCATAGCCAGATGCTGATTACACAGCCTGATTATTGCACAGGTGTGCCTTAGGCTGGCCACAATTAAAGGCCACTCTAAAATGTGCAGTTTTATCAAAAGCACAATGCCAGATGTTGCAAGTTTTGAGGGAGTGTGCAATTGGCATGCCGACTGCAGGAATGTCCACCAAAGCTGTTGCCTGTGAATTGAATGTTCATTTCTCTACCATAAGGCATCTCTAAAGGCGTTTCAGAGAATTTAGCAGTACATCCAACCGGCCTCACAACCACAGACCACGTGTAATCATACCAACCTCCACATCCAGCATCTTTACCTCCAAACTCGTTTAAGACCAGCCACCTGGACAACTGCTGCAATAATTGGTTTGCATAACTTAAGAATTTCTGCACAAACTGTCAGAAATCATCTCAGGGAAGCTCATCTGCATGCTCGTTTTCCTCATCAGGGTCTTGACCTTACTGCAGTTCGTCGTCGTAACCGACTTGTGTGGGCTAATGCTCACATTCGAAGGCGTCTGGCACTTGGAAGAGGTGTTCTGGAAGAGGTGTTCCCACTGGTCACTGGACAGGGCAGATTGGCAGACAGCGTGTATGGTGTTGTGTGGGTGAGCAGTTAGGTGATGTCAGCATTGTGGCTTGAGTACCCCATGGTGGCGGTGGGGTTGTGGTATGGGCAGGCGTATGACAACAAAGACAGGTGCATTTTATTGATGGCATTTCAAATGCACAGAGCCATTCATCCGCGACCATCACCTCATGTTGCAGCATGATAATGCACGGCCCCATGTTGCAAGGATCTGTACACAATTCCTGGAAGCTGAAAACATTCCAGTTCTTGCATGGCCATCATTCTCCCCGGACATTCACACATTGAACATGTTTGGGATGCTCTGGATTCGGCGTATTTCAGCGTGTTCCAGCTCTTGCCAGCATCCAGCAACTTCTCACAGCCATTGAAGAAGGGTGGACCAGTAATCCACAGGCCATAATCGAAAACCTGATCAACTCTATGCAAAGGAGATGTGTTGCACTCCGTGAGGCAAATGGTGGTCACACCAGATATTGACTGGTTTTCAGACCCCCCGAATCCCCCAGTACAGTAAAACTGCACATTTTAGAGTGGCCCTTTATTGTGGCTCACCTGTGAGGTGGATGGATAAGTCTTTTATTTCAACTCCGTTTGTGGTGGTGTAGACTTTGTGCGTGTGGGTCTGTTCCCTAAACTAATGTGAACTAATTTGGGTGCCTATTTTTATATTAGCCAAGAGGTCAGGTGGTATAAAAATGCATTCTTTTCTTTTCCAAAATTTGTTTTCCCATTTTAAAAACCTTCTTGGGTGCTCATGGGTGGACATGGTTCTGCATATAATACATTTCCAGTAAATGTATACAGTGAATGTAATCGCCTCTGAAGTGATGGAAAAACAACAATGTCTGCAAGTATGCATCTGTCTATGTACGCATGGGTGTATGCCTACATACATAAACAAGGGGCACGGGCTTTCAGACTCTTTGTTTCTCCTCTGATTTTTCCATCTCTCTCCAAGATAATGAAGCAAACAAGCCAGCTCCGTTTAGACTACTTCACTGTTTTCCGCCCAGACACAGTATCAAAACAGGACATCACTTTGTGTGTGTATGTTTGTGTGTGTACCTATGGCAAGACTACACAAGGCAAAATTAAATGGGATATTTCATTTAGCAGTCATTTAAACTGTTTTTTTTCTCCATGGTCTCTAGAACTATAATCCTATTTGTGGGGTTTAGGAATGCAAAAACAATTATACTTGTGTTTACAGATACTTTGCAAATGCATGTCAGTATGTGTGGAAATGTGAATTGTAAGTGTGACATATATATTAGTCTTCCAAACATGTGCATAAACTTCTTGTGGCGTACAGTACTTTTCTCAGTTTCTGCAGAATTGTTTTTCCTCTTCAATACATTTTTTTTTGGTTACACGTGTGTAATTACATTGTGTACATTTTTAGCCCTGCAGTGCTGTACAAATGGAGCTGTAGTTTTCCTGCCAGGCTCCAGTATTTTCAAACAGATCTCTATCTCTCCTCTGCCACGCTATTGGCTCATAGTTTACCAACCATGGGAAACCCCTGCTACTGTTGTACCTGCGGGCCAGGACACACTTAAATACAGGCAGACTGCAGCACAGCAGGAGATTGTGCCTCATAGCTTGCACAGCCCCACTAGCTGAAAATTTCCACACAAGCTTTCAGAGCTGGATGACTTATGATTATAGATCAGCATGTGTTCATGACCTGTGACTTGTTTTATAAAGACAGTGGCATGAGTTTTATAGCACATTCCCATACCTGCAATTGGTTTTCTCTTTTTCCTTTCTTTTTTTTCCCTTTTAAGAAACTAAAAAAAGGCTTGATGGCAGAAAAACAACAGAACAGAAACACATGGCATATTACACCTTGTCCAGAGTTCGTATGGTTTGGAAAATCCTGGAAAAATCATGAAATTTGAAAATTTCAGGTGTGAAAATTTCCAGGTGTGGCAGAGTTTTAGAATTTTATAAAACCTAATTTGAACCAGCCTTGTTATAATACGGCCCTCAAAATTGCAACTGTTTTCCTCTGAACATCCGTGTGTGTACCAGTATGATTCCTGGGGTGAATTTCCACGTGTAGCGACCAAAAACACAACCAGAGATGGCAGCACCGAGTCTCCTAGAACAGCTGCACAAACAGCCTCCAGCTGAAACTACTAACAGGACGTGTTCTCTCCAGTTACATGAAAAGTAAATAAAAAGTGAACATGGTAAAATTAGACGTTACGATAATGTGTTTGTGCTAACTACTGGCAGGTAAATTGATGAGCTGGATAATTCTCAGTTCTCAGTGTAAAATTGCAGTGACTGTAATATTAGCCCAGCGCTTCAGGCCAAGTATTTCATACTTCAAAACATTTATTTTTGGCTGCTCCGGTTCGGGATAACCACAGCAGTGTGATCCACATGATTGATTTGGTGTTACACCGATGTATTTCCTGACACAACTGGGATTTGAATCAGGATTTTCTACTTTCATGTGTTTATAAACTGCTGTTTTAGTGTAGTTTAATATAGGAAACACCAGCGGGTTTGACTAATACAGGTGTCAAAAGTGTCGTGTCAAGGTCATCTTCCCAATCAGGAAATGCATCTTCAGTCATGGGAATGCACACAGAATCAGAAAAGAATTGACATAATTCATATGAGGTTCTTTGCAGAACATATTAAATTTAAAATCTGTTTTCTTTTTCTTACTTTTTTTTGAAAAAAATCCAAGTAATTTTATTTATTGAATTTGTTCACATGTCTCGGTTAATCCATTATTTTCAATATCTCTTAATATGGAAAAATGTTTAGGATCGCCACAACGGAATGATCAGCATGAATGATTTGACAAGTTTTATGCAGGACGTCCTTCCTGACACAACTGGGATTTAGGCAGACTGGATATACAATGACTAGAAAACACAAATTTTATTTACATTTGAACAAATTACTTTGACACAATTGAAATGTAGGGAGAAACCAAAGCACTTGGAGAAAATTCTTATGCTGCAATGTTGACAAGGATGCAGACAACGTTGACATTATAAGAAATGTAAACATGTGGGTTAGCTCATTCACACTTCCCATCTAATTCTTTAACTTTAACAATAAGAAAGTGTGACATAAAAATAAACTTCTTTCTTTTTTTGGTGCCACTTCATGGTATAAGTAATATAATAAAGAAGGATACTAATATAATCCCAGCAAAACTAGAACACACTCTTGCATGTTATCCTTTTATCAGCCAGGATATCGGCAAACTCTTTGACACAAGTTATCACTGTCTGAATGATGGCTTTTTGCACAACTTGGTCCTTCAATAAAATTCTTGACTCCAGCAGATGCTTCCTGTCAAACTTGGCCCATAGTTCTTTTAATACTGCCTTATGGACCATTTTGGCGCTGGTGTTATGCAGGTATTTTTGTCCATAGTCAGTGAGTCCCTTATCTGCTTTACAGGCTTCATAGACAATTCAATAACCAGCCAACCGATTCATTGGCCAACCAAAGATGTTTGCACAGTACAGTACCGTGTTGTACCGTTGTCCGTAAAATGTTGCATGTAATATGCAAATTATTATTACAGGAAAATTGAATCCTAGTTCTATAACAGTGGTTCTTAACCGTGTTGGAGGTACTGAACCCCACCAGTTTCATATGCATTTTTTCTCAAATTCAAGACATAGGTAAATGTTTTACTGGTGCACAAAATGAACTGTGCATTAACATCACTGTGTTCAAAGAACAAAACCAATACAATGCATGAACTGCATGAATTACATACCTTACTTATTATTTATTGTATTCAGCATTTATTTTTTGAACCTGCTTTATCCTCACTAAGGTCACGAAAAATAAAACATTATTTTTTTTTTTCAAATTCAAGACGTATGTTTTATTTGTGCACCTCTGCCGAACCCCTGAGACTGACTCACCAAACCCCTAGGGTTCGATCAAAACCAGGTTAAGAACCACTGTTCTATAACAATATATGATACCATTTGGTGTTGAGTTTTATTCATACTTAAGATCATGTGTAGTTATTCTCGTAATGATGCAGAGTTGCTTCTTTCTTGTCTTAAACTCGAAGATAGATACAGCCTTTTAGTTTGACAGTGCAGCAGAGTGGGTCCATCACTAACTCTTGGCAGCGCACACACCCAATTAACGCGACACGGGACGCACAAGCGGCACGCCCACACACACCTCAACTATGCCCTCATCTCGTGCATATTAAAGTTATTAAAACTCACTCATTACTCACTCCTTTTTTCAGTTTTTTTTTATCGCATCTAGGGGTTCATACTTTGGTCACTCTACTGTTTACCCTCAGGCAGGGGTCCCCAACACCCAGCCCCCGGCCCAGTACCGGTACGTGGGCCATTTCGTACCGGGCCGCAGAGAAAAAAATAAATCACTTCCATTATTACCGTTTGATTTATTATCTGAGTCTAAATAATGTTTTATTTTGAAAAATGACCAGATTATCTCCATTACACCCATCTATGACTTACTCTTGACACATGACAAGACTTCAAGACCTGTGTCTTGGTCACGTGGCAAAACAAGTAAAAAACAGATGTCTTCAGAAAGTGTCTTTCCGAAAAATGTTACTGATGTTCTGTTGTTGGTGTGATGTTACGAGGAAGCTACTAAAAAAGTTGCACATGAATACACAGCAGATTCACGTTTATTATAATATATAGAAAACCACAGTTTGTATGCCGGTCCTATCATTTTATTTTGTTGTATTTATCTGCGGCACATTTTACAGACCGGTCCATGAAAATCTTGCTTAACATTAAACCTGTCTGTGGTGCAAAAAAGGTTGAGGACACTGCTACATTTACGGCGGGGTTCTCAGACTCATTTTCACTGAGGGCCACATCAGCATCATGGTTGCCGTTGAAGGGCCAGATTGACAGCATGAATGTAACAAAATGTAATGTAAATTTAAATAAATTAAACTACACCTTATTATATTGTAAACATCACTGAGAGTTTCCATTACCTTGGTTTAAGAGGCGGAAGCAATTCTTTGTTTTTCTTGAGGCTAAATTTAGCATACTTAGCTCCATGTTTGTTGTCAAAATGCTGACATAGATTATACTCTTTCACAACTGACATTGCCTCATAACACAAAAGACCTATTGTTTTTTCACCTTGAGGTACAAACTTGTATTTGTTTTCCCCTGTTCATGAAACTGTCTTCCTTGTGCATCTATTTCTCTTTTCTTGGACATATTGGGGTTTGTTTGTAGAGGTTTTTCTTAAGTCCATCAGTTCAGAAAGTCGTCTCATGGTAAGATACTGTTATCGTTGTTGGTGATGACGAAATGCATTATGGGAGATATAGTTTATTGTTAATATGCGCTTTAAAGCAGTGTAAGCTTATTTTAAGTCTTAAAATATTGGTTTAGAATTTAAGCCAATAATGCACAAGCTCTCGAGGGCCACATAAAAATGACGTGGTGGGCCACATTTGGCCCGCGGGCCTTGTGTTTGACACATGTGATTTACAGGCATCACTTCTCGCAGAAGGTGCACTTCATTTTGATCCCAATGTGTCCCGATGCGGAAGTGCTCGGGTAAACAGAGCGCTACATTCCAGTTTATTAAACACTCAATTGAGGCCCGCTCTGTCATGTGAGCTGCATATGGTTTGTTTTATTTTTATTTTTTGCTTGGACTACTTCCCAACACAAATAATAATTGTGTCTAAATAAATAATTAAATTAATTGTGTTATTTAATGAAATGTAATGATGTGATGAAGCATCATAATTATTGATAAAATGCTGATATATGTGATATTTAAGATGTTGTGCCCAATAGGAGGGGCTTATTGGTTAAAAGAGGGTGCAGAACAAGTCTAAATAATCAACCTTCCACTGCCGTGCTTGATAGGTGTTGCAAGATGTTATTGACATGCTGTGATTTTTTGCCAAACATGGCTTACATTTGACTCTAGAATGCTAGAAAGCTATAATATATGGAGTTCATGAAAGGCTCTCAATGCAAGGCACATATGTCTTGTGTGTGCACAAAAAAAGGAGAAAAGGCCAAATTGCTAAATTGTGGATAATCTTTCTGAATATAAAATGATGGACTCCAAACTTATTGAAAAAGATCTGATGACCCTTCTAGATTAATGGACAATATCAGTTGTTTCTCAGGTCATTGGTAATGTATTTCCTCCTTGGACTTGGGTTAACACGGACCTTACTGCACCAAATCATGGCATGATTAAAACTTGAGCTTTTATTGAAGTATAAAAGCTTATAGAAGAGAATTTGGTGATCAAAAGCATTTGATCAGCAGCTCCTGGATTCTACTTCCAAACTGGGTTCCGGTGGAAGCAGCCAAGATGTATGTAGGTTTTCATAAATTTCTATGTTTTTTTTCTCAATTATTTTTCTATTGAAAGATGCTATGTTCATCAGAAATTATATTTATTTTATTCTAAGACCAGATTATTTTGTTATTATGCCCTGCTAAATGAGGTTGTACTTTCCATATAAGTGTGCATCTAGCATTGGCCACACACCAAAGTAGCATTTCATTTTAGTTTGAATACAATTCAAACTGTATGAGTACATTAGGAAACAGTTCTACCAGTCTGCAATCCATGTAAGATCCTTTATTAGCTATTAGCCAGTACACTATGTAATGCATTTTTGAAACTCGCTGCTGTATTGGCCCAGATTTGTATTATCTCAACTGGAGTGTTTTCCTGTGTTAAACAGGGGGGGCTCTCAGCACCCACTCCATTCCAGTGCTAATGGACAGAGCATTATGGAGGAGGGCACATCCTCCCACCAGCTGCATTCACAGCACATCCTGGAAGTGAAATGTTCATTGTTAAAAAAAAAAAAAAAAAGGCTATACTCCATGCCTCTTGGCTGCAGATGTGTCAGTAGATTTAAAAAAGCCCAATGACCGTTTACATGCATGTCACAGTCAACTGGCAGATGTAATTTACTGAATCATTTTTAATTAACGTTTTGTTTTAGTTTTTTATTTTTTCCTTCATTGGTCAAAAACCCATAAATGTTGGTTAAAGCCTTTTATAATATATGCAGTGAATCAAATGAACTGAAAATTTGGAATTTGCATCTACAGCACCTGATGCTTTCTTTTTTAAAGGCTTCTGTTTTCCATGAGTGCCAGAATCTTTTTTTTTTCTTTTTTTTTGGGGGGGGGGCACAGCCAGTCCACTCCACCCTATGATGAAAAGGCTCTAACGTTTCATTTGTGTACCCCACAAGCGGCCTTCCCTCAGTCAGCAAGAGTGTTTTACACAGCTGTCAGGAGCAGGTTGTTTCTTGTCCTGAACAAAGTGAAGCAATCATTTGGATGACATGGCTGCACAGAAAGTCCTTGTCACCTGCCGAAGCTTTTCGTTCTTTTACAAGTCAGAGAAACATTTCACTTTGAAAAGTTGGAAGAAAAAAGTAAAAGCAGGAGAGAATGTGAACTGCCAGAGTAGCAGCACCTTTCTAAGCTAGAGTTATTTACATAGTTTGACTGACTGATTTGAAAATGAGAGAAAAACACGTAGTTTTTGATTTAGAAAACAGAACTACTCTCTGTATCACTGGTTTTACCACAAAGAATTTTTCTGTAAAATTGTCCAATATAAAATATAAATCTTTGTCGAGGTTTGAAACTCTGAAAACCTTTATCAGTCCTTTAAAAGGAGGTATTACAAAAGGGTAATACAGTTTTAGTAAGTAACCGAGCTAATGTTAGCATGGTACCCATGGAAGGGACCATGACCAAAAGTCTTTATAGTTTATTTGTTTTCAGCTCATTGGTACTGATGTATTCAACTGGAAAAAATATGCCAAGGCCAAAATGATTAGCTCTCTGACAACTGATAATCAATAGTCTTTGAGGCTTTTGAGAAAAGTCTCTTATTGTAGTTCCTAACTTCCTCACTAAGTTAGCACATATCGGCCCCAATCGTACACTTCCTGGTAACTACCCACTAACCACTACCCGCAAATTGCGGGTTTAGGAACCTCTGCTAACCACTAATGCAATCTTCTGCTCCCTAAAGCCGCTACCCATTATCCCGACTCGCTTACTCACATTGTAGGTGTGGCAATGGGCGTGTCTTTGGTATCTTGCAATCTCGGGTTGCGGGTAGCGGGTAAAGGGTAGTGGGTGGTCAGACCACCCTCAACCCACATGTCGGCGCGTACAAGAGCGCGTCCAAATGGCATCAATGTGCGTCCACCTGGTTACATATGGACGTGCACAAGCGGCTCTACCTCTGGAATTAACTCTTGTATAAAAAGTGTGATTTGGCCTCAGTTAAACCCCTGAGAAAATACCAGAGATTGTCTTAAATGGCTTGCTCACCAGTTAAACCATAGATGACCAGAGCGTGTTTACTGGGAGCGCACCAACTATCTGGGACTTTCAGGTAGCCGATAGGAATTATCTTGTGTAAAGATATTTTTATGTATATAATAGTGCGGAGGAGGAGGAGGAAGGAAGAGGAGGAAGCTCCACAGCAGAGTCCCAGACGAGCTGCGCATGAGAGCTCCTCCGATCTGGATGAAAAGACGCTCCATAGCGGTTTGCGGGTAGCGCAACCTGCTCTTAAAGGCAACGGCTACTGACGCACTCATTGGTTTAACTGGTGGAACGCCCTAACCGCTCCTATGCATAATATAGCGGGTAGTGCGGATAGCGGGTTTAGGAAGGTGGAAGACTGCGTTCTTTGAGGGGAAACGCCCTACCTGCTATCCCTAAATAGCGGCTTTAGGAGATCTGGCGGAAGGTCGGGCCCATCCTCCACATATCTTTCAGAAATCTCAGTCCATTGTTCCATGGAAAATTGTTCCACTTCATCTAAAATGTGTGGTTCCCTAGCATGGATATTAACTTCGAGCTTTCTTCAGTACCTTGATTTTGGTGCCCTTTAAAAGGTTTTAGACAAATTTAGAAAGATATTTTGGAACATTGTCCTATTGGAATACTCAGCCTTGACCTAAAGATAGACTGGCAACAGATTTCTTTCCTTTACTTTCATTATTAATGGGAATATCAACATAATCCTATATAAGGATCCCATGTAACTGAACAACATTCCCTGTACCTGAAACAGCAAAACAACACCACAGCATTATGCTGCCACCACCATGTTTTACTGTTTTAACTGTGTTGCAAAGACAGCTTTTTTCACATTCTTCAACCGCAGCACAGTGCAGTACACAGACACCAACACGGAGCTCACAGTGGCAATGGTGGAGAAAGATGGTCAAACTAGATTTTATGTTTGATTTGTCATTGACTCTTTGCCACAAGTTCTTGAAGTATTTTGAATATAATTTGTAAATATCTCCAGCAAAGGTTCATTACATACAAAGGGTGAACAGTGTTCTTCCTGCCAAGTCTTTATTTTTGTTTGGTGGCTAGCATCCTAAACAAAGATTAAAAAAAAAAAAAAAAAGAAAAAAAAGCATATGAATTGTTCTTAATATTTTTCCTAATTAAAAAAGGAAACAAAATGTGCAGTCAAGAATACCTCGGGTCATTGAGGAATATCAACTCAAATGAAAACAACAGCCATCAGTCTTTTTCAATAAACAAAAAATAAAAAAAAACTTAGCCTTTTCTAATGCTAAACTTTAAAATGTAAAAATA
Source organism: Hirundichthys speculiger (assembly GCA_018398805.1). Lineage (NCBI taxonomy): Eukaryota > Metazoa > Chordata > Actinopteri > Beloniformes > Exocoetidae > Hirundichthys > Hirundichthys speculiger. Next base: position 560,751 of record JAGFBZ010000961.1, on the reverse strand, counting down.
AAAGCTGACATAAGTACAAGTATTGATATTTTTAAATTAACACTCTCAATGGAAGGATGTCTCATATTATTTAACTGCTGTTCGCTGCTACCTTGACACCAGTCAATTGCTATCTTTCTTTCCTCAACTTGTATCTCATTTGGGAGGGACTAAAGGTTCTTGCATGGCTTTCAGGAGTACAAACTGGAACTCTGCAGATGTGCATGCAGTTTAATCCCTTTTCTATCTTTTTTCCATTTTAAAGGTGTGATTAAAAGAAAATTTTTGTGTAACGTCTCAATAAACAAATGTCTGTGTTGCTCTTTTGTTTCACAACTATATATATGTATGTATGTATGTATATATATATACAGTCATGGAAAAAATTATTAGACCACCCTTGCTTTCTTCAGTTTCTTGTTCATTTTAATGCCTGGTACAACTAAAGGTACATTTGTTTGGACAAACATAACGATAACCACAAAGATTGCTCATAAGAGTTTTATTTAAGAGCTGATATCTTACCATTTTCCATGGTTTTCTTGATTATAACCTAAATCACTGAAGTTTTTACATCAATAGCTATGGCGTTGTACTGCCAAAAACACTGCTTTTATGCATTCAGTGTTTTCTTTTCTGTCCGTTTTAGTCACATGATGACGTTTAGTGGTACCAGGTATTAAAATGAACAAGAAAGTGAAGAAAAAATGGTGGTCTAATAATTTTTTCCATGACTGTATATATACATACTCTCAATCTGTCACTTCTGAAAACCAAGATAGTGTCGTTCGTGCCGTATATCACGGCCATCATGATACTAAAGTACATTTGTTCCAGTCGCTAGATTATTTTTTGCTGAAAATCTAGCTTAAATGTTCCCTTACTGACCCTTCTCAGCCAGGATGTGTCTCTGGACACGTAGACCCAGTCTGCATTAATAAAGTATTTTTCATTTTCATTTCATCTTTGAAATCATAAATGCTCCACAAGGACCAGAAGTCCCGAGCTACCAACCCCAACAGACCGTGTAAAATCACAGAGGGGGCGACGACAGCTGCTAATTATAGGTCAGTTATAATCAAAGTATGACTCAGGGAATGCGCTTCTCCCACTAGATTTGATGAAACTGCTCCAAGTGAGGGAGAGGTTTACTTTACAATGCAAAACACATTTACTCTAAGCAGTTTTCTCACATGCATTATCTGCACCCAAGAGTGGAGGGAAAGTACAGGTCAAAGGAGATTATCTGTGTAGTGTCAAAAGTGACTACTCTGCAGCAGCTCTGCATATGTCTTTAAATTCTATAGACCAGGTTGACCAGGACAAGTGGACAGTGTTGTCAGTTCTTAGGCCTGTGCGTACGTGTGCTACCAAGCGTACAAGTAAGGGAACATTCCCATTCATCCTCATGTTCAGTTGTAATAGACCACACCAGCTGTCAGTCGAATCCTGGACAAGAGCATTTTGTACTCTCTCAGACTGAACCACTCCACCCCCAGAATAAAAAATAGTTCAAGCACAGAATTGAAAATGATGTTTTTCATAACTATCTTCAATATAAACCATCACAATGTGCATGTAAACATGAACATGTTATTTTTTTTTCTCATGCATCTTATTTTATCCCATCTGTTCTGCCTGCAAGATCATATAAATAACTCATGGCAAACATCTGGTTCCTGTTTAGAAGCTCCTCTGTTCTGCACAAGTCTTTTGATATATCAAATTAATGGGATTGTGCCTTTTTTGCAGCCTATACCTTATTTTCAGTCTACTATTCTACAATCAGTATGCAAAGAATACAGTAAATAGAAACTCAAGGGTAGTTAAGTGTATTTTTCTCATTTAAGTCAGTGCTGCACATTACTATTGCTGTAAGATGCATTTTACATGAGCTTATCTGTCACAACCTTCTTTCCTCTGTGGGACCAACCAGAGGTCTTGCAACAGTTTTAACTTTCAAATGCATGTGAGAGCCCTACATGGCTCATGGTTTTACTGCTGCCACAGCTTAATATTTTAGATTCTGTGCAAAGTAGCTGTTTGATCATCATCAATCTTACATTACAGTTAATAATACAGTTAGCCAGTTTGCTTTTTGTAGCTTACAGTGTCTGTGGTGTCATAGTTAATGTGAAGCGGGTGAATTCATACTCCTAACAGCACAGAAAAATGTTTTTATGAATACGTGGGCAGGTGTGAGTGTGCTGGTTTTAGTTCATCAAGTTGTGGATGCCAGTGTTTTTGTTGATTGCATGTCTGTTTAAGCGTCTATTGAGTAGGTATGTTGGCAGGGCAGAGTGCTGAGTTGGCACAAGCCTTTGGCACTCCAACATGCTCTGAGACTCCTGGACCCATTCTCTTCCTGTGTTTGGACACAGTGTTATTTATTCAGCAAATGTGGACTAAAACTCCAGTACTTCAATTCACACAAAACATACATACTTTGAGATAAGTTCACAGTGAAGAAAACTTGTATTTAATAGCACATCTAATAAGTTCTCATTTTCTTTAGCAGATATCAAAAATAATTAGGGCCCGATCACTGAGGGTGCGAGGACCCTGTTGTGTTTTGAATGTTTATTATTATTCTTATTACCATCCTAAATGATTTTGGCTTTTTGGGGCCTATTAATATGCTTCGGAAAGTAATGAAATTCTTATGAAAAAGGAAGCAATTATGTAAAATACTAATTCTTAAATAAAAAAGCCATTCTGAAATAAACTATTATGCATTAAACTAAGATTAAATAATAATTAAGATATATTTCATAATAATTACATTTTTCATAATAATGGGACATATTTCATAATAATACACATATATTTCATAATAATGGGAAATATTTCATAATAATAAACATGTATTTCATAATAATGGAAAACATTTCATAATAATGGATACATATTTCATGATAATAAACGCCTGTATTTCATAATAATAGACTCATTTATTCATTGAATTATGACCCAAACGGGGCTCCATAGTTATGGGGATCTGCTGGAGCCTATCCCAGCTCACTCCGGGCGAAAGGCAGGGGTACACCCTGGACAGGTCGCCAGTCCACCAGAATTCATTACCCGCAAAGAGTTGCAGAAGCAAGATGAGAGGGAACATAAACTTGCCAAAATCTTCTACAGGGACAAGGTACAAACCCTGCTGAGGAATGGAAGCTCACATCCTGCTTGGGAGCGTGTAAAATCAATGATGGGCATGAACACAAAAAAGTGTTCACTCGCTTTTAAAAGAAAATCAGATATGACATTTAAAATGACCTGGATAACTTTTATTATCATTTTGATGTTCATGATTTTTGCACTGAACTATCTGTTTTTAAAAGGACTCCCTACAACAACCAAACATACACACAGCAGTGGAACTGTCTGTAGACTCTTAAGGGGAGTTACAGAGAGAGAAAGTCCAGGCCTGCATATTATCAGTGGTCGTCTTCTGGGGAACTGACCAGCACAGTAGTTAAGTCTTTTTTATTCTAAATGACTCCCAGTGTCATTATGAGGGCAGACACATACTTAAGTACACAGGTGACCCTTTAATACTTTCCGGGCTTGGTGATGAGGACTGTCAGCATGGCCCAGTTTTGGACGGTTTTACTGCCTGGTGAAAATACTCCTTTCTGAACATTAATGTCCCAAAAACCAAGTAGATGATCATTGATTTCAGAAGGAAGTCTTCTCTTGTCCCCCCTTTTTGATTTATGACCAGGCTGTTGAGGTGGTGCATCAGTATAAGAATTTGGGGATAATAATTGATGACACACTCACTTTGAAGCCAATGCTGATGCTGTCTGTGCTAAGGCCCACCAGTGCAGGTATTTTTTTATTGTAAACTGTGGAGTTTTAATGGTGACTAGTGTCTTATGAAAACGTTTATTCTTGTTTTATTAAGTCTGTTTTAACATTTTCTTTTATTTGCTGGTTTGGGATCTCTCTCTTTGAAAAATAAAAGGAGGATGGACTACATTTTAAGGATGTGCGGTAAGATTGGCGGCATACAGTTAGACGAACTCTCACTGCTACACAGAACCTGTTGGACATACACAGAGTTAGAAGAAAGGCACAGGACCATTCTAGCCGACTGCACTCTCCCTCCATCTGCAGAGTTTAAGCTGCTGCCATCTGGTTGCAGATATGCTCTGCCAAGATGCAGGACACGATGCAAATAGATTTAAAATGTATTTTGTACCTCCCACCACTGTCGTACTTAACAGCGTTATGTGACATGTCATGTGTGTATGAATTTTTACTCCCAACTCTGCTGACTATATAACAAATTGCCCCTGGGGCATACTAAAGTTACCAATACCAATAAAATTATAACTGTAAGCAATTTTTTAAACTGGTGATTTTAAAATGATTGTGACTGTAAATGTTTGTGACTTTGACCCTGAGATGGACTAGCAACCTAATAATCAGGTTAATAATTAGATATGATTTGAAAAGACCTGGATAAGTGAAGTTGAGGAAACGATCAGTTTAGAGGAACTGCTTGCTGATAAAATGGCTTTGCTAGTTCAGTTGTTCCAGGGTCTCATGCATTAAAATAAATTTGTCAAGAATGTTTTCACAACCCAAAGTACGTTTTATCAGCCCACGATGTTGTTAAGTCTCCCAAAATTTGTTGTAGGAGGTGCTAGCCATTTAATTCAAACTGAGTACTCCATACCTACGTATAACATAAAAATAACACATAACACTTCTTCTTCCCCAGACACACGTTTTGGCAATATCGTAAGGAAAATCTTCAGACCAGAGTAGGAGACCCTCCTCCCGACGGCCTCCCAGGCTTCAACAGCGGTGTGATGTTATTGGACCTGAGCGCTATGCGGGCCTCTCCTCTCTACAACCAGCTGCTGAAGCCCAGCAAAGTGGCCAAACTAGCAGACCAGTACCGCTTTAGAGGCCACCTGGGTGACCAGGACTTCTTCACAATGATCGGCATGGAGCACCCTGAACTCTTTTATTCTCTGGCCTGCGGCTGGAACCGGCAGCTGTGCACCTGGTGGAGAGACCATGGGTATGGAGATGTGTTTCAGCTGTACTATCGTTGTGATGGACCTGTTTATATCTACCACGGGAACTGTAATTCCCCCATACCAGACGACTGAGCTTTGGACTGACTTGATACTGAATCTGAAAAAGACATTAACAATGTAGTTTAAGGATACTGTGATTCCTTCCAATTGGGAAGCAGAACTGGAATTGACTTTCCTTACCTCAATCTCAAATCCTGCCCCCTGCTGGCCAAGGGGTGAGTGAAGCGCCTTCCAGCACAAGATATTATTTTCATCAGTTATTCTAACAAAAAATTGCTGTTGTGCCAGAGAAAGTTTCAGCTTTAAGGACTACATTAGTAAAGGGATAGTTCTCCAAAAACTACAGTTTTTTTGCAAGTGATCATTGAAGTTAAGATTGAGTTGCAAACCCATTCATTTTAGTGTTGATCAGGTGCCCGTTGTTATTAAGAAAGCTTTATGTGATGATTTATGCAGGAGCATCCCAATAGCCACTATTCAAAAGCAACCAATAGAACTGGTTTAAAAACCTTGAATCAATAAGTTTTTACTGCAAAGCAGACAAGCGATTCACCAGCATTTCTACTCCACTGCACACCATTTGTCTTCTTGTTGATACTCGTCTGGATGCCACTCTACCTAAGTTACATGCTGCGTTTGTCGGATTTGGTCATATTCCTACCCACAGACGTCCAAGAGCAGGTTTTTCTGCATCTGTTGATACTGCCCCACTGGAAATCAAAGTCAAATCTGTTGAGCACTATTCTGAATTGTGATGCATTACAGTGACGCACATGTTCAGTTCTCAGTACTGGCACCACTGCATGTCAGTCCTGCCCTCATTCCAGTTAATGTGGGAGCTGATGGAGGTATGAATACAGCTGCACTCATACATTACCGATGCTGATTCCAATTAATTTTCTGTTTATACAATAATTGATATTCAAATAATGTTGTCTTAGAAGATTTATCAGTTACAATAAGTAATTTAGACTTTTGTAATACTATAATTCATTGGAAATTACAGTCTTCAGAAGATGTCGCAATTATTAAGAGCAATAAAGTCAGCAAATGTGCTGAAACCTGTAAACAAGAGTCCTCTCTCTCCTCGGTCTCACTCTGTTCTCCAGCACAGCAATTTTTCCTTCAGAGGCAGGCGCTCACCCATCATCTCATCCTCCTTTATGAGGGCTAGTCTAATGTTGTTTGCTCCTGAATGGCTTGTGGAAAGACTGGAGGAGTGTTTACAACTAGTGGATGTCTGGGCCGCAATTAAGTTTTATGCACCATCACAGCTCCTGACAGACGCATCATCTGTTTGGTAGGAAGGTGTGAGAGGTGTGGATACTGGGGAGATCATGGGTAATAATGGTAGCACTGATGGCCATTGTTTGTGTCCTGCATTTGTACTTTAGCTAAGGACAAACACAAGCTCATATAAGCCCGTGCGCACGTTTCCAAAAGAGTAATGATGTCAGGAGCATGACTACCGGCACTGACCCACTTTTAGTTTTCTTGCTGTGCTGACTGACCTGAGATTCAGATTCAAGGAAATGTCAACGCTCAATATTGATTAGTCAGGAAATTGTCAAATGATGCATGCTTTAAGATACATGTACACACAAGGAGCTTATCTTTCAAAACAGCAGCACTGAATTGTAATCTTGCAGTTTCTTGCGCACCAGTTAGTGTTTTGCTGGTTGTTTTGCTAGGTCTTAAGCAGGATATAAATTAAGATTTACAGTGATATCTTTCAAAATACAGATGTGAATGCATCTTTCTGTTCCATTTTGACTGAGATATTCACCTCAATTGTGAGATTTTTATGTTTTTTTTTTTTATATTTTGTTCCTCTATTTGTAAATAAAAGATATAATATTTTTTTGTTGTGACATTGTTTTATGGAAACAATATGCACAACATAAGTTGTTTTATTGTTATTTGTGTGTGGGTGTGTAGTTGAGCTGAAGCACTCACATTCACGCAAAAAAAAAAGACAATGCTTTTAACCACTAAATGGTTTAAATGAGAGGGAATAGCCAAGTAAAGAGAGCGCCCTCATTTTCCTCATTACACAATCACATGTCTGTGCTCTTGTTTGTCTGCTGCCAGCGAGACATGACCTGTTTCTGTCACTCATGTTCGCAGACACAAATTTTAAAATGCCTCATAGACAGAAAAATATCAAGCAGCCTTGACCCCTAAAAACTGAAATTGCTCAGTCTATTGTTTAAAATGGACATTGGTTGAATATACTGTTTCTCTTTACAAAGACAAATGTTTCTAACCCTCATTTTTACAGGATCTTTTGATTCTTTGTCTGATGGTATATACAACAGATACTGTTGGTGCCTACTGTAGCATGGCCTACATGATGGCAAGAAATGATGAGCACAGGCTCATGCACGTCTCGCTGTTAACTAGCAGTTTATGTGACAAGATATTTCTCCCTTTCACAGTAAAAAATGAAAAGGCTTGGAGAGGGGGGGGAAAAGATAACAAAAATTGCTGGGCTTTTAAACATTTTGAGACTGACTAAAGTCAAGCCTGCATACCAAAAACAAGGAACTAGAGCCTTTTACAAAAAAGTGCCAAAGAAGTGTTTAATCTCCACGGCCAGATCACAAAAGTCTCACCTCTGTGATGTTTTGGCTGCCACTATTGCCAAATGTTCTTTATCCTTTAATAACACTGAATGATTCATATCCCAGAAATATTTGTTGGGTTTATAATGGTGGTTCCATCTTTCCTGACAGAGGACCAATGAAGTATTAAATAATGAAAAAAAATTAAATGTTTATGAATTCTCCAATGCATTTTGAGTTAATGAATGAGCATTTATCCTTCATAATCCATTATCCTTCTTAATAATTCTAAATATCCCCAAATATGCACACAGTAGCACTGACAAAGCTTCTATTAAAACTCTCCGTCATCTGTGTCTGTAGTTACTGAACTGAGACTTAAAATCCCTCACTTTCATCAGCAAATCCTTGAAGCACTTTTACCTTTAGGTAAACAGCAGAAAACAACTGCTATAGATTTGACACTGAGGCAGCATTGATATATCAAAAAGCTCTGTAAGTCTTTTATTTATTTTCTTTTATCCATGTACAGCTATGAGTCATAGTTCTACATTTCCAGCACAACATTTCTAATAATGTGAGCACCAAAGTTATCATTGCTTTTAAAGTCTCTCAATAACGCAGTTGCAGCTTATTTCAAACCAATTTATCAATTATTACATTTACATTTAGTCACTGAGCAGACACTGATTCACAGAATGAGGATAGGCTTTATTATTACCATTAGGTGCAACTACAGACTACCAGAGGGTGAGAGTGCTAAAAAACTATGCAGTCATCCATCCATCTTCCGTTTATCCAGGTTTACAGTCGCAGAGGAAGCAGTGCAAGTAAAGAAGTCCAGACCTCCCTTTCCCCAGCCACCTCCTCCAGCTATTCTGGGAGAATACCAAAGCATTCCCAGGCCAGGGGAGAAATATGATCTCTCCAATGTGTCCTGCGTCTGCCTCAGGGTCTTCTCCTGGTTGAACATTCCCAAAACACCTCCTCACGGAGGCAGTCGGGAGACATCCTAGCCAGATGCCAGACCCACCTCATCTGGCTCCCTCTCTTTTTGGAAGGAGCAGCAACTGTAATCTATCAAATGACAGGGTGAGAAGTTTAGTCTGTAAATGATAGTTTTGCAATGCAAGAATTCTAGCAGCCAAAGGTCAGCACCCCAAGACCCGTGGCTTAGGCTACTGCCTACAACATTTTGTACCCAACTCATATTCCCTCTCCTGTAGGTGGTAAGCCCACAGTAGGCCAAACCGATGTAGCTCCTCTGTGCTGAGCCCTACCAGACTTCATAGGTAAAGGCTCAGTTGCCAGGCGCTCACCGATGAGCCCCTCTCCCAGGTCTGGCTCCAGGGTGGGGTCTTGGTGACCCTGGTCTCGATTTTTTATTTATTTATTTATTTTTTGTATATTTAAGAATCAATCAAATTGCCTTTAGAATTATTTGCCACGCCAGGATCCTTCAGAGGCAATTTCCCTGGAACAACATAGGTCCTTGGGATCATTCAGGCATGAAAATCCCTTCACTATGATGAGGGGTGTGCTCAGCATAAGAGTTGGTAACAGTACAGGTCTTTCTGCCATTGGAGAACTAGAAATAAAAATACTCTGGAGTGCCTTATGTGAGGGGTGGTACTGCCAGGTGGCATTCTTTGGAGGAGCACAGCGGCTGAGAGATAACACAGTACTCAATGAGAGACGTTAGATAAGTTGGGTGCAGACCCAGCACTAGTGGTTTAAATTTGATGCAGATAGTAAGGGATAGCCAGTGGAGTTCAAAGAAAAATGGGGTAATGTGCCCTTTTAGGTTGACTGAAACCTATGCATTTTGTCACATTTTGAAACATATGGAGCAGTTTTAGCACACAAGCTTGGAGGCCTGTTAAGAGGGCGTGACAATAGTCAAGGTGAAAGGTCACCAAAGCCTGTACCAAGAGCTGGGCTGCTCTTGAAAAATCACAATTTTTCTTACACTGAATATTATAAAGTGGCGCAGCTGGGCGATAGAGATTAATATCTTCAGAGAAGGACAGCTGGTCATCCAGCATGATGTCCAGATTCCTAGCCACCTTGGTTGGCAAAATACAAGGAGCCAATGTAGATGTTGAGATGTATGGTTGGTGTGGCTAGGAAGATGAGCAGCTCAGTTTTAGAGAGGTTTGTTTGGATGTGATGGTACATCATTTGTGTTTTAAAATTCACAATGGTGAATGCTTAAAGGAGCCGTATGTAAGAGATCTAATAAAACGAATCATAAAATGACCCCGATATGTCAACAGCCTTTTAAAAATCATGTTCATTTCAAATACTTATGTCACTGACAACAGCACTCAAGCCAGGATATTCCCATTTAAAAAGAGGAGTTGCAGCCCTCAACTGATGTTGATGTTGTCATTTTTTGTTTTGGCCTGAAGCGCCACCCTCCACCTATCTCCCAATCACGAAGTCAGTAGTGTTTCGGCATCCGGGTTGCCAGCTCGGCTCAAATTATCGCAGCAGCCGCTACGAACGTGTTGGATGAAAAAATATCTAGCTTTCGAAAACCTAAAAGACCTCGTTATGAATCCGAGTTACGTCGTGACAAGGTCCGAAATAAAACAAGGATTTGTATAGGAGATGCTTTTGATAGATGGAGACGGCTGAAAGCGGAGAAGAATTTGAAGACAGACGCCAACGTTGCAGATTTTCTCCTGGACAGGTAAGATTCATAGCTAAATGTTTGGCTAACGCTAATTTACTTGGACAAGGTAACAGTGGTATACAGCGGTACCTCTACTTACGAACGCCTCTACATACGAAACTTTCAGGTTACGAAACGCCTCAACGGGAAAATATTTCCGCTAGTTACGAAAGATCAAAGAAAGAAAAGATCTTTCATAAAGCATTAAATATAATTAACAGAAAATAAACTTACTGTGTAGGACTCGTCGCTTGCCATGGCAGCCTACGTTCCTGCTGCTTTCTGCAGCCAACCTGGCAACCTCTGGTCGGGGAGGAGGGGGAGGGTACACGCCGCTCAACAGTAATTTGAAAGTGACTGCAGTACCAGTTTTGGCCATAATCTTACAAACGGCTCCTTTAAAGAAACGAATAAAATTGGCACAATATTAAACACATAAAGCTGCTGGCTTATACTGAGCATCTTAAATGGTAATGGGCAATCATCGCTGGCCATCTGTCTGATTTGAACAGTAAAATTTGTTGAATCTGAAGTGCATTGCCCTCTCTGGTTCTCAGACACAACAGGAGCATCACGTGATGCATTTTGAACATGAATTTTTGACAGTATTTATACATTTGCAATATTTTATCCTGTGTGTGTGGGTCTCTGCTCCACTTGGAAATAAAATGTGGGTCAGTACCTTCCTAACTGCCTGTTCACCATCTCTCCTACTTTCTCTCACTGTCCCTCTGGCTACCCACCAGCACTCCCGCCCCCAGATACTCCTCAGTCATCTCAAAGCAATCATCAATCATCATTTGTCTGTGCTCTGCAGGTACATTTGATACGCTGAGCACTGCTGACTGCAAAGACTGAAAACAGTAGAAAAGAACTAACCTGAATGAGCATGTCCTTCCAGTTCCTGCATAACCTGTCCACTGTATTAGTGTATATATTTGGATAAAGAGCAGGCTACAGCAATTAATGCCATTGTTTTCTTTTGACATTCAAAACAGAAAACCACAAAGCTGTATTTGAGAAGTAATCATTCTGTTTCATGTCTGGTGTGTATCATCTGAGGACTTAACCTCTGGTAGCAGCATCCTGTGCTTTTGAGATTCTTGTGAAGTCAGAAATTGCACAGAATTGTGTGTGTGTGTGCCATTCCTTATTTGAATAAGCATGTTTTAAAACAAGCTTATAAAATGCACATTTGTATGAACAGCCAAAGTAATACAGACAATAGCCTTTATATAGGATGTTCTTGCATTTTATACAACTTTCTGCAGTTATCAGTTAATCTGCAGTTGTGTTCAAAACTAGTTATTTATGCATTCTCGAGAAGTCCTCACATTGCTCTGACCCAGTAAATCCAGAATGGGTGTGTGTGTTCTCTGGTGTATCACTTGGTGTGACCGCTATAAACAAAAATAACTGCGTAGTTCCCCTACAACTACAATAGTGGTAAATCCCTCTTTACAGATGCAGTCACAGTGTTTTATTTCATTATCATGATTATGGGGTTTTTTTTCTGTCTTTTTAAAGTGCTATATTCAACTGTAGTCCCCTAGTGTGCTGCACCACATCTCATCATCTTCTACTGATGCTTCTGACCCACCTTTGCAAAGTCAACAACACACAATAAAGTGTTTCATTCAAAGAAGTGCCCACTAAAGCTGCTGAGCACTTGTCATTTTCGTGGCCAGTGAATAGTCCTCCAAGAAAGGCCAACGTCGAGGTGAACTTCAGCAATGGAAAACACTTGGAAGCTGCTGCTGTCAAATAAAAAGATTTCACGTGCCTGTGGATCCCGTGGCTTCATCCAGAAAGTTAAGAAAGTGGACTTTCTCCATGGTACATATCAAATTAGACTTGTATGACTTTGTGTGGCCAAAGATCCTGTTAAACCAACAAGTAAGTCTGACAAACCACAAACCTGATATGGCAACGTTGCCGTTTTTTTAAAATAGCATTTCTCTTTTACTTTTGCATATTAGCTCCTCTGCTCAATTAACCTTCCACAGAATCAGAGACTGCAAATCAAGCTACTGCATTTTTTTGTACCCATATCTGTTTCCCCATTTCTGTTTTTCAGTGTGCTTTCATCTTACATATCCACAACAAGACCATGTGTGGCCTTTGGAGAATGCTCTGTTTTCTTTCTCACGATGCTAAAACACCTCTAAAGTTCAAAACATAAGGAAGATGCTGATGGCAGAGCATCATTTCATGAATCAGAACGGATGAAGCATCACCCCAAATGGCATGTCCTGAAATTGGGCCACTGACTGTTGACATAATTTCTGCAGCTCATTAGTTGAAGTAAACGGTGAGCTGTGTGAGTTGCAGAGTGTCTCATACCTACTGAGTTGATCGGCTCTCACTGAAGTTGTAATTAAGCAACAGAGCAACCTGACCTGTAGAAGAGCCTCCTCGGTGTGGTTACAATATTTCAGAACCGATGAAACTTTCACATATAGCTCTCAAAGTTTCTCTTCCTTTTCATCTGGATGCACATTTTCGGAGTGCATAGTCATGTATGACGCTCTTTGAGGGCTGGATGCTGTAAGACCCCTTTTTGGTGTACTAATAAATATGATGTTCTGATTCCTGCAACCTCCTGAGTGGACAGTTCCTGCTTTTTCAACTCCACTTACACAACCCTAGCACTCCAAGAAGTGTTACAATTACAAGAGTCCTTGGGCAAGTCACCCTGTGTATATCAACTATACCCATAAATGCAGCTTAGTTCTCTGGGCACAAGCTTATCTCAGATAAACAGAAAGAGACTGTTCATGTTTCCTGTCATCAGCTGAGTCCACATTTCATTTCAGAAAAATGAAAATCTGTTGTCAATAAAAGGTGCCAAACGTAGTATCTGTGATGGTATGGGGGGCATCAGGAGCCATGGCATGGGTGTGAAGGTACCGCTGATATAGAGGCACAGACTGGAATTATGGGGAAACATATGCTACCATCAGGGCCACATCGTTTATGGAGGTTCAGTGTTTTTAAACAGAATAGATCTTATTCTGCATGAAACTGCAGAACCTGAACCTGCAGTTCAGGTCTTTCTCCTATTGAAAATGTATGGCACATCACTAAGAGGAGAATTACCCTATAAAAAACCAAGCTGAGCAAATTTACAAAAAAAAAAAAAAAACTGCAACAGCTGTTCTTGAATCTCAAACAAAAAATTAAAAATAGATTATATTAAATTCCATATTCTTTCTATATTTTCTAAATAGTGAAGTTGATCAGTGATGACACATTTAACAAATTACAGCTCTAAATTTTTTGTAGTGTTTTAAAAAAAAAAGTACAAAACTTTTCCGAACGTGGAATTTATTTTACTCCCAATCTACCCCAGAGAAAAGTACAGTTTAAGGAAAGTCACAGAGAGCTCAGTGCTGTGAAGGACATTCGTTTTCATAATAAATGAATCTAAATGTTCGAGCACCACCGTCTGTGAGTTCTGGTGGGATAAGCAGATTAATTTGGGAGGTGCATTGAAAACCACAGGGAGCATGCCATCTCACAATGAGCAGACAGGGATATATCTATATATATATATATATATATATATAAAGTCTGATGGTCACATTGATACTTAAGCCTATTACAATCATTTATTCACAAAACATGAAATCACAGTGCCTTCTGGGAGGATGCAAACTGTGAACACTGGCTGGGAGTCTGACCCATATATCATATAGCTCTGTGGAGCAGAAATGAGGTCTTTGTGTCAGCCTATTTCAAAGTCTACAGGGTCTACGTCAAAGTCTATTTTCAAATTCAGCGTCCGAATCAGGTTCAAAAAGGTGCAAAGATGCATGATCTGTATGATCTCGATGACAGCTTTCGTGGCCTCTACTACAGTTGTTCTGGTTCCTTAACTTAAAAAGTAAAAGAAAAAGAAAATAAGTTAAATGAAATAAAAGGTTTTATAAGTCTCCAGGGTAAATCTCCTGTGAGTTAAAATGGCAACTTAAAGTACTCGGTGCTACAGCAGATCTCCAGCATTTGAGACCAAATGAAACAGAGCCAAAAGTGAAAGCAAAAACTAATTTGAAGCACTTTAACAGTCACTGTGGACTCTCCAGACCAGTGTTTACTCTGGCCTTATCCTTCAAATTGTGGAAGGCCAAACGAAACCAACCAATCAGTTAGACTGCAAGTATGTGTTAAAGACATGAAGGCACAAATCCCTTTCAATTTTCTGCTTCTACACTCTGTTACTGTTTTGGACCTAAACACCCCAGAAACACGACATCAAATCATGTATTTACTAGATGGCTTTAACTTATTTAAAATTTAAAAAAGTCCAGAATAGAATATAAGAAAAACACTAGGATCATAGGTGGCATCCTATCACAGTTCCACGCTGGAATTCACTGAGCTCCTGAGAGCGACCCATTCTTTCCCAAATGTTAGTAGAACAGTCTGCATGCCTAGGTGTTTTATTTTTATACACCTGTGGCCATGGAAGTGATTGGAACACCTGATTCTGAACATTTGGATGGATGAGCAAATACTTTTGGCAATATAGTGTAACTGGACACTTGACCTACTTCTTCCTGCTTGTTTCAATTATGTTAAATGCTGTCACTAAAACCATGAAATCAATAACTGATCAGAAAATCAATTCAGTGCAAAGCCTAATGTGTAAAAAGTCTAATGCAGGGTTTAATTGATCATCTTAACCCTTAAAAATATGTGACCATTATAACTCTGACTCAAATGTCATGACGCTTGAGACCCTTGAGTTGGAGAAGTCTGACGAGTGCTGAAGTGACCTCATGAGCAAAAAGCACATCTTGTTCCCTTTGAATGAATAAAAGACATATCTTAGATCATTTGCTTACAGGACTTGGAGGAGCATGTTGGTTTTGCGTAAAGCTTTAGGACAATAGAGCTTACAAAACAACTGTTCTTGTTTTATAAAGCTGCCATTGCCCACCTTTCCTGACACAAATAAAATTGACGTGCACACATTGGCATGACATGCGCGTACATCACACAGGCTTTATCTTAAACAAGCTGCTTCCAGAAATCCAGAAAGCCCAGATACAGCATATCAACCCTCTCTGATGTCTGTGTGGCAGGGAAGATATAAGACAAAAACAGCAGGCCACAAAAGTAGGTCAGTGTGCTACAGCACATGCAGTGTGGGAGCTCGAGAAGAGATTAAACGCCATGAAGACCTTGCTGCAACAGCGTTATCAAAGAGAAGACTTCATAATACAATGGAAGTCCACAGGTCACACCTGTGAGACCGGCTGTACAGACTCTACAGGCTTGATATGGTTTACTGAAGGAGGATTTATCAATATTTAAAAAGCTCTCATTTTTTTTTCACAATGGGCTGGGTAATGGGCTCAATAAGCAGATGGAGGCTGTGAGTCAGAAACTGTGAGTTCACGTTTGATGACAGCGAGCAGCTGCTCTGCTTAAGGCTCTCTGCGTCTATCAGAACAGAACACGGTCAACCTTTGATGTTTTTCCTGGAGAGGGAAACTCAGAGACAAGCAGATCAATGTGACTCAGATTTATGTTTTTTTTTTATCCCCCATTATTCCTGATCAACATCCTCATACCTGGTTGCATTTTTCCTCTATTAGTCATCCTTACACCTTTAACACTGGACTTTGATGTTGTAAAGTAATTTCCTCTCCTCGTTTCCACCACATCTGTGTGTCTGGCAAAAAAAACGGGTAGAATAGAAGGAAGGTGAATGAACATAACATCTGCAGATTTGTCCACAATCCATTATTTGACTAATGATGACTTGCTGGCAGACAGGTGTCAATCCCAAATGGTTTGAGGGTCTGGCCAAACCATTAGACTCTGACGACGTCAGTGACAGGGTACAATAAGCTCAGATGTTGATGACACTGAAAGCTTTCTTGTTCTGGCTGCAGCCTCAAACAAAAAGACTCAGCTTTGTCATGGCAACACTGCGGATGCTGTAACTTCTCAACTAGTGCTGTTTCTGTTCTGGATAGTGTCTTTATAAGCCACTCCCAAATGATCATATGTCCCCAGGCAGACAGCGTCTCCCTGGCTCCGTCCTCATTCCTTGGCACAGATGGGCAGTGTCCACACCCTCTGTCTCTGCCAAAGCAGTGGTGGTGATGACTCCCTGATATTTATGAAATTAAATAGTCAAGCCCTTCTGAATTGGTGCACATGCTGTTGTGACCGACATCACTTGCAAGGAGGCATCTTAATCATCAGGCATCAGCGTGGAAGACGTGACTGTGCTGGAGGTGGGTTGATCATGACTGACTGCCTTCAAAGTTGTTTTTTTTTTTTTTAGAGAATTAAATGAGCCTTAATGGCAAACTCTTCATGATTACGCAGTCGTAACTTTTCCCTTCATCTGTGTTTCGTCCTTTCTTCTGTGAAACCTGACACACCTCATTTCTATCTCCTCAACAGCATGGCATTATAACGATCTAACTTGTCATCCAGTCATTGCCGGATCACTCTGTTGACTTTTTATTTTATCTCAGTTCTTAAGGCTATTTGGAAAGTTTCTGAGTTGTTCAAGTTGAAGAGAGAAACTGCACACCTGTGGCCAAGCTTGGATTTGTTGTCTGCTCATTTTCTGTCTAGCTTATTTGTCCCGCCGAATCCCCCAGTTTCTATCTTTTACTATGGATCTTCACCTATCTGACATTTCCTGAGTCCTGCTCCTTGTCTTATTTTCCAACGCCCAGGAGTAAGAGGCAAGACCAAGGTAGGACCTGGGTTAGTCTCCCCCACCAGTGTCATGAGCAGAGGAGTCAAGGATGAAGGGGACAGGGGAGGATGCAAGGTGACAAGGCACTTCATGAATTGAGATGTCTTTGCTTCTGAGCCAGCATTTCAAATCAAGATCAGCTGAATTGCCAAGTGACAATACTGGCATCATACAACCTTTGTTTTCTTTTTTAAGCTTATGACTGCATTTTTATTGTTTCTGTCAGATAAGCATTTAAAAGACGCATATTGTTCCCCTTTTAGAGAAGCTGACACAACTTCATAAGGTCTTTGTGTTTGTGAGATGTTTTAGTCAAATACTAAAGAAATGCAATAAAAAAGCACCCTTTCTAGCTATGCCTTTCATGGCAGAGTCGGCACCTTGACTTCACTCCAGCCCTCCTTCTGTGTGTTGGACGTCTTTTAGAATCAGTGTAGCAGCTTGTTGCTACCTGTGTCTGAACTGAAGCAAATGCACCAAGATGTGAAGTTTGGTTGAGATGGAGATGAGAAGACTGATCTGCCTCTCTGATGTCTCAGTACCCCGCAGATGTGAGCTCCTCACTGAACGGCATATTTTCAGTTCCAGGCAATCTGGGGATTTGCTACCTCAGAGTTTTTGAGTTATTAGTCACTTCAGATATTTTTCTTCCTTTTATCCATAGCAACTTAGACATCCGTAAGTCTATCATCTATACCTGCTTATTCCTGTTCCAGGATCACAGGGCTCTGCTGGAGCCTATCCCAGCTGTCTTTGGGGAAAAGGCAGGGATACACCTAGCAGGTCACAGATTATACTTTTATTTCTAAATTAAATGACAATGTGGGATTAAGGCATTCTGGAGGCAGAAATTACTGTAGTAAGGAAGAACTTTGCATCTGCAGAACTTGAAAATATTTTTCTGTGAATGATTAATGGGGAAGGCGGAGGGGGATGAGAAGATGAGGAAACATAGATTAGACAAATGAGGCAAGCCGCCAGCATCCTGATTTTAGGTCAATTACTCTTTAACCTTAACGGAGGTTATGTTTTTGGTCATGGACACAACCAGCATGGAAATTCTGAACATTACTATCAGGAAAAGGAGAGGAAGACTATAGATACTGGTTGCTCAGTGTTTCAGTAATAATAGCCCCTTATGCTCTGATTAAGGATATACTTGATAACAACAACTTTACAATACATCTTCAGTTTTCTACCAAAGGAGCAACAGCAGTCAGTGGCACCAGAATGAGGAATTTATCAGTGACTCAACTCTCCAGGACAGGCAGTAACTACTGGCCTACAGCAGAGACTATCCAAGCCTCTGTTCAAAGTATTTCTGTGTCTTACTGGTTTGTCTTCCAGCGATCAAACAGTTGCTGCGTTCTTGATCAGTTTATGTGAAGATGACGACTGACGACTTCTCAAGAATTTCCAAAACACACCTACAGATATACTGAGAATGTCTCTAGGTACTCAAAGATATTTGCAACAGAGCGAAGGATGCAACACACGTCAAGTGTTTAGTGCAGAGAGTATGAAAAAGATGTATTCAGTTACATTATAGTTTGTTTATTGGTATTTAAGAATTGCGTTTGGTCTTCTCCGTGCAGCTGAGCAAGGCTTGATCACAAGACTGATAATTACGTTACGGTATCATGCTTTTATCCACCAGATACAGAACAATATGCGTATTCAGAAATGGAATCCAATGAATTAAATTGCATTTTATTTGATGTGTGACAAACACAAGTCCACAATTGCAAACAGCAGACACTGAAATAAATCCCCCAACCTCATACTCTCACTTTTCTATACTCTTCCAATCTCATAAAAACATAAGATTTTGGTCTATTACATAAATTCGGTGAGGAATCAACATTTCCATATCCAGCTACACACAAACATTGACATGTTTGTGGTATTTAATGAAGTTATTTTACCTGTCACCTTGTTCTGAAAAATCTAGCTTTTTCTTTGTTACCAGGTTATGGAGCCGTTTAACACACCGTTATAGGTGAGTGTTCAGGTTCATTCATTGATTTTTTTTTTCCCCTCCTTGTCTATCTCTGGTGACAGTCTGGCCTTACACAATAATGTAGGTCAGGTTCTTCACTTAAGATGCTCCGATGTTTTCTCATGAGTGTTTTGAGTTGTAGCACACTTGCTTTCTTTTAGGAAAGAAAATGGAGTAGCTGTCAGGGATAAAAAACATTTTTTAAAAAGTGGCATGAAACTGGTGAATGTTGCAGGGAGTGGAAAAACACAAGGAGGAGCTGCCTTTGAAGGTGAGCAGCTCAGCTGAAGATGAGTCATTACTGCAAAAATAAACATCTATGTGGAATGCACACATACAAGTGCACACAGCCTCAGAAACTGCAGAGTAATTTCATTTGTGTCATGTTTGCGCTGCGTGTGTGCTGGTTGTCCATCAGTTTGACCTACATTCTCCATCCAAACATGCACTTTTTCCTGCTGCTCCAGTCTCAAGTTTTCATTTATTTCTCTGCAAGCAGATGAGACCGCTGAGCAAAGGAAATGGGATGACTACTGACAAGGAGTTTTCTCCATTCAATGGTTTTCCGGAAAGCAGCAACATAACCATCAAAATATCACAATGAGGATGAATTGCTTTAAATGTGCACCTATTTCATCAGCGCTGTGCTCTGCTCTGTAACGTTTGTTCCACTCTGGACTGAAAGCTCTGATCAAATTAGATGCAGCAAAGGCACCATGTGCCATTCATCAATTCTGTGTATTTCATGCCAGCCACAGTGTGAATAGCAAATGGCAATTCTCCACATCTGCAAGGCTTCCCATTTTATCCTGAGTGCATTCAAAGGGGCTTTATTGAACTTGAATTAAGCTCACATGCTGCTTGTGTTTCAAGGAACAACAGCGTCCTTGTGTTTGCGTGTTCGTGTGTAAATCTGCTCTGTCTTTTTTTTTTCAGCCTGATGATGATGTATGTGGGTGTATTAGTGTCAAAACCTAATATGAAGGTGAGGCACATGTGACTTTGCACATTTTTCTTTAATCATATGCACAACACAGACTCAATTTATACCTCCGGTCATGTTCCAGCAGTCCGTCCATCAGCAACTGTTACTCCGGTTGACAGGTATGACAATTACAACTAATGTCTGTGTTGTGATGAATCAGTTAGAGTTGAGTGAAACAGTCCCTCAGCTGTGGCTGGCATCTGCCAGACCATCCACCTCCTCCAGGTGACCCACAATCCAGACTGACCTGAACACTTCCAGACCGACCCAACTGGACTGCTGGCAGACGGTCAAATAGCTTGTGGTGAGTTGCAAGCCTTGTTTGTTCCACCCATTTGCCCATTTTTGGATTAACAGGGTGGGCAGATTCAGTTCCTGCCGATATGTCGATGTCTAGAGTGACGAACAAAAGACTTCAAATTGACTCTTGAGAAAACCTATGAATGACTTCCCAGAGGGCTTGTGCAGTTCTTTTTATACTTTCTCTGAATAACCCGCATTAGCATTTTCATGTTATAATGTCAGTTTCAATTCCATTTAGAAGAACATTTGGATCTCTGGAGGAAGTGTTGTTGAGTATCTTTTCTCATCCCCTCTATCAGTGAAAAAACATCCAAAGTAGCTTTGGACAACATTATTAAAAGTATACATGTACTGTATATACATACATGCAATGTTTTTTTTTTCAGTTTTTTATTTTTATTCACACAAGGACCTTGCACTTTGATTTGCAATATACCAACTTTTCATTCCCCAGGTCACTGTGAGGACTTTTTGCAATATTTTTCTGGACTTCCATCATGTGAACCTCAAAAGTATCACATTGGTGAGGCATTGATCATTGTCTTCATCTTAACAGTCGGAAGCTTCAAAACACTTGAACAAGTTCTCACAGGGAATGCATAGTATTGCAGCCACTGATCCCACCCCCATGGCACTGGTACTTACTCCATCTGCCCCTGACTGGCTGCCAGTTCGGCCCTGGCACAACATTCTGTTCAGCCATTCTTTTCCGCTGTGACTTCTGTTCAAGCAACCCCGGCCACGGCAACGCAGTACGCATACATTACATGCACACTTTGTGTGTAAACTGCTTTGAATTCACTAGTGGGATGTGCTGCTTTATAGAAACGTATTGTATTTCAGTTTCACTTATACCGAGTCGCATGCAGAGCTTGGAGATCTGGGAGGGGTATTTGAGAAGAGAATTTTCTATGAAGATAGCTCAACCACGTTCCCCCTGGACACCCGGAGCACAAGCACAGCAACACAAGAGTGCATGTTCTCACAGGCACACACAAAGTGCACAGCTGCTGTGCAAACTCACAAATCCATCTAATATACACACATTTGCCGAACGCTGTGCCTCCTGCACGCTGGGGCCACAGTTGATGGGGTGATGGTATTTGGCTCAGGAGCTGAAATCACAAATGGATGCTGCTGTGCTCCCAGTTAATTGTGTTGCATAACGTCAGTCATGGCTCATTATTTACAGCTTTCTCAGCAGGGGAAAGTTTGATTTATCAATGACAGTTTGATTGCAGCTGCTCTCATTCCAATCCAGGCCAGTAATTTGGTTTAGACTACATGCTGCACTGGCATGAGGTTTGTCCCTGTCTGTTTTGTCATCCGCTCTTAGTCTGTCCACAAAGTTCTCGTCAGTCATTTTGGTCTGGCAAGACCGAAAGGCCATTTGCTTGGGACACGCGTTATTTCCAGCAGGCTGCACTTTGACACGTGTACCAACTAAATGAGAAATCAATATGGATTTGGCCTGGATTTGGTTGCTGGCTGGTGTTCATTTGGATTCTAAAACTAGAAAAACAAATGTTGCCGAATCCAGTGACTGAATTAAGTAGAAACTATATATATATATTTTTTTTTTTAAATCATGAATTTGTCAAGTCATAGTCTGTTTATATGAACAGCAACATCCAGACTAAATAATTCTTCATGAAGTTCGAGGACACCCAAGACCCAAGATGATTCCAAACTCGATTTTTTTTTTTCATTTTGTTTGCCAGAGATCATCATAACAAGTCTGACAGCCAACAATGCAAACAGACAGGCAGGAAGATGGCACTCTCACTGAACTGAGCCACATGTTTCTGCTGCACTGGGAGACGTTCTGTGTACTGTTTTGCGCATTTTGTTCTGCTCACACAATGGATAAAATAGGCTACGGAGATCCTGACCTAGATTCTGCCTAGCGGGGGCGCTGCTGTACTCTGATGGGAACATTTATGAGGGCAAGATTTTTGTACAGCTATCCCAGACAGTAACAGGAGGACCGTGCAGCATGTGACCGGCATTGGACTGTTTATGAGCAATGGCAAAGGCTTGGGAGGGGATTGGAGTTGTTATTGCTTCATTTATTTGCCTTTTATATTATTTTTTTTTCATGTTTTGATGCTTTATTTTTTTTCTGAAAAAAGGAGTATGTCTTGCAGTTTTAACATAAAGTTCCACATTGCGTGTAATAATAGATCAAATATCTCTTGAATAATAAATCACAAACCATTTTTGCACCATAGAGCCTGGTGCAAAAATATTCTATAGTCTAAGAGCCAAGCTGTCCTCATTGGAGGGCAGTTTATGCAGTCTTCACTGGCACTTATCACAGTTACATCGTGTGATCCCCGAGCAATTCCCAGCATGCATAATTAAATATAAGAGCGATGATTTGCTATTTAATGCTCCAAATATTTTATTTGGTCTCTTTTCCCCTCTCCAATAACATTCCATCCAATTACTCATCTATTAATCTTTTATTTATGGCTGACTGCTCATTTTTTCTGTCTCATGTGCCACAATTTGATTAGTGACTTGTTTTAAACACACTGACACACATTTCTGAACTGGTGACCTAGATTTACAATTCTGTGCTTCTATCACTCATTACAAAAAAATCTTCCCTCTTTTCTCATTCTTCCCTCTTTCCCAGTCACGTGCCTTACTGGTATTTGGTCATTCCTCAACTTAAACCATCAGCTGCTGCTTTATAATGTACTAAGTTGATGAGGGAAGGTAGCACAGACAGATTGTGGAAACTCTACATCTACTTTTTCAAGTTTTGCATTTTTTTGTGTTGATTTTATTGGAGAAAATCGTGCAACATTACCAGATTGCCATCAGAAAAAGTACTGCTTTATTTCTTATAAGCTCTTTCTAAATAAATGAGAAACTATACTCTACCCAGTTGCTGTATGGCACCTCCGGTGAAACATCTCTCACTGATGAGCAAAGCTACGATTCACAGCAGCTGGTGAGGCGTTACTGTTTCAGCGGCATTTCCGCATCCTGTGAGACTTGCACTTGAGACCTGAGGAGAATCGTTAGTGATATATTGATCAGATTGGTAACCAAGAATTTAACAGTCAATATAAATTAAATCCAGAGCTTCTTTGTGAATATGGGAGGACCTTACAGATGAAGTGTTTTCAGAACTGGAAACATTTTCATGGCTTTTATATTTATGGATGAAGCTCATAATGGTTTTTTTTTTGTTCTCAACAAACTCCATTGGTCATCTTTTTTAGTTCCTACTAGTTGGATGTGCCTGAATGATGATTTGATCAGTTAGTTGAGCACATGAATTGATCACCTGCATCTTTTATTGTGAAAAACTAAACATCTGAAGTGCTGGTATTTGAATTCTTTTTAACGTTAGCCTTTACAAAATTAAACAAAACAAAGAGAAATTGAGTGTCAGTGAAATCTGGAATGTATTGAGCTGTAGGTTATAAGTGATGACAGAGGAATTAAAATATGACTTTGACACTACCAACAATCAGCTGACTGCTGCAACACTTCTGCATTCCCATCTGCAGTCCAAATGCAGAAAACGTGTTTGTAGTCCTTGAAGGAGCACCCTAAAACTGTAGTGCATGAAGTACCCTTAGACAACCGTTGTTGCCGTGGTCAGACAGACGCTATTACTCACTGAAAGGACACGTGCAACTGCACTGTAAATGTATCAAAAGGCACGTAAAAAGCTCTCAGACCTTAAGAAACAAAATCCTTTGAATGGTTTCAAGGAAAAATTACAATGAGGGAATAAGACAGTTAACATCATCTTCACATTCAAACATGAAAATGGCAACATCCCTGTGGTTTTTCTGTAACAGTGACATGGAGAGCATTGAGGATAGAGTGAAACATGGATGCAGAAAAATGAATCAATACAGAGTGAAAATTTCTTCCACAATGTACATGTAATCCAGGTGAGGAGTTTGTTCAAGCTCCCCATGCCTGTGTTTTTATGCTCTCTCTCACACTTTTCTATCACAGTCCAAATATACATGGTAGGTTCACTGGTGATTCTAAATTGAAGCATTGTTTGTCCCTTTGTGGCGCTGTGATGGACCGGCAACCCGTCCAGGGTGTACCCCACCTCTCATCCAGTGAA
Source organism: Hirundichthys speculiger (assembly GCA_018398805.1). Classification (NCBI taxonomy): domain Eukaryota; kingdom Metazoa; phylum Chordata; class Actinopteri; order Beloniformes; family Exocoetidae; genus Hirundichthys; species Hirundichthys speculiger. The sequence continues at coordinate 536,358 of JAGFBZ010000961.1, read as the reverse complement.
GGCTGGGAGAGGATGGAGCTCATATAGAAATTAAATAAACATTTAGTATTTATTGTCTTGCTTACAATTAGCATGATGAAATCTTTGTGCACAATAAAGGATGTCAGGTTGTGAATCAGGGTGTCGAGAAAAAGAAAGCAAGAACCGATGGGAGAAAAGTTTTTCCTCAATGGAGCTTCCCTCTGCTCATTTATTCTCACACCATTTTTCACTATCAGCGTCAGCCCTCAGCCACTCACATGACCGGCGGCTGCGCTGACAACCTGTGAACGTGAGTCACTGTAATCAGCAAAGAAAAAGCTCCTCTCTCATCACATGTGCTAAACACATGCCCTGAATGTGATGAAAAACAAGAGGGGGAAAAAAATAGAAGCCCCTCCACCTGTACGTCCTTCCAGCTGCATTTTCTGCCAAACAACAGTTCATTATGGTGGTGATGAGAATCTTTTTCTTTCTCTTCATTCATTTTTCTTTTGATGAATTTCATCCTTTTTTAAACCTGCTCTTCTTTCAGCCCCAGCTTCTCAGATTCTCTCTTTTGTGCAGGCGTTTGTCTATATATCTACATTTTAGTCCCGCTCTTATTCCCAGGTCTCCTATTCCTTTTTTGAAATCTTTAGCATTTCTGATAGTCCCCACATCCTTCCACCTGTCCTGCATTTGATTCCCTCTATCACTGTTGTTCTCTGTGGGCTGCTGACTGAGCCCTCTCTGTGCAGCAGGTGATCAATCAGTGCTCTTTTTTCCCCTTCCTACAAAGCACTAGGGTTCCACAGCAGGCGGCCACGACACGTGCTCGTGTCACGCCCGTTGGACCACCCGGCTGCACACATGCACAGGTGCACAACCTCTGTCTGAGCTTTCTGTGTGTCCTTGGCAGTGATTTATTTTTTGCCTATTTGTGAGTGCGTCCTCCGGCCCATGCAGCACTTTCTGATTTCCATTACAATCAACATCTATCTCTTAGCCTGCACAGAAGAGCTGCTGAGAGGAAAGAGCTTTTTTTTTTTTTTTTTTTTTTTTGTATTGCCAAAAAATGTATGGGTATTTTCATAGCATCCGTATCTCTTGTATTATGGATGGACAATCACATCTTGTTTAAAAATCCTTAGCAACTGCTTCTATCTATCTCTCTCTATATATAATAAAAATAAAAAATATAAATATATAATAAAAATATTAAGTATTAAATAAACTACTCTGGAAACTATATCGCTGCAGTCTTCCTCGCTCAGCGCCTGAGACGTTAATGAGAGAACTGAAAATATCAAGTACCTGTGTTGGGATGATGTTGAATTTTGCACCACTTTATCAGTTTCTCTTGTGTTCCTAAGACAAGCTGTTCTCATAGCGGTGAGACAATATTTCAGTCTTTCTGCTGTCAGAATGAGAGGCTAAAAATACTCTTGTGCAAACTGAAGGCTGAAGTCAAAACTGAACAGACACACACAAGATCCTCTGTCCACCATCCTTCATTCAGTTATCATCTTTGACTCCGCTTGTATCTTCTAGACAAATCTATATTAGTTTCACCAAAGCTCGGATGTGTGGCTGAATGTGTGACTTCAAGAGTAATCTAATCAGGAAAAAGAAGGAAAAAGTTCACTTTTTTTTGAGGTGGTTAATAGCGGGGAGAGTTAACATCAGTGAGCCTGAATTGTAGCTTGTTGTTGTAACTTGTCTAAAAGATAAGATATGAAAAAATAGAAAGAAAATTGTGCATTTTTATGGTTCTGAACTGTGACAAGAAAAACTCAGCAAACCTTTCTTGAAGTAAAAGTCGACAAAAGCTGCCGTTCCAAGAGCAGAGATTTTTCATCAATTGACCAGAGGCCATTTATTTAAAATCGTTTCTGTTGTCATCAATACGGACAGAAAAACAACATAATGGCAAAAACAAACACTGTTGAAGCCAGAAATACATATCAATTGAATCTTAACCAACTGAAATACATTCGCGTTCTTCCCCTATGAGCATTCAATCACAAGACGAAACAGGAGCACCGCCCAAATTGCAGATTCCCCATCCACATAGACAAAACCAGATAAACATTCAACAGGGTGATGTGGGAATAAGTTGATGTCAAACCCTCTGTATTTGAGGGTGTGACTGCTTAAATGATTGCTTTTGACTCCTCTCACAGTCCAGAAAAGTGTGCGTGTTAGGTTGACTGAGGATTCTAAACTGTTTTAGTGATGGACGTGAGCATTGATAGCTGTCTGTCTCTGTTTCTCACCTGTTCAAGGTGACCTCGCTTTCTGCCTGATAACAGACAGTATAGGCCCCAGTGCCCCCAAAACCCTGATTAAGGTACAGCGGAAATGGAAAATGAATAAATGATTGGGATTGATTTGACTTGCCAAAAACATCATAAAAAGAAACAGTCACTGACAGTCACTGAAAGGAACGTTATGGCCCTTTCAGACCAACATGTGCTGTGCTTGCTGAGGAGTGGGATTCCCCTGTAACTGGTTCCCTCTTCTTGAAAAGAAGAACCACAACCCCAATCTGCCAATCCAGAGGCACTGGCCACAGTATTGCAGAGGCCGCAAGTTGGACCTCACCCACCCTCAGAGCGCTGCAAACGTGGCTAAGTTTGTATGTATGGTAAATGCTGCGACAGACGATTATGGAAAGAGAATAACTGCTAATGCCACCCCTGCCAGTTAAAGAAAAAAAGATGGGCCTGATCTTTGCTGTCAGTTTTAGAGCCTCCACATAAGAGGTTACAACCACTTAACTCTTTTTCTGCAAAGAAAACTTTAGTGGTGAACGCTATTGCCCCCATTAAGCAGAGCATCCTCATTGTAAACTAGGATTTGGATCCAATTGTTGTTTCCATCAATGCTAACTGGAGATGGAACAAATAAATAGACTACTTGAAATCATTACAGAGTAATTTGAAGAAGACTAAATGTCAAACACTTTCACATTGCAATTAAAAGGCAGGTGTTTGCAACTGACACCATGTAAAAATGCTTATTGTCTTAGACTGACTATCATCCTTCAGAGAGCAAAACTGGGGGGGGGGATACAAAGAGAGAGATTGGGGAAGACGACAAGGCAATATCAGACTGATCTCAGTTTAGGTGCACTAGTTCCGGAATCCAGGATTATTGCATGACCTTTGCCAAAGATTTGATTTCAGTCCTTTAATGAAGAGATAAAAGAGAGAAAAAAGGAGTGGGTGTAAGGCAAGGCGACAGAGACAGTGAGGAAAACTGTAAGAAAGGAACAGCATATCTCTCTGCATCTTCACATAACTGTCCAGATACACTGATCTGCTGTGGGGGAGAAGGGAACAGCATGTACTCAATTTTCAGGTCAGTTAGTACTGAACAACACCGCAGGCAGATAACTGGTTCTCATAAGTAAACTCTGGACTATAGAACAAGAAAAATTACATCGGAAAGGACTGTAATGTAATATCAGTGGAAAAAGAAAAAAAATCTTAACTTTTTGCTAATTAGATTAAAAGCATACTGTATATTATAAATGTCATTCTTAATATGACTTTTAGGTCAACAGTCATCATCACATCATATCACATCTATATACTGTATATATATATATATATATATATATATAGATATATATATATATATATATATATATATATATATATATATATATATATATATATATATATATATATATATTTGCTCTCAGTATTTGAACTCAATGGCTTTTAGAAGTTTATGACCCTGTTACTGTTGCCTCTGACCTGATATCCAAAAGCATAAAGTAGTTAATATTTACACAATGGTTATATGCCTGATTAATTATATTGTTTCTCTCTGTTTGGACCTCTCATTGACTGCTGACCTGTGGATGAGGTGGCACCACTGAAAACTAGGTCTTCTAAACCTAGACCTGAGTGAGCCCTGGATAAATGACAGGACGTGCTGTGAGACGTGAATGCAGGAGAGCTGAACATAGGTGGAAGAAGGACAGGTTATAGGTGTCATTCCAGATGTTGAGGGACAGCTGGTGTCTGTATCAGAGACCTGTGAAAGCTGCTAAAATCAAGCACCTCTCTAATATTGTCATTTATAACTGTAACAATCCTCGTGTTTTATTTAAAACAGTAAACTCTGTTCTTAATGGTCTACATTCAGGCTGTCTGAACTAGTTAACTGAAGTTTGTGAAAACTTCTTGAGTTTCTTTATGAATAAGGTTGTAAGCATCAGGGCCGACATTAGTCCTTCTTATGACATTCCCACTTCTGTGACACGCTCTGCTGTTTTTGACCAGTTTGAGCCTGCCACCCCACCCATTTTGATGGTATAATTGGTCATATGTAGTCTGCAGGATCTCTAATGATCCAATCCCACCTGGTCTTAAAGAGGTTTTATCTATTTTAACGCCTTTTGTGCTCAGTATTTTGAATGGCAGTTTAGTAAATGGGATTGGGCCTTTGAGTTTTAGGTATGCGGTGGTGACACCACTGATTAAAAAGCCGGGCTTTGACTCTTCAGTGTTATCAAACTTTTCCCTTACCTCTCTAAAATTCTGGAGAAAATAGTTTTCTGCCAGCTAAAGTCTTTCTTAGATGAGCACAATATTCTTGAGACATTCCAGTCCCGTCACAGTACCGAGTGAGCACTGTTGAGGTTTTTAATGACATTCTCTTCGCCACAGATTCTGGCCACTGTGTCGTCTTGGTGCTGTTGGACCTAACAGCTGCCTTCAACACGATGGACCACAAGATCCTTTTGTTTCTCCTGGAGAACTGGGTGGGTATCCAGGTGGTGCTTTAGAGCGGTTCAAATCGTATTTGGCAGAGAGGAGTTTTAGAGTCCGTGTCAGAACCTTTGAGTCTTCTGCTGCACCTCTCATATGTGGAGTACCACAAGGTTCTATTCTCGGCCCTCTTCTCTTTTCCCTATACTTACTCCCACTTGGACTATTCTCCGGAAACTTGGCATGTCATTTCATTTTTATGCTGATGACAGCCAGATTTACATGCCCCTGAAAAAAAAACAATAAAGGCTGCTCTACAAACCAACTCCTGGAGTGCATTACAAAAATCTAGGTTATGGAGGTCAGTGAACTTCTTATATTTAATTGATGAGAAGATTGAGGGATAAAGAACAGATGGAAATGTGCCTGGAGAAAAACTTTGACCACCCTTCAGTACTGAAATATTCAATATTTCAGTGAGGTTCATAAAAAAAAAAAACATTCTACTTGCAAGTCATAAATTAGTTCATTGTGGATTTTGAAAGGGGTATAGTGTCACTATCCTGACCTAGGGGTCAACATTTTTCCACAATCAACTGTTTTACTGTTAGAAAATATTCCTCTAAGTCTTTTGCATATAAAGTTTTCTTGGTTTTCCAGATCTCAGCTTGACCTGTACAATTTATAGTTTTTTAACTACATTAGGAACAAAGTTCTGAAAATGGCATCGGTTTTTCTTAAGATGATTATGAACAGGCCTTAGAAGCCTTATTCTCACTTATTCTCACAAAGTCAGATCATCAAAGTTTTCTAATTTGTGTGAAGGAGAAAGTGCACGCTTTTTTGTTTTTTCTTGTTGATGCATGGTGGGCAGCACTGTGGCTTAGTGGTTAGCGATGTTACCTTACAGCAAGAAGGTTCCTGGTTTGAACCTCGGCAGGGCCTTTCTGTGTGGAGTTTGCATGTTCTCCCCGTGCTTGCGTGGGTTTCTTCCGGCTTCCTCCCAAAGACATGCATGTTAGGTTAATTGGTGGTTCTAAATTGCCCGTAGGAGTGATTGTGAGTGTGTGTGGTTGTTTGTCTATATGAGTCCCTGGGATGGACTGGTGACCTGTCAAGGGTGTACCCTTTTCCGAAATGAGCTGGGATAGACTCCAGCAGATCCACGTGACCCTGCAGAGGATTAAGTGGGTATAGATGATGGATGGATGGATGTTTATGCATGAGGCTCAGAATCTCAGCATACAATTTCAACCTTCAACTGATAAAGAGCTTGAAATTTTCTTGTGCTGGGTGCTGAGCACTCATCACTGAGTGAAATCATCAAGAATTCACCTCTACAATACAACACACCCACAAATGTGTGTTAGCTAATGACTTCAGCGGCTATCACAGCTGTATAGTTTGCTGTATCTTTGAGTGACCAGTCATGGCTTCTTCAACTGCCCTTCACACTCTGTGTCATCACACAACATGCTCATTAAACTTTTGTGTCTTCCTTTTCCATTGTGTTTCCAGTGTCAAAGGTTGCACTGCCAGCATGTTGTCCAGTGTCCAGCTCCAGCTGCCACATCAGGCCCCGCATTCCTACAATATCTCGTTTCCTGCATATTATGTGGGTTCCACGGTTGCATAACTTTTTTTCATAACTGCCCAAGCATTTATTTTTTATTTTCATTTTTATTTTGCAGAATCCTATACAGCTGGGCTCTCGGGGGGTGTGACGTGAAGTGCCACAAGCATAACATCTAAAATACAAAATAAATGAATAACAACAGCTATTGTTACACTGACAGCAGCTTTGTGAATATGTTCCATTTTCTTTTATATTATAGTCCTTTATCAAGTGCTGCCAGTGTTTATTACATGTGATCAGAAAAATGTGCGGTTGGGAGGGAATATCGTGTGGAAAAGAGTGAAAAAAAAACCCTAACAAAACTGGATAAAAAGAGCAAAGTTTGACATTTCAAATTACATAAAGAGGGGTTTTGTTTTTTGCTTTATAAAAGATAATGCAGGAAAGCCTTATGTAACTTTTCTTCTGATTCCAGGAAATGTGATCTTCAAAAATCATATAATACTACATTTCTTTCTGTTGACTTTTTGTCTGACAGTAAACAATGACAAACCACTCAGTTATCACAAAAGGACTTATGCATCACTTGGAAAGATTTCTAATCATCAAAGGGTGGCAGTGCTTTGTTCTGTTCCCAAAGTTCTCTGAGCAGTGTGGCAAAGTAGAGATGAAGATGAGACTGTATGATGATGAACCATCTTGATTCATAGACTATGCTGACGTGGAGGTGTGGATGAATGTCGAATTGGGTAATCCCTATGCGCTGATAGAGAAACAAGTCATGAAAATAAACCGCTCTGTTGTGTTTGCCAAAATTCTTTTTAAAAAAGCGGTGCGAAGGAGAAGAATGTGATCCCGGTCATGGTTAGGAAGAAGAGGTCAACATTGGATTCCTATTTTTATTTTGAATGGCACCAGGTCGCAATAATCAATGGGTCATTTCAAGTTGCATTTTAATTGGCTAGTAAGTAGTCTTTGGTCACAAGACCAAACCATTCTTATTTTTGGATCCAGGACAAACGATTTTGGCCAAAGACCAAAGATGTCCTTACAATTCTTTCATCACATTAATGTTTTGTCTGCGACAGCCCAAAATCTTGCAGTGTGCAGGAGCCCTTAAGGTCTCTATATACTACACAATTTTGTTGCTATCGCAGACAAGAGATCACCCAAGAACTGTGGGGTAATCTGTCGTATTTCGTCCGAATTGGCTGTACTACAATGTACAACGGCTTGACAAACATCACACTGGTCTTGTGACCAATGACTACCTGATATGATTTTCTGACAGAGTTAGAAATCCAACGACTGTGTCTACTTACTTGCCAATTAAAATGCAACTTGAAATGATGAATGAATTAAGAATTCCCAAAAAAAATCCCAAGTTGGCTTCTTCTCCTGAACCGTAATTGGGACCTCATTCTTCCTTTTTCAAGTATTTTTGGCATGGATAAAGAGCAACAACAGAGCGGTTAATTTTCACATGCTCGTTAACTCTCAGTGTTTACTGATAACACAATTTCTGCATTAGTTCACATCTTTGCATCAATCGCAGCCTACAATTAAAGAGGGCTCATCATCGTTTAATTAACCAATTAACCTAACAGGCATGTCTTTGGACTGTGGGAGGAAGCCGCAGTACCCAGAGGAAACCTACGCAAGCACGGGTAAAACATGCAAACTCCACACAGAAAGGCCCCTGCTGAGGTTTGAACCAGGAAGGTTTGAGGTTGCTGTAAGGCAACAGTGACCACCAAGCCACCGTGCTGCCCAGTATGGAACATTTTTGATTAAATTAGAGCAGCCATTCCCAAACTTCAGAATACCAAGGCCCAATTTGAAATGTGGAAAAATCTCTGCGGCCCACCAAAACCTTTAATCACAACTGTGATCAACATACAGGACTAGGAACCATCTTCCGATATTAATGTGAGGGGTCAACAAATAAGGTGACACTTGTCATATTAAGTTAAGGTGACAATAGAATAACACTTAATTGGGTTGTTTTATTACTTTTTAATGTCTTTTTTAATCATGTCATGAATTATGTTACAGTAATTAAAAACATACTTAAAAAAGATCGAGGATTTAAAACACATTTGTTTAATTTTAATGACCTTTCATGGCCCACCTGCAGTACCACGACGGCCCACCAGGGGGCCGCGGCCCACACTTTGGGAATCACTGAATTAGAGGATGCTATATTCCTGCCTGATCTGATCTTTGCATTTGGGTCCACCGAGGCATCATTGTGACAGACATGCCGAATTGCTTAGAAAAACTATGACGCAACTGAGAGCCTCTAAATCTAAAAGGGAGAACGCAGATCATATCTATGCATATATGTGTGTATATACTATATATGTGTCACCTAGATTAAAAATATTAGTACTATTCTTAATAATGCAAATGTGATTAATATTTTGGGATAATTTCTAATCAAGACTGAAAGAGTGCAGTATTCCCTGCTGCTATGTTGAGCCAAAGTTTTGTTTTGAGGAATGCAGAACACTTAACACTCTCTGCTTGTGGAAGATCTCATTATGGCCCCATTGGCTGGCTGTTGATAAACAGAGATGCCGAGATGAATGACAGGTCAAAGGAATGGCTCTTTCATGAAGCCTCTCACAACGGATGCTAATTGGTGCTCCAGTCAGCCACGAAGGCTCTCTGTCTGCAGTATAATTGGGAAAACTAAAGTGTGGCCTAGACAAGTCACTGCTCTCCCTCTTTTTCTCAGTCTGTCTTTCTCATAATTAACTTGCACTTAGTCACAGTTCAAATGGGTAATTTGGCATGAAAGTGATGAAGACAGAGGAAGTATGTCTGTTTGAGTAAGACAGGAAAGATTGGTGAAGACCTTAGAATAATCCTGCAGTTTCCAAGGTGATAATGAAGAGACAATTATGATACGCAGCTTAATTTAACAAGCAGCCTTTCATTAAGAGTCTCTCTGTCTTTGCTTGGATATTCTTATTTGAATAATTATGTGCTGTAATGTTTGACAAGAAATGGCAAAGATAGAGACACAGTATGTTCGAAATTTATAGAATATAAAAAAAAACCCTATCAAACCACACTGCAGACACTAAAGTAAATCCATTCCACTTAAACAAAAGAAATCATTTGTCATGATGTAAGCCCATGCTTTGCACATGTTCACGTGGACCTGCCGCACGCAACACTGGCCGCTGACATTAAACTGCATTCTGAAAAAATCACTTCATATTGTGTTGCCGCCAAGCAGACATGAAGAGTCATTAAATCACATCCCTTCAGACCACATACCAACAACATTTACACTGTTAAAATGCAAACTGCCTTTTATTCACAAAGGAAGCTCAAAAAGCATTCAGTTCCCCCTCTATCTGCCAGTTCTCATAGAAATTATATATAGAGGTGTATCAAGCGGAGGTAATGTGTAACTCTGATTAACAAAATACGAAGTGAACTGTCAATAAGACTCTGAAGGATGCTTTTTTTTTTTCAGGGAAAGGAGGTGGTGGAGGACACAGCTGTCAATTAAAATGATATCAAATTCATAAATGAGTTGCATTGTGGGGGGAAAAAAATTGGAAAAGTACAGACAGCTTAGACTTGACCTGTGACAGCTGTTTTTGGTCACACAATGGAATATTAAAAGAATTTCACACTTGAACATGGGAACATTTATGGAGAACGGGAAGCCATTCTCACATCTGGAAACTCCTTTTGAATGACATTTAGGCAGAGTGCAGAGGTTTTAAGACACAAAGTGTGCTTTTTTGATACCAAAATTCTAGACGAAGATTCTGCAAGTCGACTTGATCATCAACACCAACCACTACAAATATTTGGATAACAGCAATGTTGTCAAGTAAGTGAAAAGCAAATTGTCAACAGAAAAGAAAAAGAAGCATCAACTAGTACTAGCACACTTGACTTATGTAATTGCTCTATTTGCTGTTGTATAAAAACGTGGGCACCTGTCCTTCTGTTCACCTGGTCAGGTAATCCCAGAAGAAATTTGGAGTGAATGCCACAGACCTTTACATTCTCACATGCAACATTTTCATTTCTGGAAAACTTTAGGGGTGTACAACAGCTTTATTGTAACTTAACACATTCATTTCAGAACATTTAGATCAGTCATTCTTTTATTTATTGTCCAGACCTTACTTCAGTCCTATTCAGGAGTAACAGGGGATCTGCTTGAATCTTGAGCCAGATGTCACGAGACAAGAAACAAAGTACATCCTGGACAGGCTCCCAATCCATCATGGGGCTGTTGTGGAAAAATCTAGTCTTCATATTTATCCATGTCTCTGTGACTATATCTCTAAGACTCAAAGTTAGAACTTGAACCTCTTTAAAGGTTTCGTGAAGAGGTCAAACAGCAAGCAGATCATGGTCAATGAGCCCCGAAATGGGATATCAAAATGAATTTAAGCATAAGCACAAAGACTGCAGGTGCTGGGACAGCAGTGTTTCATTGATGCACATTTCTATGTCTGGTCATCAGAACCCTAAAGTGACGATTACGATGATCATAACAACATGTCTATATTTTCATTATTTCCCTCACAGGCTAGGCTACATATAGACAAAAAGGAAGACATAGCATGCACATTTACACTTACTCCCACTCCAGCAGCCAAACCTAACTTTCGTGTGTTTGGGCTGTGGGAGGAAGTGGAAGTAAGAGTAGAAAACCCTCACATGTGCAGAGAGAACATGCAAACCCCATGCAGAAACTCTAAACCACTCACGGCATCAAATATCTCAATGCCAGTTTATGTGACCAGAACACCTCTAAAGGCTTCTTGTGTGCATCTGTGTGTGTTTTATTCTTATCAGTACACTCATGTATTTTATCTTCACTTTCTCTGACTTTTGTCTCTCATTTATTATTTTCTTACCTTTTCCTCATTCTTGCTTCATTATAAAATCACTAAGAGCCATTCAGAGTAATGCATTTTCCCATGACTGAACGGCAAGGCCACCAAGGATGTGGGCGAATGATAGATGGCCATAAACATTGATTTGGGCACGGAGGGGTGGGGTGACCATGAGAAGTACACAGTCAGCACATAATCACTGAAAGAAGAAAAAGATTTAAATGTCAACATTTGAATATCTCAGTACTGAATACCAGCAGTGGTCTTGATTTGCTGATCACAGAGTTTCAGGCAAAAAGAAATATTTAAACACAGACTTTCCATCTTATCTTTCACTTAATACTGCTGAAATGTCCCTTATGTTATTTTGACCAATTCACAGCTGCTGAGTAATCTCCAGTCTATACTGCATGAACAATAAGCCTGTTTCTGATCTCTCATGTATGTGTATGTCTTATAGAGGGCTGATGGGCAACGCAATATAGTTCGTATAGTTAAAATAGGATGATACAAGTTGCATACAGTACAACAAGCTTATATTTTAATATAAAAATAGCACAATTTATTTTGAGTCAACATGACTAATCTAGTACTCTTACCTGCTGTTGGTGAACATTTCACTAATGGTTTAATCCAAGCTGCGAGACATACATGTTAATTACTGACAGGGTGTGCTTTGGTTATAGAATAAAATAACTTATACAGTTTTTCATGGGATACAAATCTCTTTGAATAAGATTGACTTGGAATTCAAGAACCTGGAAGCAATTTTCAACGAAGCCCATTTTTTTTCTCTGTAGCAAATATTCAGACAAAATTTCTAAGAAGGAATTGCCTCCTCGTGTTATTAATTATCCAAATCAATCGTTCCAAATTACCTCACATTTCTTCTACAAAATCCAAAACCTGTTCTATCTTTCTATTTTTTTTCTTTTTTGTCAACAGAAGTGTTGACAGAGTTGGAATAAATCTTTAAACTGCTCTCAAAGGTACGACCTATTTTACTTATCCTCAAGTTGTTGTTTGTTTTTTAAGAGTGGAAGATGTTTTTAAATGGTTTGAGTAATTATGAGGCACGAGAATATGAGCAACATGTTCGACTCTTTAACTGAGATGCAGTCCATTGGTTTTATACTAGTGGCACATTAGATGCGTCTCTGACTTCGGTGGAGCACTCTAGGCAATAAGACTGCACACAGCTCTACTTTTCTTTTACAAAAAATAAATCAATAAGGCCAGTTCTGGTCTAGCTTATGTTTTTCAGAGTTTACAGTAGGTACACCACTAATACTACAAATCCTAGGTGACACTGCTAAGCCTGCATGTTCCTGCCCTTCTGTTGCTGCACTGTTGCAGCAGCTTGAAATATGTGCTGATAAACTTGGCATACTTAAGTTCATGCAGGGCATGGCCAAATGTGGACTCCAGAAAATTAAGTTTGTAGTTATCAATAATACATTTACAATAGTTATGGAAAGAGCACCTGACAGTGTCCAAAAGAAACTGATCAAACGTCAAAGAGATGCACTGAAGGCAAACTATGTTTAGCATCCAAACTGCATATTGTACAACCAGTATCCACTTCTGTGATCCATGTGACCAACTTTTCAATGTTGGTTACATGGTTAGATGAACAAAGATGATTTTACATCTTTTTTTTTTCAAATAATATTGACTCACTCTGGCCCTCGACTTGGATCAAATGTTTAATACCACCCCCCACCCCTGTATGATAGAGTTTGACACTCCAGGTCTGACGTTACTTGTAACAAAGCTTGTTATAAAAAGAAGAAGAAGAAAGGGAAAAGCACGTGTTGTCTCCATCTGTGGAAATGAGCCTGTTCGTTCACGTGCTGCTGTGAAACCACTTCTCCCTGTGTTCTCAAGGCAATGAACAAAATGAAGAAATAAAAGGGAAATGCAGGAAATCGAGGTTTCAAAATGGGCTGTGAGAAGCAGGTCGCACGTGAGCTGTCACTGGAGTCTGACTGTAGATTGAAGAGGCTATGCACACGCATACAGTAAATACAGCTTTATTTGCTGCTGCGAAACTTTCCTGCACTCTCAAAGAGTAATGAGAATAGCAGAATGAAGGTATCATAAGGAGATGCATTTATTAAAAGGCAGATAATCTTCAAAGCATTATTTATTAGAGATCATTTGTGGAAAAGGCAATGAATAGATGCAATACATTTGCAGTGGCATCAGCAATGAGAAAACCTTGATCATTCATTGTCACTGAATGTCAAATCTTATATAGAACTCACAGATTCCATCAGTTTCGTCTGCTCACTGCAAACCAAATAAATACTCTTTTCAGATCTGAAAAAACTGATTGAGGCAACTGTTCTATAACAAACCCATGAATGCGCTTCCTGTTCTGATAGCCCTGTGCAGAAAACTCTCTTGACCTCTGTTGAGTCTGAGCTTTTCTAGGACACATTGGGACGGGTTAAGTGAATATTTATTTGAGTTTCCACCTCAGTAAGTTTCTCCAGCCATGAGGGACCTCTGAATGGTCAGACATATACCTGAATAGGTATTTTAACCACAGCTGGGTAGCCTCCCCTCAAGAGTAGCAGTTTTTGTTATTTTTTGCATGAAGACCTTTTTTTTTATGCAAAAATCAGTCTTCCTGATTTGCTCAAGTCAGTATTACTAGTTTTAATGCTTTTAATGTTCTCCTGTGTTTAAGACAAGGGATTGTTAAGCCCTTATTAACAACTGAATTATCATACAAATAACCATAATTCCCAAAAGGAATTTCTGTCCATGGACGCTGATGTACAGCTTGAAGAGCTTCATGGAGTGCTGTCTGCCTCTGTTGTTGGGCCAACAGGTAAACAAGCACAAGAGTGAATTTTGAGTCAATTCTTGATGTTTGAAAGGAAACTGCATGGGAGATCCATCTGAGAAAATCAATGCAATCTCATAAGCTTCACTGCATCCTCTTCTTGCCTAATGCCCTGCTATTTTCAAGAAAAGAGCATGTTTTGAAGAGTATAGTTTTTTTTTTTTGTCTTGTTTGAAACTGTTTACTTATCCAGATCAAATATTATTTTCTCTGAAAAAAAAAAACACCTCATTACTAATATTTAAAATATATTATACTGGGGCACTCCAGCCCCACGGTTACTTCGATCATCTGGCCCACCATGGTATTCCTTTCAATCTAGATCTCCTTAAGAAGTGGTGACCCCACTTTTTTTTGGTAATGTTTGCATTAACTGTTGGCTGAGTGTTGAACAGTACACATCAAAATTTGTAAGAAATGTGGATTTTATCAATCACAGACTTGTGAATATCAGTATATGAAATTGTTCTTTCATTCTATATGGCGTTAGAAAATCTTTAATGTAATTAGCCTAAATCTGCAGATACCTTAAGTAGTAGAATATATTTTTTTTTCAGAAACCTTAGTTAGCATTTATAACATTATCTGTCTGGTGGTCTGTCAGCCATTTATTAATTGCTAAGCTAAGCAATGATTTTATTTATTTGATCACGTCAGAACACATGGAGAGGAAGTTTGCTGTGGTGCAGTAGAGTGAAGGGGAGGATTCTGGGAAGCTCAGTGAAGTAAAAACTGATACCAGTCGGGGATATGATGATTCAAAGATGGACCAGCATGGGAATCCCATATCCACCTACTCAGTCGTTATCGAATGGTGCCATGGGAAGAAACCACGAGGAGGGTGGCCCTTACTACAGAGGCACTGTTGTGGCACTGTCAGTGGTAAGTTACTGATGAAATTGTTATTAGATGGTTATTAGATTGTCTACTGTATTGTAACTTTTAGCTACTTCAGAATAAGTTTTTAGTGTCCAAACATAAATAGGGCAAGATTCACCCTGTTTTAAATTGTGTGCTAAATTGCCTGCTGAGTCTTTGCCACATTTGTTGTGCAGTACATATGATGATTACTTAGTGTGCAGTGTTATTGATGGAAATAAAATAGTTAAAGCAGAAACATGAGCCCTCTTTAAACATGTCACCTCTTGATTGAAAATGTTAACACGTGTAATAGAGCTCATACCTTTTTTTTTGTAACATTTTTGTCATCATTTCATCATATATACTGCACACTACAAAATTGGTAGAAAGTTGTTAGCTGGCAAGCGAAACTGTGTCACTTATCTACACTTAGATTCTGACTCAGTCATTCGCACATCAAGGTGCAATATTAATTTACTTTGAACTCTTTTGTGATGACCGTGTTTCTCAGTGAAATCATGTCAGCATATTGTGTAAGTGGTTTGCACTACTAGATAATAGCCATTACTATCTAGCTTTAAAAAAATGCACAGGATTAATATTTCTTGATACTGAATCTGTTGTCTGTACAGTTAAGCTGCTAAATGCCACCATCAGCTGTGTTTTTATTTTCTATGTAATTATTCTATTTTCCTTTCTCTGGACACCCAGAAGTCAAAGGCTCTCACAATGAAGGACCCTGCAGAAGATTTCCTTGAAAAGTACTGTCGTTAAGAGCCTACTTCAGATGATAGAAGTCCGAGAAAGACAGTGTTTGTATTAAAGTGGGAGATCAAAGACCTGAAAGAAGAGAATGCTAAATTGAAGGAGATCGTTGTTCAAGGTATTGGTTCATATCACTCATTAAACCATTTGTTAACTAATACATTTTTTTCTAAATCACTTCACACTGTATTTACTGTATTATAGGGTACTTTACTTTGTATTGAAGAAGAAGAATGATAGCCTTTTTGTTTGTTTGTTTTGTTTGTTTCTGATGTACTGTGTACAGATGTGCCAGAAATCCTATGGACCATGAAGAATATCATTGATTCGGCTGTGCCTCCTAAGAGATCCAGGTTGGACCTTACCACACCACCGCTGCCCCCCCAAAGTTCCTATTCTTCATCAGCAAATTCATCGCCATCCCTCCCCAGATCTACACCGCCCAGTTCCATTTGTTCCATTGTTTAAACAGGTGGAGATCCATCCTGGGACTGGAGTCATGGTTGAGAAACTGGCGTGGACCTATGACCTCAATGCAAATTCAGCTACAGTATTTGTGAGGCCTCTTCTCACAGCAGTCTTCCCACTGGAGATACTGCTGGTGAGCAATCTTCGATGGGGCAAACGAGGCGGAGGAGATGCTCGTCTACCACTGGACAAAAATAAATTGGATGCCATTTACAGTACGTTTTCAGCCTTTTATGTTATGTGTTTTGCCAGTAGTCCATGCTTTTTTGTATCTCATGATTTCGAACAAGGAACCTAAAAGAAGTGTCATCATACCAACATTCTGCAGTGCCAGACTTTAGTAAGAGTTGAGTTGAATTCTATGGGAGATGCATAGAGAACATATCTATCCTAACATATCTGTCGTATAACCGTTAATGAAGAAATGCCTCTACCAAATGGAAGAACATAATTCATAGAATATTGTCTGATCTTCCTTTTATCATAGATGATATATAAGTGTAATATTGATCTAATCATGAAATGCCATTGCAAGCCACCCTGCTGTTTTAAGTGCCTTTGGAGTATCTTCGATGTCCAATAGCAAATAAACAAATGAACACGTATAGATAAATCAATAAGCATTTTCTAGTCTGAAGTACATTCTTTCAGGTGATAAAGGCATTTCTTCATCAAAGGTCATATAGTGTGATATCTTTCATTTCAGTGAGCATCTCCATTTATCTTTCATACGCTGCTATAGAATATATATATATGTATATACAGTCATGGAAAAAATTATTAGACCACCCTTGTTTTCTTCAGTTTCTTGTTCATTTTAATGCCTGGTACAACCAAAGGTACATTTGTTTGGACAAACATAACGATAACCACAAAGATTGCTCATAAGAGTTTTATTTAAGAGCTGATATCTTACCATTTTCCATGGTTTTCTTGATTATAACCAAAATTACTTAAGTTTTTACATCAATAGCTATGGCGCTGTACTGCCAAAAACACTGTTTTTATGCATTCAGTGTTTTCTTTTCCTGCCCCCTCCTCCTTTTTTCTTCTGTTAAAATTTCCTTTTTATAGTTTCGTTAGCAGTGCCTTTGTGAACTCTCTGTGAAGCATACTTTATCCTAATTCTGCCTGCCCTCCTGCCTGCCCTCCTGCCTGTAACCAAAGGGTCTTCCTTTGGTTGTCTGTGGCAACATCCCTGTCTTTTGTCTACATTATGAAGATTTATGCTTCAGTCAGGTTAATAGAATAGATTTATCCACTTTTCTTGTATGGCTCAAACAGTCCTCTGGCTTGTGTTATTGTATCCCATTTATTTTCATTCTCTGGACTTGATCTCATCTGCGTTTATTCAGAGTATTAGTCTGAAACCTCTGCATCAATGAGTCTTGTATAGAGTATGATTGCATTAAAGCAGCAGGATCAATAAAACCTAGAAGAATGAAGCACACCTCACTCTCCCCACAAATAATGAAATGGTGATGTCCCCAAAATGTGAGAGTTCATTTTTTTATGAGTTCAGACTGAGAGTGACTTCATTCTTGGTTAAAGGAACTTAGTTTGCAAGCTGCTTTTTCATGAAGTTGGCTCTGCTTCACACGGCTACTGGCTGTGACGCACAGAAAGCTAATGCAGAGATACTGAGTCACAACTCCTCTCTGTCTGCCTTTCTTTTGACTATGGATCACCAGCTGATATCCTCAGTGCTGAATAAGGCACCAGTTTTGTGTAACTGATCTTTCCATCCTTCTGTCATCTGAATCTGTTGGATGCGCTGATGGTTCAACAAAATTACCCCCATTTGACCTCATTTGCTACCCTTTGTTTTTTAATCACATGAAGGCCTTTTGGCATAAAACAAAGAACAAAATGAGCAGTGATGTTAGAGACATCTGCCTACACACAGATAAAGCCCTTACAGCTCTTGTTATATAAGTAAACTTGGTATGTTGATTAACTTAATTCAAACACATTATTCATGCTCTACAAAGTTTTGAATACAGCCTCTTTACAACGTACCAGTTTGGCACAATGCTGCAGTAATTCCTTGCAAAACATGTAGAATAGGTCTATTTTTGTTCTACAGCAGGGGTGGCCAAAGTTGGTCGGCGGGGGCCGGTGACCTGCAGGTTTTAGACGTTTCCCTCCTACACACCCTGAAACAAGTGACTGTGTCATTAACAGACATGTGCTGCCCTTGATGACAAGATGATGATGGCCATTAATTAGGTGTTAAAGTAGGGAAACATGCAAAACCTGCAGGACACGGGCCCTCGAGAACCAACTTTGGCCACCCCTGTTCTACACTCTTTCTCTTTTATGTTTCTGGTTCTGCTGTTACACATTGAAGCACAGTGTTTATCGCAGTTCAACTCACTGACTCCCTGTCTGTGGTTCTTTTTTGTCCTGAGTTTTTTATTTCTTGTTTGTATTTTTTTTTTTTTTGGCCTGTTTTCCTGTTTTAGTTTGAAGGGGTTAGCTGCATTGACATTAGCTTAGCAGAGTTTTAGAGGTTGTGCATGTGTGCACTCCCTTTTCAGTGCAGATTATTGACGCTTTGGACTGGGATAAAGTCTGTGCTTCAGTGTGTAACAATGTTGTGTTGTTTGTACCCACAGACTGTATAAGAAGAAATATCCCTGTGACATCGCCTACAGATTTCTGAGGACTCACTTTATGCGTAGCTTAAGCTTAAGGCTATTGGACATCTATTGGCTCTGTTGTGTTGTGCTGTTGGACACATGTGTCGACAATGGCTCTTATGCCCTCCGGCTTTGGCCTGATTTAAAGAGATGCTCAAGAATTTCAAAGCTGCATTTAGCCCTTATAAAAATCTATATAACTCTGTGTGCTGTGTGTATATGCATGAAAATATATTTCTATTTACGTTTTTACTTAAAATGGACTTCGCTCCAGACACTTTGACCATCCTCTTGATGTGATCTGAACCATGGAGGCAGGTAGTTGGTGTTCAGATATTCATCCACCATGAATCATCTCTAGAATAAAAAGATACTTTGAACTGATCTGTGCCTTCAAACATACCACTATGACTACCCACTTAATGAGCACGTCCTCCCTGTGCTCTTTATAGAGCTCTGATCAGTCACATGGTCTGGATAAAGAACATCTGAGGGCGTCCTTGAATGTCCTAGTACTTGGATGTTATTAGTGGATCTTTTGGGCCCTGTGGGTTGTGTGATGGGGTCTCTGTGGAGGGGAATTGCTTCATGTCCCATCAGATGCCTGTGGAGTTTGAAGACCAAATGAACACCTCAGATTCTTTGCTGTATTCTTTGAACTCTCTAAAAAACTGTTGAGAGGGATCACTGCTGACCTACTGGGGGAGGCAGCTTCTTACAGGGGAAACATTCAAAGCTGTCAGGTGCCATAATTTATGTGAATACCAGGATGCAGTTTTTCCAGTGTAACATTGCACTGTAACTAGATGAGTACTATTTACTGATGCTACCTACTAGTGCTATGTTATAGCATGACAATGTAAAGAATCTGCTCATTAACTTAATTTGTTCAGGATTGTGATTTTTTTTTTAAAAATTGTGTTTAACAGTGACACACTACCAACCAAATACAACATATCTTCATCACACCTACGCCTGTCAAGAAACCATTCGATAAAGGTCATATCAGTGATTAAAGGACATCATGTTGTTGTTAAAATCATTTGCGACTCGTGTAACTGCATTGCAAAGCCAAGCCTAAGTGGAGCGGATCTATAAAATAAAGTAAAATCATAATCCATTGGAAGCATGTTTTCTGGAATACAAATAGGTAGATAACCACCATGACAGCTATAAACTGCACTGATGAACAACTGCTCTTTCAATACAATCCAGCTGAAATAGCTAAACTTCCATTTCAGCTGCTCCCTGTTCAGGGTCGCCACAGCAGAGTGAGCCACACAATTGATTTGGCTCAAGTTTTACACCAGATGACATTCCTGAAACAACCAGGATTCAAACCCAAGACCTCTCACATTACAGGCAACAGCACTGCCACTAAGCCACTGTTCTCAATACAGCCCACCTGAAATAATTACTCTAAATGGAGAACAGGATGTCCTTTTGTCTTTCTGCTGTTGGGTCGCATATACAAACACAAATGAACAGATTTAGATCTGCGTGACTTTATTTAGAAGTCACTAAATATTTGAGAGCACCTATTGTCTCTGGGCATTCGGATCCTTGCTCAGTTCCAAGATGCAGACAATCTATTGTCAACAGAGTAGCTTGTGAGAAACCTGATCTGGATCTGAAGCGTGCTATGCTCTCTGCAGACAGAAACACTGTCACATCACTCAGTGAAAGAGAGGCTCATCAGCTGAGAGGTTACTGTACTCCGGGAACAAACAGAGTAGGACAGGGAAGAGCCACATAGGGAGAATAATGAGCAACACACCGATCTTCTTCTTTATGATTTTCCATTTAGAGGCTACCACAGCAGAACATTGAGTTCCACATATTGATTAGGCATTGATTTTTACTTTGGAGATCATCTTGACACAGGCCTCTCCATTTATGTGGGCTGGGAGATCTCCAGGTAGACAAGGATTTTCCTTTCTCCTCAATGGATTTGACATAAAACCACTCAGTGAAGGCATTCAGCTTTAAGGTAGACTTTAATATGGAAGTTTTAACCAAAAAAAATGCATTTAAAAGGTATGAATTACAGCCATTTTAAACATGACTCATAAACATAATTAAACATAAACATAATTTCAATATTTCAGTTTTCAAGGGCTCAAAAGCATGTAGAAAGTTACATAACTGTAAATATATAAGTTGTGATACTTGGATGAAAATAGTTTGATAGATGAAGTCCGGAGCCCATCGACATCACTAAATTCTCAGTTTCCTTCCTAGCCATGCTTAGCCAGGACTCACTGCAGCTTGTTTGTGGATCTTTCTGCTTTTAATCTTGACTTTAGTTAGGTTACAATCAGGCGACTGACTTGGCAAGTGAAGAACATGTCACTCTGGTGTCTTCAAAAAGTCTTGAATTTTTGAGTCTGCAAAGTCTGCAAATTTCTCTTTGAGATGAATAAAGTATCTATCTATCTATCTATCTATCTATCTATCTATCTATCTATCTATCTATCTATCTATCTATCTGAATAATGTTCACAGTACGTTCAGGGTCATTTTCCATTTGTGCTGTGAGACAGCATCTTTATCAGATATGCAGCATTTGTGTGAATGCAAGCAGAAAGTATATGGAGCTCAGAATTCATCTTGTTACTTCCGTCAGCAGTCACACCATCAACAAACAGCGGTGAGCCCAATCTGCTGGCAGCCATGCAAGCCCATGACACGACACTGAATCTGCCAATTTTTGACACATGATGTGATGTTCCTTTTCTTCAACATACTTTTCTTGCCCCATCATTCTAATAAGAAAAGATATTTCTTTATTTGTCCCACAATGGGGAAATACAAGTAGTAATGCAAGTTTATCTTGGTTTCCTCCGTCCACAAATCTGATTCCCGATCATGGGAGGCGTTTTAGACATTTTACGTAAATTTTGATTTTCCTGCTCCTGAAAGTTACCAGTAGTTTGCATCTTATTATTCACCCTCTGTATTTACATCCATGGAGGCCTCTCTTGATTGTAGAGTTTGACAATGATGTGCTTACCTTCTCCAGAATATTTTTGACTGCTGATGCTGTGAAGGGGTTTTTCTCCTAAGGAAAGGACTCTGCTATTTACTTTAGTTGTCCCTCGTCGTCTGATTTCCTTCTCTTGAGAAATGCACTAAACTGTTGATTCGGCCACACCTGAGGTTTATGCTATCACTCCTAGATTTATGTTGTTTTTGCCAGCCTAATGACGGCCTCTCTGACTTGCACAGAAATCTCCTTGGATTTTATATTGATATCTCCAAATGTCAACTCGATGTCTGATATAGAATTTGACTGCACCTGGACAATACATTTCTTTTTGCTCAATGGTCAAAATACTTTTGAGTCCTTAAAATGGCTGTAGTCCACACAATAGAAAAGACCATCATTTTGTGAAAATTCATAAATTATAGCTGAACGTCTACACTTTCCATTTGGTGGTGTATAAAGGAAAACTCATAAAAACTCTTTGTCCAAATACAACTTACTAGCTTTACTGTATTTCTGTACAGTAGTTCACGTCTTTGTAAATGATTACTTTTGATGTCTGTGTACGCTCAAAGCCATCGTGCTTTGTTCTGGTGTAAATTTAAAACAAGTTTTGTCATATTATGAGGTTACAGTTCTGGCTTCATCTAGACAGTTAATTGAAAAAACAAAAGAATATGTCCATTTAACACAAACAGACTACAAAATGCCTCTTGATAAGATGTATTAATTAGGTTAACATTTATTGATGTCTTATCCATGGTTTCATTTTGTATCTATGCGTCTGGATCGTTCATCATTACACTCATGGGTGGATCGTTACACCCAACCCTTGTACCAGTCGATATTAACTAATTTAAAATGCATTGTAATAATACATGAAGAACAGGAAAAGTGTGTTGTAGTTGTTGTTTTTTTATGGCTTTATTTAGATACACACACACTGAAGTACTAGTGTTTAAATGACTCTTCAACAAATGAAGGAGTTGGGGATCAAACCACTGACCTTTTGGTTGATGGACAACCTACTTTACCACCCAAGACCACCCAAGAAGTCGTCTGTTTCTGTGCAAATTTGCAGATGAGCACTAACCTGAAACCAAACCAGGAGTCAAGCAGAGGTCTGGCTGAATGCACTACATTGTCTCTGTTCCGGTGAACAATATAAAACATTTAAGGTCGTCAGCATGACTGAGTATTTCAACCCACCAAGGAGGCGCATGTCATCTCATGACACTTTACGAGCATACTTACAGGTACTGTGAGAACTGACAGTTATTCCATGTGGAGCTGCTGTCCTCCACCTGCTTCCAGGAAGCTGCTAGCCAAGTCTTTTTAAAATCAAAAATTGATTAAAATGAGTTTGGCTGCCACTCGTCTGACCATTTTTACTGTGTTTGACAGGTTTGTGCTATTGGGACACGTTTCCAAGAGCAACAGATACAAATGTGAGCTGTTTCCACTGAACCTCGCGGCAGAACAACTGCATATCTGACAGGAATTTTAATGTGATGAATTATATATCAATTATATATCATTTACATATCACATCATTTTGTGGTACTTTGAAAGGTATAGTACAGCACTTTTATTTTGCAATAAAACTACAATTAAAATCAAGCACTAACCTAAGATTAGCCTCAGCATCACTCTTATTCTGAAATAAAAGTTAGAAATAAAGTTAGTTCAAACCAGTCCTCTCTTCAATTCGGGACAGTACTTGTCCTGAATTGTAAAGTGGAAGAGGACTGTGAGCCAAAATGAACTCTTAAAAAGACATCTGAAACAAAAGACTCAGTCTCCAGCTGATTCTCAAGGACAGCCCACACACATACACACATACACGCATGTTAAAACAGCAGCCATCCAGCAAAACAGTGTGGTGTAAGCTCCATCCCTTATAGGGCCATTAATAATGAAAGGGCCATGGTTGTGCCAGGCTTTCAAGCAGAAGACAGGGTGGGTGGGCATTTAATCAAAAACAACAGCAAGCGAAATTCAACTGAATTTGCACAACTCCCATAATTAACAAAGGCTGCACCCGTCAGTACTTCTGTTTCTTGTGTTGTCATGTGACCAGTGAGTGGCTACAAACCCACATGGGCGCACATTTCCGATGCTCTCGTGCCAGGGTCGCTTCAGTACAGGAGCTTTTGTCTGGTAACTTCACCAGAATTAATCCATGGCGAGCCTAATCTCAGAGGGGCCCAGGTTCTGAGCAGCCATAATCCTGTGACAGCTCATATCACACAGGAGTGGGATCAGCAGGTCCAGGGTCAGCGCTCAGACCCACCTACCTCCGTCTCACTTATCCTCCCTGTTCTCTCAGAGCCAAGAGTATAAAATATCCCTTCTAAGTAGAAGAATTTGATCTTTTTTTTTTAACTATGCCAAAGTTTCTCCCTCTGCAAGAAGTGTGTCCAGTTTCATTTCAAGAAAAATCTGGAAGTGTTTAAAATGCAGCAAAACTGGTTATTTTGTAATTAGTTCATTCATTTGAGCATTTAATGAGCAGGCACAAATACAAAACAGATGGTTTTCAGTGTTTTTGTCTATTCATCTTCATTGTGTTAGAAAACATGAGCAAATTCTGGATTTCCTCCCAGCAACACATCATAGGCATGTTTACTTTCGCCTTTTCATCATTTTCTTTTAATAAACTTTTTAATCGTTTGGAAAATGAAATGACTAACTTCTACAGATTTTCAAAAGGAACTGGGATATATTCTTGTTGAATAAAAGATTTCAGCTTGTGAAGAGTCTACAGTCATCATTGTCTGATTTTCCTCATTTCTAGGACTTTACACTTTTGTTGAACTCACCAGTGTCTATTTTTTTCTTTTTAAGATTGTGTCTATTAAATTGTCCTCACCTAAGGGTTTCGCTCTCTAGCTCACAGACACGTTATTCTTTTCAGCCTAATCATTGCCTCCTTCTCTTCTTCTCTTGCTGAGCTCTCCTTGGACTTCATATTGATAGCTCCAGTCGAACAGCTGCCAAATACACCTCAGTACCCAGTATCAACTCCAGGATTTGTGTTTGCGTCATTTGTTTTGAAGAGATTATGGGAAGGGAAATTTTGTTCAATATTTTAAGACCCTGAATGTAGAAATACTTTGATTACAATGCGGCTGTTTCATTTCAAATTCTGGTGATGTATGAACTCAAAATCAGAGTCAGTTATTGTTCAAATACTTCTGACTGTAACTGAAAATGAGAACTCCTTGATACTGGTCTACCAATCCGAAGCAGCGGTGGTGGAAAAGAGGTGACCCAGATCCAGAACCAGAAAGAGGAAAAAAGAGAAGAGCTGTTGAACCCCTCTTTGATGTTTTTTTTTTTTCCTTTTCGTCATTATGTAAAGATGTAGGCCCCGATTCGTACACTTCCCTCTAGCCGCTACCCACTAGCCTCTACTGGCAAATTGCAGGTTTTAGGAACCTCCGCTAACAGCTAATGGAATCTTCCGCTCCCTAAAGCCGCTACCCTTTATGCCAACTCCCTTACTCACATTGTAGGTGTGGCAATGGGCGTGTCTTCTGCCCTTTCCACAAACTTGGTATCTTGCGATCGTGAGTTTATGGCGCCCACAACCCGCATGTCGGCACGTACAAGAGCGTACCAAATGGCATCAATGTGCGTCCACCAGGTCACATGTGGACGTGCACAAACGGCTCTACCTCTCGAATTAACTCTTGTATAAAAAGCGTGATCTGGCCTCAGTTGAACCCCTGATAAATAGCATCATCTTAAGCGGCTTGCGCGCCAGTTAAAGCATAGACGACCAGAGCGTGTTTACTGGGAGTGCACCGGCTATCTGGGACTTTCAGGTAGCTGATAGGAATTGTCTGTTTAAGAATATATTTATGTATATATCAGTGCAGAGGAGGAGGAAGGAAGGAAGAGGAGGAAGCTCCACAGAGTCCCAGACGAGCTGCGCATGAGAGCTGCTCCGATCTGGATGAAAAGACGCTCCATAGCGGTTTGTAGCGCAACCTGCTCTTAAAGGCAACGGCTACTGACGCACTCATTGGTTTGACAGGTGGAACACCCTAACCACTCCTATGCATAATATAGCGGTTAGCGCAGGTGGGATAGCGGGTTTAGGAAGGTGGAAGATTGCGTTCTTTGCGGGGGAACGCCCGCTCCCGCTACCCACTAAATAGCGACTTTAGGAGATCTGGCGGAAGATCGGGCCCTAAATAATTTATTGCCCCCGCAAATATTCATAAGAAGTTATTCAGTCATATTTATAGTCTGGTGGCTGGAAGTAGTGCAACCATTTTTTTTTTTTTTTTATCAGCCCACTTAGCAGAAGTGAGATGGAGCAGGATGAGAAAAGAGAAAAGAATAAGTACACAAAGACAGGTATTAAGAGCAACAATAAAAGAAGTACTCTCGATTTTTGGAACCAAAGCATCTGTAATGCCTAAATATTTCATGCTTCAAGCAGACACTTTGGGGTGAGATTTCTAGCAGTAGACAATTTCACAAAGGGCATACTCAAATTCATAAGAGCTTTGGCAAGTGTGTGTGGTGTGCCATAATAAATCTATCAACAATAAAACTCCTCCTAAGTGTCACGTTAAAAATGCCAAAGCTTTAAAAACATTCTTAAAGACCATGTTCGACACTCCCTGTAATAATGTATTAGTTCAGTTTCATTCTGGACCATACTCAAATTCACATCCAATGTCCATGCCTTTGTGTGTTGAAACTGGGAGGAAGAAAAGAAGAGGGAGCCTGAACTTCTTCTCCCACCTTTCATTCCTGGAAGTTTCCTCAATGACATATCACTCCTAACCCCACGAGCCCTGATTAAATTCACATAATAATATCAGGGAAATTATATGTCAGATTTACATCCACAGAAAAACCATCATTGTCACCACACAAGAATCCTAAATCTGGACATGAGGAGAAAAATGAAACACGGAGCTGCACCACACAGGAATACAACTCCAAATGAGAGTGAACTCTCAATATAAGGGAGGTAATATGTGTATACGCATGTACAACAAATTTGGTAAACTAAATCTTCACCAACATTACTGATTTACAGGAAATGGCCCATAAGTAAAGGGAATGGAAACGTTGTAGGTTTTCACATACTGTTGTCTCCACATTTACTGTAGAACTAAAGAAATAAAGCATGTTGATTTTATGGAGCAATGTGACTTATTTGATTTATTGCAATTCATTATTAAAGTTAAACAGGTTTTTTGGGGTTTTTTTTTTGCAACCTCTTCAAAATAAATTTTTTTTTTTCAAGGAAAAAAAGAGGCTTTGCATCCCTGACTGCAATCCCAGTTTGGCATTCAGCGGTATGATTCTCAGGAATGCTTGGCAGTGGTGTTGGTTACATCTCAGTACAAGGAACCCAGTATGGAGGATTAAACACTCTGATGCTCCACTGCTCATTCTCAGAATATACAGTGAGAAGTAGATGAAGCAATCAAGACAACATCGTAACCTAATCTGTGAATAATAGTTTCAGTTAATGCATTGAAAACATCACGTTTTCTTTCTCGTGCTTCAGTGTGTCTTTGAACTTCTGAGAATCACGTTACTTTGTTTCAGACTGCCAAAGTTCAGGACCTTCCTCCAACCACTAACCTGCCGAAACCTGAGGTTATTTTCCGAGAACAAATACCACCTGAAACTTCCTTAAGAGTCAGTATAGTTAGAGTTGTCTTTAAAACAACAGCAGTGTGCTTCAAAAAAGTGAGCAAAGTTCAAAATCCTTATAATAGCTTTTATTTCTAAGCATGCAAATACATTGGTAACGCTGTCTATTCTACTCCAAATTGAAGCATGAAGAAAAACATTTTCAAATTTGTTACTGTTTACTCTTTATTGTACAGGCAGCCTGTCTGAACATTATGTATGTAGGTCAGAAATATGGCTGCTTTGCCATGTGCCAGATTTAGCAGATTCCTGCTATTGTTTGCATCTGTACACATGAGTAACTGAGTGAGGCTCGTCAGAAAGAGAGCCCTCTGTGATGCTTCAGCAAAACCCTTTGTAAGTCTTAGAGGAGCCTCTCTGAAGGAGGAAATAATGTTCCTCTCCATTGTTCAAGAGCGTGAGGGTAGAGATGGGGGCGGGTTGGTCTGCTCCCCAGTAATTCATTAATGTGATTCTTCCATGTCTAATTATTGTCTTAGCTGCCCATTGTTAGAAATCTGATGAGTCTGGATGAACACAGAGCTAAATGACACAGTCCTCACAATCATAAATGGAAGAGAAGCCAAGTGGAGACCAAAGTAAAACTAGCAGTTGGCAAGTTGAAACCCGAGGGCCTTTCATAATGAATCTGTTCAAAGCATTGATTGTGGTATTTAATTAAATTATCAGTTGAAAGGGCCATAAAAGCAAGACTTAAAAAAAAAAAACAGTCAGAAATTCCCAATAACAGCCCTGGAAAAACATTTCCAAGAATCCACCCATCTTCATACGAGACACTTATGGATCACTTTAAAAAGCTAATACAAGACAAACAAAGGAAAACTCTTCCCTGGCAGTGGCTTTCCTGGACTATTGACTCCAGCTCTAAGAAGTAATTTCTATTCACCTGTCACAATCACAGGCAGTACAAAAGAAGTGGTGATTACAAAAAAGAGAAATACTGAAATATGCTGGGCATTCAAAACCACCCACCCATAAGAATAACTCACCACTTCACACTTTATCAAACAATTAGTAAAAAAAAAAAAACTAAAGAAAAAAACAGCAGTGACAGCAGAAAGAGTTTTGGCTGCAGCTATCACACAAAAGTAAAACATTTCAGGACAACATTTCAAAGTAGTCACAGTAATAAAGGAGAATAATTCACGTTCTCACCCAAAGCATCACACTGAAAACTCCACAGTTTATCAAATTCTGTTTTTTCTAACATGACAGTGCTGTCACCACTCCCTATCATATTTTAGAATGTAATCCCATAGTCCCATAGCAGCAAGTTTTCTTTTTCTTTTTTTTTTTTCTTGGCAACAAAGTCAACCTATTGTCTTCTGACTCAAAACATCTGGGTTATAAAAATACAGTTTTTATGTCACTATACTCTTGTTTTGAGTACATGCTCTATTCACTCATGATGAGTCAGAATCTGAGCCAAAACCAATGAACTGCTAATGTTGTTTATCTAACAGAAAGATTTGCCAACGTTCTTCAAAGTGTTTGTTTCCTAGTTTTTTTTCTTTTTCTCTGGCAGTCACAACAAAAGTGAGTTAACGAGACCTGCATCACTCTAATTGTTGTGTGTGTGAGGAAAACAAAGACTGACACCACTATAAAACATCGTGTACTGAACTGGACAAACTCCCCGTGAAGTCATCAAGAGGCTTTCAGATGAGGCGTCTGGCACCTACTTACGTCCGGCCAACGCGGTTTGATCATGAGTGCGGTTCACTTGGGTCAGTGTGAACGCACCAAAACGAGACCGGTTGGAAGAGGGGGCTCTAGGTACAGCTGTCGTCGAACTCTAGTTGTTTGTTTGTGGTGTGAAAGCTCCACGACCTTGGACCGACCCAACTAACTGTCAACAACATTGCTATGTCACCATGCTTTTCTTCTCTCTTTTCATCTCTTCAGGCTGGTTGTCATGGAAACATGACACCCTGCCAAGACTGCTGTTGACCAATGACAGCATTGACCACTGTCACATGACGTGTGGGGCAGCATTTGGGCTAAAGTGAAAACAATATTATGTGAACACGAATCAAAGTAACTGAAAAATGATAGAATGTAATTTGGTGTGCCCCGAGGCGGCACCAGGATGTACACCAGCATGTGTGAAAACAACCTACGTAGCTAAAGTCCTGACAACTCGCTGTTAACGTCAATGCAGCATTCACTCCTACATTATGCATAAATTTGTTATCTGATGAGGTACATGAATATTTGTTCCCCATACAGTTGTTATGGATGTAAAATCTAGCTGTGGAGACCAAAACACTGTTAAGTACCAGGCTTAAAATGTGTTTATTTCTGCTGTAAAATCAAACACCTTAAAACTGTGGGTCAAGGCAGATTTACTGACTATTGGAGCCAGTCCCTTGTGGCTGTTTGAAGAACTTCAAGTTTTTCCACTTTTATTTCCAGATGTATCGCCTTGCTCGAAAATGATTCTGTTACGAACAATTCAAACTGCACTGGTATAACATAATCAACCCGTCAATAATACAGTGGTGCCTCTACTTACGACGTCTCTACATACGAACTTTTCAGGTTAAGACACATCTCAATGGGAAAATATCGCCTCTTGTTACGAAAGAAATTTCAGGATACGAAAAGCAAAAATACAGAACGCGCTGCTACTCGCAGCTCCCAGAGTTTACTGAACGTAAACATACTTGTAGCTGCTTTGCCATTGGCTATCGGCTAGCATCTTCCCATTGACATTTTAGGAAAATTCCATGAAGTTTCAGAATTCACTGAAAAAGAATCACCCAGAAAAAGTGTTCACTAGTCGGGCTATCGCTTATTATGATGATGTTTGCCTTGCACATGTTCAAATGATTGTTAAAAGCCAACAAAAGCAAACGTCCTTGGATCGGCTCTTTACAAAACATCAGGCAAAAACCACTGCTGAGAGAGAAAAGGTGACGACGATAGCAGTTAAAAGGTAAATGAATACAATGTTTATTCTTTACTTTATTCTTTGTTTTTTATTATGTACAACTCTCGCTTTATGTTTATTGTGCAGTAATCTAATTGTAACATGTATTTGTTACATGTTTTGATGCATTTTTATGATTTATAAAAAAAAATGTATGTCCGAATTTTGGAGGGCTTGGAACAGATTAGGCCATTTACATGGAAAACACATTTCTACTTATGGAATTTTCAGGTTATGAAACTACTTCCAGAACCAATTAATTTCGTAATTAGAGGTACCACTTTATTTAGCTTTTTAAAAAGATGGGAAAATAACCGTCATCATCAAGAAAAAGTAAATATCCTGAAATTGCTGCAACAGATATTTGAGAATGGATGTAATCTAATGAGGAAAATACAAATGTACAACACAACAGGAGCAGATCATCTGAGCAGCTTTACTTCTTTACTCTTCTGCATTTTTGAGATGGAAAGATGATGATTTTGCTTACAATGAAATATGATGCTTTCTGGCTTGACTTCCTCGCATAACAATGTCCTTATGACTTGGATCTCATGTACTGTATGCAATAAGTGACATATTCCCCTGGCAGAAAAAACTGCTCAAGTAACGTTAATTTCGCTGAAAGGGTTGTGTTTTAAAAACAGAGCAACGACTGTCTGTTGATCTTTGCATCTCAGCGACCAGTCAGGTCACCTACCGTAAGATGAAAATGAGACAGATATTTATGCACGCCTCATTGACTCTGAATCACAATGACAATGTTAAGTTGATTAAACTGGTCAGAAAGCTTCTGTGAAAGAAAGAACATTAAAAAAAAACCTGTGGTTTTGTCAACTTTGTTGCATGTTATCTCCATCATTTCCTGCCAATTTCCTGCCTAAAATGTTATTTCTATGATTGCAGAATCACATTTTAAAGACAAACAGTCACATCAAGTGAAGAGAAAACAGGGCAGCTGTTGTTGCATTGAAATCATATTCTACTTTCTATGGAGTGTAGAAGTTCCTCAAGTTAATCTACACCCTTACATTTAAACCTTCTGGATAAGTCATCAAGAGGCTTTTCAAAGACATTTTGAACTATCAGATATAATATGATATATATAATTGAGATAATGATGCTGCGTTTATCCCAGTTTGTTCTGCATCAGGCCTCACTTGTGTTCAGCCAGAACAGATTAAGATTTGAATAATAAGTCAGCTTTAGGGCCAATACAGATACAGATTCATCTTTTGCTTTAATTAGAAATCATAATATTTGCTCAAAGACTCGATTTGAAATATAATTATTGAATGAAAATAATATATAAAAACACTACAGACTCTCTAACTTGAGATCCAGCAGGGGGTGCTCAAAAAAATTTACAATTAACACGGCCTGTTGGATTCCCTATTGAATGATTGGTGACCCAGTGTTTACTTCTTTTGGTACAAGAGTGGACATATTTTGGCTTGTTTACAGCAAGTGGCAGTTAGTTATCAACAACTGGTCAAAAATTGAACTTTGTAAAAAGTCGCTCAACTTTCCTGCAATAACAATAAACCCATGTGAGACAGAGGATTCAGCACAGACGAGCATCACTAGGAGTTTAGCCTCATTAAAGGGCTGGTTCTTTCATGATCCGACACAATCAGATTCATAGCCATAACGTATTATTTACAGTTAATGAAAACCAAATATAAATTATAATAATGATGAAGGAGTAGGAATATAGAAGGATAAAAAAAAATGTACCACAGAAACAGAAAATACTGACCATGACACTCATAGATTTTCTTATTTGTGGAACAGACCTTCCCACTCTATAGACCAGAGGTCTTCAGTCCTCGAGAGCTGCAACCCTGCAAGTCTTAGATGTTTCCCTGCTTCAGCACACCTGATTCACAAGAATGGATCATTAACAGACTTGTGCAGATCTGGATGACAAGCTGATGGTGATTCATGTGAATCAGGTGCACGAAGCAGCGAAACATCTAAGAATTGCAGGACTGGAGTTGAAGACCCCTGCTATATGAAAATAAACATGAATGTTATTTTGAAGTTTGTTTTAGGTTGAATACCTTTTCTCATGAAAATACTGTAAGATAAGAAACCCTTTTGTTCAGTAAAAAAATAAATAAATACATTTGTGTCACACTTTGCTTATGTTTGGAGACACTTGGTCATATGGTTTGAAGGCTATTGAAAAAAAAATGTTTAAATGAAACTATTTGTATAAAATAGAAAAAGTCCTAACATGTAACAAAGGGAGGAATGTCTTATCTCTCCCAGTGATACAGTCTGGCTTTGGGGATTGACAGCTACCGAAGAAATACTGCAATGATATTGATCCTGAGTGAATATCCAACCCAAAACGAACTTCACCTTGGTATTTTTGCCTCCAAACACCAAATGTGCTGTTTCACTGAAGGCTGCAGCTGGAAATAATCAACTCAGAAAAAAAAGGGAGGAAAAATCCATAAATAACAAGATAAAGAGGACACACCACAAACCCTTCTTAAATTTTATCCAGCAAATGATATTATAATACAAGTCAGGGTGTATACAATCAAGGAAAGATCTGCCGCAAACATGAAAAAAAAAAAGTATTGAAAGACAAAGAGCTTTATTGCGACTGCCTATGTTGATCACATCAGTTCATTAGGTGGTCTTGAATCCATCCCAGGATGCTTTTGTGTTCTGTCTATGACGAGATGTGGACACAAGTGTCCCAGACCACTTTCAAATGCATCCTTCTGTGATCAGATCTGAATCTGTCCTGAAATGTGATTAGACTTTGCACTTCTGATCATTCTAAACTGGGTCTTTGAGAAAGATCTGTCTGTGTGTTCCTGCAAATAAGGGGTATTTGAAAGTGGCTGTTTACTTGATACATATCTACCATGGTGAGACACTGAGCCAGACTACTGGAATCCACAACATAGCTGGAACTCAGAAACCAGCATGCAGAACAAGAGTAATACATTTTAAAAGAGACATGTGATGCCCTATTTACACAAGTTGACTGAATGTCCATCCATCTATCCATCCATCCATCCATCCATCCATCATCTAAGCCTGCTTAGTCTTGTGCAGGGTCACGGAGACCTGCTGGAGCCTATCCCAGCTCTGACAACCTGTCCAGCGTGTACTCCTACCTTTCACCCTGGGACAGGGTCCAGCAGACCCCCATGAGTCCTGAGTAGGGCTGAGATTGGTATAGATAATGAATGGATACCCCCTTTAAATTAATCTGTCATTACAGTAGAAAAACTAAGAAATCAAATAATTAGTAAAACAATAGCGTGCAGATACCAGCATCTGAATCAAGTTTTCTCCACAGGGAGGCTGGACTCCTCCCTAGAGATAAGGTGTGAACTCTTATATGAACTGTGATCATAAAGTGGTAACAGAAAAGAGAAAAAAACATTTAGTTTCTTGTTGAGGCGGCTCTTGCATATTGGAACAAAGAAAGATTTGCTAATCACTGGACTGTGAAGATGAACAAATTGTCCTTGTTCCTGATTATCTCCCAGTAACATCTTTTCATATTCAACCAGATTCAACCAATCTGCAACCTTCAAACAATGCAAGACATCCACATCCTAACGCAGACAGGGCTTTTGTGTTGCAAACTGAGCTCAGTTTGTATATATATATATATATATATATATATATATATATATATATAGATATATATATATATATATATATATCTATATATATATATATATATATATATATATATATATATATATATATATATATATATATATATATATATATATATATATATATAAAACATGTATCTGTGATGTAAAAACTGAACCTCGTCACAAGACAAGCTTTATGAAAAACAAGCGGATAAGCTTTTCAACATGCAGCCACTGTAGTTTGGTAATCTTATCTAAAGATTTGTTTTAAACAGAGCCAGAAGATTGATACCTGCTGTGAGGTGGTCTGCACAGACTTCTAATGGTTTAACAAGTACTAACAACATTTACTCTTAATCACAACAGAATTTCTGCATCAAAATTACTCTTAACTGCCCAATTAATTAATTAATTGTTTAATCTTAAATAATTATATTTTTAAAAAGCATAGCTGCATAAAAGGTGTTCTTTCCACTGTTAAGTCACAACTTAAATAACACAGAAGTTTTAAAACAAGAATTTGACTTTAGATTGAGTGAATGTTATTAAATCAAATTAAGTAGAATTCTGCACACTTTGGATCAAACTATCTATTGAAAAGGATCTTGCTGGAAGTAATCACACTTTAACATATTAAAAAATCTTTGAACCTGTGCTACCCAGCTATCTTGTATCAAACCTGTTATATTAGTGATTTGTATAACTGAATGGATACAGTTATTTCTGAAACAGCAGCCATGAGATAATTGAGAGACAGCTGCGGTGCACGCAGTGAACTGCAATTTTGTGAGCTCGATAACTGCATAACATAACATCTATAAACATCACTCCAAGCACCTCTTGCAAGTTCCAAGCCAAGGAGCCCTTTATCGCTGCAAAAGATTAAATGTTATGATACATTTACAACTGGGATTAAAATTAAAATGTCTACACTACAACAGAATTAGGCTTCATTAGGCTAAATTCTTTTGCAGATAAGAAATGGAAAAAATCCAACTGTGACAGGACTCCAGATTTATATCTCATTTGGCACAGCTCAATCTTGCAAAAATGACAAACGTCTTCCCGTATCATGGTTCTCTCTCTTATGGATATAACTTGTCTGCAAAAACTGAATAAGAGACCAAAACCATTTTTTGTTTGACTGTAAAATGTTCATTTCTGCTACAAAGTTGGACATTTTAATATGGGGGTCAATAAAGATTGACTTGCTTTTGGAACAACCCCTAGTGGTCAGTCTAGAAACTTCTTTCCACATTAGCCTAAATCCAGAAGATTATGAACCTTAGTTATGTCCTAACAGGGCTATTAAGAACATTCCTGTAAATGTGAT
Source organism: Hirundichthys speculiger (assembly GCA_018398805.1). Lineage (NCBI taxonomy): Eukaryota > Metazoa > Chordata > Actinopteri > Beloniformes > Exocoetidae > Hirundichthys > Hirundichthys speculiger. The sequence goes on along the minus strand of JAGFBZ010000961.1, from coordinate 501,056 downwards.
CCTAATGTGATTCTGCACTTCTGGCTTCTTCTTGCTCTGTTTCTATTTGCCTCATGTCTTCTTTATTTCCTGTATTATTCTTTAAACACTTTCATTGTACATCTGTTGCAGTTTTGCTTCCTCTTTTCACCATTGTTGACTGCCTGTCTGCCTTCATTGGTTTTACCTTTGTCTTGTTTTCCTAGTTGTTCATTTGTGAATGTGTGGTCCTGTGTCTCTCCCATCTGTTAGCTTGCATTTCACCATTTATTTCCTCTTTTTGTGTGCTGTTAAGTGAAGAGAAAGACTATGTTCCCCTATAAAATTGTAACTTGCATTATATATAAAAAAAAAAAAAAAAAAACAGCCCCCAAACAAGTGTTGCATATGTCATCTAAATTCCATTGAGTCAATGAATTAATTCACAGAGAGTTAAATGCAGGTTAAAAATTTGATCCTAATGTAATGGCATGGCTCTGTCATTGTGCTCTCTACTGCTGCTCCTGAACAACAGCAGATATACAGTCATACCCTCTTCCATAGTTAGTATGGTTTTCCTTCTTGCCTATTTTCATAAATCTCACACGCAAGTTTTGCTGAAGTAACACATTTACATTCGGAAGGATGGAAAACACATCTACGTAATGGCTCCTGCAGTCAAAGCCCACCCAGAGTTCTCCATTCATCCTCATTTTAAAAGACCTTTAAGATCAGTTCAGGGGCTCATTATTTCAGCTACTGCTGCTGGATGCACAGCTGTCAAACTGGAGATAATGGATAGCACAGCACTGAAAATGTGAGACATCCCGAGGATGCAGCCATGAGCAAGATATCTCACACTTAATTGTGTTTTCTCAACTGTTATGTCCTAAAAATGTTAACCGACGAAAATGTAATTTCCATGGGAAGTCCAACAGTAATGACTCTTCATTTTTTTGCAATCCATCAAATTGTTTGTACATTTTTTTTTTTTTTTTTTTTTGCTATTTAATTAAAGTGTCAACCATTGAGAAATTAACCAAAAAATATAGCTGGTTCTAAATTGCTCTAGTGAAAAATGTTATGTATACATTAAGCTGTGGGTGTTTAGTCCACACTGTAAAAAGTTTCACTGCCCTGTTGTTATGGCATTTTGACTGTGTTACAGATATCCAGATTATGTCACCTTTTACTTGGTTGTTGAATCAAGTTTTAATGTAATGTATGTTATTTTCCATGCCAGCTGTCTATTTTCACTTAGACTGTCAATAAATTAAAACAAAACAAAACAAGCAAAAGTGGTGGATTTTTTACTATGATCAGTAAATATGTCCTCTTCATCATGACACTAATCATTACTATAATCCTACTGTGATTTGTCCTAATGATTAAGTGACAGGCACAAAGATAAATGTTGGGGGTCATATTGTTATGACTGTTATGTCTTTAACAGAGACGTGGATGTAGGAGCAACTCTGGTTCCCTTTGTTGACCAGATGGAAAGGAATGAAAGCGTTCCCAGTAAAGAAACAGATGGCTTGGAGGTTTTTAACAACGCATGGTGCCAAACTGGTCACTTTACCACGAGGGAGTATATGTTTGGCCCACACGCAGAACAGTTGACCTTGGGGCTCTGTCTGTGCCACATGCCTGGGGAGTGAACACATGTGAGCCTTGTGTGACTCCATCCGCTCATTTAAGTCCAGAATATTTCACACTGCTGTCTTGTATTTCTTTCTTTCTATTTTCTTTTTTCTCTGCAAGATCCTTGAACTTTTCCTGTATCTGCGGAAGTCAAAGTAAAATTTAAATGTCTTGGAAATGATCCTTTTTGAGTGTTAATAACTGAACTTCTGCTAGTTTCACTGATCAGCGGTACATTAATGAATAAAGCGAAGATGGGACCTCTGCAGTTTAACTGTATTAAATTTATTTTAATTTTGCCAAGTCAACACTGCTTGATTTTGTGTTACAGAAGAAGGTTGACCCTTAATTGTGAAAGAATTGTGGGGATATCTTTGATCGTCTCTTCACACTGGCAGCTTTCGCTGATCGTTTCTCTTTTGCTTGTCTAAGGTCAGCACATGTTGATGATGATATTCTGGATACATCATAGCTTCCAATTCAGGAGCCTCGGTGGGTGGGCCCCCCTGTGAGTGGGGAGGTTCATTTAATTTTCCGATTGCCATTTTTGATCTCTTACAGTTGTTGCAAGAGACACTTTGAAGGTGCATAACTTCTAAAATCTAAGACTGTAACTATGTGTCTTTCGATGGCGGTGTGCCCGGAGTTTTGATTAGAGGTATATGACGAGCCGTGTTCAAAATTTCATGCACAGACATAAAAATCATAAACTGAGACTAGAGACTAGAAATAAGTGTTTATAGAATGCAAATAAAATATTTTGAACTTGGGCAGTTATCTGCCTCCACTTTGCAGCTTCTCACCATCGGTCTTCCACTTCACTCAAACTCTCACCCACTTCAGAGCACATTTTCATCTCATAGGAGAAGAAAAAAAAATTACTCTATAATTTAGCAGCAAAGTTTCCTCTGGGTTGAAAAGCACCCGAACGATTCACGTGTGAAATCATTTCCCCAAAATATGATCGTGCAGGATTCTTGGCAGGCCAGCCTGAAATGACTGGATCCTCTGTAACACAGTTCAGCAATCCACGGCGCTCTTCAGATGTCAGAGAGGTAGCCTGGCTCTCACTGATAGAACTCCCCATGCCCTGCAGGCCTTGCTCACTTTCATGTTATTATCTTTCTCGAGAAATTTCAGAAGCCATAAGATTGTCGGGAAGTCTTAAGGTGATGGGTGCTTTTAATAAGAAGATTTTGAGATGTAAAAGTTGTGCATGTACGAATCCGCTCAGAAGCATCTGCATATGCAGAGTTATGTAAAGTTTGGAAACTTTTTAAAACCAGTTTTTAGTTATGTATTTCAAGGTGCATTTATGAAACAGCTTTTCTATTATTTTACATAATGATAAATACATGTGTTGTAAAAGTAAACCAATATGGATTATAACCTTATTTCAAAGTTAAAGATGTAATTACATCAAACAGACCCTGGATTGGATTGAAAGTTTTTGTTGTTGTTGTTGTTGTTGATTTTTCAGGTGTTTTGTGCAGATTCCAAGGAATGAAAGAGAGATTTTCACATCAATGGACAAAGTGGATCTGCATCATTTCTGCATCAAGTGATTGGATTTTGCTTGTTATTCAAGCAGCATCATTAGCTGGATTCCCCATTAACTGAAAGCTCCATATACACCCATGGCTGTTGCTTATGAGGTAAACACAAACACAACATGCTGACAATGTACAGCCTGATATAGCCATTCTAATTCTTTTCTTCTTTGATATAAGGAATTAATCATGCTCCAGGGGGATGATTTTCATTCCCAGGGAGCAATGCCAACAGAAACAGAAGAGACTGCCTCTGGACACCTTTGGATAGGCACAGAACCAGTCAGAGGAGTGACGCACGTGACCCAAGTTGGGCAACGACCAGACTAGTATCAACAAAGCACATCCAAAAGGTTGTGCAGTGGGGCAGGAATGCCAGTGAATGACCGTTGTTGGTTTTGAACTACATCAGGGGTCGGCAACTTTTACTATCAACCAGTTTTTGCCCCTCTCCCCTTAATAAAATTCTTCTGAAGCCACAAAACCTACTTGGTTTATTTATAGTTATATTGTATTCAGATGGATTTGACTCTATCCAAAAGCTTATTCCTAGTAGGTTTGGCAGTTTTTAAAGTTTTTAATGCAAAAGGAGGGGATACAAGATAGAAGAATAAAATTTTAATTTCCAATTTCTTTTTGTCATCCACTGTAAAAGAACTATAGTTTGTTGCATTTAAGAAATAATAGAACAACCAAAAAAAAAACTGTTGACATTTTATTTCTGTTTTCAGCTGTTATAACAAAGGAAAACCTTAAAGTCTTATCAAGACTGTATATTGGCTGCTGTTGTACTGTAGATGTTTGGGAGCAGAACCAAGACAGATTCCTATCAACTTGTTGACATGGAAGTAAATATATTGAATCTTGAATCTTTAGAAAGAGGAGAAAAAAACCCTGGCATGTGTGGACCTACTTTGAAATAAAACAAAGAACCATGCAGGTCTATTTGAGTCATTCCTTTATTCGTAAAACATTGATCAAATATAAAGTAGCCCACTTTGAAATAATTAAAATGTGTAGTTGTAGCCTAATAACTTATTTAACTTATTTAAAATATTGAACATAAAAATAAGCCAGTTTGTATTTAATTATGACTGAAGTCCATTTCAGTCTGTTGTCATCCTCTTGCTTTCTCCTCAGCCACGTACAGAAATCAACCATTGAGCCTGAACATAAAACACAACTACATCAGCTCAGCCCCAGGTTCTAAAATAAATAAATAAACCTTTTAAATGATAGCGTTCTCACCTGTTTAATGTGATTTCTGTTTCAGAACATCACTGCAGAGCTTCTCTGTATCAGGACTGCAGGCTGGCATCTGCGAGACGCGAGCAATATTTGGATTTGATGTAGTTCGTGCTAAAGAAAACCTGCTTGTATTTGTATGTGGATCCAAAGATTGACAGGACTCCAAATGCAAACATCTTCATGTTCATATAGGTGTTGGAAATGACTTTCCATGTTTCAAAGACAAATTTGCGGCTCCAGAGCTGTATGCTGCCGACCCCTGCACTAGAACATGTTAATCCGAGGATTTATTATTCTACCGCCATCTTGGTTGGGGCTGTTGGACACAATTGGTGTGGTGCATTCTGTACCAGTGGAAATGGCAGAGACTGGATTGGGTCAAATTAAGCATCTGAAAATCATTTGGATTTTAAGAGAAGCAAAGTTCTCATATATCTCATAAAATGCAAATGATTTAATGAGAACAAATGCCTTTAGAGAATTGATTAAGAATAGCAGCAGCACAGCAAATCAAAAGGACTCACCTGGTTCAGTGAACTTCTCAGATCTACTCTACAGATTATCCATGTGCCCCATCTTTATCGCTACCTAACATCACATCATATGCTGTACTTCTTAAGAGGTTAGCATAAAGCTGTAACACCAATTTCAACAAATCAAGCGTAAATCAGCTGTATCTCGATATGTACTGAATTTTAAAGAGTGGCATATTCAGAGGACTGCCAGGTCTGCGTTTATAATTATAATTATAACTGCCAAAAATAGCCAGAGGAACACAAAAAAGGCTGGGTAGCATCGCACATAGCTCTGTTTCCTGCAACCATGTGACTTTTGCGAAGGACCAAATGAACAGGATGAAGTGCACCACGTGGATTTTGCCATTAACACTTTTTCAACATTGTAGATCGTAGAGCTTAGTGCAGCAAAAACTTGGTTATATCATTCCGTCTGACCCTCAACAGATGCTCACAAAGCAGAGCGCCAAGCGGATATAGCCGAGGCTGCCATGTGTGTAATCTGCTTCCAGCCTATTTTCTTCACAGCTGTCTCATTTAGTCACACCATATCATGATTGCCATTAGCAGACTACCTGCCACGTGAAAATGCCATCAGCGGCATTGAAGATGAACGCTCATGGCAACGTGCAGCCTCTAAAAGTCTGTTAATATAATTTCCTGCCATGACGGAACATCATGTTACCACATACAGCACAAGCTTGAAGATTTCACTTACCGTGTCAGACACTTCATCAGAAAAGGGAATTCAGACAGTGCGTTCATATCATTGATGAGGCTGGGGGATTCACAGCAGAATTCCTTTCCTGTAACAGAGTGCTACTGGTTTAAGAAGACATTGTGCCATTCTTGAGTGTGTTAACACTGTACAGCCATGTACATGCCATCAGCGGCGCTCTATCCATATTCACCACAATAACCGATGTAAACAATCCGCTCTTTTTGAGTTTATACTGTATGTGTGTGCATGACCAGCGTTGACATTTTATCATGTTTCATAAAGAACAAACAGTCCAGGAGCCCTTGAAAGAGAACAAGGTCTAAATCTGGCAAAGGCCAAACACTGAGAGGATGGATGGTGGAGAATAAAAGGACTGGCTCCAGCCTCTTCTAAGAAGTTTTTTTTTCTCCTCCTTTTATGAACAAAGTGACCTTGTTAGTTTCTGAAATCACGCTGCGGCTGATCACTGCCGCTGAGGACCAGATCACACTGTCCGGTCAATGTGAGCCTTCTGAGACATGCGGTATTGATTTGGAGTCAAAGCCTTATTCAATACACATTTCTTCCCCTGTTTTTGGAATTTATACAAGTCAGATTAATGTGTATGAAGACGATGGACCAAATGGCAACACACCTGACCTCTAAACAAGCAGAAGCAGCCTTTAATGCACTCTGCTATTGCCAAGCCTCAGACATTTCTTCCCAATGATGGATGTTCTCTTCTACAGCATCTGTGCAAACAATGCTAGGTTTTTATACAGTGTTTTCTATTTACATAAATATTATTGAAATAAAAGCCACAACGGAGGTAGGAAAAAGGCGTTGTATTCGATAGACAGCACGGCCCATTTCACAGTAATCAGAAAATATTATCTAGCGTAAATATCACGTCGCTTTCAAGGAGGCAAGAAGCTAAAGAAGTTTGAAAGCCACGCCAGCTTCTGTTTTCATCCGCCTTCCTTTTTTTCACCTTGTTGCTGTCACCTCTTGTGGCTTTTGCAGTTGTCTGAGACATGTAGGCCACCGTAGTTTTCCAATTAAATGTTGCATGAGAAATTTTTTTATTGATTTTCATATTGGCTCTTGGTTCATTTTGGCCATGACATTTGTCTGATTAGATTTTTTGTGATCGAATCATTTTGTTTGACTTTAGTTTGTTAAACATTGCAGCATCCATGATGTAGTGGTTGTGTTGACTAAGACAAACGGCTTCATTTAATAGATTCTTCCACAGGTGTCGGCACAGTGATCTATTTGAGATTTTCGGCTGCTGCACGCGTCACATCCTCTCTGGACTTTGACTGTTATAATGTCCAGACTTTAACTTGATTTGAACTGCTGTGACAGGACCATAAATTAATAAAAAAAAAAAAAAAAAAAAAAGTCACACCATTACAGAAAACGACTTTAACTAGTTGCTGTGAAGTGTGGTGGTACATGCCATCACATGTGGCTCAGTCTGTTTAACAATGTTGCACTGCAATATGTCCTGTGTTGTTTTTCTTTTAAGGTTGGTCTCTGACCTCATAATTTTCCACTCAGCAGACCAGCAATTGAGGTGAAGATGAGAAATCTCCATAACAAAATATCACCTTACATAGATAGCCTGAAGCAAGCTGTTACACAGAATTCACAAACTGAACTGGTGGCATCTGAGCCCAGAAGCCATTCCCAAACAAAACACTTCCAGCTATTCCAGGTACTATTCTAAAATAGAAGTAATGTCATAAAACCAGCAATCCAAATAAGAAGTCGTGGCAAAATCACAATTAATCCGATACCATGTTAATGGGTAGTTGTCTAGCTATGCTTTAAACTTAGCAGTTAATTGTGAACGAGCATGAAAAAACATTTGAAAACACATGAACCATGTTATTATGGTGTGTCAAGGAGCATTTTGGAGCAGCACAGTCAGGTCCGGGTTAGGGTGAGACAGTTCATGCATGCTAATATCAGCATTTAAGTCCATCCATAGGTCTTGCATGACACCCACACAAGTACACGCATGTGCATACACACACACACACACAGATATACACAAGGCAAAGTGATCCCACTTTCTACAAAACCCACAGCAAAAATGCAGTGATGACAGACCTTACCCAAGTCCACCACACTGCAAAGGGGAGTTAGGGTAAGGGAAAACCTTTTTTTTTTTTAATTTTTGAGCACTAATGGCCTTAATTGAAAGTGAGTGAGGACAGAGATAAAGGGTAAGAATGACCTGCAACAAAGGGTCAAAAACTGAATCCTGGACCATCTGTGATGCCGACATATAAACTCCATACATGGGGCATATATAGAGTTTGGGGGGTTTTTTTTGTTACTTTTTTCATGCATATGACTCCCTGGTCATTTATTAATTATATCGTACCTTATATCTTAATAAATCAAACTGTATCAGAATGCACTGAATCAAACTGAACTAAATCATTCCAGATGACTAACTATAAATACTTATCACATGCCACATGTCAGCATCCACATATGAATTTGATCATGTTATTCAGAGAGGGATGCACACCACTCATTATTTAGTAATTTGATACACTTTTTTTCCTTCAAGTGCCATGCAAATATAAAATCTTGTAATTTGTGTTTATGTTGAGGTCTGGTTCTGATTGATTTCAGTATGATATTCTCACAAATGCAAGTGAAAGCAGGAGGAGGGTGGAATACTTTTTCACAGCTCTGCAGGCGTGACATGAGACTGAACTCACGTGTGATAGTAATTCTCTGAATGGGGCAGATATGTAGGACACAGAAGGGAGGGGCCACAGGAACGTAGCGAATGGATGGGACAAGGTGATGAAAGTGCTGCTTGGTTTACCCTTCCACCACCCTCCTTTATAGATGACAAAAACAGATGCTGAAATTAGAGGAAGTAATAGCTTTTCTCTGCTCCCCATTTTCTTTTTTTGTATTTGACATCTTGTATTGCTTGTGTCATTGTTACCTTCATAGATTTTTTCATTTTTGGGCCTTCCCCATATCATGTAAGTTCAATCAATAAAGAGCAAGTGGCAACCCTAAATTTATGCCAGATATATGCAGCATGTTGTATGGGGCCAGATCATGTCATCATAGTGTCATTTAACTATTTCTCATCACTCAGCATCCCCTGGTGAGGTTTTAGTCCTTTTCAGTCATCATAGAGAATATGAATAGCAAAAGTGACAGATTGGCACGAGTGATTTTTGTTTCTGTTTTAATTCTGTTACTTGTCAAGTCTTCATTCATGAGATTTCTGCACAAATGGAAATAAAAAAATATACATAAAATGAGTTGATATTGAATTGAATTGAATTGAAAATACTTTAATAATCCCCGAGGGGAAATTGGCTCGTTGCAGCAGATACAAAAATATACATAAATAGACAGGACATTAAATAGACATTAGAATTACTGTATATATCATGATGTTATTATTTCAGTCATTCATTTTTTATTCCAACCTCAGACCTACAGTCCTATTTAAGATCGGGGAGGCTGAAGCCTTTCCCAGCTGTCAGCAGAAGAGATGTGGGGCACAGCCTGGACATGTCACCAATCCATCTCTGGGCCAAAAAACTCTTATAGAAGACGTAGACGTGCTAATCAACCAAACTTGCCTGTTTTTTAACAGTCAAAGGAAATTGGGGTAGCTGGAGAAAAAATGCACAAGGAAATCATACAGATTCAACACAGAAGGTCAGCAGTCTTTTAGCTGTGAGGCAACGGCGCTAACTGCCACACCACAGTGCTGCCTATCTGATTATCTTACTTCATTTCCTAAACACCTGTGACCATAGGCACTTGCATGGCTCTAGAGTTTATCTTGCCTGTAAGCAAAAGACAACAGCTGAATCATGAGATGAGTAAACAAGTTACCGGTGATGAGCATATTGCACATAAAACCAGACACATGTCCAGTGTCACTGGAGAGCTGATATCACTTCTAGGGATTTTCCAGGTTGTTTTGAAGCTGTTTCCATCCCTCTTGGAAGCCCATGATGATTTGTTTGGTGCTGTGTGTCCTATAAACTCAGCAGCATTTAATCTCAAGGGCAACATTTATCCCCCTCAACTCTCACACTACGGAAAGCCATGGACAGAAAATTGAACAATGCCTCTAAGTGGGCCAGACTGACATTAACTCAGCAGACATAGTGGCTGACCCAAACATGACCAGCTGCATGATGTCCTGTATGATTTTTCTCATATATATATATTTATATGATAAAAAAAAAAAAAAAATATATATATATATATAGTATGTTCATGGTGAAGCTTGAATGTTCCATCTATCCATTTTTAAGTGTTTTCACTCTTCTTTGGCTTGTTCAGTTTATAACGAGCAAAAAAAAAAAAAAAAAAAGGACTTTTGTATTAGTCATCCTGCATGAACATAAATTCCGCTTTGTGCTTCTGACCCTCTCCACAGATGTTTCCTCTCTCTGTTGTTGTTGTCCTCCTTCAGCACCCATGGGTCCTTTCACCACTGGCCAGGCTACCATCTTTTTTTAAAAGAACACAGGTGGTTCTGGTGGTTCAGATTAATAATATATGCACACAGTACATGGCTGTTCTCTAACTTTGTACTAGGAAATCTGTGTTGCAATCCCCCCACCCCACCCACCTCTGTAGTACAGGAAGTTGCTGTCTTAAAACTACTGCTGGTTTCCTAAAATGTAGGAGGAACTTTTTCTGTTTTTGAACACAGGAAGTTATAATTTGGAAAGAGAAGTGAGGCTGGTGGGTAACCCGCCAGCAGCTTTTTGAACATCTACAGTCTGCTCTCGCCATTTGATGCTTAGTGCTGTTGCTTCATAGCAAGAAGGTTCCTGGTTCAAATCTAAGTTTGGGGCTCTCTGTGTGGAGTCTGTTCTCCATGTGCCCCGGCTTCCACCCACAAGCCAGAAACATGCATGTCATCTAAATGAGCTGTAAGGTGTGTGTAAGCGTGTGTGGTCATTAACCTCTTCGTGGCCCTGTGTGATGGACTGGTAAACTGTCCTGTGTGTGACCCACCTCATGTCCAGTGTCTACTGAGATCGATTCCAGTCCATCCACTATGGACAGTATGAAGCAAGTATAGAAATTAAATGGATGCATCATTAAAAAAAACAAATAATGTAACATTCAAAGCTCTTTTCATCAGTATTTGAAATCCTCTTTTACATTTTATAATGACATTTGCTTAATCTGTGAGTTGTAATCAGTCACGCCATCGCTGCATTTTCAGCATTAATAATCCTTTTTGTGAAACAAAGATGTTGTGAGTGACAGTAGATTGAAAGATGCCCACAAACTACCTGATATGAGCCTCCTTTTTCAATTCACTGTTATCTTCAATCACCAAGGACAGATCTAAAGCAACATATGATGTGTGTACATGTGCTGCACAGGGTACAAATGTGTCTTGGTGGAGAGGGCACGGTGCCCTTTTCCTGCTTCACCTTTCTCTTATTGTTAATATCATGTGCAGGGAGCATGCAGTGAGAGTGTAGCCTCATAACAAACTGGGGTATGGCAACAGGATTTAGATTTTAAACTAAGAGTCCATATCTTTTTTTTTTTAGGTAAATATACACCTTCTTCAACTATTTATAGTCATGAATGTTTTCCTCCTGCATCATTTAGAGCGCAGGGCCATGTATTTCTAAAGATAGGGTTCTCCAGCTGTGTCTAATGAGGTGCCCTTATTTCCAGCAAGAATAGAAATGGGGACACTCTAAGAGAATCCACAAATGTGCAAAATTAGTGAAGATTGGGAATTTTTCATATCGCCTGTTCTTAATTCTTATCATTCAGCAATGAATTTGATCACTGATATGACCAAAAATAACCACAGAAGGGAGCAGATGCTTCAAAGTGCTTTCGCCACACAACCCACATCCTCTGGTTATCAGATGGTTGCTCAGTGAAGTTCAGTCCAATCAGTTATTTTCAGACTGCTAATTGTTTCTGGCCATTTATGGTTAAAAATAATCTTTTTAAAAAGGGAGTAAAATGCATAGTTTTCAAACTGCACCAGTGCATTACACAATCTTCTATCTACTCCTGCTGACTGCATCCTTGTGTAAAAACAAAAACTAAGAATGTTTTAAGAGCGATAGTCTAATTAGATAGTATATGAAGAACTGATTCAATATTTTTCGCCGATATAATAAATCCAGGAAGAAAAAGCTTTATTTAAATCACAGCTTGCCAACTGAGGATATGTTAGTTTTGGGCGTGTGTATGTGTGTGTGTGTGTGTGTCGTTCTTGCCCTCTTCTAGGAGATGTTGGTTCTGTGACACAGCAGGGAGTTGGCAGATCAATGAAAAAGCTCATTTTCCCAGATGCCATCAAAATGGTAGGGAGTCTGGCGAATACTTTGTAAAGCATCTCAGTTTGAGTACATCTTGTCCATGCATTTAAAAACGAAGCTTAAAAAGGATAGCACATGCCACACGGAGGAACCAGCAACAACGTTAATGGTAGTCATATGGATGCCAGAGAATCATTCTCGTTCTAAAGGTTTTTGATTGATTTACGCAAAAATATGCACAGTGACAAATGTTCTTGATATCAGTAAAGGATTAAATCAATTATCTGTTTTCTGTCTGGTGTGCTTCATTTGTGTGTAATCGTGCATATACACATCTGTTCATGGAAATATGTGTGTGTATTTGTTCTACACGCTATATTTGAGTAAGCTTGAGCTTCTGCCTGTGTTTCTGAGTTTATCTGTGTGTGTGTGTGTGTGTAGATTATATAACTGTGGTATTCAACAGAACACAGCCTCAGGCTCCATTGGTGCGACCGCAAGCGAAGCTTCATTCCTTCAGACTAACCACGGCACCGTGCGCTACTGTCGGTGCTCTTTGACTGGACAGTTGTGACAGTTCGCATTAGATAAAGTTGCATTCATTCAGCGGCACTTCCTCCACCCCCCAACCTAACCTGCACCCTCAGGGCTAGAAGTAGTTGGAAGTTTAGAGTAGTGACTTGTTTACGGGTAAACGTCCTTCATCCATTCTCAGGCTGTCTACACATGCTTGAATATTCAATTTGTCGAACAAAGGGAAGGAAAATGTTTTTGTTTTAATGAGAGATGAATCTTCTAATAATCTGCAACTGAATCACGTTCATGACAACAGTTTGCCAGCTTTTATTTTTAGGATGATTTTCTTTTGTTTTATTTTTCTTTTACAGGGGAAAGGTATAAAAATGGGCAATCAAGTTTGCCCTAACTAGATTTTTGACAGAAGTCATTTAGAGATGCTATTGTTGAAGGAGTGCAGGAGAGTTGTCTGGTTGTCCTCCCCTCCCTCCCCTCCTGTCGTTGACATTTGGAATACACACCATTGTACTCTGAATGCTCCCCTGTGCATGACGAAGGACACTTTGTTCCATTTATTTATTTCATTTCTATTTATTCCATCTGTTACCATGCAATGATATCCCAAGACCAGAGTCATGCATTCTTTTAAAAATCAATATTATTTGGCACCAATTGTGTATTTGATGTACTGAGCGGCTGAATCCATGTAGATATTGAAAAAAGAAAATAGTAATAAAAATAATCATAATAATTTCATCTTCTGGACAGTACAGTGGCTTGGTGGTTAGTACTGTGTCCTCATGACTTGAAGGTCCATGGTTTGAAGCGGGTATAAGATGATCAGTCTGGTTCATTTAGAACAAATGACTTGAGGAGTTAAAGGGGGAGGGGGATGAGAAGTTCAGTCATCTTGGACAGACTCAGCATAGAGTCGTTGCTCCTCCACATCACGAGGAGCCAGTTGAGGTGGTTCAGGCATCAGGCGAGGATGCTTCCTTCGGGGCATGTCCAACCGGGAGGAGGCCCCGGGGCAGGTCCAGGACATATTTGAGAGATTCTATCTCTCAGCTGGCCTGTGAACACCTCTGTATTTCCCAGAGGAGCTGGAGGAGGTTTGGGCCTCTCTGCTGAGGCTGCTGACCCTACAACCCACATTTGGAAAAGCGGAGGTTGATGGATGGATGGATGGATAGATGGAATGATGGATGGATGGAAGGAAGGAAAATTTTGAGGATCATTTTTGCTGGTGGGGGCTCTCAGTCATCCAGGGCAGTTCAAACAGACTCAGTCAGTTTGAATTGACAAAGCCTTCAGAATGCAACATTAAGCACTTTCAGGGATAAAGAAAAAGAAGTCCAGTTGCCTTGATTTAAATTTTTGAGAAAAAATTTAATTTGAAACAAATTTAATTTGTGCTGAGTTGTGCACAGTTTGAGTACTGGCATGCAACAAGGCGTCCTTCAGAGGCGTAGCTATTTCTTCTTTCATTATGTTTCCATTGTTTATCTTTGGCTTCAGTGTCATACTTGGAACTGAGTCCAGACCAGTGAGGTGGCCACTCTCATAATAGCAGGACACACATATACACTCCAGTGGGACATGTGTCCAGTTAAAGTCTCAGCAGATGTCTTTATAGCAGATTCTGATCTGAGCTCCTTTAGTGATGCAGGCCTCTGACACAGATACATGCTGTGACCTTTTTGACTGAAGATAAATATGACTTTGAAATCTTTGCCAAGATTAAAAGATAAAAATAAAAATAGCTATGATATTCATTCTCTTATATGTTTTGTTTTGTTTTTTTTATCTCACATCTTCTCTGATTGCAACAGAACATATCTTGAAAGGGGAAAAAAGGCAGGTCATGTCATAGTTAAAGCAGATCTTTACTTGTTTGTTTAAACCATGCTCTCCTTTCATCTCTGCCCAGACTAAATTTCACAAATTCTTTCCTATCATTGTCCCTACAGCCTTGCTTCGCATGGTATTTGTGTGCAGAAACTGCTGCAGCAACAGACTAGACACAAATAATTTAAAGTCAAAGTCTCGATCACTCTGCTACATTTCCAGATATTCTGTGCCAGAGCAGAATGTTCCTCTGGTTGCAGCAGGAGATAAATTAACCTTAAAGTGTGTAATCTTTGTAAACAGTAGGAGATAGAAATTGAGTTCTCAGAATCTTATCTTCAGTTTTTATTAAAACAGTTTGCTTCTTAAAATCTATAATTTTATTCATTTCTTTGTGTACTTCTTTGCTTCTGTCTACAGTCTTTAACATATATTTCTAAATCAAATGCTAAATCTTATTTAATCATTTAGCTTTTATGGGGAAATGTGATTTCCTGTGCTTGAGAGAAAATGTCCAAAGTGACTGCCAAGAGTTCAGAAACTCAACTGTCATGTTGTTTGGAGACCCGAAGCTATGAAAATATGACTTCTTAGCTTTTTTCTCATCAGCAGTTGTAGTTCACTTAACCTAAGACAGAAATGACCTAACAATGCTTTTTCAGTTCTTTGTCTTATGTATTGTACTGTATTCACATTTTGTCACCATTTTCTATGAATTTTTATTCCAGGGAAAGAAAAAAAATATTATTTTCCATTTGTTCTGGATGGATGGAGGGCAAATAGGAACAAGGCTTTAGCCTTTAAAATGTAAAAAAGCACAGGAGCCTGGTGCAACAGTGAATCCAGAGGTGTTGAAAGCATTGTAATGGTTTTACTTTTACCTGTAAGTAAATGTTGATTGAAAGACTAGCCAGCTAACTGTGCTAACCTTTCCATAGGAAAAAAAGACTCGGTGGAGAAATTGTGACTTACATTCAGAGGCTTTTTAAAGAATCTCCTTATGTCCATTGTGTTTGGGGAGGGAAAAGCTATTGCAAAGAATCCATTGTCAGCCAAAAAAAATAATACAGTTTTAACTCCTCCAGTTTTGAGCAGCCTGCACTGATGGTTTACTTTCGGTGGTAAGCTTTATGCCAGAGATGGTTCACACTTCTGTTTGATGAATTGTTGGATGTAATAAGGAAAATCCTGGAAGCCTACTTTCAATGGTATGATTATTCTCCTATCCTATCAAGTACAATGGATTCAATAAAACAAACAATAAAAACAAGAATAAAAATAATAAAAACAATAATAGAAACAAGAAAAACAATGCTGGTCATACTAATATGTTTATATAGTAAATGTGGAAGGTTGTGACACCTATGTGACACCTATGCCAATAATTGATGGTGTAATTTTTGACTGGTGCGTTACCTCACCTCCAGCTGTTTCATTGCTTTAGTGTTCCTACCTGTGCTGTGGCATTTAAACAGCTTGAGCCACTTTAGTGCTTGACTCCCTACACGACACTGTGGCAGATCAGGGCAAAGCAAACATTTCAAAATAAAGCTTTTAGACATGCATTTTCTGTTTGGTCTGTGACAGTTTGGGTTGGCTTGGTATTCTTTTTCATGTAACGTAATGTTTTTCAGGGATTAATGAGTGTACTTTGTGTTCAAATGTATGTTTCCATAGTTATGAAAAGCACTGTCAAATAAACCAACAGCAGAGCAAAAGCGTGGCATTGAGAAAGAGAAGTTTCACTGTAGCTCGGTTGCGTTAAAACTTTATAAAATTGTGCTAAGTTGGTAAACATGTTTCCTTTGATGTTAATTGTATCAGAGCCTAAATGATGTTATCTAGAGCCTGTGTTATAATTTGAGAATATAGCAATGCACCGGTGAAGATACACTACCATATTTTGAAGTCTTTTATAAAACCACAACATCTGACATTTAATTGTTTTCACCTGCAAATAAAAACTTAATTGAAACCCTTCCTACTTCCTCAACGATGCATTGTTCTTAATTTTTTGTTCCCATATCTTTACATGCTTCCTCAGGTTGGTTGGTTCCAGCAGGTTACATCAGATGCAGCTGATGTGTGAGAGTTGATCTGCATGTGCGGTGTGGTGGTGACTCAGAGATGCGTCCCTTGTGAGTCTTGTAGGTCCAGTGCAGTAGCTACCATCTGAAGATCATATAATAGTTTTTTATGCAGACAATGATGTGTGAAACACAGTTTGAAATTGGCTGTATTTTTTTCTTTTTGCTGTGCACTTCTTTATAGACTAACGTTTTATACATTATATACTAATACATGCATTTAAGCATTTGATAGCTTTCTATATCTTTGTCTGCTGAAAGACCAGTGCCTTGGAACAGTTAATAAAGTTAATTACCATATGTAGGTTTTTGGATTTGGATGACAAGGAACATGACATCTTCATAGCATGCTCTGTTAAAGGCATGTTGCTTTTCTGTGCAGATATCAGATCTTTATGAAACAGTCTTAAAACTTTACTACTCATGGATTTACTGTTATTTGAGCTTGATAATTTGAATCACACTGACATGTATACATCTTTTTCAGCTGTGTTTTATTCACATGGATACCTACAAGTTAACAGTTTCCCATTAAACTAAGCAAATTTCAGCTGAATCGGTTAATTTTGTTTTAGTTTATTTTCTGTTTTTGTATCTTGTATGTATGTGTATTACTTTGTGTTCTTTTTTGAGATAACTTTAGGGTTTAACAGAAAACGGTGTCATGTAAGTGATATGAGACTCTTGCTGCTGCAGACCAGACCACCACATTTACTGTCCCGACGTCACAGTGAGGTTACGTGAAGGCCCAGATGCAGGTAGCAGGCAGCAGGCAACCACATAAGGAAAGCAATAAATTAAATGAACTCACAAAAGAACAAAAACAAGGCTGTGGCTGGTGCTGGAAATACAAGAAGAAGAAAAATCATGAGTCTAAAAATAGGACGGTAACAGGGTAGGACAAAAAAAGCTAGAACAGGCTGAACCAGTGATGGTACATTTATGGAGAATCTGGCAGTGAACAGTGAAGGCCAGGGAGTATAAATACGGGGTAAAGTGAGAAGGTGAGTCAAAGCAGTTGATCTGATTAAGATGAGGTGCAAAGAGGGGCAAACAGAGAGGAATGTCACTGGCAATACTCAGACAAGAAAAAAAAAAGTACAGTGTACAACCACTTATTTCATATACATGCATATAAATAAAATCATAAAAATAAGAGGCAGTGTGTATATATATATATATATATATATATATATATATATATATATATATATATATATATATATATATATATATATATATATATATATATATATATATATATATAACACTGCCCCTTATTTTTATGATTTGTAAGAAGATATATGCAAAGAACAAAACTAAAATATCAGACCATGAATATGCTTTGAACATCTGCCAGATACTTTATTCCTCTCAGAGACCCTCTACAATTACAGTACACAAAGCCAGAGTCCTCTCACTCCAGATCATTACATGTAATGCACATTAATTTTCAATGGGCTCGATCGTCAGATGATTATGAATAGAAGTTCCTGAATGATGACATAAAACTAAGAAACAAATGTTCTGTATTTGTTGCTAAAGACATTTGCAAAAAGCCCAAAAATGAAACCCAAACTGGACACTCTAGTCATTTCACTTGATTAAAAAGTCTTGTGTTTTACTCCACCAATATTCTCCTAACCCCATGATGCAATCACTTATGACGTTTAATCATTTTAATTCAGTAAAGGTGTTGTTGTGGAACTCTTCTCAGCACATCAAATGATGAGGCTTAATGGTTGCTAAAACCTGTCTGCACAGAGATACCAGGCCTTCCTGTCAGATGAGACACCACTCCAGGCCTCTGAAGCAAAAACAAGGACTACTATTAGATCAAACTAAATTAGTTTCATTGTGTTTTCAAAGACAGCTGTACTAAATACAGCAGTGAGCAACTCCTTTCTTTAGCAAACACTTTCCTGCAGACTTGGAGAATGTAACTTACTGTTCTTTTCAGAGGATAGCAGCTATACTCAACTTGGTTTCATCTGTAATTAAATACTGACCCACTTTCTTTGCACCAAAAAAACAAGAAGTTGAAGCCATAAAATAAACATTAAAAGCATCCAAATGAACTGTTCCGGGACTGTGCTCCACCCCCCCATCTGTCCATCTATGAATCCACAATGATCCAGACATTAAAGTAAAACTTGCATCAGGAAATTATGTTGCATGTTTGTTGGATCTGTGTCACTGTTTGTATTGATTCCTCAAACACACAGAGATGATGCTGGATTTTAAAGTGGTTTTATTTGTGAAGTAACCACAGACTTAACAGCACACTGTCAGAAACACCGGAGAAATCAACCCCTGAAGGTCTGTATGTCATCAGAGTGATGACGTCTTTACCTGTGAATTCTGATACGGTTCTTTGGAAGACCAAAGGAAAAAGAGCTGAAAAACATTGTTAAATCCCTCCTCAAGCAATTACTGAAGGGGGGGGGCTTCTTTAAAAGCTCAGATAGTCCTTCTTAGTTTTGCCCTCTGTTACGTAAAGAAATGAGTACAAGGACACTTTTTCTGATTTCTTAAAATCATTATAGATAGAGGTAATTTTGTTTCAAAGAAAGAAAACTACTAGTTAATTTGCTTTTGCAACTTGTTAGAGATCACATGAGGGATTAATTATCAATCCAAAGAGAACATATGAAGGGGAGGGATATATCAATCAGGTCACATGATTGGAAAATCAGCTGTGTCATGACACTGATGTCATCCTTATGAAACTGCTCTCACTTGTACCTTTCACTAGTACACTACATTAAATCAATAAGCAGTGAAGCAGATTTAAATTGACATATTACTGAAAATCTGATTTAAAGACAGAAAATGGAGGTGTTTACACCTAAAAAAAACTGAAAACTGGGAACTAATAAAACTCTTAGTAGGTGTTTGTTTAAAGTTTCTTCTCTATCTGTAAAGCAAATTTATTTAAAGAAGTGATACATTCATGAGTATAGCTTCAAAACAGATGTTGAGATTTGATTCCTGTATTTGCCGCACAAATCACTCCCTGCTGGTTTGTGTTTCAGCAGCCACGGACAGACATGTCCAGACACAAACAATGGCAAACATTATGCATCAGTTTCTCTTGAAAATCAGCTGCTAGATAAACTGGCAGTCACAGAAGACAGTCATTATTCAAAGGCAGTGATGAACTGATTAACCCAGGACTGAAAACACCACAATTGCTTTCACAAATTTCTGCAGAATGTGCATCACTCTTTTACCTACAATTAATTTCTCTTGGCTCTTCTATTTAACTGTATTTCAGTGCCAGGAATGTTTTAGCCAACATTAGCCAACAGCTTCCACTGTGACTGCGCGGCCACCGGCGTGTGTTGCTGGGCATCAGACATGCAGCACCCTGCAAGTCATCTGGCGGAGAATCAAGCCAGTACTGCTGAACCCAGACTGAAAGTTTTCTTACAGTCAGCAGAATGTCCTGGTACCCAGCTGGGGATGAACGCTGAGAGCTCACATGAAAGCTGATGAGGGTCAGCTGCCAAAAACCTTTCATTTGAATGCAGTCACAGCAGCAGGTGCAGCATAGCATTAGTGTTACACTCAGACTGCCACAAAAGGCCCTCTGGTATGTTATGGATTATCTCTTCTTTTTTTTTTCTCTGTTGTACAAGACCATTTGATGAGCATGAATTAAATGATACAGATATCAGAGTTGTGTTATATGTTTAATGAATATAATAATTAAAAAACCTGTTTTTACCTGTTTTGGCTTAATTCCCCTCTGTAACTGGACCGATCCATCCATGGAGCTATTATCTACCTCCACCCTGAAAAGCAGGGGTACATCATGGACACGTCACTACTCTGTCACAGGGCTAAATGGATTCATATGTTGCACTAAATCTATACATCACTGAACCACAATGACATTTGTGACAACTGTTTTGGTGAAAGCAGGCACTGCAGCTTTTTTGTTATCCAGTAATTCAGGCAGCAGCCTTTAAGTTTTTCTCTGGCCGTTAACTGAACTCTAAAAACCAGTTTATATTCATTAATAATTTGTATTTGAACTTTTTTCTAGTTAATTCTATATTAATGTTTTGAAATGGATTATATGTAACTATAAAATTGTGCTGAACTTGGTTTCTACCTGCCATCACTGCCGTTGCTGCCGCTTCATCCCCTCCTCTCCTCCTCGGCCACAGCCATGAAGCAACCTGTTGGCCACTCTGCTGAGGCAGATGTAATGCTCATCAACACCAGTGAAATGTTTAGATTTGCAGAAGTGGAAAAATCCCACTCAGCTCCCAAAACACAGACAGGATTTTATTTTTAGAAGACTGATACCTGTTGGGAAGTCAGGAATCACTTTTTTTTCCAACCTTTCATTCACAGTGCTATTGTCAGTCTTTCAGCTCCAGTATCTTCCTCTCCTCGCTGTGTTTATGTCTACTTTGGTCATTCAACTTTCTGTTTATCTGTGTTTCAGGGGAATACAAACATTTTGCCGTGGAGTCACAGCACTGCTGCAGAGGTCAAGCAGAGGAGGACCACAGTGAGCCAAGGCCAACACTTGAGATAAGTGCAGAGACCCTAACAAGCATAAACACAAAGGAAGCTGTTCAGAAAGAGCTGCAAAGGCAGTCGGAGAGACACTCACAGGCAATTAAACAAGTGCACACAGATAATATCAGCCCTCCTCTTCTATAAATTAGCACATATCGGCTTGCTAAATGTTAAACTTTGTAATTGCCAGCACTGAAAGGTTAGTTGCCATCCTGCAGGTTTCTTCAGTTTATCACATATGAAAAAAATGCAGTTATAACAGTGATTGTCAGAAGTCAGTAGTGCACTCCAGTTCCAAGGTTGAAATGCACAGCCATGGTGTTTAGCTATGTTTTTAACCTTAATTACTTGATTTTTACCAGAGGCTGTCCTAATCCATTTACTAAAGTTGCTAAATAGCTGAAAACAATCTGTGATTATGGCATTATTTACTTTTATTTATCAGCAACGACATTACAACTAGGGAAAGTGACAGAGATCATCATGGAAATGGCATCTATGAAGGAGTGAGATGCATTAAGTGCTATAAGGCCCAGATGTGTCCCAAGATTAATGAACAGCACAAAACGGGGCATGTGTTCAATGAGCCAGATAAAAATAGTTTTGACACAGGATGCAGCAAGTTCTGTGAGGGCAAGGCATGGCCCAAAGCCTCAAGGAAAAAGAAAAACTTGTAGATACAGTTTTGCATTTTGTATTTACTCAGGTCATCTTTTTCTGCTATTAAAATGTGTTTGATCTCAAACATGTCAGTCAGACGAAAACCGCAAAAATGGGAGAAATCTGTCGGGGAGGGGGATACAGCACAGTATGTCACCGAGTTTAGGCAGCCACATTTACCTTGAGTCAGCGCTGCCAATCAAAGGAAAGTTTGGGCCAAACTCTTCTTTGCTCTCTGGTGTGGTCTGTATGATCCAAACCCACAGAAGAGCAACTGTAGCACAAATGCTGAAAACACTCATGCTGGCTACATGGAAAGGTGCTGAGCAGTCAGAATATCCACACTCAGTCGTGTTCAAAAGAGCATCTGAACTGGAAAATTAAAATGAAACTGAGAGTGGATCATAGTGCAATAGCAGAAGGTGGCTTGTAGGCGTCGATATGGAGTCAAGACTGCAGTGCTGCAGTGCAGTGATGTGCTGCGAAGTGTTTTACAAGGAAACCTTGACTACAACAAAGATTCATGTTAATCTCACTTTGACCAACAGCCTTCGTGCTTTCTACCACAGAACCATACACCCTCCCACACAGTAAAAACTGCTGAGAAATGAACTGAAGAGTGAAATGTCCTGAGGCACTTTTATCATCACCTTCTTGAATATAAAAGGTCTCTTTTTCAATGTTGCAAAAGGTAGGTGGCCTGTCTCCATCTGCTCTGATCAGTGATAAACAGAATACAGAATAGATGTCTGCTGTTTTTTTGTGAAAAACTACATTTGACCCCAAAACATGACATTTTTGAAACTCGTTTGTTGTATAAACACATCCAAGTTTTTCCGGGTCAAGACCTTCAGAGCCCTCCATTCCACTGAGCTGACTTGTAATTATAGCTGAAAGTCTGTCCTTCCTCACAGAAATCAATCAGAGTGGATGTAATGTCAAAAATAAAAACCAGTCTCCATAGTGAAAGTTTAGAAGTGCATTTGTGTCCTAATCCAAACAGCATCCAAGAACAAAAAGCGTGAAATAAAACAGTGTCAAACATGTGACTCGGACATATGTTAGTCCTCCTGCTAACTTTTACAACCACTTGTGGGCAACAAAGACCCAATGAGCCCCCCCGAGAAGAGCAGGTGGTCCCCCTCAAGCCTGGAGTGATAACTCGTAATGACTTCAGTTTAATGCTCCTATGACTTTCCTGTCAGGGAAAAGCACAACCGATCCACAATTTGCACAGTTATAATTTAAAAAGAGCAAAATAGCAGTAACCTGGATTGATCGCAGGAGTTACCTTTCATGAAGTATGTTCACTTATTTGACGTAGAACATGTACTGACAAAGTGAAACCTTTCCTGACAAAGTTCCCATGAAGCAGGAGTCATCCTTGATGTCATGTTTGTCAGATGATGAATGATGGATTGAAACATGAAGAGCAACTGTCGTACAACACACGCATCACCACCTCGTTTATCTGAACGTGAATTTCCTCCGGTCTTAAACAATGTTTTTTTAAAAGTAAAAGAGGCACCTGGTGATTACTCATTTGCAGACATTCCCTCCACTGCTCCTCCACCACCGCCTGCTTTTTCTCTCATAGTTGCGCTGATAAGTATTGGCTGCGATCCAAAAATAGGTTTGTGGAAAAAAACAACTTAAGTGGAACCCAAGTAAGATTTCCCAGATTTTATTTTTAAGTAGAACCAGAAAACAGTAAGAAATGACCTCACAGTGCAGTGTAAGACGTTCAAGTTCATCACTCTGGGTGTTCAAGAGCTTTGGACTTTACTAAAGGTTTGCTCCTGGATTTGAGTTTTGGAGCGATACAAATCAGTACCCCTGTGCTTATCTTTGATAGATACCTAACCCTTTACTAAAGCTCAGCTGCTGCTAAGAATACTATATTTAGACCACACACTCTACGAGGACACACACCCTCATAGCTGACACACACACACACACACACATTTCCTTGGATTAGGAGTGGATTCTAGTGAACCCTTTGATGACTGGAAGCAAGACCACTAATCGCAGCGGCAGATAAATGTCTAAATGACACAGTCGTGACCTAATCTACCGGATCAGAGTGATGACAAGGTTCGGTTCTTCATGGAAAATATGGGTGTAAGAAGTAAAGCGGAAACACCCCTCACCCTTGAACACACCAGCTGAGTTGACTTCGTGACTCTGTGGACTTTGATTTACTTTGTAATTGTTAGATAGAGCTGTTTTTTCTCTCTGAAGCGGTTTAGCATTACAATATGATAATAAATAATAAACATTTCAGTTAAATCAGACAATACATGTAAAAAAAAAAAAAGATGTCAAATGATCCTTTTATTTCATATTATCCTATTACTCCCATGCTCGTTGGACCTAAAAAGATGCTGAGTCAGCTGAAATGCCAACAACATGCACAGCATCCTGTAGCATGACAGGCCTTTTGTTTTTGATCAAAAGCAGCGATCAATTACAGCCCCCTTCTTAACAAATCTGCGGAGTTCACAGCAAGGTTGTTTTCCTTATCTCTGAGCACCTTTGAGGGGTTGTTTTCAGGGGCCACCGAGGACACGAGCCAGAGCCAGTGGTAGATCGGGAGTCAGGATCCTCGGCTGTTTTCTTCTGGCTCTGGGCTGCATCCTGAGGCCACGCGGGTGGTGGCTGGAAATAGCCCAGACTCGCAGGCCAAGTCGGAGCTGAGCGCCACTGCTGTCGTCTCCTGTAAGACTTCCTTGAGTCTGCTGCTAATCAGCAAAGACAGGAGAGGATGCAGGACAGGAGCCAGACACAGATGAAGCTCTGCTGGGTGGGGCTGGCGACAGACGTGGGTATGTGCTAGTACGCGGTCGTAGATGTAGATCTGCATGTGCATGAATTCTTCATGCATGTTTGTAGAAGAGAGAGAAAACAAGGGTGTGGAACATTTCAGCACAGATCCTCCAACCTCCGCAAACTTTAACGCTCACGCTCACAAAATATATATGTTTATGTACAACTATGAGGGTCTGAACTTTGAGTATTTCCCATTTATGCAGTTTTAAATCCTGATATCTTGATATAAGACGATAATAACACGACTTGCTCTACTTTTGCAACCTTTTAAAATCCAACTCCAGCGGTAACTGATACTTCAAAAACTCATCTGCGTTCCTCCAGGTTGTACATTTTTCCAACTAGAAAACTTTTAATGGCCTTAAAAATGGCTTTGGGCATGCCTTTATACCTCAGTGAATGGAGAACAATAAAAATGCTAATCTGGCCCTGCTGGTATCGCCGCTCACAGATGTCAGTGACCTGCCCCGTCCCCTGCAATTCTGTGACCCCAGTTCAGCAGAACATGTTTAAACTGAGACTTATTCTCAAGAGCAGAAAAAGCTCAATTATACATGTCACATGAAAATGGGAGTAAAAGAATGGCAATTCATTCATTTTCAACATCAGCAGAAAGGTATTTGACAGCCGCAGCACCATGTATCAAGACAGTACTTGAGTGCAGGATTAACAGATGACAGAAAAGCCACCAGGACTGTCGGTGTCTCCTAAATAATTAGTTGACATAGTGTCAGAGTCTGTAAATAGCTTAGTGGCAAAAAGCAAGTTCTAAAATGGACATTCATGAAAAAAGCAAGACCAATAATATGTGTTTTTGAATCAACATTATGAACTAAAGCCTCTTCTGTTGTGTTTTAGTGTATTTGGGTAAGACATGAAGAGTCCATGTGTGATTTGATTGGCTAGCTCTAGCTGTGTAGACACCATTTGATCAGTTAACTCTTGGGTCGAGGCAGGAAAATTTGGAAATTCCCAAATTTTTGACAGAGTGACGACACAAGCAACCTACAGTTCAGTTTGATTAGTTGTCAAATCCTCCTCCGTTTGTTTATGATTCACGCCAGTTACGTTCTCAGCCTTTTGTTTCCCCTGTTCCAGCTTTTTTGAGACGTCATAAGGAGCTGATGTTTTCCACTAAATGATAAAACGTCTCAGTTTCAACAACTTCTTTGTGCTCTCTTGGGAATAAAATATGGGTTTATGAGATTTGCAAATCATCGGACTCTTGTTTTTATTTACTTTTTACGCAGCGCCCAAACTGTTTTGTAATTGGGGCTGTACAAAAAGATCTCATGGGCATCCAGATAAGGTTACAAATATTTCAGTCTGGGGATGGAGAGAGTTAGAATTTAAAAAACGTAATCACAATTTCCTCTTTTGGCTGGGAAATCTAGACGTGACCCCAAACCTCTGATGAGCTCTGGAAAACAACAGTTTCTGTGTAGTTTTTAATTTCACAAAAACAGGGTAACTTAGTAGTAAGCAGCTTTAAACAAAGCGGCATCATGAACACTTAACTGTGAAGCTTTGAGTTCATGTCCTCGGTGGACATGACACATGGTGTCGTCAGAATCAACTCGTTCTTTCCTGTGGATTCAGTTCCTTTTACTATCATTGTAAAAGTGACATACAAATGCTGCTAGTCATACAGTAACGGCAACAACTCTCAGCTCAGACCTGACTGAGTGCCTCCCCGCTAGCAGATGAACAAGAAACATTTCCATTTGCAGCACAATTAAACTGAGCTGCAATGGCACAAAGATGTCAGGCTAGAAAATATATTTCAATCAAGATAATTTATTCCCTTCCTCCTCCACAATCATTCTCTAATTAATCAGTTTGTGTGCACGTGCATGCCACGCACACATTAAAATGAAGCTTTATCTCACTTTGCTCGTGCAGAGCTCAGCAATCCAGCCGTGTAGTCTGACCTTTTTTTTTCCTGTGACCTCCTTTTAACTTTCGTCAACCATGAAACACGTAGGTAATTTTGCATTTAGCTTTGATCATTAGTGAAACTGCATTTTGACAGTTTGTGTGATGTCAGTATGTTTGGTATTTTTGCTTCTAGGTTTACCTTACTTGCAGCAGTACTGAATTTCTCGTTCTGTCACAGTTCAGTCAACACCTCCTGGAGCTGTTAGATGCTGTTTTCTTATTTCTTTGGCTTCAGATTTAAACATTGATTTTTTTTTTTTTTTTTGTTTCATATTTGTTTATGCGCATACTGTAACACTGGGAGGTAAACTTTGTTTTTGCTGTTGTTTTTATCACACGTCAAACAGTGGAAATATGACTCACTGAAATACGAACCAGAATTTGTTCATTTCCAGTAGGTTTTTGCATGCCATAAAGTCATATAAGATTGAAAGCTTTTGACCTGCAGAGGGAATAATTTTCACCTCGCCCGTGTTTTCATCTCTTTTTACTTGCATTTCAAGAGTAACGCAGATGCACGTAGATGTAAGTTGTGACAACTGATCTGGCAACAGTCTTTAGAGAAAAAAAACTATGAGATATTTTGTCTTCTTTTATCCAAACATAATTTCGGACAATTAATTCCAAACATCAAGTGCATTCTCATGAATTATTATTATCTTAATTGGTCTCCTTTTCTGTAAAAAATACTTTTTTTTCTCTGTTTAAGTTTAAGAGTCGGGTGGATCATTTCTCTTGGCACGGACTTCTTCATAATATCATGGAATCACGTATTGTGTAATTTCATTTTCAGACTAACACCAACTGGCTCAAGCATATCAAGAGTGCTGCATTCTCTGCTGATTTGTCAGATGTAATTATATGGGATTGTGGAATAAGAAAAGCGATTACAAGCCAACAGCGAGGGCCAAACTTTGAGAGCTCTTTCACGCTTCCCTCCTGGCTGCTCTCCCAGATTCTTGATTCGGCTGTTGCATTTCTGCCAATATTTCCAAAGGTGTCCTTTGTGATAACACTGGATCAGTTAATTATCTTCTCAGAGCCATTGTCTTTGATTTATGGCTGTGCCCGGTCGATTCAGCACAATATGTGAGTGGTAGTTTACTTTTATCAAAATTTCAAACAGTTCGCAGCAACCTGGAGCTGACGCTGCAGTCTTGAGTGAGAGTGAAATCACCTGACCCTGTTGGAGGGAGGGAAACATCAACACACAAACATGGACACACACTGCTGGCAGGGGCACTCAAACATGAAACATGTGATAGATGATGAATGAATAATGAGGAAGGTGAGAAAGGGAGAACTGGCAGATAACAGGAAGTTCAAGAAATGCAAACATTCACTTGAAACACACAGTACATAATCAAAGTCTCTGTCCTGTTTCCTGTTTACGGTGTCCTGACGGCTATTTTAGTCCGCAAGATGTATGAAGTGAGGCCTTCGGCTTCAACAATAGAGCGCAGTTCACAAAACTACAAATCAGATACAAGTCGGCCACACATCAGGGTGTTTACATGCTCTAATAAAGTTTATTTTAAAGTTTATTTAAAGTAACAGGGGATCTTATGGATCTAGGGAAAAGTGTATTATTCTGCGCCAGTCTTGACAGTTTCTAGGTTTTTCTTTTTTTTTTATGCACTTGCTTTCTTAGAACATTGTTTTCAATTGATCATTAGCACCGAGCTCCATTCCTGGAAATTTAGAGAATCCATCACATCGTTAGACATCGACCACTTTTGTCTTCTCTGATGAGATGCCTGATATCAAAACTTTACCACAGCGACTGAAGGAATCTGGCAAGGGTTCAGTGTTTTCCTCTCTCTTTTTGTGATTCTTTTTGAAAACAGAAGAAAGGAAAATGTCCTCGCTCTATATTTGGAGGTCACACAGGAGACTGAAGGCCGCAGGTCACTAAGTGAAGGAAAACATCTCAGCGCAGCAGGCTGCTCTGGCCCCACTGCCATCCGCCATGACGCCTGTTTATCCATCACACTTCCTGTCCGTGTAAGCCCATGTGTGGGCCTTTGTGCGCAAGTGTCAATGTGTTTGTGAGCACACTGCTCTGTCTCTGTCCCCCTCGCTCTGTTTTTTTTTATGTCCCTGTCTTTCTCAGGCACATGCAAACACACAGCCCTGTGCGCACACATCCATTGCAACAGATAAATCAGAGCTTTATTTTGGTGTCAGTTTGGACCCGGAGGGCAGCAGTCACCGCTCAAACATCTCTGCTGAGTACTGACAGAAAAGAACTGAGTGGACAAACAAATGGGGATGAAGGACACAAACACATATGTTGTTTATTAATTTAAAAAAAACACAACAACAACTGCAAACATTGTCTTGCTCCCAGCTGTTGAAACTGAATAACAGGAAACCAGACACACACACACAATTAGACATAGATTATAAACAAACTTAGATATGCAGAAATAATTGTATGTTTACACATAAAATATTGAAGCTACTGATAAAATTCCAAGTAGAAAAATAATCATTTGACTAAGGTTTGAGCTTCTATATCCCTCTGTCATTGTTCAATAGATTTTGTTTTTATATATTGTTTGTGACAGGCATACAAAATCTAACACAAATATTTTTTTGTTGTCCTTAATGGAATTGTTACAAATATGCAAACACTCTTTCAGTGAGATGTGTCTAAAGGCAAGGCAAGGCTAGTGTATTTGTAAAGCAGAATTCATACACAAAGCAATTCAAAGTGCTTTACAGATGCATAAAATCACAAGAAGGCAAATAGAGTCATTCCATAAATCATACGAGCATACAAATAATCATTAATAAATTAAATTTAAAAAATGAATTTAAAAAGAAGAATAAATAAAATTCATTTTATTTATTCTTCTTTTTAAATGAATTTAAAAAGAAGAATAAATAAAATTTAAAATGAATTGAAAAAAAAAAATGAAAAAAAAAATAGTGCAGATAGAATCTTTCAGTTGTCATATGCACATCTAAACAGAACTGTTTTTTTAGCCTGGATTTGAACATTGTCAGACTTGTGGCCTGTCTCACATCTTCTGGTAGACTGTTCCAGATTTTAGGAGCATAAAACTGAAATGCAGCTTCACCTTGTTTAGTCCTGACTCTGGGCACCAGCAGGAGACCACTACCTGAGGTTCTCAGAGTCTGGGTTGGTTCATATGGCTCTAACATGTCAGAGATGTACTTTGGGGCCATGAAGAGACTTGTACACAAGTAGAGCTGTTTTAAAGTCTATTCTCTGAGCAACAGGAAGCCAGTGCAGAGACCTCAGGACTGGACTAATATGGTCATATTTCCTGGTTCTAGTCAGGACTCGTGCAGCATCATTCTGGATGTACTGCAGCTGTATTAGAGCTTGTTTAGAGCCCAGTGAGCAGGCCGTTACGGTAGTCTAACCTGGTGGAGACGAACACATGGATTAGTCTTTCTAAATCTGGTTTAGAAACTATTCCTTTGATTCTGCCAATGTTTTTTTAGATGGTAAAAAGCTGCTGATGTTATTGCTTTAATGTGGCTGTTAAAGTTCAAGTCTGAATCCAACATTGCCCCTAAATTTATGACCTGATTTTTAGGTTCTAGAAAGAGTCTTAAGGTGACTGATAACACTTTCTCTTTGTTTCTGTGGGCCAAAGGCAATGATTTCAGTTTTGTCTGAGTTTAGCTGGAGAAAGTTTAGCTGAGTTTAGCTGTAGAAAGATCCACACACTGATCTGTTCGATGCAGTGACACAATGAATCTACAGACCCATGTTCTCCTGCTGTCAATGACACATTGATCTGAGCATCATCTGCATAGCTGTAGTAGGATGCATTATTGCTGCATATTAGCTGGCCTAATGGAAGCATGTACAGCACGGTTACTAAATTTTGACTAAGTAGAAGGTCCGAGCCAAAAGTATGTATTTTGAAAAGTAACTAATTTTTATTTTAACTTCAAATGCAGGAAATATTCCAACATATTCCGTATCTTTTATCATAAATAAAAGCAGTCCCATGCATTTAAATAAGTTTAAGGCTTTTATTTCAAATCAACCAAAAGTGAAACCTCAGAATAAAATCATTAATAGTGCAAGTCCATGCCTGAAGAATTGAAGGCCTCTTCAAGTAGAAAATTAAACCCTGAAAAAACTAAAAAAAAAAAAAAAAAAAGGGTGTTGACTTTTTCATATAACATTTTTCTCTGAACTGTCATCATTTTTTTACTTTTTTTACTTAAAAATTAGGTAAAAAAGTTAAACTCATGTACATTCAGGAAACATTAACTAAAAAGTGCAAAAAAATGTGCTGTGTTTTGTCTCATAGTGGCGCTTCACACACTTTGAATCAGTGCCACGGTCTCAGAGCATATGAGGCAGGCTTGGAACTGGACTATAAACATATATTTTGCTGTCCATTCATCTTTAAACCAACAGTTTTCAGTGTCTACCTTTCTCTTTTTCGAGCAAGCCATGATGTCTCCGTGGTATTTACTTTGCTTTCTACCTGCGCTGTTGCTAACGTCAGTGCTTAAGTTTGTGCTTGTGTGACTGATTTTGGGTGTGCTGGGAATAATGTAGGTGTGGTTTGGTTTGGGAGTGCAATGAATTCTGGGGATATAATCTTGATTTGCTTAGAGAATTTGCATGTGGCCACTGTATTCTAGTTGATGCGATGTCAGAGACAGACTTTGGCCTCCGTTGCCAACAACAAACATACGTTTCCAAGCTATGTCTCTGACTACCAGCTAGATTGCCGTATTAACTAAAGTAGCACCGCCCGCTGTAAATATCCACGGTCGTTCAAAACCGCTCTGTGAAAATGACACTATATATTTTCTGCATTGGTCATAGGTCTGGACAGAACCATCTCCCGGTCTGGATCTGGACCGGAGTCCGCTGTTACGTGACCCCCAATGTACAGATTAAACAATAAGGGTCCCAGGATTGACCCCTGGGGAACCCCACAGGTCATGGTCATTTGGTCTGAGACACAATTACCAATTACAACAAAGTATCTCCTGTCCCTGAGTTAGGACCTGAACCAGTTTAAAGCAGTTTCAGAGATTCCCACCCAGTCTTCTAATCTCTGTAATAAGATCGCATGGTCAACTGTGTCAAAGGCAGCACTTGGGTCCAGCAGAATTAGGATTGAGATGTGTGATTGAATGTCGTTTGTCACCTTAATCAGGGCTGTCTCAGTGCTGTGGTGGGGCTTGAAGCCTGATTGAAAACTATCAAAAACATTGTTAGACAGGAGAAAGTCAGTAAGCTGTTGATATACCACTTTTTCTGGGACTTTGCCAAGGAATGGCTGGTTTCATATGGGCCGATAGTTCTTCAGTACTGTGGCATCAAGACTGCTCTTCTTTAGACGAGGCTTAATGACAGCAGTGTTTAAGGCCTCTGGGAATGTTCTAGTCTGAAGTGAGATATTGGTTTAATCTGTGAGTTGTGGTAACAAACTGCCAAGGACAGACTGTAGAAATCGAGTGGGCAACTCATCAAGGCAGCACGTCGATGGACTCAGACTGCAGATGATCTCTTTGACTGTTATTTCAGTTACAGGTGTGAAATGTGTCAGCTCTAGGTGTCTAGTTGGCAGAAGAGTAATTGTTTGTGTTGTGGAAATTAATGAATTTTTAATACCTTGAACTCTGTCATTAAAGAATATTGCAAACTCATTACACTTTGATGTAGAAATGAGTTCTAAGGGCAGTGAAACTGGAGGGTTTGTTAATCTGTTTACTGTAGCAAATAGGACATGGGAGTTGTTACTGTATTTTTTGATGATTTCAGAAAAATAACTTTCCCTTTTTCTACGCAATGTTTGGTTGAACACATAACTTTTCTTTGTAAATCTCATAATGGATCTGGAGCTTTGACTTGCGCCATTTCCGTTCAGCTCTCCGGCACTCCCTTTTCTGTGCCCTGAGTGTATCTTCTTTTCCCCATGGTGCCTTTTACCTACTTTTAACCATTCTAACCTTGATAGTAGCAATGTATCCAAAACCTTCAAGACACTTGATGTGCAAGAATCGAACAGATCATCAACATTAGAACACGGGGTATTTTCAAACCAAATCGTTTCCATAAACTGTGTCCCTGTGCTGTCATTTATGAGTCTTCTCTGAACAACCGCAGACCCAACTGCTAGTTTGGATGAAACTGACAGGTCAAAGAACACACAAAAATGATCAGATAAAGCAACATCAATGACATCCACCTTTGAAATAGCAACACCATTTGAGATAAGCAGATCTGAAGTGTGCCCCCTTTTGTGGGTGGGCTCAGTCACATGCTGAGTTCAAGTTCAAGGACACCATTAAGTTCTTTTGCTTGTTTGTCATGGGTTATATATACATGCACATTCAAGTCCCCTGTAAAGGCATACGTGTGTGGCATTGTCACTGATTTAGCTTGCTGTTCTGACTTGTTTCTTTATTAATATGTTATTACCACAGGTTTATGCCCCTCAGCAAAACTCTGGCTGACTGACAGTAACCCAGCAGCAGACAGCTCTGACAGCTCTGAACTGCATATAAGTCTATGATGTAGAAACTGTCTGAATTAGCTGCCGTCTGAATTAGTCTGTCTTTCCATTCAATTTGTATTCAAAAATGAATATAGAACAGATAAGGGAGGAGACTGTGGTTCAGGAGGTTGAGCTTTCATCTTTCAAATGTAAAGTAGGTGGTTTAATCCCCAGTCCAAGATGCTGACCTCCATGTTACCTCAGGTGCATTCATGGGTGTGTGAGTGTGGATATGAGAGATAAAAATTGCTCCACAGCCCAAAGAAAAACTGCACAGGGTAGGAAACTGCTGTGTATATGTGGTTTATGGTCTAAAAGTGCTCTAAAAGTACTGAAGTGCCAAATAAACGCAGTTCATTTACTTTAAAAAAGAAAATTCAAATAAAATTGAAAAAGATTGCACATCTATTATGCCCTAGTTATGTTACTTTTCTTGCTATGTGTTGTTCTGTTACCATGACAGCTCCCTGAAAAGTATGTTTCAATATTTTACTGCTCGATCGTATATAGACGAGATGATGAGCAGGAACTGAAACTGGAAATGTAGACGTGACACGTATTCAAAGTTTGCATATGGAGATAATTTACCTGTCTCTAATCTACATGTTAAGATAAGCCTGCTTAATAATTATGTAAAACACTACAGAAGTAGGACATATGCATTACTTTTACCTTTCTGACCCATAAATCAACAATTCCTATCTCAAAATGTTTCATGGATCATCTGTCTTCATGGAAATTATTGTTTATTCACAGCGCTACCAAACGCCAAACTATCTCAGCATAGCTGTTTGATAGATTAAATTTTTGTTTTTCTCTTGATTGCAGACTTGGCACCTTGAACCTTGACTCTTTATGTCTACGTGTCAAAAAGTGTGCTTCAGTTTAAGACCAGAATGGTCCAAGATGCTTTGTGTTACCGTAGCTCTGCCACAGAAAGACGAATTGTTAAACAGTCTCCGTGCTTTATTACTTTATTACTTGCATGCAACTATGTAATGTTGACAGCGCTGACGTCAAGTCATTTCAGTCAGGACAGGATACATCGGACCTCATATTCCATGGTTTTTATCTGTGCAAGCATGACAGAGACCATCTTGAGATCACGAACCTCTCTGCAGATTCTGAGATGTTACTCTTTATCTTAATCTTGGGAGAAAATAGAACCAAACAATTCACTGCTTTAGAATTAACAAAGAGCAGATGATCAAATGCCAGCCTGGTAATAAAGTTAACTCATCGGACGGGACAGGGCTATGCACATTCACTGAGCCTTGCCTGAACTAATCCAAGGCTCATGTGCGTTACCCTGAGAAAGATTTTGGCTTTTTTGAGTGACAGTGAAGAGGAAGGAGAGACAAAGAGAACACCAAGGGGATCACCCTCACACCCACACAAGCTTTACCAAGCTCCTCCAAACCCCCCGCCCCTCCTCCTTTTCTCACACAGCTGCCAGAAAAGCAGAAGTACCGAGACAGGCTGTTCTTTGCTTCTGATACTCTGTTGGGAATCTATTTTTAACCACCATACTTGTTATCTGGGCAGAGTCAGCTTTATGTGTTACTTAGCTCTCAGCGTTAACCCACGTTTCCTATGCACCGTCAAGATAAGACAGTTCCTGCTCACCTGGGGAACAACAATGAGCCCTGCTGAAGACTCACAGGGCTCAAACACACAGTGGCATGCCTTCTCAAACTTTCTTTCTACTCCCCTGGAAACATTTACACAAATATATTTTCCCTTTCCCACACCACATACCACACACGTGCACATGCAGGCGTGTGGTACGTGTTTGTGAGTGGTATTTACTAGTTTACAACTTTGCTATATTCATACACGACCATTTTTGTCAAAGAAGCTTCTGTATTTTAAATAATTCAGGAAAAGTAAATTATCAGAGTGGAAAATCTTGGTTCACACAACCTACACAACCTAAGAAATCCATTTCACCAGAATACACCAGTATGAGTGGGAATATTATCATGAATAATAAATGAGTACGTGCAAGCTGACACTGGAGAAAAAAAAAGAAAAATACATTCTTACGCATACACACAGCAGCTCTTTGTCACTTCATTCGTCAGGGTCTAAAGTGTTAATAAAGGTGTGGTGGATGGTCAGCCGCTGCATCAAACATGTTGGTTTAAAGGATGAGACGTCCCTTATAACTACATTTTAGTTGCATCCCATCACGTTTGGTCGTCATCCACAGTACTTCTACAGCCGTTTTTAATTGTGTTACTGCATATGCATCATTTAATATACAAAGGAGTTTCTGGCCTACTTTCACCCTCTATTGTTTATTTCATCTCTGGCACTCATTCTTTCTCTTCAGATAAGATGAAAGGAGGCAGACAGTGGAAGAATGTGGGGAATTTGGCAAATGACTCAAATTGTGAATAATGATTAAAGACGTGTCTTTGGATCTAATTAAAATCAGCTCTGTGTCGCTGGATCTTAAGTGACTTGCCTTGTGAGCTTGTGAACTGATGTCTCAAGCAGTTCCAGATGTATTGAAAAAGTTAGATATTTGAAAAGTCAAACACCAGTTTTTATCTATAGTACAATCTCATTTTTTGTCTGGCCGATTGTGTAACTTCTTACTGAAAAGCCAGTATTATTTATGGTTTTTATTACAATTTTCCATATCTTTTGTGTTTAAACAGTCCCTGTTAAACCGTCTTAGCTCTGCCATGCATGGTTTATGTAGGGTTATGTAGATTTATTTCAGTTTTGATTTAAAAACTTAAAAACTCCATTGTTTATCCTTTATGTCTATGTCAGCTTCCAAACACAGCCTTGCAATTTTCTTGCAAACACATATAAAACTATACAACTTCAGGTTTTTTTTTAATTATTATTTTTGATTTTTTTTTTTTTAAGCATTTTTTTTGCCAGAAGGAATAAGTCAAAATCTATTGGGAAGCTGATTCACTGACTCACAACAACTTAATTTTAGAGGAGCGAAGTTAACCGCTACTGTTGAACCCTGCTATTAAAGGCCAACCAGCTGGACCATCAGCTGGTTTCAGTCTCCATCTTTTTTCTCCTCTTTGGATTATATATATATATATATATATATATATATATATATATATTTGGTGCAGTAAGACCCAACATCTCAAGTCCAACTTCCCAGAGTTAGATTCTTTCCTGACTCTGTCAACTCTTTGTTTTTGGTGAATATGTGAAATTTTGTCTCATTAGTTAGTTATACTTCCTGTTTTATTTTGTAGAACCTTGCTCCTTGTGTTTTCTGTTTTGATTTGCTTCCTGTCTGTGCTCTGGTTCTCCTGTTAATGGCTTAACCTGATGTTTATTTGTGATTACATCCTTAAGTAGAAAACTCTTAGTTTGATTTTTTTTTTATGCCTTCAACACTCTGCTTCATATTTTCTACTCTCTTTCCTGCCTTTTGTCTATTGTGATTAAAAAAATATCTATTTTATCACTTTCTTTTATGACTTGCTTGCATCTTGAGTCTGTTTTGCTCCTCTCAGAGACTCTGTGACACTTGTATTACAAAAACTTCCCAGCTGCAGTTTATTGCAACCTCTGTCCTACAATCTAGATGCTGAAAGCATAGAATATGTTACATTTTAACGCTGAACATGATTTTACAAACAACACTGCAACATAGGTTTAGTATTGCCCAAGATTAACGAGACTGGTTTGAATTTTCTTCCATCTCACTTTCTCTGAAGCTCTTGAAGGAATGCCAAAGACTTCAGAAAGGCCATGAAAAGCTTTACATTCCAGCACACACGTTTGTGTCAAGGTGGGCAGGTTAGACGGGCATGAGGAGGCGCGTGACCAAGCCCAGAGAAGTCCACCTCTGGCCCCACAACCCCCAACTCCTCTGGCTTCGCAAGACACCAGCCAGAGATGTGTAAGGAATGCGTATAGCCACATATGCAGTTTAACAAATGCATCTTGGTGTATCTTTAGTATGGAGGATCTTCATGGCAGTGTTCTTGCACTAAAACAGCAATCAATCCCTACTTGCCAAAAAAAATGACTATCATTCATCAAGCAGAGAGTTCGCTTTGATGAGTTGTGAAGTGTCAGAATTTTTGCAAGATTTATATCTAATGTAGGCATGAGGCATCCATTTTAGAAAGAAACAAGCGCACAAAAAGCGCTGAGGTACACGTAAACGCAGACAATTTCATTTAATCACAAGAATCCTGACTGGGAACATTCCTGTCGCAGAGTCAGTACCATTTGCTTAATAGAGCAAACAATGGTGTCTGTCAATTTCATTTTTCATAAGCTGAATGATTACAGAGCTTATCCTCTGTAGCCAGTTCAATGTGCAGCATTTGTTCTGCTTTCCCACGTCTGATAGGCATCATGATGCATGTGACCTCAGTGAACCAACTCTTTGATGCATTTAAACCCTTTCCCATCAAACATAAACTGACATCTCTGACTGAGTAAAAGTGGTTTTATGCAGTTTATCCACAGAGCGTAGCTCTTCTTGTTGTTTCTAGTCAATGTTACAGTCAATGGTATCTTTAACGACTGCATCTTTGCCGACTGTATGTCTGGCTGGTGTAAGGTGATATAAAATAAAAGTTGACTGATGGATTGATTGAAATACACACGGGTCCTCAACACTCCCATATTATGTCATGTCAATATATATTTTACTCATGCATTTTTTTAAAAACCCCAAGACACACATACACACAAGGAAACACAAGTACACTTCTACATTATTTCAGGACCGTGTAATGCATGAACATGAGGATGTTTGCTGCTTGAATCACTCTTGCTTTGTTTTTGGTTATTAAAAAAAAATCCTTTAGATGCACCTGCATTACATTTCTTAATGCTGGGGGGAAAAATGTACGAAGCTGTTTGTGCGGTGTCTGAGATTCCTTGTGTGCGTATGTGTGTGTTCATGTATTTCCAGGTGGAGGAAAGAGGGGGCAGTTTCCAGCAGGAGACCGCAGAATGAAATAAAGGAAACGGGAAGGAAATGACGAAGGCTTGCTCTCTGAGACTACAAAACTGCCACTCTCCTTTTGCCATCCTGTAGGGAAGCTTGGACTTACACAAACACGTACACAGCCTGTTGTTGTTGACTGTTATTAAAAGAGGGGGGAAAAAAGGAATTTGAGACACAGGATGCTAAACACTAAGCTTTGAGAATAAGGTAAAAGAAAATCATCACATAAAGAGAGAAAAGGGGAAGAAAGATAAAGAGAAGACAGACAAAGAAGAAACAAAAACCACACAGGAAAAGTTAGATAACTGTTTAAATCTTGAAATCACCAAAGTCATGTTACTTAGTAGCAAAAAAAAGCAAGTAATGGCTTCTATCTTTAATATAGTTTTCCTTTAACGATCATTTTGACTAAATCAGAATCCCATTTTTTAAATATCTCTTATTTTAAGTTTCGAGTAATCTCTAAGATATATCTGAGCATGAAGAGTTAAATCATTCACAATGATCTATGCGTATTTGAAAGTTGAGCAGAAGCCAAATAAAACATTTCTGGACATTTATTTAGGAATGGGCCAGTGAAGGAAGCCAGTTATTCCACACTGATAACCCACAGATCAGCAAGCCAAAGTGGCAACATAAACATCGCCACTGCCGCCACAACACGACGGGTTTGGATCAAACAGGGCCTGGATACGCTTCCTATTGTTTGCTTAGACCTACACATAAGACCAGATCGGAAGCTTTTGTATTCTAAACCACAGAAAAGCCTCACAGATTCAAGATTATTTCTACTTTGACCCTCACTTTTCAGTGAAAACATGATTCATCTCTTGAGGCTGACTCAAAAACAAGAGAGGAATGTCAGGGGAAGGTGAAAGGTCAACACAAGAATGACACTGGTATGTTTGCTTTCACATACCCTTACATGAATGTGCATAACCGGCTGCACATGAGCTCAACCACACACTTCGTTAACAATACTGTTTTGGTAGATTTTGTCTGCCTTGAGAATGAGTTTTCATCATTCCTGTAACAGAGGAAAGCTACAGGATGTTCCGCTCACTTAGGCCTATGATTCACAGGGGACGTGTCCGTTTGTGTTGTGTGTGCGTGTTTGCGCGGGTGTGTCCTGGTGTGCATGTGTCCACGTATGAGGTTGCAGGTGTTTTCTCACTGCATCTCTGTTTTTACACTTGGTATGCATATTTGCGTACTTATGTGTACATAAATCCTACATTTTGTTGAGCTTGTCTAATTGAACAAATCACTGCTACTAGTGTGGCAGAAAATACGACAGCTGTTCTTTTTCTCTCTCTCTCTCTTTTGTGTGCCATCAGGAAATCTGGCACCAAATGAATACCACTGAATGATAAACTAAAGTTAGCTCAAAGCTTTTCTAAGGAAGCATTAAGTTTTCACACAGTCATGGGGTGTCAATTGCAGTTTTTAAGACTGTAAGCTTTGATGCACATTTGTGAAGATGCAATGCTTAAAGCAGAAAAGAGGAACTTAGGTCATTTTTATCTCAGTGGCTCCCCTATAGACACAAAGGTTTAGTCATTTTCACAACACTATCCCGGATTATGCCTGTTTAGTCTTGTAATGCTCTTGTTTGTCTTCCATCATTGCTTCCTTGAATCTCTTAATTACCTCCATTGCACATATGTGAGCTAAATGCACCATTGCGATAAGCAGTTATCACAGGAGTCCAGCGTTACTTTGACTGGTTTTTGCTGATAGCTGGGACAAAAGACTGCTGGATGATGCTCCCTAAAAGTATACAAATAAGATTCCAAATGAAATTGAAACTGATATTTTCTTTGCTGCTTTAAAAATATAAAAAGAGAGACAATGTCTTTTTCCGTGTGACTTGTTCAAGCACAATTTCTGCGGTGTAGTGGATTTTCTCGTCAGCGACACACACTGTTTAGGACAAAGGTTACAGTGAGTGGAGGGTGCACTAAGCGCCAGTATAATTTGCCATGTTGACGTCACAGTTTGCTGACTGATACATTTTGGGAGCCAAAAGTGTTTAGCAGAGAAGGAGATGTGCTAAACTGTCAGTTTATGCAACCTAAGCTAGTAACATGCAAATGCAGTTCATATTAAATGTTTCTCTCTATCATCAAAATAAATCAGAAAAAACAAGACTGATATTGTATATTTTAAATCTAATACTGATCTGCCTCATTTAAAGTCTGTTAGTTCAGTTAACTAAGGAATTAACAAAAACTACTCTGTAAGTTTTGTTAATATATTCATGTATATTAACATATTAATGATAAATATCAACAGTGATGGTTGTTAATATATTAATGTATATATTGTAAATAATAATTACACAGCTACTCCATGTACTCTGCTGGAGAAAAAAAAAAACTGTAGTCCAAAAGCAACAATTACAATAGTCATGTGACAAGAGTTCACTGGTGGATGAAGCTTCTCGTGACCTGACACACCTGAAAGACTTGTCACGCTCAGTAGCTTAGCCTTCAGGCAACGTTGTGCTGACTTCATTTTGACTTTTTTTTCAGAAGGTATATCAGGCCATTTATCAGACCAGCCTTCAGTATTTAATGGGAAGCTAAGGATGTCTAAGGATGTTTAGGAGCCCATACTTATTAGCTATCAGTGATAGTTTACTTTAAGGTACTTATATTGTTTTTTTTTTTCTTTTTTGGTTGGAATGAGAATGTTCACCTCATATACCTCATAAGTCTCTGCTTTAGAAACAGTTTGTTATCACAAACTAAAAGTATCAAAAAGTATTAAGTGTACTGTTTTTGATAACATGTTTGTTTTTCATAAATCATATCCATAAAAAGCTTAATCTGTGCAGCGGATAGCAACTAAAGTGGTCAGAAAAGTAGAGTATAGATAAGTATATCGTATTAATAAGTACAAATTTCCTTTGAAATGTGGAGTTGAGAACAGCATTTTCTGGCATTAATACAACCGTAGGTTGAGAAGTAAAGCAGTTTTGCATTAGAACAGATTATAGATTACTTGCAAAAAGTTCTGGATATTTGGTTTTTAGATTAATTCAGAATGCACCTTAAATGAAATGAACTTTACAGATTAACTAAATTTGACCTTCTCTAAACTTTTGAATCCACATGTTCAGCTACTCAGTGTTTCAGTACTTATTGCATAACATTCTGTTCTCTAACAAGGCGATTAACTGCTAAAAACACAAATGTTCTGGTTCAATGGCAATTTATATTTAAGCAGTCCTCATCCTCATGCTGTTCACACTTTCACAGCATGAGACCCAGACCCATTGCGAGGCTTCAAACAGGATGTTCTCAGAGGGAAGTTGCCTGAGTGTCATCAGCAGGTTGCAACAGCGACACAGAGAGACTGGAAGAGTCACAGAAAGGCACAGAAGTGGAAGTCTTGGGTCACTTCTCATGTTGATGACCGCTTCTTGGTGAACAGAGTCCTGCAGGCATTTTTTTTGTTGTGATATACCCACCACTGCTGGTTAAGCTGCTGCTGGCGGGGCGCAGACTTGCTCTGCCAAGACGCAGCACAAATAGGTTCAAAAACTCTTTTGTACCTGCCACCATTGGAGGGCTTAACAGCATTATTGGATACGTAACTGTGATTGTGTGATCGTGTGTGTGTGTGTGTGTGTGTGTGAATTTTTAACTGGCAACACTAGTGGCTGTATAACAAATTGCCCCTAGGAGATAGTAAAGTTACCAATACTACTGTGCTTAGCTTTTGTTTCAATAAACTGTTTGAGATGTCGAAATTACCATTGCATGCTTCTACTTAGATTCTCTTCTTTCATGATATAATATCACTGGAGCGGGAATTTTTTACATTTTCCATAAATATCACCTGAAAGTCGAGTGTCCCTAACTTTTTGTGAGCACAGTGTATTTTTGCAGAAAAATTACAATTAATGTTAGCACAGGGTGGCAATTGACCCACATCAAAATAGCTATTTTAATAATCTTGCAAGACTCAAAAATTTCATCCACTTAGGTGACAGTGTGGATGACCCAAGGTAAACTTTGTGTGTGTACAAATATTATATAGAACAGGCTTCCCCGTCTGGTCACTGATACTTTGTTATATGTCGGTAATAAGTTGTCTACTGATGTTGCAGGAGTGACTGTCAACAGATGAAAAAGGAAGAGAGTTCATGACCTCTGCTTCCATAAGACTGGACCAGTTCTTACATGTTTATGACAAAATAGGCCATTGTGAGAAGCAGAATCTACTCAGATACATTCTGTCACCAACCCACAAATAAATTGTTAAACTAGTATAGAGATGCCTGATAACTCCAGTGTTTGCCCTCTAATACTATTAATGAGTAAAGAGAAATTTGTTTTCTCCAGCTGGTTAATACGAGACAAAGTTCACCCTTTTTGTAAAAATTAGCTGGTCTAAGCACATGATGTAAGGTAGCTCTTTCACTAGAAAAATCTCCTGCTGAATGGGAAGTGAGGGGTTTTATGGCCTCAGTAGCTGCAACGGGGCAATAAAATCAGAACAACTTTGTAGCTGGGATAAAACCCAGTATAAGATCTGACTCACTACAAATATCAGAGGAGACATGAACGCCCACGATGGTACTCAGGGAAGTCTGCGTGTTCACCTACCAACCCAGATCAAAGATCACATTCATGCTCTGCCACTTTAAGGTTCGGCTTCATGAACGTCAGTGAACAAAGTGGGCATAGCAACAGCCAAGGGCGCCGTGTGTTTCCTTGTGTG
The DNA here is from genome assembly GCA_018398805.1 of Hirundichthys speculiger. Lineage (NCBI taxonomy): Eukaryota > Metazoa > Chordata > Actinopteri > Beloniformes > Exocoetidae > Hirundichthys > Hirundichthys speculiger. Next base: position 458,519 of record JAGFBZ010000961.1, on the reverse strand, counting down.
TGTGTGTGGCTCGTGAGACTTGATGATATGCTAATTCCATGGAGACAACGTTGTGGGAGGGGAGCGGGTTGAGATTACAGTCTGGCCGTAGAAGTCCAGTGAGGTTGCTCTGCTGTCTGCTGCAGCTCATGGTCTGTGTCTTAAGAGGCCTTAACAGGCTTTCGAGGAGATGAGCTGCCATCTGGCTAAGTCTAGAACAGCTAGTCACACGGTTGACTGGGAATATGTTGACACCACCGACGTGGTGTGATGCTTTCTGAAGCTGTTTAATCTGGCTCAGCTTTTAAAAATGACAGCTCTTTTGTTCAAAATATCAGCGCACGTGAGGAAGCTGCTGCACCCGTGCTCCACCCTTGAAGATGTTATTACTTAATATGTTGAAGGTTCAGCAGCAAGCTGTGACTTATTTACCAACGGCATATTTTCCCACAGGTGTTTTAATTTTTGTCTGATGCTTAGGAATTTTTTTCAACAATGCTGCATCCAAAAAGCATTGCTGGGATTTATTTGAACAAAAGATTTGGTTTTGTTTACATTCCACTTGCAGGGAGACGCATGGCTTAGATTGTCTGCCTGTAGCTGCTGATACACGCCGCTGAACGCTGGGAACAGGGTGAACTGGTCAGCGGGCAGGACAACTTCAGCCTAATGAGCGTGACAGGAAACTGGAAGGGCAGTCATTTGGAAGGTGCAAATGAGCAAGACATTGGCCACCAAGAGAAGGGATGATATGCATGTATACACTGGACACCTTCCTGCTGGGCAACACAAGCTCTTTATACTTGTTGTAACAGAGTTCAAAGAAAATTATTATGAGAATAAGCAACAACAAAAAAAAAAGTCCACCTGTAGTACTAAAATGTGTTTTAGGACATAAGTTGTATTTTATACAAAGCAAAAGAAAAATGTATTTCTGATACCGATTCAGCAATCATTGATTTGAAAAATCTGTGGTAAAATGTTAATTAAGACAAATTGCCATATTGAAAATTCATCACCCTGTAATTTGATTTTTTTTAAAAAAGCAAAAGTGTGATATAAAAGAAATTTTTAAACAGAAGGTTTCATTCAAATCTGTGGTGTAATGATATGGGTATGGGTGTATCTTGTTCTATGTATATTTCATTATAATAGTCATGAAAATGCTTCTTTCATATAAAGTCCCCCTTCTTACCTAAAAGAACTCATACTTCCATATTATCCCAACAGAGGACCTTGCTCTCAGACTGTGGGCTCATACCTAAAGTTTTTTTTTTTGTTATCAGACTCCTATTTTGTAACACCAGCTCTCACTTAGTGCGCATGACATGGAAGCCCTTTCTGACTTCAATATTAGGCTTAAAACTGTCTTTTTTGACAACTCTTACAGGTAGGGCCAGCTATAATTACTATAGATTTAGACTTCTAGGGCACATCCCATCATGCACAGGGCTCTTTCCTCGCTCTGCTCCCTTTACTTGTCTTGTTTGTACGTCATTATTATTGCAAATAGCACTATTCTCTTTTGCGTCTCAAAGGCAGGTATACCTGAACTCATCTCTGTGTGTTTGTTTCTGTCATCTCAGACTCTCCCACTGGTCAAGTCTGCTTCTGCAAGAGGTTTCATTTATATATATTTTCTTTTTATTTCCCTTTTTTCCTTCTCCACTGTTTTTTTTTTTAATCAATTGGAATTAATACATAGATGAATTTTGGATTTGCACTCTATTGCGTTATTTTATAGCATGCATATTCTGCACAGAGCTAACATGTCAAGTCATGACACATTATCAAACTATAATGAATGGTCATCAAGCCAATGGAGCCAATGATCTGTTTTCATGGCATTAGTTTCTTTAAACCTGGCAGCAGTGTGACTGCACAATGCCCTGCATAGAAATGATCAATATTGTGAGGTCAGGATGTTCCTATTAGGGATATCTGTCTGCTGCAGGTCATGATTAAAATGGAAAATTCAGATTGGATTACTGATGATAATTGATGACGCTGAGCCCTACAAGTCTCATGAAAAGTATGTCACTGTGTACATAACCATAAGGTGATGGACTGCTATATATGTACCTATGTGGTATATATGTATAAAGCTGAACCACCATCAGGTTCGAGGGGAGCAAAAATAAATGTAATTTTTACTCAGGTAAAATACGTACAGAGATGGAAGTACTGATTCATTTATTCAAGTTAAGTTTAGGAAAAGAAAAGATACATGCTTCTAAATCAACTTCAAGCGTAAGAATAAATAGAGATCCTGATAAACCCTTTTGTTTCTTCCCTTTTATGTTCGCACTGTCAAGCAGAAGATATGCTGCATTAGAGTGAAACCATTTAAAGAATTTCAGATGCACTATTTTTGAAGATGCTAAGTTAGGTGATGGCTACAAAAAAGATACAGACTTTACATCACAGTCTCTGTCTTGTCTGAGTACTTACGTATGTTGCTGTGTTATGCTGTGACATATGCCAGTAAAAGGACCAAACGATTATGATTTTTAAATGTCCTACCCATTTTGATTGAAAACTTTAAGTAAAGGTACATAGAAAATAACAAATTATTCCCATCAAATATATGGATACTTAGTAACTGGCTTTTTAAAAATGTAAGGAGCAGAAATGATAGATGTTTCTGTGAAAATGTAGTAGGTTGAGGGAAGAAAGTATTTATTGTTGCACATATTGTGTGAACAATAAGTATTCGATAAGATAAAGATACAAAGTGGAGTATTTGTACTTCATTACTTCCAACTTCTACAGGATTCTGCTCTCTGCTTGGACAGGCTGTCTGAGGGTCATTCCATGATTTTCTCTCACTACTCTGTTATTATTCCATTTCCTCCCCATGAACGGAAAGACCAAAATAACCTTGCTGAAATGTATGGCTCTCTGGGGGCAAAGCTTTTGTGTCAGAGCAAGTGAAAAACAAGAGCAGTGGTGGCTGAATGGCACACTGCGAGATCTAGGGTTTCAAGGCCTCATAGGGCTCAGGCCATGGATACAGACACGGCTCATTAAATGATCAGACTGTACGGAGACCAACTGAGAAGTGTCATGTGAGCCTCCGAGCATGCATGACTCACAGAGGGAACTGTAAGGTGCAATCTTGTCTGAGCTTGAATGATGGATGAACATTTCAAATATTCTGAAAAGTACAAATGATAAACTGAGGATAAAGCGCAGAAGATTCTGACTTGGGGAAACTGGCGGATCTCATATTTACAGATATGCATTAAATGATCATGAACTATAAAGCTTTATCGTTTACTGTTCTCATGTTGTGTCAGAAGAACCTGTAATATCTTAAAATGAAATACATCTCTGATGTCGTGATATTTTTTTTTTTTTAAAGAGAACTTACTTTTTTTACTTTTTAGTAGGTTAGTTAGGTTAAGGCAATAAATTGACTTGGTTAGCCTAAGGGCCCATTTCCCATGTGCACAGAGACATCTGCAGATGTTCCCATTATTAGTGAACACTTTTGTTGACTGTGTTTCATTCATTCATTCATTCATTCATCCACCCCTGCATTTTCCACACCTGCTTCAATTCTATTCAGGGCCACGAGGATCTGGGCAAAAGATTCATCCTGGACAAATCTATCTTTTATACAAACCCAGTAGATTGGCATCTGTTTATAAAATTCTAGCAGTAGGCTGCAGACCATCTTATTTTAAATACATGCTCCAATGGACCACCTGAAATTTGGGCCTCACCAATCACCAAGATTAATCTTGCATCAAATCCACAGTTAATACTGGGCCAAAATGGAACTTGTGCAAATCCCACATGGAGCATATTTTTCAGCTGTTTTACTCACACAACACTGGTCAAAATTCTTCTCAGTTATGAAAATAACTGATTACATCATGTAGAAGACAATTGCTTAAAGTATTACTCAACAGAATATTGAATCAATTAGGGTACATTTAGTTGGGGGGGGGACACAACAGTTCTGCATTATGGTATGATCTCTCTTTAATAAACAATGACACACTATAGTATGTTGTGTGTTGTCCATCTGATGTGTGGGAGGGATTGGGTACTTTTTTTATGTTTTGACACATGATAAAGAGAGTAACGCTTATTTTTCACCAATATGTATATTAGTGCCTTTGAATGGGATAATGTTTTAACATTATCCCATTCAAAGGCATAATGTTTTAATGTGTTAGTGAGTGCTGTAGTCACCTAACTGGTATTTATCTGAAAGCTCACAGTTCTTGAACTGTGTACATTATTTTCAAAGTCAAAGTCACAAGTTCACCATTTATGTCACAAATCTTCCATTTTGTTTACAGAAGAAAACTTGCCAGCCACAATGTATAAAAGTCACTGAAATTTATCTGACGACCTGTCAAGGGAGTGTCCTGTTTGTTGCCCAAAGACACCTGGAATAAGCTCCAGTGGACCCCCTGACCCTGGATGGGAATAAGCAGGCATAAATAATGGATAGATTTACAATTAATTAATTAATACATGTTTGTCTTTGCTCATCTTTACCTTGTCCAAATGGCATGCAAAAAAAGTAGCTCATCCTGTCACACACATTAACAACTTGTGAAGCATTTCAAATTTACAATGAATAACTATTTCTGTCTCTGTCTGTCTTTTTTTATATGCTCAGCTGTCATCCTTGTAATGTCACAGATGGACTCAGACACCAACACAATGTGACACTGTCTACATGTGAAGACCACAGTCAGAACGTGTCATTTTGTCCAAAAGCAAACCAACAAAGTTCACCGCAGCTTTGCATTTAAGGTCTGCTGCACTAATTCTATGTTTAGTATGAAGTTACCTTAGACAATAATTGAAGACTGTGTTAATTATACACGTTTGAACCACAAATCGCAGTGTTGTGCATCCTCAGTGCCTTCAGTCTACCAGCAGTATCCAGTTGTGTACTAAGGACATGTTGGGACATGTTGGCTGCTGCTACTATTACATGAGATTAATTTATGTCTTTCCATCACCAAGAGAAGGTCACCATACTTCTGTGCTCTGACTCAACCCCTCTGACGTCTCTCACACTGGTGGTGTAATCAGACCCGGGAACACAGTGACAGCCCTTGTGCTTTCCCAGGTCTTCTTATGCATTATAGACAAAGAGATTTAATGGTTCAAAATTAAACTGTGAGGCTGCCTGGCAGTGCTGTGATCTGGAACAGTGATGCCCTGCAGCACTGTTCAACAAGCAGATAATTAGGAAGCTCTGTCCCTGTGTCGGGCCAGTCTCTGGCTGTCATACTTAGTTATTGTTTGTATGAAGATTGCTGTGTGTACTTAAAACCATCTTCGAAAACCCTTGCTCAGTGAATTATAGTGTTGCTGAATCTGATGACAGGCTTTCTTATGACGGCATTGCAGCTCGGTAGATTGTTAAAGTGTGCTCAAAAGAGACTGTGCACTGAACACAACACAGTGCTTCTACAGTGTAAAAATGACCTGTACTGAGGTACACTTCACTCTTTTTCTGTGTGATTTAATTTTATGCAACTATCCAACACATTTTTTACTTGATTAAATGGCATTGCATTCACCACATGATAATAGATAAAAAGTTGAATATAAAATTTGACAGCTTTTCCTCTAGAGCAGTGGTTCTTAACCTTGTTGGCGGTACTGAACTCCACCAGTTTCATATGCACATTCACTGAACCCTTCTTTTTTGAATTTTTTTTTTTTTTCAAATTTAAGACATAGTTATATGTTTTACTGGTGCACAAAAATGAACTGTGCATTAACATCACTGTGTTTGAAGAACAAAACCAATACAATGCATGAACGGCATGAATTACATACCTTACTTATTATTCATTGTATTTATCATTCATTTTCTGAACCCCCTTTATCCTCACTAAGGTCATGAGGGTCGCTGGAGCCTATCCCAGCCTGGAGCCTAACACACACTCATCACTTAATTTGCATCAGGCTACAAAAATAATGAATATTTACTGCAAATCACTGTGACTTCTGCTGTTGCCTTTGAGAGACCAGTTCAGAAATGCGTGCCTTCACCTTTTATTGCTCAACATACTATGGATTAAAATATTAAAGAAATCACACGATGTACCATCACGACAGTCATAAGTCGACTACTGAGCAAACCCAATTCCCTGCAGCACAGATTGGCCAAGCAATGTAAAGTGATCACCTGTAGCCAGTGATGGCCAAGCGGGACGTGTCATCATGAATCATATGAGTCAGGTGCGTGTCTTGACCTCCCCCGAACCCCTGAGACTGACTCACTGAAGCCCTGGGGTTCGATTGAACCCAGGTTAAGAACCACTGAGCTAGAGTGTTACATCAGTAAATAATCATCCATCCATCCATTGTCTTCCGCTTGGTCTGGAGTCAGGTCACGGGGGCAGCAGCTTCAGCAGAGAGGCCCAGACCCGACCCCCCCCCCCACCCCACTGCTTCCACCAGCTCCTCTGAGAGAACCTTGAGGCCCTCCCAGGCCAGCCAAGAGATTTAGGGCCCGATCTTGCGCCAAACCTCCAAAACCTGCTATTAAGGGATAAAAGGTATTGGGAGGGGCGTTCCCCCACGAAGAACGCAATCTTCCACCTCCCAAAACCCACGATCTCACCTGCGAAATCCACGATGTCATGCACACATTATGCATGGGAGTGGTTAGGGCGTTCCACCTGTTTAACCAATCAGTGCGTCAGTAGCCATTGCCTTTAAGAGCAGGTTGCAGTACCTGCAAACTGCCATGGAACGTCTTTTCACCCAGATCAGAGCAGCTCTCATGGACAGCTGGTCTGGGACTGTGCTGTAGAGCTTCCTCCTCTTTTTTCCTCCTCCTCCTCTGCACTGATATATACATAACTAGCTTTAACTAATGTGGAGCAAATGATTTAATCATTTCTTTTGTACTCCAAGAAGTTCCAACAAACTGCTCAGAAAATAGAGCCGGTGAGCTTCCAGGAAAGCATTTATTAACTAGAAAAGCAATCGGAGAGCGCAGACCTCCGCCAAGCACAGCAGTTGTGATTGCTTTAGGGTTCAAGAAACAACTAAACAGCGCAATGTTATCGAAAATTTGAAAGTGATCCAGAATCCAGGATTTCTTCCGGATCACACCCAAAATAAAATCAGTTCTTCCTTTTCACATTTCTGACAACTCCTGAAAATGTCATCAAAATCCATCCATAACTTTTTGAGTTATCTTGAACATATCCCCTGCGCAAAGACGCACAGCTGCGCCAAGACGCATAGTTGCTGGGAGCGGTGCTTTTTTCACAACAGAGTTCTGTGATCTCCTCGTTTCCTCCACAGCAAACATCTGAATGAGATCATGTCACAGCTGTACAGACATCATCTGCCCTTAAGAGAATAATGTATGAAAGTAATACAGTGATGCATAATCGAGAGGTAGAGCCGGTTGTGCAGTCCACATGTGACTGGGTGGACGCGCAATGACAGGATTTGGACGCGCTCTTTTACGCGCCGACATGCCAGTTGCGCTTTCCACAAACTCGGTATCTTGCGGTACTGGTGTTTCGCAGATTTTGGGTATTGGGTAATGGGTGGTCACACCACCCATTACCCAATACCCAAAATCTGCGAAGTACAGGTACCGCAAGATACCGAATTCGTGGAAAGCGCTAGTGACACGCCCATTGCCGCGCCCACAATGTGCTTAAGGGAGACGGCAAAATGGGTTTTGGGTATTGGGAGGTGGAAGATTGCATTTCGGCTCCTAAATCTGTGATTTGCAGGTAATGGGTTTTGGGTATTGGGTAATGGGAGGTGCAAGATCGGGCCCATAATCTCTCCAGCGTGTCCTGGGTCTGCTCCATGGTCTTCTCCCAGTTGGACATGCCTGAAACACCTCTGCAGGGAGGCGTCAGGAGGGCATCCTAACCAGATGTCCGAACCGCACCAACTGGCTCCTCTCGATGTGAAGGAGCAGTGGCTCTACCTTGAGTCTCTCCCTGAATGACTGAGCTTCTCATCCTATCTCTAAGGGAGATTGCAGCCACCCTACGGAGGAAACCCATTTCTGCCGCTTGTAACCGCAATCTCTTTCTTTCAGTCACTACCCACAGTTTATGACCATAGGTGAGGGTTGGAACAAAGATTGACCTGAGTTACAGTTTTTTAATGGTGACCAGAAACTCTGGAACTCTTAAAGGAACATTTAAACTTTGGAGTGTGACGTCACAAAACGTACATCAAAAATGACTTTAATTCAATTTCTGATGTGTGATTTAACTGTTCCTGAAATATTTTTGAGCAGGATATTTTGTTGAGACACAGAATATTTTGATGTCATCTATACCTTGCTTTCAAATAGTTTAGATGTTTTGTAGAGTTTCATTAAAAATCAAAATGCATATATTTGAAAAACTGCATACTTATTTTGAATTTTGCTTTAGCAAAATCCTTCAAAAAGCTGTGACATGGTCAACAAAGACTTAAAAGGTTAGCTAACCATTAAAAAAATTAGAATAAAAACCACATTATTCTTTCAGTTACTTAGATTAAAAGGCAACATATCACCAACATGTTTGGACATAAAAAGTATCCTGAAGAGGCTGATTCTTAGAAAGACAAAGAGTTTTATTGACTACCTTTGATCTTCAGACTTTTGGGATGGCACTGCATTAAAAGCAGACATGTCTGTGTGGTGGAACCCAACCAACAATGTCCACATGTGCCCGATCTAGATTACAAGTGGGCTAAAAGAAGGCTCTGCCCAAAACAATCAGCTGGTGGGATTGTATTGGGGAAATGCTATGGGTCCCTTATGAATTCAGTTTCATGGACCGTAAACTGGGAGAAGACCACGAGGCAATCACAGTACACGCTGGAGAAACAATATCTCTCAGCTGGCCTGGGAACGCCTCGGTGTTCTCTCAGAGGAGCTGGTGGAGCTGGTGGACGGCTGGGGGGGAGGGAGGTCTGGGCCTCTCTGCTGAAGCTGCTACACCACAACCCGAGCACGGACAAAGCGAAGATAATGGATGGATGGATGGATGGATGGATGGATGGATGGGTGGGTGGGTGGACCGTAAATGGGAAGCCAATGTGAGTCAAATGTGAGTCAAATATATGTATCATAGGTCTCATATAGTTTCAATAACATATGTCCCACATGAGAAAATTGCCCAGTTATGTCCCACCTAAAACCCATGTTGATCCAGAGCAGCCCACTTTTAGCTCATAAGGGGGCCACATATAAATGCTGGCTGGGAAATTCCTGTGTAGGATCAGGATCACTAATGAAAACCATTGTTAGGGAGTTTGTCAACTCCAAAAATTCCAGAACTCACCAAAACCAAACATACTTAATCAGTCATTTGAAATGTTATAGTATTTTTTCATATATATGTGAGAGAGCCCCTGAGCTGTTTAACAACTGAAATCCTAAATCAACTAAGAATTGGACAAATATTAAATGTTGATAATTACAGCAACGGGTGTATTTAATTTCCTTGATGATAAAATAAAATAAAATAAAATAAAATCTCAGTTACATTATTACATTTGTCCTTATAATCAGGTCTCAGAACATCAGACGCCCATCAGAAGCTGAGGGGACCCATCACCCCCAGCTGGGTCACCTGGGAAAGGGTGTCTGATGTTGTGAGACTGGAAATACCTGATGACCTCTGGATACGTCAGTGATGATGTGTCACAGCGCATCAAATAGATATTCCTTAGACAGTCTTTATGATTCTGATTCTTCCGATATCTTTCTCATTGTCTTTCCTTTTTGGCCATATTCTGAGCTATCCTATAGGAAAATGAGAAAATAATCCCTTTAGATTTTAATAATAGCTTGTCCTCTGTAATTAACACTTTACTTCTCAGAAATGTGGTGCCTTACTTACTCAAAACTCACTTTAGCGGCACTAGGTCAAGAAAACACCTGCTTGTTTGCTCACGGAAAAAGTGAATGTGATTAATGAATATCTTAAGGCCTTTTTCTTGGTAAATTCACTCTTATCAGTCAGGAACTTTGCTTTCTTCCTTGGGAGCTTGCAGCGTGCTCTGCCAACATTTCCAGTCCTTTAGCTGTCTGAGTGGCTGATAGCCTATTAACCCTGAAAGACTTGGATACCTCTACTCTTGCTGCAGTTGCAGGACTCGAGAAAACATATATGAGACTATACGCCAGGTAGAAACATCCTCCTGTGAAAGCACTTCCTGGCAGTGAAAGACAGAAGCAAAACAAAATGGCTGTTTGCTCTGTTTTTATGTTTAAATGATCACAGCATTGACTCTGCTAATCACAACAAACTAGGCAGATGTTATCATGCCGTCTTTGGTGTGTGAGAGGTGGCTTTATGAAGCTGTAGGTGGTGTAGACAGCACATCACATCAGAAGAGGAAGAGAAATTAACTGCGTAGGATTCTGAGTTCTATTATTACTTTCGCTAACCACCTCTGCTTGACAAACCACAAATAAGGCAGTCTTGATTCACAGAACACGCATTCATTTTCCTGAAGCTGTATCAATTCATAATAAGTTGCTGTGAAGCTTTTTATAGGACCTGCTGCCTGAAATAAAATACCCCCCACCCCCCCTCCATCTGACTCTGAAATCCACAGTGGGAGTCGTTTGCTTTTTAATGAATAGCTCACCATGTTCAATGAAACTGTGTCAGCAAGTAAAAAAAAAAAAAAAGCATTAGGCCTGTTTCCTTCCCCCTTCATGTCTGGTTGTGTCCTGTTAGAGATACGGCGCTCGTGGGGTTAGAAAGAATGCAGGGATGCTCCAGCTCCAGGGTCAGCACTGCTGCAGTCCGTAAACAAACCCGCAACACTAATGGCATCGCGTGTACGGGTTTAGAAAGTCTTAACCTCTTTCACCCAGCTGCAGTGTGAAGAGGAGCGTGCTTGACTCTGTGCTGTAAAGAGAAGAAGCAGTGCTACTGCCACCAACCACGGATCACATCTCTTTGCCTCTGTGGTTCTTTCACACATTAAGCCCTTCGGAGAGACACTTCACAGAGGAAACAGAACTTATCTTTGATCAGTGGTTCTTCCTTTTATGGGGTGGCATTTGGTGAAGTCAAACGACAAATAGTGAATATGGACGGAATTTACTCGCAGCCTGAGTGCAAATTTCCATGTATTAAGCGGTGAGGCATGTGAGTTACAGAAATGATCTGAATCTCATTCGATTATCTGCAGTGTCTCTCTGAGGGAGCACATACGTAAAAGTGACCGACAGTCACTTGTTGAGGGATGCCTGCTGCTCCGGCTGACTTGTCATTAAGGTCCCATGTGATGCAGCAGCCTGTGCTTATGTTGACTGTCATGTGTGGCCTGAGGCCAGTCGGAATAAATTGACCTTCTGCAGCTCAACTGAAGATCTTACATGGTGTTCCCTAAAAGCCATTTAAAAAAATCTCTATGAAAGCTTATTGAATTAAATTATCATTCCCAAAAACAAAATGACTCTGGCAGCAACAATATTAATACTTGTAAGGGATAAAGCCAAGTGTTTCGCTTTTTCTAGCCTTGATGCAGAGCTGACCTCATTTGGAGTATCCCCAGGTAAATCCCCACTCAAATTTAAAAGGTACTGAAAGAAAACATCTTTCAACACAAACGTACTCGTATCATTCAACGACTTTATAATATTTTCTTTTTTTTATTGATAATTCTACCAGGTTCACATATCAAACCACATTTTCTATTTTTAAAAAATAACATTTATAAGTAAAACATCTTGCTTTACATCTCAGTACATAGAGGGTTTTTTTCTTTTGCACAGCAAAGATATGACATTTATGTTTCAGACAACATACGACAAACATTATGTACATGGTAGTCAACACAACAGTGCAAAAATAAAAATAAATGAACAGGCTGTCACAGAAGCGCCCTGACATGGGAAACTGAGCGTGCTCATTTAGACTTGCTGAACCACTTTAAGAACAAAATGCATTTTTTAAAAACGGAATGCAGTTTCTGGATCAAAATAAGCACGTTTAACAGGAAAATGCCATTTCAAGTTAGAGAAAAAAAAACAAACAGTAAGGTAAACAAGCTTGATGCTACAACAAATCCTCTTAAATAAAGGAGATGGAATTACCGGCATGTGTCCTGGGGTGCACTGGGATTTTGTTGGTTCATTTTGACACCTTTCAAATGTGCAAATACTTCCATGATTCTTGTGGCTTAAAATATCATTCAGTAGCCTAATTGTGTGCAACTGTCCCAGGTCCTCAAATTTCTCTTATTTTTTTTCTGGAGTCTATCAATAAGTGGCAGAGGCACAGATGAGACACACTCTCCAACACAGCTGACAAAATGTTGCTTTTGGAGACACTGTGGCTTAACAAAACAATGTCAAAGAAATGTCTAAAGTTATTCAGGCAATTTCCAGCACCTTTACCTCCTCGAGCCCATTAGTTAGTGGAGGAGGCTCTTGGCTGCTTTCTATGGAGGATTCACTTCCCGTGCTCTCGCCAGACAGAAGTCTGGTGACTCTGAGATCAGCTTTCAGAGTCTGCACGTCGTTTCCTATGCTCATCTCCCCCAAGTCATTAATAATCTGAGATAACTCCTGTTTACCGTTGGCGACACAGTCTCGCTCCGTGTCTAGAATGTCCTCGCATTCAAAGTGCATGGCTTTCTCCTCCTCTTCCTCCCCGACCGAGTCCTCTGTAATGGAGCCCAGCTTGGGCGCGCTCCGGCTGCGCTCCACCGGGGGTTTGTAGTAACACTGTCCGTTGAGCAGCTTCCTGAGCGGAACCAGCGGGATGGTCTGCTCCCCTATGAGCTGCTGCTGCTGGTGCCTGGCGTCGTCCCTCCGCTTTAGTCTCTTGAACTCGGCCAGAGCCGTGGCCGACGTCTGGTACAGCAGCAGCGCCATGGCTTTCGCCTTCTCCGGCTTGGACACCAGCACTGCGTGGCAGCGCAGCATCACGGCTTTGTGTTTCATCTCGTGCCTGTAAATCCAAGCGAATATCTTGGGCAGCCGGGGGTCCGCCACGCAGTAGGTTATCCGGTGCAGCAGGTACAGGTGTCCCGGTCTCCTGGCCTTGTCGTCCACGTGCACCATCCGGATGCCCTGCGCGCTGACGGTCAGCCGCATCTTGGTGCCGTTCTTGCCCATCTCGCTCTTGCCCCAGATCTTGCTCACCGCCACGTCCGTGCAGCCGTCTCCCTTGGACTGGATCGTGGTGGCGTTCCCCAGGTACAGCACCGTGTACGTGGGGTCCTCGCTGGTGATCTTCACCTTTTTCCTCTTGGACTTGAACATGCTGCCCACCCTGTTGAGCGCGCTCTCGGGGCAGGACTTGGCGAAAGAGGTGAGCGCCGAGTAGTTGAGACTCACCGCATAGCCCTTCTGCTTGGACTGCTTGTCTTCCTCGATCAGGTCGAACTTATTCTTCTTCCAAGGCAGCATTTTATCGCTGTTTGCAGTCAACAGCAACACTGGAGAAAGGGAGGGGGAAAAACACTTTTTTTATTACTACTGTAAGTCCGAGAGACGCTCGCCGCTCCTCAGGTCATTTATGAGCCAGTCTGTGAGAAGTGAAGGCAGAGTCACCGTACTTCAACTGTCCGTCCTCCAGAGGGCTCCTGTCCATTGCTCGGTGTCTATTTCTACTTTCCCAGCGCAGAATTCAATCTGGTCTGAAGAAGCGAGCTTCACTGTTAATATACGGGAATAAACCATTCCTTTGTGACCGTGGGGGTGGACTGAACCAATGTCTGAACTAATCCTAACCCCCCCCTCCTCCTCCTCCCCCATGGGTTTCTTCATTTTTCTTTTCAGATCAACATCTTTTAAGAGACTGTGAACATCTGAACAAATGTCATTTTAAAAAATGTGGTTTAAATAACTTTCGGCATGAGATATTTTAGAATAAATCTACTGTCGCTTTGTGCTTGTTCAGACTGGGGGATTGCACCAAAGTGAAGATTTGGTGCTACCTGTTGGGTTCCTTAGGTAAGCTTTTTTTTAAAAAAACAAAAAAGAAATTGAAGGTTGAACTCAGTAAAAATGAATTGAAATGAATGGAAATTAATTGGATCATTTGACTAAATTGGATTATGCATAAATTAAAGTGAATTTGACTAAATTTGAATAAAATTGAGCTTAATTGCGTTATATTAAACTTTTTTTTCAACTTAGAAGGCTTTTGTTTAAAGTGTCTTGAGGTGACTTCGTGAATAAAATCAACCAAATAACTAATCTTAAAAATTACAATTATAAACAGTCCAAATTTAGCTTTGCAGAGGGTAATAGATACACCTTTCAGTTTTCTCATTTATTTGTCTATTCATTTATTTATCTATCTATATATTTATTTTGACTGTTACAAGAACAATGTAAAATAACACGCATAAAAACATATAGAATAGAATAGAATAAAATAGTACTTTATTAATCCATCAGCAGGGAAATTCAGTCGTTACAGCAGCACAGGTTGGACAGATAAAAAAATAAAAATTTAAAAATTTCAACAGGGCTTGCAGAAGTACTTGTAAAAAAAATAGGCAAAAAAATAATATAAAATGTATATATAGCTCTCAAAAAATATTCTAACAAAAAAAATTAAATTGTTAAACATAAGCTATATACACACCAGACTATTTACAATTTATACACATATATACACATTTCATGAAGGGTTGTACAGCAGACAAAAGGTGTTCCATTAAGTCATGCTGTTAAAGAGTCTGACGGCTGATGGGATGAAAGACCGGCAGTAATGTTACTTCTTGCACTGTGGGTGCAGCAGTCTGCTGCTGAATGAGCTGTTCAGTGATTTTACAGTCTCATACAGAGGATGAGAGGTGTTGTCCATGATGGATCTCAGTTTTGTTAACACCCTCTTATCACCCAAGCTTTGAACATCTCACGGAGCACTGTTCAATCCATCATCCAAAAATGGAAAGCGTATGGCACAACTGCAAACCTACCAAGACATGGCCGTCTACCTAAACTGACAGGCAGGGTAAGGAGAGCATTAATCAAAGAAGCAGCCAAGAAACCCATGGTAACTCTGGAAGAGCTGCAGAGATCTACAGCTCAGGTGGTAGAATCTTTTCCCATGACAACTATTAGTCATGCACTCCACAAATCTGGCGTTTATGGAAGAGTGGCAGGAGGAAAGCCATTATTGAAAGAAAACAATAAGAAATCCTGTTTGCAGTTTGCCGGAAGCCATGTAGGGAACACAGCAAACATGTGGAAGAAGGTGCTCTGGTCAGATGAGACCAAAGTGGAACTTTTTGGCCCACATGCAAAACGCTATGTGTGGTGGAAACCTAACACTGCACATCAACCTGAACACACCATCCCTACTGTGAAACATGGTGGTGGCAGCATCGTGCTGTGGAGATGCTTTTCTTCAGCAGAGACAGGGAAGCTGGTCAGAGTTGATGAGAAAATGGATGGAGCTAAATACAGGGCAATCCTGGAAGAAAACCTGTTAGAGGCTGCAAAAGACTTGAGGTGGGGGGGAGGTTCACCTCCAGCAGGACAACGACCCCAAACATACAGCCAGAGCTACAATGGAATGGTTTAGATCAGAACATATTCATGTGTTAGAATGGCCCAGTCAAAGTCCAGACCTAAATCCTATTGAGAATTTGTGGCAAGACTTAAAAATTGCTGTTCCCAGATGCTCTTCGTCCAATCTGACTGAACTGGAGCTATTTTGAAAAGAAAATGGGCCAAAATAGCAGTCTCTGGATGTGCAAAGCTGTTAGAGACATACCCCAAATGATTTGCAGCTGTAACTGCAGCCAAAAGGGGGTTCAACAAAGTATTGACTCAGGGGGGCTGAATACATATGCATGCCACACTTCTCAGATTTTTATTTGTAAAAAAAAATCTTAAACACCACATTTTATTTTCCTTCCACTTCACAATTATGTGCTACTTTGTGTTGTTCTATCACATAATATACATTTAAGGTTGTGCTTGTAATGTGACAAAATGTGAAAAAGTTCAAGAGGTATGAATACTTTTCCAAGGCACTGTATGTGTATTTTATCATTGCGCTGGAGTATTTGAAATATTCAAATGCTGGCTTGAAGTCTGTCCATGTGGAATTTTCTCAACACCAGTATCAACTGAATGAAAAAGATGAGGCCTTTGTCCTTTTTGCTGCCTTCAAAGAACAATGTGATATTTTTACCTTGAAGCTGAATGCTTTGCATAGTTTTCCTTCTATTATAAAGCTGGATATCCAGCCAAAATGTCTTAGTATGCATCGTGCAGTCAGCAAACAAGTGTCAAATTGTTTCTTCCTCAACTCAACCAAAAGTAAAAGAATATTCTATATCAAGAGCAAATTTATGTTTAAAAAGAAAAAAGAAGAGACAGATACAGCTTTTCATTAGTATAGAGAAACTGGCCTTGCTAGTGGCACTCTTCTGTTTTATGCTGCCATCTCCTGGTCCTCGTTTGAATTGCGTTTGTTAATGAGCGCGTTTGATAGAAGAGGACTATCAAGACAGACGCCGACATATTTGGTCTAGAATATAGTAAACTTTTGTTGTGATTACAATATATCAGTCTGTTTTAGCACAACAATCGAAGAAGCATTAACTGAGGATATTTTCCACATGAATCTAACAAGTTATGGATCAGGAAAACATATTGACACTGTCCAGGTTTCTTCAGAGCACATTTAATAGCAGGACAGTTGACTGGAATGTACCACGTTAGCAACTTACTGTAGTTCAATTCACCACAAGAAAAAAAACGAATATGTCAGACATATTTATTCAGTATAAGTATGCGATCTGGCTGTTTATAAAAAAAGTTTACTGTAATTCTAAAAATGTACAACATAACCCTGATGTAAATGCCCGGATATAGAACTTAAGTGGTTTGTTCCACTTCCGTAAATTACGACAACAACGTAGTGCACATGTAACACGGTTGTTAGTAGCCGAGAGTTTTTATACACTTAATTACAATTATTCTGTGGAGTTTTGTCGCGTGGCAACTTCTGAAGTTGTAATGGGGAAGAAAAGGGGAGGTGGAGGAGGAGGACTGGGCAGAACTCTGATAAAAGAGAGACTCCAGATGGGCCGAGGAAATAAGAGGAGTGACTCGTGGGTATGTTATAGCCACAGTTTGTTTTAGATAAAGCCTAGACCTTTGTTACGGAATGCATCTACGTATCCAAACTGTAATAGCCACTTATGAACTGGTATTCAACTCGACAACACAAAGGAGACCATCCAGTTATCATGGTTGCCATAGATCCTTAGACTTTTTAGAGCCGGGTATGAGCGTCACTGTGACTCAGTGTGTTAGGATTCAACAGGAATCACAGGAATAAACAACTTTGATAGGTTGTTGGCGAGAGTGCAGTGTTCCTTTGTTAGTTATTTAGTCTAATTAAAATGCTTTTCAGTAGCATTCACTAGAGCTGAAGATAATGTGTCATCCTTTATTGGTGTTCTCCTTATCTGATGTTTTTCTCACATGTCCAGCGTCACACCAGTGAACTGAATGATGGCTATGACTGGGGGCGGCTGAACCTGCAGTCGGTGACAGAACAAAGTTCTATGGATGACTTCTTAGCAACTGCTGAACTGGCAGGGACAGAGTTTGTTGCAGGTATTTAGGAAACAACTCACATTATCCATTATGAGTTTCTGTTTTTTGCATTCTAAATTGCCGGTACGAGTAATTGGGAGTGTGTGTGGTTGTTTGTCTTTGTGTGGCCCTGCGATGGACTGGCGACCTGTCCAGAGTGTACCCCTGCCTTTCGCCCAAAGATAAAACAGATTAAACAGGCATAGATAATGGATGGATGGATGTGCATTGTGATCAAACATTGTGCATAATGTTCCCTTATAAAGCATAGAACCTGCAGTCAAGCCGAGTACATATCATTCTGTAGCACAGTGTGCATTACCTTTCAAACCATTCGTGCTCAGTGCTTAATTCTTGATTGTAAAATTAGACTCACACTATTTATTACACAGATATCTTTTTTTTTTTTTCTGTCACTCTGATAGAAGTTGTAATTTGGGATGCACGGGACCTCAAATGTATCAATAGGGTCATTCCACCTCAATTCAACAGGACCTTCCCGCATGACCATCTCTGATTTGCTTGATATTTTTTTCTTATGAACTTTGAATATAATGTAGTAACTTTGTGCAATATTAGCCTGGTACTAGCAATAACTTCGGATTTATAAATTTTTGAAAAAGTGCCCATACGGCCATTTTCGTGACATTCCTAAATTATTACCATTTTTGAGGGCTGTATCTTTGAAACCGTACAAGCTAGAGAGCTGAATTTTTTTATGCTGTTAGTCCTGTATGTGCACTCTGTATGGGGTCAGTTTCAGGTGTCTATTCATTGCTGTTTGTTTTAAAATAAATTTCAAACATCCAAAATAAATTTCACTCGCTTTGTGCGGTTCACATTTCAAGTCCCCATTTGGACCCCTTGTAATAGTAGCTGAGACTTACTTTTTTTGTTGAACAATCTCCTTCTCCTATAGAATAAAAATACATAAAGAATTTGCAGAAACAATTGTATTTTAGTACTCATATGACCCAGCAAAAAACGAACTTTGCATTTTATTGTCGATATTCAATTGGCAATTAACAAAATATGACAAGATGTACCAAAAAACTAAATATACTACCAGAAAGGTAATGACAATATCTGTTTATATACCAAGTTTCAAGTTGGTACTAAGTCTCTAAGTTACCTAGAAAAAATTCTGAAATCGAGCATTTTTGCCGTTTTTCGGAAATTTCAAGAATATGCTTGTTTTGTGTGGAGAACTTTAAATTTCACAAATGGCAAATATCTTGATATGGAATCTTGATATGGAATGAGGATCAGTGAAGAAAAACATTTAGCTGCAGAAAGTGATGGTTGATAATAATCGAGAGTGACAAGTTCAAAAGTCTCGGCAGCACTTCTTTTTGTAGACCCAAGTACAAGCATAGGCTCACCTGCAAGTCTCCATGGAGTGCTGTAGAGACCATTCCAAATCAACTTTAAGGGTTGCAAATTAAATTGCAGAAAAAAAATTTGGTTAATAATACAATAAGTGCAAAAACTAGGCATTTTTTTCTTGTGATGCAGACAGATGTTTGCTTCTGATGGTAGTCCATCAAATCCACACCTGTGAAGCAGCATTTCTCGGTCATGTTCAGATAAATCCTGTACATTGATCACTTAATGAATAAAAGAATGAACCTCAAGCTGGCACATAATAACACCAAAATTATACTGACCGTTTCAGACTTTGGACAAAGTCCAGTTTATGGCAATCCTGTTCTGAACAAAGTTTTTTCCCAATTGTACAAGTGTCCAAGTTCTCTGCCACCTTCAAAGATTTCACATTCACTGCATTCGATTTTGAAGCTTGGTCTACAATGACAATCAACTGAACAGCTCACTGAATTTTCTGATGACATAAGCATGATGTCATGCACTGAATGCCAAGGCACTTGTGTTACTATAAGTTCTATATTTACACATTTATTAATATGTTAAAACCTCAGCTGTGGCAATTCAGCATAGCACTACCAGTACTGGTAATTTTGCTACACAATTGATCATGTTTATCTAGTATAAATAACAAAGCACTTTTGCTTGAGTCATTCACCAAACTTTCACACAGCACGGACAGGGAGGAATAAAACATGCAGCAAACTATTTTGTTTGAAAGGTCTTGTCCATTTGAGATCAGCAAACATGTCCAGACAAGACAATACAATGCAGAAGTACAGCCTGTATATGGAAATGTACATTGAAAACTTTCTCTGGTGATTTTCTACAAGTTCTCAATAATTCGAAAAACGGCAAAAATGCTCGATTTAAGAATTTTTTCTAGGTAACTTAGAGACTTAGTACCAACTTGAAACTTGGTATATAAACAGATATTGTCATTACCTTTCTGGTAGTATATTTAGTTTTTTGGTACATCTTGTCATATTTTGTTAATTGCCAATTGAATATCGACAATAAAATGCAAAGTTCGTTTTTTGCTGGGTCATATGAGTACTAAAATACAATTGTTTCTGCAAATTCTTTATGTATTTTTATTCTATAGGAGAAGGAGATTGTTCAACAAAAAAAGTAAGTCTCAGCTACTATTACAAGGGGTCCAAATGGGGACTTGAAATGTGAACCGCACAAAGCAAGTGAAATTTATTTTGGATGTTTGAAATTTATTTAAAAACAAACAGCAATGAATAGACACCTGAAACGGACCCCATACAGAGTGCACATACAGGACTAACAGCATAAAAAAAATCAGCTCTCTAGCTTGTACGGTTTCAAAGATATAGCCCCTCAAAAATGGTAATAATTTAGGAACGTCACGAAAATGGCCGTACGGGCACTTTTTCAAAAATTTATAAATCCGAAGTTATTGCTAGTACCAGGCTAATATTGCACAAAGTTACTACATTATATTCAAAGTTCATAAGAAAAAAATATCAAGCAAATCAAAGATGGTCAAGCGGGAATTTTTTTTCTAATCTGCTGATTTGAGGTGGAATGACCCAATAATATCCGCTACACATCTGACCTTTGATTCTGCATGAGTTTCAGACTCTCATTGTGTTTTTCTTTTTTCTTTCTTTTCTCAGAAAAACTCAACATCAGGTTTGTGCCACCTGAAGCCAGGGCAGACTTATTAACAGCTGCGGAGAGAACTAGGATAAAGAAGCTACATGAAGAAAACAAGCATTTTCTCAGAATACCTCGCCGGTAAAATGAATTGATGCAGTCAATTTTACACCCAAAATTTTACAAGCACATGTTGCATGTAGAAATGTTGTTTTTTTGGTGTGTGTTTTCTTTAGCCCCCATTGGGATGAAAGCACCAGTTCAGATGCACTTCAGCAGGCTGAGAAAGACAGCTTCTTACAGTGGAGACGAGAACTTGCGGAGTGCGTATTATTCTGTGTTCTGATCTAGCTTAGCACATTCACACATGACTGTTTGAAGTTAACAAACTGAAATCTATTTTCAAGACTGGAAGAGGACAAGAAGTTGATTCTTACCCCATTTGAGAGGAACCTTGAATTCTGGAGACAGCTGTGGAGAGTGATTGAGAGGAGGTTAAAAAAAATCTCTTAGTTCAAATCTGTCTTTAATGAAAATAATTTTTCTTTACAAGGTGCTAAAAGCTAAACTGCTGTTTTTCTTTAGTGACATAGTTGTTCAGATTGTTGATGCCAGAAATCCTTTGCTCTTCAGATGTCTTGACCTGGTAAGTCCATTATTTAATTAGTAGTAGAAATGCAATGCAGAGGGAAAAGTGTGGGTAATGGTTGAGTAAAATAACCATAGTTTATGAACATACCCATATTTGCACTAAGTGAATACACAACTGTACATTTATTTTATCGTGACTATAATTCAATTCTTCTGTTGTGTGCCTCCAGGAGTCATATGTGAAAGAGGTGTCAGAGAATAAGGTGAACATACTCCTGGTGAACAAGGCGGACTTGCTGACGAGGGAGCAGAGGCGAGTCTGGGCCAAACATTTTGAGAAAGAGGGGCTGAGGGCAGTTTTCTGGTCTGCCCTGGCTGAGGGAAACAGGCTGGATGCAGAAGACAAGGTGAGGAGGTGGATGCTTCATGAGCCATACTCTCAGCTCTAGGTTGTATTATATGTTAAACTGTTTAACCTATGGAACAGGTAATTCTGGTAACATCACATTTCTTCTTCATGGCCATTGCCTTTAAAATCCAGGTGCCATAGAGTTAAACCTTTCTTTTCACAGGGTGTGGAGATGGAAGAAACAGAGTGTGTGGAGAGTGACCCAGAAGGAGATGGATCACCATGTAATGACGACTTTAGCCACAAAGGTGCTGATGGAGAATGTGTTGAAGGGGAAAAAATGGAAGAAAGTGATGAAGAGGAAGAGGAGGAGCAGGAAAAGGTAACTGTGGATGAGGAGGACTGGCACACCTGCTCAGAAGCTGAGGAGGAAGAAGAGGGAGAGACTGCTCACTCATCCAACAGATCTTTCCACAACTCCAGCCGGACTGTTGCGCAAGGATGAGCTGCTAAACATGTTTAAGGCTGTGCACAGTGGACCCAGGTGTAAAGAAGGACAATTGACAGTGGGTCTGGTAGGTAAAAACTTGGATTCATGCCCTGATCAAG
The DNA here is from genome assembly GCA_018398805.1 of Hirundichthys speculiger. Classification (NCBI taxonomy): domain Eukaryota; kingdom Metazoa; phylum Chordata; class Actinopteri; order Beloniformes; family Exocoetidae; genus Hirundichthys; species Hirundichthys speculiger. Next base: position 436,428 of record JAGFBZ010000961.1, on the reverse strand, counting down.
TCATTCTATGCAAATGAACTAATGGATCTAACAGCCTATAGAGCATAAATACAAGGATCTTCATGAATTCATTAAGCTTTTTGAGTGTTTTGTACTGCAGTCCACTACTAAAATGTTTTCACATTTTCTTCCTGTTTGCAACCAACAGGTCGGATATCCAAATGTGGGAAAGAGCTCAACCATCAACACTATTTTAAGGAACAAGAAGGTGTCCGTTTCAGCCACTCCTGGACACACTAAGCACTTTCAGGTACAGCTCCACTGACTGTATAAATGTAGCTTAAAGATCGCTTTGGCAAAATCTTGTGGTGGTATCTTAGAGCAGTGATTCCCAACCGGGGGTCCACGGACTCCTAGTGATCCGTGGTGTAATTGCAATTGGTTCTGTGGGTCTTATTTTATTTTTGTTAAATGTGTGTCCTAGACTCTCTATGTGGAGCCAGGCCTGTGTCTCTGCGACTGCCCAGGTCTTGTCATGCCCTCTTTTGTCTCAACCAAAGCTGAAATGATCTGCTGTGGGATTTTGCCCATCGACCAGATGAGAGATCATGTGCCTGCTGTGTCCCTCATATCCTTTATATGATGTAGAACTGAGTCTGTTGGTGTGTGGGTTTTTTTTTTTTTTTATATATTGTTAATGACTAATTCTATTCTGTCACAGATTTTCAGTTCTTGATCTGAGTTCTTGATACTAACTTTATATGAAGATGTTTACATTTAAATATCAAAACTTGGAGTAGAAGTTGTTTGCAGTACACAGGTCCTTAACAGATCCGCCACGTATGCCAGACGATCCCACGGCATGTGTTAGAAGGAACATATGGCATCAACATCATTAGACCGCGAGAAGATGAAGACCCTAACAGGCCCCCCACCTCTGAAGAGGTGCTGATGGCATATGGATGTGAGGCTACTACATTTATAATGTTTCAGTGGAGAATAAATTACAGAAGGAAAAAAATGTAACCTGTGAGCATGTGAATATGGATGACATGAAGATGCAAGTTTAATTCATCACCTCATCTTTTACTATACAACTGTCTGCTTTATAGACTTGATTTTTTTTTTTGTACTTGTTTTTCCACCTCGTATAATTATCTTTATTATTTTAAATAGTTTGCCATTCATGTTTTCCTTCTTTTCCTCCTTAACTAATTTCTGTTGGTAAAGAAACTATAGAGAGCAATTACAGAAAGTTTATCATTTTGTCTTTTCCCCTGTCTCAGATATGAGAGGTTTTATGACATCACACGGGCAACCTGACCAGTCCAGATCAGCTCGATACATTCTGAAGGATTATGTCAACGTAAGTTTAATGTTTTTGGTTTGAAAACATTGAGTTGTTTGCTTTTGGTTTTGCTAACCAGCCTCTTGGAGCTCATTTCCTGTTGACCATGTATTCAGCTGCGGGATGATTGAAATAATAATCCAAATATTTATTGGATTATTTTCTTTATTCAGGGTATTTATTTATTATTTAATTTGGCTCTTTTTAAAATATGTAACTCTTACTTAGAAAATGGGGTTTCCAGAGCTCAACTACTATGTTTAAAGTTTTGTAATGTAACAACTGGAAGCTGTGGTGTTTTAAAGGGCATAGTTTTAGATTCCTCCAGTCTGGCAATGACTCAAGGTGTGGAGACATTTAGGCACTAGCTCACAGATCAGCCTATGTTTACATTTGCAAAAGTAGAGCACTGAAATTGTATGCCAACTCTTTAAAAAAAAATCATTATACATCATGTAAACACCAACATCACATAAAATACTTTATGCAAAGAGCCTTTTTAGGGTTAGTATTTAATTTAATACTTGATTAATTCTTAAAGGGACATTAAAATGTTGCATTATAGCTTGAGAAAAAAATAAACAGAGAATTAGCAAACTGTTGAAAAGGTGGAAGTTTAACAGGCAAAAGAAGTATGGTTGAGATCTCATCATGAGTGCACTGGAATGTTGAGTTTGTAGCCTAGCAACAGCTGATAATGTGACATGCACTATTTTCAGACGACACGGGTGAAATAATAGTTATTTTTACATCCGTGGACAGTCGGGACAGAAACTCAGAGTGATCCGGGGAGATGCGTATTCACAGTAACATGTCTGTTCTCATCAAAGACCACGGTCACTCCTCCCTTTGGTCTGTCTGGTCTCTATGTCTCCATGACAGCCGGGCAGAGAGATGTTGGAGTCTCAAGTATGTGTCCGCTTCTTGGTAACCTTAAACATAATGTTAACGCAGAACTGTGTTACCAACATTCTCATTTTGTCTTTCATTTTATGAGCCAATGACCTCACATTTTCCATGACAATTCAGAGAAGAAATGACTTATTCTCTCTTATCCTTACTCTTTATTTTTTCCATCTTCTGCTCTAAATTATAAAATATAATCTCAAGATATGTCAAAGAAAATGTCAACATATGACCAGAGCTTTTGCAAAATATTGCCATTCATTGTGGTGCTATTCTAGAATCTCAGTTTGTATTTTATCAGATATTTCTGATATGTAAATTGATCATTCATCATATTATCATTTCTTAAAATACACTGTAAGGGTTTTTCTTCTACTGCTCTTGCCAGTTGTCTTCTATATTACAACTTATTGCATCCTTTGTATGAAAGTATACTATTATATTATTGTATTTTCTGATGATACATTGACTTTAGCCTTCCTCCAAGACTGCAGACAGTTTTTTGTACCATGGTGAAATAGACAATTAATCATATCACTAAAATACAGGAAACAGTCTTTGATAAGTGTTTGACCATAAATCATACCAAACCATAAAAAGCCTGTCTGCTGGACAAGAAACACTGTTTTTTTTGTTTGTTTTTTTGTAACAGATTGCTGCGAGCATTCATGTTATAAGCTGATAGAGAGTGCATGGTGTGAGTCAACAGATCATGCCTTTGTTCAAACAGGCAGTCCTAGAGCGTCGGAAGGAGCAGAACAGATATGGAATTGCATTTTTCCCCCTTTTTTTCCACAGCTCATCATAGCTACGGAAAATAAGACAGAGCCCATATAAGAACCGTCAACAAAATACGCATAAAAATATCACTGCAGACTTTTAATTATCTCTCTTCTCGGAATATAATCCCCTGTTATCAAGAATTAGACTCAGGATGTAAAATACATGTTGGACGCTCCATTAACCTGCAGAAGTCCAACATAAAATGTGAGTTCTGCAGAGCAGTGTGCAAGGACAGATTGGTAAAATGTTTCCTCATGTTGTCATTGTTTTTATGTTTTTATGTAACTCAAAAGACTGCAGATTTCCCCCACAGAACAATAAAGTTTATGCGACATCCTCCTCCTAACCCACTGATCCTAACAATTGTTTCCTCCTCTCAGGGAAAGCTCCTGTACTGCCATCCTCCCCCACACATCAATGCTGAAGACTTTCAGCCACACCACAGCAAGTTCCAGACAAGAGACTCAGACAACTGCGAGCTCTCTGCAGTAACAAACAAGACAGAAAACCAGGAGAATTGAAAATATTGTCGACAAGAACTTCTTTCATCAGGTAAAATACTTCCTCAAACCTCTTGTGTTAAAATATGTCTGTTTGCAACTTATTAGTTTGAGGGAAAACAATATAGAAAAAAAACAGATGACTGCTGATTATTGCTGAGATAAAATGCTTAGATTGTGGTGGGCTTTTCTTTGCAGGAAAATGTGCGGGCACTCACAAAAGGAGTTCAGTCTGTCATGGGCTACAAGCCAGGCAGTGGACCTGTAACATCAGGCAACTCAGAATCAGGCGCGGTGGTGGGCAAACCCTGGAAAAAACATGGCAACAGGAACAAGAAGGAGAAATTACGACGGATTACTAAGCATCTGGATGCATGATGATGTGAAATCTAAACGTTTTAAATCAGATTATTTCAAGTGGAATGAAAAATCCTAAAGGGCAGTTCATTATGTGATTCCAAGGGAATTGACAATGAGTTGTACTGTAAGTGGATAAAAGCCCCCTAATCCAGTGAATTGGAGAGGTCTCTGTTTCAATCAGTGAGTTGAATTAACTGTCATGTACTGCTCTGGTTTAAAGATTATGTTTGTAACATTCCATCAACTGGAGAACCTGTTTTATAGCAGCTGACAGAATCAGCATCCCAAAACTGTAAAATTTACAGTAAAAAGAAATAAAGTGTTTATAGGCAAAAGGCACCGTTGCACACTTTTCATTCAGCAGTTAAAGCACTTCATAATTGTATGTAGAAGGCTGTTTTTCTTCCACATGCAGTAATGACATCATCAAACTGGGTTAAAGAATAGCCATCATTCAACTTTTTGTGATAAGATTTTTTTAATGCCTTTTTTTTTTTTAGTTATTCTGTGCTGTAGCAAACAAAAAAAAATTAGCTTGTATTTGTCTTACTTGAGTTCAAAAGCAGGTCAGCATGGTGATGTGGTTTGAATTTCTGCATGGATTTTACATGTCCTAGTGGTATGAGTTTTCTCTGGGGTACTCCTGCTGGCTTCCACAGTCCAAAAACATGCATTTAAGGCTGACTGGTGATTCTTAATGTCGATAGGAGTAAGGTTGTTTGTATTGTCTATTTGGCCTCGTAATAAACTGGTGACCTGTTCAGGGTGTATCCCAACACTCTCATGTGATGTCAGCAGGGATGGGGTCCACCCTCCCTTGACCCTGAGCAGAATGAAGGAATGCATGGACAGAAGGAAAACAAGCTTTAAAAATATTCAAAATAATGTTCCTCAAATAGATGTTTCTGTTAGAGATAAACTGGCTAATAGCAAGATCAGATGACTGATTTGCTTTGTGATTTGACCAGACAGAGTTACTTATACAGATGAGGTGAAATCCACCACCTTTAACATAAACCTGAAGCACAAGGACTTCCTGACAGTGAGCTCAAAACTCTGAAAAACCTTTCCATCCTTGAACAACTACAATATAAAAACAGCTATAGAGCTGAAAACTGAGCTATTCCAAAGCCAATCAAAGATATAAATCTAAACATGAACAAAGAATGGCTGAAAAGAATCTTGGCTCTGCCTGGTCCAGTATGAAAACTATAGCTGGTATCCAGAACCAGACTAACAGTAGCCATGTCTCCTTCAGGGTAAATGGAGTTATGTCTGGTCAGCTTTGCTTCTCCACAGGTTCACCACAAGGGTGCGCCCTCTCACACCTCCTGTTTATCCTGTATACAAACGTGTCAGAGTAAATATGTCAATAGGACCATCATAAAATATGCTGATGACTGTGACTGTAACCCTGTTGCAGAAGAACAAAAGAGGCCATGGACCAATAATAGGAGATTTTGTCCAGTGGTGAGAGGAATCTTACCTTCAGCTGAACATATCAAAAACAAACGATATGCACATTGTTTTTGGAAAAAATCTAAGATATGAGGCCACTACTATGGAAGGTCAAACTGTGGAACAAGTCATATCCTATAAATACTAAGGGACAATTATTGATTCCAAATTAAACTTCCAGGAGAATTGTGAAGCTGTATGCAAGAAAGGACAACAGCGGTTCCATTGACTGAGGGAGTTGTTTCACTTTAACGTTGATAAGACCATGATGACTTTATTTTATTCGCACTTTTATTGAATCAATCATATCCTTTTCTTTAGCATCATGGTTTGGCAAAGTTCCCCTCACACACAAGAATCACCTATATCAAATTGTCAAGTAAACTGACTGGTGAGTCACAGCTGCATCCTTCTTCCCTTTATGCAAGTCAACCACAGCGGATAGCAATAGCCATCCTAGATGACACCCAACACCCCTTAAACAGTGAATTCCAGTACCTCCCCCTTGGATGGAGGCTGGCAGTACCAGGTTGCAGAACAAAGAAATTCAAAAACAGCTTTGTTCCAGCTGCAATTATTCTGTTAAAACAAAATGAAACTAAAAGCATAACCTGAACACCTGCTGTGGATGGTTCTGTCTACCTCTACAATTGGATTATGCACTTTAGGTTTATGTACTGGAACAAATTAAGCACCTTAACTGGACCAAGGTCATGTTAAGGTGCTACTGCTATGCATAGTCACACGCTCCAACATTTTTAACCTCTTTTATGTGTGTTTGTGTGCATGTTTTATATATATTATAGGTCATATGTTAGCACTGTCTTTGTATTATTTATTCTTGTGTATATTGTATGTTTTAGATTTCATGTTACATGTGTCTTTGTAGCTAACATGTTAAGGACATCCATCTCATCTCTTTCTTGAACTGCAAAACCAGTTTAACTACGGGTACCAATAAAGTAAACTACTACTGCTACTACTACAGTTAAGCAACTTGAACCCAATTTCAAGGCCAATTTGAAGATATCCCTGTTACTGAGTAAAGGGTTGTTCAATGTGCTTGCGCTCTCACTTGAAGTCTCAGACTCTCACTGACTCAGATCCTTCACATCCCTCACAAAACAAAATCACAACCGCTGAAAACATTATTTAGCACAACAGTAACTGTCTTTACTATTTAACAATTCAATCAGCAAACAAATCAGCAATTTGTTTATAATAATAATTGATGATGATGATGATGATGATGATGGATACCGGGCTCTAAGCAGTAAACAGAAGTATGTTTGTGAATCTGTAAATTCAAATTCAGCTTTAGGTAGAAAAATAAACTTGTAAAGGTTTTTTATGAGTCGAGATTGAGCTGAAACTCACGTGCTTGCGAGAACTGTGAAAATGTGATATTCTTTTATTTGTCTATTTATTTCTTGTATATGGTACTATTGAGGCTGACTCTTTGGCTCGGAGGCTCCCTCGTGCCGACGGGGGCCCCCTTGCTTCCGTAAGCAGGTGTATCGCAGGTAAGTTGGCCCCTCCTCAACAGCACCGGGCCCTTCCTGTCTCCTGTTCCACGCACCTGGAGGAGGAGGAGGAGGAGGAAGAGGAACACGAGTTCAGCTTTTCATCAATTCCACGGAATGTCAAAGATATTTTCCGTTCAAATGGGGGGAAATAAAGCCATCGCAGATGATCAGATCAGAGCGAACTCTGGCTATTTCCTGACAAGCCTGCTCGCTTTTTGGCTCGATTCGGTCCCCGCCTGCTTCTCTCTCGACGCGGACAAAGTTTGCGTCCCCGTCGGTCTCACCCTACTATCTGCGCTGCTCACGCTGCTGTCGTGCCTGCTGTAAGTAAAGTTTGTTTAATATATTTTTTTTTTGCTCCAGAAATGTAAAGAAGGACGCCTGGCGTTAAACAGGTACCTGTTGACTAAGGGTCGTGTGTCAGAGGTGCAAATTCGAGGGGAGTCTCCTGGAGGGAGCATCATGGTTTTCTACTGCTTCCTGGGTCACCTGTGCAGCGCAGTGGGGGCCGTCATGGCCAGACAGCTGCACATTCAGGTGACGCAATTCTAACTGAGATATTTCAGATCTGTTGCATGCAGGAATGTGATGTTGTTTGTTTCTAATCTCCTGAAGGTTTTCATGGGTGCCTTCGCCTGCTGCGGTGGATGCTGTGAATTGTATTTCGTGCTGCTTCCCAGTGCTCCTGTGCTGGAACTCAAAAGCACGTAAGTGAAGACAACATTTCTGTCAGTCTTTTCCCACTGCACTAACAAACGTGCAGCAGCATAGTAGGGATGTGTAAGGCATCTAGGTCAAACCTTATTAGGCAAAGCAGGCAGGAAACGTATCAGTGAGCCTAACAGATAACTACACAAATGAACAGAGCATTTGTTGAGGCTCTCTGCCTTTAACCATGTGCACATTTAATCATGTTCTCTGGTGTTCCCCCTCAGAGAGGAGGATGAGGGTGATGAAGAGGCGCAGGAGACAGCATCTTCCTGGCTGTGGGTGTCTTGATGGTGGTTGCAGGGGGGTTTCTGAAGTCCAGGGTTGATGATCCTCCAGCATTCAGGCCTGTTATGTGCGGAGGAGACTGCTGCACGATCCTTTGCAAACCTCCATTTGGAGTCCTGTAATGGTGTGTGTTAAGAAAAATGCCCAAGTTTGACTGTTTAGATCTGACGTCCTGAATTCTGAATTATCTTGGCCGTGTATTTAATTGTTTTGTATGTAGACACTATTTTAAGTGATATCACAATCACCAGTACTCTGAAAAGGTTCTGAAATTAAATGTACTTTGTCACTTTGGACTGATCCATGTATTATAGATGGCATGATATCAAACTTAACCCTGTCTCTCTAAAGGACAACAGTGAAATCCTTGGTTACACGCTGGGGCTGTTGTCCTTTGTCATCGCCTGTACTTCCAGGTTTCCTGCGCTCTGCAGAGCAGTAAGTAACAACAAATTGGTCACAAAACCGCTTAGAGTTATATTCCCACTATTAACTTGTTCTCAAATTCAGTTCGTATCTTGTCTTCAGAGGAGAGGGCAGAAGCTGACCTGTGTCTACATTTTCTCTGGACTGCTGCGCTCGCTGTCTGGTGCCCTCTACACCGCAGCCATCCTTCTCTATGACACTCAGTTTTGGTTTCTTTTGAGAGCCATGCCGTGGCTCCTGTCATCAATGGGCTCTGCTGCGCTGGACTTGCTTGTATCCTTAAAAAGCACATTGTGACTACATCATGCTTTCTCTGCCTAGCGATTGGTTGCTTTTCTGACTCGGGACCCAGTGAAAGCTGTCACAGCTGTATCGAGAGAAAAATAAAATATGTATAAATACCAGGCTGAACAATTGGAAGGCAGTGCAAAACCAAAGCTGAGCCGAAATGTTATCTGTCTGAAAAGAGGCAAGAAAGAAAATCTGTAAGAAACTCAGTGCTGAAAGTGAATATCAAAGACACATGGGAAGAGTGTGCATTTATGTATGTTGCTTGAATATACATGAAAACAGTACAGAGGTGCAATTTGTTGACTTTTAACCCAACGCCGCCAGATTTTAGGCATCCACTGGTGCAAGAGAGGAGCCAGGAAACAGTTGATGAAATTTTCTCCGGACACAGAGAGCCTCTTAGGTGGCTCAGACATCCATGCTGAGGATGCTGCTGTTGTCAAGCAACAAGTGCCTTCATCAGTACAAACAAAAGTAAAATTAATTTTATTTTTTGCTGCTAGTATTTAGAAAAAGAAAATTGGATATCTATGAGACATCCCTAAATAACTGTTTTATACTGTGCAGTTAAGTTCAGGGGATTCCCATCTATGCCAAATTTTGAATAATTGTGATCTTTTTCTTTGGCTGCAAATAACACAAGTGACAAAATTATAGTAAGATCAGTAAAATCTAGTGGGAATTTTCAGTATATTTTACCATAAATGTCATCAGTGATGGGTGCAAACACTTTATGTGCTGTAATGGCTGTCTTAATTCCAACTGATTTGAAAAGTTCTTTGCGTTTTTCTCCATTGGCCTTTAATAGTTCTGCTTTGTGACTCTTAACCTTTTATTTTTTATTATTATTATTTGAATTTACAAGGTTTTCTCTCTGGTTTGAAGTTCCCTACATAAATTGGAGGGGTCCTCTTGTAGGACCACTAAAGAATTTTGATATTCATCTTTCTTTTCTTTTTTTTTTTTAAATTATTACTTTAGCTGTATACTTTTGGATTATTAAACAGCTCCAGGCCCTGGAGGTAGTATTTCCACTGCAGGCTACCTGGTGTTTCCTGCAGAATCCCAGTATAGATATTTGTCAGATTTGTCTAATTATTCTGTTGTTTTGTATCTTTTTGGTATTTTGAACAAAACCTCTCACAAACATTTCATTAAGGCCTTCATGAAATTTTTCAATTTTTAATCCAACACATAAACATTTGGTTTGGTATGAATACTTTTGTGGTTAACTTTATATAACTGGCATAACATATATGCTAATAAGTTTTTTTTTCTTTTTTTTTTATAACATCTGGGGCTGTGTATTTTAGTATTCAACTTTTACCTCGAAGACAAAAAATGTCCAGAAGATGACTGAGATGGGCCATTATATGGATGTCAGTGTTCAACCTGCAAAAAAAGTGAGTAAGTGAGAGAGTGCTGGGGTGTGTACTTAAAAGTGTAAGACATGCTTAAGCTGGAATCCTCCCTCCCTTGTTCCTGATGATACTGTTTTCCTCCGCCCTTAGCAAATGTCCCTGAAAGAAGTGACATTGTCCAAGGAAGGGCAGGAGGACGGGCTTCTCTACAGGAAGGTACGAGTGATCAGAGTCAACAGCCTTTGCTCATCGGACACGTCTTATGACTCTTCACCGCTCAGCTCTGATCTGGAGGTGGGTTGGACTGTTATGGGGGAAAAATATCTGTGTGCAACAAACTTGAGCAAACCAACTAAATTATACCAGTACGTTTAATCCAAGGTAATAGTTTCTTTCTCTTTTCTAACTGATGTAATTTATTGCTAAGCCAGGATTGACTTATCCTGATCAATTATACTAAAGAAGTGCAGTAGCATTTACTAATCTTTTCTAATTTTTAAATTTTTTTTTACACTACTGCTTCCATATGTAAGCAACATTCTGTTATCAAAGATACTCATCATAACAAATGTTAAAAAAAAAAAGTGCCAGAATTACTAGATGAAATTTTCCAGGCAGAACAACATCCACTAGTGCTGGGCAATATGACGATATATATCGTGGGGACAATATAAAAGTGTGTATCGTGCCATTTCTCTTCTATCGTTTCTATCGTTTCTAACCTAATTTTATCAATTATTACAGCAAATATGTAATTAAATAACCTGCAATGATAAATTTGATAGAATCATATCTACTTCTACAAAGTAGCCTTTTATGTTTGCACTTTTATTCATGGTTAATGCCTTAAACAGAGTTCTCTTCAACCCTGATGTTTACTTTAGACACTTTATATTGGTTTGCAAACTTTGCACTACAAGGTTACAGATTTCAGAAAGTTGAAAAATAATTTTTGTTTATTTTTAAAACTGAACCTCAGTACAAAAATGTGTTTTTCCTCTCAGAAACTGTTGTACACTTTAAAAAAAAATGTGAAAGCTACTGTACCTCTGTACCTACCTGTTTTTGCTGCACTAAAATGTATGTTTGTGACAATTCAGCTAAATGTCCTTTCAGAATAAAATTGAAAAGTAAGCAATGAAATTTTTGTCAAACTTTTCAGAGAATAACTGAAAACATACTTTATTATGGTATATCGTGATATATATCGTTATCGTGATATGAAATAGTCCATATCGTGATATATGATTTTTTTCCATATCGCCCAGCACTAACATCCACCATGACAAAAATATTTCAAAAACTATAATTGAAACGGAAAAGAGAGACACAATTTGACAGAGCAACTTCAACAACCTGCTATTTGAGTGGCTCCATTCTCGAATACATATACAGTAGATATGTTTTCTAGTAGGTATAGATGGGCAGGAATGCCATAATCGACCACAAGCTGTACCTTTCATGAAGTGCCACTAGGTGGTGACATCACTTGGAAGTCGGAGATGACGTGGGGCTGGCTGCTGTGATAATGTGGATATGACTGGGTGTTTTTTACTGCTGCTGCTGCTTGTTTTATGTCACCTCAACTGAATTATCATTACTTGAGTCTGCTCTATTTATGGCCTTTATGAGTTTAAATCATGAATGTTTCACTGAACAGATTTGTGTTTTTCTTTATTCATATACCAGTGACACAACACTTAATGTAAATTCAACCCTTTGTGATAAGAATATACATTTAGAGTTTATTCATACTGTGATATTGTTGGAGGGGATAAAATTATGCTTCCAAACTTTTATTTACAATCCAGCAGTGGGGGGAAAAGAAAAAAAAAGAACTGACTCCATCTCATGCTTTACGCTTTTCACATGTGACTCGTAGGGAAGTAAGTCTGAAGACACAAGTCAGCATGTCCGTGTTTGAATGTTGAGCTAGATTCTCTGAATAGACGTGTGCTTGTGGGTAGAAGGTCAAGCCAGGGTTGCATTTTAACTTTCCTCTGTAGTGCGCAGTTCTTCAAGTATCAAATATTGGCAACACGCTGAACAAGCTGAAGTTTTGGGCAGCGGACTTTTGTACAATTTTTGTACGATTTTGTACAATTTTCTCCTCTTTGAATTACAAGTGCCCCCCCCCCACCTTCAAGGCCTTGACGCTCAAACACAAAGAGAAACTCCCTTACTGTGCTGCTAGTGAAAGTCAGTCTACAGAGGATGTCATTTAATCAGAACCAAAGGCAAATGGTGCAAGCACAAACAATTGCTGGCAGATACCGTCCACCAAACAGGAAAAGGCAAATGACCTGAACACCCTTAGCTTATTTGGTGCTTTAGAGGGGTGATGGGGATTTATGTAGTGAAGCATACAACCTAATTTGGCTGTGACAACTCTTCTTCGGATGGAATTATTAAGCCCTTTTAATAGTTTATATAGTTTACTACAGTAGGTCCTAAATATTCAGTGTGATGAGAACAGCTCAGATCAAATCCATGAAGTTATATAAACTGATGATCATTGCTGATCTGTATTTTTTTGGTTGTTGTTTTTGTTTATTAATGAGAATATTTAACTCTTAAGACCAAGTCCTCCCTCCTTTAACACACGGCAGTTAAAATTAACAGATGCTGTTTACTTGGTGATATAATGGGAAGTTGGTGTCCTTGTGAGTTGACTCAGTCTAATATTTAAGCCCCAATCAAAACAAATGTGCTACTTTTTGATTTAGCCGCAGGCCTTTTGTAACATTCAGTGCATTGGTTACCTAACTGATGAACGGCTTCGGAAAAAAATCTCGGAATAGCGAGGAAAGAACCCAAAAGATGTTTCAAGTCTTTCCATGTGTGCTGGCCCTCTAAACTAGGCAGTCACTGCATCCAGCAGCTTGGAGTCTCAATGTCTGGTGTGTTTCTTGTACATTTCTGCTGAGTGTTGGGTCTTGGCTGAACTGAAGCTGAGGGGTTCAGTGATGGGTGGAATTGTTTGAGATTTGCCTTGAGGCCCAATTGTTCTGCTGTAAAAAAAAATCTTTGATTAAAGACCAACACTGGGCTGGGTCTGTCTACCTAGGAAGTAGTGCAAATATGTTGCCTTGTCTATAGGGGGCCAGTGCTACCCCCCTGCTATTTTGGGAGATGTTTATGGTCTCTTGTGTGGTGCGTGCAGGCCAGGAATTTTAACTGTGTGTGAACAATGCTAAACCTCTTGCTCTGTATTGTATGTTATCAGAGGATATGCTCATGAAGCTTAAAAAAAAGTCTAAAATAAGTACCTTTTGTTTTACAAAGAGGATTGGAGCCTCAGAAAGGTAGCAGCACATAATGATGTGCATTTCCTAAAGTTTTTAATTTCTTGAGCAAACTGCAGCCTCCTTTAAGACAGTGGTTCTCAACCTTCTTGGGATCCTGGACCGCCTGCATATTTTTTGATCAACTCTGAGGACCTCCCTGTGCTCTGGGGGTTGTGAGGGGGGGAATTTGACAGAAACAGCAAAACTGCCTTTTAAATAGCATGATGGCATTTTTTTCACTCTTTAAGGCAAATATGAGCTTTCAGTTGTAATTTCCAGAACAAAAAAATATATAAATTATAAAAACCCAGGGGCTCCTGAGGGTCCGAATCAGCTGCTTTAATTCCCAACATGATATATTCTTCTTTATAAAGTCTCTATTTGCTCTCAGTTTTCGTTTTCTTTTCTGGTGGCTGAGACTTTGCTACATCTGGAACAAGCGGTCTTTTTTTGATACGAGCCATTTCTCCATGTTGTCATGTTGAAACGTCGTCGTTGATTATTTTTTCCCTCTTCTTCTTCTTTCTTAGTGTTACTTTGTTTATAATCTTTTATATCGCAATTTCAAGTGCTAACTTGAACTTGAATGTGAAATATTTCAAAATAAAAGCATTTTAAAAAAAGAAATTAATGGTGTATTCCCACTGAAATATGGGGTGTTCAGGGCACAGACAGAACATTAAAGATTACATGATTACATGAGTACAAAGTTACATGCATTACAAGTCATTGATTTTCTTGATCAATTAAAAATAAAATCATGATGAGGCGGCGCTGGATGCTGAGGAGATGGTGGTCAGGGGTAGGGTGGGAATGGGAAAAAGTAGGGAAAGGGTGGGAATGGATGGCAATAAAACAAGCAGCTATTGCAATTCTAATCACTGTCATGGTCTAGTCCTGGCTTACTTATTCCATACTTTTTTGGCTTTTTTCTGTCCTCTATTCGCGTGTGCAATGTCAGGCCCCTTTGACCTCAAAACCCATTACAACCAACCAACCAACCTTCCATCACAGGCCCACAGACCAATTGCAATTACACCACGGTTGAGAATCACTGCTCTAAGATACCTGCCAATTTACATACAAACAAAACAATGTGTGTATATCTTTGACCAAGGCTGCGTGTGGCCGAGTGAAAAGCAGTTACTTTATCCTATAAAGTTAATGACAGAATATTACATTAGAAGTGTGACAAGTTCACATAAATCTGAAACATGCAGGTTTTTAAAATCATTGCAGTAACTTAAGTGGACACTTTTCTCATATTTTCTCTGAAGTAATCTTTTTTCTTTTTTGTTCTCTTGAACTGTGCGTGAATTTATAATGTCTTCTGAAACAAATGCAAATAAGTTGATTTTGATGAAAGGGCCAGAGGTTACCAAACAGAAAAAAAAAAAATTATCTGCACTCCTTTTTTGAGGAGGTTTAATTGTGTCAAAACAAAAAAAACCCAGAAGAGTTAAATTTTCAGTGTTCGCATAAACTGAAACGCCTCTTAAATTTTATCTTGACCCTGTAAATGGAAGCTCGGATTTGCCTTTATTTAAAAATAATGGTAATAAATTTTCAAAAAAGATCCAAAAGCATTGAGGATGTCACTGCTCTGGGTGTGTGTGACACCTCAGTCACTTTACGAAACCATTCGTGGTCTCATTCCTTCCTTTTTGTCCTGTCTCTTAACAAGGACGCATGGAGGTCACGGTCCCGATTTATGGGTGCTCTGCAGTTTGTCGCCCCCAGAGTACAAGCTGAACTGGGCAAGAAAGCATTTATGTTTTCATCACCTAATGCTTGGAATAATTTACAGTCAGAACTCAAACTTCAACCTTTTGTTATATTTCATGAGTTTAAAGCACTGTTTAAATCATGGCATTGACCTTGTCCGTGTGGAAATGTTTTATGTAAGAATCTTAATTTTATTGTGTTGGATGTAGCTGTACTTTTGCCCACTTGGCCAGATTTCCCTTGTAAAAGAGATCCTTAATGTCAATGGGACTAACCTGGTTAAATAAAATTTGGAAAAAAAAATGCCAGCAATAAAACACACTCTTAAATCCTATAAAAAACTTTTAGAGAGAACTGTGATCTGCAACTGCAAAAAGGAAATCTGCAAAAGAAAAAAAAAAAAGAGCCCTTCAACAAGAAACTAATACTTGCATGACATTTCTAGGGGCTGTAGTAAATGTTTATAAGTTATTTTGTTACCAAAAGATGTGCAATCAAATATCAGTGTGACTATACAAAACTGATTTATTAAAATATATTTCCCAAGGTACATCTGAACTTACAGATTCAGGGGGCCATCAGTTCTATCGAGGACTGTTGCTATTTATACCGTACATGGCACACAAACGTAGCCGAATGTTACTTACTATTTCCATACTAATGTAACTGTCCATTTCCAGTGGGATTTTGGAGCAGCTATTTCACAGTGGAGTCGACCAGCAGCAAAACCACAAGTGGGGGATGAGTTTCCCCTTCAAGACTGGCCAACAAACCCCAAACCCTTTAACATCTGCACGAGCTCCACATCTGAACTGCCACAGAAGACTCTGTCTGCTCCAGGAGAGGATGGCTCTGCTGTAAGCTGAACTATTCTTCCTACACATGTGGTGCAGTCATTTGTGAATTAATAAAAAGCTCAAACATTACTCAGTTATCTGTCCTCTTATTTTAGGGTTGTTCAGTCTGTGTCCAGGATTGATTCAATGACAACGATGGGTTTGGATTTCATTTTCAGTCTGTCTCTAACTTATGCTCTCACACAGTTCTGCTGACATCAAGCCCTCTGAGAAGTTTGATTTGTTATGAACATTTGCAAAAGGCCTTCCCTAATAAATTTTATGAGTCTCCCTGCTGCCATTTAAGATCACTGGACCACATCCTGTATTTTAGTTGTCATCCTGGGTTATCAGGGCTGGACTGGGAAAAGAGACGGCGGAGAAGATAAGCTCCCGACGAGCTGGCCAGGGCTTGTTCACCCTCTCCATCATTCAGAAGACCTCTGTCCATCCATTGGCTCTAATGTCATACAAGATGATGGTGGAACAACAAAACGGGGCATTTTAACTGAAGGAACTTCCCAAGACCTGATAACAAAAACAATACAAAGTGAAAGAAGAGTTATGAACTGCACTGAACTCCTCCCAGTTACATTTCCTCAAGTGACATTTAAGTCTGAGAAAAATGACTGGGAAACCACTAATAAGATGTAACAAAGCAATTGCTGATATCAGCAGTAGATATTAATGTAACTTAACACCTTGCTCTGTCTGTAAACATGAGCCAGTAGGTCAGCTGGGAGATAAATCGACATTGTTTATTGAGTGTCATCTGATCTAAACTCTAGTCATTGTTCTGTCAATCGCTGAGTGATTAAATCCACAGTTTAGTGCCAGCTGTAATTAAAAGCTACAAAGTTAGAATATTATATTTTTGCAACAAAAGTGAACCATAAGTTGGCCTGTGTTGCATTATAGATGAAAACAAAATGCTTTCAGTGTCTGATTGCAGTGTTGCGCATTGACAATTTGCGTAGGGTGATATTAAGGCCTTAAAAATAATTAAGATTGATGGTTACACAAAGAAAACTGGCATTTTTAATGAAAACATTTTTTCTTGAACTTTCGTGGAACATTTTTGTTTTATCTGTGTTATTAAACAGCATGGCGGGGGTTCGCCACTGCTGGGGCGGGTTGGGTGGGCGCCCCCAACCTGCCCCAGCAGGGGGGGCTTCCGCTGTGGGGTGGGGGGGTCTTAGGGGCTGGTGCAGGGGGGTGGGTGCAGGGGGTGGTCCTGGTGCCTGGGCGGGCTCATGGGTGTTGGTGTCAGGGGTCTGGGTGCTTGTGTTGATGTGGTGCATTATGTGGGCCAACCGGGTCGGGGACCCTCTTGGTTCTGCTCTTGGGCCATCATTATGGGGGGCTGGTGGGGGGGACTGGGCTCGAAGGGGTTTGTGTCAGAGTGCAGCATGGTGAGATGGGGGGGGGTATCTGGGTGCTCTGGGGGTGCACTGTGTGTGTGAATATGCAGAGTGAAGTATATGTAGTATGTACTGTAGTATATACTATAGTATATATTATAGTATGTACTGTAGTGTGAATGTGTGTGTATCAGTATGTACAGTTGAAGTCAGAAGTTTACATACACTGTGCAAAAACACACGTTTCATTTTTTGTCTCAGTATCTGAAGTCAAATCAGACTGAACCTCTCCTGTTTCAGGTCAGTCAGGATTACCAAAATTATTTCATTTTGTTAAATGCCACAATAAATAGAGAGAGAATTTCTTAGAGAGTTTTATATTATTTTCCTCGAGGTCAAAAGTTTACATATGTTTTCTTTGTATTGAGTAGCATTTCCTGTGAACTGCATGACTTAGTTCAAATGTTTTGGGTAACCTTCCACAAGCTTCTGACAGGACTCTGCTGGAATTCTGGTCCATTCCTCCTGACAGAACTGGTGGAACTGAGTCAGGTTTGTCAGTCGCCATGCTCGCACACGCCTTTGCAGATCTGACCACAAGTATTCAACGGGATTCAGATCAGGGCTTTGTGATGGGCACTCCAAGACATTAACTTTGTTATCCTCAAGCCACTTTTAACAATTTAAGCAGTAAGATTAGGGTCATTGTCCATTTGGAAGACTCATTTGCGCCCAAGTTTTAGCTTCCTGCCTGATGGCTTGAGATGTTGCCTTAATATTTCTATGTAATGCTCTTTCTTCATGATGCCATCTATTTTATAAAGAGCTCCAGTACCTGCTGCAGTAAAACAGCCCCACAACATGATGCTGCCACCTCCATGCTTCACAGTTGGTATGGTGTTCTCAGGTCTACAGCTTCCCCCTTTTTCCTCCAGATGTAACGTTGGTCATTATGGCCAAACAGCTCCAATTTAGTTTCATCAGACCACAGGACATGTCTCCAGAAGTTAAGATCTTTGTCTTGTGTGTCTTTGAAAACTGTAATCTGGCTTTTTTATGTTTCTTGAGGAGTAATGGTTTCTTTCTTGCTGAGTGGCCTTTCAGCCCATGTCGGTGCAGGACTTGTTTCACTGTGGATCATGACACTTTCTTACCAGCTTCATCCAGCATCTTCACAAGGTCTTTGGCTTTTGTTCTGGGGTTGATTCACACATTTCGGACCAAAGCCCGTTCATCTCTGGGACACAGAGCCCGTCTCCTTCCTGAGTGGTGTGATGGCTGGACACTTCAATGATGTTTATACTTGTGTATAATTGTTTGAACAGATGAACGTGGCAATTTCAAGCATTTGGAAATTGCACCTAAGGATGAGCCAGACTTGTAGAGCTCCATGATTCTCTTTCTGATTTCCTGGCCGATTTCTTTTTATTTTCCCATGATTTCAAACAAGGAAGCAGAGTGTTTGAGGTGTGGCCTTAAATACACCCACTGGTGTGCCGTCAATTAACTTACATGTTGTCAGTTAACCTATCAGGAGCTTCCAAAGCCATGACCTCATCATCTGGGCTTCCCCACGTTGTTTAAAGACTTAGTACTTTTTGTGTATGTAAACTTTTGACCTCAAAGAAAATAAGAAATTCAAAAGAAAATGTCAAATGAAATTCTCTCTGTCATTATTGTGGCATTTAACAAAATGAAATAATTTTGGTAATCCTGACCGTCCTGAAACAGGAGAGGTTTACTCTGATTTGACTTCAGATACTGAGACAAAAAAGGAAATGTGTGTTTTTGCACAGTGTATGTAAACTTCTGACTTCAACTGTATGTATGTAGTTAAATGTCTATGTCTATCTGGATATGAAATTACAACTAAAATTGAGTATTAGGCCTCAAAAACCGGATAAATTTTAAGGGTAATCTTGGAACATTGGAGAAGGGGTAGGATTAAATAAGTTTTACTTCTTCCTACCCCTTTTCCAGACATGTTAAACCACATATGTATTTTGCATATTGATATGTATATGACCCCTGCCTTTCGCCCGTAGACGGCTGGGATAGGCTCCAGCAGAACCCCGTGACCCTTCAAGGATGAAACGGGTATAGAAAATGGATGGTTGGACGGATATGTATATGTATGTATATAGATCAGTGTGTATACATTGGGTATAAATTTTAGTTTATTTTTTCTTTTTTGGGGGAATATGTCCATTTAATATTTAGATTTATTTACAAGAGGTTCTATATGTTTCTAAATTATGGTTATGCACATGTGTCAGTGTATATTGATTTATGCATTATTATATATTTTATAAATATATTATATTTATTTTCAGATACATACATTCATGATAATGTTAAAATTGCCTATGCTTTAAAAGATTGTTTTGACATGTCTGGAATGAATCAATAAAATGAAAATGAAATGAAACAGCCATTAATCTTGAACAGACCAAAACACAACCTACTATTGTAAACAGCCTGATCGCAGTGACAAATGCTGAGCTAGTGCTGCTGGGCCTCATCTTTGTCCCTCCTGAGTTTGGGCCAAAGGAAAACAAACGGATGCGTCACACACAAAAACATGGAATTCTGTTTGCAAGAGTGGAGAAGAGCCTGGATTAGCGCATCTGAAGCAGCAGAGGGGAGAAGGACTTTGTTTGTCTTGGCCCATGCTTCAGTGCTCTCTCTGCTAAAGAGAACATGGAAGATGCAGGATGATTTCAGCCTGAAAGAGACACTTTTATTCACTTTGCCAGTCGGCCGGAAGGAGAGGAGGGAGTTGAAAGGTGTTCGGGACGACAGTTAATGTACAAAAGTCCAGGAATGAATCTGAATGTAAATCATCTCTAACTAGTACATGATTGTTACTTAATAACTAAGAGCACAGGCTTGCATAAAAGTACATACATAGTATTTGGGACCAGAGATTTTTGAAACATTGGCTTCTGCCACCTTAAAATCAATAATTTTTTATGCCCTTTAAGTTTTATAACTTTATGAATGAGCACTGTAGAGCCCCATTGATGGAACATTGCCTGTTGGGAAATTTAGTAATTGCCATGACAGGATACGCGTGTTTTGCTTTTTTTAGTATCTAGGCTTTGAGAGTGATGACCATCTCAAAGCAAGACATTGATACAGTTGAGGTTAATATTATTGGCCCATTCAGGAAATCAAAACTGTTAACCTTTCCATGGAATTTAGCATAGCCAAGGATGATTAAAGTTTATTTGGTTCCAAAAGAACAGAGACACTTCTCACCATAACTAAATTAAGATTTTACAGCTGTGTTCATTTGAAATGAGAAATAAACTATGCCAAGGCCAAAATGATCATAACTCTGACAATTAATAATGAATAGTGTAGTCTTTGTGTCTTACAACGGGCAATATTCTCTGGCAGCATTATTCTTTACATTATTTTTCATATAAACATAATCCTATATCTTCACGATCCCATGTACCAAAATAAGGTTTGCTGCACCTCAATCAGCAAAACGTCCTCACAGCATTAGGCTCCCACTACCATGTTTCACAGTGGGTATTGTGTTTTGTTTTTTTTTTTTGATTGAAATGTTCTCATTTTCTTTAAACATGAATAACACCCATGTGCACAAACAGCTCAAGTTTGTTCTATTGAGACCAAATTACTTATTTCGAAAGAAATCTTCGTGTTTCAGAAGTCAGGGGGCAAAATTCTACCTGCTTTTAATGTGCTGCTGTGAAGACCCGTCCCAGCAGTCAGGGGTGAAGTCAGTCCAAAACACCCCAGATCAGCGACAGTCAACAGTCTCTGTAGACGTCCAGGGAGTCTTCATGATGTATTTGACTATTTTTTTCTCTCCAAAGTTCGGAAACTTTCTACCATGTCCAGGTTTTTTTTTGGATATTACACTTGCTGTTCTATATAATTAGATCACTGTCCGAAAATTAATGGATGACGGCGCTCTCATAAATGCTGCAATAACATTTAATTTCTCCCGATGAGCCACGAGCGCGTGGTTCGCTCGCTTGTCAGTGACGTTCCGCCATGTCATTTCCTGCCGTCACGCATCCAGTTCAGGCCAGTTCACCGTTGCTGTAGTAATCATTCTCTCACTGAGCTGTCAACGCACCGAGACCCTCCGCTCCGGCTCTCTGCTGTGACAACATCTTTTTGTTAAACTCAGCCCGGGTTCTTCTTCAGCGACGTTTTCCTTCAGATAGCAGCTGCCCTCCTCTCACTATGACTCGAAGGTGATCTTCAGAGTATCCAGGTGGTTCTGGGTGAGTGCGCTGCTCTGAAATGTGCTCTCGGTTTGCCTCCATCGCTGTTATCATCACCCATGTGTCATTCGCTACGAAGCGCGGCTAAAGCTAAAGCGGTAACGTTAGCTAGCTGGTGCATGTGTGGACGTCAGTCTTCTTACTGTCCTCATCGAAGCTTCACTGGGGAAAGCAGCCAGTGTTGTTGCAGAAGCAGTGCTCTCTTCAGAAGAGAATACACTGGCGAGTAAAGGCGGTGGGTAGAAGGCACATGGACCAGGAGAGCTAACATTTTAGAGTGGCTAATATCAGCTAGCTAGCAGATATTCAACGATGTCTGTAATCGCGCCGATGAGGCACTTGTCTGGGAGCAACTTGTCTGGGAGCAACGATTCTTTCCCAGCAGTTTGGCACCCAACGCTACAAACTTTTATCCTCAAAGGATGCTGACATTACCATGCAGATGACAAAAAATTCACAAGTGTGTAATCTGATATTTTCGTTTTAATAAGGAATATTCAAATTACATAGCTGCCCTGGTAATTATTTGGTCTGAAACGAGTTAATGTATTTGATGATTCACAGTTGTTTGGCTCCAGAAATTATGTCATAGAGCTGTTTATTGTTATTATTCGGTTGTCAGACTCTTAACATCTTTTGGCAATAAACTTAATTTCCCGGAAACACCTGCCGTACATATCTAGCCTTCATCTATGGAACTTAATGAAATCATATGTCAGTCCTAGGTAAACTATTTTTTTTTCTCACATATGTCAATTACAGCTGCAAAACTTCCAGTGTAAGAACAGGTGCAGCTAAAAAAAAGCAGATTGCAGGTTTGATTTATATTCTGCAAATTGTGGGCAGGTGTTGGTGTTAGATTTAAGATACTGGACAAAGGTGTCAATTTAATTTAAAGCAGATTTTTCTATTCACTGTCTTGAATTCTTCTGGCCTCCCGTCCTCTTCCAGCAGATTTCTTTCTGACCTTATCCAGGCTGCGCAAATCAAGCATTTATGTAATAGGAGGGCTATTTGATATGACGAGACTATGAGGAGCACCGCCTTAGAGGCATGTTGCTCAATGGTGTGTCACACATTTTGTTGCTTTGAGTAGCTGAAAATCCATATGCTTGTGTTTCGTTTTGTGCTTTTTTCTTGTAACACACCTTTGAAACAAACAGAACCTAGAGTACCAGACTAATTCCTCTTTGGGCATTTGCCAGGTGGTGTGAAGCGGTATTTTTCTGAGCCACCGTTTGGCTGTTGTTCATGTTGTTTTGAAGGTGTGGACTTGGACCTCTGTATTCTTTCTGACCGGTCATTTTCAAGTTGTGCTACAAATTCCCAAGTTGAAGGCTAGTCACTTAACTTATCTAAACTCTTTTTGTCAAATATTAACACCTTTCTGTTGCTCTTTTGTAGTGTTCCTACTTTCTTGGTAAACTTTGTAAGTGAGAGTTATACAGTGAGTAATTTCTTTTTCCCTTTTTGGTGTTTCTGCTAATTTATACTTTATGCTGACCATGCTGTAGAATTGTTTGAAATATTGTTTTGTAAGTTTAAAAAGTTTTGCCAGATATTTGACTTGAGAAAAAACAGGTCTGTATTTAACCATAATCACACCTTGGTTTTTAGTCATAAATATTGGCTTTTAAAGTTGAATTGACTTTAAGGTGTTACAAAAAGCAATATATGCAAATTCAGTTACCATGTATTATATTTGTACTTGTTGGCTGCTATTTTTATACATTTGTGTCATGGTATGGCTGACATACTTGGATCACAAAAGGCCTCAACAGAAGACAAAGTGTCAGAAAGGTATTTGGTTTCATATAGTTGGTGCCATTCATTCTAAAAATATCATGATAGAATTCCAGTTTATTTTTGTAGCACAAATATGAATAATGCATTGCAGATAAGAGCAAATTTATTTTCTGTGTTTATGTTTCTTCTTCCCGTGACCCTGCATAGGATTAAGCAGATATAGATAATGGATGGATGCATGTATGTTTCTACTTATTAATGGAAACAGTGCTGCTGGCTTGCATGTTTCCTCTTCCATGTCCTTCACAGCTGTCTCACTGTGGCCTAAAGGCCTTTGGCCACCAAACCAATAATTGGTTGTCTGTAAGATTGGAAGTATCAGTGAACATCTTTATTTTTATTTTATTTTTTTGTAAAAAGCACAGTGTTGGAACTCTACACTATTTTGTCGAGTCAGTCTGTGACAGAGATCAATGAGCGATGGCCTATTTATTGGAGTCAATAAGATCAGTATTTTAATATAACGTGGAGTGTGGTATTGTATGAAACATTAAGTTTAAATGCTGAATAAACCCACTACAGATTATTGCTTTATCCTGCACTGCAAGATATGTTCTTACTGGATACGTAAATTGTACATCCCAGCTGGTGGTTAGATGTTGTCTTTGCTGTGCTTTCAGGTACTGCAGTCATGTTGATAAGACCCTCAAGTTGATAAAAAATGATATTGCATTGTTATTTTTTCGTCTTCTTTTTCTACCTTCCGTCCATAGTGCTGCAGCCTTATACGCTGTAAATATCAGATTCAGGTGGGTTATGTAAAGGTATGCTCATCCTTTAATTGGAAAAGTAAGATTTAGTCAAAAATTCAATGATTCTCAATCTCTGCATGCAGAATAAGCAGAAATGCCTAACTGGTGAGTTAAAAAGTCCTCATTTCACAACTTGGGCATCAGCAACCCCGTCTACATTTTAGACAGACTTCTGTCTTTCAAAATCTGCTCAGTTTACCCTTTAATGAATAGTGGGCATGGGAGTAGGCAGCTATTCAAAAGCCATTTTATAGGATGTACATGAGTTTTGGATTGTTTAGTTGGAGATTAACCACTGTTGTCATTTATTAGCCACTTGGTTAGCTAATCATTGACATTAGGAAGTCATCCCACTTCCATTCAGTGCATTGCATTGAACAAAATTTGTTAATATACTTGTCTAGACTCTCAGGCATCCAGGTCATCCTATTTTTTTTCTTCATATTTGAAGGAAAAAAAATAGATAGTTGGAGCTTTTTGTTGTTAATTGGTGAAAGGGGAACAAAATGAACATCACTTTGCATGTCCTCAGAAATAAATAATTCTATTAAAAAAATACTCAGTTTTAATAATTTATGAATGGAAAAGGTTGAAACTGCAGCAAAAATCATTGTTAGATTGATTTGTGAATTTATATTTATGAATTGTTGAAACAGGAAAATTATAATCTCGAGAATGAAGGAACTGGGAAGTTGAATTCTGTTTTTAATTTCAAACAGGGTATTTGGAAATGGTTCATTCAAAGTTTAAGAAGTGAGGTGCTGATATTCCACCGGCCTTTGAGCCAGTGCCACACATTTTTTTGCAAGTGAGGTCAAAGACATAGGCCTGTGATGGAAGGCCTGCCAGTGTTGATTCAGAGTAAAGATGAGAAATATCCCGACATGATAGAAGTCCTCTCAGCAGCCCCAGCAGTATTTGATGTGGCAGCCCCAGACCAGTGTGATAGAAAAACAGACCTTTCTACTGCTGGTACTGCTGGTTTGCCTCCAATAAGAGCAGGATAACCCAGTAGGCCACATCAATGAAAGTAAGAAGACTTTCACTGATGCTTGAAATTAAAACAACTGTAAGATTTAACAAAGTAATGCAGACCTGAGAGTGGGTGTCTCATAGATTTTAAGATTTTCATGGGATTTATGAAGTTCAAGAAATAAGATTATATTAAAGCAGCCTTTTTTTTTTTACATTCCTCTCACATACCTGGTAAAAATACAAAATGGATCAAAACAGTACAGTTTTCAATGACACCGCTAATGTTTCTGGCTTTATGACAACCTCTGCCTCATAATCACGAGTCTCACTGTGGTTCTTTAGTTTGTGTTGTTACTTTCAGTGGAGAAATTTAAATTTGATTACGAGAGGATAACTAAACAGATGATTGTGTTGTAATTTGGAATACCTCCATTTACATTCTTAGGTTGTGTTGCAACTCTATCCTCACTCTACCTATCAGACACAGAGATTCTTCTGACTGCATCAGTCAGGCAAAAGTAGGTACGGTCTTTTTTTTATGGCCAATGCCACTTATCTAGAGAACTCCAAACAGATGAAGCTGCTTGCACTGCAGATATGTCTTCATTCATTTATTGTTCTCTTGACCTCAGGGATAATTTGCTAGACAAAAATGAGTATTTAAAAGCAACATTTCCCATCTGTGACTATCGATTTATCATGAATATGAAGATGACATTTCTTTTTTTTTTATTCTGTTTGTGAAATACCAAAATTTAAAGCAACTCAGTGAGCTTTTAAATTAACGTAGAAATGGTATCTCACTAAGGATTATTATGTCTTGTAAGTAGCGCTATAAAATAAAGGTGTTTTAATCTCTCACACAGTGGGAAAAGTAGTTTTTCATAGACTGTCAGGCAGTTCCACTGTTAATCCAAAAGCACATGTTCAGACTTAAAATTTTTGATCTGTGGGATTAAAGTTTTCCCAGCTCTGCACCTTTAGTTCCGCTCTCATAGGGTCTATTTTGCAAAACTTTTCCACTCTCTGATCTCATTGATTCTAAGTGAACATCTACATTGACCTTTTTCTACTATTCATTGATGTTACTGTTTTTTGCACTTTTCTTTTTTCACACAAGTGCTTGTGAGAGGGATGCCAATCATACGTGGTTGTTACAGGGGAAAAACACTGCCTTCAAAAGCTGCATATATTCAGAGCAGTAAGTCAAGTATCCGCACATGTAGTTAAACAATATTCAAAATAAATAAGACAAAGTATTAGTAAGGATGGGTATTGAGATCCAGTGTTGTTTATAGGGACTGAAATACCAATCAGTTCTATGACAAATGTTACTGGTATTTATACTATTATTGTTAAATATGTAATTTCAATGGAACTTTCTATTAAAGATGACAAAGCTGTCAGCAGTCTGATTACATTTGATTTATGAGTGTTTACATTCTTCTCTATGCTCATGGCCAAACTTTCTGAAGCATGGCCTCCTTTTCAGATATAATCTAGATGCAGCAAAATTCATAAGAAAAATTTTGTGATTCATGTTTTGAAATTATAGTCTGCCATAGTGTGTCATCGGTAAAACTGTCAGTTAGAAATTGTAAATTGGTTATAGCTGTTGATGATTTGTGTCTTTTATTATTTTGCCTTAAATTGTATTGATAAGCAGAGTGAGCATAACTAAACCTTCTTATACTTTACTGGATTCTCAAAGAAACCATACTTTAAGATTAGATAAAACTAGTTGGCAACTGTTTTAAGGGGCTTATCAGTTGGATGATGGAATGCATTATGGGAGTGCTGAAAAAATAAATAAAATGAGAATTGTTTCCTCAACTCAGAAATCCCTTTAAACTTTGAATGCGCTGGCACAAGTGGCCACAGTGATTAAAAAAAAGAAAAAAAAACATGACTTGACTGGGTCATGATGGGAAACAAAGCTTGGCTGTAATATCCCTTGAGCGGGGGGGAAGTGATAAAAGCGTAATGGGTATGAGGGCAAAAAACCCCCCACTTTCCTCAGAATACTTCCTTGAATTATAGACTTAGGTCATGGCTCATTGTTCACTTTTTTTCCTTCTTGTCTGTGTTGAAGAACAGGATAGAAAGGGAAAGGACAACATGTCTAATATTTAATTAAGATATTGCTTCAGTAGGTTGAAAGCATTTGTTTTATTGACGTATCGGAGAGCTAATGGCACACTCAGATAGCTGACTAATTGATAGTTGATAGTGATCTCATAGCTTTCATTGGGCTATGTGTAAAAACTGTAGGACTTTCACATATTTCATTCATGGTTCTACATCTGTTGTGGTTTGATATACTCTTACTTTTTTTAATATACAGGAACCCTGATGTTAAAAATGTTTAATCTTGCTTGAAAATTGTATTAACATCTGCTTTGTCTTCCCCCCCCCCCAAGCCAACATTGCTTATTAAATACAATAGCAGACTAATCAAATGAGAGACAACAATGTGGCCTGAGGCTGGGCTCGAGGAATCTATAAATAAACCTGAAGTCATGCTGACTCTTCAGGGCCTGATGTTACCTTATGGATACTGATTCCTTTTGTTATCCCTGTTTTTTTACTTTTTTATTTTATTTTAAACTGTCAATTTGAAGCTTAATCTTAACGTCCAATGATCTAATTTCAGTTAATAAAAGCAATAAATAAGGCTTCCGTTCTCTTGTGTTTTGTCAATGTTGACACTGTCAAACTGAATAAACTTTATTGGATTTGGCTCTGGACAGACCAGAGCACAGGCTTTGTGTTTGCATTCAGTATTTGCTTCATTGTAGTACTGTGACATGTACAGAAAAGTTGAAAGTTTTTGGAGTGCAGGCAGGCTGATTTACATTTAAAATATGTAATCAGTGAATGAACTGTAGAAAATTAGTAAAAATGCCAGTCTCAACAGGTTTGGAAGCTAATCATTTTAACTAATTTGAGCTATTAGGTGGATGCACTGAATGTCTCGTATGAAATGGACTTTTCTGACTGGTCGTCTTGTCCACAGGCTGTACTGAACATGGTAACTGTCCATACTGAACCAAATGTTCTGTACCTTCTGTACCAAATGGCTTGGCACGATCCTCCTCTTGGCCTCTTATGAAATGACATGACAGCAGTGCTCAAGATTGCAATGTTGCATCTGGACAAACCACAGAACCTCTGGAGCAGAAGTTCTTTTTAACAAATGAGATCAACGTGGTGACATTTAGCTGTAATGCACAGCTCCATGTTTGATGAAAACCATACAGAGAACATCAGTGCAAACACTACATAAGTGTGAGTGCTGCCCCATTACATGTCATAATCCATGTACCTGGGTTGCCTTTATTAATGAAAACAAATGAACAAAGAATGTACAGGGAAATCACGTGGCAATGTTCTGGGAAGGGGACTGTTCCCTGTACTACATGACAACAGTCGTAGAAGACCAACTTTTGAATGTTTTAAAGTCAGCAGTCATTGTTTAATGTTCCCGAATGTGCTGCAGAAAACACCATTCCCAACGCTCATTCCAACTGCATTTAAAAACACTGTATTTGTATTGTCATTTATGACTAGAGGTGTGACAAAAAAATCGATTTGGCGATATATCATGATATTCAGCCGCCCGATGTATTGATTTTTCAGCTCCTAATATTGATTTTTTTTTTTTTAATGAAAATTCATTCATTCTCTTAAATGTGCAAAAATACTAATAATAAACAATAAATAGGTTGTTTTGAAGCGAATAGTTTTGACTCAATTTGTCCTCTGAATGATCAATATCATCTGATGAACATACACAGCAACTTGATTTTTCATCTGTACTTTTAATGTTGATATTAACTGAGTAGAATATTGCAATATATCGTAATATCGTATCGTGACCAAAGTATCACGATACATATCGTATTGCAAGGTCCTTGCCAATACTCGCCGATATTTATGACATTGCTGGATGTTTAGTATCACGCTGGTGTTTATGGAAGCCGTCGGTGTGACAGCTAAAGCTTGGCTATATTTACATCAATGCAGCAGGACAGTGGTCCTGAGCACACTTAAAGATCGACAGCAGAACGGCTCATTTTGACATTGCAAAATCTTGATTTTTGGATTGCAAAACCTCAGATCTTAAGGGAGTTGTGCTTAAATGAGCACACAAACCACAAGGAACTGAAGCATTGTTGTAATGAAGAGTGGCCCAAGATTCTTTCACAATGATGTGAGAGGCTGAGAATGTCATACACAAAACAATCAACTGAACATTACTGTTGAATAATGTTGAGTCATGGTGTGTTCTTAGTCTTTCACCCACAGCCTCTTTTGAAAGTGTATTTTCACTTTTACCTAGCTTTATTTATTGGACTTATTTATATTTAAATTTCAGACTCTTAATTTCTTATCCTTACTGACTCATTTAATAGAGCCATTCTCTATGTTGCTTGCTCTGCACGTGGAATACTCTTTCAATAAGTACATGAAAATTTCTTGTAAAATAACCAGTTAGTTTGAAAAATTGCTTTGTTGCTCATTAATAATTTTTTTTCTCATAGACATGAAATGTTACTGTTTAATGAAAATGTTTTTCCTAATTAACCACCTCCTTTTTGTGGTCAGTTTGCTCAAAGCCCCTGAAGTTTTTGAAAGTTCTTTTTGGTAATGAGTGTTTTATTTTTTCTCTCTCTCTTTCTAGGGTTCCAGGTTGGTGTTGTGAGAGAGCAAGCTGCCTGTGGGGAGGTGGGCCGCCTGGGGCATCGTGTCCCTGGTTCTCAAGGTAGAACTCTAATGATATGCCAGCTAATTGGTCAACTGATTATTTAGGCTAATACTTTGCCATTTTGAAATAATTGGTACTCAATTAATTGAAATAATACTTAACTAATCCCTGAATTGAATAGAAATGTTGCAGCAACTCAGTTAGTAATTTAGTCTCTTTGAAGAGTCACTCCAAAGATTCAATATAGATGGTTATTATAGCTGTGAGCTATAAGGATCACCTGTAGCAGTGTGTTTTGCAGCGGATCTGAGGAAGCCTGTGACTGAATACACTGTTGCTGAATCACTGTGTTGTCAAGAGGATGTGTAGTCTTGTCCATAATGTTTTTCACTTTGTGCAAAGAAAGATGGTTCACAATTGCCAGTAGAGGCTCTTCAACAGTCCCCAGCACAGAGCCAGCCTTCTTCATCATTTTATTTAGTTTTTTTTTTTTTTTTTTAAGTCACTTGCTCTGATGCTAGTTCCCCAACAGATGACTGCAAATGAAACTGCACTTTTCACCATGGACTTATGTCTTGCTACACACATAAGGACATAGATTTCCTGATGAAGTGCAGTTTGCTCTGTCCCTTCTTGTAGACATGTTCAGTCAGTACGTTGACTGCACACTTTAGTTTAGCTCCAGCTGAAGCCCGACTCGGCTGCGTAGTTGGACTCATTTCTTTGTCCTCAAATACTTTACACGCACATGAAGGTAGGTGGCGATGATAGCGCCCGCTTTCAGCTTATTGGCTTTTCCGGTTGATCTGTTGCGCTTCACACCATAACGACAGGTAAATCTTTGGTTTAACTGGTTTCAGCAGATTGGGGAAGAAAGAAAATGGTGAAAGATGACTTAGATACCCCTGTTCATCCTGTAAGCTTTAGTTTTTATTTTCTTTTATGGATTGGCTTCTTCAAGTACTTCCTGGTCAAACTCTAGGATGGAAAGTATGGCACATGCCCAGAGCATGTTGGCCATTTCCAGTCCCGTTGGATGATTACCTGCAACTTCAGCCGCAATATCAGGGTATGTTGGTCTAACTTGAGAAGTTCGATTTAAGTTGGACTAAACTCTTTACATGCATTATTAAAACTACAATTTCAGTTGGGCTAATGCAATTGGTTTTTTTTTTCTAATGCCATATAAACAGACTGATTGCTGTGCACCAATTCCAGTCTGTTTTTCAAGTAAACACCGAGGTATTTGTAGTCCCCACCAGCTCCTACTCTTCTACCATCATGGAAATGGTGCTTAAATTATTGCTGGTTCCTCCTAAAATCCACAGTCATCTCCTTTGTCTTGTTTATGTTCAAGATGACGGGATTGTTCCCACATCTTTCCACAAAGCGGTTCACCAGTTCTCTGTAGTCAGTCTGATGCGTGCCACTGACCCCACAACAGCAGAGTCATCTGAGTATTTCTGGAGATGACAGGACTGGGGGAGGAGGAATACATTTCAATGAATTATTTAAAAAAAAAAGCCTTGGTCTGTTAGAAAAGTAATATTTATGATTGTACATTAAACTAAAATTTTGTTGATCTCTGCTGTAAAACATCAAGACAACCATTGATAAACTTTTTTCTTATCATAATGTGTGGTCAAATAATCTATAAAAATCTGCTTTTAAATCGCCAA
Organism: Hirundichthys speculiger; assembly: GCA_018398805.1. Lineage (NCBI taxonomy): Eukaryota > Metazoa > Chordata > Actinopteri > Beloniformes > Exocoetidae > Hirundichthys > Hirundichthys speculiger. The sequence continues at coordinate 405,139 of JAGFBZ010000961.1, read as the reverse complement.
AACTATTAGGATATGATTCCTCAAGAGTCATTTTATTTTCATTTAAAACTTCCTATGAAAAAATAAAACCTTTTCACACTTGCAGAAAATATTGTGTATTATTTTAAGCAAATTCAACCACCATTAACCTTTTCTTTAACTTTTGCTTGTTTACAGTGTGCCTTAATGGACAGTAGTGTGATGAGATGTTCTCATTCTTTTGATGACCTAAAGAAAGCTTTAACTATAATTGTTTTTCCAACAGATTGAAGTAAAAAGAAATATACTGCTCAAAAGAATTAAGATCACAGCTAATTTTGATTGTGAACACAAAGTCAGTTAACTTTTTAGAGTAACGGGCTGATAATGATTATTGGTTAATGATTATTATTATTGTGGTTTCTACTGGATATTGCATTTTGTTTTCAAGAAATAATCAAAGTTACATCCGAACTTAAGTGTTCACTTAATTTTTTTGAAATATATTTATTGGTACTGGAGCTATAAACATGGGCTGTATTGGACTTTTTTGTGATTGTCCTGTCTGGCCCAAAAACATGTGCCTGCTGTGTGCCTACAGTTTGTAGTTACATGTTACACTCCGCTGTTATCTGAGCAGCGTCAGTAACCGCATAGGCTCGATACTTTGAATTCCTTTTTTGGACTGGGCTTTTGTTCCTGTGTTATCTCTGAGTCACCATTCCGGGATAGAAATTTTGCAAATGAGTCTATCAGTTGTGCATTGGTGTCGGCATTTCCAGTCATAGCAGTAGTTTGGGAGGGAATGTTCTGGTTGCAGTGCGCCTACTGCCTAGCGCCGGCCAGGGGGGCTGCCATTGAAAAATACAAGGAAGGGCTTGGTCCTTAGCAATAATATCCTACAGTATGGCAGAGAAAGGTTTCTCCCGGGTGCAGCTAGCTGATAAGATCTGAGTGCGGGGCAGTGAGACAGGATCACTGGGTGTTAAAGGGACTGTGGTGGTGGTGGGGGGTGTCCTGTAGGCATTGTGTCCTGACACACCATGCCAGCTCGCCTCAGCTATAACTGGGGTCAGGGTACCTTAACTGTCCCCGTTTGTGTCACTTTATGTGTTTTTTTTTTTCTGCTTTTCTGTGTTTTTTAACAAATAAATAACATTTTTATTTCTAGGTTTGTGCCCCAATTTTAACTAATGTCAACTTTGAGTCCTGCTTTTGCTGACCTTTATATCTTCCTCTTTAGGAGATTGAAAGGTAGAATTGTTTCAGAACCTACTTTGACATTTCGTAACACTAATATTTTTTGTTTGTGCAGCAGTCAGGCTGTGTGTGAACATGCCGAGGTGAGACAAGTGGAGGCTAGTTTTGTACAGCCCTCAGCTGAATTTAAGTAAACAGAAGAAGCAAGACAGGACCTATTTGTTCCTTCCAGATTGCCTTTGTTGTATGATTAGAAATTACAGGATGAAGGACCGACACTATTAGTTACTATGATTTTATGACTCTGACTATGTAAACATTCAGCTTCATGAGCTTTTGAAGTATGAAGTCAGTTCATTTACTTAAAAATAACAGAATTTTAAAATTATGACTAAACAAGCACCTATCATGATAAATTTATTTAGATGTAAATTTGGTATTACAGTGATCCCTTATTTTTCGCAGGTAATGGGGACCGGCGCCCCCCTGTGAAAATCAAAATCCTGCGATCTGGAGCCGGAGCCCCCCGAGCCTAAATAATGTGTTTAAAATATGTTTAAAAACCGCAAAAAAGTAGTGAGGCACTTCAGCGAAACAAGACAAAGGCTCAACTGTGATCTTTCTGTTACCTTCACAGCCTCTGGTCTCCGAACTGTAGTAAAGAAACCGCTGGTATTGTGCTATTTTTGGCTCGTAATTAGCGGCTAACACGCTAACAACAACAAAAGAAAAAGTCTGATTTTCTCTGCATGGAACGGACACTTTATTCTGGCACTGCAGGAACTTGTAACATCACACAGGTTGTATTGTTCGGCTCCTGTCGGTTAACAGAGAATGTAAATCTATACACGCTGGGCTGCTGTTTATGCTCACTCCACTTTTCATCTAACCCCGTTTTCATTCTGCCATCCCACGACACATACACACCATTACCCATAAGGCCACACCATTACCCCTTAAAGGGGCCAGGCTGGCTCACAACATTTCTTCACTGTGAGAGAACGCGCACGCGTTTCAGGAATATTTTCTTGACTTTTTTAAATATTTTATATTTCTGAAAAATCCGCGAATAACTAAAACCACGGAACTAATATGCGAATTGGCGAGGGATCACTGTAATGTATTCTGAGATAAGCACATTTATGGCAGGGTTTTTCTTTCTTTTTACTCTCTACCTAAAAGTTCCCAGTGCTGTCAAGGTATCTTTTTGGCTTGCACCACCACTATACTTATGTGCACAGACTGTTCCAGACCTGACATGTTGTTTTTTTGTCTTTCTTCATACTGTTAGCATTAACATTTTGCTGATTTTTGTTTCCAGTGATTAAGGAAGGGGTTTGACAAACTGTTCTGTAACATGGAGAAGGGAGACCTGAAGATAGTCAACAAGGGACTAGAGGAGGAGATGGTATGTCTATTTGTAATTTGACTTCAGTGCCAATGGGAAAATCAATTGTTTCCTGAGTCATCACATTGGGATCCTCTGTCTCCTCCCATCGTCAAGGAGCTGCAAGGCTACCGTCTGTGTCGTTGGCGGCTGGCCCTTGTGGGTTTTGGGGTACTGTGTACAGGGGGCTTCCTCCTCCTGCTGCTTTATTGGATGCCAGAATGGTGCGTCAAGTCCACCTGCACCCGTACCACAGCCCGGGATGCCGAAGTGGTGTTGCTGCGCTCCACGGTAAGCAGCAAGTACAGCCTGACTGACATTGTTGGGTGCTGTCTGGCTTTTCAGCTGCCAGCTCTTTCATCTTTCCTTATTGTTGAATATGAGGCACAACTGTTTGCTCAGCTGTTGTGTGTATTCTGCACCATGTGTGAATAGTATTGAAAGCAGGGGATTTTGTTAGACACTATACATGAACAGAATTCACAAGTTACTATATACACAAACTCCTGTCTCCTACATCAAGTTGAGACTGGTTTAATTTCATTAGGCAGTCTAAACAATGAAATGTCTTTATTGGTTGAAGAGGCTGTCCTGGTTAGAATGGAGCTGCATGGTCTACCCTGATGGTTTTTATTTAGAACGTTATGGTTTTTCTGCAGTTACAGAGCCTACGTACATGGTCTCATCCATCCATGCATCACAAATATCACCCATTCTGACCCCTCTTGCCCTCCCAAGAAAATCCTTTGGTTGTTTTATTTACTTGTGTATATATAAAAAAGACAGGAGAGTGGGGCAGAGAGAAGGGAAAGGCATGCAGCTAAGGGTTACAGGTAAGAAGTTGAACCTGCCACCACTTAAGGAAGATGATAGTCTCTGTACATGGGCTGCTGCTTTACAGACTGAAAGGAAAAAATTATGCAGAGCTGTGAGAAAAGTGGCTCTGGCTCTTAAGTGGTTTCTTCTGGCCACAAACCCTTAAGAACCATCAAAGATACATTTTAACAGGATTTTGGGTTGACAACATGATTTAGAAATTGACCTGGTTTACAGAAACCTTTTTCTGATGTCATCCTGCTCCCACCCCTGGGAGTCAAGGAATTTTCTCTTAGGATTTGCGATTGAATGTATTGACTGCACCCATATTGCCACCAAAGTTCCTTCAATTATTATTTTTTTTCATTTGCTAGGGTACAATGTACATTGAAGTGAGTGACAACTGAGCCTGTTACATTCAAGTTACCCGTCTTAACTATATTTTTACGGTACGCTTACATTCCACCACTTGTCATATAAACCATTGACAGTCTTAAATATCGTTGCGTGTTCACTTGCTGTGACATTTCTTGTCAGCTGTCTTTCTTTCACCACGGCAGCTCTATTAAAAAAGTGGGAGGATCTTTTCCGTTTGCTTGTCAGCGTCATGGCGAATCATGGGAACAGAGCTCCATTTATGATGTCTTTTTACAGTCACGGTAACTCAGAGCTGACAGAACCTAATCCCACCTCCTGATTTGGAACCGGAAACAAAGAATTTCTCATCTCAGGCATTTACTGTAGCACAATACATGCATTGAAACTGGCTTATTCATGCGGTCACACAATCAGGAATGCACAAATAATTTCCAATTCATCCATCAGTCTTTTCATTTGTGTGTTTGTGCACATGTGAATTTGTCCATGTGTAGGTGCATTCCTTTTGTCTTTTGGTCTCCTGGATGCTTGTATGTGCATTCCTAACAAACCTTGAATATCTGTGTAAAAAGACATCTAATGGATTGTGGATTCTGAATTTTCAATGCTCTTTTGGTGGTTGAAATATAAAGGCCAGTTCTGTTGTCGAGTGACTGTGAACTATTGCTTAGTTTCATAGACTTTAGATCAAAAGAAGAATTTGGGATGCACATTTTGGATTTTATTTATGACCGTTAACCAACGCCCTTTAACGATTAATAACCGTTAACCAATAAGATTTAAATGCCCTTCCACGCTGCCATTCCGACATTCCGACATGCTGCCTTTCCGACATACCACCATTTAGACACATCACCATCCCGAAATACCGCTCTTCCGACACACAAACGTCCCACCATTCCGACCCAGCTGACCCACCCGGGAGAGTTGGCTGCCACAATGTTGCGCTGTTGCGTTGTCGTGGACGCATGCGGACACTTTCCCACCAAGTCCCCACGTCTCCACTGCATCAACCAGTTTAGCTGTGAGGTTATCAGCTGTGTGTCTACTTGGCATGCTCTGTTAACAGGACGGCAGAATTAACTTTCCAGTACTCATCGATATAATAACATGTAATTGTCACGTAGCTCTCTGTTGTGAGCGCAGTCCAGCAGTCCGTTGTAATAGCCACCAAAAAATGAACTAAATAGTTCACTTTTTGTAATTGACAGACGCGACAGCCCATGTTGCCATGTTTGATTGCTTTCCGAATATACCGTATTTTCACGACCGTACGGCGCACCTGATTAAAAGGCGCAGTCTCAGTTGGGGGCGCTATTTCTGTATTTAGCATATACATAAGGCGCACCAGATTAAAGGGCGCGGCCATGGTGAAACATGCCAGTACGTTGGGTTAAAGCACGTTTGCTAACGTGTTTATAAAAAGGCAGCAGGAGCAAAACTCAGTTTGGTTGTACTTTATTTAAGTATTTAACAATGTAATCACATTCTTTTTTAGTCTTCATCCACAAATCCATCAAAGTCCTCATCTTCTGTATCTGAAGTGAACAGCTGGGCTAGTTCTCCATCGAACAGGTTCCCTCTCGTCACTCTTGTCGTGCAGCTTCTCATTAGTGATTCCGGCTTTGGTGAAAGCTTGAATAACAGTGGAAGCAGACATGTTAGCCCAAGCATCTGCAATCCACTCACAAATTGTTGCGTAACTCACCTGGCGCTGCCTCTTGGTAAAAGTGTGCTCGCCATCTGTCATCCATCGCTCCCAAGCCGTCCGCAATTTCGCTTTGAACTTTCTGTTCACACCGATGTCCAGCGGTTGGAGTTCTTTCGTTAAGCCTCCCGGAATAATGGCAAACTCAGAGTTCATTTGCCGCACTGTTTTTCACAGCGGCAGTTAGGTGGGCGCGCATGGAGTCACAGATTAACGGGACGGCGATCCGTGGGGAAAAAAAAAACAACTGGTCTCTTTAGGTACACCTCACTCAACCACTCTTTCATTGCCGTGGCCCTCAGCCGAATGGTGACGGTAGAAACACTTCTCAGTCGGTCTTCCAACTCGGGCCACCTCGCCTATTGTCCGCGAGAACTCCGCTTCGTCTTCTTGACTTGGTGAAGCTCATTTTCCTGCTTCCTTCACTTGCGAACCATGGATTCGTTTACCTTAAATTCTCTTGTAGCTGCTCAATTTCCATGTTCCTCCACGTAGCTGATCGCTTGCAGTTTAAACTGTGCTTTGTAAGCGTGTCTCTTCTCAGGTGCCATTTTCACAAGTCCAAAACAATGTTTACATTGTGCACGTACCGTGGAGCTCAGCGCACACATGTGGCGCACCGCTTTATAAGGCGCCCTACCCCTTTTGAAGAAAGTTTAAGACTTTAAAGTGCGCCTTATGGTCGTGAAAAATACGGTACATATCAGGCTCGTTTGTGGTGTATTTTAAATGGGGTTCGCTGGAAACCTGGCACGGTTTTGACCGTGCGTGAACTTCAAAAGAGCGTCGTTCACAACTGCCCAAATGAACTTGTTCACGCCCCACACTCATGAAGGGGAAAGTGAACGCGCTCAGTTCACGTTCGCGAAAAATATGAACTAGTTCATGAACTTTCATTCAATGAACGCGTTTAGGTACAACACTGCACAGAACTCCTTTTTGCTCTCTTCATCTTCGCTGTAAAGTGGGCTGTGATGGGACGCACGTGATGGCATGTGTTGCACCTGTCGACACGCCCCCATTAGTTGATTGAATTACGTAGCTTAAAAACAAAATTGACCGTTTGTATTAATTGGTTAGAGTTACTGTTATCAGTTAACGGTTAAAAGGTTAACCATGTGCATCCCTAGTTAGGAATACAGTGTTTTACTGGTTAAAGAAAGATTTCCATGTTCTGTTGAGCCACCATTGTTGTGTATTTAATATTACACACACCACAGAGTGCTACATGTGATGTAGTGGGGTTGGCATCATTCCTGTTTTTTGTTAAAATAAATGCAAAGTTCTCTTTTGACAGCTAAATAAGGCAGTATAGGTATGCAACATCAGGGTGATATCTATTTATGTGCCTTGGATGCCAGGAAGTCCACCTGGCCGTCTCATCTGCCATCCACCCATGAGTTCAGAATTAAGAAGGCTGTTATGGTGCAATTAAAAAAAAAAATAATAATAATAATAAACCACACACACACACACAGTAGGTTTGAAGATAAGATCAGCACAAAGCATACCCACCCTTTCATTTGCTTTCTGATTTCTTGTACTGTCAACTACAACAGCTGCATCGCCCTTCCCTGATCTAATTGTAGTTAACTACTTCGGACCAGAATGCAGATGGCGGCATGTATTAACTAGCCAGCCTCATACACACACATCAGCTGTTCCACTGAAACGTCTAACCACAACTTAAAAACCCTAATGTGTCCTGACAGAATTTCACCAGAAGGATCTTATCCAATTCAGACTTTGTGCAACATATGGGAGCTCCTGTGTCCAAGTCAAGACAGCACCTCAGCTCTTAATGGGTTAAAAATGTTAGACAGCTTTGTTTTGTTTTTTTTACCCAGTTATGAAACAGAGACTTTAGCATTCAGAAAGCTCCAAAATGTTTGATATAATGGAGATGGTTTGTGGGTTCTGTCTGAAAGTCTTCAAAAGTTCAATAGATTAACTGTTTTTGTGTATATTGTTGACCAGGATGAGTTCCGGCGCTGGTTCTTGGCCAGGGTGCGAACGATGCTTGCTCCGGGGAGCAACCCCTTCCACAGCCTGGAGACCCAGACCACCTCCCCCCCTTCATCTCACTCCTGCCCCTTTTCCACTCCTGCCTCCCCACCTCTGGCCAATGGACACACTTCTCACCCCTCTGATCGCAGCCCCTCTCTGGGGCTCATGAGAAGATTTTCCGATTACCAGCCCACACAGGTTGGAAGAACATGATAACGATAACTTGTAAACACACTGACACAAAGATGATGATGTCCACCCATCTGCTTTTGGTTTCCAAAATTTACTAAGGGATTGTGACCCTGCACTGTACATAATCATGTGCTCAGTGGAGAGGATGTATATATAAACAGCAAGGCATATGAGTGCATATGACTGAAACAAGCCCCAGGGCCATTTGTTCTTAACAAGTGTTTGTGTCCTTTTAAGCTTGATTCACATACAGTCCAGTACAATAATTCAGACATTTCTCAGAGAGAGATCTAAGATGACTTCTCTGTTTCCTCTTGCTCCTTCCCTCCTCTGTCTTTTTCAGATTCGCTATTTTACCTTCCATAGCACAAAGTATTACTGGAATGACGAGTTGCAGAACTTTGAAGTTTTAACGTAAGCTTTCTTTAACAAAATACTTTCACTGCACAAGCTTAAGAGCAGTAAATGTTTGCAAAACTAAAAATGCAATAAAACTTGAGTAAAATAAGCTTAAATGACCTCTGTATTTGACAACCATAGGAACACTTTTGTAATGTATAATCAACATGTGTCAACTTTTTTAATATTTATTTTTTTTATTTTTAAAGTGGCCTGGAAGATCTGCAGGCCAGCTGCTCCGCACTCCACTCGGAGCACAGCGCAGGCCTGACAAAAGACCAGCAAGAGTACAGGTAATATTTATTTGATCAATCAAGATTAAAAACTGTAAAAAATAAATGATTTAACAAGTAGTGACTTACTGGAAATACTACTGAAAAATATCAGTTGTGACACTCCAGTGCTGCCATATTGTCAATAAGAATCACATAAATGTGTTATATCTTCTGTGCGTTAGTTGAATAATTTCAAGGTATGAAATGAATAAATTAGAAATTAAATTAAATAAAATTAAAGTTCCCAACAGCAAGTAATTATTATATTAAAGGTCATTACAAATTACTGCTTTCTCTTTTGTTCACACTGGATAGTGTGTGGAAAAAAAAAAAAAAAAAATTTATTTGAATAAACTTGGCTGGAACAATTTTAACAAATTGTGTTTGCAGAAGACTCAGGTTCTAGGAGTGAAATAATCCTGATTAAACTGACACATTATACAAGATGAATAAAAATCCCTGTGTCCGATCCGCTTCATAGTTAAAATGTTCCAAGTTAGATTTTTCTATTTTACAGGATGTCTAGGCTTAAAAAGACCATCCTGGCAGTTATTTTGATTGCAGGCTGAACTGAGGCAGGTCTTGAAACTTCTTTAAGCTGGCCGTGAACAGTAATTGAGGACTATTTTCAAATAACAGTTTATACTGATATTAATTGGACACCCTTTCGAACAATGGGAGGAATTCATAAATGCACTCATCTATGAGTATTATGTTTCTCTGCTTTTGATTGCGTGTATTTAATTATGAAGGGTGGCTCTTAGAACTAAATGGTGAATGTTTTTCTTTTCAGGAGACTCTTCTTCGGAGTGAATGAAATTGCAGTGAAAGTGCCTTCTGTTTTCAAGCTGCTTATCAAAGAGGTAGTTTCTAGTAACACATACTCTGTACTGAGATAAGTGTTCTTCCATTTGAGAAAGCCTTTGTATTTTTGTTAGTTTTGAACTTGCATTTATACAATTTAGATATTTTCATTCCAAATGTTAACACTGTGATTTGATGCATATAGAATTTAAAGTTGGAAGATGTACTTGTGTTCAGTCATGAAAATGACTTTCTGCTAAAAGTTACTGCAAAGCAATGAAAATTAGCTGTTTCATATTCACAACAGAAAGAGTCATCTGGGTTCTAAATGCAGCTTTAATGGAACCCGTTTGAACGTTTCATACTCTGCTTATAAGTAAACTTTAAATCATTGTCCGTATCAGTTGTCACTGTGAACATTGTACTTTGTCATGGCAGTGCAAACTGCCTGATACAAGTCTGTCTTTAATTTGTCACTTAGTCAAGTAGAATTGGCTTGGAACCAAGCTTTTTTTTTTCCTTCTTGGTTTGTGACAAGTTCACACATGCAAAAGATGAGGGCAAGCATTCTCTGTTTGGTGCTCGTGGTTGGCAGTAAAAAGAAAAAAAAATCTAATATAAGTCAAATAGATAATTTAAAAAATGATTCTGATTTACCATAAATCAGCAGTTAAACATTTTTTAATAATTTTTAGATGAGAGTTTTCTTTTTTTTTTTTTTTTAAGATGAAATGCCTGAAGGGAGTCATCCCCAACTCTTAGCCAGAAAAGAGCTCACAGATATCTGAGAAGAAAAGCAATGTCTAGATTTGCACCCTTTCTCATTCATATTTGAAGTTCTTGGATGACATCAGCTTTTTTTCTTTGGTTTGTGTCACCTTGGTTTTTGTCCTCCAGCAGTCATCTGTTTTGCACAAGTAATTCCTCTTTGTCTCCTCCTGCAGGTCCTCAACCCTTTCTACATCTTCCAGCTCTTCAGTGTGATCCTGTGGAGTGCCGATGAGTATTACTACTATGCTGTGGCCATTGTTTTTATGTCGGTCGTATCCATAGCTACCTCTCTGTACACCATCAAAAAGGTGAGTGGCAATTTGGTGAGATAAAAGCTTTGTCAGTGTCATTTGACTTGAAAGTTGACTTGAAAACAAATCAGTTTCTAGTATTGACAAAAGTTAAAGTTGTTTTTTTCCCTCTTTGTGTCTGGAGGAGCAGCAGCTTATGGTGAGAGTCATAAATGGAACAATAGGAATATGTACCTAAGATAATTAAGATGCAGTTTTCTGTTATGAAAGGTACACATGCTGCCTCAGTCACTTCTAATCCACCATGGTTTTAAACACAAAAGCACATCTGTACATGGTCTGCTGCTCCCGGCTTCAAAGTCCACATACTCAAAACACACTCACAGTCACTCAGGTTTTTGTTGGAGTCAAGAGGCTTCTTTGTCATTGTCTTTTCCTCTTCTCTTTTTTCAGCAATATGTCATGCTTCACAATATGGTGGCAGCTCACAGTATTGTCCGTGTGTCTGTATGCCGAGCCAAAAACGGTATGCAACATTAGAAAAAAAAAAGTTTCTTTAATGATTTAACATCCTTTTTATGTTATCACACCTTTTGGGGTTGTTTGCTGAGTTAATGCCAAGTTTACAATATCACTTTGTGTAGTGAATAAAATAAATTCCACGAGTTTTAAATAAACAAAGAAATTGACTGATTCAGTGAAACATTGCTGTAAAACTCCTGCATGTTTAATTTGGTCTCCTCTCTGTTTTTGGCTCCATCCACCAGCAGCTACTCCTGTCATAACACAGTTTTTAAACTTTTTTCACATTGTAATGAAAGCACTTTTTTTTTTTTTCTTTTTAAACTTCCCACCTTCAACCTTTCTCGCAGAAATTGAAGAGATATTGTCGACTGATCTGGTGCCCGGTGACGTGATGATCATCCCCAGCAATGGGACCATTATGACATGTGACGCTGTGCTGGTCAGTGGTACCTGCATCGTAAATGAAAGCATGCTTACAGGTTAGAGAAGGAGTCTGTATACTAAGAATTTGTCATGCCAGCATTTGGTGTCTTTGTAAATTCCAACCAGCGGAAGGTTTTCCTGTATCCCAACCATAACCCAGATAGATAATGATGCATCCTTCAACAGGCGAGAGTGTTCCTGTGACAAAGACCAACCTCCCAAACCCACTGCCAGGGGAGCAGGAGGAGGCTGATAGTGCCTACAGCACAGAGGAGCATAAGAGACACACGCTCTTCTGTGGCACCGATGTCATCCAAACTCGCTTCTACACAGGCGAACTGGTCAAGGCTGTGGTGGTCCGCACAGGTCAGTCAGGGAGACTGCATTAAATAGATTTATTTGATTTATATAGTTGATACATCTGTATTTACTATACAAATGCACAATACAAACATTTTGCATGATATTCTAAATATGTTAACAATTTTAGTACATCCTTATTTCATAGGGTTTTGTGTGTACTTCTGGATACATGTGCAGTTTATATTTTTATTATTTAAGAAGCCCTGGAGTTCCCTTCTGTTTCCTGTCTCCCTCACATCCACATCCTGGCATCTACTGAAAACCTGTAGTTAAATCTCAGTTCAATAATAATCTACTATGTAAAACTGGCTGCCCCTGAATTTGCTACACACCCGTTTTCACCATTGCAGTACAGTGATCCCTTATTTTTCACGGTTAATAAGGACCTGCGCCCCCCACGCAAAAATCAAAATCTGCGAATGGGAACCGGAGTCCCCCGAGCCTAAATAATGTGTTTAAAATGTGTTTAAAAACCGCAAAAAAATAGCGAGGCACTGCAGCGAAACAAGACAAAGGCTCAACTGTGGTCTTTCTGTTACCTTCACAGCCTCTGGTCTCTGAACCATAGTAAAGAAACTGCTGGTATTATGCTATTTTTGGCTCGTAATTAGCGGCTAACACGCTAACAACAACAAAAGAAACACTCCGGTTTTCTCTGCATGGAACGGGCACTTTATTCTGGTACTGCAGGAACTTGTAATATCACACAGATTGTATTGTTCGGCTCCTGTCTGTTAACAGAGAATGTAAATCTATTCACGCTGGGCTGCCGTTTATCCTCACTCCACTTTTCATCTAACCTCGTTTTCGTTCTGCTGTCTCACGACACACACACACGACATTACCCATAAGGCCACACCATTACCCATAAGGCTACCTTCTTAAAGGGGCCAGGCTGGCTCACAACATTTCTTCACTGCGAGAGAACACGCACAAAATCCTGTGATGTTTCAGTGATTTATTCTTGATTTTTTTATTATATTATATTTTTCTGAAAAAATCTGCAAATAACTAAAACCGCGGAACTTAAAGCGCGAACTGGCAAGGGATCACTGTAATCGCCATGGCTTCTCTATCTTTGCTTGTATAAGAACGGGTATCATGAGGTCATTAGACTTTTTGCTTGGCTCTTTCTCAGGGAAAAATCTTATGTTATTATTTCTAAATGTTGCAAAATGAAATGAATGAAAAATGTGGCTTATTTTTGATTATTTGAATAAAAATAGCAAAATGAATATGCAAACCAGTTCCTTAACCAGGGGTGATAGCGCTCCGGCGTCACGCCGGATTTCCGGCATACCGAGGTGTTTGCGAGAAAAAATAAATAAAATAATAAAATCAGGTTTGCCGTTCGCGTAGATCCGAGAGGCGATTTCACTCAAAACACCAGTAGCCATACTTAAGCCAATCGGTAATAGTGTAGGGGGTGGTCTTGGGTTTTGGCCAATCAGATTGATTCTAGCCTCGCGTCACCAGGCTCCAGGCTGTTAACCGAAATCACCAAAATAAATGTGTTCACCAACATAAAACGCATAAAATAGACATCAACTTGTATACAATAAAAGCAAACGGTCAACTTAATGGCTCTTGGACTTTCCTGTAAGTATATTCCTTAAATGAAAGAGTTTCATTTCACCGTATTTTATTAGGTTGGTGCTTTTATTTCGACGGACTCTCTCTCGCCCTGGATCTGTTTCCTACCAAAACAGCGAGTCAACGGCCTCAGACCATTCAGCAGTCACTTCACGTGCGATTGTGTTTGTGTACACACTAGGAATGTGTTTGGCAGCGTGGAGGCATGCAGTGCAATTTTATGAAGCCAGGGGAAGACACCAAAGTTGTCGACAAAGATATAAAAAACAAATGGCGTTGGTCTTGGATTGAGGAGGTAGGCAGAGACGGAAAGCCCTTTGGGAGCTGGTGCCAGAAACTTCGCCAACCAGGAGCATGTTTCTGCACTTTGTGCGCGAGGAAAATATTATATGGAACTAGTGGGAAAAAGTGCTGCCACGACACGAGTTAGACGCTAGTCACCAAGCAGCTTCATGAGCGATTCAACACACCACCACGTTTGCCGGGCGCATCAGCCACAGCAGATATCCAACCCTCAATGACAGATCGCATGGCTGATTTAAAAATTCGGCTGTGTTCCTTTATTGCCGAGAATGATCTGTCGTTTACTATCACTCGTCCACTTGTCACGCTGTGCAAGAAATTAGCGGAGGATAAACTCGCCCTTACACATCTGTCTGTCTCGAGGCAGCATGCAGGCTCTTCTTATTACACACGGCATCATCTCACCAGAATTTAAAAGAAACCTGTCTGACACAGCTTAAGGATAACATGTTTTCACTCAACATTGATGAGGCCACGGACAAAAACATTGTTTTTCAGTTCTTGAAGCACTTTAAATTATTGCTATTTATTGTCCTCTTAAAGTGTAAGTCTGGTGTAAATTGACCTATGGTTCTGTTGTATAAGCTCACCACATGCAGCCCATAGAAAACAGAATGAGACACATCGAACAACATAGGCCAAGTTTATGGGTCTGCTTTAAGCAGCCTGTACATAACTTGGCCTATGTTGTCCCAAATTGTCTCATTATTTTTTGTGTGTGGGCTGCATGTGGTGAGCTTATACAACAGGGCTATGGGTCAATTTATACTGAACTTACAGTTTAATAGCAACTTATTTTGAATGAACAAATGTTGAGTGTTGTGTAAGGTTTTGTGTAGTAAACAGTATTTGCTTATTTTTTATTTTTTCATTTTATTGTATTTATTTCTCATTGTTTTTTAGTCCTTGAAGCACTTTAAATGATTGCTACTTATAGTTCTCTTAATATCAAATTGTCTTGAAGCACTTTAAATGCTTGCGACTTATTGTTCTCTTAATTTCACTTGTTTGTTGCACCGTAGCTGTTTCAAAAAATATTTAGAATAAATGGTGCATATTTTTCAGAAAATTGAATGTCTCCTTGCTCATGCCCTTTTGTCAATGGTTTGGCTCCTAATCAATACTGTAAACAAATCCAATATTCATTGATTCATTCAATTTCTAGTTTACTTTTGAGTATTATAATTGTCCACCCATTGACCTTTTTTAGTATGGCTGTAGTATCCGTAGTATCAGTGTGCTATACAAGCAATATGCATGCAGGTAAGTGACTAGTTAAAAGCAGGGATGGATTACTGAACAGGCCTACCAGGCCCAGGGTCCCAAGAGCTCTGATGCTCTCCACAATTAAGATGCTACTGTAATATAGGCTTGTATTGGGTTTGTTCATCTCATGTCTGGAAAATCTACAAAAGTCATCAGAATATTCAATTTAATGAACTTTTTATCAAAATGTTGTCCCAGGGAATCACACCCCTGGCCTATGTTGTTCGATTGTCTCATTCTGTTTTCTATGCGCTGCATGTGGTGAGCTTGAACAACAGGACCATGGGTCAATTTACACCAGACTTACACTTTAAGAGGACAAAAAATGACAATTGTGTTGATCGGGGCATATATCTTGGCTTAGGGGCTCGCTTACCTCCCAGGGAAAAAAAGCTCAGGCTCAGGATTTTTTTTTACTATCACCCCTGCTTAACGTATATGGGTTTTCTCTCTATCCAGGTTTCAGTACAGCTAAAGGCCAGCTTGTGCGCTCCATCCTTTATCCCAAACCCACTGACTTCAAGCTGTATCGTGATGCCTACCTCTTCCTGTTGTGTCTGGTTGCTGTGGCTGGAATTGGCTTTATATACTCTATTGTCCTCAGTGTCATGAACGAGGTAATCCATTAAAAGACAAGATTCGACTGAAAAGTTGCCATGTTCTGATGTGGGGTTATTTCATTTTAATGTTTCTTCTGTAAAGTAGGATGACAATTAACAGGATGACAATTATCAAGGAAGAATTCCTGTCATTTAAAAGAATATATTGTATTTTAATTTTTTTCTACAATATGCTATATGATAGTAGATATGTAAAGAATTTAGCATGTTTTTCTTATTTATTTTTTTTATTTAAGTAATACTTGTTAAAAAGAAAATGTCTGTCTTTTACTGATTGTTTCACATTCTTGACTGTAAACAGTGAGAACCAAAACAGGAATGTGGTCATAACAGTTTAATCTCCTGACCATTGACTAGCTCACTGTGGGCTGAGGTTTAACACTGAATTAAGAGATTTTTTCTTTCCTTGGCCCTTCATTACTTGGTCCAATTACTGGAAAACAAGATAAAGTATCTTCATTGAGTTAGGTTTTATAGATTTTGAATGGGGTGACAACAACGGTTGCTGAATTGAATTATAGGTTCACAATCACTCTGTCCAAGGACAGAGTGTTTTTCAGGCTTCCTGAACTCTTAAAATGTTTTGCCTTTCTTCCTTCCAGGTACCAGCAAAGACCATCATCATTGAGTCGTTGGACATCATAACCATCACTGTTCCACCAGCGCTGCCGGCAGCCATGACAGCTGGGATTGTATATGCCCAGCGACGTCTGAAACGTATAGGCATTTTCTGCATCAGCCCACAGAGGATCAATATTTGTGGGCAGATCAACCTCGTCTGTTTTGACAAAGTGAGTGTCTTACTTATGAGGGTTATTGAGGAAAAAAAAGACACAATTGCATGAACAGTAGCTCATGTGTGTGAGAGCCATTACAGGAACAGTAGAATTTTGGGTGACCAGGGAACTGGAGTCATTGTATTTGTTTCTTATTTCTTCTTCCAGACTGGAACTCTGACAGAAGATGGATTAGACCTTTGGGGAGTTCAGAGAGTTTCAAATGGCTGGTATGTTAGTTTAATTTGCAAAATATACCCTCATTCTTTTATCCATTGCCTAAGGTGTTGTTGCTTCGATTGCAGCTGAGTCTGTTTTTCTTTATGGTAAAAGTCTTTATGTGATGAAAGTGGAGTCATTTTTCTTATTCACCACCTTCATTTCCTTGCTCAGTTTTCACCTGTCAGAGGGAAATGCCTCCAAGGAGAATCTTGTTAAGACCCATTTCGTAGCTTGCATGGCCACCTGCCACTCCCTTACCAAAATAGAAGGCCAGCTGTCTGGCGACCCGCTGGACCTCAAAATGTTTGAGGCTACAGGTTGGGTAAGTTTTTTTTTTTTTTTTTTTTTTTTTTGGGGGGGGGGGGGGGGGGGGTATATAAAATAAGTATGGTGTTGTTGAGGGCTGTGCTTGACTTGAAGGATCATCTAAAAATGTTTTACAAAAGTGTGCATGGAATGAATTGGGAATTGTAATTGTAATTGGACCAGATGTCTTGGCCTGTTCTGGATCCCAAATCACCCAAGTTCCTTTGAGACATGCACCCCTCTCTGTATTTCCATGAAAGCCACGATCAGTCTTACTTGATTGGATGAAGTGACATTGCAATGTATCTGCAACATGTAACAAGTCCTTCACGAATCCAGGGATTGACTGATCAGATCAGAAAACATTTATAGTTATTATCTAATTTCTTGTTCTGTCCTGTCTTTGAGCATTCCCCAGTTTAGTCTCGGTATGTATGTTTGAAGGGAATATCATGTAATGCTCACAGGTTTTGATAAATGTCCATCCTAAACATAACCATTCCTTTCCATCTCTCCTGTGAGGAAAAACTCAATTGGAATAGTTTAATATAAATTATATCACCCCCCCCCCCCCCCCCCAACAATCACCCTGTTAGAGGTGAGTGGGGAAACCCCCCCCCACCCCACCCACTCCTAACAGGAACGTTACCTTGATAAAGCTTGACATCTTCCGTGTATTTACCATGATAAATAGCACTTTTATGGCTTGAGGAAGTGAGTATTGCTATTTCTCTTCTTCCCTTTTTTTATTCTTTTTATTTTTTCTAATTTTATTTTAAAAGGTTCTTGGACATTAGCAAGTAAAAGATCAGCAGTATTTACTTTTTAAAATCTCCCTATTTCTTTGTCTCTGTACATTTGTGTGTTGCAGATCTTGGAGGAAGCCACTGAGGAGGAAACATCCCTCCACAATCGCATCATGCCCACTGTAGTTCGACCCTCAAAACAGCCCCAAGAACCTGCTCAAATACCACAACAGGACATGGTATGTTGTAGTTCAGTTTTTAAACACAGTTTCTTTGTACTCAAAGTCTGGAAGGAAAAGTGTAAAATTACATAATATATCTTTTATATATCTAGCTGTAGTATTTCTGTTGCCCCACATTTTATGTTGCATCAGTGTAACTTAACTGACCACTACCATTTGTAGCATGACAGTTGCATTTTTATTTATTTTTTATTTTTTACAAATTTATATGTTTTGATTTTTTTTTTACCTTCTCTTTTCATTTTAGGAACTCTATCCACTTTCGGTGAGTAGTGCATCTTTTTTAAAAGATGTAGTTTAGTTCCATGTTTTCCTCCTCCAGTTTACCGTGGAAGCAGTCTTTAAAGAACTAAACCAAATCTAAACAAAGAATAAATATTGGCCCTTAACTGGTAATGTTACTGTAGGTTGTTGAGATTTAGATTTTACAATTAGGATAGTTTTTGAATTTCCCCCGTGGGGGAATGAATTAAAGTGTGTCTCATCTAATCTAATCTCATTTTTTAAAAATGGCAGGCTTTACAATATCAACTTGAACAGAAATTTAATTGATATTCATCCAATTCAGTTCTTTAATTATGTTAAATTTAAAGGCTCTTGTAAAAGCCTCAAAGTATTCGATAAAAAAAAATTTTCCCTAAATATATATTATGAATTAATATTGTGTAAAACTTTATTCTTACTGCCTTTACTCTTCTGCCTTGTGTGCATTTGTGTGTGTGTGTGTGTGTGTGTGTGTGGGAATTTAAATGTGCAGTATGAGATAGGTATTGTGCGGCAGTTTCCTTTTTCCTCAGCCCTTCAGAGGATGAGTGTTGTAGCTCGTCTTCTAGGGGAGAAACGCATGGATGCCTACATGAAGGGAGCACCAGAGGTCGTAGCTAGTCTCTGCAAAAGAGACACAGGTGAGGTCTCCTGAAACTACTGTAGCCGCTTTCATGCAAAAACCTTCTCCTTTCTGTCTGTCTGCTGTCCTTTTAAGGTCAGCAAATGTCATGTGTTAAAGTTTGATAAGACCCCATTTAATTTTGAATAAAGAATGGGAAAATCAGTTAAATCAAAATGCAGTTCAGTTGTGGTTTTGTTTTTCGTTTTTGATTACTTAGTTCCTTGTTTCAAGAAAAATCCTCATCTGAGTCTTAAACACAGAATTTGTGGCTGAAATGTACCACTTGAGCTGTTGAAATTTGACCCCTTTGACCCTCTTTTGGGTTGTTAGGATCGTTGAGCAGGTAAACAACAATAACACGAATCCAAGTGTAAATGGTTACTTGGGGTGTGATAGTTTAAAAAAGTCTGCCACATTGTTGTGAGAAAAAAACCTGACTCAAGTGTAAAAGCTAGGAAAATGTGTCTCTTCAATTGTCTTGTCAGTGAACTTAATTTGTCTAACAGTACATATTTATCTTACAGTGCCAGAAAACTTTGCAGAAGTTTTGGAGGGCTACACTAAGCAGGGTTTCAGAGTTATTGCACTGGCTCATCGTCGACTTGAATCAAAACTCAACTGGCACAAAGTCCAGAATGTCAACAGGTTAATTATTTTATTATATTCAGCCCTGTTTCCATAAAGCTTAGTCATTACGTAGATGGTTAAACAGAAAATAATAACTTGTAAATGATTTAAACCACATATGTAATTGAAAGAAGTGCATAAATAATCCTGACAGTAAAAGGTCACATCTGCATTTTACTTGACATCTTTATATATTTTTCTGTATAAGAACATAAGGTTAGGAAGATAAGAACATAAAGAAGAAGATAAGATTAATTGTTTTAACAAAATTTTCAGTAAACAAGGGATCTCTGTTTAACCTACTCAAAATCTTGTAAGAACTATTAATTAAGTTGAAATTTATGCATCTTTGGTTCTTTGCTACGTATGAGCTGATGTGGGCATGCGTTTCTCTTTCTTTGAACTAGAGATCACATAGAAACAAACATGGAGTTCCTGGGTCTTATCATCATGCAGAACAAGTTGAAGACAGAAACCCCAGGAGTGCTGCAGGTCCTTAATCGAGCCAACATCCGCACTGTAATGGTCACTGGTGAGAACATTACGTCAACTACCAAGAAAAAACAAGACTTACGGTTTTGTCTTCAGTAAATGTAAAGTCTTAAGTTTTTACTCAACTGTATACAAAACGTAGTGAGCCAATAACTTTTTCCATGCTGCCTAAATGGTACAGAGTAACTCCATGTGCACCATAGGATTTAATATTTGTGCTCCATCTGCCCTTGTAAGATGTCTCGCAAAAAGGACGGCTTACAGAAAACATCCCGAACCGAAATCCATCTTCTACTCTTTCAGTACTCAAACAAATTAAAAAGCGTCCCTTTGGAGTAAAATTGGGCCTCAGTTTTAGTGCATCATCTACGATTAGATGCAGCCCAACTCTCTTGAAATGAAATGAAATTGAATTGAATGATTATTTATCCCAAACAGAAATTTGATTGTTTCGGTATGTATTCATTGTACACGGCAGTTGTGACTTCTTACTACATTAAATGTTGATTTATTGTTGTTTGTATGTAGACTGCCATAGATTGGCCTAAAGTTACAAGTTTTATCTTTTTGCCATATTGTTGATTTCTGCCATACCATAAGGATTTTTGCAGTTTCTTTGGATAACCACTCCTTTCACTTTCTAGGTGACAACATGTTGACAGCAATCTCTGTTGCTCGTGACTGTGGAATGATAGCTCCTGAGGATACGGTCATTATTGCTGATGCCCTCCCACCCCATGATGGGCAAGCTGCCAGGATCACTTGGAGATATGCTGACAAACCCAGCAAGACAACTCAGTTAGAGGTGAAGCTAATGGGCTTATGTTGAAAAGAATGCTTGTGGAAGCATAGCACACAGAGAAGAACATAAACATTCAGTTTTTTACCAGGAAAATGTTCTTTTTTTTTTTTTTTTTAAAACCTAGGTGCTTTATACAAGGTAGTTTAATCTTTTGACTCTAGTAGAAGCATCTTTTTTTTCTCAGTACTCTAAAGACTTTTTATGTGCCTAGAATGTGTGTAACTGCTGTTTCCTCACATCAGACCGGCTACCACAAAAGGAAGGAGGGGCATTATGTAATACCTTAAAAGCTGTGGCAGATCTTTGAGAATACAACTTATTGAGGCAAAAATAGTTGATTCTTCTTATTGAACCCACTGGAATCAGGACAAAACTGTAAGACTGAATGCACAGTTAATCAGTCTGGTCAAAACAGTTAATCTCATCTCTAAATTGCTTGATACTGTTGGTTTGACTCTTGATTTGTGACTGTTTGGCTGACAAATCTAATAAAAGAAAAATGTTTGATCTCGCAGCAGGAGAGCCACCAAAAATTTAGCGTATCCAATTCCTCATTTCTTTTGTCACTGCTAATTAAAACCATTAATGAGGAAATTAACAGTTTTTTTATTTTTTCAAATTAGGAAAAAAAAAAAGCAGATGTTGGCTAGGATTAGAGGTTGTCTTTTTTTTATCAGTGTGAAAGGGGTCAGAGATGCAGGGATGCATGTGCACACTCAACAATGAAGAGTTCAAGGACAAGCACAAAAGTTAATCCTGACACTGAAACTAGTAAAAACATTTTTCTTGAAGTCCTTATTTTTCTATAATGATAAACACATTCTTATCCATCTTATCTGTGACGTCTATACCATTCTTACGTGTTTTTGCAGTATTTTGTTGATCAGACTACTAAAAAGTTTTTATGTGCTATTTGTCTTGACTTTGTTTCCTATTCAAATTAGCTTGTATAAAATTAGCATATATATGTATGTGTGTGTGTACTTTATAATGTGTTCAATTTAATCTTTGCTTCATTATTTTTACAGGAAGTTAACATAACCTTGGAGGACGTGTGTCACATCGATGAGCCCAAAACAAAAGACTTGTTCCACTTTGCCATGAATGGAAAATCATTTGCTATAATAGCTGAGCATTTCCCAGATATGCTTCAGAAGGTACGATGAGTCTTTCATGAAATCACTCCCAACGTTTTTTATGATTAGCAGAAATGTTAAAACTGCTGCCAGTGTTCTAAGGGATGCTGTCACTGCGTGCTCTGACTCGTAGCTCGTGCTGCATGGGACAGTCTTTGCTAGAATGGCACCTGACCAGAAAACCCAGCTGATTGAGGCACTGCAGGGAGTCGAGTGAGTATTAAAGTCAAACACATCATGTAGCTGTGAAAAGTTTTATTGGCAGCGAGTCCAAAGGTTCTAATGGTATCCCTTTGTGTTAGCTGTGTTTGTATGAGCAGCAATACTTAAGGCAGCACATCAATCTGGCTTATAAACAGTTACGATATTTTAAGTAAGGCCATCATCAAAGTAGGTATAAATTGCATGTAGTGGTGGAGTATTTTGATAATAGTCATATTATTGTAAACATATGAGTACCTTAATCAAAATATAACATATAGTTGGAGTTACTGCAGCACTCTGGGATTACATAATGGTTTCCACAAATAGAAGTTAAAACCTTTGAGTTAAAAATAAGAAGCTGCACTTAAGGTTTTGCTAAATTGGAAGCAAAATACTGATATGTGGTATCAAAATGTCGTGCTTGGTGTTGCTCTATGAAATTCTGGTGTAAATACTGGTGCTATGTAGAGTTTTGCATGTCCTAAGAATGCTCCTGGAAATGTGCACAACTAAAACAAAAGCTGGTGGACATTCAAACCGTAGTTTAGAAGAATGTTACAATGTCCACTAGTTTTTATTTTACAAGAGAATTTCCACAATGGGAAACACAAGAAAGTGACCCACACTTGGAATGTAAAATTAGTATTCTTACAGCACCTCATGTAAACACCTTAGTCAGATTGTCTTGTTTAGATTAAGGTAATAATGCAATTTATTGCTGTCCATGTAAACAGTCACTGAATTATTTAATTGTGAGTTGATCATTTTTATGGTCAAAGACTTGAGGTTTGAAAATGTGACAAATCTATTAAATCCAAATGTGTAATAAACTGCTGCTCTTGAATATTTGTTCACAGCTACTTTGTGGGGATGTGCGGAGATGGAGCAAATGACTGTGGGGTACGTATAGCTGAGTTTAAAAAAGAAGTATATTAGTATGTCAACAACACTTTGTGAGGAGCACAAGGTGGCATGTGTAAGCTATGTTTTTTTTTCCTTTCTGTGTTCTCACACAGGCCTTAAAAAGGGCACATGGAGGGATCTCTCTGTCAGAGCTTGAAGCCTCAGTAGCATCTCCCTTCACCTCAAGGACCCCCAACATCTCCTGTGTCCCCAGCCTAATCAGGTTTTTCTATCTTCTTTACATTATGTATTGTCAATAAGCATATTTAAGGAATTAACATGAAAGGATATCAACTTTTATTTCATTTATGTGTTTACACATGTATTTTTGTTAGTAAAGTGATGCTTGCTTTTACAGGGAGGGGCGTGCTGCTCTTATCACTTCCTTTTGTGTGTTCAAGTTTATGGCTCTCTACAGCATAATCCAGTACATCAGCGTCACCCTCCTCTATTCTGTAAGTAAAATGTCCACAGTCATTGTTGAATCAGTGTGGAATCGAGTACATTCACACGTCTGAATATTGTTTTTCTGTCATAGATCTTTAGTAATCTTGGAGACTTCCAGTTCCTCTTCATCGACATCGCTATCATCCTGCTTATCGTATTTACAAGTAAGTACAGAAAACCTAACAAAGATCAGGTGATAGTTATTGGTTTTCTTTGTTTGTTTGTTTTAACAATGGATTCTGTCTCATCTTACATTTCTTATGTTCTTTCTCTCATCTCGTCTTCAGTGAGTCTGAATTCAGCATGGAAAGAGTTGGTGTCACGTCGTCCCCCATCAGGTCTGATCTCAGGGCCTCTGCTGTTCTCTGTGCTGGCTCAGATTATCATCTGCTTGGGCTTCCAAACCCTTACATTCCTTTGGGTCAAACAGCAGCCCTGGTACACTGTCTGGACACCAAATACTGAGTGAGAACCTATTACTCTAATGTACAGCAGAAGAAGAGAACAATGTCATTGAGAAAGTTTTAACGTAGCTTCATGGTACAATTATTAAAGAAAAAAAAAGATTTCTGCATATTAAACAGAATGGAAATGTCCCAGGAATTATACTTACATTAAAGTTTGCTCCCATCCAGCGTCTGCAACAACACAACACACCTGAATATGTCTGATGATAACGAGACAGAAGTGGACGACCACAACATCCAAAATTTTGAGAACACCAGCCTCTTCTATGTGTCCTGCTTCCAGTATCTCATTGTTGCCATTGTTTTCTCCAAGGGCAAACCTTTCAGACAGCCTAGCTACAAGAACTGTAAGTGACTTCTACGGTTTTCTGATGGGTGTAATGCTGAAATGATTACCGTTCTATATTTTAATATTCATTTGTGGTTTTTGTCTCCTCCGCAGGGCCTTTTGTGCTTTCTACTCTAGCTTTGTATTTTTTTCTGCTGTTCATCATGTTTCACCCTGTTGAAAGTATTGATAATTTTCTAGAGGTGGGTAAACTATAAAGCATTGCTCAGATCTGATGTGAATTTTAACATGTTTATTAAATCAAGCTTTATATTCTCTTTATATGTAATTATTATGTGAAGACAGAGGCCCTGATCGTACACCTCCCGCTACCCGCAAATTGCAGGTTTAGGAACCTCTGCTAACTGCTAATGCAATCTTCCGCTTTCCTAAAGCCACTACCCGTTATGCCGACTCCCTTACTCACATTGTAGGTGTGGCAATGGGCGTCTTTTGGGTCTTTTGTGCTTTCCGGAAACCCGGTATCTTGCGATCGCGGGTTTAGGGTAGACCGCAAGATACCGGGTTTGCAGAAAGCGCAACCCGCATGTCGGCACATTAAAGAGCGCGTCCAAATGGCATAAATGTGCGTCCACCTGGTCACATGTGGGCAAGCACATATGGCTCTACCTCTCGATTACGCATCACTGTATTACTTGCATATTTTTTTATTCGCTTGAGGGCAGAGGATGTCTGGTCAGCAGTTGTGGTGGATGTGGGAATAGTCACGGCCAGACACGTCAGTCTGTACAGCTGTGGCATGATCTCATTCAGATTGCTGTGTAGGAAACTAGGAGATCTTTGGGACATTTCCCCTCAAAATCCGTGATGGCCTACATCACAATCACTTCTGTTTTTAAACAGGCCAGATCATCAAATAGAGCTCCGTGGCTCTGGTGTCAACCTGGAAAAGGTTGGAATTTATTTCCGATATGTCTGAAACTGTTGGTGGTCGAGGAGGGACAGGAAATTGTTTGTGATCTTTAAATGCTCATCCAATGAGCGTGTGTGCCAAGACACACAGCTGTCTCAGACTCCCAGCATCCCCTGCTGAGAATATGTTCCCGCAGCTCTGCCTGGCCGAGTTTACCGGCAGCGCACCAACTATCTGGGACTTTCTGGTTGCCGATAGGAATTGTCTGTGTAAAAATATTTTTTTGTATATATCAGTGCAGAGGAGGAGGAGGGAGGAAGAGGAGGAAGCTCTACAGCAGAGTCCCAGACGAGCTGCGCATGAGAGCTGCTCCGATCTGGATGAAAAGATGCTCCATAGCGGTTTGCGGGTTGCGGGTAGCGCAACCTGCTCTTAAAGGCAATGGCTACTGACGAACTGATTGGTTTAACAGGTGGAACGCCCTAACCACTCCCATGCATAATATAGCGGTTAGCGCAGGTAAGATCGCGGGTTTAGGGAGGTGGAGGATTGCTTTCTTTGCGGGAGAACGCCCCCCCCACAACCAGCTATCCCTTAATAGCGGCTTTAGGAGGTTTGGCGGAAGATCGGGCCCAGAGTCTGTAATCTCAGGGAAGCTGCGTTTCGTGTATCACATGCACAAGAGTTTCAAATGATATTTAACACTGATGAGCTTTTTTTTTTTTTTTTTTGTATGCACAGATTGTTTGTGTCCCATTTAAATGGAGGATACAGCTTCTCATCATCATCGTGGTCAATGCTTTGGTGTCTGTTTTGGTGGAGGTAAGGCAAACACAATAACGTGCTGTAACATCAGAAGTTTTGTCATTTTCAGATTTTGGTTTTTCATGCAATGTGCTCATCTTTGTCTCATTTAGCTCAATAGCTGAATCAGTCTTGTGTTCTGAGAAGAAAATATTTGTAACCTGAAAATGGCTCACTTTAAAAAAAAAAAAAGGAGGTATAATTAATTGAATTGAAAAATTCGCTGTTTGAAACGTTTTTGTTGTTTTTGTTTTATTTAGTTACATTTCTTTCATTTTTTGTTTTTGGGTGAAATGCATACATTTGTGTACTGTTTTGTGCAACTTTTTTTTTAAGTAATAGATGCTTTTTAGGATTTTGTTTTTTCTTTGTAGTTGCTCAGTAGTGGATAGCCTCCCTGCCACACTCAAGGGAGCAGCTTTATGTTGTTTTTTGCTTTGCTTCCTTTTTAGATGGCTACTCTTGCAAACAAGCACTGCTTAGCATAATCATTTTTTCCCGAGCTACCAGTGCACATTTCACTAACATTTTTAAGTGATTTAACTAATTCATCCTAACTATTCTGCTAAATCAAAAAGTTTTAGTATTCTGAGACAGTAGTTTGTACTCACCATGTACTGTCTTCTTATTAAATGAACTTCAACTTCACATTGATTAGCACTGAGGTAATAGAAAAAGCTCTTTTAAAGCTCTGATACAGTGTGGCTCTACAAATCAGCTGAACACTTCTTGAAAAAGGACAAAAAAAAAGAAGGAAACTTTGTGAAATCAAATTAGCCTCTCTGTAATTCTTTCCCCTGCCCACTGCACTATTCCATAGACCTTCATCCTTGACATCATCTTATGGAAGCTTGTGTTCAGCAGAGACAAACAGGGCAACTTTGGCGTCACCCCCGCTGCCCCGACACCACAGGTTGGGAAAATCTGACACCTTCCTCACTAGTCCTTTCTGCTTCCTTGTGTGTGGTGTTCCTTTTGTAAAATGTGCACTTTCCTAATGTAACTACTAACTAAGACATGCATGTAAGAGACCCTGGTCTTTTTCTTATCTGTCAGCTTTTTTCTGTGCAACTGGATGTCAATTTTACTCAGATGCAGATTTTAGTTAATGACATCACTGAAATGGAAAATGTCATGCTTTTAATGATTAGTTGTGAAGAATTACAGACAAAGCAAAATAGGTTTTTTTTTTTGTTTTATTTCTCTTGCTTTTGAAATTTCACTGTTTAAGGTGGTTGTGAAACTAGGGTAGGATAGGGACCGCTTTCACACTGCACAAGTTTCAGCATCGACAGATCACTGTACTGTTCAAACTACACAACTCACTCTTGCAATCAGGATCTACGCGATCTGCCAGCGACTCAGTCACCCAGCTGTTCTCCAAACCACATTTTGTCAAACATACAGGGAAATAAGGCATAACTACATGCAAAACAGAAATTGATTATTGATTAAGAAGTAAGTGGCCAAGCTGTTGGCACTTTTTTCCCCCATAACACAAAAAAGAAAAGGCAAAGAGCAACAGTGACTTTCTACTGTAGAGAAAGTTGAATGTGAGTAATAAATACTTTGTAATTAAAGTGAAGTAGCTGCCTCCTCGTATTGTTATATGGTATATTGACTCTCACTGGGTGTCTACAGCATTTCCTTCTTGCTTTGTGGACTTCCCTTTGAGTTTACATTCCTCACGGTGACCTCACCCCATGAGGGTGTCGTCTGATGGCTCCAGATATTTGGGATGTTAGATATCTGTTAGCATTTGGAAATGGTTCTGTCTCAGCAAGTCTCTTTGGCTATGTTTAGATTGCAACCTGAATCCAATTTCAAGGCATATCCAATCAGAGTTTTGATCTTCCTGTCTGACCATTTACATTATGTGTTGCAAGAGATTAGATGTAAACACTAATCCACATGATTTCTATGGTAAACTTCACACACAGAACAGATGGAAACAAAACCAAATGGAGGATGGGTAACTGACTTTGCTACTGTTGCAAATAATTATGTGGAGCTGGTTTGCAATTTTCTACAACTTATAAGAAAAAGCAAGAGACGGAAGAGGCTACAGCGTCTTATTTCAGCATCTGTCCATGAACTGTTGTCATCGCCATGTCAACTGTCACGTCAAAACGGAGCAAAAATAAGAGTAGGAAAAAAATGCATTTCATGTGGTTTGTGGCCATTCCAAACATCAACAAATCTAACTAAATACAATGGCTGGGCCAAAGATTAGATTTGGGCTGGCACTCTACATAGTCTTAGATGCATCCTTGATATGTTCACACACAGTGATTGAGTACCAACAAACAACTGCGAACCACCTACCAACTTACCATTGGCCAATCAGCAAGCTGGGTGACTGACAAATCATGCCTAACATCATGAAAAAGGAAATAGTCTAAGGTTTATACACTGGTGCATGTGTTTATACAGTGGTGGAACATCTGCATCAATTATTCTTTTGCCAGCTCCAAATAACTGGGAGCCAGCAGAAGAAACCATTAGATTCAATGAATTTATTTATTTTTTCAAATCAAGTTTGATCCCCCATACTTAATCTATAGAAGTGCAAAGTACATATCTATTTTTTATGTGCTTCAGTACTAAATTTGGCTAAAGCAACAAATCTAGGTTTCAAAATTTGATGTTGTACTATTATTAAACATATAACCGAGCATCCAAACTACTTAGTAAGAAATTTTGTTTCAAGTTTTGTTAATTTCCCAACTCTGTCCAAGCCCTTATTCTTCTTCTTGCCACTTTTCTTCCCGTTTCCACTGTACCTCCAGTTTCCATATTCTAGAGCATAGACCGGCGCTTTGCTCGTAGTTGACCTGTTGGGTCACACCTGGTTAATTTTGATTAAAAGTGAGCCTAATCGTTCATATTTTTTTCTATTTAGAGTTGGTAAATAATATATCTATCCTTTCTTTTGTTTTTGTCTAGTTTTGTTATCTGTGGAAGATATGCTTTGGAATCCTTTGTTTGACTCCATAAGCTTTTTTTATTTTTTATTTTTAAGGAGCAGGCTAAGTCTTTAAACTGCTTACTGCCAGTTCCTTCAAACTAATGTCATACTGGATTTTGTTTTGAATGATTTGTTTGCATGAAATATGTTTATTGCACTAAGAGATCCTCCTGAGTTTTATTTCTTGCATGTAGCAAATGTTGTTGCATGGAACAGTATCATTTGTCAGTAAGTTTTAGAAAACTTGACCAAAACGCGACACCAAATTTCCAGTTTGCCCCCTTCTTCAGTAACTGTATTTTTTTTTTTTGTTTGTTTGTTTATTTTTCACACCATGATATTTTCAGGGCGGGATAGACCTCCAGGCATATAAGTTTTTGTCATCGCTGTGCTGCCCTCGCAAGATGACTCCCAAAGCACGCTACATGCACCTGGCCCAGGAGCTCAGCGTGGACCCAGACTGGCCTCCAAAGCCAACCACCACCACTGAAGCTAAGGCCCACCCAAGAAATGGCTCTGTCTGTCAAATCATAATCAACTCCTAGCACCTCCTCAGCACTATCAAACGTCTCGGACACATGTACATTCAGTGTGTTTGGTAAATGCAAATTCTACCCGTTTAAGTGAAGTTATCAATGGGTACTTGCTGATCTTCACACTTGGTGCGTCCATTACTGCAATATTATAGCCAAAACTGTAGGAATGCCCACAGATACCAAATCGTGGTTTTTGCTTTCTCACTAGTCTTGCCCTCTCTGGCACCCACACATCGTTCAATGCTCTCAGGTCTCATTTCATTTTGCTACATTTCAATAAAACATTTAAACACTCTGCTCATTCAAATGAGCAGCATTTATAACAGACTGGCATAAGGATTCACATGTCATGTCAAATTTGTACATTTGATCAATTTAGTGGAGGTTAGACATCTCATATTTGACTGAAAGGTGTAAAAGACAGCCCAAGTCCAACTACAATTCAGAGCTACAATCACTAACAAAGGCATAGTCAGAAATAAAGATGTTAAATGCAAGAAGGAATTATTTCATTTATTGGTCATGACCTGAATTATCATAACATTTTATTCCCTGCAGTTCTCTATTTAAAAGTGAGAGAACCTGTGCAAGTCTTTAGGAGAGCGCTGAAACAATGAAGAAACCTAGTAGGCCTACAGCACAAGGAGGGTGGTGTTTTTTGTTTTTGTTTTTTTTTGTTTTGTTTTGTTTTTTTAATGCTCAGACTGACTAAAAATCTGTGTAGAGACTGATAATGAAAGAGCCTGGAGGAGTTTAAGGAAGAAAAATGGATGCACTTTAAAACCAGAATTGATTTACTATTGGAATAGTGGATAGATCTAATCAAACGGCTGTAAAATTGTTCAGATTAACACAGGTGTCTGCGTGGGTCTTAGCTGATATAAGTAGAGCTGGCTCCGATTGATCCTTAGTGCTTCTACACAGCTGTTATACAGAGACATCAAATCATTTTACTGAAATAACTTACTCACCTAATGGGACATCATTAGAGAGCACAAAAGGGGGGAGGGGTTGCAGAGACTACCAGGAGGGTATTTGGTGTTAGTTTTTGGAGATTTGCAGTCTTCAAGTTGCTGAATTAAGTATCCTGTTGAATTTTACAATGTAGGGAGGTGTGGTTCACATGGTGATTTAAAAAAAAAAAAAAAAAAAAATATATATATATATATATATATATATATATATATATATATATATATATATATATATATATATAAATATATAGGCCATAAAGGCCATATCTCCAAATTAATTGACTTTAAAAGGTTAAAAAGCCATTCATATGTGAAAAGTCATGTTTATTTTTCCTCTTTCATTGCTGATCAAAAAGACATGAAGTGTAAACTTGCTGCATCTTGGCCAGCAGAATCTTCCTGGTAGTCGCATTTCATTTCCATCCATGGACATAGAAGAAAATAATTTTTAAGACATAAAGAGGCATTGTAGATTTAGAGAAAGTGTATTTTTTAAATTGCATAACTTTATCAAAAATATTGATAATCACACATGAAATGATCTCTGAAGTATATGTAAAAGAGCTTTTTTTAAATAATTTGGTCAACTTTCACATACAGTACAGTTTTATACATAGATAAGGCTTAAACTTGAATGTAGAGGTATGGCAGAGTCTCCATTTTGTTTACCTAAGTTTATTTTTGGACATTATTATCATTATTATTATTATTATAAATTACATTTGAATATGATTAAAGAATCATGAGTGGAACAAAAGACATCTCAGCTTTAGAGTTACATTCAGATTCTTCATTGTATTTGGTTCAGAATGTTAAATATTTCATTGCCGTGAAATTGAGCACAAACATTCATTCATTCAAATCTTATTTTAGCTTCAACAACCCATCTCCTGTCAGTAACATACAGAGACTTGCATTTAGATGCATTTGACGCTGGCTGCTGTGCTATAAATATTACTTCAAGCATATGATGGCACTGGTATAGAAGCTACAATGAAGCAAT
Source organism: Hirundichthys speculiger (assembly GCA_018398805.1). NCBI lineage: Eukaryota > Metazoa > Chordata > Actinopteri > Beloniformes > Exocoetidae > Hirundichthys > Hirundichthys speculiger. The sequence goes on along the minus strand of JAGFBZ010000961.1, from coordinate 374,154 downwards.
TATTCACATCTGTACAGCAAAGAAAACCTCCAGAAACGGGATGCATCTGGTGGGTTACATGGACAGTAAACTGCAAACATGATATGAATCAAAGCATCATACATCTTCAACCTCTGGATCTGCTCCAGAAAAATCAGAGGTTGCTTAAATTTCTTGTTTGCGTTTTTTTTTTTTTTTTTTTTAATGCAAGATTTCTTCCCATGGAAGACTGATTAAATTTATGATATTGTAGTAAAGCAAATCAAGAAGTTGTACGTATAGCTCATCTGCTTGTACCTTTTGGCATTTTCCCAGATATTCATGAAAGATGAATGTTATTATATAGCTGTATTCATATCCTACCCACAAAGAGTTAAGGGCTATACCTTAGGTTAGAGCTCTTTCTCTAACATTTAAAGTGATACTTCTGTTTTCTTCTGAGAAAATTCGCCTGCACATCTCTCACCACAGTCTTGTTAGTTTAAGATAACTGACCTAGCACAAGACTTTGGAAATAGTTGTTAAAAGTTTGGAGTTTCTTCCCTAAAGCCAGATAGGTTAAATTAAGTTTGTTGAATAGCTTGTTCTTGCAATAATGATATACTGAACAAAATGTTGAATGGTGGAGAAACGGTGTTTTTGGAGCTGGGAGGGACAGCAAACTTTTACAGCTTTAAAAACAACGATGGCAATTTATATGTGTTAGAGTTGGTTTAATTGTATCATTTGCACAGCATCCTGTCTTTCATGCATTGTATAATTTTAATATTATCTGCCTGTTATTATCTGGTAGTTATGTGATGCCATGTCAAAAGAATGCCAGTCTAAATGTAATGTTCCTTCTCCCTCCTGGTAGAATTTATCTCTGAAATCTGGCATCAGCACTGCATTATCAGACACTTTTGAATAATGACACCAAACACTGCATTTACTTTGTCCATTGATTTGTTTTTTTTTTCTTTTGTAGAGAAATGTTTTCTTTTTAAATGGATATATAGATGTGTGATGCTTATATCATTTGTACAGATGATGAACAGAATGACTTTCATTCAGTGGGATGATTTGACTTTTTGATTTCTAGTTTTGTTGATGTGCCCAGATATTGACCACGGACATCACACTAGTGTCAACACTTTTGAATCTGCTTTTCTTTTCCTCTCTATATACCTCCAAGGCTAAGATTGAATGAATGTTATTGAGAAAAAAAATGAATGCAATGCAATTCTCCAATTACAAATTTAATTTCCAAAGATATTTCATCACCTTTATAGTAGTTGTTTTGAAGAAAGGAAAAAAGAAAAAAAAAAGTGAATCAAAGAGAATAAAAATCATTGGAGGTTTAGCCTTTGTTTAGTTCTGTTAAATCAGATTTGACACAGAGGAAGTGGAAGTTAGGTGATAATAATATTGAGGTTGAATTATATCTGTATATATGAGTGTACATTTCTAGTGTGTCTATAAAAGTAAAAGATTTAATTATGAAAAATTAATGGTTTTTGAATTATCAAAGGGCTTTGGTGTCTTTTTATACTTTTTTGGTACTCTGTTACAATCAGTTGTTTACTTTTGATTTGTACCGTCTGTATGTTTTTGTACTATCACTTTAAATCTGAAGTTGTATTGTCTTTATTTGGGCATGAATCCTGGGCATTTATTTCACAGTTTGAAGATGAGAGAAGAAGAACCTTTATTCGTCCCACAATGGGAAAAATTCCTAGTTATGATTTCTGATTGATTGCAATCAGTTATTGCAAAGTCTGACCTGTTAACTTCATCAACAGCAAGTGCAGATGAGGTCTGTTTCAGAGTTTAAATGAAGTTTAAACACACTTGACTGAAAGATTTGTCTCTACGGCCATTTCTCAGCTTTGCATTTTCTTCTTTTACCTCAATCCTTTGTATTTAAAAAAGTAAGAGAATTTAGCACAAGATTAAGCTCTTTCACATCACCATCATCATTTAATTCAATTTTTTTTTTTTTTTTTTTTTTTTTTTGGGGGGGGGGGTCTGGACCAGAGTAAAAGTTATTTTTTACTTATGAAACTAAAATATAATTGGCAAGCAGAATATGTGCATTATTGTTCATTATTGGGAAGCTTTATTAGAAATTATTGCTGCTTGCAGCAAAAAGATTCAGTTGTGTCACGACTATGCACCTGCATGCTAAAAATTCATTTTAATGATGTGCAAAGTGAAAAATATTTTCCTTTTTTTTTTTTTAATTGTAACAGCTCTGTCAAAGTTCATTTTATGAAACCTCTGCTCTTCTGCAGGTACAACAGACTGTACCAAGTGTTCACAGATAATGTTGCCCTCGTCTTCACATAGAAAGCATACCAGTCTATTGCATGGCATTCAGAATTTCTTCTACCTTTTGGTGAATGATTCATGTGGATGTTGTTTCCTCAGGGAACTGTGTCTATTTGTAAAGAGAAAATATTAAAACCCAGACTGATTTTTCTCAATTGGTTCATCTGCGATTCAGCTGCTTCTTTGCAACTGCCACACCTCAACAAGATGTTCTTCTGGCTCTTCTGTATATTGGCAAAGATGTATGTGACTTAGAAATTTTTTGTACTTCATAATTTATTTTGTATTTATTTTGATTTCTTTTTCCCTGAGGATTGTTTCATAGGTTGATCTTCATTTCTTTCTGTTCAATAAATGTTCTTAAAGCTCCCTGCCTTCTGTCTTCATGTAATTTATTTCAGTTGTATGTAATTGTGTACCATAAACCTGAAAAAGCATCAGAACATAGTTAGATTTAGGTTAATGTAGCAGTCCTTAAGTGTCCCAAATTTTGGGAAATTACATTTATTGTTGATAGAATTAACCTGTTTACGCAGTCAGATGGAAGGCTGAAGCAAAGGTTACACAGGTAGCGTTTTCCCCCCAAATTTAAGCATCATCATATGTAACATGCCATTCCTCATGACCCCATTTTAATGTATAAATGTGACTTTAAAAGGACCAATGCACTGAAATTGTGATGTCCAATGTTTCCAAATGTTTGGGACCACATTGAAGTTGTCCTTTTTTTTTTTTTTTTTAATTCAAACTGGAAAGCCTTTGTATTTGGAAATGGAAAGTTGTATAAATGCTGCAGGCACATATTTTAGTGTTCTTTTTACTGGGAAGAATTCCCATGCGTATTTTATCTAGTCACCAGAAGTCTGTGGAGCTTAGTCAACTCATTGTTTACTTATTCACATTCTGTTGAGTAAAAAGAATGTTAAGGGATATGGTTTCACCACTGAGAATTAATGGAGGTTAAGATTTTATAGAGAAGATCTGCACCATTTTCACTATTAGAATTAAGGTTCATAAGAGGAAAGTGCAACTACTCAAGCATGCAAAGCATGTACTTTTTCCCTCAGAGACTAAAAGGCAATTTTATCAAAGATTCAGAATTTTTTTAACAATGCAAAAATAAGCAATTGATGGACTTCTGTTCATGTTCTTAGGAAATGAGTTGTCTTTGAGTCACTTCTCAGGGGGGACATGAGTTCATGTACTTGGAGTGACCACTGATAGATGGTGATTTTACGGTTGATAATGGCAAAAAGGCCTGTTTTCAATCCCATTCATAGATTTGTCAGTTAAACACAGTGGGACGATAAGTATGGTGGTGTTTTGTTTGCTCATGTATGTGTGCTGAAATAACTACCCTGAACAAAGAACGCTCCCCATTCTTTGACATATACCCAATGGATTACAGTGTTGTGGTGAGGAATTCACAATGTAACAGACTGAGACCAAATGTTTGTGGACTTACCTCTGCAGTTTTCTCATCTAAGTTATTCTGAACATTTAAAGTAGCTCTTAAAGACAGACACATTTCTCACATAAAATAACCCTTTAAATACTTGCACATTGTGGTGGGATCATAAAGGTTATCAGATTTCCATTAATTTGCTGAATCCTTGTAGCTTGGATGCTGCTGTTAAATAAAAAGGGACTGAATTTCAGTTGATCATTTATGCTTATTTGATATGGAGTGAACAAGATGGATGCAAACACAAAGGTAAAAATATCCTTAGAAGGACCTGCAGATCTTTGGACCTCATATAAATAGTACCTGCAGTGTTTTCATTGATTTAGGCATTTAGACTTCACTGATAACTTCCTGGTAGTTCACAGATAACATCTGTATCACCCAGTTGCAACAAGCTGTCATAAATGCAAACTTTTGGACTTGCCGAAGTGGCACTCGGGTCAAAACAAATTACCATGCGTCCCTTGTTGCTGGTCACATAACTAACTCCAGACACATTTTCATAGTAAATCCTTGTCTCTTTTACTTTTCAACTGCCTCTGCATTGCAGCTTGTCCTTAAGTCTGAAGTACTGTGGTCAAATCAGCCGCTCCTGACGTTCAGTTTACGGAACGTCAATGAAAGCGACTCATATACAATTTCCGGCTTCCAAAATAAAAGTACAAGACACGTAACCAGTCATTAAAAATAAAAATAAAAACTTGGTTTGTTTAACAACTTTACCAGTTATACTAGACTAATATCTATGCCACAGTGGATTTTTTTTTTTTTATGTCTGTAGCACTAACTTTCTTTTTTTTTTTGTTTGACAAGTTATCTCATATCATGTCTCATGTATCTCCTGCTCTATTTTTTTTTTTTTTTTTTGTTAAATGTTGAAAATAAATACTTGAAATGTCAAGTTGTGGATACATTAAATCATAAGATTAAATATTTTCTTAGAGAAAATATAAATGGCAGAAGTTTGACGAACAATGAGACTGATCATTTCTGACAAATAATAATAAATTACTGTTGAAGATACACTGTGACTGTGTATGCAACAAATATCAAATATGTACAGACAAAAAAGAATGACAAGAGGTTTAGTGGAATAAAGGGGAAAACATTGATTTAAAAGTTCAAATGTTGTCCAAATGCCTATTTTTTGATTAAGCCTTTACTTTCACAGAGACTCCAGATTTTTATTTCTCCATAATCCCTGGCCATAACTGTTACAGGTCGCTTCAGGACTATGCTGCCTACCATCATACTCAGTATCAGACACTTTTACTGTAGAAAAGTGGAGAAATCCATCATTGAATGTCCAAACATTGTACAATATGACAAAGGTCAAACGCCTATTTTTGATTGATATGCTGTTTTTGAGGGACTCCATTCTCCATAATCCCATTATACAGTAAAAGTGTCTGATACTGAGTATGATGGTAGTCACAATAGTCCTAAAGTGATGTGTAGCAGTCATTGCCAGAGATTATGGAGAAAAAATGGAATGACGAGTGCACATGAAAAATCAGGAGCGGCTGATTTCACCACGCAAGTGCGAATGACGGCCGGCTTGACCGCAGTGTCTGAAGTGCACCTTTTAATTCAAATCATGGCCAAGTCCATCATGACTATTGCCAGATCAAATGTCCTGCTGCATTCTCAGTGAATTTTGTTCTACTCATCTATATTATTTTACCTTTACCTTACCTTTACCAGACGCTCTTTAATATTATCCAGATGCATACTTACTTTCACGTAGGTAAGTAAAAATATTTTTTTCTAAAATAACAAATACATAAAAATCTTCTCATTTAATTTTCAAGGACATTTTCATTTTACACGCGATGTAACTTGCAGTAATTAAGTGTATGTGAACATCTATGTGACAATCATTTGAGGATATTAAAAATCTTGCCACTAGCCTCCTTAGGTTTGATAAGGTACCGTACTGTGTACATTTAGAATCCAGACACTTTTGGCGTGAGATTGAAATTAGCATTGGACTTGTGACCAAACCATTTTATGAGAGGCGCAAATATTGGCTGCAGATAAGCTGTTATGACACGAATTAAGAGGGAGCCAGAGCTACAGTGACATCAAGATGATGACTGAAATTTAAAAAAAAAAAAAAAAAAAAAAAGTTTAATGGTCAAATGTTTCTCTGCTGGCCAGCTGGGACCAAATCAACCATTTTCTGTCAGTGCACATTTGGAGGTGGGACCGTTCACAGGAAGTGGACTGTCATTCTGGCTGTGTCCTTGTTAGCCAGTAGCCTAATACGCTGCCACAGTAGGCAAGCAAATGTGTACTTTTTGGAAAGATGAATTGAGCTGTGCCTGAAGCGTGAACGTGGAAAAAAATATCGATATTTACCCTGTTAACAACACCATGCTGCGTGTCGGAAGCAAAACTGCCTGGTAGGTTTCCATCTACTGAAGGTAACGGTATCTGAAGCTAGCGTTAGCTGTGGTGAGAGCAGACGAAGGTAGTTTCTGACAGTCTAATTATCTGTGTTGATGTTATTCCCTTCTGTCTCGCATTGAAAACAAACTTGCTTAAAAGATTTATAGAGTGAATGCTCTGTCCGCTCACTGTTGATACCCCCGGTAGTGCATGTGTGGACTTTGACGTTATTGAGCCTGTAAACTGACCGGCGAAGTAGCTGAGCACGATGGTTGACGAACGTCTTTTTAAGAAAACTGACGGTGGTCGTCTAGTATGACTTGAGGTCATGCTGATTTGTTCACAAACTTGTGTGGTATGACTTAGCGTGTCATGTAGACGTCTTTGCTGAACGTGTGAGTACTTGATGCAGTACTTCATGCATAATGGATGTCAGTGACAGATGCTGACGCTAAACGTCATCTAAATACATGCTATCATCTTCATTGCTTACTTTTTTTCTTTTTGTTGTTGTTGTTGTTGTCATGGCTTTACCTTGACTACTTGCGTGACTAGTATGGGACTGGTTATCGAAAAATATGATCGATACCTTCCTGGCTTCGATCATATTGCCATTGAGTATAGGAAAACTGTCATTTGATCCCGATCTTCGATACCTTGTAGCGACACCAACACCGTTTAACTGTATAACTGGAAGTTTCTGATTTTACGACACAAATTTGTCATTTCATGACATGAAATTATAATTGTATGTTAAAACGTTGCAATTTTGTGAAACTCAGCACTACAAAACAAAAAGATTTTGTAGCATTAAGCTAAAACAGTCGTGATATTGCTAAATTTGTGATTTTACAAGAAAAGTGAAAATGGGGCATAAAGTTGAAGTTATACAAAGTTAACAATTTTGTGACAAAGTTGTGTTTTTATGTAAAAAAATAAAAGTCGTAAAAGTTTTTTTTTTTGTTTTTGATAATTTTACTGGAAATATTTCTTGATTTCAGTACAGAAAATTACAATTACACAAAATTCATAATTTCTTTTGAAAAATTATATTTTAAAAGTTGCTATGTCAAATTAAAATTTAACTGTCTTTTACTGATTTTTACAGCAAAATGTTATGATTATAGAACAAAAGTGTCAGTTTTGCAACAAAAACTCGCAAAGATCAAAATTTTATGACTATTTTTTTTCTTAGAAAAAAAATTCCGATTGCATGGTTGTAGAAATAAATGACAGTGTAATTTAAATAAGTAGTACTATTGTTATTTTATATATATATATATATATAATATTATATTATATTATGAAGAACAGTTATTTAACTTGGTGTGCCCTTTTCTCTTGGCTTGAGCTTGAGAACAGTGATACATTTGTTGCAATTAGTTAATTATGAATATGATTCAGTATATTTACAAATTCTTCTGTCTGTACTTTTTGATTAAAATCTTACATTTTCTCTTTTATCGGAGCAGTACAACTTTTCATTTCTATTATTTCAGCATAGCCTGCAGGAACCTGGTCTCAACCAACATGGGGATAAGGTTCCGGGTTCCACTACAGAAGCTCCACCCTCTGTGCCGTGCCATCCACCATCGCTACTCTGGAAACACTAATCCTCAGCGAACCCCTCATCTTTCAGCAGCCCGATATTTTACATCTATGTCTCGGTTGCCCATGCGACTTCCAAAGCCTCCTCCAGGGTCAGGTGGCCGTAGCTACCAACAGAAGCGCAACTTCTGGGTGGCTCGCCTCGCAGCTCGGCTGCTGAAGCTCAGATACATTTTGCTGGGTACAGCAGTGGGAGGAGGGTACACAGCTAAGAAGGTCAGTGTTGCTTAGTGCTATTATGATTTTGTCATTGCTCACCCAATTAAGTGCATCAGTATCTTACCCTAAGCATTTTCTCTTCTTTTGTGGAATTGGTATTGTTTTTGTGGCTACTACCTTTTTGAAAATAGGAGAAGTTAGATTGTATAAGCTTGTCATTTTTACCCCCAGACCTATGAGGAGTGGAAGGACATGCTGCCTGATTTTAGTGAATACAACTGGGTTATTCCTGATTTTGTCTGGGAACTTAGTGAACAAATTGATCTTGGTAAGTGTGTTCTTATCATTTGGTGATGAGTCAAATTAATGTGTTATTAATGTCTGACATTGTGCTTCTCCAAGGGTATGCTAAAAATTCTGGAAATTAGTCTTCTTCTCTTATCCTATTGTCTTTTTGTTCCACAGATAAACTGGCCAAAGCTCTACCAGAGATAGAAGAAATTGCCAAACTGCTTCCTGACCTAGACAAAATAGGAGAGAACTTCACTTTCCTTAAAAGCCTCCTTTCCTCTGGTGAGTAAAACAAAACATCAGCAGTGCCTTTTATTAAATGACTATATATATATATATATATATATATATATATATATATATATATATATATATATATATATATATGTGTGTGTGTGTGTGTGTGTGTGTGTGTGTGTGTGTGTGTATGCAACAGATGCATTTGAAGAAGAGAAAAGGTGACCTGTACACAATTTTATAAAAGCCACAAAAAATAAACCTTTCTTCCACATCTTTATTGGTTTTTACCTTCAACCCTTTACCATCTTCCAGTTATTCTGATATCTCGTACATCTAAGTGACCCAAGTACAATTAAATAATATTGACACATTTGGAATAAAACATGCAAAAGAAGCCCTCCTCTTCCTTTTGTCGCTTCTTGTCTTATACAGCCTTTCTGCCTGTGGTTGTGGTTGTTATTTGTAAAATTGGTGCATTTCTTTTTGTGTATTGGCTCTTTTATGGTGTCTGAAAGAGCTGTTTAATCAGATGGGTATACATGTTACTGCCACTCTTCTTCATGGACATTGAATATTATTGATGTACATTATTTTACCACATTCATTCAAAAACACAAGCTGAGATCAAACCTGCTTTGTGTTGCCTCTAATAAATCATGTTGCCATTCTACAAGTCTGCTCCTGCAAGGCTTTCATCAACATGAAATTACAATAATACAATACAGTAATTACTATAATAGAAACAAAATACTGCAATCATGTAAGGAAAGTTTCTAGGGATTAAAAAAATGCTTTGGAAAAAAAGAAATGACCAAAAAACGACAATGAACTAATTGAAGATCTCAAGTTGATTGCCTCTTTTAAGAGTGTTTTATAAATCGACTGCTTCAGCTGAAATTCTGGCACAGCTGCAGCTTTGTATTCACACCATTTAGCCATGTCCTTGCTTTGACCATCATCCCTCTGTCTCTGTCTTTTATGATTTTTATCTTGTGTTGTTCTTCCTTTCTCCTCCTCCCCTACCCTCCTATTCCCCTCCACATTCTTCACAGGTGTGAGTTTGGGTAGTGAAGTCAAAGGAGCCTCTGGTCTGCATCTGTTGTTAGGTGTGTAAACCCTGCGCTTAGTGCAACCGACCACTCCCTTTTTTTCTTTCTGATGATGAGCTTTGTCATCTTGACCTTGGTAAGACTTGCCATAATTGGCTCTACAGGGTTAGTGGTCTACCTACACAGCAGGTATGTTGGTTACCAGGTTGCAGGTAAATGGTGTTGTCAACGGTGGCTTTGTTCATGTTAAATACAGATTCTATATTCAGGTTAAATGTATATAGAGGGTTAAGTGTCTTTTGCAGCTTAGTATTTAGAAGTTTATTCATGCAGATTTTAGTTTTTACCATTCGTGTGGCTTGCTGTTCATCAGTAAAGCTTTTTTTTTTTTTTTTGAAGCCACTGAAATCTTTTGAAGAGCCTGAATGATTTTGGGTTAATTTCAAAGCACAAAAACAGAAAAGTGGTCTAGAGGGTTCTTAAAATGCAGACCCCCTTCTTTCCCTGTAATATGCCCCCCACCCTCTTCTTATCCCATTTTCTTAAACCTGGCTGTTCTTGGCTGTAATTTGTTCTATCTGTGTGGTTTTTGCCTCCTTTGACTTCCATCCTTTCTCTCACCTGGCCTGTATGGGTTTCTACTTTTCTTAATTACAGTCTCAGCACTAACTTCTCAGGCAGTGTCTTTCTACTGCTAGTTATCCACTGCCTTTATCGCTGTCTACTAAAACCTTTTGCTGTCTCGACATATGCAAATGTTTGGAAAATTCATGCACAAAAATGAACTTTCTTCAAAGGTTATTAGCTAATTCCTTTTCTTTTTATTACTGCATCCCAGATGACACGAAACCAGGTCTCTGCTGTTTGGTTGAGTGTCCAGTATATGACCAGCAATTTCACGTGCAGACACACCATTTCCCCAATTTCGTTGCACAGAGGCGCGTCTTCTCAGATACAAACGTCTGCAGTTTTCTCGCAAGATCTTCAGAGATGTAAACTTTTACACATACCTTTATTGCTCATTTTAAGCTTTTCAGCTGCACAAAATCTCTGATACATTGTAGTATTAGTAGAACCAATAACATTAAGGTAGTTGTGTGTTCGCTGTTAAACCGTATTTTCATTGTTTTAAAACGTGTGTTTTCAAAAAAGAAAAGAAGTAATAAAATCACTGCCTATTTTATGTCATGTTTAAGTGCAAACTTTTCCAAACATTTGAAGTAAATCACACAAGTGTCTGTTTTTCTGATGAAAGACATGTTTTGCTCAGGAGCCATCTGAACTTGTATTTACTGGCATTATTATCTCTTTATCCGATTTAAACTTAAAGTCAGTTAAATTTTTAACCATATTATTTCTTGGTTGTTTTGTCTCCTCTGGTAGAAACTTCAAGCGATCCTTCACTCAAAGCTACAGATTCTTCAACTGCAGCCACACATGATGCCAGTGACAAACAATACAAAAAGGCAAGTTCATGAAACCTGTTGACACTTCTCAGCTTTTTATGCTCTCTCCATCACTGCAGCTCAGGTTCATTCAGCTTCTCTCAGTCGTCTGGCTGTTTTGAACTCAAATGGGGTTACTTTGTATCACAATGCTGTAAAAAGTCAGCGTGAATGTGAGTTTGTGTTGTATGATGAATGTTGATTTTAAAGTCCTCGAGTCACTGAGCTTCTAGCAGTGAGTTTTTCAAGGTTTGCCTTTTGTGTAAGGATCATATGAATTCACGCACTCGTAAAGCGCTTTGAACAAAAGTGAACATTAAATAGCAAACGTTACCCATAAAAAGAGAGAAAGCAAAAGAAGTAGCTTTTTCTTAACTTTTGATGTCTTTGTGATTCAACCAGTTCTCCTGAATGTGAAATGTTTCAGTAGCCGAGAATGTAAACAGGTGTTTTCACCAGGCAGTCCTGGTAGGAATTGGTTTATAAAATGGTTAAATTCAACATGGTATGATAGCAAAATTTTCAGATTTGTCAGTAAACTAGACAGATTTCCTTCGGAGTGTTTCATAAAACTTGTACAAACTATCAATAACTCACTCTGACTGAAAGTCGGCACAAAAGTTTGCCTCAGAAGTGTCTTCCTGCTTATTGTTATACTTCTTCACGTTTTTCACCTTAAGAGTTGCATTCCTGTGTATGCTTCGTTTCAGTTTGATATTGGGTAGTCATTTATGAAAAGAAAGCCATGGTGTAGAAATTGTTGTTTCATCTCTATTTTCTTCTTTGTTGTTATTTTTTTGAATTTTACCCTGAACAATTTCAATGTTTCTGTGTTCCAGTTTTATGTCTTTTGAATGTTTCTTACTGTTCAAAGTCCAAACTGGAAAATTATGTGAAAGCATGACATGAATATCAAAAATTGATGCATTTAAAAAGGAACCGCTTTCTTCTTTTACCCTGCTTTCACCCTGCAGTCATGGTCTCCAACATGAACACAAGACTTTTACAAGTGCATGTTTCCTATCAGTTTACTTGACACTGCTGTTATTTGCATATTTCAGTAGAAAAATGGCAAAAAAAAAAAAAAAGAGCACAGAATTAGATGCTGTCATGTTGGGGACCTCTGAAGTGAGGCAGATTTCACCTTCTCTGTCCTTTTTGTCCTAATAGATCAATATTCCAGTGCTTGCTTTACTTGTTTGATATTTCCCTTCAACATCACCAGACAGGATGTGTTGAGAGCCACAGTGCACTTTGTTGCAGCACATGGGGAATTTTGTGGAACTTATCCTCCAACTACAGTAAAAATGGACTTTCTTTAGTACTCTCGAATGTTGTGTTACCTTTCAGAAGCAAAGTTGGCAGTGTCATGGTGAGCATTACATTAGTGTGATGGATGATGGTGAGGAAAGACAACAGGATGTCTGTTGTTGCCACTTGCTGAGAGGCGCTGGTTGTTGTATTAGTTGCCTTCTCTGCCTTCAGTCTGGCAAAGTTCATTTGGAAGAGAGACTGACTTTGTTGGGTTACACTGATGATGGTGGCAAGATTATCAATGAGAAAGATCTTTAATCATTCAAGCATAAACTTTGACTCGGGTATGATTCTTTTACTTTAACAACACAAGTGCCAGTTCAGCTCAGGCCATGTTTCCTGTGTTTGGATCCTGCAACGGCCTGCATGGCTGACCCACTCCGTGGGTCGTTGTTGATGTTGTTGTTTTTATTTTTTATATATAATTTTATTTTTATTATTTTTTTTATTTTTTTCCTCTTTTGTTGCTCCTCCTTCCTCTCTTACACTATGACGTACCCCAGCAGGGTCTGCTTGGCGAGCTCATTCTTATTCAACAGCAGATCCAGCGACATGAGGAGGAGGTCCGGCGGGCTGCTGCAGCCAATAATGCGCGTCCCCCACCGCCAGAGCCTCCGAACCCAACTCCCTATCAACAAAACCGCAAGGTGAAGGTCCCACCCCACTTAGATCGGCCCCATCCTACCAACGGCTCCTTAAACACTGTAGTTACGGCAAAGAGCAAGACTGTGAATTATAGGACAGTTTGATTCTTACCTCAGCATCAGTGTAGCAGCAGAAGTTAACTCAGTGAAGTGAAGTGATATGGTTTTCAGGTTGCTCAATTTTTATTTTTATTTTTTTAAAAAAGGTTCATTTTAAAAATACATTTTTCAGTGATAAAAAAAATGTTAGTTTTATACTTGCATAATAAACATTGTATCACTGCTCATTACAGAGGAATAGGCATAACAACTAGAATCGTCAGTTTTACCAGGCATTGATTATGTCATTAAGATGATATATTCCTTGATCAATTCCTTTTATGATTCAGTATTTCTCCATACAGTGCTTAAAAATAACAAAACTAAAGTAAAACAAAGATTAATCTGATAACCATTTTTGTGCAATATTTGTTTAATTGCACGTTCATTAGATTATTATTATTTTTTTTTTTAACTGTGCCTTGCCGGTTTTTTAAAATGATAATTTTTGTGGTTTTAGATGGCTCTTCATCCTTCTAATATTATTTCAGTATATTTGTAATATAGATGCAGTGACCTGCCACTTTATTTTGGCCTCCTCCCGACAGTGTTTGACAATAGTCTCCATGCATCACCTATGCGTCTGCCTGGCTGTGTTAAGATTGCCAGTGTTCTGTGGGGGAGCATGGACGGACCTTCAAGCTTGGTTTCAGAAAAACAACCAGCTTAAATTTATTGTCTTATGATGGCTGGATGATTCATTATTGTTCCTCTGTTGACGGATGGGAATATAGCATGGAGTTCTGTTGCAACCCGCTGCATGGTGTGAGCTGCACTTTTTAAAACTAAAATGAACAAACATGAATCCCATTATTAAGTTTAATGCGTCACCGTAAGAAAGGTAGAAGCCTTTGGTTCATTTGATAATTTTTGTTGTACCATTCTATGGATTAAAAACAGAGTCCTTGTCTCAGTTTTATATAATGGAAAAAGATGGTGTGACGTAGACTGGTGTGTCTGTATGTTCAAACCAGTCCCATTTGTTCTTGTATGCTGTGTCTCCTGCATTCTGTCCTGCCACTTGTACTGAAAGACATGATGCCATCATATCTATATAATCAAAAGGGTTTGCCCCAGTAATTACAGTGCATTGTGTAGCAGCTTAATGAGTTTTTGATTCAATTCACCTCAATTGTACAGGATTCACCTTGTGATTATTATTATTTTTTGCCTGATTGTGAATTCACTGAGATCAGAGCCGAATAAAACCAGAATGAGTACTGTCTGCCTGAACTGTTTGCCGATCTCTTTATGCATTAACTTGATTCTCCACTCTGATTCTCTCTGCATGTATTCAAACTTTGTGGTGCTGGTGGAAGTTAATTCTTTTGAAGAAGTACTGTGAGAGTAACGGGAAATCCATCATTCAAAACAAAAAGGATGCATTGACACAACTTGTTGCTACTCTTTTTTTTTTTTTCTCTCTCTCTTTTTCTCCTGTGACTTTTAGTCATCGGACAAAGAAAAAATAGACCAGCTTCAGGAGGAGCTGCTCCGTACCCAGGTACAATGAGTTTTCTTGTTTCTGCTTCTAAGCGAAAAACCAGGTTCAAGATTTTATGTTTTCCCACATTTTATGTTTTTTCTAGCTGCTTAGGAAATGTTACTGATGATTGAGTACTGTTCTTTTTTCTTTTCTTTTTTTAATCTCTTAGTTAAAATATCAGCGCATGCTAGAGAGACTAGAGAAGGAAAATAAAGAGTTAAGAAAAGTGGTGCTGCAAAAAGATGATAAAGGGAATTCATCAGAGGAAAGTCAAGGTGAGTTGCTAAAGGGGACTGTTGTAGAATCCTTTATTATACTGCTATAATGATTTGTAACTTTCTATAATCTCCTGTTCTGTTAGTCAATTTGAGTAATTCTTTTTCACTTTGACAATAAATAGCACTGATGTTTATTACTACTCTATTACTACTCTTTATGCAGAAGTCTCTTATTGACTTGTACTCTGAAGTCCTGGACATCTTATCTGACTACGACGCCAACTACAACACCCAGGACCACTTACCCAGGGTCAGGAGTGAATTTCATTGTATATCTCATGGAAAATAGAGATTGGTTACTCGGGGGTTTCAAAGAAACAAATGGGATTAATGTTTTGAAATAAATTTTTGTAGCAACATTGTGATCTTCATATTGATAAGTTTATCATAAAAACATGTAAACTTAACAATAATAATCTAATATTCCTTAAAATTTCTCACAGAATACCACTTTATCCTGTTCATATGCTATTCTGCAGTTCTCTTCATGCCAATAATGCGTCTGTGTGTCTCATCAACTTTGTCTCCGATGTTTCAGGTGGTTGTGGTTGGAGATCAGAGTGCCGGGAAGACCAGCGTGCTTGAGATGATTGCCCAGGCCAGGATCTTCCCCAGAGGCTCAGGAGAAATGATGACACGCTCTCCTGTAAAGGTCAGAAAGACCCAACTGTATCTTTTTTTTTTTTTTTTATCATCAGAATGAAGTTTTTCATGTATATTTCATAATTTCACAGTCTGCTTATTGTCAGACTTACTGTGATCAGTCATTTAGGACAGAATAGACATATTGCTCCAACGGGAAGACAATAGTTTTATTAACTACTATCAGGAAAGAAATTAAGGTCTTTTTTTAATTTATAATAATCTATCATTGATGGGTAAATGTAAATAAAGCTTTTATTTGTATTTTTTTTCGACAGGTAACATTAAGTGAGGGCCCTCACCATGTCGCCTTGTTCAAGGACAGTGGTCGAGAGTTTGACCTTACTAAAGAGGAGGATGTAAGTTGAAAATGAATCAGTCATATTTGACTTGTAGTTCTTAACTTGCCTATTGCTTCTCACCATCTTTCTTGATCTCTCTTCTGGTTTCCTACAGCTGGCTGCTTTGAGGCATGAAATTGAGCTAAGGATGAGGAAGAGCGTGAAGGAGGGACAGACAGTCAGCTCTGAGGTTGGACATATTATCGTTAAGATCACTAAGCAGCCTGTTACTTGTTGATTTACTTGTATAATTTTTGTTTTCTTTTGCATCTTAGACAATATCCTTAAGTGTTAAAGGCCCAGGCATCCAACGGATGGTACTTGTTGACTTACCTGGGGTCATCAGTGTGAGTGCACATTGTTAGATAAATGTTGTTCTTTGAATATAGTTTTTTTTTTCTATATTTCACTTAATGCACTGCTGTTTTTTAGTTCCAGACATGGTTGTGGTGTAATTATATTATTTATTTTATGAAATTAAATTTTATATATTATGTTTATTTTATATTTTGTCTCACCTCAAGTAAAAGGGTTTGATCAAAGCCACTATACCGATACATGGTTTTAATTTATCTCTGTAGACGGTGACGGCTGGCATGGCATCGGACACGAAAGAAACCATTTTCAGCATCAGCAAGGCCTACATGCAAAATCCTAATGCAATCATTCTCTGTATTCAGGGTGAGTCATTAACAAATTATGTAAATATACATAACCATATGATTGGCTGGAAGATGATGTGGAGGAAAACTACCTTTCAGAGCCTTATAAATTAACCAAATTAGCAAATCCTGGATTTTCCTAACATGCACATCCACCCTGACCTGTTTTTTTAATTATCTTTTTCTAGATGGAAGTGTGGATGCAGAGCGGAGCATCGTAACAGACTTGGTTAGCCAGATGGACCCTCAAGGGAAGAGGACCATCTTTGTCCTGACCAAAGTTGACTTGGCTGAGAAGAATTTGGCCAGCCCAAGCAGAGTAAGAGAGTTTAGGTGTCCTAAAAAAATATTCAGAAAATGCTGCTTTATATATGAATATTGTACTGAACGTTAAAAAGCTTGGCATTTATTAAAGTATTTTGATAGCACTTGGTGGCGGCACTTGGATTTATCTTCAAAAAGATTTATAAAAATCAGTTCAATCAGTTCCAAAGTTGCACTGTTGATCAGTAAGAAAATCACTTTTATTCCTTGCAATTTATAACTAATATTAAAAAAACAAATGGTGATCTTATAAAGTTGACTTATATTAAGAACTGTGTGGCTTTTCCACATTTACTTATATCAGTTACAAAAATGTGAAATGCAGTTTTCAGCACATCCACAAGAGGGAGCTCAGTTCCTTTCATTGAACCTTTTGTTCTTCTGTGACCAGGACTTGAGAAGTCTCATACAGCAGAAAGGCATTGTAATTGTAATTCAACATCTTCTCTTTCAGATCCAGCAAATAGTAGAAGGCAAGCTGTTTCCTATGAAAGCCCTGGGCTACTTTGCTGTAGTGACAGGAAAAGGTAATCTCTTGCACCAAGTTATTCTTCATGTTGCATTGACTTCCATATTCAGTGCTGACTTAAATCATGTCCATATCCATATTTAAAGGAAGCACCGGTGAAAGTATAGATGCCATTAAAGATTATGAAGAAGACTTTTTCCAAAACTCCAGATTACTGAGGCAAGTTGTGCTTTATTTTAAACACCTTTTAAAGCTTGTTGAAGTAAAGCTATTTCAAAGTTGAAACAAATGTCCGTATTTTCCTAGGGACGGCATGCTGAAAGCTCATCAGGTGACCACAAAAAACTTGAGCCTGGCCGTGTCTGATTGCTTCTGGAAGATGGTTCGGGAGTCTGTAGAGCAGCAGGCCGATGTCTTCAAAGGTGAGACTGCATTTGAAGAACTAACTTTTATCTAACAAAACCGAAAAAAGATTTCTTATTTTTATCTCCTTTTTTCTTATCATTTAGGACAGCTTCAGCTTCATTTCATTTGTTAATATGCTTCAAAAATGTTTTTATCACTTTGTGGTGTTGCTATTCCTTCTCATGGTTACATTAGGTATTAATGAATGATGCTTTTTGAATCATTGCCATCTTCCTCCAGATTCCTTGCATCATAATGAAGCAGAAATATGAAAATCCTTTCTAGTTTTTCTTTGAGGAATGTTGATTTTAAACACATTAGCGGTTTTATTACCTCCGCCAAGGAGGTAATGTTTTTGCCTGCGTTTATCTGTCTGTGTACAAGATAACTCAAAAAGTTATGGGTGGATTTTGCTGAAATTTTCAGGAGTTGTCAGAATTGTGAAAAGGAAAAACTGATTTCATTTTGGGTGTGATCCAGAAGAAATCCTGGATTCTGGATCACTTTTGAATTTTTAATAACATTGCGGTCAATGGGGCCCAAAAATTTTGTTTCTCAATATCTCTGTTAATTTTTGCCCAAAACTCATGAAATTTGACTTGGGGATTGACAATGGGAACCTCTGTCAAATTTCAAAGGCTGATCCAGAACATGGATTTTATCGCAATCTGTAAATCGCTATATGGGAGAACTGTTGTGCTTGGCAGACGTCTGCGCTCTCCGAGTGCTTTTCTAGTCACAATCTGTTATTATTACAATCTGTTAATATAATTTATTTGAAATAACATGAACATTTTTTTTTAATCTTGCTCTTGGTCTTTTTCGTTACATATTCGCCATATTGTCCCAATTTCTTATGTTTTTGGGATTGTAATTGATTAGACTTGGCAGTCTCTTAACCATTAAATGTACAGTGAGCAAGCAATGCTACTCCTACCAGTTAGTCTAGTGCCTCTTCAGTCCTTCTGTAGTCCCCCACCAGACCCCCACCTTCCAACTGCAATTAGTCTAGACAATCACAAGCTATTGCCAGCTGCAGAGGAGATTTATGGCTTTGACAATGCAATTCCCATAGGTCCATTGTGTTGTATATTGATCCATATTCCATCAAACTCCACACAGCCAACTTTCATCCTCCATTCTTGGCGCCACCACAGCTCCAGAAACCAGCAATTAGACTAATTTCCACTGTGGATAGGGAGTTGAAGCAAGGGACGGCAAGCTTCATGTGCTTGTGTATATCTTTTTCTTTATGTGAGAGTTGAAACTCTGACTCTTGATAAAGAGTGTGTTATTGGCCCCATTGCTTCATCTCCTAAGGGACCAGTTAAGAGGGTGAGTGTGCAAAGTGTCCTCAGCTCCTCTTATTAAAGGATGGACACCATTAACAATCTGAAAGTGGTCTTTATATCATGCCAGGTTAAAACAAAACGGGCTCTATTTCTGTATAGTCATTGCCTGTTGATTTTGGAGAGTTGTGGTTTGATGGAACATAATATCACAGGAGACGAAGCGATGGAGATCAGCTTCATCAGTTTTCATGGCAGACAAAATGTCACATGATTAGTAACATTTATCTAAGGACCAGCTTTATTACTGTAAGTGTTCAGTTTTAATGTCCCCAGTGTTGTCAAATGTGAAATCGAAGATTTGGTTCATATTAAGTTTTAAGAAGTTCCTTGGAGTTTCTTAATCATAGCACGTTCTTTCTGCAGCATCACGGTTCAACCTGGAGACGGAATGGAAGAACAATTACCCTCGTCTGAGAGAGCTAGACAGGGTAAGAATGCACAGCCGCTCCATGAAGGTTTTTCATACTTAGGTTTGTGTCAAGACTTTATAACACAAGTGTAAGAGGAAAAAAAAACATTGTTGCTAATTGTTTTCATCAATAAATTACATTAAAAGAGAAAAATAAGTCACTGAGATTAAAGGGGTTAAAAAAAATGATTTTATGAAACAGCTGACCACCTGCATGTCAGAAATCACCTTCAGTGGCATTACATAAAGACATTTAGCAGAGGTTTCATATGTGTTTTTTTTTCTGTTTGCAGAATGAACTCTATGAAAAGGCCAAAAATGAAATCTTGGATGAAGTCATTAGTTTAAGTCAAGTGACTCCACAACACTGGTAAGTTAATTGTCATGTAATAAAAATTGTGATGTATCTCTGAAGAGAATCTTCTTTTCCTTTTGGCTTTTTCCCTCCAGGAGTCACCACAGTGAATGATCCACCTCCATCTAACTCTATCCTCTGCATCTTCCTCTCTGACACCAACTAACATCATGTCCCCTTTCAGTACATCCAAAAATCTCCTCTTAGGTCTTCCTCTAGGCCTCCTGCCTGGCTGTTCTAACCTCATCATCTTTCTTCCAGTATATTTACTGTTCTTCCTCTGTACATGTCCAAACCAATTACGTCTGGCCTCTCTGACTTTCTCTTCAACACATCTAACATGTGCTGTCCCTCTGATGTACTCGTTCCTGATCCTGTCCATCCTTGCACTCCCAACCTCAACATTTTAACCTCTGCTACCTCCAACTCTGTCTCCTGTCTTTTCCTCACTACCATAGTCTCTAAACCATACAACATTGCAGATCTCACCACCATCTTGTACATGTTTCCTTTCTTTCTTACTGATCCTCTTTTGTCACACATCACACCTGATACTTTTCTCCATCCACTCCAACCTGCTTGCACATGGTTCGTCACCTCTTTTCCGCACGCTCTATTGCTCTGAACTGTTGACCCTAAGTGCTTAAAATCCTCCACCTTCTTTATCTCTGCTCCTTGTAGCCTCACTGTTCCACTCGGGTTCCTCTCATTCACACACATCCATTCTGTCTTCCTGCAGGTAACCTTCATTCCTCTCCTTGACGGACATACTTCCACCTCTCTCGCTTTCCTCCACCTGCTCCTTGCTCTCACTACAGATCACAACGTCATCTGCAAACATCATAGTCCATGGAGATTCCTGTCTAACATTGTCTGTCAGTCTGTCCATTACCAAAGCAAACAAGAAGGGGCTCGGAGCCGATCCTTGACGCAGTCCCATCTCTACCTTGACCTGCTCTGTCACACCTACAGCACACCTCACCATTGTCCTACAGTTCTCATACATGTCCTGCACCACTCTTACATACTTCTCTGTGACTCCAGACTTCCACATACAATGCCATAACTCCTCCCTTGGTACCCTGTCATATGCTTTCTCAAGGTCTACAAAGATACAGTGCAGTCTGACCTTCCACTACTCTTTCTCATAACTTCATTGTGCGGCACCAGTGCACTTCTCCTCCATTCTTCAGGCATCCTCTTATTCTCTAAGATCGTGTTGAATGTCTTAGCCAAAAACTCTACTGCCACTTCCATAACTCCACAGGTATATCATCAGGACCAACTGCCTTTCCACTCTTCATCCTTCTTCAATGCTCTCCTCACTTCAGCCTTACTAACCTTTGCCACCTCCTGGTCCACAACAGTAACCACTTCTACTCTTAGTTCTCTTTCATTGTCTTTGTTAATTAGCTTTACTCTTTTCATCTTTCTGTCACATTCCTAGCATCTGTCAATACATTTCCATCTCTGCCCTTGAGCACCCTAATCTGCTGCACGTCTGTTCCATCTCTATCTCCCTGCCTTGCCAACCTGTATAAGTCAGTCTCTCTCTCTCTCTCTACTGTCCAACCTAGCATACAAATCATCACACGTTTTTTTTGGCCTTTTCCACCTCTACCTTCACCTTACGCTGCATCTCCCTGTATTCCTGTCTACTTTATTCTGTCCTTTCAGTGTCACACTTCTTCTTAGCTAACCTCTTTCACTGTCAATACTCCTGCACTTCCTCATTCCACCACCAAGTCTCCTTGTCTGCTTTTCTACCAGATGACATGCCAAGTGCTCTCTTACCTGTCGTCACTGATCACATTAGCTGTAGTTGTCTACTCAACTGGAAGCACCTCCTGACCAGCCAGACCCATGTCAACTCCTCTGAAAGCCACACAACACTTTTCCTTTTTCAGCTTCCACCACTACGTCCTCTGCTCTGCATTTGGCTTTTTCATCTCCTTCACTACCAGAGTCATTCTTCACACAAGCATCTTATGCTGTCTGGCTACACTCTCACCTGCCACTACTTCAGTCATTGATCTCCTTCAGGTTAAATCATCTACACAAGATGTAGTCCACCTACCTCTACTCTTATAAGTCACCCTATGTTCTTTGCCTCTTCTGGAAGAAAGTATTCACTACAGCCATTTCAACCCTTTTTGGCAAAGTCTTCCACCACGCTGACCTTCTGTGTTCCTATCCTGGATACCAAACCTGGACCTCATCATGCCCCCTCATCAACTCTGTTGCCTTCTCCAAGATGACCATTGAGATTCTGCACCAATCACCACTCTTTCATCTCTGGGAAAACTCTACATCACTTCATCTATTTCATTCCAGAGCTCTAGCTCACATCCTACCTGTGGGGCATAATCACTAACAACATTGAACATCACACCTTCAATCTCTACCTTCAGACTCTTCACTCTGACATGCTTTTTTACCTCCAGAACATTCATAACATAGTCTTCTTTCAAGATAACTCCTCCTCCTTCATTTCTCTCTACACCATGATAAAACGGCTTGAACCCTGCTTCTAAGCTTCTTGGTTTGCTGCCTTTCCACCTTCTAAACATACAGAATGTCCACCTTCCTTTTCTGCATCATGTCAACCAATTCTCTAGCCTTTCCTGTCATAGTCCCAACATTCAAAGTCCCTGCTCTCTTCCCTAGTCTCTTGCGTTTTTCCTCTTTTCTCTCTGCCTATGGGCACACCTTCCACGTGTCCTCCTTGGACCAACAGTAGCCCAATTTCCATCGTTCTGTAGATCAACAGAGCCATTGTTAACCCATGCCTTGACCAATCCGGTATGGGATTCATGGGTCTTGTGACTCGCATGGTTAGTTTGGCATAGGTTTTACATCAGATACCCTTCCTGACACAACCCTCTGAGGCTGTGTTTAGCTTTAAAGAGTGTGCAATCTAAATATGTCTACCTGGTCTTGACCTGCTAACAATAAGATCACTATTTTGCAGAAGCTGCACCACTCAAGTATCTATAAACTGCTGATCTTTCTCTCTGTGCGTTTATCTGTGTGTGAATGGATACTTACAGCTCACTAAGAGTAAGGAAAATCTTGCTTAAATTAGATGTATGCAAGTTGTTTGGGCCATCCCCTGTGTGCGTGCCTTCAGTTCTTCCAGATCAATACTCTGATGAATGGTCCGTGGAGGGGAGTGGGGTGGCCCTGTTAGCCAGCCACCAGCCAGCCAGCACTATCGGAGAAAGGGTTTATTGACAGTCAGGAGAGTGAGCTTGAACAAAAGGGGAGCATAATGAATTATGAGCGTGTTTTTATGATAAATGAGAAACGTGCAGCACTCTTCTATTATCGAGGGACTTGAGACTAAGTGGGACTCGTGGTTTTATCCAAGAGTCATGCTACATTTGAAAGAAATGGTGAGAATAGGGGTGTTGTTAACCGTTAACAGGGTCACAGTGGAGCTATGTTGAAATTTACTGTCAAGTGCAGTTGGAGTAGTTCTGACAAGAAAAGTCTGAGCACAGCCATTGTTTTTCTGCCCCAGCGGGGCACTTAAGTGAGCTACAGTATGTTGAAATCCAAGAGACATGTTTATTGAACACATTTCTTGTTTGTTTGTTGGAGGCATCATACAAACACAATAAAAAAGGACAGTCTAAATTTTGAAGATGTTAACATGTACTGGAACTTACTGAAGTTAGATTGTTGTTCATGTAAGTAAAAAACTAAGGTGAGAACAACTTGGTATGGATGGCTTTACAAATCAAAAAACAGCTGTTTGGAAATTGGTGTTATATCTTTTTTTTTTTTTTTTTTAATCCTCAAAGGGAAGCTATTCTGCAGAAAAAGCTCTGGGAACGCGTTTCCACCCATGTCATTGAAAACATCTACCTACCCGCTGCTCAAACAATGGACTCTGGTACCTTCAACACCACTGTAGACATCAAGCTGAAGCAGTGGACCGACAAGCAGCTTCCACACAAAGCACTTGAGGTACAGTGGACTATCTTTTCACCCCCCCCCACCCCCCCCCAAAAAAAAAAAAAAAAAATTAAGATGTTATTAATTACATACATTAACGCCAGAGTTTGTGTTTTTTGTGTGTGTGTGTATTGAAGTCTGATTAGAGTACATTCCTTTTTTTAGTAATGAAATAATTGGGATTTACAAATTAATTTCTTTCACAACTTACACATTTTAAAATGGTACAAATTTTGAATCCAAATATTGCATTTAGCCAGTTGCTTTATTATATTGTCTTTTCCTTGACCCCATACACTTTGTATCATTTTCTCCTTTCAGGTTGCCTGGGAGACATTGCAGGAAGAGTTTGCCCGTTTCATGGCTGAATACAAAGGCAAAGACCAGGATGACATTTTTGACAAGCTGAAAGAGGCTGTGAAGGATGAGAGTATCAAGAGGCACAAGTGGAATGAGAGGGCCATGGACAGCCTGGTAAACACAGATGAAATCCACTCATCCTGGGTGCAAATATGCTGAGAGCATACACACAGACACAGTTTTATAATTCAGGCATGACTAACATAACTTGTTCATTCTGACTTTGATGCAGAAGAGTTTGATTTTAACAAATGGATCATATAGCCCAAGTTTTAATTTGAACTATGAACACACTGCCACTCAGTGAATCATAAAAAATGTATTCCTTGCCTCCATATGTGTTTGCTTTTGTGTGAGTCAGAGAGTGATCCAGCACAATGCCTTAGAAGATCGCTCCATCACAGACAAGCCTCAGTGGGACGCAGCAATCCAGTTTATGGAGGACACTTTGCAGTCACGGCTCAAAGACAGTATGTTCGCTATAACTATGTCTCATCTTTTGTGCAGCTTCATAGGTCTTTATAGATGTGTGATCCCCTTGCAGTATTTTTATTTATTTATTTGTTTGTTTTTCCCCAGTGAATAGATGGATGGAATTGGCTGCCATTTATGGTGTTATGCTTTATACTTTATATAGAACTGCACACATTTACGTTCCTTGGTAAATTTTGCTTTAAGTAGTTTGGCAAGGTTTGCTATAAATATTATTCGCACTGTGAGCCGGGCCATTAGTCTCAGATTCTGGGTCCTACACTGCAGATATAGCTCACAAGGAGAGTCCTGCAGAACAGAAGGGAATGCTTTTATGCACCATTTTGTGATAGATTAAAACGCCAATTCACATGTTTCTAAGGCTGCCAATCTAAATAGGACCTGTTAAATACCCAGAACTAGTACAAAATTATTGCATGCAGGGATTAAATCATAATGTTTGCAGATAATAGTGATTGGTTGCTGTTTGTTTTTTTTTTTTTTTTTTTTTTTTTAATTCTTATCCAGTAGTAAATGAGTTTTACAGGCTCCACTTTTTTGCCACAAATCTGAAAAACACTGACTGTAAAACACTGTACTATATAATTTTCTTCCTACTCAACATCTTATTTCTGACTCACCTCTTCTCCGTTAGCTGAATCTGTAATCAGAGACATGGTGGGCCCAGACTGGAAACAAAGGTGGCTGAACTGGAAGAACAGAACACCAGATCAGGTCAGAACTGCTGGAGCTTTTAAGGAGCTTTGATACTGTAAACAAAAAAAAACAAAAAAACAGACCAGTTACACCTTTTGCACAGATCCCTGTGTAGCTTGCTCAATCACACAGTACATTAATCTCCAGCATATGAATACACTTTTACCACCATGGTGATGATGCTCACTTCTCCTCTGACCCTGTAGCACATTCGCAATGAAACAAAGAATGAGCTGGAGCGGTTATTGAAGCTACATGATGATCACACTGCTTACTTGGCCAATGATGAGGTCACCACAGTCAGGAAGAACCTGGAGGGACGAGGGGTGGAGGTTGACCCAGTGCTGGTGGGATCAAAAGCCTTAGAATTAGAAGAATTAGAACATGCATAACCCATTCATCATAATTAGTTTCTATTAACTGCTGAAATATGTATTATATGGCCAGATCAAGGACACGTGGCATCAGCTGTATCGCCGACACTTCTTGCAGAAGGCACTGGCCCACTGCAACCTTTGCAAAAGAGGTTTCTATTACTACCAGAGACACTTTGTTGACTCTGAGGTAAGTAGGAGAAAAATAAGTTGAGATAAATTTACCTACTGTTGGAGCTTTGTGACACGTGTTTTTGTTTTTGATGTTACCACAGCTGGAGTGCAATGATGTTGTACTCTTTTGGAGGATACAGAGGATGCTGGGCATCACAGCCAACACTCTCCGACAGCAGCTCACCAACACTGAGGGTAAGGACAGACCAGAGCAGACAGCAAATGTTGCATATTACTGTCTGCCTTCTTTTTTTAATCCTCTTCTTTTATTCCACCATTTTTTTATGATATATTTGATTAAATCTTATGAGATGGTTATTCACTGGTATTTTACAATTGTACTGTACTATAATAGTAATATGCTTTTTACTGGTCATTTTATATTTTCTTTATAATGCAGACTATTTTTTGACTGTACACTTAACCTTATCCTCTAATTTATTTGATGATGTTTTTCTATATGTTTATGATAATGTGAATATATGATAAAATGAACAGCCAGATTAAACCAGATGGAATAATAATGACATCATTGGTTTGGGCAATATCACAACCTTTTCTTCATGGAATGCTTTGTGATACGTTTTACATGCTGTCCACATCCATTCTTCCAGATCAGTATTATTCAGTTATCCAATTGATCTTCGAAACAATATGCTCAAACATGACTATTGTAATACACAGTTCTCTTTATTCAATTCTAATGATAAAATGTCTTCCTCAAATAATTCAGGAGGAATACCCGCAGAAAAATTCAATGCATCGTCACTGAATAAAACATTGATTGCAGTGCTTTTTGTGCCGCTTTGTTCATTCTTTTCAGTGCGGCGGTTGGAGAAAAATGTGAAGGAGGTCTTGGATGACTTTGGGGAAGATGTTGAGAAAAAGACACAGCTCATCACCGGTCGAAGAGTTCAGCTGGCTGAAGATCTCAGTAAGGCACAAATACTTGCTAAGCATAAAGCACACAACATATGCCCAAAGTCAACAATCAAATTTGGTAAATAAGCTGCAGCTATTGAAAGCTGCAATCTTGTAGGATTAATTATATGGCACTCTTCCTAACTTGATACATTCGTATTTTCTCACTCAGATTAACTATTACATGAGTTCTCAAGTAACTGGTTTCATTAGAGGAAATCTCAGAGTCATCAGAAGGTGGCAGCAATGCCTCAGGAATCAGTATTCAGTACAACTTAAGGCCTATTTCTGTTAATACATCAAACTGACAGCACTTTTTAAAGTAGCCTGGACTGACCTACTGCATTTTAGCTTCTTTTTAAAGAGGAATGATTTTTTTTTTTTAGTTTAGTTTAGTATAGTTGATCTATCAGTTCTTCAAATATAAGCCACAGAGCTTCTGTGGTATTGATGTTAATATGTAAATTGAAGGATAGCAATTTAGATGACCCAAGTTGCATTCGTTTTGTAGTTTAAACTACAATATTAAAAACATGCCTGTGATGAAATCCTTCATACATTCAAATGTATATTTCTACATTATACTGTATTTGAAAGCATTAATTGGCACATAGCTGAGGAGCTTGTTGAGCTTGTGTGTTTTTCTCTATGTTAACAGAACCATGACAATGAAAAGGTGTAATTTTCAGAATTCCTGTGTTATTACAAGAAAGCACTTTCTTTTCTTTCTTTCAAACCCATAGAACACTCTCTCACTCACTCACTCACACTCACACACATATATACAGTGTTGTACCTGAAAGCGTTCATTGAACGAAAGTTCACAAACTAGTTTGTATTTTGTGTGAAACGTGAACTAAACGTTCTCTCTTTCCCTTTGACGAGCGTCGGGTGTGAACGAGTTCATTTGGGCAACTGTGGAACGACGCTCTTTCAAAGTTCACGCACGGGTAAAACCGTGCCAGGTTTTGAAAAATAATTGCTTGCAGCAACATTAGAAAAAATAACTAAAAATGAACTATTTAGTTCATTTTTTGAAATGGTGAACTCTTGTTTTAAATTTTGAATATGAACTCTGAACTGAACTAGTTCATTTTTTTTTAGCCATCAATCATCTCTGAATGTGTTTAAATGTAACTTAAAATTGGAACAATGCTATCTTAAATTCTCTTGTAACCTTAGTTATTCATCTACAGTAATCTCCCACACTTTGCGGTCTCAGCATATCGCGGAAGTTTCAAAAATATTCATAGAAAAAAAATATTCGAAAAAAAATTGAAAAAAATTAAAAGGAGGCTGAAGCGAAACCCATCACATTAAGAACGAGTCTCGGGAAGCAGCAAGAGCCGACAGGGGAGGCCCCATGAACGAATATTCGAGACCTGTGATTGGCTGCTATGATGGGCATTACTGTGCCGTTGGTTGTCTGTATGCTGATTGGCTGACACAGGTCCCCGCATCTCCCATCTCTTGCTCTCATCAGCTACACACAAAGGAGAGATCGTCAAAGTGAGTGTGTGTTCTCTAGATTTTGCATACGCACGTACATTTATACTGTATGTACATGTACATGTACATCCACATCGTGGTTTTCACCATTCGCGGGGGGGGGGGTCACAGCCCCCATTAACAGCGAAGTGTGGGGGATTACTGTATATGTATTAAGAGGTTGGTTAGTACATTTGGTATGCTTGAGTGATGATGGTGCTAATCGTGTGAATCACTTAGAAAAAAGCACTTGTCCATTTACCTCAGTTTTCTTATCATGGTGATTCATAATTTAAGAGAGTCCTACTGTTTAGAAAGACAATGCACCGGTCCCGAACATGACATTTAAATTGAACGTGCTTGCTTCTTTTTCATTTCTGTGTGTGTGGGGTTTAGATGAGGCTTGTATGAATCAGAGGAGACCTGTTGCTCTGGTTTAATCCTGGCTTTAATTATATGAAGATATTGAACATGTTGAAGATCTTTTTTTTTTTTTTTTTTTTTTTTGACTCTTGTGAAAGGAAACACACAGACACCACTAACTACTCCTCTAGTTGGAAAGTATTAGTTTTGGACTGTGCTGCCAGTTACATGCACAAATCTGTGTGCAGATTATGTAACATTTCCATGGACATCTAAATCTTGACAGACTCATGGTCAAATCCCTCAGACGACAGGTTTTGGGGAGTGTTGGTCATCAGATTTTCTTGACTAAGTTTTCTCTGGCTGTACAATTGCATCCAGAAACTTTCTGTCAGAGTGGCTATAAATACACGTGACTCTTCTCATGTCCTCCCACTACAATCAGTGAGAACTCTGTGTGCGCTTGAGTTCTTGTTCTGATGTGGATTTGCATAAAAGATTCTGAATCGGTAATGAGAATGAATCAGTATTTTTTTGTTGTTGTTTTGTTCCGTTTGTTAAAAAGCATTTAATTGTGAATTCTCTGTTGGCACACATTTGGTGTCTGCTTTCTGATAGCCTCTAATTTAGAGCTGGTAATCTGGTAATGAGTAGTTGCTTTGGTTTTAATCAGGAAAGTTTAACCAACAAATCAACTAATCAGTGTGTTTACACAGTGACACAGAAAACACACAACATTCATTTTAGAATGGTGACAAAATCATGCATCTGATTTTTGTTTTACACATGCTTACAACATTTACACAAAAATTTCTTTTGCTTAAACTTAAATCTAAATGCACTTTAAATATGAACTCCTTAATGAGTTAATAAGGCGAACACATCAATGTGTAAAAGCCCCTCCAGTCATGTTTTTGCGCTTGCGTGCGTGTGCGCGCACAGAACTATTCTCTTCCGTATTAATTTTGTCTTCTTTTTAAATAGTAAGATTCAGTTACTTGACTTGAAATTCTTACAGTAGCATCTTTGGCCCTCACTTGGTAAGACATGTACACTGAAAATCTTATTTTAAAAAATTAGTAACAAGATATAAGATGTCTTGTATCGGTAAAACACCTTTCTCAATGAATATCCACATCAAAGTTGTTGGATTTGGCAACTGGACCAAATTTCTTTTAATGTCTCAACTTATGGCTGTGCATGACTTAAACTTGACTTTAAATTTTACCTCAGAAACAAGTGCATCTGTTAGATTAAAATATCCAAGAGAAGTAACAATGACCAATGAACTCTGAATTTGTAGCGGCTGAATTCAGACTTTTAGATTGGAATTTTATTACTTCAGCACTTGAAAAAAATCAGTTATTGACAATGGAGGAAAGTTAGAGTAGTCCTTGATGTTGTCACGTGTAACTGGGCAAGTATTTGCTGTCCTCTGGAGTTAGATTTCACAAATAATACACCTGTAATTACTTCCGTTCAAAACAGTTTGTATGCTGCTTCAAATGAATCTCCTGCTTCAACATTTTCTCGCAAATATGATTTTTTTATTCGCACACATTTTATTTTTATTTGCCAATCTTACCAAAGATTTATTGTAAAAAGAATACAAGTTTACCCAGAGTTCTCCTGTCTCCCTTAGTAATACCTCTTTGTCATTTGCTTTCTGCTTCTAAATATTCTAGGTTTTATTTATGCTTTAACATAAATACAGTAATCCCTCACACTTCACAGTTAATGGGGCCTGTGACCCCCCGCAAATGGTGAAAACCGCGATGTGGATGTACATGTACATACAGTATACATGTACGCGCGTACACAAAATCTATGGAACGTACACTCTCTTTGACGATCTCTCCTCTGTGCGTAGCTAACGAGAGCAAGAGATGGGAGATGCGGGGACGCGTGTCAGCCAATCAGCGTACAGACAACCGACGGCACAGTAATGCCCGTCGTAGCAGCCAGTCACAGGCCTCGATTTTCATTCATGAAGCATCCCGTGTAGGCTCTTGTTGCTTCCTGAGACTCGTTCTTGATGTGATGTGTTTCGCTTCAGCCTCGCGTGCTTCGTTTGAATTTTTTCGAACATTTTTTTTCTCGAATATTTTTTTTCTATGAATATTTTTGAAACTTCCACGTTGTACTGAGACCGCGATTGCTGAGACTGCGTGAGATGTGAGGGATTACTGTAATTGCAGAATAAAGCCCTGGCCTCAATTATCATACTTGATTATTAACCCGATTACAGTCCTGTTTATTAAAACCTTTCAACACATACACATAATCCCTTATATTTCTGTTTTGTTATTTTGGCCTTCATTACCAATGTTCACTCATAGGACACTTATATTGGGAAATTAAACTAGATCAAACATGAGTGGTAGCTCCGAAGATTTATAACCAGTTATAGAAAATGTACAAACAGCCTCCATTAATATTTCTCTTCCATGATCCTTGCACAAGACAAACAAACAAAACAAGCTCCAAACTACACAATATAAGAAGACAAAAGTTCAGACTAAGGTACAGGCCACTGGGGTGTATTGTGGCACAGTTCTAACTATACAGAGACTTCTTAAAAGACACAGTGCCTTTTTGTGGGGACATGGTTTCTCTTTGTTTTGCATGAAGTTGGGTTTTCTATCATACCAGCCCAAGGAAGAGGAGAGAACACGCTCACAATGCACGGTCTGTCTCAAAGCCACACAGTCTGAAAATCCCTAGACTTGCCTGGCCTTGCAAACCTTATAAGGCAAGTCAATCCCAAACTTTTCTAAACAGGCGTGACATTACTACTTCCACCACCAAAGCCTTCCCTCACTGATAGATGTGGGAACGTGGTTTGAATCTGTCACGGGACCTCATAGGGTAGAGAAACACCTGTGCATGCACACTGTAACGTCTTACAGACTTATGGGCAGCATGGGATTTTTGTTGGCTGGTAACCAACATTAGGTTTTTTTTTTTTGCGGTTGTTTTTTAACAGTCTATTAATGCCAGCTTTAAAGAAGCAATTTCTCTGTCTTGTTTTTTTTTTTTTTTTTTTTTGAATTCCTTTATTTATGCCACAGAATAGTCTTCAGGATTTACATCAATGAAAGCAGTCAGGAGTTTGGGGGCAGGGACACAGCACTCAGGTGTTGAACATCAAACAATATTCCTGTTATGAAATCATTTGAAAGAAGAGTTAGACAAAACGTCAGTGCAAAGGCTGTGGTGGCTTTAGGCTTTGCACTTGACGATGAACTCCAACATCCCCATTGCATTTGGCCAGTTTTGACACATTTCGCCTTCTGTCCTCTCATTTTCTATTGCTGGCCATTACTTTTGTAGTAAATACATAAACTCTACCTTTTAAAAACAGCCTAGTGTAGATGACCTATTTTTAACTCATTACTACAAGATATTGATATTCTGTAGATGTTCATCTCGCCATGCCTGTATCCCTTGGCTCTAGTTTTCTGGTTACAGCACGTTGGTCTTTTCCTCCAGCTGAGAAAATGTATATTACAGAGTTTTAGTTTCACAAGTTGAGTTTGTGGGTGAGTGGCTCTGGGTCATCAGTTGTCTAACGCTTTGCATAGGGCTTACTGGGTCATGCAGCCAGGAACTAAGTGTGTGGGTGGGGATGTGTGGGTTCATCGGTCCACAGTGACCTGCACATCTGATGGGCTATCTTGGTGACATGTCTCAAAACATTAAATGAAGACGCTTCAATTTGATTTTGGTTTTTATCTATTATTGCACAATATAATAACTAATTACATATTTAAATGTTATTGCGGAATGATGTTGAAGTTTCCAGAGAGGTTAACATCAGTGGGAGGATACTGAGTTATTGTGTTCTGCAGGTTGAAGAAAGACATTTCTGCTGTTATCAGACACCAAACCTGCTATCAGGGGACTGTGTTTAGTGACACCAGCTATTCAACTTTACTGTTTTAAGTATGGTTCTTTTAATCAGAGATTTAAAACTTGATATGAGATGTACACCTCCTCCTTGTCAAACACTCCTCTGCAGGAAAAGATTTTGTCTGCGTGTGAACCAAGCTCATTCAGGCTTTATGAAATCATCTTTTCTCGTAGATCCTGATCCACCTCCTTTCTTAAGACCCTTTAACAACTGGGGGTCACATTGCCTCTGGCCCAAACCTGTAACCTGACCCGATGGGTCAGCCAACTAATACGAAATGCTACTTGATATAGCTAACTTTTTTTTTTCTTTTTTAACTCTACTTCATCTCCCTGGAGTCTTTGTCAAATTCTGTCCAAAAAAAAAATCTCATCCCTGTTCATTCTTTCCCTTAGAGAGAGAGAGAGAGAATAGGAAATCAGAGAGGAGACCTTAACCTGACATGTCCTTCAGTTAGAAAAGGAAGGAGGAGAGGAGGGAAAAGAGGGAGAGATAGAAGACAGGGGAAAGGATAAACACACTTAACAAAGACAGAAATGTGCTCCCAGGGGCAGTCTGCTGTTAAGCTCTGTTTTCCCCTGCTCACAGACGGGCCCAACATTGCTCAGGTTACAAATAAAGGTCAGGTGTGTGTGTGTGTGTTAGTAAGCGTGAAAGCATTGTTAATGAATGGTACAGTGTACACTGCAGAGGTGTGTGTATGTGTCTGTCAGCGTGTGCCAGACCAGCTGTATGGCACAGGGCCATCTCTGGAGTAAAGCCCAGGCGTAATGTGCAAGCACAGAGCAGAGACCAGTGGGCTGTCACCGCTTCTTCGGTCCACATTGAAACTGCTTTGTGCTCAGGGAAAAAGCACCGGAGTGCCTAATATGAGAAAGG
The DNA here is from genome assembly GCA_018398805.1 of Hirundichthys speculiger. Classification (NCBI taxonomy): domain Eukaryota; kingdom Metazoa; phylum Chordata; class Actinopteri; order Beloniformes; family Exocoetidae; genus Hirundichthys; species Hirundichthys speculiger. The sequence continues at coordinate 340,817 of JAGFBZ010000961.1, read as the reverse complement.
AAACACTTTACTATACTTCACTAACTGTTTAATGAAGTGTTAAGCATTAATATTTTATACTGTGCTTCCAGGTCCTTGCAGGAAATATGACCTGCACTAACATGGATCTTTACTTTTTTGCTGTACCAGGAGATAATTTCATACAAGACATTTGTCCTCAAAGAGTTGTTGGTTAAATTTTATAGTTACCTTAAAATTAACCTCTTTTTTTTTTGTGACACAGTTTTAGTCTTACTTCTCACTCGCTGCCTTTCACGTTGCTTATAGCATTTATTTGTTCTGTAAATAACACAACAAATAAATTGTTGTTTCCTGTCTTTTCTGTCGCAGTAACTGGCCATTAGTTAGTGACAAGAATCTGTTTCCAGCCATCACGTCTTCACACATTTACACTTTTAGTCTTCCACCTTAGGTGAGCAGCCTCATAAAGTAGCTGCTGACCCCAAACTCTAACCTTAACCATCACAACCAAATGCGCAAAATAGAATTTTGGATGTAGCTGTTCCTGCTCATCAAGCTAATCATAACAAATAAGCCACAACTACTGATAACTAATACAGCTTGTTCAATCAAAATAATTGAGACTTTTAAAGTGGTGGCTGGACAATTCTGCTCTGATCATGGTCTGTGTTCCCTCTAGGTCTGAATGGCTCACTGAATAAGACATTTTTCAGAATAAGGCCACCCCAAGCAAAATGACAGGGTTGTTATATCAGAGTTGATAATGAATTAACACACCAAAATAAATAGTCTCAATAGCTTTTTCTCAATTTGTTTTTTTCTCTAATATTTTCCTTATGAGTCATTTTTGCTCTGTTTTTCCTGGCATTGTGTTAATCCAAATGTTTTCCCTACTTTGGATTTAGTTCGGAAAAATACGGATCCTGGTCATATCCACATGTTTCTGACTGTTTTTGCTTCAGCGCGTTTGCTTGAGAGGGAAATGTAAGTTATTGATCGTGAGTAGCAACAAACACTGCTGGTTAAGAGGGGAGGTTTCTTTCCACCTTCCCACCGAGATCAGACTAAAATGAAGCGACTGCATTTGAACTCTATTGATTCTGGCACATGAAAATTGTAAAATGCAATCGTTGGTGGATGTTTTCATTTGTGGTCTTCTCCCACAAGAAACATCAAGTAGTCCTCTACTAAAATTGTTTGTACAGCTGTTTACAAAGATACTTTTTAGTATGTGAATATTTTTCTTTGGTGTTAACATCGATGCTGTTTGCATTTTGTACTGCCTCATTTCATTCCATTCATGTAGCAGTTGGGTTTCTGGCACATTTTCTGCAGGAACAGAAACACCTGGGCATTGCGCAACCTCTTACAATAAATCCATAATCTTCTCCACAGGCTTTTTGGCACTGATTAATTCAATAATGCATAGAAAATTATAGATTTGCGCTTTTGTGTTGTAAGGTTGTCTGAGGGTTAAGGAATGAGAGGTGTTAACAGAAAGCGCTTTCAGAACGGTGATAATGTGTGAAGTGTTTGCATGTTTGCGCATGTAGTCACTTTCTCCTTTTTCTGGTGTGGAAGCAGACGACAATAAAGCTCTCGTTGTCTGGGCTTGCTCACCGGAATGCCCTCTCAGCCTCACACTCACTTCATTTCCTTTCATCTGCCCCTCCTCGTACTCCATGGAGCAGCTTCCTTCAGAGTGATTAGTGAGGGCTCCCCTCCCTGCTGCAAGGGATGACGTGCCATCTTCAGGTGCTGTGTGCACATGTGCCTGCGTTCAGGAGAGAAAGCAGCGAGTGCTGTTGATTGAAACCTTTGAGTATTACAAACACTTTTTAAAAAACCTTTTTTGAAGTGAAATGTAGTGGCAAACATCAGTTTAAGAACACAGTGATTTAAAGATGTGCTTAGCTGAGTAAAATATCACTCTCCCACTTTGTGTGCTGTAATCAGTATTTTTGTTTTGTGTTGGCAGTGAGGCAAGCTCACATGCTTGATACCATGCAGTCTGAATCAAGTGAGCTCCCAGATTTTCCTTGATTGAAAAATCCATCTACTTGGGTCAGAAATCCTCTGATAGAGGATGAGACCCGAGTCAGCTTTACCAATGTATGTTATTTTTTCCCCTGATTACACAGTGCAGCCGCGTCTCTCACTTTTCCTCCCTCTGTTAAGAATATGTCATGTGTGAGATGGAGACTTACGCTTTGCATCTTAACAAGTCTGTGCATTCTTTGACAATAAAGCAACTGGTATTAAATGTAGCAGCATGTTGAACAAATAGTTCACTTCAGCACTTCAGCTATTTAGTAAGGGGAGGACATGCAGCAAAGGGTCACACGGCCCGGGAGTCGAACCCGCGACCGCTGCGTCGAGGACTGCCGCCTGCACTAACCACTGCACCACCGGGGCGGCCTTTAATCATTATTTTCAGTTAATTGATTAATAGACAGACAGAAAGAAATCTGTTGAGTTTAAAAGGACCCATACCGCTGTTTGCTTTGTCCAAAAATGACACAAAGGTGATCAAAGAAAAGGCAGCAAATGTACACATTTGAAAGGGAGGGACATTAAAAGCTATGCAGCTGATAGTCAAAGTTGTTTTTCTAATAAATTAAAAAAAAAAAAAAAAAATATCAGCTCTACTGTTTAAAGTTTGTACAGTGCTTGTTTGCTTTATGAGTACAACATAATTATTCATAATTTCCTTACATGTTTTCTCCCGGTTTATTTCTAAAACATAACATATTGACTGGAACAACAGACACAGTAAAAGTATTTGTAGTCTTAGTGCTTTCACATTAGCTTTAACTCAATTCCGTTTAAGGTGTGACCTAATTTCAATCTATGGGCTTAGTTTTAATCATTTTAATGTGAGGGAACATGACCCCAGATTATTCGGTTTCACAACTTGATGCTTCATATGTTGGCTTAATTACCTGCTGGCAGGCTGCTGGCAGCCCCTGTTTTCTTCTTGGGTACGAGTATAGATCCAGAATTGTCATAACACTGGCAAAGATCACTGCATGTCAAAATTTGTTTTGTGGGAAAGAGGCTTTGCTGTTTTTCTACTGCAAGATGCCCTTGAACATTTGTAAATGCTTATGACAGCTGGTTTTGGACTGTCCGCGGTTAATGTCCAAATGTTGTAGAAATGGCAGTCATGTTTTCTGTGGTTTTGTTCATGAAATGGGCCTATCCATTTTCATATATATACATGTAGCTTTACAAATATTTCATGAGTATTTTTCTTTTATAATTATTTCAGCTATCCAATTTAAGACACTGTCTTTACTCCTTACTGTCCCTCTAACTCTTCATCTCCTCATTAAAGCTCCAACCATTCAGCTTCCACCATTTACAAAAGTCATGACTTGCTTCTCCTTCCACTTTCTCATCATCTTCCTCCTTCTCTTTATTTCCCTATAACCTTTCTCTTCCTCCCCACAGTCTGGTCCTTCCATCCTTCCCTTCTCATGTCAAGAACCATCTATTGCACTTATATAAAATATAAAATGCACTTTGTAAAATATAAACACACCCATACACTTGCACAAAATTCAGCTATCCAATATGTAATTGACAAACATTTGATAACACAGATGCTGGCTTATTTTGAAACAAGTTTGAATGAAGCATTCAGTTGGTTATCATTTTAAAAATCAAGAAATAAAAATAATCTGCACTTTAGTGTCATCATCTCTATATTAATACTAATTTAAAAAAAGCCATTTTAGAGAATGATCCAGGTTTTAATATGATGAAGGAAGTGATGTGGAAATAAAATTGTACAGGGATGTCAATTTTCCGCAGATCTGTGGATTTCCGAGTTTTTTCCATCCTGGGGGTCATTTTTGAGATACATGTAAATCTGGTTTAATATTTTCGGGGGGGGAGGGGGTTGATCGGACCCAGCAGTGACTGTGGTCGGCGTGATGTGAATTCTCGATTGCGATTGGTTGATTGAGACCAGGGCATGCGCACTGAGCCTTTGGTCCGGCTGACATCACTATCTGTCTTGTTGACATAGCGTCGGGTAGATACAGAGTTTGCAAAAACGCAACCCGCTTGTCTTACGCTTAAAAGAGCACGTCCAAATGGCATAAATGTGCCTCCACCTGGTCACATGTGGACGTGCACTAAACGGCTCTACCTCTTGATTCCGCATCACCGTTTTACTTGCATACGTTTTTATTCTCTTAAGGGCAGAGGATGTCTGGTCAGCAGTTGTGGTGGATGTGGGAATAGTCACGGACAGACACGTCAGTCTGTACAGCTGTGGCATGATCTCATTCAGATGTTTGCTGTGGAGGAAACCTAAGGAGATATTTGGGACATTTCCCCTCAAAATCCGTCATGGCCTACATCACAGTCACTTCTGTTTTTAAACAGGTCAGATCATCAAATAGAGCTCTGTGGCTTTATTTAATGAATATATGAGTGTGCTTTTGTTGTTGTTTTGGCTATTAAATATGATGTTGAATATGATTATGTGGCATTCAAATTAACAATATGGACAACTTGATGTTCTCTACTTGATGCCTCCTAAAGCACCCTCAAAACTCAAAATTTTTCTTGGGGGCTTACAGTGCCCCCCTCCTCCCCTGGTTCGCGAACCACTTCAGAGTTTTTCCCAATGTCCTTTTGACATCCCTGATTATATGAAAAAAAATATGGAACGATTTTACATCTGTGTGAGTGCGTGTGTGTGTCAGGAACAGAAGAGAAACGCATGGATTGAGCAATGCTTCTGTTCTCATGTTCCCAGCACAGTTTGACCACCAGGGACCCATTCCCACCCAGTCCCACAGCCTCTCACTGAAACACACGCACACACAAGTATCTGACATCAGGTGCTGGTTAAGATGATGTAATAGAAAAACCATACAACCTCTTTCTCTAACCTCTGGAAACGTGTTTATGTTTTGTTTTAAATTATGATTTTTATAGTTCACTTTCGAGAAATAGGGATTTTTGTTTGTGACAGTTTACTGCCATTTACGTAAATGAAGAGGGGGAAATTATGTGAATGTGACACATTTATCACCCTAATTGAGAGCCTTACTCTGGATTTTTGATTTCAGTCCAGTCACACTAAACAAATGTGTCAAATCATAAAGTATCCAAAATCTCTTCCAATACATGATGTCAAATTGTGCCGTGCAATTAATTCACTTCTGTATGCAACTATTATTTAGGCCTTTGGAAAGCAAGATAATCAGTGATTGGAATATTAAAGTTAAAGTTAATTGAGTAGGGCTATGCAATTAATCAAAACTGATATGCAGAACCACTAATCAATGTAATCTTGCTCGTGTCAATAATTTCAATTATTTCTGTCCTTTGAAATATTAATTAATGACCACATATAGTTAATCCGTGTGTTTTCTTTCACTTATAAATTAAAAGATATGTACTCTTTTATTTGAAACATATCTCACTTTTAATAGCTGATTTATATTTGCTTCAAAAACCTTGTCAGTGATTTATGAGGGCAAAAAACAAAACAATACTAAATAATCATGCATTAATCATAATGGTGTTAACTTGTTCAATTAATCATGACAATCAGTGCATTTACATGGGAAGTTTAATTCCTCTTTAATTCAGAATTAAAATTAAATCTGATTTAAAATGATTAAAAATTACCATGTAAACACCTAATTCTGAATAAAAATGTCCATTAAACTTAATTCCGAAGTAAGTGGCTGGTTTATTCTGATTTTAAATCTGAATAGAATAATTCCGTGGTCATGTATACACTCATTCCGCTTTAAATTAATTCAGGTCTTTCTGCACATGTTCGTTCCCTTGCCCGTCTGTTGCGATGACGCTTATATTCCGCGCTGGGCTTGTTTTCAAAACAAAGTTTCAAGATGGCAGCACCCAGTAAACGTTGGTCAAGAGCAGAGACGATTTATTTAATAAATAGCTCGGAGGAACTGGAAATAATTAAAAGAACAGATGGCAGGAAACATAAAAATTGTTAGCTTTTCAAAGTTGTAGCGGCTGATGCTAATAATGTAGTCCTCCATGTTGTTGCTAATCGAGTAAGTTTGTTTTCTTCCGGTAGACGTAAATATGTAAAGACGTCCGCCCCCCCTATCCAATCAGAATCCTTCCCAACCCCCAGACCTTAAGCGGAATTGGATATAAAGCCGATCAAACGTGTTTTCCATGTAAACCTCAATTCAGAATTACTATTTCCATGTAAACTCGAAAGAAAATAGTTTAATTCTGAATTATTTAATTTGGAATAAGTTAATTCCGAAATAAATAACATCATGTAACCGTGGCCATTAATTTGAAGTCAGCCTTATTGTTGAGGCAGATCAGTGTTGGGGTCCAACAATGAATAACAAATTTAATGTCAGTAAAGCAGTCCGTTTGACAATTGCATATCTCCAAAGGCAATGAGTAGTCATTCTGAGTAATCATTGTCTCCATATGAACAAAATAATCCATGATTTTCCCCATAATTGGGGAAACTTAAGTACCACAAAAATAGTATCCACTGGGTGGCAGCACTGGTCGAAACTGGCCATTACCATTTGGGGCTTTGGGCTTTTGCATGTCATGAAAACTTTCGGATTTGAAGCAATTATGCAAACTCCCTCTGACTTGGAAATCACTGATTTAGAGCGAGGGTGAGGACAAAACGGGGAAGAATATCCAGCAAGAAGTCACACGAAATTGCAGGCTATGTTCCCATGAATTCAGTAAAGGAACAGATCAATACTGACTACGAGACGAGTGGCAATCCTGCCTACTTCTACTGGAGTAACTAGAGGAAGCCATAGGAGAGAAAGACGTGTGTCTGCAAAGCCACGGATGAGTGCGATTTCTGCCTCCCTGTAATGTGATATTCCACAGTTGTCGGGTTGCCACAATTTATGGCACTCGCATCAGCAATGCTTCATATCTATAGGGAGACTATTATTATACACGGGTAATTTCAAATGCTCAGTCGAAAGGAAGAAAATTGCTATGAACTGCCATTGCCATCCATGTTTATTGGATCAGCCTGTGGGTCTGAACAGGCCTTTTCTCGTAGCTTAAAGGAATTCCAGGTGTGATTTTGAGTGTTAAATGGGTATGAAGGTGTGTGGAGTTTAGAGCAGCTGAAAGGACCTGAGGGTAACGGGAGGGTGAAGAAAGCTGACCTCTTATTTCTCTTTGGCCCCTTTCAAACGGAAGAAATGTGACATAAGTTGCCTCATCAGTCTGATGAAGTATGTTTAATTACTGAGACATATGTCTCTTTTCCATTAATGTTAATCCCAAACTTCAGACGAAGCTAATATTACAAATAACTGGTAGGTGCAGTTTTTGACAACATTTCAGTTGAAGGTACAGCTGCATTAATGTACAGTTTTCTTACTATATTGTCACATTGTGATGACAATTCAACAAATATACTCTTAACAAATGGATCTACTTTTTATTTATTTTTCTAATGTAATCACTCAGATTCTCAGGTAAATTGAGTTATCCACAAGCTTAGTTCAATGCATGTGTTATCAAATGTGCAGAGAGGCTTATTCACACGCGCTTATTACAAACTTCTTCAGAATTGAACCTTTTCCACACACTTTTGGAAAGTAAAGTGGAGCTTCTTTGAGGGATTGCCAAGATTGTGTGATCTTCACATCCTTCAGTCCTACAAGTCCATGGTTTCTCATAATCGATTTCCGCTTTGCCTCAGTACTGGCCTCCTTTGGTGTGCAAGAGATGAGTTTTACAAAACTTCTGACCTCTTATCTTCTGTGATTTACAAGTTGAGTCAATGGTAGACTTACTTTCAGATACTTAAATGCAAAACCAGCAAATAATTCAGCACATCCAAAACTTAAACCAAAGCTGAAACCTGGAACTAAATCCATCCTCTTGTAAATTTTGTCACCACTATCTTCATCTTTACAACCTCCTGCACTAAAATTTCAACGTCTGGCCCTTCAAAGACACAAGTAATGCTTGTCAATAAAACCTCCACCACACGGTGCAACAGCAGTCATCACCTGGCTCTTTTCAAAGCTTTTTTTTTTTCCCTGAATTTTGCTGTTTTTGTTTAGTCTGCCCTCTGGCTGACCCCAAACTTTGACCCATTGAGACCTATGTATGCCTCTCACCAGGTTAGGCTTCTTTATCCCAGGCATCTGTTTTTTAGATAAGAACCGTGAGTGCGAGAGCTGATTCATTGCTGTGTCACTGGCATGGCGTTGGGGCCGTCAACATACTTGTGCTCCCTGTGTCCATGTCTCCCATGGCCCAGTTTTTATAGCACATGATCTAGATTTAGTGACAAATCAAGCAGCATGCAGAGGAAAAAGGCTCCTCTGTTTGTTACATTAGGAGATCAGCTTTCAAGCATCGAAACAGCTCAGTGTGTAAATTTTGAGGGTTCCCCACATGCCCTGAGACCTTGCCAGTTATAAGATAGAAAAAGATGTAAAAAGTGCCATCGAGAGTGATGACAGGTTGGGACAGAGCTCAAACCCTTCACCCCGCACACTTGTGACCATGCTGTGAACTGCTGCTGTCTTGTCAGTAAGTCAGAGCAGCAACATTTCAGAGCATCCTGCTAAAACGGCTCCAACCTTGACACCAGTCATCATCTACCAGAATCTTTCTCTTGCCATTTCTCCACAACAGCCAGCCGGTTCTTAACAGTTTTTCCTATTTTCACACCAGTAGCCAGCAAGAAGGGGGATTAGTTTGCAGGCCTCCCTGTCCTCTGCCCCCCATCTTTTTATCCTCTCCGTTCTCCCTCTTCTCTGTGTTAGTTACTTGTCCAGCAACACCACACAGTCTAATTACAGATCAATTAAAGGCTTTCTGGCTTAGACCTCCTTCTGCCACTGCTTCTGCCATAGCAAGCTTAGGGGACTCTAGAGAGTGCCAGTGAATGAGATATCATTTCATGTGAAGATCACCCGAGAGAATGTCTTGAAAGAAAGGATTTGGAGAAAAGGCTTCCCTCCTTTTCTCTCATTCTGCCACAGTCCCTCCACCCTCTGTAACCCACACAGCACCAAGCATCTTAACGAAGGGGCCTCTGGGATAGAGGCTAGAGGATTATGGGAATATTCATGACCAGATAAAGGGGCGCGCAGTTGAATGACTGTGTTTTGGGGCTCATCTCTTAGGTAAACAACAGCCTAAATGGAGTTTTAAATCGCTACTCCTGCTACATAGTGCGGAACGGGCAGTGGTGATTCTGTCCGCTGTTTTTCTGTTACATTTTTGTCTATGCAGGGAGAGGAAAAGATGCCCACTGGCACTTGAAATAGGTAGAGCATCTTTGAGAATTAACCAGTGCATTTCAGCTTGTGGCCATCATCAAGGTCATAAACATCCAGAAGAGCATTCAAATAGAAAAAGTCTAAAATGGTAAAAATGCAAATTAACCAATGAGATACTTCTACATGGATAGTTTAACCAGTGGGCATTAAGATGTACATGTGTGCATCACTGATCAACACCCAATTTGCTGCAAATTTCAACCAAAAAAAGCCTAAAAGTTAAAAACGAATACAACGAGATAATAAAATTATTTCTGTAAAACCTATTCAACTATCAAAATGTAAAATGCTCATAATAAAAATAAATAATTGCAAAGTCTGTGGGACATCAACATATAAAGTAAAATATCTGTAATGCTTCTTACTTCTCAAAAAATCAAAAACACAACACTCAATCACTTCAATGTCATTTGAAAGTGATGCTGAAACTTGTTCTTTCACAAGACACTTTTAATGAAAGGGACCCAGTGACATCAGTGGTGTGACATAAATTTGATGATTTGATGTGTACTTGCAAGTAAAGGTTCAACTGGAATCTACAATAAAATTGCAGCCCTGTATCTTGAGGACTTTACTAAAAACATTTTAACGGTTACAGTAAGGACTTGGAATTATTTGTGAATTCCTATCTTATTTATCAGTTGAAAAAAAATTCTCCTCAAGCTTCATTTTAGGATTGAAATAAAGATCACATTGAATCCTGCATGACATGTGATGATTATCAGTCATGTGAAAAAAAGTGCAAGCTCATTTAATAAGGGTTTCACATATCATGACGCAATGAAAAATCATGGGGAATTATTTCAGCTCATTTGTCTTCACAACAATAACTTCATTTTTTTTTTTTTATTTTAGGTCTGTGCGCATTAGTATAAATGGCTCTCTTAAGTTCCTGCCATAGCATTTTATATAGTTTGAGTCCTTGAATTTGACCAGGTCATTGCAACACATTTTTTTTCTTCATAGATTTGTTGTTGTGTTTGCAAAAATATGGATGAATCCTAATTTGACATAGAGCCATAGTTGTATCTGTTTTCATTGAAGCCTTGAGTCAGTGGTGGGTTTTCTCCCATTGTTAGATTTCACAGTATCTCCCAAGCTCTCTATTCTGACCTTTAAACCTACTTTGCCCTCTGTGATCCAGCAGATCTCTAAACCTCTGCCCACAGCTGGCAGAAATACTATTGTCTGACCTGTGTTAACCACTCTATATTCGAGACCTGATAGAGTATCTTATCATTGGCCACATCTAAACCAAGTGAGAAACTTTGAAGCTTGAGCCAGGGGGTTTCCCATGTTTTTCATGATCTGACAGTCACTGCCCTCCTTTCCTTACACCAGCAAACCTTCCACCCCCTCACACCTCACATGTCTATTCTTCAGGTCAGACAGATGTTTTTTTCGTAATCCTGCTATGATTGTTTTGGATTGAGTTATGTTATGTGGTTAGGGCACGTAGCCTAATCTGTTAGTTTCCTTTGAGCCATGCCCTCCGGTGGGCTGCGTGTTGCAATGGCAGAATGCAGGGTTAGGTTTCACTCAGCCGCACACCTGCTGCAGCGACTTGTCAGTGTTTCCCTTGACAGGCCTCTTTAATACCTCCATTAAGTGTCGTAATCCCCCCCTTATGCCCTGCCATTTTGCCCGAGTTTGTTAACAGAGTATCAAAGGCCGGGAATTTTTCTTTCCTTCCACCTGCCAACTGGGAACATGTAGTAAGGTGAAAATGGGTGGCAGTGGCATGATTGTGCAGCTCTCATTGGTTTTCAAGAAAATGAGATGCTTGTGTCTGAGTTTTGCAGCCAAGCTTTATGGCACTCAGTCAACTTCTTTTTTTTTTTTTTCCAGTTCTCCATCTTTGGGTTTTTCAGTTTTTCAGCGTTTCTCGGCTTTGCCAATTTTTAGGGCACAAGTGGAGGCCTGGCTTCACCTCTTCCAACAACAGTTTGTTTTCCATCCATCAAGAAAAGGATACCTCAGCAGCAGGGTTTCCATCAAAGGGCCCACACAAGCCCCCTGAGTATGATATTTTGTTTCACTCAAAAGCACATGCAGAGTTATCACCTTTGTGTTGACATGAAATGGACACTTAGCACGCTGTTGCTCTGAGGTCCAAACCACAATGATTTATCTTCCTGGAAAAAAAAAAAAAAAAATCTTTTGAAGCTGTGTTTTCGGCCTCTTCGTAGGATCACCATCAACAATAGTCTCCTGTGGATCTCGTGTTGCTGAGTGATCAAGATGGAGCATTTATGGTTTGTTCTTCAGAGCTGGTGTTTGAGTTTGTGCTTGGGGGAGATCCAGACAGATTAGCGAGGGTGACGGGGAAGCTGGGGAGGCAGCCAGGCCCGGAGGTGCAGCTGGCATTGCGAACCACCGCTTCCTTTTTTCCGCGTTGGCCCACAGACTTGCTTCAGCCAGTGTTTAATCAGCGATTAAAGACTGGCTTTAGATGGCTCGCTCATCTCGTGTGACACTACACGTTGGACGGAAGGATTGCTCATCTTTTGCAGTCTTCAGATAATGGGAGTTTAAAAATGAAAAGAAAGTGACTGACTATTTTTCCGGTAGTGCCCCCCCCCCCGCTCAGCTGAAATGTTGTTGTGGTGTCTCCTCCTCTCCATCAGCAATATGCCCAGGAGGTACATACCATAAAAAGGGGACGGTGAGAGCTTTGATGTGGGTACACAAGCCCTTCTTCATCATCAGATGTGTGAAGGAGGTCTGCCTTGAGGTTTGGCTGTCACTGTCAGAGGGAACCATCTGGTGTTTTGGTGAAAAATGTAAAGGAATTCTACCTGCGGATGAATACTTTAGGGATGAGAATTTTCATTTTCTTTTGTCAAACATTATCTTCATAGTGAGCTTCCGGAGGCATAAACAATGCATACAACATAAAGATGAATAAACAATGACGATGCACAAAAAGGAAAAATGTAAGGTGAGAATGTGCACACCTGGTGTTAGTGTTTCCTCTTCATCTTATAAACACTTTTGATAGGCTAAAGTGAGAATAGGAGTTTAACTGGTAAATGGAGCACGGTCTGCACTTGCGTTGATTTTGGAGCTGCACTTTGACAACAAACTGTCGGTGGGACAGTCTACCGCTGATCCACTGTAAAAGCACCACTGTGCTTTTTTTTTTAGCCGTTGCTTTCATTATCATGTCTGTTTTAGTTGTGGAACCAATGATGTTTTTACATGCAAATGATTAATTAGTGGAATGGTAATCAGGTTTATGCACGTGTTTCAATATTACAGTGATTGAGATTTGCAAAACGTAATCCTGTGCACATACAGCTTTACAAATTTGGTGAAAAGGATGTGTTTCTACTTTTCTCCCTTTGTGTACACACAGTTTTAATCATGATACCGCACAGATTTATGCTTGTAGCCCCTAGTCTCACTTAATTTAGCTCTTAGTGCACAATCAAACTGTTTGACTCGTACACACTAAATTTCTTTAGGGAAGTAAATAAAAATTGGGTCCATTATAAAAGACCATGAGATATGTTACAAGTAATAGAAGATTCAGTTTTTATATATTTAAAAAAAAACAACAACAACAACTATATTATAGACAGTCTGCCTGGACTGCAGGCAGTAACTATCTTCAAAGTTGTTTAATTTGGCAGCATTTTTATTAAAGGACAATCATTTTTATGTTAGGCAGCTTTTGAAACTCTAATCCACTCTTTCTCCTTCTTTGCAGAGAAAGTCCGTGAGATCCAGGAGAAACTTGAAGCTTTCATAGAAGCTCTTCACAAGGAGAAGTAACAGAACCAGGTATTTGTATTTTACCTCTGTGGAAAACTGTCTTCTGTAATACATTTGGTTTGTGACGAAAAAGAAAAAAAGCTTAAGAACAAATCCAGCCATGTAACTTTTTCCCCTTCTCTCCTCTTACTCTTAATAGTACTGTTGACGGTAAAAATTTGGATCACAGCAGCAGAGGAATGCACTGAACAAAGACAACACATCTGTAAGTGACTGTGATTGCCCAGTGGCCCCGCTTCGACACTCATCAGATCATCACTCCCCTTACCATCTATGACCTGGCTTTCTGTCCGTCCTTGGACACTGAGGGATCGATGGTGCTTAACAGAAGCATTAGATGGAGGAACAGCTTCCAGGCTTTCTTTTTGATTTCTATTTTCCAGTGTTTCTTTGGGAGAAGAAAGAGAGACTTCTCACGCATGAACCCAGAAGGTCACATCAGAAGGATATTTGAAGCTTGCGTAATGTGGTCAGACATTAGACCACTGTGCAGATATACCAGTATCATCAATTAAACAATAAATGAGGATTCTGAACAAGATAATCTCTCACTTTATTTGAAGTGTGTCCACTGATTTTTGTAAAGACCACCACCATTGGTACCGGTCCGGCACTTGGTGCCCCTAAAATATGCCATCTTTACCTGGCTTTTTTTTTTTTTTTTTTTTATTGAATTAAGATTGATATTGATTGGTTGCACTTAAGTTATCCTTCAAAGTTGTAGGTGTATTTTCAATTGACCTTCCATGAATCCTGAAATTGAAGTGAAGACAAGAAACAAAACAAACTACTGGCTTGTATATTCAGCTCTCTATCCATCAAATGTCTCCATTATATTGCTTCAGAAACACTCATTACAAGGATTAACTGAATATAGGATTTAAAGTTTCTATGACTACCGAAGGCACAATATCCAGGTCATGCTTTTTGTTATCCTGTCTCTTTCCCTTTGAATATATTGGTTCCGTCATTGTCTATTAGCATAACATCACTGCAAATTTTTATTCTCCCAGTATATCAACAAATTAAATTTAACATACATTTGGATGTCTGAGAATCCTTGAGAAGCTAAATTCAGTTTTGAAAATGCTTTTTAATGAATGACGCTAGTATAAATGCTTGTCATGATGGTTTTAAAATACAGTATCTGCCGAATTGCATGTAAATTTAATTTAATTTTAGCAAATGCTGCTAAATACTTGACTTTTCTGCTCATTAATGCTGGTCCAGTTGCTCATGAGTCCCTTATTTCCAAATTTAACCAAAATTTTACAGTTTTTGGCTGTAATGTTTTGTTTCTCTGTATATAAGCCACCTAGGTGCACTTGTACTTATTTCTCAGCTGTCTGTGACTGGTTTATTAAGCTCAAACAGGGCAAAGCAAAGCAGTTTTCTCACTTTGTCTCAAAAGTCAAGAAAAAGGCAAATATCTAACATACAAGAAATTGTACAGTGTGCTGTCATCAACTCACTGATCCTCCTCCCAGTCGCTGTTAAGGGCCAGAAGTTTCCTTCTTGTTCCCAAAACTCTTCTCCCTCTTTTATGGCTTTAAAGCGTCTCACATCCACTCTCTCTACACTTTCTTTATTTGGACCACTCTGATTATTTCCATCACCAACATCTACTAAATCTTCCTACCTTGAAAAAGATTAAATATATTTGAAAGGAGGGGTGAGACTAGGTTACCTCTGTTCATTCATGTGTATATGGGTATATATAATATGTAATTTAATGTGCAGTCTGCACAGATACAGTAAATGGGCAGTCATTGATTTACTATCATGTACAGCACAAGTGTAGAGTGATGCACTTGTGTAACAGAAAATTGGTGAGTTGCTTGAAAACATGTTTTATGTTGTAGAAAGTAATGTGTGCATGGTGTTCTCCGTCAGATGTGCTTTATTTATTAAATTTGTGTTCAAAGGACAATTGAGAATAAAATTGACATAATAAAAATGGACTTTTTTAATGTCGGTTTCTACCATCAACACGACACAAAACTGATGGAAGCTGCTTTGAAGCAGATTGATAGTCGGTCCTGGTTTGTGCTCCACCAGAAGCTGATGAAACTTTGATTTAGATGAAATGGTTTGATTCATAAAGAAATATACATAGAACTGACTGCTCCATCACACTTTACCTAGACTTGGTGCTGCTCAAGCTGCTCAGCCTGTTGCAGCTGGTTTGTCAAATTATGCCTTTTATTTATTCCACTGATTTTTTTTTTTTTTGCTGAGCTTTTATCTGTTTAAACAGAAAAGTTTTTTATTTTTTTTTTTTAGAAGAAACCATTTTTTTGTGTGGATGTCGTTCTGCCTGGAGGGTTTCTTCTGTTAATTCTGCCAGGTTTTTTTTTTTTTTTTTTAAATATTTGTTATGGTGAGTATCCATGATAACAAAGTTGTTTACACGTGGAAGCAGCACATTAAGCTATCCAAAGACCCACTATGATCAGAAAAATCCTGGGAGGTGGGATGGAAACTCTGACAGTGTGTTTTGTAATTTATTTATTTATTTTTAAATGTGGCTGCCGGGATGCCCCGTTCTGTGCTCCAACATCTGTACATGGTTTTGGAGGATACGGGTATCAAAAGACTTCAGACACACACACATGTGTTTCAGGGATGCTTGTTAACAACAAATGATCCTGGACTTGTGGCTGAAAGAGATCCTCTGCACCCCAAATGGTGAGCTGTTGGCTCTGACTGTCCATGGTTTCCATCCATGCTGTTTACTGGCAGAGTTCAGTATTACCTGTTAGTCCTGCATGTAATGTCATCACGACAGTTGTTGCCAGGCAACAAACGACACTAATTCATTCATAATGAACTCTAGAGATTTCAACCATGACTGTTGTCTGAAGGTTTCTCAACTTGTTTGTTTTAATTTATGCTGTAACAATATAGTAGAAGCAGTTTTCAATTCAGTTCATGCTAACTTCTCAACTAGGATCAGTGATCTACCTTACATGCTTAAATGTATTTCCTAGAGCTGCTAGAGCAGCTGTGGAGGCCAGAGGCTGTAAGTGCAAAATAAAGTGAATTAATGACCAAAATTACGAGAACACACAGGTAGAAATGTGCATATAAGTTCTTGTAGTCAGATTTGCGAATCCATATGTGTAACGCTATGTGCATCAAACATGAGAAAACTAAAAATGTATATTAACTCTGTAAGTTTAAGGCAGAGGACCCTGACAATGATTAAAAAGAAAAAGAAACATCCGTAAAGAAATGATCAGGTAACAAGATGCGCAGCAGTTGGGCATCAGTGCTTCTACCGATAGCCCCACAATTAATTATAATAATCAAAAACTGCATGAAATTAAAAACACATTTGATTACTAACTGTTTTTGGATGGGAACTTATACTGCTGAAAGGTGTGTGTGCACTTTTGGTACCTTATTTGGACTTTTCCAAATGGGCACAGTTGCAGTCCCCGTGAACTGTTTTATGGAAACTGGTTAAGTGTTTAGATGACTTAAGCTTAGACTCTTCACAATAATCAAAGCCTCTTCTAAGAATAGCTGCGTTCCTAATGTGCTTGTCTGTATATGATTATCAACAAATAATTTAAATAAAGCTAATTTGTTATTGCACATGCATGCTCTGTGTGATAAATGTACTTATCTCATTTACACTTCAGCAGAAGAAGTCTTGATTTGCCCTGAAAAACTAGTGGTCGAGCTTATGTGTGAAGTTCATTCTTACCACCTTAAATACAGAACATTTTAAAGTGGGAAAAGACACTGACATGATTTCTGTGTGTATTCATAGCTTATACATCCAGCTCCAGTTCAGAAGGAGGTATTTGAGTTGTGTATTGTGTAAGTACTCTGCTTATAATCATCAAACTGTTGCTGGCTTACAAGATAATGTGCCTTTTTTATTTATATTATTTGTTTACATTTCATGATATTTTACCTGGTTTATGATAAAACTTTGACGAAAAGTCCCTTTGCCACCTCAGTGATGTCTTGAGCATAATACAACTCATTGTCTACTTTTAGCTTCATTTTCAGCTGAACCTTTCAAGTGTGTTTGAACGTTGCAATTTAAGAGGAGGAAAAAACCTAAATGGAATTTCCATTGATGCATTGTTTCATATTGTGTACGTCTGTATATGTTTGTATGTGTAGTCTGCTGTTATTACTGCTGGATGAAGTGACCTATGTGTTGATGAGCCGGGGCCTCTGCTCCAGGTCTGAGCAGACAATCCCTCTGAGTATTTAACTCTGCAGGCTGTTATCCGGTCCCAGAGCAGGCTGAAGGCACGCTGCAGCCTCAGGCAGCAGAAAGAGGCAGGCGGGCAGGCAGGCAGCTGAGGGTCTGACTGATTAATAAGTCGGAGTCCAGAGGTCTTCCACTCCTGGGCATCTTCTCTGCTTTCACAAGAGCCCGGCAGTTGCTGCATCTCCACTTTACTCAAAGAGCTGCACAGTGGGGATGGATGGGTGTGGGGGACGGGCCTCATCTTCTTCACCTGAGGCTTTACTGATGATAGCTGCTTCTTGTCAGATTGTTGCTTTCTGTGCTGCTATTATATTCCCCTGTTTTCTGGAAAACAGACTGAGAAAAAAGCCTAATGACTTTGTAGCGGCCATGAAAAGAAAAGGGGAAAAAGTCAACCTCCAGCAGACGGCCTTTGTGCTATCAGATAGCCACGCTCTGTGAGGAGGGAGGCCAGCCAGGACACACTATGATCCATTAGCATCTGCAAAGGCCGTCACGTTGACTAATAGCCAGTGCCACAACAGCACATTGGCTCAGCTTGTGTTTTCCTTCAATCCCTTTTATTCTAGTGACACAAAAGCTGCCAGGCCAGACCTGTCAAATGTGCCACAGCAGCAGACGTGCACAAAGCGTCATTTCTAGCCTTTCTGAAGAAAAAGAAAGGGGCAATCTTGTTGCTTCATTTTTTTTAATCCCCCACCTAATCATACAGACACATTCGAGGTCTTTTAGCAGGGGGTGTGGTGGGTCGGTAGATGATGAAAACTTTGAATACGTCTTAGAAAAAGGCAATAAGTTGTGGGGATGGGTGTGTTTTGGCAGCAAAAGCAGTGTTAGCATTTCTTTGCCTTCTTGTTGGCGCCGCTGGCTTTGTTGTTGCCTCTGTGTTCTGTTAATGAGCTGGTATTTGACGTTGTGGGAGATTCACAGATTCAACCAACCCAAGTGATGAACATAGCCGCCTCCTGATTGGATTTTGACAAGCACCGCTGAGCTGTTTTAAAGCTAACTTTGGTAGATGATGACCAAAAAGTCACTTGAGAGGATCGTTAGCGTAATTGTTTAATCAGCTGAAGGCTCCAAAAGCAGAGTAGGATGCCTCTGTCCATTTCACCTTACTCAAAGTTAGAACAAAAAAAAATATGGTATGATCACCAATCACCTTTTAAAAAAAAAAAAAAAAAAAAAAAAGATAAATTAAAAACAAGTAAAACCAGTACTTTTTCCAACACTTTAGCAATATTATTCAACATGTAGATTTGGGGAAGCTGCCTGTTTTTCTCCAGTTTTAAGCTTTCTCACTGTCTTCTGTCTCTTCCTTTGGGGTGATATTGGAAATATGATCAAGTTGAGATTAATGCTTTGAGGTGGCCGTATCAGCTGATGTAGGAGTCCTACTATTTTTAGTCTTCTTTAATTGCAGTTGACTGTACATTTTGGGGTCAGATCAGACCCTATCAGATGGCACAGAGCATCATAATGCACATTTGTGGTGAGTTGGCCTTGTTCATTAAGACGTTTTTTTTTAACAGATGCCCTGTTTTCTTGCAGTTTTTTTAAGCAAAAAAATGTATACTGTATATCATTTAACATTTTTCTGACCTTTTTCTTGAAACTTTTTATAGTCTAAAGAGAAGATAATTGGAAAGTGGCCAAGAATGAGGGGATGGCTCACAGAAAAAGGTTTAAATCTTTCTCTTTGCAGTAAGCAGTCCGCTATGGTGCCTGAGCCCCCCAGTCTGTATTATATATTATATTCTGGTCACCAGTAAGATTTCTGGCAATATAATGTTCATAACATTGCTTAAGAGAGTATACTCATGATGTAATTGAAAACAATAACACGTCCTGGCTTTGAAGAATTTCCTTTGATTAAAATCAGCTTTGGATCATGCTGAGGGCTTTTTCCTGCATTTGTTATTCTAATTTCACATGCATAGACAGTACAGTTAGTACGGTATTTTTTATTTTATTTTTTATTTTTTTTTAAAAAATGTGCCAGCAGATCATTCTCGCTCACGTGCCTCAGTAGTGAAATTCACTGGCCGTGATAAATAGATAACAAATACACAACACTCGCTGCCTCTCAGAACATGACAGAGACTATATTACACCGTAAGAAACACTAATTTGGCCAGCAAGAGTCACTTATCAGCACTTCAGCCTACAAGTGCAGATAAATACAGTGGATGTAAATCTAACACTTTGTGCCCCGGGAGACAAAGTGCCAGTGTTGAGTCACCACTGATGAATCTTATCAGAGGCTTGTTGAAGCAACAGGCTTCCTCCTCCGTTACAGCCGACAAAACCTCCTACTGTCCCCCGGGCCTGCTGCTTTCTGCCCTGCAGAGAATAGCTTCACAATTGGCCTTTTGTGCTCATTATGTTAGAGCCATCTTCCCATTGCGCTGTGGGGTCCATTCCAACGCTGAACTAGGCCCATGGGGATTTTAGCCAAGTCACAGGGGTCGGTGACCTTCGGTGTCACACCCACAATGTGCACACACAGAGACGTACACACGCATATACACACAGAGCCCTGTTCTTACTCTGTGAGAGCTATAAATTATTCGCAGTGTTTAAATTTTTAGGAATTGAAGGAGGGCAAAGCGTGTGAATCTGGTGGTGGTCCTGTATGTGTGTGACAGGACAGAGGACCACTGCTGGTTCTCACTACTCGAGTCTGACATCCACCCCAGAAGCATCCATAAAGTGACCTCATCGTCCCACAGCACAGGACGTCATCAGTAAATCAGGTCATTGTGAAGGGAAACGGCCTCCACTGATGAATCAACATGGAGTTTCCTACTTTCCTGCTCAGACACAAGAGCACGTGTGCCAGAAAAGAAAAAGGAAACCCAGACATCACAGCTCAAAGTATCACAATAAAAATGTACTTACATTTTAACTCAAATCTAATTGCCAAAACATGTTTTACAAAGCCATTTTCTTTCAAAAAGTTTTGCATGGGCGGTAAAATTTAGACTTGAACATGCAGCATATTGCCGAAGTTTGACTTTATACATGAAAAAGATAAGGCAGAGGAGCGTTTATCTATGTGTGGCATCACCTCTTCTTTTGACCACACCCTGTAAATGTTTGGCTGATGAGGAGGCCAATTCCAGTAGTTTTGAAGGTAGAATAACAGTTTTTCTTTCTTTATAAACAGTAGGATGCACATCATGTTTATTTGAGTGATGGGTCTGGACTTCATGGCCATGAGCACTTGGGCTCAGTCCTCAGTGTTGTGCAGTTTACCCACGCCATGTACATGAATGCACCTCCACACCAGCATGGACGCTGGCTTTTGAACTTTGCCCTGATTAGAAGCAACATGGTCCCTCTTCTGCAGTCCAAAGGATGTGGAATCAATGATTTTCAAGAGGAATTTCAAATTTCGATCAATCAGACCACCATTTTCCAGTTTTATCCTCCATTTAAATGTTATTCCTGAATTGTTGAACTGTTAGCCCACACACTGCCACACTTTCTGTACAACGTTTCCAGTCTCTTCTTGCAGTGGTCTCAGTTTGCTCTTTGAAGCACATGGCTTGCAAAGAAAACAAAAGGAAATGAAACTAAAATATATAATTTGTCGTCTTTGTACATTTTAAAAATTTAATATAGTGTCAAATGTTTTCAAAACTAGTGCATCCTTCCTATTTTTTCCTTTTTTTAAAATCTACACCTTACTCCCTCTCTGCATTTTGGTAAAAGGGTGGTTTTTTAACCTAATAAGAGATTTTTTTCTTGGCTTGAACAGTAAAGAGCAAGAAGTCTTTATTTTCTAGTGCTCAAGCTGTGTTTTTAGAAAAATAATTTATTTATATATTTGACCTCATTCACCTGCATCCAGTTTCCAGATAAATCTCTAATTAACAGATTTCTGAATCCTAAATAGTGAGATAGGTGTGTGTGCGTGTGCGTGCAGACACATGAATGTGTAACAACAGAGTGTTTGGGAACGTTTTCTGCAGTATAGAGATATGTGCAAAGTTGCCATGGAAAAACTGACTGTTGCACAAACTGTTTAGGAATGGAGTGGAGGTCTTGGTGAGAAGGAGGGACGAGGAGCTTTTTAGCACAAGAAGCGGCCCTGGGCTTGCATGGACTTAGTGGGATTATGTCAGGCCTCATGGCAGCCAGTGAGGCCAGCAGGTGAGGTCTGAGCTCCGCTGCTTTTAGCCTTTGGGTAAACAGAGAGGAGGGTTGCCAGATTCTGGCTGTTGCCAGGCTGAAATTGTATCTGTCCACAGTACTTATGTCAGTCAAGCTGATCTGCCTCCCTTTGCACGGTGATGGTGATGCATGGAGAGGGGGCTGCACTTGTTGCCTGATTGGGGGATGCTGAGGACCAGCTTTCATCGTCTAAGTGCCACAGCGAGGCCAGACGAAAAATGGTCGGGTGACATTACTTGACTGGCCATCAATAGTATCTTAGCAGGCGCTAACACCAAAAGTAAACATGCAGTGAGGCTGAGTGTGAATGTTTGAGATAAGGCTCAGTATAGGCAGCGCTGCATGTTAAAGCAGAGCAGAAATGACAACACATTTGGTAAAGTGATCAAGTTTGTGAGTTTTTGTCTCTTTTCAGGAAGTCCTGATCTTATTTTCCCCGAGCTTTTACTTTTAATTAGATTTGCATTTTCAAACAGGCATTTCGGCATGTTTTCTTGGATTTAAACAGTAAAACAGGCTTATGTTACATGAATAGATCAGTGTGTTTTCCCAGAGCATTTCAACTTCAACCTGGCTTACATCACACCAGATTAAGACATGACAATTGCCCCGTTACGTATTCAGCACTCTCTGGAATTCTTGGACTTTTGTTCCACACACAAAAAAATTACTCTTAGGAGTGTTTTTTCACATGACCTTTACACAAATGAGTTAGAAATGAGATAAAGAAGGACTCAGGAAGATGTTGGAATGAATGATGAACACCACAGAGAAAGGGATGTTTGTGCAAAATGAACATGGCATTGATAATAGTCGTCCATCCTGATTTCTTCACATATAGCCATGAAACACAAAAAAAAGAGGTGCTGTTGTTGCGTGTAACATTTTGTTTCTGTTCTCCGTGTCTCATTTTAAAATAGAAACATTTTTGTATATTTTAAAACTGAGCGTTCCAAATGAAATCACCTCTGGATGATCCCATCGCGCCCTCCGCTGCAGCGTCCCTGTTTGTTCACCTGCTGGTCAGTTGTGTCTGAGCTGAAAGGCCACTGCTTTGCCCTGCTGATCTTCTGACCTCCTGCAGCCTCCACACGCCTCCTCTCTGGACCAGCAAATATTGAACCAGTCAGTTAAGGTTTTTCTCCACCGCTCGCTCAGTATTTGACTGCTGCTGGAGAACAGCTAACTGCCACTGGACATCAGTGGGCCGGGGCATGCCCCTGATGGTCTGCATGTCACGGAGTTAAAGAGAGGACTGCATTCATTTGAATCACATTTTAAACTTGCATTCTCAGTTTTGCTTCAGTGTTTTAGCAGAAATTTCAAGGCAATTGTCGATTCTGAACTCCAATAGCAGTCTTATGTTAAACTGTATTTTGTTTCAGACTTGTGTGGTGATGGTGTAATTTAATTTATGATTATAAGATATAATTAAGCATGACACAATACAGAGAGGAAAAAAGTAGAATAATGGTTCTGATGTTGCCAAACGTGCTCTGTGACTAAAAACTCTGGAGCATAAAACTGAGACACAGTCATATTTACTTTATGTATCAATCTGCTCCCTGAAATACGCAAATGCTTATGTGTTTGTGCACTCATTCTTTGGTTTTGTGTGCTGATAAGATTGCTTCTCTGAGCTATTGCCAGGCTCGTCTGCAGGGTGTGTTTGCACGTGTGTGAGTGTGTGATCCTGGGTGCTCAGGAATGTTTGCTCTGCCAACATTAGCTGACTGTAGTCGTCGTCGTCCCTCCAGCCTTGAGGGAAACAGACACTCGGCAGCTTTTCATCGGCCAGACGCGGCCCGTCCTGCTTAAGAAGAGGAAGGTAAATAAGAACTTTAATAGGTGGATAATGTGATTGCAGGACACAAGACTGACTGTCCCTGAGCAAACAGGAACATAGCAGCTCACAAAGACACACACACACAAAAACGCACACTCACTGAAGGGGCAATTATTCTCAGAAAACAGAAGATATGTATGTTGTAAGGAAATGATATGCAAGTTCAGTCTTTTATCCGTCTTGTTGGGTTTCTCTAAAACACACACATACAGAGGGTTATTAAGTGTCACAATTCCTTTCTGACATTTGATGAACTCAGGACAAAATGTTAAAATTGATTACTCAACCTTCTTATTTGATATTCAAATTCAAACTTTTTGTTCCACATTTACGAACAAATTAAAGCCTCATTTGGGAATGTGAGCTGGATTTTCTCTAATTTCTTTTTTGTTTTGTTTTCTCATCAATAAAATGAAAAATAGGAAGTGGCAAATATCAAGAGACATCTTTTTTTAAGAAAAAAAAAACAATAATAAACTAAATTTGTGTAAATCAGAAGTTTATCTAACAAATGAACTTTTTATGATTAAAATCCGAGCCAATCAAAAATCAAAACATAACGTATTAATAAGGCAGGAACAATATTTTAAAACATAAAAAGAAATAGCTTTTTTAAAATGAAAAAGAACAAAGAACGAACAAAAACCTCAAACATCACAGAATATGCCTCTTCTTTTCCCTAGTCTCTGTTGTTCAAATTATCGAGCGCTTCAGCTGTTCACCTGTAGGTCTCCTCTGCCCCGATGATCCAACGCACCCTTAACACACTCAGACACACGCACACCATCATCCACCCACATCACATCCATTAAGACACAGCCGGTTTATCTCCAAGCACACATGTACTATTTCAAACATCAACCACACACACTCATGCTTGCGCACACACACACACACACACACACACACATGCATATACTCTCCCTGAAGTCTCCAGAGGCCAATTAAGATAGTCTATCTACCTTGAGGCATGTGCCCCCCCCACCCCCCACCCCCTCAAGTCACCACCGACCACCACCTACCGACCACCACCTCCCAACTCCCCACCACCCCCCAGACCCTTTGACCCCTGACACACGACCTCTGTGCTGAATGAGTACACACATGGGCGTCAGAGCGAAACCCCCAGCGCTTATTGCTCTGGCATGACACACATGCACACAAAAACATACACACATGCCCCTCTGGTTGTGTGCGTGCTGAATTGAGAATTTAAAAAAAAAAAGAAAGGAAAAAAAATGGGCCACTGGTCACACACAAGGCATCTCACTTCACTGCCTCCTCACTACACACACACACACAGGAGGTGAGGGGTTAGTTGTGGGTCGCAGGTTAAAACAGTCTACATGAAGATCACAGCTGCGCGGCGAAGGGGGCGCTGTGGAGGGTACGTATGCGCTTCAAGAAGTGATTCGTATTTTCAGGGGATTAAAAAAAGCACCTATATGGTATTTCAAAGCTCTGCATAACCTTTTCAGCCTCCAATTATAGACGTTTGGCTGACTTATTTGAGTTTGAATGGATGTGTCCCACTGACCGCACGCCTGGATATTCTTTTTTTTTTAACGGCACTATGTAAGTCCAGCTAGAAGAAGCCAGCTAGCTCACTTTTCTTGGTACGTTCGTCACGGCAGAGGTGCTGAGAAAACCAAAGGGGACCAGGCTGTAGGAAACCATGAATTAAAAAGAGAATGACTGGACAAGGCTTTTAGTTTAGAGGAGATGCAATGCACGGCTGATGCTGAACTCGCTGTGTTCTCACTAAATAATGTCAAATTATCTGTAGCTATAAAGCGGCGTGTTGTTGCTGTGGTTTCCTTTTTTTCATGTGCCAGTAAACCTTATCTGTAATGCAAGTCTGTATTGTTGTTTTTACCTGTTTTATCGATCATTAAGCATCTCACAAACATGTTACGTCACTCTTGGGCTAATGTCTGGACAGATGTCACAGTGTAATATGTTCTGTTGAAACTACTGTTTTCTGTATTGGGTTCCTGGCCTGGCTGCATATTGCACATCAATTAAATTACACTTTGTGTCATGTGGTTCTAAGTTTTGTAAAGCAAATATAGTTGACTAGATGTTTTCTTTTTCCATCTATCCATCCATCATCTATGCCTGCTTAATCCTCTGCAGGGTCTCAGGGATCTGCTGGAGTCTATCCCAGCTCTCTTTGGGTGAAAGGCAGGGGTCCACCCTGGACAGGTCGCCAGTCCATTCGAAGGGCTGTTTTCTTTTTTACTTTTTTGTTTTTGTACATTTGCATCACGGCTTGGAAGTGTCTGCATACTTAGAATTTAGCCAGATATTTGCTTGTTTTTTGTTCAGGGTTTTGCGTGTGCGTGTGTGTGTGTGTGTACAGTGCCTTGCATACAGCATCCCATCCAGCATCTCTTTGTAGAACAGCCTACGTTACAGTTAATTAAAAAAGCTGCACTGAAAGCAAGAATTTCACTGCTTGTTGCTGTTTTAAACTAAAATGTTTCTTCTTTAGTAGTCTCTTTCCATTCTGCAGGCTTTAGTTTCTGTGCCGGTTATACTGGGTGTCAGCTGGTAAACAAATACATTACTATGTTTATGCTGTAGTTACTACAGTGCTGGACCACACTGGAGCTGCAGGGGGAGCCTCGAGAACAAAAAAAAAATCATTTTTTCAGCAGTATTGCTATAACAATGTAGTAAACACAAAAATGTACATAAAATAAAAATGGATAGAATATAAATTAAGAAGTAAAGTCAGAGAAGAGAAAATGTAACCCTAAAAGTAGCTCATAGTCACACATAGTGTGCAAATAACATTGCAATTTCCATCTTTTCTGCAGTCCAGTGTTTGGGACACAATTTGGTTTTGTGTTTAAAGAGCTTTTTTTTTTTTCCTTTTTTCTTTTTTAAATTCAGTAGCAGATATTGAGCAGCTTTCCTGAGGTGTTTCCTCATTTTTCCTGAGGTCCTGAGGTGATGAGGTATGAGGCAAGCTTGACACATTCGGGTTTTCTTTTAAAGCAGGCTTAACATACCTAAAACTTTATTCAGAGATAACAACTACCATAAAGGTGGCTGTAAACTTTCTTAGACGGTGCATGCCTTCTTCTGCTCTGCATGCTTACATACAAACAGGGCTAATGAATTGTTTAACACTAGCCAGACACAATATGTTGATTCCCAGCCACTTACCTCATTTGAGATGAACAAGTTCTTTATTTTGAGAATAGGAAGAATGTAAAAAGCCAGAAAATCCTAATTCCTCTTCGACACAAAGAATTAATCTGGATTTGACTTTGATTTCTACGGAGCAGTAACAGACTGAAAGCCACTGGATAGACATCCCACCAATCAGAGAAAAAGAAAATGCATGTGATGAAGGAAGAGCGACAACCAAACTTCTATCAAGAGAAGACATCCAAAAGGGGGTGCAGCCGTGCAGGAATGCTGATGAATTACTTTTGTCAATTTTGTGGTCCAAGAGGTTATTAGCAATTTTGTAGCTTTTGCGGTTGTTTAAAATTGTGGCTCTTGGATGCTCTCGTACCATCCCATAGAAATTGGTTCAGTACATTTTGTACCAGTGGAAATGGCTGTGGGAGGGGAGGGGGAGGGGGGTGGGGTGCCAGACAGATATCCCAAGAGAGAATTTTCACAATGTGGCTAGACCAGTCAAGAAGGGGATTCGGTGTGAAAACCACGCCAAATCAATATGCTGAACACAATGATCTGCTGTGGAGGCCCCCTACCAAGGGACGAAGCAGTGACAATGGCAGTTTGTACATCCAAGATTTACATTTGAAATTTCATACATTTAAATGTGATACTGAAATAGTACAGTGAGCTATGTGACTCTCACACAGTGAAAGATACATAGAAATCAATTTATGTCAAATCAAACTGAAATGACTGTAATTGAAAACATACTTTATGATGTAAATGCATTTGTGATAATATTTTTTGATATATATTTCTTTAAATTCATAAATCCATAGTGGATTGACTTTTGGATTAAATGCTGAAACACAACAAAGCAGGTTGTTTTGTAGGTTTTTTTTCAGAAATTTTCCAGGGATTTCTAAAATATTCTTATTTAATTGTTTTTGAAAGGTCATTGTAATGGAAAAATAATAATTGGGTATTTTATTTTACCTGTAATTGGGTGAGTTTCTAGTGAGGCAGTTATACAACAATTAAACAACACACAGACAACGGACGAGAGTGCAGAAGTAGATTTAATCCCCATTGTATACAAGCAGAGATGATCATTTACTCACATACAGGATGAGTCGACGTCAGGAAATGACAATGAGGAACTCGGATGCAATCACTTTTAACACATCGCCTGAATAACAAGGAAGCCTTGACTAACTTCTCCAGATGGCTACATGTCCCAAAATCATACGATTAACATCTGAGTGATGATATTTCACATTCCAGAGTAGAAGTCACAGATGCATGGAACTTTATGCATAGAACATTATTCAAACCAACAGGTCACGCTGATCTAAGGGCTACTTTTCTACAACACTCCCCACTTTGTTGTACATATGACAATCTTAGCTAGACCGCAACAGCAGAGCATGCTTCCATGGTTGTAGGTGAGCACGCCTCACCTACAACAGACAGACATCCTCCCCTGCGCCCAGCGAGGAGCTGGTCTAAGACCAAGCGATTTGCAGGCCCACATTGCACAGGGCCTTAACTACAATCGAGAACGTCCGAAACCCATCCGTGATTGCAGCTGTTGGGTTCTCCAAATAACAGTGCGGATAACTAACATATTAACATGAATCATAAACACTCATACATGGAAGAAGCATAACCAAATAGCACGTCCCACCCTAACCCAAGGTTAAGACTGATGTATTTACGTATTTACCACAGACCCATAGACGACGCTGTAAGTGCCCAAACCCTGGATGTGGCTTTTCCTAGTGAGACCTAAAACGCTATTAGTAAACTCAACAACAGAACCCACAGATGTCCTCATCGTTATGAGACGCTGTGAAAGCAAAACAGCAGCAAACAGAGGCCAAGTGGCGGTGACCATCAGATCAGGAACCACCTAGGCCGCACCTGCAAAAGGCAAACATCACCATTTAACAGCTCAAGCCAAATCTCCCAAATCTGGCCAAAAAGGGAAAGAATCATTAAATCATAAGAGCCTAAAAATCATTAAACATAAAATAATTAGGGATGGGAATTGATAAGATTTTTCCAATTCTGATTCCATTATCGATACTGTTTAATGATTCGATTCTTTATCGATTCTCTTATGGATTCTAATTTGGGAAAAAAGGAGAACTAAGGGAACAAAACTGAAACGCAGCTCCACCTTGTTCAGCTGTTTTAAAGTCTATTCTCTGAGCGACAAGAAGCCAGCGCAGAGCACTCAGGACTGGACTAATAGGGTCGCATTTCCTGGTTTCAGACAGGACTTCAGTAGCCACATCCTGGATCTGCTGCAGCTGTCTTACAGCTGGTTTAGAGCCCGGTGAGCAGGTTACAGCAGTCTAACCTGGTGGAGACGAATGCATAGATTAGTCTTTCTAAACCTGGTTTAGACACCATTCTTTCGATTCCGGCATCTAAACCTGGTTTAGACACCTTTCTTTTGATTCCGGCAATGTTCCCAGATGGAATAGGGAAAGGCTGTTGATGTTATTGTCATAATGACATTATTCAAACAAACAGGTCACGCTAAGCTAAGGGCCACTTTTCTATAACACTCATCTTTCCTGAAATTACAGAAAATTGTGCTGTTTTTTTGTGAATTTAAATCAAGTTTTGTGAAATGCTTTAGTTGAGCTGTATTTTTTCTGAAGTATTGATTCTGTTGTTGGGTTTCATCTTTCGTTGTTATACTTTTATTTAGTAGTTAACACAAGGGTAATATATTAACAACACCTCATTTTACTACCTTCAATAAAATCCCTGCTCTTAGTGAAAGTGAATTTAATTCCTGATCGACAGCTGGTGACCATAGTGCATCAAAGAGTTGTTTGACAATCACCACACAAATCAGAACAAAGACAAATGAAGAAAAGATTGGCAAACAACATTGTGATCTCTGTTGGGATGGACTTCTCCAGCCTTCTGTAACAACTAAATACTCACATATCTAGTCCACAACTACATTATGAATGCTTTTTTGGCAGCAGTGTGGAGCATATTTGCATTCAACAGTCTAATCTGAGAGAAGTTTCATCTGGTTGCAAAATGAAATAAGTTTGTCCCATAAGCTTATGGCTTATCACAATGACAGAGTTGTGCAGTAAACTGCAGTGTAAAACTTGAAAAGTTCATCAGACATTGTTGAGAAATGTGGTGTTTTTGTTTATTTGGTTGTGTTTCATTAAAAATGTTTTTTTAGCTTTTGCAGCATTGTTGCGTTATCCACCTCAGTCAAGAATCAATGTCCTGGTTTATCAAACCTTTGGTGACTGAAGAAACTTTTTGCAGTCAGTTGAACCTCCCCCATAAAGATTTTTATTGTCAATATGTCACATGACTGTTAACTGTTTTGTTCCCACCCACAATGTTTTTGTCCGGCCGGTTATAATTTTTCACTCCAGAGTATAAAAGAATTCCTTATATTGTAACAGCAGCTGTTACAGCCTACATTTCACACATCACCTTTTTACCAAATCTAACACAATGCTTTCATTTTTTTTTTTTTTCTTCAAAAAAGCAAAAAAGTGAATTGTTACAATCTGGTGGTCAGTGTATGAGGACATCAAAGGGATCAGCTCAGTGGTGGCGACACTGGGAGGAGGATAAAACCAGACCCAGCCAACAAAACTAAGCCCCACCTGAAAGGCAGGCCGGCCCAGTAATACAGGATCATCCCTGGTGTAATTCCTCCCTCCTGGCCCCTGACAATGAGACCTCGGACAAGAGCTGCACATCTGGGGGAAGAGCGGGGTTTCAGGGATGGTCCGGTGGTCCAACAACCACTGACCAGGTCGCCATGCCAACGTACATACATACATACATACTCCCACAGACAACTGCCTGCAACAGTCCAGAGCCCTCTTGCCCTCTTTCATCCCCACATATTCTAATCAGTCTTTTTGGGCCGTGCTTTGTGCTTGGACATGTTCAAACATGGCGGGAGATCAGAGGTCAGCCTGGCCACTGACCTTGGCTCCTAGTGGCCCCCTCAGAGGGTTGTCTTTGGATGTGGGTGGTGTCAGACCACGGCTCTGCCACTCTGTGGCAGGTCCAGCTTCTAATCGGCTCAGAGGCCAGTCGGAGGCCGGACGCCGGTCGGCATTGTCCAGCTGCATCTGAAAGCCTGGTGCTGAAAGGCTGGGGCAGGACAGGGTCAGAATGGCCGTAGCGCTCTGTCGCTTTTCAAATGCCATCGATACCCTCCTTCATTCTGGTCAACTCCGCCTAGCAAGCACCGAGCCATGGATAACAACAATAAAACTATGGTCACCAAAGGATGACGCATCTCTGGATTATAGCATCAACTAATATTTGAAAGGCCAGAAAGGATAAATCAGTCTTCAAAAGTATTATCAAACTTGTATAATCAATTTTCTTTCCAATTAAATTTGGCAGTTTAAAAGCTATTGTCAGTTTGATCTATATTGTCACTGCACCAGAAAGTACAAAAGAATTCACTGTGCTTTCCTGATATAAAGAAACAATTTAAAAAGATAGAAAAATGGACAATAAATACCAACATACACATTCAGCATTTGTAATGAAAAATACAAGCAGCGCTGGAAGGATTGCGGAGAGTCACTCAGATTATTGTACATTTGCTTGGATGAGCAGATTTGTTTGCAGGGTGTCTAAAGTGATTCAGGAAACGAGCTTCGTTTGAGTGAACAGGACTCAGTTTTTATGTCCAGCAGATATTTTACTTTATAGTCACATACTGTGCAGCAATAAAAAAGGTATTTCCTGCAATTAGAGTGACAATTTGCCAAAGAAATGTTTACTTTTACATTTATTCCAAAAGAAATTCCAACATGCTGTTCAGGTGAGCCATTTTTTGTCACACAGCAACACACACACACGCACACACACACACACACTCCACGCTGGCTCCACTTGTTGACTCAGGACTAAATTAAAAGCTGATTACCAGACTCCTTGATTAAATTTAACTCACACAGCAGCTGATGTCTTCAGGCTGCCTTAAGAGACTGACGCGCTTGAATTACTTCCATCAGGGCCTTTTACCAGGTCAATTTTATCAAGAATCTCTAAGTCAGTGTTCAGTAAAACAAATTCTTATCAATTAGGTTAGCAAGGGGACAAAGTGAGGTAGCATCTGAAGAGCTCTTCAGGGCCAGAGAGAATAGCAACAGTGCAGGGTGCTGTATATGGAAGTAAATGTAAATCCTTTGGATAAAAATAAAAAAATAAAAAAAAATATCTTACAATGTTTGGGATACTTCCATAAACCCATGTTTGCAACAGACTAGTTGATCAAACATTTCTTTGATTTTCTTTCTTTCCAACTGGGTTTGCCAATATGGCTTTTTTTTTCTTTAAACCTTTCTTTTCACTAGTATCTTTTGCTCCGTAGGGCTTGATTTCAATTGATACCCTGTTCTCAGCTATTAACTTTGCAGCTTCAGAGCCACACATGGTGGCCA
Source organism: Hirundichthys speculiger (assembly GCA_018398805.1). Lineage (NCBI taxonomy): Eukaryota > Metazoa > Chordata > Actinopteri > Beloniformes > Exocoetidae > Hirundichthys > Hirundichthys speculiger. The sequence continues at coordinate 308,912 of JAGFBZ010000961.1, read as the reverse complement.
ATTAACTGCAAAAATAAAACCCAGGTTATATGAAATTTTTATTCCCTTTTTAAAAAGAAACCTTGTCATCGGCCGACCTCTCAACGGCTGTACCGGTTCCTCACAGCATGTCAAACCTCAAGACAAGGCAGCGACATCGAAGAGAATCTAAGGAAAGTCCAGTTGCCCTAAATGAGTGTCTTTTAATGAAGTGGACCAGGCCTTATAGGGCCTCTTCAAACACACACTCACAGGAAATGCGACATCCCGAACTCTTCAGCTCTTGTCCCCTCAAAGGCTAATAGGACCTGCCAATGAAATAGTCTCTTTTTCCTTTCACAGCCATGAAAGGCGAGCAATTAAATCCAACTGCAGCCTGCAATAATGCTGGAACCTGAGCCCCAGGAGGCCCTGGCAAGCCGGATGTTTTATCATCATCCGACCTGGTTGCTGGTTCTGATAAATGGGTCTGGGAAGGGAAAGCGTTGGCTGGTCATTAATCTACAGTCAGATGGGGACAAGCACACACAGTCACCCCCCAAGTTAATTGGCCACTTATTTTAGCATGAGCAGGAGGCTAAGGCGAGATAGAGATGAATGTTTCTTCGGTCGTCCATAATTTGACCCTATGAGTTACCAATACAAGCAAAACAAACGGAATGAAGAGGTTAAAAGGATAAGAAGAGTAGAGTCAGGGAGATGTGTTGCATCTGTGTTGAGATCAACATGGGTCAGAGAAAATGTTTAAGACAGCTTAAAAGAGGCTAATTTGCATTGAGCTATAAGTTTGTCAAAGCTGACTGTCTTAAACTTGCTCTCTTGTACAAGATGAGTAAAAGCATGACTAAGGTAACGTTTAATACAACATAAAGAAGAGAAAAGGTTACTGGCTAGAATGTGCTCAGGCGTCTTATCTGCCTTATCACGTCCACTCCTGTGTGTCTTCTATCTGCCTGGCTGTCCAGTCACCTTGTAGTGAGGGTCAGCAGTCGTCCAGGTGGCTGGCTGTCTGATGGATGAGGGGCTCTGCCCTGGTCGTGATAAGGACCCTATCTTGACAGGGGCTTCCTCTCCAAACCTGAGCTCAGTCACACAGCGTCGACGGAGAGAGATGGATATGTGGGTGGGTGGATGGATGGATGGATGAGGAGGAGACAGACATGAGGCTGTCTTACGGAACAAGACACAACCTGTCCATGTGTGTTATCAGTTCACCTTATGACCCCTGCACCTTTTTGCCTTTTTCTCTCAATGCAGCTTGAAAAGCAGAGATGGAATGGAGAACTTGGATAGTTGCAGCATTTTGACAATATTTCTGGTTAAATTAGAAACATGAGTGGAGGGAATGTAACACTGATCAGTTCACTTTCAAGTCCAGACTGAAACAGACCGCCAGTGGAGTTGACTCATTGTGGTTATTTGCTGATATTTGCTGCGGTACCTCAGTAAAGATAGCATTTTTCATCTTTAGAGAAATAATTATTAGATGGATTGTCATAAACCAAACACCAGTTGCTCTAATGAGCTCACGATGTCTTATGTTGACCCATAGTCTAAACAGAAATGTTCTAAAATTATGACACGATAGTAAGATGACAAATCTGGTAAGCATTACACTTTATTAAAGACAAGATTTTGGCAAGTCATAGTAGAAATGTGAGCATGTGGACATCAGGGAACAGCCATGTAAGGCTGTAGCTCTTAGTTCAGGTTCCTCCCATTTTACTTTGTAGTCAAGATGGGAACCATGGTGGGTGAAAAGCAAGAAGGCAGCAACTCACACTGATTATGAGGTGTGAAGTATGAGATCCCCAGTATAAGACAGATTTATTATGTATCAAACAATTTTGAAACTAAGAACTTCATGCTCATTTTCCTCTAGAGGCCACTAATACAAAAATAAAAAAAATGTTTAAACAGTCAATGCAATGCAGATTCTGCATGCTGACAGGAATACACATCAACACGTTTCTAAGCATCTCATGCTCACTGTGGGCCTGAACGTATTTTAATATAAACTGAGGGAAAATAGAAATACAGTTAGGTACAGAAGTATTCGGATAACAATAGAATTTTGTGATTTTGACGTCATACCCCAGGCAAATGGATTTGAAATAAAACCATTAACATGTGATCAAAGTGTTGACTTTAAGCTTTAATTTAAGTAGGTTCACAAAAAAATACAGCATTTACCATTTAGGAATTACTGCCATTTTTAACAAAGTGCCTCCACATCCTCAAACCAGCAGAGAGTGGGATGATCTGGCCAGGAAAACGGCAAAACACATTACAACAGCATGGCTTAGTAGAAAAAGAGTTCAAATGTTGAAGTGACGTGTCCAGATCTGTTGTGCAGTAAAAACATGGCAGATTATGAAACAGAAAAGTACAATAGAAGAGTCTCCAAACTGTTGAGCAACTGAAATCCTAAATCACGCAACAATGTGATGTATTGTCACAGCCACCAGCCCCTCTTCTAGGACTGTTCCTCTTCCCCGTCCTCCTTTGTATTTGTTTCCAGATGCTTATCTTGTGCGTGAGTGACAGTTCCACCTGCAACCAATCACGACTCAACTACTTCAACCAGGGTCCTGCTTCATCACAAAGCCAGATCATAAACTCTCTTATAGTCAAGTCTTGTTTCAAGGCCATATGTTTATTCCGTGATTCCTGCCTGATCCAAACGCGGTTTTTCCCTGTGCCACAAAACTCCAAACACCTGCTGCTTTTTGCATCTCCTGCCTCTCCAGCTCATGTCCCTGCGCAAACACCAGACTGAAATAGCCAACTGTAAAGCTGTACCACGACTGCTCCAATCTAAAAGTCTGCAGCCTGAGTTCATTCAGCCTCAGGTGTCCCTGCCACAGATGCTATAACACATGTATAACACAAGAAAAAGACAATCAAACAGAACATCACATGGTCCTCTCTGAACTTTTTGGAGCATGTTTCTGACATGAAAAATCACAATGAGCATATCTTCTTCTTTCTTGTGATTGTGGTCGTGTCAATTCAATAAAGGGTTTACATGAACAATTCATTATTGAATTCTGTTTTTTATTTACATTGCATATGATTCCAATGTTTTTGTTGGTAAATCAAGTTATGTCTTTTTCCAAATTCTGAGGATTGTCTACCATGACGGAGACAATCTTCAGACTGTAAAGCTCATCCATCATCCTGAAGAATCAGACATGCTACATTAAGGTATCTTTTTTTTTTCCTACAAGTTAATGTCTGCTTCTATCATGGTGTGCCATATTGTTCTGTAATATTAGAGGCAATCTGTTATTTCTTAATGTTAATGCAGGATGACTTGTACTACTCCCTCCTCCACGGATTGATAAATGCAATGAATTGGGACTAAACTCCAAGGCTCTGATCTATATTATCAATTCAGGCATAACTGCCCTGTGTAACTTAATTCCAGCTAATTGGGACTTTTCACACATATCTCCAGTGTAGAATGCTTCCCCTAATGAGCATGGCCTTATTCACTCTCTGAGCTGTGGCCAGCAGCAGGAGTCTGGTTGGACTGACCTGCGTGGTCCCAGGTGGTCAGTGCTGAACTGGACACAGCTTCTGCTCCAGCCACACTGAATAGTTGCTCATCCCCCTGCTCTCTGCAGGAGACCTCAGTCCTTTGAGCTCCAGCCCTGACCCCATGGAATAAGAGTGAGGCAGGGTCAGGTACCAGAGTCAACAGCCCTGGACTGACCTCCACACCAGGGATGTGCCCCTCGGCCATCGGCCTCTGTTCGCCTGACCCGGCTCAGAGCTGGCTAGGCTTCCCGTGGTGAGTCAGGGGGTCAGTCTCCTGGCGATTCATTGTAGAGGAAGCTGACCCACGATAAAAGGGCTTGTGGTCAATCCACGGGGACTACAGGAGCATGAAAGTGAAGGGAGGCTGGACCCCTGCTGCTGCAGTCTAATTTTGCTGGATGGTGGTACGCAAGCCACAGATGCCAGACCAACAATGGCTCTGTGCTGGTAAACAATAATGTTTGTGCAAGGTCTCTTTTTTGGAGCCAATCTAGTACTCACAAAGCCTGCCATCAATAAGATGTCACGAGACGCTATTTAGCACATCAGTCTTCATTTTGTGTGGCTTTTGAATGGTCTCTCTATGGCAGCTCAGTGCTCAGTGTTGACTAAAGCATAAACAAAGTGGCAGATGCCAAATATTTAAAGTTTTGGAGATGAAGTGAACAGATGCCAGCTTCATCATTTTTTTATTTAAAATATCATGCTGTCCTGCTCAGAGGTGCTGAAGGACTCCTAGGAAGCTGATTCGACCTCATCAGAAGTTTTTTTAAGTCAAGTGGAAGTTAAACAGAGCCATTGCTTCACAGGTGACAAATGTCTTTCTCTAAAATAATTGGAAAGAATAAAATTTATACTAATAAAAAGATAAGGATAACTGGTAAATATATGCAGCAGTTAGAAAATCACATTATTCAAAGAAATAAACGAAACCAAAAAAAAAAAAAAAAGAACTAGAAAAAAGCAATTCCCCCATACAACAATTTACAGATTGCGATAAAATCTGCCTTCTGGATCAGTTCCGGATCAGCCTCTGAAATTTGATAGAGGTTCCCATTGTCAATCCCCGAGTCAAATTTCATGAGTTTTGGGAAATAATTAACGGAGATATTGAGAAACAAAATTTTTGGCCCCATTGACCGCAATGTTATCGAACATTTGAAAGTGATCCAGAATCCAGGGTTTCTTCCGGATCACACCCAAAATGAAATCAATTCTTCCTTTTCACATTTCCGACAACTCCTGAAAATTTAATCAAAATCCATCCATAATTTTTTGAGTTATCTTGAACACAGACAGACAAACAAACAGACAGACAGATAAACGCCGGTAAAAACATAACCTTCTTGGTGGAGGTAACAAAAGCATAACCTTTGTGTTATTGGCCTCATGCAAGAATAAGCCAATGATGAAAAGTTTAGCGCAAACACAGAGAAAGAAATGAAAATAAATTCTCAAAATACTGCATCCCTTCATGCTTTTAGAAGTTTTCTTTTACAGTTACTGATTACCATTTGGACTATCATAATAAAATTGCAGCCTTTCAGATCCAAAGTCATGATTAAAAATCCCCTAGAGAAACATTTCAATAATTCAGGAAATATTCTCTCAGCTTTCAGACTGAGAGTTTAATGAGAAGACCTACGTATGTCAGTCTTTATCTAACTTCATCAACTGTTATGTTAAAACTAAGAGCATGTTAGCATAGCATGAAGACTGTGGTTTGGGGAACTGAAGCCTCTTGAGCACTGTGATGAGATGATCTGGTAGCCACAAACGTTTCTCCTTAAGTGTTGAATCTGCTTGTCCCCGAAAGAGAAGAGTCACTGCAAATCAATACAAAGTTAATTCTGAGGTGAAACATTTGGTCAATCATGAGGGGAGTGGTCTCCACTGTAGCCTGAGAGGGTTCAACTTTTCAGGTTTGTATTGACTGCACAATTTTACCAGAAATAAAACAGAAGACATGTTTTCCATGCTCACTTTTCCTTAATTAAATCTGGAACACAGTTTTTGCTTTGTAAAGACTGATCCCGTGCCAAGTTGTTGCCTGTTCAGGTGTCAATACGACTTTGGCGAGTTTTCTTCAGCATACTGAGAAAGCCCCTCATGTAAAAACCTATTCTTCACGCATGATTCAAACTGCTGTGACTCATGTCTTTAAACGGAGGAGTGTGGGAGGAAGTTTGGATGGAGAGTGAATATTTTGTTCCCAGTACTGGGTCTGGTCTGAGCTGGCTGGGCTGGGGTGAATAGTCAGGAGGCTAATGAAAGAGAGCAAGACGCAGAGAGAGCATGAGAGTGGAGGAAGAGAACACAGCAAGCGGCTAAAAGAGACCAGCACTCTCTCCCTGTCTCTCGCTCAATCTGGGACAGGAAGTAGGATTGTTTGTGATCAGCGCGTGCAATCCATAGCCCAGCATGCTCTGCTGTCCTGAGGGAGGTCAGGCAGGAAGTGGCCAGGCGTGGCTGTGACCTCTGGGTAATGAGCGAGGAGCCTCAGGGGGGAACGGCTGCCTTCCGCCACGTTCTTCTCCACTTTTCACACACACACACACACACACACACACACTGGAACAGACCGACCCATTGAAACACACTGAACTCAGCACAAGCACGTGCAGACAGTGGAGTCTGATAAATCACTGCTGCCGTTTTAATCATAAGTGACTGAATGCAGGTGACAATGCTGCATTGAGCATACAATAGAACATCTGAACCCTAAATGCAGTTAAAAAAAAATGGTGTGAGTCCATTTTTTGACTATGACCATTGCCTATAGCTCCTTTTGCATCTCTGTCAGGGTTTGGAAACTTTCAGGTTGACAGAGAGCAGGTGAGGTGTTAATGCAAATAGTAAAGGTATTTGTGGACATGATTATAGATGTTATTATTATTATTATTATTAATATCATTCAGGGATGAAACTTGTCGACCTGCATTTGACTGGTGACGTGATCAGGGCGTGCCGAAGAGGGCTGGCACAGGCTCCGGCAGAGCCTCATAACCCTGGAAAGGAAAATGGGGGTATAGATGATGGATGGATGGGTAGATACTACTTATTTGAGTCGGTTAGTCTGTAAGATTAATAGTACACCGAAACTATAAATGAATAATATTAATATAACAGACCACTGCGACAGTCTTTACTCTTCCCCAGCTCTCTTCCCATGTCTCTTGCTCTTTATATGGCAAATTGCTTGTTAAATTCTGCTATTGTCAGTACTTTGTCTGCGTGTTGGCTTGTCACCATGCTTGTGGGGTAATGCTAATCCTTTATATGTCATTGTGCATATGTAAAGCTCATGCATGTCACTTCATGGCCATCTGGGTGTCACACAGCAGGCTGACAGGGGCTAATTCAGTGGTCCATCCTTAAAGTGTGGGAGCAGCAGTGATGGCTGGGGAAGGGGGGGGGGGGTGCTGTCAATGGGGCAGCCAGCCAGGTTCCCAGGACACCCTCTGCAGACCACTTGAGACGAAAAGAGGAGAGGAGAGGGAGACGGGGAAGAGGAGAGAGGGAAGACAAGAGAGACATTCCCAAAGCAAGACACAAAAACCTGAGGCCACAAGTCAGCCAGGGAGCCACTCAGATCCCATGCAGGTAGCTGGGCCAGAGAGAAGCCAAAGTGTCCTTTGTGACACAAGAGCCATTCAGTGGGAACAGGATGCTGTCTGCGGGATGTCCCAGACCCCTCGGCGCTGTATTGTAGTGTGTGCTTTTCAGTGCATGTGCGTGCATGTCTGGCCCAGTGTTGACTTTTTGGAAAGACTGACGTGGGGAGACTTGGCTGTCTTCCCTGACAGTGAATGAACGCTTCATAGACAAACTCAATTAGCCAGCATAGAGGTTTGAAGGAGGTGTCCTGTGTGACTATAGGGCCCCTATTTTGACATATGGCCACGGTAAATGTATGGCAAACATATCTATTTGGTGGTTTTGAGACAGTGGCAGACAGATTAAGGACAGTCTGAAAGACTAAGAGTCTGAGGAGGCAGGGAGGAAAGGGAAGTGATGACAGCAACAGAGACAAATGCTTAGTGCCAGTCATAAGAGTCATGACTTGGAAAGAGGCTTGTTGTTTGAGACATTACTGAATTAGTTCATCCTTATAAAAACAGAACAATTTCTTAAGTGGAAAAAGGATTTAACAGATATATTAATGTAATGAATAGCAAAAAAAATCCAGGCTCTTTGTGATAATCCAGAGACGTCAATGCAGATTAATACTATTTTTGTTTTGTTTCTTAATTCAGGTTGACACTGGAATGAAATGGGAAATAAAACTGCTGCTAATGCATTAATACAACAGTAATTATTTCACATCAGTTCAATCCCATCAGCAGATGGTCTGTTGGTTATAGCTGTCACCACAAAGCATAACGCTTCCTGGATGGAACCTCAGTGGGGGCCTTTCTCTGTGGACCTGCATGTTCTTGTGGTGCCTGCACGGGCTTACTCCGGGTGCTCCTGCTTCCTCCCACAGTCCAAAAATTATGCATATTTCATTAGTTTGTGGTTCTATGTTGTCCTTAGATGTGAATGTGCGTGGTTGTGTGTCTCTGTTGGAGCTAAGGGACCTTTTAGGATGAGGAGTGCTACTAATGATAACTTTAATACTTAATACGTAAATCAGCTCCAAATAAAGCAAATCTCAAGTCCTAGAGAGAATGCTGTATTAATGTTAGGGGTGTCCCGATCCCCTGATCACGGATCGGGATCGGCCTTCGATCTTAAAAATTTAAGGTGGATCGGATCGGCCGATCAACATTATTATAACACGCCGATCTTTTTTTCATTATTTTTTTCCTCAAAAAGTGATCCGGATTAACACAAATTAATAAAGTAATCATATTACACAAACAAAAATATTTTTTAAACTATATACATTTAATAATTTGCACTGAAATGAGGTTTCCCAGCAGCGCTGTCTTGTATCCACCTTAAAAGTTTTAAGACCGGCGGCGTCAGGCTAAACTTTAGCAAAAATGTCAGCAGTGTGGCAGCACTATAAAATTACAAAGACCGATGCTTCAACTGTGACTTGAAACGTGTGGAAGGCTGATATATCATGATGGGTAAGTAAGAAGAGAATTTACAACACCACCAATTTAATCAGACACTTAAAAAAGCACGCAGCACCGATCATGCAGTCGGCACCAGCTTCGGCAGCAAACGCTCTGTGAAACTTTTAAAAGAAAGGACAAACTCCCGAAAGACTCGGAGAAATACAGAAAAATCACAGAGCTAATGGCGGAATGTATTATTGAGGACGACCAGCCCGTTCTAGTTTGTGGAATACAAGGCATTTAACCGGCATTTAACCGGCTCATTAATTACCTCGAGCCTCGTTCCCGTCATTACATGAACGACAAAGGACACAAAGGTGCGCGAACATGTGCAGCGGGTCTTGAAAGAAGTTAAGTTAATATTTTATGTTATTTTTATTCTGATGTGTTTTCATTGATTGCAAAGACTTCTGTTAGTGTTTTCATTGCCTTAAACTGCTAGCCAAGTTCACCTGCTGCTATTTAAATGAAGTGCTTTGTTCTTTAGTACTGAGACTGTTGAACAGTCACTGTTCTGTAACTAAATGTGTTTTATAATAATTCTCCCAAACAAAAAAGAAAGAAAGAGGAGTCTTTAAATAAGTTATTGTTTATTTTATGAGATGATAAAAGCTATTAATCTCAGCTTGGATGCAGGCTTATTTATTAATGTACACAGGAAATAAAATGCATAGGAAATTAAACTCTGTTTGCCCACTCAAAAGAAGTGAAATCGGATCGGAAAAAATCGGAAATCGGCCGATCATCAAAATTAAAAGATCGGAATCGGATCGGGACCCAAAAAACGTGATCGGGACATCCCTAATTAATGTACCACATATCTTGGAATTGGAATTTATTCATCCATTCATTTCCATTCATTCATTCATTCATTCATTCATTCATTCATTCATTCATTCATTCATTCATTTATATGCTTGAGCTGCTAATGTTGATAGGTAGGCCTACTGTTATGTAGGTCCAATTTATCCAGTGATATATATTTAACCAGTGCTATATGATAAAAATAGATAGAGATTTTAAAAAATGTAAAAAACTGAATGAAAGAAAGAAAGAAGGTGGATCTTAGTGTTATTGGTAAATTCAAGTAGATTTTACTCCGAACATGAGGTGATTTGTTAAGTAGATCCCCTGTATCCCACATTCAGACTCTTACGTGGCTGTTGGCTGGATACTAGTTGCACCATGTGTTCCTCTGCTCATATTATACGTGTATGTGTGCTTACAGATGGTGATTTCTTGAGGTCATATTTAACTGTATGCTGCAGCCAGCTCTGTTTTTCATCTGTTCTCCGTGACTCCTTTGAAAGCCCTGATGAATAGCACTGGCAGTTTACAGTGGCACAGGCTGAGTTATAGTCAAGACCTTCGTCTCATCCTCACATCATCATAAAGCATATTTCACCCCCTCCACCTCCCTCATATGACACAAAGTTTCCTGTTCCATATTTTAAAGTTCAGGTGCTGAAAGGGGCTTCATGGCGGTAGACAAGAAGACATGTTACGCACAAAAGAATGAATTTATGTCAGCTGAAATCACGGGGAGGAGGAAGGGGTTATGTGCATACGTGTGTGTGCATGCGTGTACGTCCATTCCCATGACAACAGGGATGAAAACATGCACTTCCTTGCACAGTGCACCCGTATAAGGGGGCTGCTGGGCCGAGCACTGCCCAACAAAACCTTTAATGTCATAGCTCAGTGACTGCTCTTTGTGAGCGGGGCAGCGCGCTGCGTCCCACACAAAAACTCAAAGGCAAAATGGATTAGAATATGAGAGAAAAGATGACTGAATCAAACCCAGTGGATTGGGGAAGATTAGCTGAGGGGATTATAGAGAAATGACACACTAATTACTTTCTGCTGGGGCATGGGATGAATTTGAGTTTAAAGATTTCCTTTAAGGGAGGTGAGCACATGGTGGACATTTTGTGAATTGCTTTTGATGTAATTTCTTCTCATTTAAATTTCATTATACTGTACAGATGAGATGGGGTGCAGAGTACAGGGCCCTCCTAGAACCATACAAAGCTATTACTGAATAACAAAGGAGAAAACAAGTCCAAGACTGAGTTTGTCAACGGGGATGATCTGCTTCTTTTCTCTATCTTATATGAATTAAACATAAAAATGTTCTGGTCAAATCCATCTGTAGCTTTATTTAACCGTTTAGGACATTTTTGGGAAGGAAGAGACAAACAGTTAAAACCAGAAATAATGGAAATATATATTTTTTAATGTTATTTATGTTTTAGCCGTTTTTTAGCTCTTTTTTTTCCTGATAATACCTTCTTATTTTTCAATTTTAAAGAATATCCCCTGTAATTTGAGTTCATAAAACTAGCTAAACGATGAAAGGAAAAAAATAAAAATCAATTTTGAGAGTTTGATTTGAAGATTCTTACTGCTGAAAGTTTAGATAGCCTGATGATTCTTTTGTATAATATTTACAATATTTTAAACTTTGCCTCCATATATTTGTCCAACCACTTAATATGCAAAATCCATTCTCCTGCCGAACACTTTAAAACAAGTCAAACATCACAAATCCCTCACTGTGGAGCTGATACTAACTCTTTGGAATCTACTTGAGTCCATCCTGTTCTATCAGTGAGGAATTCAGACTCAAGTCAAACACTTTCAGAGAAACAAGGACAAGCCACTCAGACCTGCAATCTGACTTTGTTACTTCCAGCCCTGTCAACCGAATGCTTGTCTCTGACTGTTAATTATTTGACCAAACTGCAGTCGAGGAGCTTTGAGGACGTCTTGTGTTGAGTTTGCTCTGCTCTCCAGGTCTCCAATTAGCCCAAAAAGACCCCAGCAAGGACAGCGGAGACAAAAGAAGAGAAAAGGGAAGCCAAGAAAAAAAAACAAAAGACAACAATCAACAAGACCTCCTGGTGTCCTAGTGGGGGAGGACGCGCACATAAACACCTCCTCCCATCCCTCACAGAAGTCCAGAGTTTTCGGAGCTCAAGCTGTCACTGTGGAAACCTGGAGCTTCTTTCGTTCGGTTCATGCGTTCACTTCCCTTCCTCCCTCCTTTTTTTTTTTTTTCTCATTGCATGCACACACACAAATACTAACATCCCCCAAGTCCCCTCCTGCTCCCGCCCCTCCATTCACAACCTCCCTTCTTCCTGAGCTAAAACAAAGCATGAGGCTGAAAGGGCTCTGAGGTAGGTAAATGTATTCAGTGACACCGGCCGGATGATTCCATTCTGTGCCAGCCCTGTAACATTTGTTTCAGGCCTTGTATGAGGGCAGGGACAGCGTGTTGGGCCTTTTGTCCCATGTGCCCTCTGCACAGCCCTGCAGTTAATGGTGGCCTTGTCCCAGTCTGCTGGACCAGAAACCTGCAGCCCCACGGGACGGGCAGACATGGTGGCATGGAAAGAAATAGGGGAAGCTGAGAAGGATGAAGGGGTTGTTGTGGAAGAGGAGCTTTTCAGCTGGTTAGCTAACTTCAGAGGTTTCCACATGATCATCCTTTCCTTTCCTTTCCTTTCCTTTCCTTTCCTTTCCTTTCCTTTCCACACACTATGCCTTTACATGTTTTTTTTTTGCCTTTTTCTCTTCTTTTGTGTCTTCTCCTTCATCCATCCTGCTTCTTTTTTTCACCCACCGTGAGTGACAGCTCATCCAGCCAAGGGGTCCAGGTGCTTGTAGAAAGGCTGAGCTTGATAACTGAGAGGGGGTTGTGTTGAAGGCAGAAACTCTCCTGCTGTCAGTCTGAAGAGGTCCTTCAGCATTTAGTGCTGAGGGTCTCCTCTCTTTCACTACCAGCTGATCTAGAGGGCTTCTTCACTCCGGTTTTATGCGTCTCACTTTTGGAGAAGCGTGGACTCCAGAGCTGAGAACACCACACTCTGGTAATCTGCTGAACGCTTGAAGACCTGAAGCCTCTGTTAATTTAAGAAGAGATCATACACGATCATTTTATAAGACTGTTTTGAACTTAAAATGTATTTATATGAGTCTTTAGGAAAGCTGTACCCTTTCTCTGACTGTTGTTGAAATTATGTACCCATCAAATTATCATATAGGTTTTGTGCATATTTTGTATTATATTTTTGTGACTTTACTGACCTCTAATCATTTGCATGTATTTCAAAAGCAAATGAGAAATGTTTAAGCTGTGCATTTCTCAGTGATAACCCTGCTATGGTCAATCGCTGCACTAAATCAAAATGAAACCATATTAACTTTTCTAAACACATCTCCCACTCATTCTTGCTGGGTTTTCATTTCCATAAACTCACTTTGGCATTGAAATACCCATTTGCTATTATTTCAGGAATCCCAGGATTCCCACCAGAGCATTTGTGTCTTTGTGTAAGTGTGGGTGTGTATATTCATAAGAGCCGAAACCCAGACCCACCCCTGTCTCTCTCTGTGTTCGGCAACAAAATCAGCTCTTGTATTGGGGGCCACCACTACAAAAAGTGTATGAGGAGATTAGTGGCTCCTTGACCGCTCCTTCAAACACATACCCAGCATGGCCGCCTCGATTATGACCATTAGATACCCTGAAAATGAGACTGAGATGAAAGAGAGGAATACTGAGGGCTTTTCTCATGGACGAATTTGACCACACGTCCAGCAAAAATGAATCTATAATCCAAAACCCAACAAAAGCCAGAGTGGAGGCCGTCCTGGAGTGTTGTGCTAGCTTGCTGAGAGAGGCTTTATGTTTCTATTGCTTTCATTGTGCATGGGAGTGCCATAATAATGATTTGAGACTTTAAAGGCTAGATTAAAGTGAGGACAAGGGCAGCTTAGTGTGTGAAGTAATTTTAGGGCAGTTGAGCAGGTTTCTTAATGGGAAAATTCCTCTGAATAACAGTGAAAAGGACGCAGGACTCTATCCAGCTCTGCCCTCAGATCAAGCTGGTGCTTTGAATGAGAAAATTAAGTTATACACATGAAATATATTCACACACAATCCCCAACACACAGTCCACTGGCGCACACACGCACACACCCACTGTAGGCAGTGCATGTGCAGGTCAAGTTGGGGCTGTGTGTTCTGTAAAGCTGCAGGCGGTGCAAGGTGATCCAATATTATCCAGGCTGCCTTCACCCGGCAGGTGAAAGTGCTGTGAGGCAGAGGGGCTTAATGTGGATGCCGTCTCTTCTTCAGATGGGGAGGCGCAGGGTGCAGAGAGCAGCTTAAAAACGGAGGTCTCAAATGACAGACACTGCAGCGGCACAACGCACAGGCTGAGGAGTCTTGAGGAAGAAAATGTTCACTGAAAGTCTTCACAAAGCCGCTTTTTTGTATAACAGCGCAGTAAAACATGTTTGAGTCAGTTCTGTCTTCATATGCACACGCTCTGCTGCATCACAGTTACAAAGCAAGCTTTGTTAAAGTAAGCATTAATCAAGTATGTTCCAGTTTGAAGGTATAACAGCAAACATTAGAGCAGTGGCTGAAGGAATAAAGTCAGAGATTTTAAGAGCCATTTCATCAGCTACTAAACCCAGGTAACATGATTTGGACTGCCTTCATGATAAAACTATTTAGATGTTCTCTTTCTGAAAATCCTTTCAGCTAGGATGCAGAAACAAAACTTAAATCACATGAATAAATCAAATACATCTCAGATCTGTGTAAATGGAATTAACTGTAGGTTACACAAAATATTCATTTTTTCAAACGCAGTAGAAATAAATTAGATGTCTGGTCACTGGGAAATGTGCCAAACATTTTCTGAAAATCAAATTACTACAAAAGTCAATAGTCTACATTCATTATCAGACATAAAAGGTCAATTCATTAAAAAGGGAATTTTCTTTTCTTACATATATTTCCTTTTCCTGACAGTTTCAATAACAAAAGGCAGGAAGTATTTTTTACACTGATATTTCACTGCAATGAAAAGAATATCCTACAAACAACAACAAAAACAAAAACAATCCTGGAAATATTACAATACTGAACAGTGAATGAAAATCAGGTAGTTTACTTCCTTTTCCTCCCATCCCACAACCCAGGATTCCCCTCAACTAACCACTAACTCCCAACTGGAGCTGATAACAAAGCCGAGTAGGATGCCAACAAAGCCCCAGGAGATCCTAAAATATCCCACTGCCAGCGGCCTCTCCTCGTCTTCAGGCAGCACAACCCCTTCTCCTGCAAGAATTCTTTGTCTGTTCATCTCGGGCCAGACAATATGTGCTTTTGAGAAAATGTGAAACTCCATGCAGATGTGCCCTTGGGGACATCTGTTGCTCATCACATAGGTTTGGGATAAAGGAAGATCCGCTGTTAGAAGGGAAAGAAATTCAAGCATGGAGAGAGTCAGCCAGAGACTGTCTGCTAAGGAAAATAAGATCTGGGCTCAGTTCCCTCTGCACGTGGCTTCCACACCTCCTGGCTCGGCTGTGTTTTTCCCCACTTTGGGAATGAATTTATGAATTTATGCTCTATTTGCAGTTCATTCACACATTGCAGTTCATAACATTTTCACAATGTTAATTTGCTGACCTATAAAGACATAAACACTTTTGAATTAATTACAGTGTCTTCTAATCACTTTAACTGGAATATGTGATTTGTGGATCAGGCAGCTGTGAGACAGTTTGTTCAAAACTACCTATATTTACATACTGAATAAGACAACAAAAATTTAACAAAAGAAGAGCAAATACAAAATCACAATAATCTATTTTTAATTTAAAAAAAAAAAATATGTATTTGTTATTTTATGTCGTCCAGGATGAGCTTCCGAGTTGGCCAGTAGATGCTATTCATGCCTCCACCACTAGAGGGAAGTGTTGACTCTGAATGATTAATGAGATAAGGGACAAGAGGCTGATCAATGACTGCTTCTTAAACACCAATGAGAAATCTTCTGTAGGTACCTGTTTATATACACAAAGGTGATAAAATTACAAATATTAAAAGCAGTTATAATCAAATACTGCAATTACAGAAATTGCTTTTATGAAATTATGAAATTTGCTTGTAGATGTTTCTGGATGAGGTACAATAAATTGCTGACTTGTATCCAGCAAACATTAATGAGACAGAGCTATATATATACGTCTCACACAGACATTTGCAAATGCCTGTGTGAGAATCCATTTTTTGTGAGTGTACATCCTGAAAGCCGTTCACCTTTCTGTGGACCATCAGTGTGTGTAGATGCAGAGAACGTCCTGGAGCATTCAGAAGTCAGGCCTGTGTTGACTTCAGGGATTACACTACCACACAAGAGGCCTCTCACCAAAGGTAAAGTCTCTCCTGCTGACAGTGCACAGTTCAAGATAGGCTCTGACACTTCTTGGCGTGGCTCAGTCTTCTGCAGCATCTGTCCTTCTGGGGAGTATGTTGACTCAGATGGGACGCGTAAACAGTACCGGGGTGAAGCCATGTGATGCTCCATTCTCATGGAAGCCAGGACCACTGGATTAGGCTAATACCGACCCATGAGGGGGGTGTTGCAGCACGGCCTTCCCTGACAGGAGGTGATGGATTAGGGCTTTGTCAGGGCTCATGTCAGCCCAAGAGACCCAGTGACGAGAAAAGGAGGGAGGCAGAGGGGAGATCAGGGAAGCCCAATTCCAGGATCAGCAACATGTTGACAAGGGATTATCCAAACTGGTGTGTTGCTTCAGGAGCTGAGGTCTCATACACTTCAAGGGTGAGAAGTAGAAAGTGTACAATAATTAGTATGATGATGGAAGGTGTCTGTACACATGATTTTTGTTCAAGGGAGAGCAATGAGCCCATGTGTCTCTGACTTTCTTGAATATCATAAGGGCCCAAAAAAAAAATCAGGTTTCCATGTGTGCCAAAGGTTTAGTTCCCTTTTGAGATAGGAAAATCAATAACATGTGACTGTAAGAAATGAAAACCTTCATCATTTTAACTTTAGTGGCACCAGGATTGAGAACTGCTGATTTAACAATGGCCATAAATCGCCACGCATGAGCAGAGATTGAGTTACTGTAAGAAACTGGCGATAGGACCCCTCCCTGGAAACAGCGACTGAATGATATCTCAGCCACGTTTGCCTCCTCCGTCAAAATGTGAAAGCCAGATTGTTTCTTTTTATGGGATCTCTTTGAAATCTGCCACACTTGACCCTCCCTCAGCTAGGATTTTACTGCATGCTCTGTTTTATTTCTGGAAACCTCCTACACTAGTCAGCTTGTTTAAGACGCCTGCCCAAGTGTGCCTTTTGTTTATTTTGCCAGTTGCGACAAACAGTAAAGTGAGGTGATTAAGCATTTGCAGAAGGGCCTGTGCAGCCCAAGACAAACCGCAGGGAACATTTACTTGTCAGTTCAAAGTTGTGGGTTGAGGGAGAGAATGAATTTCCAACACTTGGCGCTATCTGGCCCTTGTCTCCGCGTCTTGGCTTTGTCTCATATTATTCACTCTGAAAAATGAGCTCTTCCCATGATATTACAGGAAATGATATAGAATGACTGTATGTGCAACACGAGCTTTCTATCATCTAGATTAGGAACATAAAATTATGCTGTGAGGAGGTCTCATATTTGTACTTAAACTCTCCATTTGTGGCTAAAAAATGCACAAGCTGAAACGCCAGCGATGTGCATATAGATGTAGATATTCACAGGATGAGGAGAGGAGGGAGACGGGGGGAAGAAAAGGGTGAGAGTGAGATGTGACTGACATGTGGCAAGGAGGCACTGATCCATCTCTTGACGAACTTGTCGCCTCACCACGCTCCATGTGTCAAGGCCTGGCACTCTCACGGTGTCAAGCGTGGGTGGCGGCCTGACACGCGTTTGAGTGTGTATGTCATGTCCGTCTGGGGTGAAAGCACTCCTGAACACACACCCGTGTAATGACAGTGACAGAGGGCCATCAGGCCCGCCACTGAGCCCAGACGCAGACTCTGGCAAGTTTATCTCTTCCCTCTGATTTCTCACAACCTCTCACCCTTCCGGTCGCTTGCTCTTCTTCTCTGAGTCTATCACTCACTGGCTGAGTTCAGCCACAACCATTAGCTTGTAATTTGGGCCTGAATGATTATAATTAATTTAATTATGACCACATGCAACAGAAAGAGGGTCAGCACGGCTCTTGGACTGGGTTCATCTGAAAATCAACCATGTGCTGTAAATTCTAGGCATTTCTCTGAATGTCAGCCTGGACTAACACAGGCGTCGCTCAGAGACCCCACTCTGTAATTGCTCGCTAGCTGGAACTTGCTGTGTAATTTTTGACGTGGCTCTGCGGCGGTGGCTGACAGAAAAAGGGACCGGAGATTTAATGGCTGGCCTCGACTTCCTTCAAAGCCGCTGAGCCTCTTTTTATGCTCTATTGGTGAACTTTTTTCCCCCCTCTGTCGTCTCCTCTGGCACTCTGCAGAGCTGAGCTGTCCAGGTTGCAGGAAGAAGGGCAAATATGGCGCGAATTAAAAACGACTTATGTTGTTAGTTGTGAAGCTGGATCTGGTCCTGGCGGGTACTCAACAGACAAGATGTTATTTTCTTTTTTGCCACAAAAAGTAAGCACTACTAAGAGCACATTAATTCAGTGGGAAATTCGTGGCCACGTAATTCATATTCACTGAGGAAGGCCGTGTGTCTTCACATAACAGATGTCGCTCCATTTGCTGACACGCTGCATATTCATTCCAATGTATTCCTGCAGGTGTGTTTGTAGGCGGCCATCTCCATGTGATGCATGCGCTCTGCGTGGAGAATAGATGTGGTGGGAGGAGGAGAGAGAGGAGGGAATCTTTAGTGACAATAGCCTCCCTCTGGTTGCTCTCTGAAGAAGTGGGTTGGGGGGACTTTAAAGGCTATTCAGCCCCTGGCAAGACCCCCTAAGACACCCCCACATTCTGGGGATGACTACCTGCCCAGGAGCTCTGTTTGCCCATCTGTCTCCTCCTGAGGCAGCAGGGGAATCTCTCCCTGTCCCAGCACACACACACAAGCACAAGCGGGAGGGCGACTGCAGACTCAGCTCTGCAGCAGGCTGACGGTGCAGATGAAGGAAGCAGCTGAAGAGCGTGTGAGCGTTTCTAGAAGGGCCGCTGCTGCTGCACTTGCTAGAGAATGAGTCGGCGTGTGTGCGTTTGTGCATGTGGGAGTTACTCAGTGGGTGATTGAGCATGTGCGTGGGTGTTTGTGTGAGGGGCTGGATGCACGTGTAGGCGGTCGAGCTTGTGTGTGGGTTTGTGTGTGGGAGGAATTCAGTGGGTGTTTTGCTGTGTGGGTGGTGGTATTCCAGCATGCATGGAGTTGGGTCAGGAGATATTTTGATCTTGACACAATTTTATTTTTTATTTTACACAAACATATTCAAATAAAATTCATACCTCCCTCTAGATTGAAGAAAGTTTTATAATACATTACTAGTATCTAAAACCCTCTAGAATAAGATCTAGCTTTCTGATGTCTAGAACCTTCCTTTTTAATGCCAACATGTAATTAAACAAACTTTTAATTTTTCTTTTTAACTTTGTCGAGTTTGTTTTGCAGGCAGTGACTGGGACCCATGGACATCACCAAACAATGGTTCCTCCTTTGTGATGCTTTGCTAAGCCTGTGCTGCATTTAACCCCAGCTGTTTGTTTGTGGGTCTTTTGCCTTTAGTTTTGCCATCAGCAACCCAGAAGTGACTGGGCTGAGATCAGGAGGTTTGCTTTGTTTCTCTGTATCTTGTGGATCATAATCCAGCCATCATGTGTTTGCTTAGCTGAATCTGTGCAGACTGTATTTGTTTTTAAAATGAATCTGGCCTCTTCTGTCACATCATTAATAACCACTAAAGGCTTTCAACCATCCTTTTTCTTCCAGTCATTCTGGTACCAGGTTGGTTTGAGTTTCATCTGACCAAAGAATACTTTTTCAGAAATCTTCTGGCTTTATAAAAAATCAAAAGTCGTCATCTGTCTCGTTATTTATATTTTAGAATAGTTTGCATCTCGTGGTGACTCGTCTGTTTTTGTGCTCATCCTCCTTTTACATGTGTACCTCCTGAGTAATTTTCCTTTAACCATGGACAGAATCCTGTGATCATACATCTCTGCTGACTTCTGTGGACAACTTGATGTTTTTCTGTTGCTTAGCTCCTTAGTGTGTTCACCTTTCTCCAGAATGAACCAAACTGTTGATTTGGCACCTCCTAATGTTCCTGCAGTGTCAAATCTGATGGATTTGTTTAGTTGTTGCAGCGTACGAAAGGTCTGCTTCACTTGGATTGAAAGCTTTCAGACCGTTTGTTGTAGGTTCACAGTAACAATGTCCAAATTCAAATGTTGCACTCTGTGAGACATTGACATGTCATCTTAGTAGATTTCCTGCACCACCAACTTACCACTCTAAACCTTGTACCTGCTCAATTCATGAAGAAATAATGAATGAAACGGTTGTCCAATTCACATTTGACGCCATTGAAAATGGTTCACGATATCAAAGAGCTGCAATTATTCATTGCACTTTGGACTTGAAAATTCTCAAACTAAAGAAGAAAAATGTCACTTCAAACTTATATTTATGATATAATTGTGACTTGAATATGTCTTGGTAAGCAGCTATGTTAATACTTATGACAATGGTATGTTTCCAAAGTATAAATTACTGAAATACTCTATGAAACACCTTGTTTGTTGTTAATTTTCATGACCATTTGTTTGTTTTGAAAAAGTTTTTTTTTTTTTTGTTTTTTATATATAATTTCGAATCAATTGTTTAAAGATTTAAGAACACCTGTTGGTGTTTTCTTAACAACATGCCTTTGTCTCGTGCAGTCGGGCAGCAGTTTGTAGCTTTATTCCCTTAAGCGTGGCGGTAGGAACAGCCTCAGTGTGACCTTCATTCCAGTCCCAGTCTGGTCGACCCATTAGTCCAATTTACTCAGCTGTCAAACTCCAAATTCACACTCCCATCCTTTCTGAGAGCAGCAGGTTAAAGGAAGAAAGATATTTTGCATTCCTCGTGCCTTCCTGCTTTTAAACCGCACAGCCTCTGCAAAAACCTGCTGAATAAACTTTCATCTCTGCTCAGTTGTGAGAAACCAAACCTCATCCCCCCTCTGTTGGTGGGAGGATGATTGTAGATGAGTTAGCTAAACACTTTTCTGGCAAGTGGGCACGCCACCGGCTGCAGCCCTGCAGGCGTGGGAAAGACCTGACTCTGATAATAAGCAGCATTTGGCCCCTCTAACTTCTGCAAGCTTTGGCTCGGGCTAGTTATCTCTTTCCTCCTCACTTGTTTTCCCTCTGTTTCTCTCTGTGAGTGGAGGACTCACAGGAGAGGAGGTCAGCCAGGGAGAGGCCCACAGCTGTGGCTGTGAGGTCCCGGTGTGTTTATTTGGGCAAGCCCAACCATAATAAGCTCCAGCCAGGCATTGCTCCTGAGGACCGGGGCCATCACCGCTGCGGCGCTTTTCATCCTAACAATGGGAAAGCGCTCTGACCGAGCAGGGAGCTGAACGGCAAAGTTTACCGTATAACAGCTGCCTCAACTCTGGGGGAGGAAGTGCACGGCAGATGTGGACTGCACGGATGGTTCATGTTCCCACACCTACTCCCGTCGTACAGTTGTTCACCCCTACTCGACGGCCAGTGAATGAGTTCCTTTGTTTAGCATGCCTGCTGAGTAGAAATCACACACGGGGCCAAGATCCAGAGAGGATACAGTGAAGTGTTACTTGAATTGAGTTAAATACAAGTATAAAATGTGAATGTGTATAGGGTTAAACTAGCTGGTGTGGCTCCAACCTGTGCTATCATAGCCATCTTGATGTGCTACCTACAAATCTTGTTGTTGTATGTTTTGAGTGCATGTATAAAATGCTTGAGAATGATGGTATGCTCAAAGTGACCGCTGTTGGAGATCAGCTTTAAGGAAAACACATCAAGAGTGTTTTTCTCAGAGCCTGATTGCAGTTGTTACTCTTCACTGGGTTAACAGCTGATATAAAGTGAGCCAACTTTGGGCCATAAAATGCTTTAGGTCAGTCTTTGAATCACCCACCTGACCTGCTATCACTCAGGTGATCTATACTGGGAGTCATCAGTCCTTTTATATGCAGAAAACAACATCCTTATCCAGCTTTACACACCACAGTATTTTTTAATGACCCCACCCTCCACCCCCACCCATTAAAAGAAATCACTCAACCCCATGCAAGAGCGCACAGGTGTGCCTCAGGTTTCACATGGCTGGATGGCCAACAGCTGACCACCCAACGGCCCCCTTTGACCACCAATCAGTTCTTTCTTCATTGGCTGCCTCTCTATAGCTTCCCCCATCTGTTAGGAGACTGTCAATTTGACAGGTGATGAGCTGCTTATCTTGTTCCATGTTTGTTGGATTCATGTCATACTGTACCCCTGACAGAAGCCTCACCTTTAACATACCTAAACAAATCTCTCAACACATCTTGCCTTCCTTCAACAACATCATCCCTACCGGTCAGTCAGCAACTATCGTAAGAATCTTAGATTGTGTTTGTTGAGACCTCTGGTGGGATGCTTCGGTGGTTGGCTGGGAGCACGAGGCCACAAAAAGAAACATGTGTCAGCAGACCCGGCAGACCAAGCAGGTGCACTGACCGGGGCTCGAGGAGGGGCAGCCGTCCGTCAGGCTTGCTGTACCCAAACAAAGTCCACACCACATATGGCTGCTAAATCAGTGCCTGGCTTATTGAAGCCCAAAGCGGTGCCTGTAGTCAACGGTGCTGATATTACGCTGCCCACAATTGCACTAAGAAAATAACAAAATTATAATTCTGTTTAATGTTAATTCAACTTCCTGGAGTTGTCCTCTTTGTTAAAGTTTTCACTGCCATTTTCTAAATTTTATTTTATTTTAATTTGTATCCATGGCTTCAACAAGCAACAGATGCCACCATGCAGTATCTGCCACATCTGCCATCTCTCATCTGCCCCCAGTTTGTTCTACCTGCAGGATCACTTCAGGGGGCCTCAATTCGTAACCATTACCCCCCACTTCTTCTGAAATTAAAATGCAAAAATGCAGACAGCCCTATGAGATTCCTCCACATGATTGGCTCTCCTCCCCCAGCCCCAAACCCTAGCTAACCTAAAACATCACTCTGAGCTTTGACAGCAAGTGGGTGACTTCTGACAGGTCACATTGATCTCCTGGCTGGGAAAGAGATTGGCTTGACAATGGAGAACATGTGTCTGTTTTAGGACAAGCCTTAACTTGTCTGACCACCACCACGCACCCCCCCTCCCCCCTCTTCATTTGGGATGCGCCCACACAAAAAAGCTATTCCCTTGGTAAAGAGAACAATTTCATTTGTTAAGGCAGCAATTCTGTTATACTTCCCTGGTCTGACTTGTCTGAAGGAAAGAAGAGGTGGTTTTGTTTCAGTCTCAATAATAAATAGAAACATTTGTCTTTCATTCACCAATCTGCAGTGCTCTTTATGTTCGATGGGTCCTCTTGGTAGGTTATATTTTTAGGCTTTTTGGGGTTTCCTTTAAAGCAGCAGCAGAGGGGAATGTGTTACTGTCTGTGCGTGATTAGGTAGCTCTGTTTTATTTCAGTGTCTGCCATGTGAACTCTAAATAAGAGCCAGCCCAGTTTTGAAATGTCTTTGATAGTTGATATGAATAACTAAATTCTCAAATGCAGCTTTGAAATGGCTCATTCTGGTCTTATTAATAACATGGATCATAATGAGGACATGGCTAAGCAGGAAGGTGGTGATTGATAGTGCTTGTGCAGCTAAAGCACCAAAAGGATTTGACTTTGTTTCTTTAAACATATCAAAAGAGTGAGCTGTCCTTGTTGTTCTTCAGTGATCATGAAAATTCCTATGCTGATTCCATCCCTACCGACTTATTGAAATGTTGATTTCTCTAGGTAAAGCAAGACATCCATCTCTCAAGCCACATTATCCTGGTCCCCCTGGGTATTCCCTCGGCATTTCCAGGCCAGAAGGGAGGTATTAGATCAGATGTTTGAACCGCTTCCACTGATTCCTTCCCACAATAGGGCACGGTGGGTAGTACTGTAGCAGCACGGTGTGGTTACCCCCAGATGTCAGAGTTTCTCAATGTGTCTTTAAGGGTGACCGCAGCTACCCGAAAATAAAACACTTTCAGCTTTGCTCACTATGTGAAACTTACAAGCGTTAAATGTTGGAATGTAAATCAAGAAAATCTGCCCCTAACCCTGTTGCTAATCTTCAAATCTGGTCGAAGAGCTTCAAGCAGAATCCAAAAATTGCTGTTTCAAATGACATGACATATCAGACTTCATGTCTTCACCACTGCAGAAGAAGGACTATAGAATTTCCGTGACTTTGGTTTGGACCTCTGTGCCGTCTCCGTTTCTGAAAAAAGGATTTTGGCATTGATTGCCTCTCAGTTTTGACGTGAGCGCCTGCACACAATTGTGTCAGCAGGTTAAATGGGTCACATCTACTCATCGGTGTTGACGTCTGTGAAGTACTTGCTGAAACAGCCACTCACTGCTGTAGGATGAAAGGCGATAACGTCAGACACGACATTTACTGTCAGACTCATTGATAGGCTGAATATGTCACCTGTAGCCTCCCTGAATTAATCTTTCTAATATCTAATCTTCGGAAAGTTTGCTGAAGCTCAAAAATAAACAAAACACAGCCAGAGAACAGTTATAATCATGTCTTTCAAGTAGCCATCATTAAAGTAGAGACTTGTGACGAAAAACTCATGTTTGAGATACCGAGTCAGTTAAAAACTGAAATTAAAAGCTGCATTATTTCAAAATGAACATTTGCTTTCTCTTTTTCTGTTGAGACGATTGTTTAGTTAGTCACATAGGTCAATTGATTTGAACTTTGAAGAGTAAAATTGATTTAAATGAGACTAAAGTCTCACGGGCTTTTCCTAAATAAATTGGCAGAAAACTGTTCAGAAATGGCAAGTACAGTCAGACGGCAAGCTGTTTTAACTACTGAAACATATGAGCAGAAAACATTTGCCATAGTCCTTTTAGCGCATCAGATACGTCAATGTAACTTGCAGTAACTGTAGTATTTATTCCTCAGTTATCAATAGCATTACTGGTATATTTGGCTCTGTTACATCAGTGTGTTATGTGCAGGACATTTCTCGCGTTAACACAAGACAATTTCATGTCAATAGTTTTTCCAGTGAGATCTTTTAGATCGCCTCATGATTGCTGCTATTTCTTATTCGAGCCAGTGAAATTATCAACGTGGAAGTTCTTATTTGCTTGTTTATAAGCCTCTTTGTATGCAGCAGTTGATTCCTCTTCCAATAGCGCTGATTTAGAGAAAGAGCAAGGATAAAACGGGGAAAAAAAATCGACTAGCTGAACCTCACGTGAAATTCCAGGATAATGTTCCCATCAAGTTCAGTAAAAAAGTGGATCAACACTGACTGCGAGACGAGTGGCGACCCTGCATGCCTCTACTGGAATAACTGGAGGAAGCCTCAGGAGAGAAAGACGCGCGTGTCTGCAAAGCCCTGGAGGAATGTGAGTTCTGCCCCCTTACACATGATAGCCTGTAGTAGTCGGGTTATTAATAGCACAACAAGCCATGATATCTTTACAGTAACTATAATTACGCTCCGGTAGGTCTTTATCGACAGATAACATGTCAAGTTCACTGTGCTAAATGACTAAAGTCATGACAGCTAGTTGTTAACACCATAAAATGCAATGCAGCTGTCACTCAAAAAAAAAAAAAAACTCTCCTAGTTATGCATAGATTTGTGACTTTCGATCATTTTTAAAATGAGATCATTTTTTTTAAACTATGGAGACAAAAACTGCTTTTTTTGGACCAGGCTGTAAATATGTTTCTGCCTGCCAAGGGTGTAACTTTGAGTTGAACATTGGGGGGGTTGAGTGACACGGGCTGCATGAGCCGCTCAGGTAGAAAGAGACAGATCAATAGTGAAAATATAGCATAAATCACATTTACAACTAGGTTTAGGTTTATTTGTCCAAAGAACACACAGAATATTAAAGTATCAAATGTTTTAACCATAAACCTCAACTTTCCAATACAACACACCTTACAATCCAACAGGATTGTATATTTTTTGAACTTGCTAACTAAATTTTATATTTTGCAGTCTTTGCTTTACTGATGTGTGTTTTATCTCACTGCCCACCAGCACCAAAATTTTGCTTACGCCTCTGTGAAACAGAAACAAACTGTTCGCACACTGACTTTGTGTTTAAGAGGTCCAACTTATCTTGATGTATATGGCAAACAGCAACATGTTTCTGCCTTTTTTTGTGTCATGATGGTTGAACGTAGCCAAGTCTTCAACCTTCTAAGAGCACTAAAGCTCCTCTCTTTTTCCCTTCAGCTCGCCTCATACCACCGCAGATACTTCCGAAACATAATGAAAGAGGGAACCTCAGATCCGTGGTGGGCGAAACCAAATCTCATCACGGGAGCTGGGGAGCGCAGATCAATGTCACTTTTTTTTTCTTTTTTTTTACCGCCATTGAGAAAATCTACCACATTGTCGTGTTATAATACCTAACATTCATTTTAAATAATTATGATATGATATTGGGGGGGTTGTGGAGGCTGATTTAAATTATTGGGTGGGTTGCAACCCACCCAATCCCCCCATAATTTACGCCTATGCTGCCTACTGTAATGCTGGACATTTTAACATGGGGGTCAATGAAGATTAACTAGTTTTTAAAGCAACCTCCTAGTGGTCATTCAAATAAATGCACATGTTGCCACTGCTGTGATGGTAACAGTTTAGTAACCCGGATGTAGCCCCTCCAGAAAAACCTAATGAAACTGTAGTTTTTGTGCATACCAAAGGAACATCTCATTTAATCTCATAGAAAAAAAAAAAACGCATTAATAATCAAAGAAATGCTCTTTGTCTGTGCAGAGGTGTGCCAGCTGCATACATATTTATGTCTGCTTCACACATTTGATTTTTATTTTTATTTATTTATTTATTTTGCTGACTCATGAAGCAGTAGTGCGCAGCAGAAATTGGTTTAGATCCATGGCACATGTTCAGTTCCTGTCCTGTGGCAGCTGTAGTTGTTTAGTCATTCCCACGCTGATAATGGTTATTTACTTTCATCTTATTTGAGCTCTTCTAATTATATGTTCACGTGTGTCATTAGGACACTGGAGTTTTGGGTTGATCTTAACTTCCATTATCTCCAGATCTCAGATGAAAGAATCCATTCTGACACTGCTGTTTTAGTGTAAACATGCCTGATAACAATATTTTGATTCATCTCATCTTTAAGGAGGCTGCAGCTAATTGACGACATCCCTCCGTGCGTCACGCTGCACCAGAAGATGAAGTGTAATGAGCGTGAGCATGAGAGTGTGTGTGAAAACACAAGTGTTCCAGTGAGAGGTAGGAGTGTGATGAGAATCCCTTTCATCCTTCTGTGACATGAGTTTTTTTACTCTGATGAAAACATTACAGCTCTGAGGATTTCAAACTCAAGCTAAGTATTATTTTTTTACTTTACAGTTTTGCTATTTTTCTGATTTGCTTTTTGTGATTCTTTCACTTTTGATCTATCTAATATTGTGGAGAGATTGTCCTATTACTGTTCACATATAGATGAAATCGTGAAGGCCATGCATTGACCCTCTTTGTCTTTATGCTCTTTTGTGCTAAGTTTAAGTTTTGGGCTTAGTACTGCAAACAACACAAATCAATCTGCATTTCTAACTAAATCTTACTATTTTTCTGACATCTTCTGGGGGCCCTCACCCAGCACCTGTTTTCCCCACCATCACATGTGTGACCTCTGATAACAAGAGCACATTAACCAGTCATTGTCTGATGTTGAGCTGCATTCAGCGCTTCAGCTCACACTAAAAAAAATCAATACCTAGTGTTTTCTCTCAGGGACCCGGCCACTATCTCCACAAACAGAAGCATATAATTAGTTGGGGTCTAAGTGGACCATTCAGAGATGCAGATTCCCAGGCTCCTCTTCAGAGAGGGAAGCCTTTTCATAAATGTTTTCCTGCTGAAATGAGAGCGAATGTTTCCCAGTGTTGAGGGACAATAGTTGATAGTTTAATCAGCTTCTTTGTGGATATGAATATGAAGCATGTGCGCAAAGGCAATAAAGTAATTAGAAATCTTTTTTTTCTGACCGTTTAGTGTCTTAAAGCAGCACAAAGGAATTTTTGCAATTTTTCCCTTGGTGGATCCCCCTGTAGGCATGGAGGATAAGTCACTTTCATGGCACTGTCCAAGAATTACTCTTGTTTTGGTCTCCTGTTTTATCATTCTCTTGATTTCTCTTCTGTCATTACTCTCTTGAGTCTCTTAGTCACATTTGCTATGATGTTCACTGTAGCGTCATGAGTTAGTGACATCACTGTTGATTTGTGACAGAGTTCCTTGAAGTCTTTCACAGATGTCACAAGAGACAACCATGAGGGGGTCCAAACTTACTTTAGCCGGATTGTGCCTGTAACAGAACTGTGGGAGTGAGACAATGCTTACTGTAAGTAAGCTAATCAAAGCTAATATTTTATCATGAAAAGAAAGCATAAAAAAAATAATTTCTTTAAAGCAAAAAAATCCTTTGCGCTGCTTTAAGATTGGGAGTTGCACTTGTAATATGATATGATTAATCAGGTAATTGCTCAAAAATGACTGATTGCCAAACTCTACCTGAACAGCCATTATATGTTGTCTTCATTGTATTGCTTGATGTCCGTTAAGTTTAAAAAAAAAAAAAAAAAAAACTTTTCAAGCCTTTCACATGAAATTAAAACATATGCAACATATTAAGTGTAGGAGAAGGAAATCTTAATATGAACTTTTTGAACCATCAAAAAATGTCTCTCTGAAGTCGTGGCAATCTAAAATTAGTTATCTCTTTAGTCGATGACATTAGTTTAATAGGCGGTTCCTGAATTTGTGTCAGGATGCCTTCATGTCCAGACAGCAGAGAGAAATCTGATCTAAATCTGTCCAGCAACGTGTTCAGATCGTTATTGCGATGACCACTTGTGATAAGATATCCTTGGACGCATTTTAATGCTAGGTCTTACCAGGGTCAGAGATGTTGCTAGCTTTTCTGTGATGGAAGTCCAGCATTTGAAAAACAAGTTTTTCAAACGTTTGCAAGATGATCCAACCCTAAACTGGCACCAGAACCAGTTCACGTTTACCATCCAGTTCATGTGTTGGTAAAAAAAAAAGGATAAAATATCCTGTGTGTTGTCTTTACAACTGTCCAACACATCATCAGGCATTTCACTTTTCACTTGTGACATACCACTTTGGCATCAGAGGTGCTGATATTTCCAGAAAAAAAATGTCTTGGTTAACAAGGTACAGTACAGTTCCATGCTTCTGCCCTGGAACACTCTAGATGTGGACAGATGGTAAGCATCATGCTGCTAAAGCCTCCAGTTGTTCAGGGGTGATGAGCTGGCACTCTGACATTCTCCATCTCCTTTCTACCATAGATCAAAATGGAGCTTTGTCCACATTGTAAGGTTAACCTCTTACTCTTAGGTGTATATCGGAGCGCTTTAGTGTGAGCCTTGTCAGGTCAGATCTGAGATGCATTGCTCATGTTGTCTTAGAATGAAAGCAATTCAACCTGTGACTTGGGCTGCGAGATGGCAGAGGGATGTGTGAAATATTAGTGTGAGAGGGCTGGTGGCTCGGCAGCAGCTCAGAGAAGCAGGAGCCGGCCAGCTGTAGATCTAATATCACCTATGGGTCTAGGGAAGTCTGCCTAATATGATGCACATGTGCTAGATCCTACCTTAATGACTGCTTGTCTCTGAGGCACCCAGCGAAGGGAAGCGAGTCTGTCAGTTGTTAAGTCATATTGTTAACTTTCACTTATTGCATCATTTATTTAAGATTTCTGATCTAATTTTGGGATGTACTTAGAGAAAAAGAGGAATACTTGATTACCGCTTTTAGTTTCTAGATTTATTTAAAAGAATTTAAGGTATTTTGCAAGAGGTAACCAACCTGTGGCCAAGCAAATTGTGTGCATTGGAATCTTTGAGTAAAGGTCTTTATATTAACATATGCTTTAGCTCTAATTAACTCTCCAGTGGTTTCCAATTGCCCCTGCTACACCTGAACGGATATCCCAGAGCTTCTACCAGTCTCACTGAGGGAGATCGGGTCTTTTGATATAAATCCTGCCTTAGTCTTTCAACTTAACCACAGGGTAAAAAGAAGTTTTAATGCAACCCATGCTGACACTGGTGTGCAGAGATTATTCCAAAAGTGGAGCATTGTTGAGAGCACATCATTGTATCCTTAGCGCCTTTCTTGGTAATTCCAGTCTGAGTACCTGGGATTCATTCCATATCCCTTGCTCAGCAACCAAAAAAAGCTATGCTTTGATGGCTTAAAAATAATTACTAATTTACCGAGTCTATAATGTTATCATTAACTCCAGTTTAAGCTGTATGCTGATGTCTAATGCCAACTTAGGGTGATCATCAAGCAATTTTAGAGATAATTGGGAAATAGTAGCTAGCCAGATAGGAAAAGAAGGTGAAGAGAGAAGGAACGATCTAAGATGTTAAATCCACATAACAGGGAACTTTCACAGTGCTCTTAATTAGGGAGTTCTCTTTTGTATGAAGTTTTCTACTCTTATAGTGTGTCTATACTTAAATTATCAAAAGGTTTCCATTTCTTTGCTTGGATAGTGAACTGTACCAGTGGGCCTTATTACCGGAGACTTATTAGCAGAAGCTCAGCGAGGGCTTTTGGGAGCCACATGCCTGGTTTGTTCAAAACGCTGGTCTCCTGAGGAGAGGTTAAGGAGAAGAGTCAGCACCTCCCTGGGAGCTGCAGACTTGCTCTCCATCACCATGTCATCCATCCTGGAGCCTAATCGAGTTATCATATCAACAAATCTCCCATCAGGGGCCCTGCATGTGACACTTGCAAAAAGACACCCACAGGGGGACAACAAATTTTGAACCGCAGGGCGTTGCTAAGAGAAGAGCCACGGCACCTGTAAAGGTCTCATCTTTTGCCCACGGAGAGGGCGCTCCTGCTGGGCATCACATTGCTCTCTGGCCCCTGGTCAGTCATGGAGTAAAATGGCTGGGAAGCGGGACCCATAGTTAACTCTTTTCACAAAAGCACAAGGACAACAATGGAAGCAGTTTATCACCAAGAGTGTCAATAAATTTAAAGGCAACCCACGAACAATTAGCTGAAAGGGCAGCAAGGTTTCATGGCTATAGGCCTCAACTCTTCAAGCCAGTGAGACAAACTGTCCACCCACGTTCAAATGGCAGCTGGTTCTGGCCAGAGATTATGTCCACAGACTCCTGTGGATTGTCTCCTGACGTTTAAGTGTTTCCCCCCAAAATAAACCACATGCTGGGCCACTCCGCCAGCCATGGACGGTTTATGACTTCTTGAATGTGGGAAATGTTGACTAATAGTTTGTCTTTATGTTTATAGAGAATTACGTAGTTTGTTTATTTCATGGCTTGCATTATTTGTAGTACAGGCCAGCCATCTGCGTTCTTTGATGTTGTTTGATGTCAAAGTCAAATGTTTACTTTTTGTGATGATATAAAGGAAGTTTAACTGTTTGTTCTGATCATTTCTGTCCTTTGAATGTCGTTTTTTTTTTTCCAAACAAACATTCTCAATTTTCCTTTTTCAGTTTAGGTAAATGAGACTAAAGTGAGCCATCAACAAATCCTGAATAGCATTAGCTCCTTCTGATTATTATTATTTATTTATTTTTTTTTTGTGGTGGGGGTGGGGGGGGGGGTCATTTTACAAAGAATTTATTTGCATCGTCTCTGCAGCCCGAAAATGATCCAGTATGTAAAAACACACGTTTGATTGGGGAGGGAGGTATGAGATCCATCTGTTCATAATACCATTACAAAAACAAAATACCCTTCAGGGGAGTGAAGCTCGCCTGTCTTCCATGACCAGAAATCTTCTGATGCTCAAAACTTGTTTCTGAAGTGTCCTGGTTTGATGGAATCACATAAGTATGTTGGCAAACGATTAACAGTTTGTGACAAGGCGACAGATCAAGCTTGGGTTTCACTTTTGGCAACGCATACCTTAAAAACCACATTACAAAAGATGAGAGCTATCCCAGGTTTTGTTCATTAGCAGAAGGCTTCAGGGAGAACATGCAAAGAAAAAAATGTATAGGGAAACTCTTTTTAAAAAATTAAGTTTTAGTCAAGCACTTGTGATGTGAGGTAAGCCAAACATGAACATATTGTGGCTTTTGGAAACTCAAAAACTCTGGCCAGATTAAGGTGCAGCCTCTTTGCATTCACCTCATCCAGAACCTCTATAAATCATTTGTGTGACCACCACTGCTCCCCACTGCTGACCAGATCGACCCATTGGCCAGGAACCAACCCTGTGTCCGGACAAGGCCCTGACCCGTGAACCTTGGCCGAAGCCCTTGGGCCAACAGGGCGAGACCGTTGGAGCTACGACCCCAGCAGCCAGGGCTACCTGCTGCTCAGGCATAATGCAATTGGACACAGCTATCAGAATGATGAAGCACACTGAATTCTCCACGCTGACCACTCCAATGGCTGCTGCTGACCATAGCACCCAACACTGGCTTCAGCGACTCTGAAATGGAAGAACACATCCCTTTTCATTTTGTATCACAGATACAACAAACACTTTTTTGTTTGTGATTTTTTTTTTTTACTTCTCTTTCATGTTGCGTTTTAAAGCTTCTTATATGCTACAGTTTGGGTCTTTTGAGGGCGAGTAAAAACTCAAGCTGTTTCTCAACTGAAAGCCTTATTAAATTGAAACCCAGTAAAATAACATTGACTGCCAGAATTTTTATTTCAAGTGCACTTTAATACGCCATTAATGCATTTGTAAGCCTTTCATGTTTGCTTCGGTTCTTGACTGATTCATTCACATTGTTAAGTTTAAATGCAATGTAGGGCCAAATTCAGACTCCTGCTGACATTTCCTCCCTCTGTCTCCACCTCTGTTTTGTTAATGGCATGAGGTTCACACTTGTAGCATAATTACAAACATTAGACCAACCCAAAAAGACTCTGCAGGATTCTAACCCCATGAAGCCTGATTTGGCGTTTGACAATCAAGAGAAAAGGTGTGCCAGTGAATCCCTGCTTGGCTCTGTGTAAACTGCAGGCAAGCTAATGTATTTATCCAGGTGCACCCCACCTCCCATTCCCTCCCAGTAAACACACCTGAGGGACCCCCTCCAAGTCAACACAATTAGCATCCTCCATGCCCTGTGGAGTTTAACTCTAAATGCACACAAATGCATCCAGCTGACAGGCAGCTTAGTTAAATGACTTATTTGGGGAGCGAGCGGAGTCTCTTTGGGCTTACAGGAAGGCTAAGTGAATTTCAGCTGGAAGCATTTGAATTACAGAACAGCGTGAGAAAGAGGAGCACCTGCATGTAGCTCACTTTAATACACACAGGATATCTTGTTGAAAGTGGGAATTTGAATTTCCAATGCACTTGTTTTTTTTTTTTGTTTGTTTGTTTTTTTCAGGTATATACAGACAGAATTAATATGGTACAATTCTAAGTATGTTTACCATGGTTAATATATATGTTCACTATGGTCCTCAAAACTAAATAGAACAGATTGATATGTGTTTTTGTGATACAGCATGGTTGTCCTATGAAGGAACTGGTTTTGAAACAGTTGCAATAAAAATGATTGAGAGCAGTCACAGAGTTAGAGATGACTGTCTGTTACCCCATTAAATACCACTGTCACTTTGTTTTTCTCCTCAACATCATAGTCACCTCACAGAACTCACCAACATAACATGTTGAGTCACGATTGAGTTTGTTGGTATATTCAAAACATTTTATTTAAGTGAGTAAGTTTAAAAAAAAAAAAGTTTTGTACCAAAATCGTTAAATACAAATATCTTATACCAACTAAAGCAAGTTGACTGCATTTCTTACCAGTAGTATTATATTTCCCAAGTGTGATGACGTCTACAACAAACACAGACCTGGACTGTTCAACAACGACTGCTGTTTCCCAGGAGACGAGTAATCAACATCATAAAGAGTTGGTATTACCCTCATGTGGCATTATACTGTATTCTGGAGGATCTATTAGAATATAAAATTGTTCTGATAATCAAGACTTTCTAAGATAATTCAAACCGTCCCCAAGCAAAACAGTATGGTTGATAACATTATAATTCTGTCAAAAGAAAGTGAACTGTGTGAACCACAGTACAGTAATCCCCACACTTCGCAGTCTCAGCAATCGCGGTCTCAGTACATCGCAGAAGTTTCAAAAATATTCATAGAAAAAAAATATTCGAAAAAAAAAATGGAAAAAAATTCAATTGAAGCGCACGAGGCCGAAGCGAAACCCAGCACATCAAGAACGAGTCTCGGGAAGCAACAAGGGCTGACAAGGGAGGCCCCATGGACGAATATTGAGACCTGTGATTGGCTGCTACGACAGGCCGTTGGTTGTCTGTACGCTGATTGGCTGACACGCATCTCTGCATCTCCCATCTCTTGCTCTCGTCAGCTACACACAGAGGAGAGGTCGTCAAAGTGAGTGTATCTTCCGTAGATTTTGCGTACACGCGTACATGTATACTGTATGTACATATACATATACATGTACATGTACATCCACATCGCGGTTTTCACCATTCGCGGGCGGGGGTCACAGCCCCCATTAACCGTGAAGTGTGGGGGATTACTGTACCTTCATTGACATCTACATGTGGGCATTATGTTCTCATTAGTTCACAAGGAGCTAAAGACAATAAATAACTGCAATCACTGCAGACTCATTCAGTGTGTTGCTTGCTCACTCTCAATTTTTCTTCCATCATTCATTTCTTGAGCACCTTAGTTGCCGCTGCTGTGATGTCCTCTGTAGCGCTGTTCATGCTAGTTCATGTTGATGTATGATGTAGTACTGTAAGTGATACGCTATTGTCCAACATGGATGGAGGAGTTACCTTGACTGGTTTTTGCCAACAGTGAACGAAGCCAGGATCGGACAGGCACCACGGGGAAACACACAGTGAAGCAGCAGACAAGGGTAACAGTACGATCTGGCAAATGAACAGGGGATGACAAGACTTAAAAAGGGACAAACGAGAGACAGGTGCAAACACTCAGGGTAATCATGGAGGTAAATAAAGCAGAATGCTACAAAGACACGACAGACGTTCAAAGTAAAACAGGAACAAGAAAGACTAACGACAGGGGAGACGAGACAAGACACTGACCAAACTCAGGAACAGAGGAAAAAAAACAGAAAACGTGCACCTACTCAAACCTACACCCTAACAGAACTTGAAACTAATATTTTAATGTCAACAAAACAGCTTTGTTCTGATTGAAAGATTTATTTCTTTTTTGTGTGTGTGTCTGGCATAAGACACTCACCGACCACTTTATTAGGTACACCTGTCCAACTGCTCATTAACGCAAATTTCTAATCAGCCAATCACATGGCAGCAACTCAATGCATGTAAGCTTGTAGACATAATCAAGACGATCTGCTGCAGTTCAAACCAGCATCAGAATGGGGAAGAAAGGTGATTTAAGGTAAGTGTCTTTGAACTTTGAATCGTTGTTGGTCTCAGACGGGCTGGTCTGAATATTTCAGAAACTGACGATCTACTAGGATTTTCAACACAACCATCTCTAGGTTTTACAGAGAATGATCTGAAAAAGAGAAAATATCCAGTGAGCAGCAGTTCTGTGAGTGCAAATGCCTTGTTGATGTCAGAGGACAATGGCCAGACTGGTTGGAGCTGATAGAAAGGCAACTGTAACTCAAATAACCACTCGTTACAACCGAGGTATGCAGAAGAGCATCTCTGAACACACAACACGTTGAACCTTGAGGCAGATGGACTACAGCAGCAGAAGACCACACCGGGTGCCACTCCTGTCAGCTAAGAACAAGAAACTGCGGCTACAATTCACACAAGCTCACTAAAACTTGGACAATAGAAGATTGGAAAAAAATGTTGCCTGGTCTGATGAGTCTCAATTTCTGGCTGCAACATTCAGATGGTCAGAATTTGCCGTCAACAACACGAAAGCATGGATCCATCCTGCCTTGTATCAACGGTTCAGGCTAGTTGTGGTGGTGTAATGGTGTGGGGGATATTTTCCTGGCACCCTTTGGGCCCATTAGTACCAATTGAGCAACATGTCAACACCACAGCCTACCTGAGAATTGTTGCTGATCATGTCCATCCCTTTATGACCACAGTGGACCAATCTTCTGATGGCTATTTTCAGCAAGATAACGCGCCATGTCATAAAGCACGAATCATCATCATTCTCATCATAGATGTGCAGCCGACAAACCTGCAGCAACTGCGTGATGCTATCATGTCAATAGCTAATAGTAGCTTGTTGAATCTATGCCACGAAGGATTAAGGCAGTTCTGAAGGCAAAAGGGGCTCCAGCCCGGTACTAGCATGGTGTACCTAAAAAGTGGCTGGCAAGTGTAGGTCAACCTGAAAAGGCCAATGCTAACAAGCTGAAAGGAAACACTGACCTACTTTAATTGGTAAATCCATTCCCTTTACGTGCATGTATATTAGTATGTAGAAAGTAGTCCAATTAAATAGTCTAGTTGAGTTACACCTGTTCATGTAGATGTACTGAGTGACTAAATACACTTTAAAGGACAGAGTTTTATGTTGCAGTTAGTAGGTCTTTTGATCGGAGTAATCCCAAACGTACCTGTCAGGAGCTCAGCTGTCATTAACTGTGAATGGGATGACATCAGCTTTTCACACCTAGATGGAAGCATCAGCTAATCAAATTCCAGTTACACAGCTACTGCTGGCCAATTGAATTATACATGGGAGCAGGACTGTTTCAAAGCATGAGGCTTAATCCTGATTAATTTTTCTATGTAGCAACTACTCACGTGGCTACATATAGGACAAATTTTGTTCTGGACTTTTTTGCTTGTCTATTATTGTTTGTGTGACTCTGTAATTACACCATCAAACTCTAGGTGGCGGTGTGGATTCTTTTCTTCACCACTGTAGCTTGTAGTGCTGAGCTTCCTTTTGTTTACTTCCTATATGTAGCTCATAGTAATAGTGCCCTTAGTTACATAGTAACAGAGCAAATAAAGCATATGTTGGATTTGGAGCTTATAAATGTTTGGTATCAGTCATTTTTACTGAAATGCAGCAATCTATCTTTCTACCTGGCTTGAAAACTACAAGAAGTAACAGAAAAGAAATACAAAGATGAAAAGATAAAATACTACCAAGCGAACCAATCACTTTGGTTCCCAACCAACATCGACATGATGCACCGTAGCTTATGGCATAGGGTTCCCCGCTCCCCACTGGATACACTATTGGTTTGATGTGGTAAACCAGGCTTTTCATGTGTACAAAGTGAGAAGAGATTTGATTGGCTGTTTATCTATAATACAAAGGCCCATCAGGAACACCCACTGTTGCGCTGCTGTGTGAGTGGGGTGTGAAGAGGATCTGAAATCTGAAATTTCTTTGAAATGTTCTGTCCTAAATGTACTAGAACACACACAAGAGTTAGTTTCCAGATTAGGGAAACCTTGTTTGGAACATCATTTTTTGCCATTATCCTGCATATCCAAATTCAAAAGCAAAATGTAAGTAGTATGCATGTAGATGTATCCATTTTCCATTTTTTTTCTTCCTTTTTGTGTTGCTGTTTTTCAATGAATGATTTAAATTTGCAAAGGAGCTGATTTTCTTTGGTGAAAAAAAAAAGGTGGAATCCTACAAAGTCCAAAGTTTAACCTCACTATGAAATTGGCCATTGTGTTATCTTTCAAAAACCTAGGGATTGTCTTTAAAACATTTTCTATATGGACCAGTAGATCCCATTACTCATCTCTTGAAGAAGTTTAGTTCTGGGTCCTGTCACTTTGAAAGGGTTTAGATTGGTAAAATGCCCTGTGTCTTTTGCTATGAGCCAGAGTGTCCAATCTGGGAAGCGAGAAGAAGGTGGGTGTGGTATTATGGTACTAAAAGGCCAATCTGGACAGACCAGTCGGTAGAAGCATCTGCCTGCTTTGTCAGCGGAAGAGAATTTAATGGAAGGACTGAGCGGCAAACATTCAGCAGGACCGGATGAGGACAGAGATGGATGGATTAGGGGTCAGAGGCTTCTTTTGGCCACTGGGTTCAGCTTCTTATCTCTAACCCTCACTGGCAAATCGATTGGTTGTGGGGCATCAGTCATCAAATAAACCCAGGTCACTGCTTTTTTCTCTATCCTTGGCACACAGGAAAAGTGTTGTCAGCCTTCATGTACGTGCCAGTGTATGGAGATGGATGAATGTACAATGATATGTCTGTATATTAGATTAATTTATAAAGGTCATCTTGATCTGGAACTGCAAAAATTGATTAGATCAAGATTAAAATTGTTTTGGAGGTAATCTGCCTTAAATAAGATTCATGATTTTGGAGCTTATGTTCTTAGTTAGCAAGTTGACAAGTTAAAACATGCCATTTATTTACTGAGGATACACTGGCTTTGTGCTATTGTCCAATGTGGGAATGCTAGAATTTTGAGGTTTGCACCTGTGCATGATATCTTTGATGCATTTCATTTGTTGAATTACTGTTTATCAAAGAAAAAAAAATTCTCCAGGTCATGGACCCTTTTTGAATCATCTGTATGGGTTGGCAAGTTTAAGATTACACATTAGACCAGCTAACATTTACAGAACTCAACTATACATAAAGCACAGAAAGGAAGAAATTATACACCTCTTATTCTTCCTCAATTTCACATACCTCTAGAGTCTTTGACTTAGAAGGACTTGTAGTTTGTGATAAAATAAGACAATGTCTCCCTGTATACACTTTATTCATATTTCTATATTTCTTCATTTCATTTGGTGGATTTAAAATCCAAGATTGTGCAAAAAAGGAACAAGTAACAGTATTTAAAAGGCAAAAAGTCCTTTTAAACACACACGTGTTCAGAGTAAACTGTAAAATATCACTTCAAAGTGAGTAAAAGCTCTAGGTACCCCCTAAAGCTACGTTCACACTGCAGTGACTCAAATCAGATTGGTTTTTTTTTTTGTCCCATTTATGATATTTTATAGCTGTCTTAACAGCTTAAATGACATGAAATCCAATTATTTCAACATCAGACCTGGGTCAGTTTCAAGTTGTGGTCCTGAGTGATTCTATCACAAGTGGACAATCTTTATAGATGCAAAACACACCCAGGATGCATTTGATGACACATTGAGAGCAGGTCACTAAAACCACCATTAAAAGTTGGTCTGTGTTACATGCCTAGTTACATGTGGTCACGGTTTTTTTTCCAACAGTGTAAACACAATGCGCATGCAGAGAAACACTCATAAATGATCATAATGCTTTATAGCAATAATCATAACACATTATAAAGCATGTTATGATCACTTATAAGGTCAGGTATTATAATATGTTATAACTCCTGGTCCCTTTGCTCACTGTTTTTTGTTGCAAGGATCAAAGGGTATTATAATGATCATAGTTGTCATATATTAAAACTCTTTATAATGCCTTATGACTGGTATAATGCATTATAATCACTGGTATAATGCATTATAATGTGATTATAAGTCACTCTAAATGGTCATTGGGTGCTTCAAGTAAAGTGATGAAACTGCTTCAGGTATAGGTCTGATATAACACATTATAAACTGGTCATAAGTCACTATAAGTGGTTTGCTTGAAGAAAAATACACATTTTTAATCTATTCAAGAACAACACAAAACATTGCAAAACTTGTTTTTACAAACAATGTGACCGATTAAAAAAAACTGTATATTTGTTGTACTTTCTTATATCATGAATAAAGCAGCCAAGAATGCCTTCTCTGTGGTTTCAGGCATTTTGTTCATGAGCTCCTGGATAAGGTCATCTTTCTTCACGAGTTGTTCCTGGAGAAGAGCCTTGTCCAACCTCAGTATTTCAATCATCCCCTATTGTAACCCAACTTTTTGTTTTTTCAGCTTCCAGAAGCTTTTTGAACATTTCCATTTCATGGACCGCAGTTGGTGCACCAGAGTCTGCACAGAACAAAAGGAATAAACAAACAGGAGAAGTAACCAAACCAATAACTGCATTATTTGACAATAATTTAAGTTTACTTTCACAATACCACAATTATTTTTAGGGTAGCATATTCTATGGCCTTTAGGACTTCATACTATAGAGCACCATTGTAGCGTCCCGACTAAGTGATGGTAAAACTCTCAAACTGATGGTTTGTATTCCTTTATTGGTAAACTGTGATCCATTAAAGAATGCACCGAATGAACACACCGTAAAGAGCTATTAAAGAGAAGAAAATATAGTTACCCTTCTTTTTACTGAAATGAAATTATTTCTAACTGCTTTTATCAGATCAAAAGAAAATCTCAAATGAAGTGCTGTATTACCATGAACTAAACATGTTTTTTTTTAACCATTTCCCTTTACTCCAATACAGTTTTTAACCTTAGCAGGCCTTACACAAAAGACAGAAAACACATCCTGTTGCATTAATAAGACAATCCAACGTATCAGCTTAGCTTCGTCTCACTTCCATGCAGATTGAGGTGATGCCGATAGCAGCTACCGCTAATCAAGACATTTACATGCATTAAACTGTCAACGGTACCAAACTTGAGCCAGACGTAACAGGATGGACCTCAGCATAAATATGGTGCCTTGGATTTTACCGACAGTTAAAAAAGTGTTTCTGCAAGACTGAGAGTGTGAGGCAGATAGTAAAGTGTACCTCAGTTACATGAAAAGTATTAGCACCTGACTAAGAAGAGGCACAAGGTTCGTTTTTGTTAATTTTTACGCCATCCTGTGTCGTTATCTGATGATTTTCGCTCATTTCTGACAACTGATGTTCATAAATTGTAAACACGCAACTGCATTAGAAAAAATGAAGAACTGGTGCTGTACTATGGAGCTTGACATGCAACATGGTGATGTTGAGTCAAAATACCTGGATGTGTGACATCAGTGAATGCTATCACTATAATGTTATCCAGCCTGGCAAACAGTACTTTTTATACTTTGTTGAGCTTAGGGACAAAGAAATGTATTATTCTGCTGATTTCTAAAGGCTGCTGTCAATATTGATTTTACATAGAATCTAAAAGTAAAGGTGTACTCTTTACTTTTCTTATAGTTTGCTTGCCAGCATGCACATGTTGCGTGGGGACTTATATTACTGCATAGGCTGTGTGGATAACTTAAAACCTGCTTGTACAGAAGAAAAAAAAACTTTTCAATAGTTATAAAAAAATTAAAAAAAATCTTTAAGTGCCTTGCCAAAACAGGAAATGTGAGATAAACCTACAAGAGTTTGTGCCTTAAAGAGTTAAGCCTGATTTATACTTGAACGTCAGGTCGTCTGCGTCACCTACGCAGACAACGCAGAGATGAACCCCCCCACCCTACACAGATACTCCAGTGCACCTACCCAAAATTAAAGGTCGACGCAGAGGGTGCCGCAGAGAGTGTCGCAGAGAGGAGAGAAAGGAGGCCTCTGATTGGTCAATTCTACATCGTCGCATCATCGAAAAAATGATGAAGTACCCACATCTGTACGATTCTCGTTCTTCACACTACAAAGACAGCACATATTCTAGTAATTCATGGAGGGAGATTGCGATGAATGTGGGTCTGGATACGGCCGAGACGGTGAGGAAGTGGAAAAACGCAAGTTTAGCGTTTTTAGTAAGTTTAGCTAGTTTGTGATTGTCCCTCTTGCGTTGTGGCATGGAATAACATAGCGGAGACCGTGCTAGTATAAATCAAAAGTGACTGCGACATCTCTGCGACAAGCTGACGGCGACACATTGCTGTGAGAGTATTCACCGCCCTTTATAGGACTCAAGATGTCTGAAAGGGTGGATGGGGAAAACCAGGCCGCAGACAGAAATTAAAGTGCTCTGCAGGGTAGCCATTAGGGTGTAAGACAAGGAGAGCCAAGAGGATGTCTACACTCCAGGGATCTAATCTGGTACCCAGGACTCTGCTTGTAGAAAATACAAGTTCCACAGCTCCTGACTTCCCTCACGTTCTTGCAGGTGGTATTAACCAACAATTAGCCATCCTCATGGCTTGTCTACTTTTGAGGCTGAATTAAGCCCATAGGAGCATTAACTCTGGTCACAGTAGCTCACATAGAAAGGTCAGCAGGGGCTCCTTTTTTTCTGCTTGGTTACCTTTATTGTTTCATCGTTTTGGTTGGGACTTAAATAGCATCCAAATCCTGACTTAATTCAAAGAATCCTTTCATACAATGTCAACAAAAAAAAAAAAAAAAAAGAAAGCTGAAAAACTCTGCATGCGTTAACAAATTGTCTAACTGGCACGGCCAGTGACTTGTGAGAATTGTGAACAAGTAGCGAATGCTGGCCGCCGTTTATATCATACTGATGTGAGGTGTTAACATGTTTGACTGCAGCTCTCCACTAAGTTTACTAGTTCTCATTAGTGGTCTGTTCCGCTCTCAGCACTCCTATGAACATCTGTCAAATTCTCTTCACAGTGTAATTTTCAGTGTCTCACCTTTTAATCTTTTGTTTTGAAATCAGTTCTCTTCTTATCTGGAAGCTCTGAGCTGCAGCATGTGAGTGAAATTAGTTGTGTGTTAAGGAGAGTGGAATTAATGGCTTGCACTGAAACCTGTGGCCTGGACTGGCTTAGCCGCTTGCTGATCCCCCTGATCCTGCTTGTTACAGGAGCTTGGCCATTGAAGATGGTGAGATGATTATGTGGTTTCAGCCTCTTGTCTCTGTCTCTTTTGTCTTTTAGGGGAGAGCAGAGGTCTCTTCTTTTGTCCGCCTACATGTTCCTTTCAGGGGGTATCACAGCTGGCCCTGTTAATTCACTCAGGACATCGTGTGACCTCACCCCCCATGAAGCTACTGTAAATGCGCGCTCTCTCTCTCTGACACTTAAATGGACAGCAGAGCAAGGAAACTAAAAGTTACCTTTCATATGATCTTTTGCAAAGACATTTTTTCATTACTAGTATTGATAATTTTACAAGTAAGGAACATATTTAAATCTCTGCACCGGAGTCAGATTTACAGATGTATCAGGTTGTCCTTGGGGGCCCCAAGCATGTGTTGTCTAGCCATCTGTCCTCTCTAAAGATGCTGACACATTGAGCTCCACAATTATAACTACTATACAGATATACAATTACCCTAAACAGCTTTGTAATGGCTTTATGGTGTCTGGGATGATTGCCTGCTAAATAAAACTACAGGATCCCCACAAAAACCTGACATGGCTGTAAATATGTATTAACCAGAAAATAGGCCTTGTGTGGAATCATTTAGAAGAAACAAAGAGCAGCTTTGGACAAAGAGGCCAAATGCAGTAAGAAAAGGGGGGGTTCTACTTAGCTAATGAGTTGCCCCATAGAAATGTAAAAAAGTGGGTCTTTAGGAAGAACAGTTGTTTCAATGGTTGGTCCCGATAGACTGTAAAGTTAGGAGGTCTAACTACGATGCCCACCGTCCATTGTGGTTGTTCTAATTCACCAAGACCCAACAGTTATATTGCAGAGGGTGCTTATTTTTGCTTGAGGCAGAGAGGGGGCAAGGCCATCATTGTAAGGAAACTCTGGTAAACCTGAGAGGCTTTGTTAAGTGATCATTCTTCAGGAGTCTCAAAGGGGAAAAAAAAACCCTCTCCAGCTGCAAATAAAAATACAACTCTGAACTTAAGTGATGAAGAACCTTACAATTTCCCTCAGGGTCCTTCAGCTTCGAACTCTGCCTCAACAGAAGTGGTCCTGCCATTAGGAAGACGTGACAGTGAAACCCTTGCGTCAAATGAACATCATATGAGGGAATTGACATCAGAGCATGCAGACCAGAAGGTATTTGAATGTGAACAAAGGAATTCTTGGAAATATAAAACAATAAAGTACTGTAATGGACTTTTTTCAATAGGGAGCACAAGTGAAAAATACACATAGAGAAACATCTGAAAACATAACGAAAAAACAACTGATACCTGA
This sequence comes from Hirundichthys speculiger, assembly GCA_018398805.1. NCBI lineage: Eukaryota > Metazoa > Chordata > Actinopteri > Beloniformes > Exocoetidae > Hirundichthys > Hirundichthys speculiger. The sequence continues at coordinate 265,322 of JAGFBZ010000961.1, read as the reverse complement.
AGATTACATTTCTATCTTAAAAGTTTCATGTTGAAACCTTGTTAGAAATAGTACACCTACTTGTGCACTTTTGGCCTGATCCCTTCATTATCACATCTAAATTGCAGAATTAGGGAGATATCAGTGTTTTTATGTTGGGGAAGATGGGGACTTGAAGATAATACTGCTGATTGAAATGTAAAACAGCTATTCGCAATTACCCATAACCTCAGTGCGAACTTTGCCTCAAACAATGCGAGTATCTTCAAAGGCCAAGAGACGCATCCCTAAGAGGCACAACTAGATGCGAGAAGTTATCTTTAAAGGTAAAGGAAGGGTAAAAGATATCTTTTTGTCTTTCCTTCCAGTGACATTGGTAAAAGGGAAGCTCCCTCAGCTTAAAAAATAAAATAAAATCTTATCCTAGAGTGGAATGATAAAATACAGTACAAGGCTAGGTCAGTTTCTGAATTTCAAAGAATTATTCATTTAACAAACAGTCAAGTGAAAAAATGTGAACTCATTTGAAGGTGAGTGTAAGATTTATCTGAAAAATAGTGTGAGGAAAGTGGATCTAAGACAATCTGTCCTTTTTGCATGAGGTTCTGGTTTAGCTTGATTTTGTTTTGAACTATTCTTTTGATTGGTGGTCTCAGATGTGTGTGAAATACTCCTCCCTGAACAACTATGTTCTGCAATTTTACAGAGCTGAGAAGGGACTGTTCAGCCTGAGACAAAGCTGGATTTAACGGTTATTTGAATGCTAATGTACCCAATACAATCTGACACAGCGGACAGATATGAGATCAGAACAAATGCTACCTTTTAAAAGAGGACGCTGCCCTTTTCTTTCTTTTTTTCATCTAGGGAGGTCTTTTGACTGTTGAAAGTAGCAAAGCACACTGTTTCAGTCTGTGTTTTGGGTGCGTGCGGGCCAAGACATGCACAATACAGTAGACTAAAGAGACGTAATCTCACCCACTACGATTCACCCAGACGGATAGATTTCTCTCTCTGTTTGCTGCTGTCCCCTTAATTCCAACCTTTAATCAGTCTGCGTTTCAGCACCCTGACCCCAGCTTGTCCTCAACCCACTTGAGAACGACCTCGAAACCTCTTCAAATCTGCTACACCAGCAGGCCCAGTGTGAAGGGCAGATGTGGGACATGAGCCAATCCGCCCTTTGAGGTGTTTGCCGTCTCCATCCTCTCTGTCAACATGCTGCTTTCTCCGCTACTCTGTTGCTCTCACAATAAGAGGCAGAGGACTCTTTTGTCTAAGAAGAGTTTAGATGGAGAATGCAAGCTTCAGATCACGCCTGGTGGATGCCAAAAGGGGCCGTTTGATCAACCGGTGCTGTTTGAGAAAGGCCTAAATCTTTGGGCCGTGAGTTGTGATCTTTTAATTATTCTTTGGATTGGTGTTTGCATAGATTTACATAACCAGCCTGAAAAAAGTTATTAATGAAGAGGTGGATCTGGATGTGTTTACGTTTGGAGTGAATTGTTGATCAAAAGAAGACAAAGGTTCGGCAGATTACAGTAATGAAAGGTTGTAGAATCTGTAGAATCTAGTTTGAAAACTAGATCAAAACGGCTCAAAACTGCTTCGGTTCACATTATTTTGTCCTTGAACAAAAATTTACACTCCTTAATGGACATAGTTTGTTTTTGTTTGTTTTTTTTAACTCCAGAAATTTTCTTTAAATAAAGGTTAATTATAACAACAGCAACAAAATGTGCAGGGCTGGGTGATGGGTTGTTGCCCCATGTGGAAATGCACATGCCTAAATATGTCCATCTTTTTTTTTTTTCTTGCACTTTGGTAATGACGATCATTGATGTGATGAAATTTTCTCTAAAGTTATTTCAGTTCATTGATAATTTGTGATTTGTAGACCCTTACCCATCCCATACTCTGTCACCGGTATGCCGAGAAATTTAGTGACAAGAATCCAGCGATTTCTTGATTTTGTTGTCATTCCAGTTTCCTGCCATCTCTGTCTCCAAATTTGTTCCTGAAAATGTTCTCTGATGGATTGTGGTTGTTTTTGATGTATCTGTACTTCACACAGCAGTAAAGTCATTCTCTACATTACTGGACCATCCTTTCATAACATGCCAAATGCTCCAGCTTTGTTCAGGACTTATAGTATTTTAAAGGGTTACCATTTATCATTCTAGGGGCTACACAACTACTAGCTGTGAGTACACGCCACAACCAGGCTACAATCAACACCACTTAATTAAAGGTGATGGTAATAGCACATTTGTATGAAGTATGTTAGATTAAGTTTGAAAACAAATTGGACACTGTGAGCAGGATGTGGAGAACACCACATTTTATGCTAATTTTTTCCAAAAATGTAAAAATGCTGTCAATTAAAGCAAATCTAACCAAAAAGCATGAGATCATGGGTGTAACTTTGAGTGAGGACAGACAGCCAGACAAACACCCGTCTATGTCCTGTTGCTGAGTAGCCCAAGGGCCTTATTGGGGTAAACAATGCCTCAGTTGAGAAGATGGGTGCTACTGTTTGCATAAGGAAGCTGTGACACAAACCACTGCCTTTAGCCTCAAGGTGTGAAACACATTAGCACATCTTAAGCCCACTGACATGTCACGGGATGTATATGGAGAGTCATCATTGTAGCTGCGTGAGGTATCATTCAAGCTTTTTTCTGTTCAGTCACTTCACACACCGACCGTGTGTCAGCTGACCTGCAATTCATGGCAATGTGACAGGCATGGGTTTGTGTGTGATAACATCTGCAATAATGAGCGTTAAGATGATGTGCTGAGTCCTGTGACCCATGTGGCTATTTTATGGTCTTCCCCTGGCTATGCTCCACTTTGAGGTTTACTTTACTGGTGGCTAAGGGCAATGAGGTTTGGTCATGTGCCTGGGTGTTGTGATGCAGGCAGGAAGGAAGGCAGTCGGGGCTGAGATGATGCTTTAAAAAAATAAAAAATGAAAAGATAAAAAAGCAGTATGACTACAGGGACCTCTTAAACGAGAGGCCTAGTTGTTGAAATCTTATGAACAATTTTCATACACTTTCGTTCCAGCATGTTCACTGAAAGAGACCAGGTGTGGTGTCATGTCCAGATATCAATTCTGAGTCAGTGGAAATAAATAGAAAGCCTTTGAATTTGTAATAACATTAATTAATAACAATAACACTTTGATTCCCTTAACTTGATAGCATGGGGGGGGGGGGGGGGGGGGGGGGGGGCATTCATAATTTTAAATCAGCAGGATATCAACATAGCAGCTGAATGTGGTAGCTTAATGTGATTTGAATTGAAGGGTGAACATGGACTGATGCTTTTTGAATGCTTAATGGGATTCCTTGTGGTATCAAATTTCACAATTATGACACAATTATTTCACAATTAGGAATGTGCCAGCATTTGATGATCAGTACAGGCTGAATGGCTAGATAACATTCTTATTTTTTTATCAAACCTGTAAGGAAATCAGTTCTTAAAGTCAACTGTCATTTTGACATCTGACATTATTACCACATTATTAATAAGAGAACTGCAAAAACCAAAGCAAGTGGCATGCACCTACAGTAATTAGACCACACCTAAGTTTGCCTCTGCAACCTCACATTGTGTAAATGCTGGCTAGAGATGGCTGTTGTTTATTATACTGAAAATTATTATTATTATTTTGTCATGTGAGTGAGATCAGTTTATTAAGATTTTAAGTCACAAGTTACATATATAGTATACAAGTAGTTTGAAAAATCACTCTTACAATGCAAGTTATATTTTAATATGAAAACCAGCAATAAACGTTACTGAACATGTGAAATTGTAAATATACTGTACCAGATTAACTTAAAATGGAACCTGCAAAGCAGTTTACAGAGTGCGTCTTGGTCACATACACTCACTATAAATGAAGGAATATAAACAACAGTGGCTTAACAAAGCCATCTTGTTCATAGTAATACAGTTAGTTTGCTTTGCACAAATGGATTATGTTTTTACTTATATGAGCTGGACAATAGAATCATCCAGTTTTAAATTATCTACAAAGCTTTAGAAATAATTGATTAAAGCATTTCTGTTTTCTCCAGTAAAGGGTTACTGTTTTGCAATTTCTTTGAGATGAAGCCTTTCTTAATTGCCACCTCTTTACTGAAGGCAAAAAAAAAGAAAAGAAAAAAAAATCAAAATTCATTATAGCTCCTATTCATCGTGGTTATGGTTTGCCATAAAACAATAAGTACACCTTTATGGTGTGGCACATTCATACTATTGATGTAATGACTGTTTAATGTCTATGTCCTCTCCAGGTTTAGTGTCTAAATGGCTGCTGATTGCCAAATGCAGACCAAGTCCTGTCCCCATGGGCACATCTAGAGGCTGTTCTGACACAAGGCCAAGACCTGGCTGCGTCTGCACCATGATGCACACTTTTTCCTCCCCTGCCACTCCTTCATCTCCTTTCATCCATTTCTTTGTCCTGTCACTTTTTTATGATGTAGTGTGAATATGGTCATTTTGGGTGATCGGTGGTCGGATCACAAGGGGAGTGGAGTGTGCCGTCCATCAGACTGCTTGGTCCTCGCTGTCTCTTACTGATGAGATCACTGGAGCCAGGCATGCGGCGCACACACTGATCTTGCGTCGCCCCGGCTCAAGCTGCTTGTCTACCAGGCTGTGCAGGTGACTCACTGTCACCTCGGTGGAGTCTGGTGCCCGACTGAGTCTGGGTGTGTGTTGCGTCAGTGTGCGTAAGTAGTGCTGAATGCATTGGTGAAATGGACCATGATTTACCCAGTGACCCCCCTCAAGCCTCCCCCCTCCCCGGAGTGCATCTACCTTATGAACTCATCTGTGACTCAACTAATAGCTAAACCTGTCACCAATTTATCTGTGGCCTCGTCACCCCTCGCCCCCACTGGAGGTTTATTGAGGCTGAACATGGTGTGCATCACTCAGCCAGCATCTCAAGAGCAGCGGGTGGTGAGTAGGTGGCACTGCGCATGCACTTATGCACATAGTTTTTTTTCTGATCCTAGGTGGGGTCAAACAGTGGAACGAGACTGAGCATCCAGTGATGGAAATGGAAGCCAGCAGACATGAATGATCACTCACAGTCTGGAGCCCTCAGCACCCCACATTACTAATGTGAGATCAGTCTGTTTTACAGCCATCTGGTGACAACGACATTCATATGACTGAAGCTGCCCGACACCAATATGTGTTTGAGCGTTTTAAGCAAAGGAATGGCAGTGACGTTAGATTTCATAGTGCCACACAGAGGCATATTTTACTTTATGGTATGATATTCGCACTGAGTGTGTGTGTGAATAAACTGATCGGTTAGACTTGTGAGGGGTCAAAGTTCTCTCTTATCGTCTAGTGTGGTTGAACCTGCCCGCCTGCTGTCGGATGATGTTTATAGTTCTTATCAGTGTCCACAGCAGCAAAGCGCACAAACACACATTTTCTCTCTCGCACACACACATGCTTCAAACGTACAAGCCTTTGCCCTCTTGATGGCTTAAGTGGCAGAAAGTAAGAATCCACACACACGTAAACACTCCATATTTGTGCACACAAGGCTCTGCCCTCTTGATTGCTTTAGAGGCAGAAATTGCACACATGCTAAACAAACATGTATTCAGACATGCACACGCGTGCACGTAAACACCCACATTTCCTTTGGCTTCCCTGTCTTTTCCCACACTGATAAAGATCAGGAGCATGCCATAAAGCACGGTCTTGCAGGGCACAACAGAGGCCCTCCTTCTCCTTTTCCCAGCCCACTTAGATCACTCGCGGCTCGCACGGCTGATAAGATGACCGTGGCGCCTCCTTAAAACTTCTCCAGTACCTCCTTCCATCTCTGCTTCTACTCACCCACTCCTCCTCCTCCTGCTCCTGTCAGTGTCTCCTTGGCTTCACCTTTGTGCTTCGTCATCATCTTGAACTATTTTATTTTTTTGCACCCAATGTTTTAGATTTTAGCTGCAGCTGCACAGCAAGAGCGTGCAGCTAAAATCTAAAAACCGCAGACAAATGAATCAGCTGCCCTGACATTATTGTGTAAATATGTTTACTGTAAATATATGCCTGTGCATCACTAGCTATAACTCTCTACTTTCCTTGATCTCATCATCACATAATCAGCATGACCTCAGCTCTGAGGGGAAAAAAAAGTTTCTGCCTGCAAGGACCTGCACTGACCTCCCCAGGGTCACTTCTTGGAGTTGAAATATCTCAGCAGTTTCTATGATGTCATGATTTAATGTCCAATTAATGGATATCAGTGGAAACCGAGATTGTTTAAACTTTGTTCCGTAAATTATTTACTGATGTTTGAGCGTGCCTAGCCCTTTGCCAGTTGTAAATCATTTGCCCTCTCTTGACCTGTGCAGCACTATAAAGACATACTTCCTCTGGCAAGACAGCTAAGTGGGCTTCATTGGAGCCTGCAGTGAAAGTTTCATCCACATGATTTTCTTCATTTATCAACTCACTGCGGTTTGTGTGTGAGAATAGCAGGGATGGTAGAAGAGGTACAAGACATGTACTCATATATAGTTACATACATAAAAATATTTTTACTGAGATGATGATTATAACAATTCTTATTTAAGAGAAAAAAAATATTGCTAACTGCATTTTTGGATCAGCCTCTGAACCATGAACATGTCTCATACTGACTGATGAGCTTGCATTTTGCTTCATTGCCAGTAAAAACAGCAGGGGCAGATCAAGTGGAAGTGGTCGTGTAGTTATTCAGCAGTATTTGGGGTATGTAGTGTCTTATCAGTGGCTGCATACAGTCACAATGTTCAATACAGAAGTGGAGGGAGTAGATGGGAATGAATCATACAGTTATTCACAATAGACACTAACACTCTGACACAACATTCACAGCTACTCTCCAACTCCAAAATGTGACATGTTTCAGACAGAATTACTTACAAACAAAGGTCAGATCATGATGACAGAAGATCCTTTTTCTAATTTTATTTTATTTTATTTTTTGCAGTGACTCATGCATATCATGCATGTTATTCAATCAGATGCATGTATTAAACACCTGGCAAATCTCATTGCATATTAAAATCTCCAGGATATGAAATTTAAAAAAAAGGCAAATGTGTAACAATGCAGATTCATCAGTCATTAAATGTGACACTTTTGTGTTAGGTTACACTGGACTGAATTCATGAACATCATCCAGCACATTAATGCTGTAAATATGATGGGCACATGAGCAAAGTAACAAGCCAAGCACACAAAACCATCTATGAAGAATTAAAATATACCACAAAAAAAACCCAGAAGAAACATGTTTGCATATGACATTTAAAAAGACACAGCATAGACAAAATCAGGAAGAAAGACCAGTCAAAGAAAAAGACTTATTCACAAACCTGTGTTGACTATGGAACTGTGTACAATAACGTGAAAAAATAAAGTGAGCCCCCCTTTTCCTTTCAAACTTTTATGTACCAGGAGATTTTAAAAAAAGAGGTAAAGACATCTTCAGATGAACAACAACATATGACATATTGCAGTGTTGTTTTTTACAAAAGCCAAATGTAAAAGTTGTGTGTAAAAAAAAAAAAAAGCAAAAGAAAAGACAACATCCTTCTGCTTCCTATTTCTACTCCCTGTGTACTTTACCTCTTACTGGAGGTAAAACAGAAGCAAGGTGCTGCTAATCAAATATACTTGATTAACTCATTATCAGCATGGGTGAGCACCTTTATCAGAGCTGGTGTTTTGGCAGTTTGCTGGTGTGGAATATTAAGGATGTGTGCTATCATAGGGACAAGGAGGAAATATATCAGCAATGATCTTACAGAATCAATTATTACCCGTCAAAAAATAGGGTTATGAAGCCATTTCCAAATAATCTAAAAGTTATTATTCAACTATATATAATATATATATATATATATATATATATATATATATATATCAAGACTATAGCCTATTTTCTCTGGAGTGGACATCCCATCAAGCACACCCAGTAGTCAATCTGTGCAATGCTCAGTGAAATTATAAAACAATATTCCTGGTGCTGCATCTCAAACTCTGCAGGTTCCAGTCTGCATGTTAAATATTAACCTTGGCATGGCATTGCAATTAGAAAAGGTCTGCGGAAGTATGACTTGTTTCAAAGAGTTGGAAGAAAAAGAAAGAACATGGCTTGAAAAAACATAGCAGAAAGGCTTAGGTTTGCAAAGTTGCAGCTGAAGAAACCACATGACCTCTGGAACAACATCCTTTGGCCATTCAAAACCAAAGTGGAGATTTTTAGTCATCATGCATGGTGGCATATTTGGCAAAACCAAACACAACACATCAGTGGAAACACCTCATAACAACTTCCTAAACCAGGCAGAGGAATAATGATTTGGATTCACTTTGTTCTCACAGGCATCTTATAGTAATATAACATGAGCTCCTACCAGAGTATTCTAGTCAAATATGAGCTGTGGGCTTGACTAAAACTGTTTCATGCAGCAGGATGACCCCAAGCGCACCAGCAAATTTACGACAAATATGTGAGAAGGAAAAGAGTCACTGATACTGAGCCATAATCACTGCAATAGTCCCGTCAAAGTCCAGACCTCAGCCTGATTGAAATACTTTGGCGGGACCTTATTAGAGCTGATCATAAACAAATGCCTGCAAACCCCAAAGACCTGGAGCAATGTGGTGAAGGACCTGGGTCAAGAGTCCCCCCGAACAACAAACAACACTGTTATCACCATAAAGAAAAGAATTATTTCTAGTTCCTGCTATTGAAGGTTGTTCTAGCAGTTACTGAATCATGACATGTGCTTAGTTATTCACACACTACTTCACAATTTTGGCAAAGTGTTTGTTAAATAAGCAGTGATAGAACATGTCTTGTGTTGTTGTTCATCTGAGGCCCTGTTTACAAAATTTTATGGACTAATAAGGACCATCTCAACCTCTTTCTGCTATTCTGCCCTTTATTGTGAAACTTAAGATTTGAGAAAGAATCTACTTTCTTTCAAATATGACTGTAAGCGTGTATGAGTGTGTGCCTGTGATGATGGGGATTCCCAGCACCAGTCACAGAGCCAGATATGGGAGTGTGGGAATGAGACTGAGGGCTGGCAGCCTAACAAGGTCTAACACAGGAGGGGGAGGCCCGAACCAATATAGCACAGAGACTGCTTATTCAACCAGCAGAGAGAGCCAGGACTGTGTGTGCCTACATTTGTGTGTCAAACCTTTGGCCACTTATCCTCCCGACTAGTTTACATAAATTGCACCCATCGTAGGACTTGCAGTGTTATAAGATACACACACAGACACTCACATACACACATTAGTCTTCCTCCTGTCTTTTCCTTGTTCTTTCCCAGGGATATCTGTATTTTATTGCAGCAGGGATATTTGGCATGGTGGCTGCGTTGATGTGGAGAGGGGAGGTTTGGACGAGTTGTGGATCTGCATTTGGTGCCTGGCTCTAATTCGGAATAGCTTTATGTGTTTGTGTGCAAGCGATTATTCAGAGGTGCTACTGTGCAGACACATTAGGGAAATCCCTTCCATTAACAGTTCTGAACACTTTCACCAATTATCAGTCCTCATGATGGCGTGTTTTATGCGTTGTGCTTTGCAAAAGTGCTTTGGCAGTTCCTTTGAAGCTTGATCGAAATACAGTTGTTTATTTGAAAAAGAAAATACTATGGATGTACTTGACTGCTGAAGAGGTGAAGAAACTGAGGGTCACCTCAGGTGAAAGTAGAACGATCCCACAAGCCTCATACGGAAGAGCTGAGGCACTTGGAGCCAACTACAAATCTGCTTCAGTTTTGTGATGCTGTGATTGTCACAGACAGGAAACAGCAGATCTCCTTGTCTTCCTGCAGCTGGATGACGAATCAGGAAGGCTGGAGACTGCTTATGTCATCACCACAGTGTGCCAAAGAGCCAAATTGTGTGTGTATGTGTGTGACAGCAGACATGTTTTATGACATGTGAGCAGGCTGGGTGAAACACGACAGGTGTAGGGAGTGTATTTTTAGGCCTCCCTGCAGAGGAGAATATAATGATTGACACAGATCTTTGTAAAGCCTGCTGAACAGAGAAAGAGACAAGAACACACACAAACAAGGAAAAATCTATGTACGGTCTAGTCACACAGATAAATCTGTAACTCTCTAAAGTGTGTACTTAAATATACATCCTCAATTTACATGGCGTAGAAATGACTGAATCCCGTATAAAAGGTCTTTGGAGAAAATGAAACCAAGTAACACAGACATCTGGTAATTGAGACTAAAAAGATAAAACAGATGTAAAGTGCAAATAACAAAAAGAAAAAGAGAATAGGAGAAAATGACTTCAGTGCAGGTTCTGTTCTTAATACAAATACCAAAACATTTATCCTATTTGATCGACAGAAGCAAAGAAAAAAAAAGAAAAAGAAATAAACCAGAGGTCATCACATGAAAGCGACCACACAGGCTGTAAACTGGGACCATGTGAAGATGAAAACGTTTCTGTTCTCATGTGTGTATTTTTTGTTTAGAATATGAACTCCCCAGTAAGAGGAGACGGTCAGGCGTGTGCGCTTGATATCAAGGAGATTTATGGTTGTATGCTGGATTTGTTATTTGTAGCAACTATCCGGTGGTTTTTGGCAAGCAGCAGAGACATTTAGAGCACGGCCCCGCATCCTCAAAGTGATGAAAGCGGCGCACGCACACATAGTGAGAAAGATGTTTGTGAGACGGGGCGGGGTACTGACGTGAACTCACAGTGAAAACAGAGGCAAAGAGCAGCCACCCTTCATCACGGGGCATCTTGGCAATTCTTGACGACGGGTTGAAGAGATTGCCTGTGTGAATATGTATGCATTTGTGTTTGTGTGCTGTGGAGGCCTTGGTGTTGGCATAGAAGCCGTCTACAGGAAGCAGCAGTTCCATGCCACTGGCAAACGCTCTCCATTCACTTCCTGTGTGCTGCGAGGCAGGCAGGCACGCGCGTAGACACGCGCACGCACACACACTCGCACAGGGCTGGAGCGGGGCAGGACGCTCGCCTAGAGAGCGATCCAACAAACTGAGAGAGCGAGGGAGGCATGGAGCGAAGGAAGGAGGGAGGGAGGAGGGAGTTCAGCAGAGAGCAGCACTTTCCCACAGTCTGGGGATTTGACACATGGCTCTCACACATTCCTCAGCCCTGCGGCCAGCCGAACACCAGCACTCAGGGAGAGCAGGGACAGGAAGAGACGGAGGGAGGGAGGCCCCCCCCCTTCTTGGTGCTTGCAAGGAGTTTGGTGTTATGGAAGACAGGGAGTGTGTTCACATGTGTCCTGTGTGTGTTTTAACATGTGCTGGCCTCATGCACTAATGTTTAACCCTTTTTTAATCAGGCAGCCACCAAACAGGCACCAGCCGATCTACACCTGCCATGTTCGACATATTTCTCAGCAGCTGAAGTACAAAGACATTTATGGATTTTTCAAATGTTCTCATACTCTTTTGTGATTAGTAACACTTCTGGGCTGGATAACATCCTGCTGCAGTGATGCTGTCATCGATAAGATAATAAGATTAAAACATTAAAACACTCATCACTTAGTTGCTCACAATTATTCACATGACACGTCTTACTAGTCTTTTCACTTAAGTTACATTTTGACTGAAAAAACCTTTTCCAGGTACTATGGTTTCATTTGGAGAACCCTCTCCTCAATAGGGATGGGAATTGATAAGATTTTTCCGATTCCAATTCCATTATCGATACTGTTTAACGATTCGATTTTTTATCGATTCTCTTATCGATTCTAATTTGGGCAAAAGGGAGAACAAACAGTTTTATTAGCATCGTTTTTTTTTTTTACTTTTACTACATTAACCAGTTCTCGATTCCCAACCAGGGGTGGTTCTAGACCAATTTCACTGGGGCCAGGAGTTTTGATAGAGGGGCACATTAACCCGCGGCAAAAAAGGCAAAGATTCGAAATCTTATTTGACTTTTTATTTTCATAAAACTTGTTAAACCATTGCAGTTATAACGTTACAGTGACAATGAAAAACAGTATAATAGTCACAGTATTACTGAATTAAGTGCTGATAAGAGATTCATATAGTTGCAGACCTTGTGGGATAGTCTTAAGCTGCCCTACTATTACAGCAACTGTATTCTGTGGTTTTGGTCATTTCTGGCAAACCGATCAACAAATTCAAAAAGATTCAGTTCTTTTGCCCTCCTAGACTCTATGCTAAGTACACCCAGATTGCTTAATCTGTCGTCATTCATAGTGGATCTGAGGTAGATTTTCACAAGCTTTAATGTGGAAAAACTCCGTTCACAAGTAGCAGTGCTTACTGGGATTGCGACAGCTATTTTACAGAGTCTGTAGAGCTCAAAACAACATTAACACCTGGTGTTCTAGCAGGATGCTATTATAATTCATAAAGTTAGCAAACAACATTTCTTTACCAGAAGTCTTACCTTGACAGTGTAAGATCGTTCGTCGTTGTGGAAATCTTCGGACTTCTTCACATGTTCGCGCTCGTTTTTTTTCAGTGGTGCAGCGCACTAAAGGGTCCGACTAGAATGTTAAGCCACGCACTTATTTCCACCTTCGACGTCGGCGACTCGTCGCTACTGTAAAATCTACCCTGGAGGGGGGTGCCACAGGGGGGTCCAGAATCAGTGCTACAGGGGCACTGGCCCCTGTTGGCCCCTCTCCAGAACTGCCACTGTTCCCAACCCTACTCTTTTGTGATTAGCAACACTTCTGGACAGGATAACATCCTGCTGCAGTGATGCTTTCATCGATAAGATAATATGATTAAAACATTAAAGGTGGGGTAGGTGTTCTTTGAAAAAACGGTTCCAGCAATCCAACTCAAGTGAGATTTTGAAAATATACACTCCCTCCCTCCTCCCAAAGGCTCCGCCTCCTCCTCTTCAGCTCACCCCTCGAAACCACACCTTCACACGATTCACGACTACATGAACCATAGGGAGGGAGGGAGGGGTGGGTGGGAGTGCATTGATATTTGATGGACGTATTAGGCAGCCTAATGAAAGTAATTATGATCACTATTTTGATTGGTCAGAGTTTTTCTCTGATTATACCCTCTAGACTGGACCAAAACGTTTCGTTTTCTTTTTTCAAACATTTTATTTCAGTGGGTGCAATGGGAATCTGAAAAGGTTTTCAGGCAATATTGTAAAAAGTGCTGCAAAAAAAGAACACCTACCCCACCTTTAAAACACCCATCTCTTAGTTGCTCACAATTCTTCACATGACTTAAATTAAGTTCACTTAAGTTACATTTTGACTGCAAAAACCTTTTCCAGGTACTATAGTTTCATTTGGAAAGCCCTTTCCTCAACCCCTTCATTTTCTTCCGCCCTTAACCACGGCCTAAACAGAAGTGGAGGTAGCACCTTTGAGAATACATGGGACTTTCTGGACTAGCATGTCCAGCACCGGTAACATCTGATGGAGTGTTCGTTGCCTCGGTTTCCTTCCTTTTTAAAGCAGTCACCTCAGAAATGCTCTCCACTGTGGCGAAAAATGTAGCTGTTTGTAAACAGCATAGTCAAGCTCAACCACTCACATCTGCTGCTTCAATCAGCGAAGACAGCCGCGGTGGTTGACAGAGCTCAAGAGTGAACGACAAGATAAAATGTGAGCCAAAACAATAATTCCACAGTAGTTGCTGTCTAAGGCATACTTAAAAAAAACATGGACAAGCTCATAAATGTGTATAAATGAATGTTATATATTTGATTGATACATCTTAAGTGTACTACCTGGAATAACTGCACCTGAGCAGATTGCTGCTATGATGCACCAGTGAATGTTCACACTTCAACTGACTTTTTTAGTGTTTGTTTTACTGGAAATGCAGAAAACCCTGACGTAAATAATCTTTTTGCTCTTTGGAAAAAGAAAAATGGCCAGAACCACTTAAGTTCTGACTGGCCAAAAATACCTACCTGTAAATACCTGTTTCAAATTAAAGGAAAAACCTGATTTCTTGAGCCCTTCGTGGAAATCGATTGGATCTGACAGCTCTGTCAGGTTATGGGGTTATTTTGCTTGGATGGTTTGAGTCAACTTGACTCACTAAGATAAGCTTGAAACCCTGATCAATGAAAACTAGAACTGTAGCATAACTGTAGAGGAAGTACAAAGTTATCAACAAGGTTTCTGTAGAATGTGTCCCAATGTCTGTGTTGATAAATCAGACAGACTTGTGCCTCCATCATTTTTGCATTTGCTTGCACCCTTACAAAGGTTGCCGAGTGTACAACCATCTGAATCAACGCCGGTAGCACACTTGGTACCTGGGGTAGCTGCATCACATTTGGAGTACGCCACCATGTGTGAGGTTCTCAAACGTGACCATAAGCCAAACATTAGACAGAAAATTCAGAGCAAATGTATACCAAATTGTACACAGTAAAGCTTGAGGAGCAGAAAAAAGATTACCAGGTAACTAGCAGTTACCTGATCTCGCTGTCCGCCGCCATCATGAAAACATCAAATGACCGACTATCTTTAAAAAAAATGGTGATCCAGCAAAGACCCTCAGAATCTATGAAAAGGAGCATTGAAGCTATTGTCACATGGTCACACAAGACCTGACAAAGAGACTGTGTTGGGCTTGCTATCCATGCTATCATTTATACACAGTGAAATGTACATATACTGGCATTGTGGTTATTGTCCTAACTTATGGTAGCAAATATTACGTCAGTGGATACTCAAATGTGCTGTAGAAAAGTGATTATAAACACACAACAACCAGTCTGATGTAGCTCATTTAGTGATTTAGTATGTTCAGACAGCTCAAGTAACTCGCTCTGTGTTGTTAGTTTAATGGAGGCCAACATTTATTTATTTATTTAATTTTATTACAACCCAAAACACAAAATACCGAGTTGTAGAAAAAAAAATTCAAAAGCATTTCTCCAGTCAAGAGCAGAAATAAAAAAAGGAGTGTGGATTTTGTGCTTCTTTGCCTCTCATTTCCTCTGTCACGATGTCCATCCATTCTTGCCTACCCAGTGCTTCCTTAAATAAATGTTTTGCTCCGCGAGACCATGAAAGGAAGACAAGGTCACCATTTTTGTCAATTACAATGCAGCCTGCCTTCCAAGGCTGCTTCAGATGATCACCCGTACATACGTGACAGTGGTTGGAAGAATCAGAGTTTAAGACCTGACAAGCAGGAAAGAAAATAGTTGCCAGAGAAATCTGGGTTGGACGAGAAGATGAAAGCTGGCAGGCCAAAACTCCTTCTACTCGTGTGTCCATCTGCCATGGAGGATCTCAAATTTATAGTTAGGATGTATCATCTCTTTTTTTTTTTTCCTGCCCTTGCGTTTGCTTTTATATTTGGCCTCATATTTAAAATGTGCGAGCCCGTCCAGGCTGGCTTTCTCATTTACCGGAGAATCATCGCAGCTGGGAGGAAAACATCTCTGATCCAGGCTTTGCAGATGTCTGATGGTGGGAAAGTGACAATAAACCATACCTGTAGGAAATCAATATGGGTTGCTCGTGCACACTACATGCCTGTGACACCTTGACACCCCAACTTCCTGCTAATTAAGAGCTGGCAGTCTCTTGCCTGTCAGCACATCCTCAGCATGTCTTTGTTTACGTGTGTGTGAGTGTTTTTGAGGCCGGAGAGGTCAGCTGGACTGATGGGCCAGGGCAGTTTAGATAGGAAGGGATGGGTGGGAATAAGCATTTGAGTTTCACTGTGTGTGTGTGTGTGTGTGTGTGTTTAAGAGGACAGGTTTCTGTGTGCCTCTGGGGTGATGGCCGATGACTGATCTAGGTGTGGTTCTCATCCTTTGCCTGTTTTTCTGTGTGTTTTTGACAGTGGAGGCATCAGTGGCCAAACAGTTTTGTGTGCTGGAAAAAAGATTAAAAAACAATACGATGAGATTTTCCATAAATATTCAGAGGAACTGGATGGTAGGAAATCGCCTCCACATTTGCTTTTTGAGGAATCGAGGAGGGAATTATTTTTTAATGAGGGATGTCAGTTTTTCAGTGAGTAAAGATGAAGACAATGGTCTTCACATTTTGTCTTGCAACATCCTGTAATCATCTGTTTTTGTAATTAAAAGGTTAACATTTAGGTGCAAACGTTTGTGTGTTGGACGTCTGTTATTGTCCTACCATTACCTTACTTGTTTAAGGGCGACAGTAAAGACAACTTGACCTTTTTGTGCATCACAGTGGCCTCATTGTTGTCAAGTGGCAACTGCTTCCCAGTAATGTCTGATGTTTTTCAGAGGCAGCCAAACTGTTCTTTTCGTTTCCAGATGACTTGCCAGCAAAGACATTGTCCATCTTGCTCAGGCATCCCGATGAACAGAAATCAGTGGCACACAATGACACACACGGTTCTTAAGTGTGAGGGACTTGCATGAGGAGGGCTTTGATGTTTCCTCAAGATGTTTTGTTCGCCGTGGCGGACGCCACGGACCACAAAACCATTCTACCCCCTGTGTGTGAAAGCGACAGATTAGTGGTTTCTGGGGTCCTTCTAATAAAGCCCGTTTGATGTGTGGACCCAATTACCGTACAGGAGCTTAGAGGAAGGCTGGGGTACGCGTTCTTGTTTAAGGGGGTCCATCTACTGTGACAGGCTCTGATGACCTTGTCATCCACCCCTTCACTCTCATTTACACCATTCCCTCCCATAACTGTCCCCCAAAGCCAGGTTGTGCTTGTTGTAAGATTTCAGACATGTCACTGCAATTATGAGGTAAATAAGTATCCTGATCTTATCAACAATGTTTTTGCATATTGTCTAACACCAAATGCTTTAATACTTATTAAACATGATTTTTAGGTGATATGTCTGCTTGCTATCTTTTACTCATAAATGTTCTCATTGTTAATCACATCAGGTAAAGAGGGTTTAAAAAAAGATTTAAACAGTTCTCCAAAGTATGAAATTTAAAATGTCTTTCAGGGAAATAGCACATGCAGTGGGACCACTCTACATGGAGCCAGACACCAGTAAGGGGGAAGAGCAGCCATGGAGGAGGAGCTGGTTTGGTCTTTTAGGTTGAAGATGAACCAATAATCCATCTGAAAAGTTCGGCTTCAGCTATCAAGGTCCTCAGTGTTTGCAGCAAGATGTTGTACATCTTCTACTTTAGCTGTCCACCGTAGTCTTCCAGGTCTTTCTTGTTGTTGAGCTTTCTTTCTTTTTAAGTAGTGCTGGGCGATATGGAAAAAATCATATATCACGATATGGACTATTTTATATCACGATAACGATATATATCACGATATACCATAATAAAGTATGTTTTCAGTTATTCTCTGAAAAGTTTGACAAAAATTTCATTGCTTACTTTTCAACTTAATTTTGAAAGAACATTTAGCTGGACTGTCACAAACATACATTTTAGTGCAGCAAAAACAGGTAGGTACAGAGGTACAGTAGCTTTCACATTTTTTTAAAAGTGCACAACAGTTTCTGAGAGTAAAAACACATTTTTGCACTGAAGTTCAGCTATAAAATATAAACACAAATTTTTTTCAACTTTCTGAAATCTGTAACCTTGTAGTGCAAAGTTTGCAAACCAATATAAAGTGTCTAAAGTAAACATCAGGGTTGAAGAGAACTCTGTTTAAGGCATTAACCATGAATAAAAGTGCAAACATAAAAGGCTACTTTGTAGAAGTAGATATGATTCTATCAAATTTATCATTGCAGGTTATTTAATTACATATTTGCTGTAATAATTGATAAAATTAGGTTAGAAACGATAGAAACGATAGAAGAGAAATGGCACGATATACACTTTTATATTGTCCCCACGATATATATCGTCATATTGCCCAGCACTATTTTTAAGAATGCATCACACTGTTGGTTTGGCCGCATGTAAGGTCTTTGCTCTTTCTCTTATAGATTTGTTGTTGTTTTTATTTTCCTGGTTAATGATGATCTCCTTTACTTGGATTGAGGTCTCCTTGGACTTCATATTGGTAGCTCCAGTCCAAACGCCAACTCAGTTCATGACACTCTGTGTAATGGCAATAAAGGCGTTCTATTCTATTCTATATTGACTCAAGACCTTATTATATGCTTAGTTTGTCTTGAATCCCTAAGTGCTATATTTCAAAGAAGTTCTTAAATTAAAGCTGAAGGTCTACACTTAATTAAAATCTTGATTATTTCATTTCAAATCCACTGTGGTGGTGTATAAAGGCAAAATCATAAAAACTCTCTCATTGCCCAGATACATTCAGATTTAATTGCATATTATTAACAAATTTTCTTCATTTTTTTAACAGTTATATATTTTCTCCCAGAGTTATTATATCTTCATATATTTGTAGAAAAATGTGTATACACACTGATCCACTCAGAATTAAAACATTTTGAAACATAAATGTTGGCAGTAAAAGAAGATCTGGCCTGAGCAGAAAGAGCATAATTTTGATTAAAACTATTCCTTTGTAAGTGCTTGTTGGCATTTGATTTTGTTTTAGGTTTCCACTGACATAAACGAAGA
Source organism: Hirundichthys speculiger (assembly GCA_018398805.1). NCBI lineage: Eukaryota > Metazoa > Chordata > Actinopteri > Beloniformes > Exocoetidae > Hirundichthys > Hirundichthys speculiger. Next base: position 246,794 of record JAGFBZ010000961.1, on the reverse strand, counting down.
AGATGTTTCATGACACCATGTTAATTTATGTCTAAACAAAGCCTTTGTAAAGAGCAGTTCACTACTGACCACATTAAGAGTATATAAGAATGAAAGAGACTCAGGACCAAAAGAAACTGCTGAAATGCTCACCCATCATTCAGGCGCATATCCGAGCAAGAGTAAATATTTGGTTTGTGGGAAGGGAAGAGGTTGAATTTGTTAGCGAACATGCAGAGCCTGAGAGGACGTCTGGCTGCGTGGTTAATGCCAGTTGTGTTTGTGTAAGAGGAGTGTTGAGCATTCTGTGAATATGAGTGACCGAAAAAAAAAAAAAAAAAAGAAAGAAAGAAAACACATTTATTCCATGCTGTGTGTGAGAATCTACAATATTTTTTTGATGGAATAAGAGACATATTTTCTTAAAAGAATGAAGGATCACCAATTCAGTCATAACAGCTGTGATTAAAACAGATAGTACAACAAAACCTCCTTGGTAGAATTACAATACAAAATTGCCCCCTTTTTTTCAATATTTGTATTTATAGTAACCTTAGCCCTTCTTCAATTTCTTCTCTGATTATCAGTTATATTCCTGTCATTTCACTTTGATAACTGCATCATAGTGATTCTGTGTTCATACGATAGTACTGATACTCCTCCTCTTGAGCTTCAGCCACCAGATACTAATAACTCAAGAAACATCCACTTCATTTGGGTCATAATGCTTAAAGATTCCAAGTTTACAATTGTTATACATACAATAAAAATACATAATGTTACATAAACTGAAATTATGAAAATTGAGTAACTTTTTATACCCAAGTTACTGACTTTGATAGCTTTTACTACACTGAATACACAACAATTAATTGCCAGAAAGCTAATGGCAATGTTCACACAAGAAACGTACAGCAATGAGGTTCTGGTACTTGATGGTTTTGTTTTTTTGTTTTGTGTTTTTTTTTTTTTTTTTTTTAACTCCTTCTAATTCACAACATTTCCAGTGTATATGGCTCTGGGGTATCAGTTAAAGCGACTCCATTCAGTCATTCAGACATGGGTCATTTTCACATTAACATGCCTTATTCACACAAAGCTATAGCGGTGATGGAGACAACTCAGTGCATGTACATTTGTGCCATTTGAACAAATTTGGATGGTTGTCATGACAATTCATATGAAGCTGACAAGCTGTTTTTGTTAAAGAACATACCAGTAGTGGATCGATTACAAGTTTAAGCTTGTTGAGCAGGTGGACTCTTATAGGTTTCTTACCTCCAAAGGTTTTGTTGCATTTAATATAAAGACCACATTCATCGCCGAATACTGGAGTAACTGTCTCAACTGACTTTCAGACAGAGGAATGTGTTATAGCACAAGTTTTGCCGTGATGTAAAAGCGTCTGGAATGGATCTGTGACATTCTCTGTACAGGTGACCATGTTACCAGATTAATTTGTTGTGATTGTGCAGATTTAATTATACAAAGTATGTGTTTTTTTCAGTTCATTTTAACTTTATTTGTATAACATCTATTACAATACAAATTGTCTCAAGGTGCTTTTAAGAGACCCAACACATGACCCCTGAGCAAATATTATTTGATATTATCTAATATTATTAAAACTTAATAAAACAAAAACAATGGCAAGTAAAAAAAAAAACTCCCCTTTAAGTCCAAACATTGGACAAGGAAAATCTCCCCTTTAAAAAGGGAAGAAACCTTGAGCAGGGCCTGGCTCATCAGGCCGGAGACCTTCCTGCCAAAGGCCCCTGCCAAGGTTCAAACTAGGAACCTTCTTGCTGTGAGGCAACAGTGCTAACCACCAATCCACCGTGCTGCCCAAGGCATAAATATATTGGCAATATTATATAAGACAAAATATATTAATAGTAATTATCCATTAGCTGGAGAAGTAAGAATTCTATGTCCTTATAATATGACTGGTACATTGTTAGCACAAACATTACAGCAAAGACTATATAAACTGGTTTAAGCAGCAACACTGAGGTGGTCAGAGGGTTGGCCTGCAGGTCAGCATGTTCGTTGATATCCTAGAGACATCTATATATACAGGTGGAAGTATGGGTTGGTCAGAGGGTGGGAATGCAGGTCAGCATGTAGCTCAGGAAACTCTGGTCTGCAAACATATACAGAAAAAGAAATAGGGGAACGTAGGACAGCACAAAAAAAAACTACAGGAACAATGAAGTGCAGTTTCATTTAAGAGGTGCTCCTAATAAATCATAGATACAGCTGAAGAAAGATGCGGAAAGGAGGGGACAGAAGAGAGGTGAAGACACTGCTCAGTGGATCATGTTGGTGTCTCCCTGCAGCATAGGCCTATAGCAGCATGGCTATGTTTAAGATGAGCCCGCTCTAGTGTTGGCTTCAGTCATTCCTATTACTGTAGCTATGACTATTAGCCCTAATGCACTGTCGTTTTGACTAACTATAGGCTTTACTAAGACTATAGTCCACTAAGGTGGATGTGGTGTCAGCCTCCTGAACCCAAATTGGTAGCTGGTTCCATGATAAAGATGCCTGGTAACAGAAGGCCCGTCATCCAAATATACTTTTGGATAATATTGGAACTACAAGTAAACCTGCACTCTGAGAACGAAGAGCTCTATTAGGAGCATAAGGTGTTATCAGGTCTTGTAAATAACAAGGCCATTAGGGGAATTAATATGTGAGTAACTTTGAGAATTTTGAAATTGATTTTAAATTTTATGGGAAGCCAATGGAGGGAGGCTAGCATGGGAGAGACGTGATCTCTCTGCTGATTCCTGTCAGCACCCACACTGCCACATTTTGGATCAGCTGGAGGCTATTTAGCGAATTACTTGGACGTACTGATAATAACACATTACAATAATCTAGTCTAGAAGTGACAAACACATTTTCATAAAGTCTTTGCGACTGAGAGATGCAGGAATTCACAGCTTAACAAAGTCATGACTTTTTTGTCAGCCTGACTACAGCGCTGAACAGAAAATCTGTGAGTTACATTTGTTTTCTTCTATTACGATGAATAGTAAGCTGTTCTAGCATCACCAAGGGCATTTTTGTATACTATTAGACTATTTTCCAGGCACGGAGAGTACCACTTGTAATGTAATATATGTATTGTTGACAAGGCAATCAATATCTGCAGCGATCATTTCAGGTCATCACCCTCAATTGTTCTACCATATTCTACCATTGGGAGAAAAGAAACAATGGCCTCCTTGAATTTAAATAAAGCGTTAACAGATAGGCATCTGCTGTAATAATACTTTTAATTAAGCGTTGTGATGTCGAGAATGTTAAATTGAACGTTATTAAATAGTGATTGGAGAGGAGGGGGTTTGGAGACGACGCTAACAAATGATCAGGTTCTATACTACAGGTGAGGACGAGATCCAAGGTGTGATTAAAGCAGTGCATTAGTTCGTTCACTTTTTGCAAGATGCCCGTCGATACTAAAATAGAAATAAATTAAGGCTAATTTAAGGCTATTACTGTCAACATCCATGTGAATGTCAAAGTCGTCCACTATTACGACTTTGTCTGAACTGAGCACTAAACCAGATAGGAAATCTGAGAACTCAGACAAAAACTCCACAACTCCTCCAGCTTGGCCTGTGCTTTGAGGAATATGATAATTAATATAACCGAGTGGTGTCGACTCATTTAAAATAACATACTCTTCCTCCTGTAGCCACTTCTCTGATAAACAGAAGACATCACTCTGAGTCTCAGTAATTAGATCGCTGACTAACAGACACTTAGAACCAATAGATCTTATATTTCACAGTCCACATCTGATTTTTCAATCTTTTGAAGAAATGCCACAGTATTTATTTTTATGAGGTTGTTTTGGTTAACGCCTCTATCGCATCACGCTTGGCAGACTTTAGGAAGATGGGGAATTGACACCAATTCTATGCTTTTGCTTGGCACTATGTCCAAATTACCAATTGCATAACTAAATTCCTATATTTTTACTGGCCGGTGGCAATCCTCAAGAGGCAGCAGCGAAGCATGGAAGACTGCAGCTCTGCATCCTGGCCTTTGACCCTGGGTTGTCAGGGGGAGCGTCTAATAAAATCAGAAATAAGAAATAAGCTTGAAATGAGAGCCTGCACCAACCGGGTGGGATGAATGCCATTTCTTTTAATCAGACCCGGCTTTCCCCAAAACGTCTGACAATTGTCAATAAAGACCACATCATTTTCTGGACACCACCGAGACAACCAGCAACGGACATGCAGCTAAACATATCATGCTGGTCAAATTAGGAAAGGAGACCAGATAAAGCTACGGAGTCCAACATGCTTTTTGTAGTAATAGGAAGACACGGTAACTGGTGACCGTGAAAATTTCCCAGAGGGGAAAGGGCAACAGTTTAACTAGGTGCAATTCGACGCAATTTAAGGAAGACTTGAGTTTGCACTGATGCCGATATAAAAACAAGTAATTGCACTTGAGCATTGTTTGAAGGAAATTGCTTGTCATCTGTTGCTTGAAAAATAAGTTGAGCTCTGCCTATGTTTTGAATGTGGTACATATAGTACATATACATTGCCCCCAATGTTTTATAAGAAAGTAAAATTGAAGAAAAGTCAAAATCAGTACAAATGTGTTTGGCAGAAGTTCCTCAACCCTAAAACCACCAAGATTAGATATCCTACTGTTGAAAAAGTAGTTAAAACCAGCTGCAATTTAATAACCACTCACAAATTATATCCTAATCTTAGTGGTGTGTGTGGTATTTTGGAGTGTTAGATAGATCTTGTCTCCAGGAAAGTGGCAGCATATAGTTAACATATAATTTATGTTAAACATGTTCTGTCAGCTCTTTTTTTTTTTTTTAAGAAGCAAAGATGGCTGAAATGAGCGATTGTGGGGTGGCTGATTCCATAAACAAAGACAAGACAGGAAGTGGATGATATGTACTCTGAGGCATAGCTGTACTCAGTTACTGGGGGTTAGGGTGGTTGATGTGTGTTTGCATGTGTATGGAAGGAAAGGGACTGCTGATACATGTGAACAGAGTCCTGTCTGCATCTCCAGAGAGGCCCAGAGTGGCGAGATCTTATCTGGCGCGTGCCTTGGCTGCTGTTTCCCACACTCTGCATGCTCCATTGCCGGGAGGGGGGGTGAAAGGGGAGACTTATGAGTGCGGTGTCAGCAGGGGTCCTGTCCTGTCAAGTCTACACTGTTTTGACTGCCATGACATAATGTGCCCCAATACAGTGGGGACCCCCCCCTCCCCACACACACACACAGACGCACACCACCACTGCCTCCTCACGCACACACACACGCATATGTGCCCTTTCCGCTTTTTCTTTCTTCTTCAAAGGTGCCGCACATCAACAAGGGCCTCCTTTTCTGTGAATGTCGCATATTGGCTTTTCATCAGTGCCCCCATTTTTTTTCCCCCCAAAAGCTCTTGCCCCTCCCTGGTTTTTTTCCCTCTCCTATGTTTTTCCACTTTGATTGGGGCTTTGCTCAGGATTAAGACCCCCTCAGCATCCCCCACTATTACAAGCCGTAGCTCCTTTTCTTATGTTGTGTGCTATGAATGAGAAGTGTGGGCCATTAAAGGATGTTTTTGCAAAGATTAGATGATGATCTTGGACAGCCTTGCTGAATGGAAAATTTCTTCAGACACCAAATTTAGTGGAGAAAACATACACGCTCAATATTTATCTCTCTCATCTCATTTACACACACAAATTCTTTCTTTCTATTTTTTTTTTTTTTTTTACCATGTTAGCAGTTAGCAGAGGTAAAGTCTAGCATATTCCATTCAAATCAACAGCTACATCCACATCTGTGGACATATTCTTGACAGTTTGCACGAATGTGTCTATTTTTGACAAGGCTTCCAGAAATTAGGAGTGAGTCACGCCAGGTGGACCGTTGATCCTCCTGACTGCACATCCACTGCCACCACTTCAAGGTTAGGAAACCGGTGTGTCTTAGTTTAGTTGTTTGTAGCTACCCCCACAGCTGGGAAAGGATCGATGCAGCCTCCACCAGCAGGCTCCTGGCCTCCGGCTGCTACTGTCTGAGAATGGAGAGGCAGTGGGATGCGTGTGTGTGTGTTGGGAATAGGAGGTTGGAAAGAAGGATGAAGGAAATGTGTGTAGCAGAGGGAGAGATGAGGAAACAAAATGTGAAGTGAGGAGGGACAGAGGGAGGGCGGGGGAGAGGCAAAATATGCCTTAGCTGGCTGACTCACTCTCTTTTTGCATCCCTCCTTTACTCAGAAAAACACATATGCCTTTTCCCCTGAGTATGTAAGCGCATGCACAGACACACACTCATGACCACACTTCCTTATCTTACTGAGTGCTCCTGTGCCCCTGCTCATCTGCGTGGGGGGCCCTGCAGGCAGTCTGGGCCCTTACGTGCCCTCTCTCTACACATACACGCTCACGCGTACACACACACACACACACACACACACATGCTCACAGGCACACAGAGGAGCTGATGTGTAAGACACGCTCTGATCCTGCATGCTGATGATGAAAGACAGGCAGCCGGGCTCCTGTCTTAGTGCCAGAGGCCAAGACCTGATAGGAACGCGTTGATTCTTGATCCTCCTCCTCCTCCGCCTCCTCTATCTTCATAATCATTGAATTAATTTCAGTTTTACCACTTCTTTCTCACTTGATATTTAGCTCTCTCATCTTAACTGGCATCCAGTCACGTTCCTCTATTTACCATCTAACTGCATTCGGGTAGACAACTGAAATAAAGCGGTCTACATTTCAGAATTGTATCTATTTACATGGAAATGAGCAGGAAAGAAAAAGCTTTTGCTTCCCTGTACAGAAACCGAGTAGTGGTCTAATGAATATTCCCTGTACATAAATGGTTCAGTGTAATGCTTCACCTATACTGTCGTGGACTGCAGTGCTTCAAGTTTTTACGTGCATAGCCCCCAGCCTCACACCTGGACTGGCAGTTCTTCCCCTTGCCCTGCCATTAAACTCCCCACCTGTCGCTCCACCACCCTAAAAGCTTGAGAAGGAGCAACAGCAGGACCCCACCCACCCACCCTTTTTTGGTTCTTCAGTCACACAACTGGCAATCTCAGATCTAGATTAAACCTGTTACCCACATTCCAGTGCTGTTTAGAGGGGATGTAGTTCATGTATGTGTATAGTGCAGATGGTTGAGTGATGAGAGCATAAATTAGCCTGTGCAAGGAAGGGAGATTCCCCATTGTTCTGACTGATTGCACACATATGCATGCACACAAGCCCTGTGAGTCTGGCACAAGCGGAGCGATCACACACTCTCTGTCACAGCCTCTCAGATCAGGCTGCCCAGAGCTTCCTGTAATCCCTCCTCTGTAACATTAATTATAAACTAGTGCTTTGTGCCCTGCGGACCAACCGTGACTTTCTCAGGACAATTAAAGTTACTCAGTAGAAGAAGGGGGATTGGGTAGAAAAAGAGGGAAAGGGGATCAGGGAGTGAGTCAGAGGATTTGACGAGAACTGCATCTCAGAGCACTGAAATCATTCAATGGGTGAGATGAGAGTTTGGGGTTTGGGGCAGGGCGTACAGAATGTCTAACTTCAGTCAAAAAAGGGATAAGTCATAGGTGCTGGATCCTTTTATATTGTTCTGTAAGTGAGGCATTTAGCATAAGCCTTGGCCCTGGAGTCAAAGGTTTTAACAGAGTAGGGACTGGGTGGGCAAATGCCGGTTGGGGGCGGAGGAGGATTAGCTGCCATCTCAAGGGAGTAATTGGGTGATGTGTGGGAAACATGACCCTGTTGTACTTCTACTCTGTAGTTATTCACGAGGAAATTAGAAATATATAAAGTATCCTTGTGGTGTTTTTGTTTAACACTTCTAATAACCATCTGTGTGTCGCTCCCACATCAAAACTGCTGCCCAGTGCTGAGGTGTTCCTCAGGGCTTGCAATACTTGCCTGAATGTCTTTCCCACTGGTCACTGACCTTTAACAGGCCACCGAATCACTAAATCCTGTTTGACTGGCCTTTTTTAAATTCCTGCCAAGCATGACTTACTCTGCTGAGAGCACCTGCAATGCACTATGCTTGCCTTCAACAGGTGTGCGTGTGTGTGTGTGTGTGTGTGTGGGGGGGGGGGGGGGGGGGGGGGGGTCTTCTTAAAATATGCTGCCATGACGTGGCAAACAAACTGTGTCCCTGCCCTACCCTTTGCTTCATGCCTTGAGATGACTGTAGCTTACAGTGCCAAAGGCAAACCCCTTTGAGTCACTCCGGATCTGCTCATGACATGAGGATTGAATTCTAGTTTACTTGGGGCAGAACAGTTTGTCAGGGCTACCAGTGAAGTGGTTCATTTGACAGATGTTATCCCAAATGGATCTGATAGGCTGTTGTTTAATCCTGTTGAGGCACCTTGCTCCAGGACATGAGCTTTCTCAGCGACTCCCTTTCTCTGAACCTTTGACCTCGTGCTTATGCTAACAAGCAGAGCTACTCTGAGCCATAACTTTTGTGCATATGTGATTGACTTGTCTCACTTGTTTTCCTCATATTTCACTCTTATGAACATCTGCTCAACAATTCGGCATCAGTAATCCGTCCAGATGAAATTGTAGCATTCTCATCTGACACTGGCCAGAATCTTATTCTTTTTTTCTTTTGATAAAAGTTTAAAATGTAACATCTTCTGTCTATGCCACTCTTGCATTAGTGGTTGGTGTTTTTTTTTTTTTTTTTTTGCTCCTCTCCTTGATTTGATTGCTATAATCTACTTTCCTGCAGTTAAACCAGACTGTTCATGCAGTGAAAGCAAAAAGTGATTGTGTTGAGCACTATGACTTTTAAGGTTAATGAGATTTGCATCAGAACTTCAAGGTTGTAGTTTCAGCACCATGATTAGCTTTGGTTTTTTTTTTTTTTTTTTGAAAAGTTGGTAAGCATGTCAGTGAACTAGTAAGTGTAGATTAGCAAAGAGTGGATGGGCACGCAAGGCTGAAGAGGAACCAGGAGTACATGCATCTCCGGTAATACACGCCTAGTGTGCCACGGGCAGAATAGCTGCACGGCAACAACAAATGAGAAGATCGTCTTACTTGGTAAAAAAGAACAAGGACAGGTAGCGCCTCTATCCATGGAAATATTTTAAAATTGTGAATCAAGACCTTGGAATAATATTACCTCTTTCTTAGTTGCTTTTGTGTACATAGCCTAGATACTCTGCAAGGCCCGTCCTGTGTTTTTTGTGTGTGTATGTTTTTTTCTGGTCACTGTTGCTCTTGATTTTCTTGTATTCCACTAACTTTTGAGCATTTCATCTTTAAGGGTATTCATGTGTGTGTAAGGATTGTTCTATATAGAATAAAAGGTAAAGGAACACTCCACTCCAAATGAAAATACAAAAATCTTTCCACTTTTATCGCACCTGTCTTCTGGACATCTCTGAACATCTTACGAAGCTTTATGAACCTGTGACAAAATCTACATTAAGAGGTAGGAAGGATGATTGAGGAATACGTTGCAGGATTCATTTCAGAAATATGAGTTGGGCTCCAATCAAAAAATCACTCAATTCTGCCTTGTAAAATGGCTTGATTGTTCTTTTCAGTTCTGTTTATGGTTTAAGTACTTTTTCGGGTCAAACAAATTATTTAATTGCGGTTCAGAAAAGTTCCCAGTTTGGCTTGAAATAAACCGTTTCACAACATTAAGCTTGATCATTCAACATTTAAAGTCTGATGCTAAGAGGTTCTGATAAGGTAGCAGTATGTAATTTTTTTTTTTTTTTTTTTTTGGAGGCTGAATGCTCTCTGTATACTGCTGTTTGATTGTCCTGAAAGGTTTATCTCAGTGGAATGTCAACAAAGCTGATAATAATTTAACTGGATTTTTAGCTAGGCTATTCTTTTAGCAGGACCTACTCCACAGTGCTATCAGGATCTCAAAGACGTTATGCACTGATGAAGTCAGTTTACTTAAGCTCTGCAGGTGCTGCATTTAGATGGCTTTAAAAACACTGTCATCCCGTATGAATGAAGCTCAGTGGAAAAAAGAATGCTGTGAATCAAAGTAGTCAGTTCAGTGTGTCTCTGCGTTCCATAAATGAGGATCATGTGCACCAGATATCATTCTCGTCATTGTTAGCCCACCCTGTAGAAAATAGCCCCTCTAGTGGCCCTCGAGGCACTGTCTCTAGCAAGCCACCTCTTTATAAATCACTGAAATTAAAACTGCAGCAGCCAGCACTTGAGTCCAGTCCAACCACTTACACGTCAATGGCCTTTCCCCTTATTTCTTTGCCCAGTGGTGGCTGCATGCGGTCTTGGGTGGGTGGAGGAGAGCAACTGATTACTGAAACCAGTGTGAGGCTCAGAGCTGCAGCCAGTGATCATACTTGGCTCATCCCCTCATTGAAAGCTGATACTGAGCCTGAGTTGGGTGTCTCAGTGAGGGGGAGGTGAGTGGGCAGATATGGTGTTAACGTGACTGAAAGCAACACTTTGTTGGGGGAGTGGGGAGGCGGTGTGGCAAGGTGAAACCTGGAATGTAGTGGTGATGAGGTCATACTTGTGTGTGTGTGAGTGTCTGTGTATGTGTGTCCTTGTGCGTAACCCCAGAAAGGATTTGGTTCGCAGCCCCTTGAGGGCCCATCAGAAATGATGTCATGGGAAACTACTACAAAGCCCATCTTAGCTGTTTGTAAACTCTCTCCATTTCCTTCTGCAAATCTGGGGGCCACATGAAACCCTTAGTTTTGATCTCCAGAATAAAAACACAGCTTTTTTTAGAGGAATCTGCTGTAACATTACCAGACTGAGGTTCAAAACACTGAGTGAAAGTGAACTCCAACGCCGACAAGATGTAAATCATTACTTTTCCTTTGATGTTCTTACGCTCTTTTCCTCAGTCCGCTGTCCCCCTCTTGTCTTCATTACTTATCATTTCTCTTGACTGTAAACATCGTGAATTGAACCTTGCTGCCATCCTGCAAGAGCACGGGGCTACATTGAAAAACAGATCAACTGAGAGGAGCTGGGAACATGAAAGGAGGGAGCTAACTACAGGGGATAAACACATTCCTCTGCAACCGGACCTGCTACCGCTGCTGCCACTGGTGACTGGTGGAAGTGCAGGGGTGCTGGCAGCCAGATGCATTGTTGCATCAAAGTGAGGTGGTGTGGCTGAATATCCCTGGGCTCCTTCAGATCTCACATGCAGCAAGCAGCACTTGACCTTTCCAGCGTTAAAGGAATATGACAGCCGTGAAGCCAACAGAGAGAATGGGGAGAGAAGCAAAGGGGGAGAAGTGAGCGAGAGACAAAGCCACACAAAGTGAAGACTGCCACCAAAACCCTTAGTTTGCAATCAACGTCAGTCATCCCTCCTGTCGGGACAGTTTGATTTTCACTTTTCAAATGAGGCGTTTATTTTTGGCCTGATAACAGGCCCAGCTAAATTGAAATTGGCAGCTCGACAATTTACAGATAATAGCCGGCTACGCAGGAGATCATGTGAACAGCCCTTTCTTTCACTTTGCTTGAGCCCCCTCCCTCTCTCTCCTGTCGAAGATGAGAAAGGAGGAAATGAGGGAGGGAGAAAGAGAGAAAAGGGCTAATCTTAGCAACAATCAGAGGAGGCTGGGAAGGCAAAGAAAGGGAGTCTAAAAATGAAGGGAGGAAAGAGAGAAAAGGGGGTGTGGGAGGAAAAAAAAGAAGAGTAATGTGCCGCTGATCAGTACGGGGATTGGGGGGGTGGAGGGGGGTTGCATACACTGGAGGTGGCGTCAGGGTGTACAGGAGAGGTGAAGAAAGAAAAAGAAAAGGAGGGATTTTTTTTTATGTTTCTGGCAGAAGACCAGCTGAGGTCTCAAGGTTATCCTGGCTTTGCAAACTCCCACGGGAAAGGTAGAGTGCTGAGGGCCAAGAAAAAGGGAGGGGGGATGAGAACTTGAGGTGAAATAGAGGAGGGAAAGAAAGCTGCCCTTTTTCGCCAGTAGGGAGGCTAAAGCTCAGGGGGGAGAATAATCCTCAGGCCCTCTTGTCTGATAAGGTTGGCCTTGGCCCAGGTATGAGTAAGAAAAAATGGCCCCCAGGCCTCCCTGGGCATCATAGCGGCATAGCAGCAAACACTTGGTGACTTCATGAACTCCATCTTGCACCATTATGAGCACATTTAAGTGATGACAATGTCCTTCCCCGCTGATTCCCACAGCGAAAATCTTTCTCAGTAACCCTCCCCGCTAAGTGCAGCTGTTCCGGAGGTGGAAGAAGTTTATTGCCTTGCTCAAGGGCATAGTAGTAGAGCAGGGCCTCACCGACACAGGGCTATGACCCACTCTACAATTAAAATCACTAATTATATGCTTCTGCACTGATTCATGAGCATGTTTTAACACTAGGCTTCCCGCCTTCTCCTATACTTCATTCCAAGACACCCTGAAACCTGTGAACAAACTTATCATCCTTACAGCACTTTTAACCCCTTCAAACATTTGCCATTTTCAGTGACTCAACTATTCAGGAATAAGACTAAAAACATTGGACACTGGACTATTAAGGATACAATTACAATTTATTACTGGATTATCCAACAAGTTTTAGGGAAGACAAAATTGTTTCTTCATTCATTTGGTATTTAAACTCACTACCTTTATCTAAATGAGCAAACCTTGAATCTGGCACATTTTATCCTACTGTGATGACAGAGGTGTCTCGGGAGATCTGCCTTGATGCTCTTTGTTTTCCTGAATTGGGCCTGTTAAGCTTGATTTATGCTTCTGCATGTGCATGTAAGCTGCGTGTGGGCTCTACGCAGCCGTTGGCATTTATAATTATACGCTATTGCTTTCGTCACTCTGCAATTCTACCACCAACCACTAGACAGCAGTGCGGGTTCTTTTTCTGCAGTGTTAGCAGGGCAGAGTTCCCTTTAGTTTACTTAACTTATGTAGCTCAGACATAGCAACAGAGCAATTAAAGTATATTTCATTTTTACGGAGATTGCAGTAAACTATTGTTTTACCCAACTTGAAGACGATGAAGAAAAAGTAGCTGCGGAAAATATGAAGATAAAGAAGAACAAATCCACCAACTGACCAATAATATTTGTTGCGGTCCGCATTGACGTGATGCATAGTTGCATTTGTAAAGAGGTGCACATGGGGGTCTGGCATAGCTTACGGCAGAGGGTCCACACCTATGGCACCAAATTGTCACAGAATTATGAATCAGTCTTTAGAGATAAGCTGGCAGTTTTGGGGTAAGCATCAAGCTGGCCAGTTTTTGGAGCTGTGAGTGTATATGCGTGCAGCCCCCTCAAAAACTGTCTTTATCAGTAGGTAAACTCCGTCGACAGGATGAAATGGAGAAGCTTTATTTACCTGTAATACAAATGTTCCAGCACTTACTGAGACTTAACAAGGGCAACCCAGGGCCTCTGCCACTCTCCAATAGACCCAGATGTCTGTTGGAACATGGAGATATTCAAATTTCTATTTAAGAACTAAGAAAGTAATGATGAAAGAGGGTAGGGAGAGAAACTGGCCAAACCAGAGTTAATCTCAGATTTTGTCGTAAAAGCTGCTTAACCTTCACACCTACAGAGGGAGGTCACAGGTAAAGATGGCAAAGGTTTAAAAGCTTGGTTGGCTGGTGAGTCTAAACCAGGAGTGTCAGACTTTCCATCAGCATCATGGTTGTCCTGGAAGGGCCAGATTGACAACATGAATGTAACAAAATGGAATGTAAACCCAAATAAATTAAACTACACATTATTATATTGTAAATTACTGTTTCTGTATTTATTATGTATTCAAGTTTCAAATATTTAAATCATTATTATATTAAACTCAGGGTTTGTGGTTGTAACCCTGCTTTCATTCAGGTCTGAGAGTGTCCATTACCTTGGTTTCAGAAGCGGGAGCGATTCTTGGTATTTTCTTGTGGGCTAATTTAGCAAATTTAGCATGCTCCGTGTTTGATGTCAAAATGCCAACGTAAATTGTACTCTGTCACAACTGACACTGCCTCATAACATAAAAAACATACTGTTTGTTTTCACCTTGAGGTAAAAACTTATATTTGTTTTCCCATCGTTCATGAAATTGCCCTCCTTGTGCATCAATTTTTCTTTTCTTAGACATGTTGGGGCTAGTTTATAAAGGTCTTTCTCAAGTCCATCAGTTCTGAAAATCGTCTTGATGTCTTGCTCATGGTGATATACTGTTATCATTGTGGGTAACAACGAAGTGCATTATGGGAGATGCAGTTTATTGTCAATGTGCAGTTTAAAGCAGTGTAAGCTTATTTTAAGTCTTAAAATATTGGTTTAAAATTTAAACCAATAACGCACAAGCTCTCGAGGGCCACATAAAATGACATGGCGGGCCACATTTGGCCCGTGGGCCTTGTGTTGGACACATGTGGTCTAAACTGACTGCAGAAGTGAGTGAAAGTGTGGATGGTTGTTTTTGCTGCTTTTCTCCATTATGGTGGAGAAAAGCAGCCACCCCCCCCCCCACCACCACCACCCCAGACCCTGAACAGGATGAAGCGGGCATAGAAAATGGATAGATGGATTCTGTGATCATTCCTATATTTCAACTAGTATCTGGTTTTTCATTCAAAATAAATTAAAGCATCCTAAAAATTATTATTATTATTATTTTTGCTGTTTACGTAATCATTTTTTCTTGTGAAACTAAAAATCATCAAGTAAAAAACATGATGGAAACACCAACACAATAATCTGTTCAGGCACCTCTCAACCAGAACCTGTTGATAACTTCTGAATCCGAAGTACAGTGTAAACACGCAGCTGTGAAAACTATGAACATCTGACCCAAGTCTTACCAATATCTTTAATCTCTCTTTTCACTTGACAGTGTGAGCTCTTTACGCTTGTATGTCCACAGTCAGAACATCCAGTAAATGGTGCTTCATTTGCATGAGTGGCCCTCACCCCCGCCCCCGCCCGCCCGCTTCACTAAAAAGCAGCAGAAGCTATATTCCCAGTTTGCTCCAGCCTCAGGCATGCTAACCAGAGACTCAGGCCAACTCACTGGTCCTCTCCCTTCCTCTCCACTGCTGCTGGGTTTGACTCACCATGACCTCTCACCTTCAATGCTCCACCGCCTCCCCCACACATGCAAATAACTGTGGTCTGCTCCAGGAGGCATTAGGAAAAAAAAAAAAAAAAAGAAGAAGAAGAAAAGATGGAGGGAAAGAAGAGATAAGGAGTAATGATGTGGATGGATGGAAGCTGGGGGGGGGGGGGGGGGGCGGGGGGGGGGGGGGGGGGGGGGGGGGGGGGGGGGGGGGGGGGGGCTAGTGGTGGTGGAGGTGAATGAGGGGGAGGCTGAGTAAGGGAGAGAAAGAGACCCCTAAAGGAAGCATTTTGGTCTCTGAAGTGGAGGGAAGCAGTAGCAGCCGTCTGGGGAACCTCTGGTCTGCAGACCAGCGATGAGGCCTTAAAACATCTCCCTCTCTGTTTTAGCCAGCCAAAACGGACCCCAGCGCCTGTGTCTGCGAGGCTTGCAGTGACCCATGCTGATCTTTCTGTGTGTGTGTGTGTGTGTGTGTGTGTGTTCACTTGTATGGGAAAAGGAAAGTATGAGTACATTCACTGTACTTATTGTTTTCCTTGCTCCCAGGCTGCTCCAGGCTCCTCGGTTAGTGTGTGCGCTAGGGGAAGCAAGCAATGTGTGCGGCTGTATTTGGAGAGCCTCCAAAAAAACCCTTCATCTCCTCTCCTCACTCCTCCTTCTGTTCTCTCCGCTCGGAGGATCTGTCAGTTCTCCTTCTCTCTCTCTTTGTCCCTGCTTTGATCCTGCTCTCCGAGCCTTGGCTGGCCTCGCTAACAGCAGCTGAGCACAGGTCCTACTCCACTCCCACTAACATCACACATCCGAGCCACACAGGGATGATGCATGCATGCAAACACACACACACACATGCACACACGCACACACGCACACTCTCACTTTTTGCTTCACTTACTCTCCCTTTCCTTTCTAGCTCACTCTGGAATCAGTAATGACAGACTCTGCTATCATTTTCTGTAAGTTGTCGGAGCTAATCGCTTTCACACAGCCCTCCGTAAACTGTAACCCTGCACAAAAACTGCAGGCAGCTTGGGTGATGGGTCACTTTAGTACGGCTGATTGTGGGTGGTATTTAAGCTTCTAAACTGAACTGCATGTTGCTTTCATGTCGATGGACCATATTATTTTTTTCTAAGAAAAGTACAAACAGATGCAATTTGCTTGTTTAAAATCTGTTTCCCAGCATATTCCTTCATTTGGCTTTAAATCTTTGCATGTGGTCTTCCCTCATTTACTGGTACAGCGCTTTGTCTGCTCAGTCTTTTTTCACAGTTACTGTCTCTTGCAGTTAGCACAAATATGTAGTACATCACACCTGTCCAGGTCTTGTACCTGCGCAACTCTTTGTTAATACATTACACGCGCAATGCAAAGACACCGAATATTATCACATGTCGACGTGAAGCAATAAAAAGGCCAAAGCTGTCTTTCAAATATGTTTGATAAGTTTCCCCATCACATAAATTCAAGTGAATTTAGAGATGTCATCACAGAAACACCTTAAAGAAGAAGAAATTGAACAAAATCGGTCATTTTGGAGATGTTGTAGAACTGTTTTTTATTTTGTTTTATTTCTTGTTTTTTTTTTTCCTCTCTCTGTTCATATATGCAAACTGTTGAACAGAAAATCAAAAACACTTTCAACAACTTAAGAAATCCTTTTATGGCAGTTGAGGAAACCCCCTTTTTATTGTTGTTGTTGTTGTTGTTAACATTGGTCCTTTTCTATGCAACACATCCACTTACTTGGTTCTAAAGAATGGATACAAAGCTAGTAGAAATGGTAGAAATGTTCGGCAAACTACTGAAATTAATACAAATTTGAAACCATATATATCTCGTTTACTCATGTCTTGTCAATAAAAATGGCATAGAATTCTTAGTCAGTTTGTAATGAACTCCTTTTTTTTTTTTTTTTTTTTTTGGCAATTTTCAGGCAGACCTGCAAAACTCAAAAGCTCTTAACAAGCATCATCTGTGCGCACAGTGGCCACTCACTTTGAAAGGAATTGCAAGGATTTCTGGTTGATTGTTGGCCAATTTAATCAAAGTGCAGCCTCTTGCATATGTAAAGTAAATCATGCACTCTTTTGCAGCCCCTTGGGAGAGCGGTCTGCATCCACACATAAGGCCACGAGGCTGGTCTCTCTGCAGCCTGTGTGTCTGCTTACTTCTTGTTGCCAGCCAGTGATGCCAGGATGAGTATTGAAGCTTCACCTCACCTTCCCTTGAATAGCCGTGTCATTCTTGGTGAACCAGGAGTGCCTGCTGGCAGCACTACCACAGACCAATGGGTTACACATTAAGGCGCAGGCACTGGTTGATAGCAGACTATGCTGATATGTGAGTGCAATTTCTCTCTCTCTCTCTCTCTCTCTCTCTCTCTCTCTCTCACACACACACACACTTTAGCCCCACAGTTTCATTGCCTAATTGCATTATTGCAGTGTCAGGCGGCCCAATAAAGATATGATTCCTGGGAAAGACAGGAGAGGAATGAAAAAAGAGGAAGAGGGAGATAAAAGGGGAGTGGGCTAAGGAGGGGTGATATATTAAAAAAAAACATTGAAACAAAAAGAAATAAAAGCAAAGGATGTCCCTTGGTGTAGGTTATCTCCCGGTTCTGTTTTGTTTTTCTGACTACTGTTGTCCGGGCAGTTGTGGTCTTGGGTTTTTTGTCCATCAGTTAACGACCTCTTATCCAAAGCCCTTTGTGACAGAGATCACAGTGAGTCACTCTGTTTCCCACAGATTTGTTTTAGACTTTGCAAAACACTCGGGAGGGCCGATGGCGGCCAGGTGAGCCCGATAAGACGTTTAACTTGCAGGGATGTTGGAGGGAAAGACAGAGCCTGACGTCTGAGTCTTCCTGCAACATGAGCGTGAGAAAATCATTCAGGCGGAGAGTGTTTGGAAATCTACACTCTGTCTGTCAACTATCAATACGTCTGTTTGAGAACTTAGTCAATGGCTCTGTGCGAGACAAAACGACTCAGGTGCGTAGTTCACAACAATAGAGCTCGTCAGTGACGTGTCTGACAGAGGCAGCGGTGTTGCGCATGGGGGGTGCGGAGGCTTATAGTTTATTTAGGCTCATGTACAGACCAGCCTGCCGTCTGCCAACAGCAAAGTTTACAGTTATACACAGACGCGTGTGTGGCTTCAGTGATGTTCCCACGTGCGGTTAGTTACCCCGACATAGCTGCGAGATTATAACTGAATTGAAACCAGATTGATTTTTAAACTGAAAATAAACTGCAAATAATTAATCGTAGGCAAACGACGGCGCTGCTTCAAATCACACAAAGATATTATTTCTTTAGCACTCTCGCATTATTCATTTGTCATTTTTTTGCGGACATTGTGCTGAAGCGCCCCGCGCTCAGGCGCAGCTTTGGAGTCGTGTTTCCGCGTCCCTCGCGCAAACCCGAGGATCTGGAGTTGAACAGCTCCGTGTCCTATCAAATTGTCGATCTCGCAGCCTGCCTCTAGCGACGCCCCACAGATCCAGGCGGCAAGCCGGCGAGAGGAGCGCCTTCCCCCGGTCGCCTGCGCGCCACGTGTCGCGGTCTCCGCAGCAGCTGGAGGTGCGCGAGCGCAGCGGAGAGCAGTGCGCTCGGCTCGGGTTGTTTCTGGACATTTAGACAATTATTTTTCCACTGATTGCTTTTCATGATTCCGCTTCTTCTCGTGTTGCAGCATCTGCTTTCTCGAATGTATTAAGGATCTGGAAAGTAGGGGGGGGGGGGGGGGGGGGGTAATCTCACAATGTAAACAGTTTTTTTTCTGTTTTTATGAGCAAACACTAGTAGTGGTCCAGAATCTGCCAATTTCACTCTTGTTGATCAAAGACCGGTTAGTTAAAAGGCGCAAAGATAGCAGAGGAAATGTAATTATCACCTCAAAGACTATTCAAATACCCACAAAACTCCTAAAGACGCAAACTTCACAGTTTGCGCCTGCAGTTGCACAACCTGAAGAATGTAGAGCTCCTGCTCCTCAATAAACCTTCAAGAGGCAATTGTTGGCATTATTGCGTTGTCTTTTTTTTCGCCAGCCTGCTTTTAACTGCAATAAAGATAAGGAAATGAAATTATGACCGAATATCTACAAAAGCCTTGAACGCTGTGGGGCGGCTATAGGCGGGAAGGGGGAAGAGAAAAAAAAAAGGGAGGAGGGGGAGGCATCGGTGTGATCGTGTGAGCTCTCCGGGCTCAGAAATATCTCTGCTCTGGCTCACATTCCGATAAGGGAGCCCAATCCAGCTCTCTCTCTGTAGGCGTGGTTTTCCCAGGCTTTTAAAACAGCAGCTGCTATTTACCTTCCCCTCTAATGTAAACCACCGCCGCCGCCACCACAATACCCTCCCCTACAACACAAACCAACCCAACCCCCAAACCCCCCCCCACACCCCCCCCCCCCCCCCACCCCCCCCCCCCCCCCCCCCCCCCCCCCCCCCCCCCCCCCCCCCCCCCCCCCCCACCCCCCCCCCCCCCCCGCGTGCTCCTCCACCTCCTCCTCCCTTGGCCCGGCGGCCCCCCGGCAGCCCGGCGGCCAAACCTCCAACCACCGCGCTCATAAAACATCCTGGCACGTGCTCCACATTCGCAACACCGACAGATGATTAAGTGGCAAGTTTCGTACCGCAGAGAGTCAGGAACCGTACTGTAATGTGGAAATGGAGTGTGCGCTTTTAAGACCCCGCCACCCCCCCACCACCCCCCCCCCCACCCCAGCCGCCGCCGCCGCTTGTTCGGGGTCAGCCAAATTAACATGACTGAAAAAATGTATCGCTCCTTCCTGCGCGCGCGGCTGGAACTGGAGTCTATCCTCTAATGTGGTCCCCTCGTGTGGTGTTTAAGTTGTCATGAGTTGTCATCCAAAGTTATTTTCCCTACATAATTGATTATAACAACAACTGAAGTCAGGTTCAAAGGAAAATAAACTTGTTAACTCCTCTGCGCACAGGACTTTTACGCGTATGGCCAGACAGGAAACGGACATTTCATTCTCTACTTGTCTTTAGTAGGAAAAGTTGATCTGAACCTTTCAAGAGTGAACAGAGAAGATGATCCCTAATAACATGAGAAATAAAGGTGCTGTTGGTGGATGTACTGACAGAGGTTGATGGGCTATTTTCCATTCATGTAATTCTTACTACTCTGTTATTTAATTGTCTGCTGTTATCTGTGTCAGGCAGATAAGAGGTCCCTTTGCCTGCTCCTGGCGGCGTTGCTCACTCAGCGGCTCCACTGTTAATATGTAAACGCTACGATGATTGAAGACTGGAGGCAGTTTCCCCGGCTGTGCCCTGAACCCGGGCCGCGCGCCATTGGCCGCCAGCTCCAACAGCCAAACAACCAATGGGAGGGCGCCGACCACGAGCCGTCCTCCCTCGGGCCGCGTGTGCCTCGCGCTGATTGGTGGAAAGTTACTGTGGGAAAGAAAGTTTGGGAAGTTTCACACGAGCCGTTCGCGTGCAGTGAGAGATATAAATACAAGTCACACGCGGAGAGCCCAACAGAGAGAGACTGCATCCGCTCCCGGTAGCCGCAGCCGCTGCGCATCGCTCTGACGGATTCTAATTTCATACATACACCAGGATTCTCGTTTCAGAGGGAAAGGGAACTTTTGAATAGACTACTTACCAGCTGAATATATCCATTTCACCCTTTCTGACACCAGTGGATCGTAATTTGTCTGACTTTGTGGGATATCTTTTTAAAAAATAATCAAAAAGATGCCTGCTGATATGATGGAAAAGACTTCATCCTCTCCGGTCGCTGCAACCCCGGCAAGCATGAACACTACCCCCGACAAACCCAAGACAGCGTCTGAGCACAGAAAGGTTTGTATTTTAAAGACTGTCATAAGTGTAACTGAACAACAAAAAGCGTGATTCGTTTAAACAATTTTGCAGCAGCTCCATGCGTAAAGGCGACGGCATTCGCTTTTACGCGCGGATTTTAATATTTTGCCATTTTTCGTTTTTACCTTTAGTCATCAAAACCAATAATGGAAAAGAGGAGAAGAGCCAGAATCAACGAGAGCTTGGGTCAGCTAAAAACTCTCATCCTGGATGCGCTCAAAAAAGATGTGAGTAGCCTGGTTGTTTCTGCACATGAGAACTACTCCTGTCAGACAGGAGAATGTGTGGGTGTAATGCTAACCAGGTGTGTTTCCGTCCCTCAGAGCTCCAGACACTCGAAACTGGAGAAGGCGGACATCCTGGAGATGACGGTGAAGCATCTCCGGAACCTACAGAGGGCTCAGATGACCGGTAAGTCTAATCTTCCTAACCGGACTGTCAGTGTGCGTCCTAAATCACACGAAACCAGCTTCTTGTCTTAGCAGTTCCATCTTTTATGCGTAGTCCAACAGTGAGGCTATAATGGATCTCTACACGCTTGCCCTGACTTAAAGAGCTACCTGTCCGTTTCTCTGCAGCTGCTCTGAACACCGACCCCACCGTCTTGGGAAAATACCGCGCTGGATTCAGTGAGTGCATGAATGAAGTCACCCGATTTCTGTCCACTTGCGAGGGTGTCAACACCGAAGTCAGGACGCGGCTCCTCGGTCACCTGGCCAACTGCATGACCCAGATCAACGCCATGAACTATCCCAGCCAGCATCAGCACCAGCATCAGCTGCCTTCCACCGCCGGGCCAACGCACCCCTCCTTCGGCCAGTCCATGGTGCAGATCCCCAGCTCCATCCCCGCAGGTCCTCCCCATGAACCCCGTGTCCTGTAAAGGGGGCTCCTCGCCGGCCACGTTACCCTCAGACGCCACCAAAGTGTATGGCGGTTTTCAGATCGTGCCTGCCACAGACGGACAGTTTGCTTTCCTCATACCCAATGCGGCGTTTGCGCCGAACGGCCCCGTTATTCCCGTGTACGCCAACAACGTCAGCACGCCGGTGCCCGTTCCGGCGGCGGTTTCTCCCGGTGCCCCGTCGGGTAACACGGATTCGGTGTGGCGACCATGGTGAAACGCAGAAAAGGAACACTTTAAAGACTTTGAAATTACACTCATTAGCTCTCTCTTTGGCCCTGATAGAAAGTTGCTCGCAATCTTTTTGTTTCCTCTTTTGTAAAATGAAAAGAGTATGCACTATATTTGTACAGCTAACAAGGGAGTAAAGTTCATATTGAAATGGGATTTGTATTGTGGAAGTCCGTTCACTGCATTTTTTTACATATATATATATATCTATATATATTTGAGTTGTCCTTTTTACTTACTGTGTGACGCCAAAGATATGTTTAATGCTCTTATGCTGTTCTTCGTTTTGGAAGACAAATAAATTTGTAAAAAAAAAAAAAAAAAAAAAGATGAAGAAAAACAAACGCTTGTGCCTGCATTGTTTTCCAGAGAATCAAAATCCTGATGTGCTTCGATGTTTGCAGTAACAATTTTCAGCATCTTCATGCAGCCTGACTTTGGTTTTTCACTGTTGGGCTACGAGTCCAAACTGCACAGATTCTGTGCGTAAAAGCAGAACTTGTTGTGCCATCACAGTATGTCTGGTGAGCCTTCCCTTCAGAATGAGCTTGTACACGTGAAATCAGAAACTGAGAAAGAAAAAAAGTTTGAAGCCCACACCTATTTTACCAGAAGTGTCAGCAATAACACTGCTGCAAATGAAAGTAAGATTAAGGGCTGAAAAATCGCCTTCCATTGATCAGTAATAGTTGTTTTCGAATCCGCAAACAAATTGGGTTACTTTTTCACATTATAGGGCGTAACATATTTATTGTTGAGGTATCAAAGAAAAAAAAACCCTATACAAGACTCTCAGTAAACTGTAGTCTGACTGACGTGAAATCCATCTAAATGTGTGAATGAGGTGGGAGATGGTGGTGCTGTATGCAGTCAGAAACAGCAGCGGGATCATCTGTTGGCGCTGTTTCGCGCTGACAGTCCAGCTGTTTGGCCCCTTGAAACTTTGAAGCTTCCAGAGGTCACTTACGCCATCTAGTAGCAGAGAAGGACATTGCACTCTGATTGACAGGAGGATCAATGGAGTCCAGAATTAGTGGCTGCTGGTGTGGGCCTGTCTTGAAAGCTATGAACAACTTTTTTTTTTTTTTTCTTTTTTTTTTAACTTAAGGAATTGATAGGAAAACTAATATGTTACCTGATTATTGGGGTGCTTCATAAGTCAACTCACCAAGAGCTTTTTTTTTTTTTTTTTTGAGGTTACTTTTATGAGTTTTCTCTGGCTTACGGGAATTAGACAACACACATTTTTATTTTAACGTGAATATTGTGTGTAAATGTTTTGAGTTATCATATAGATGGAAATAAGTAACAGTAAGCTGAAAAAAAAAATCAACTTTATCAATAATCTGAAGTGATCATGCCCTAAAAAAACATTATCAGGACTTCTGCTTTTAAGACAACTTTCACATCAACAACAGCATCGATCTCCTGACTGTCCAGAGCAGAGAGGAGCCTCGGGCTGGGTCTTTAATCAGAGCTGAGGGACTTCCTTGATGCCAGTGGGGTTGACAGAAAAAGGACACGTTAAACACTTTGCCACTGAGCCATGTTGAGCCATGTGGTAGCGCTCTGCTCTGCCCAGGTGTGTATGCCCCCTCCAGCTATCTGAGTGTGGCCCTTCTTTGAAGGGGGTGTGTGTAGGGCGGGGGCACAGGTGTTTGCAATTATCAGTGTGCTAAGAGGCACAAAGTGTGGATAAGTGCCATCATTTTGAATTTCCATCACACCTTTTTACAGGGGGCCATACATCCCAATTTGATTGAAACCATGTGTGTGCTTGTGCCTGTGCATGTTTATGTTTTGTGTATGTGTTTGTGTGTGTGTGTGTGTGTGTGTTGCTGGGGTCTGGACATGCTCGGCCAAAGGGGACAGTGGGTGAGGTATTGGGGAGCTAAATGGGACAGGGGAGTTCAAGGAAAGGCCTCTCACACAGCGTAACAGGCGGCGTCCTGTGCATGAGAGACCTCATGCACACGAGCTTTCACACCAACAGCCACGCACAGTCACACACACACACACATACACAAAACGCTCCCACTGCATTCCAGCTGTGCTCACACCAGTGTCAAGCTTCCTGCCCCAAGCCCTGGGGCCACAGCTGGACACAGGACGTTTGGGAGGCACGTGGTGTGACCCGGACAACACCCAGCTGCTGAGCCGTCCTACGCGCCGTCCTTTCCTACCCACCAACATCTTCAGTGGTTGCTCCCCCTCCTGAGACCAGCTTTATGGGCCTCTCCAATTACCCAGTGCGGTGGCCGAGCTGCTGGAGTGACCGCACACATGTCACAACACGACCGGGGGTTGGGGAGCGGGGGGGAGGAGGGTTGCCTCCATGCGTGTCCATTAACTTTTCCCACACTCCGCGTGCATGCAGGGAGCGAAAAGAGGGGGAAAAAAGATCCTCTGCTTCCTCCTTGGCTCCGTAAGTGCTACCATATGGTCCACTCTCCTTCCCTCTCTCCCAGAGTCCCTCTTTCTCTCTCAAGCTCTCTCTCCCATCCCATCACTAGGGCTGTCTTTGATTGCAGCCCAGACAAGCAAGAGCTTTATGATTTAAGCCCAGGGCTTGCTGTACCAAGCCCTGGACTCATTTTGAAGCCAAACTCCTCTCCCTCCCATCCCCTTGCAACCCCCACCTCCTCTTGCAGTTGCAGGGGAAGGCTGTTTTCTGGCAGGAAATGAATAGCTCCCAGATGAGTGCAGGAACCTGAGAGGTCGTGAGAAAGAGGCGAACCCCCCTCCACAGGCCCGGCTTGCTGCCAGCCGCCGGGGGAATGTGGGAGAGCGCCTCTCTGACACACGCATCAACCCCTCTGCCCTCCACCACACCGCCTGACTGACTGCCTGCCTGCCTCAGCCCTGGGCCCTGAGCCTGGAAATAGACTGACAGACGGGGCAACCGCCACCAAGCCAGGCAGCACGGCTCGTCAGCCAGCAAGGCAGGGAAAGAGAAAGCTCTGGGAGAGAAAAAAAACAAAAAAAACATTGGCTTTGTGGGAGCGGAAGTGGATCAGTGTGTGTGTGTGCAGGCAGAATCCTGACCCACGCATGCACAATAATGGAAAGTTAAATCTGTAATTTAAGTTTACTTAGTTTCTACTCATTTGTGACCCATTTATACAGATTTTGACACATGTCTGCACACTTGCTCATGTGCTCTGCTCCCTCTGTCCCAGAGGTTCACATTCATTCCACAGTATTCTCTCACTCCGACAGGTGTCCCTTGTCAAGAGGAAAAGCTTTTCCCTTTGGTTGTCTTTGTGCTGAACTAACATTTGTTTCTCCCGAGGCTGACACTGTTATGGTTGGACACGGTCAGAAGTTGTCCAGGTGTATTTTAGGATCTGTTTTAATCATTGTTCTGTATCAATGTGACATGTTGAGATTAGCTAATTACAGAGGGAAGGCCAGCTTTTTCATTTGCCAGGTGCAACAAATAGAGAGGACTCCGTCTATTGGCTCAGGAGTATAAGAGATTATGTTAACTGAAGTCATCCAGTATTTTTTAATCATTTATTCAGAGGCAGCCAGTACTTTTGCTTGTGACTTGAAATGATGTACAGCATACATCTGATGCCTTCTAACTGGTTGTGGCTGATAACAGTCGTGAGCAAATGGACAGTGAGTGGTGTGAAACATAAAATAAACACTGGACTTGTCCTTTCAAGTCCTTGTATAGCCATATTCAGACACCAGAAAGAAGGCAGTGTAGTCCTGGGATAAGACATTAGACTGTGGTTAGACAGAAAAAAAATACATTTTACACTTCGATTCATCTTTCATGGTAAAAGCATACTGTCTCCATTTTTGAAATTAAAATTGGGCCATTCGCATAAGGTTGTATGTTGGGTCACAGCTGCAAGTCCTCCAAAACGGCTACTGATATCACAAGCAGAATCAGAGAGCTTGAAATGATGTGTAGTTGCACACAAAAGGGCCATCCAGATCACACAGACTTGAACTGATATTCAGTGCCTTATTATTAGTGTATTACTCATAGAAGTCACTCTGTCATCAGAGCAGCACATCTACTGACTCAGTACATGTCTAGCTCCACACAGTGCACCCCCCCCCATGCTTTCCCAGAATCCCCGTCGTTATTTCCCATGCTCTGTCTGTCTTTTATGAACTCAGTTTGTGCTGGGCTCCTATGGTAACCTGTGGGCCCAGTAAACAGGACAAGCTGCGTGCCCACTTTCCTTGGCTCACCATGCATGACAACGAAACCCACACTAGAGGCTCCCACCACCAACCTATTCAAATGTCAGCCACCTTGTTTGAAGTCGTAGAGCACTATGTAAATCCACAGTGTTTCTCACCATCCCAGGCACTCACAGATACTCAAAAACAAGAACTCTAGCAAAGGTGGTGCTGTGATGTTGGATGGTTGTTTCTCTCATGGTCTCCAGCCTTCAGAAGTCTTTTGTTTTGTTATCATTATTACCTATTCTCCCTGTTTTGGTTTGTAAACATGTCTTTTATTGTTTTTGGTGCATGGTTTCAGAGCATGGTGACTTGAGGAGCGCAGGACATGGCAACCATACACAGCTGTCAATTACAAAGTTGGCACATCTTCCAACTCTGGGCGGTGACAGTGATGACCCCGTCACACTGCGCCTTTGTATGACCTGTCCTCCAGCTACTCTGGAACTCAAGGCCAATTGAGTGGGAGGGTTTTCACCCCTTCAGAGACCATCACAACAAACAAATAGACCAGGCAAACAAGTTCCCACCATACTAGAGTCCAAA
The DNA here is from genome assembly GCA_018398805.1 of Hirundichthys speculiger. Classification (NCBI taxonomy): domain Eukaryota; kingdom Metazoa; phylum Chordata; class Actinopteri; order Beloniformes; family Exocoetidae; genus Hirundichthys; species Hirundichthys speculiger. Next base: position 219,968 of record JAGFBZ010000961.1, on the reverse strand, counting down.
CAACTGCCAACGGTGACAGTTTGGTTGGTTTTGATAATGCACAAAGAGGGTCTTCATGAACACTTTTTAGTCTCTATCTTTTGTCATTTAATGGCAGTTTTCCCAATCTCAGGGTGAGGCCCTTCATTTCTTTCCCATAAAAAAACTGGAAATGTAATCATGAAAAATACGTCACAGTAATATTTCTAGTTGTTATCTAGTGAGGTTCAGTAAACGGTACTAACTTGAAATAGAACTGTAATGCTCTTTGTTCCTACTTTTATCAATTCAAATACAGCAGCATGTGCCTTTGAATTAGATGAATGAATAACTAATCAGTTACTGTATATGTATTTCTAAATTACAAACACTGAAATCTGCTAAACCAAATTTATAAGGCATGTTGCCTCAAGTATAATAAATTATAGAACATTCCCCAGTTGCTACAATGAAGCACACTGACACTTTTTCTAAGACTCAACCTAGTTGTTGTGTTGCCCAAATGTGACCAAATGGTCAGTGTGAAAAGAAATTATTTTTAAAAAATATACTTGGAAAAGACTACAGCAGAGACTAGGGATGAGTGTTTAAGATAAAGCTAAGTGAGAAAGCATTGGTCTCAGAGTGATGCTTAAACTCCAGGTCCAGTGGAACCTGTTTCCAAAACTAGGTATGTATGCTGCAGTGTTGTTCCTGAACGCGTTCATTGAACGAAAGTTCACAAACTAGTTCGTATTTTGTGCGAACGTGAACTGAACGTGCTCTCTTTCCCCTTGATGAGCGTCGGATATTAACGAGTTCATTTGGGCAATTGTGAACGACGTTCTTTCAAAGTTCACGTACGGTCAAAACCATGCCAGGTTTCCAGCGAACCCCATTTAAAAAAAAAAACCACAAACAAGCCTAATATGTATCTTTGGAAAGCAATCAAACATGGCAACACATCCGTGTCGCTTCTGTCGCACCAACAATTGCGTCATCAAATGTTTAAAACAAGCATGGAGGAAGATGAAAGCTGCAGTCGCCCAGAGCCGGAGGAGCGCCCCGACTCCAAAGATTACACTGTAATCTTTGGATTGAAATATTAAAATGGGGGGGGGGATTGCACCCTAAGGACCTGTTTTTGTCTTACAATAAAGATAATAAAGACCATTTGGCAGCAAGTTTTTCCTCAGTTAAGGATTCTGAATTGGACACATAGTTTTCGACAGATAAAATGGATAAAATAATTGCTGTTTATGGTGGTGTAGTATATGGGCAGTGGCAATCATTATGACAAATAATTGCTTGCAGCAACATTAACAAAAATAATTTTAAAAAAAAGAACTAAAAATGAACTATTTAGTTCATTTTTTGAAATGGTGAACTCTTGTTCCAAATTTTGAATATGAACTATGAACTCAGCTAGTTGATTTTAATTTCTGTGAACTATGAATTTAACTAGTTCATGTAGAAAGTGAACTTGCCCAACACTGGTATGCTGATTCATAATGCACACATACATGCACTCATAGAGTTCCACTTACTCTGTAATACCATGAGTATTTATTCAGTTTTAAGCTCATTTTTGCTTTAATGGTGGCCACCATGGTGTGGCAGGTTGGAGTAGGTTTCCCTCCTACCGGATGTTTGGTTGATGCTGTGTCACATGCCTTTTGCAATCCCTGAATCACTGACACAGATCACAACCCCCTGCTCCTAAATAATTACAGAGGGCTGTGTCAGGGAAACCATGCTGTAATGTAAAAACTATGTCAAAATCATATGTGGAACGTGATCATTCACCGTGGCGATCCCTGGGGTAAAGGGATAAAGATGAAAAGGACAAAATTACTTAATTGCCCCATCTAAAAGTGGGAGGTGAAGGACAGATGATAATATGTAGTTCTGTGGCATGAAAATTTGGTTATTGTGCATGTTTTTTTGAATTGGTAGATATTGAAATGATCCTCAGCAAATGTGGGTGTGTGTCTGTATGGGAGAGAACGGTGACAGCAGATTCAAGCTCAGGTATTTCTCTTCAGTGTTAGTTTGTTCAGGTACATTTAAGGATGTCTGCATCCTATTAACTGCTATTTAAACACTGCATCATATTTACTCTTCATGAGTTTTGTGTCTCTTTCCACACCCAAGTGAGGCTGATATCAATTAAACATGAAAGCACACCCCTAATACATTTTAACTTACATGCTGTTTTGTAGTATGATCTATGAGCTCTGCCCTCGCGTGGCTGGTTTTATGTTCCTGCTTTTAACAGCTCCTCCACAGAGACTTGGGCCCCTCTAAGATGAAGGAAAAAGAAGGCAGATTTTTTTTTCCCACCCCAGACCCTTGAATATATCAAACAGGTCTGCATGTCCAGCTGTTTTTCACTCTGATGGAGCTTGATGTCAGTAAAACAGCACAGTGGATATTCGTGATGTAAAAGTATGATGATGATGTTAATGATTTTACGTTTCCTTAAAAGTCATGCACACACACACACTTGAGCCTGGGAGAATGGGATACAGAGGGAGGCACAGAAAGTATTGGGTTAAGTTTTCACTTTAGGAAGAGTTTTGTTTGTTTTCTTTGATTTAATGGCTTATACTTCAATACAGGAAATCATAGTTGTGAGTTCTGTAAAAGAGAAGTCCTACACTAATGAAGTTGCCTGCAAAGAAGCTCAGTGCTGTGTTTGTGTTGGGTGTCTGTTCGCTCGCTGTCTGTTTTTGTACAGTCCGTGCTGCTGTTTAGGTTTTTTTTTCTTTTTTGGCATTGTAGTCATTACTTTCATTATTTTTTGGACTGTTCTGCTTCCAATATAATGTGAATATTATATGCATCATGTGTCATTCAACTCTTTACTCAAAGATGTTTAAATATTTCTGGATATTGTTGAATTGATATATCTGACCTAAAAATGTAAACAAGATTTCAGAATATGTCAAGATTTTACAAAGTGCATTAAAAAAAATAGAAAGCATCTCCTATTCAGTGTGAAAGAAACAGTGTGCCAAAAGAGTACATATATGTGTAAAAGTAATACATTTGGAGGTTCAGGGCCAAGAAGTTCAGGGTAAAGATCTGTTTTAACAGCTGGCATTAACAACCAAATCTCATTAAACTGACCTTGTGTCTTTTAAAGTGCATAAATTAATAATTCATGTTCAATAGCAGTTTCAATTTAATTTGATTGAATATTTGCTTAATTTTAGATCCCATGTAGCTCTTGCAGTCCAACAACCCTCCTATTGGTAAAAAATACTACTACTACTACTACTACTACTACTACTAAGTATTACTTTAAAAACCTGCTCCAGACATCTCTTGGAATAACTGAGTATCATTTACCAGCACTATATCACGCAAAAAAAAAAAAATTGTGACAACATGAAAAATATAATTAAGACTAGAAAAGCACTTGGAGAGCGCAGACCTCCGCCAAACGCAACAATTATCGAAAATTTGAAAATAATCCAGAATTTCTTCCGGATCACACCCAAAATGAAATCAGTTCTTCCTTTTCACATTTCCGACAACTCCTGAAAATTTCATCAAAATCCATCCATAAAGTTTTGAGTTATCTTGAACACAGACAAACAAACAAACTAACAGACAGACAGACAGACAGACAGATAAATGCCGGTAAAAACATAACCTCCTTGGCAGAGGTAATAAAAGCGCAGATAATCTTAAATTTACTTTGACTTTTCTTTCTTTGTAGACAGTATGGTACGTTGCAGGCCTGAAAAGCAAATATTTACTGATGAAATATATATATATATATTTTTTTTATTTTTGAATTTGAACCCCAAAAATGCAGAGAGAGAGTGGTTGTCTTTCAAGATGATTTATTTTCCACAAAAAAGGCAAGCGGTGGCTGCAGAAGGCCGACTTGTGCAGAGGTTGGAGGCAGCTGTCTGACAAAGGCCGCAAACAAGCAGGCTCAGTGACACTGGTAACTCACAGGGATGCTGCACAAAAAGATAATCAGGTAAGTCCAAAATGTCCAAAATGCCATAATGCACTGGAGAAGAAACTGGAGAAAAAACAGGGGCTTTACCAACAGTAACTGGATAATCCCACGCAGAAGTCAAGTCTGGAGCAGGTTAAATAACCGGAATGATGACCGTAAGGTGTGTCTCATTGCTGAGCTGCTCAGCCAGCACCTCCCTCTGCTGAAGAGAAAACAGAAAGAGGGGGGAAAGAAACAAGAAAAACTCCATGACAGCTCTCCCAGTCAACAGATGCCAGGCAGCCGACCAGGCTTGTCCGGGGAGGACAGATAAAATTTACAAAATCATGGAACAGGACATCCAACACCGTTTCTTCAGCCCACATCTATCCCAATTCACCAAATACTGATAGCCCCTGCTCTGCCAGCGCATGTCCAGCAGCCACCAGATAGGGTACGCAGGATGGCCATCATCCAGCTGGGAGAGTGATGGGGGCAACAGGTTTCAACAGTGACACATGAAAATGCAGGATGAACTGCAGAAGGCAGTTTGAGTTTCATCACACTGGGATTGATTACTTTTTCAATTTCATCAGGACCAATGTACCTGGAAGCCAGCTTTATAATTTCTGTCTGGAGAGTAAGGTCACTGGACAAGAGCCAAACCTTTTGGCCTGGTTGGTAGTCAGGAGCTGGAATGCAATGACGATCTGCCAAACGTAGATTTCAAGCAGTCAAACAAGTGAGACCTGCTCTAGCCTCACGCCAGACTTGATGGGCACACCAAAGATGATCCTGGACCAAGGGGACTGCAACCTCACCTTCTTGAAGTGGGAAAAGGGGTGGTTGGAAACCCATAAATCCCATGAAAGTTGTTATACTTGTATTGGAGCTGACCAGGGAATTCTGAGCATATTTCACCCAGGGTAGATGGGTGGGCCAAGAGGCAGGATGTCTGGAAGTGATACACCGGTAAGCAGATTAGAGCACTTAATTGGCCTTGCTCTGTTTGGTCATTGGTTTGTGGATGATGTCCAGATGAGAGGCTGACTGATGCTTCCAATGACTGGCAGAAGACCTTTGAGACTTAGGAGAACTGAGAACATCTGTCAGACAATATTTTGAGGGATATAATGAAGTCTGAATACATGCTGGAAGAGAAGGTTAGCAGTCTCAAGGCCAGATGGTATCTTGGACATGGGACAAAGTGCACAGCCTTAGAAAACTGATTGATAATGATCAGAATAACTATAGTACCACTCAAAAGGAGGAGTCTGTAATTTGGGATGACAAGGAATAGGCAAGGGGCACAGGAAACCTACAGGAGCTTTATGAGAGACTTTGTTACAAGCACACAGAGGAGGCTGAAACTAATTCCCGAGTTTCAGCAGAGATGTTTGGCCACCAAAAGATTTGTTGCTGGAGCAGACCAAGGGTACGGTGGACTCCAAGATGGCAGGCAATATTTGATGCATGTCTCCACTGGAGCACTTGAAATGGCAGGACAAACAGGAGGTCAGGAGGGTAACTCCCAGGGGTAGCTTGTCCACGTTGAGCCTCCTGGACTACCTGCTCTATTCCCCACCTCACTGCACCAATCACGCATGAAGAAGGGAGATCTCTGCAGGCATGTCCTCCACAGGAGAGGTGAACTGATGGGATAGGGCGTTGGGCTTGACAATTCTGGACCCTGGATGATAGGTGAGGGTAAACTGGAAACAACCCAGGAACAAAGCCCTCCGAACCTGGCGTGAGTTTAACCGCCGAGTAGATTGCAGGTAGGAGAGGGTCTTATGGTCTCCCCATACAACAAAAGGTTATGTGGAACCCTTCAGCTAAAGTCTCCATTTTTGAAGGGCCACTGTCAGTAATTCTCAGTTGCTGACATCATAATTTCCATCTGCAGGTGTGAGTTGACAAGATAAAAAGGCACAGGGATGCAGTTTAAAATCATAGGGGGAATGTTGGGAGAGCTCAACCCCTACACCTGTATCAGAGGTGTTCATTTCCAGTACAAACTGGAGGGATGGATCTGGATGAGAGAGAGCAGGTGCAGAGGTGAATACATTTTACAACTGTCAAAATGGTAAATGCAGCAGGAGCTCCCAGGGACCACACAAACGAGACTTTAGAGGAGGTTAACAAGGTAAGCGGTGCTGTCACTTTACTGCCGGGGTCTCCAACTCGAGTCCTTGAGGGCCCCTGTCCTGCATGTCTTAGATGTTTCCCTGCTTTAGCGCACTTCATTTAAATGAATAGATCACCATCAGCTTGTCATCAAGGTCTGCAAAAGTCTGTTAACGAACCTTTCATTTCACGCTAAAAAACACTGGGTTAAAAAATTACCCAACTTTAACCCAACCCCTGGGTCACTATTGGTCTTACCCAACCCTGGATTGTTTTAACCCAGTGGACTGGGTTGAACCAACAACCCAACCTAGTTAGGTTATTGATTCAACCCAAACAGTGGGTTGATTGTACCCAACAATGTAAGGTTAATTCTACCCAAATATTGGGTTTATTTTTTAACCCAGCATTGATGTTAATTTCACCCCCATTTCTGGGTTATATTAACCTAATCTATGTGTTGTTTTATATGTTATCCTTTCCACTATTAAATAATGATTATTATAATAAATGTTTGCAAATTATGAAGTGTATTTTAAAATCCATTTTACATCTATACATCTATTCTGGGCAAAATATCCTAATCAATAAAGAAGTTAACGACTGCACAGATTTTAAGTCATTTAATAGCCATTTAACAATAGACTTTCTTCACATTATAAATAAAGAATAAGAATAAATAAAGGTAATAATAATAATAATAATTTAAACATTACTGCTATGAATAATCTCGATAGTAATTTTACATTTGACGAGTGGAACTGACCGTGTTTTGTAGAAGAACAAGAAAAGACCGTCTGAACCTGCGAAACGGCTTCTTTGTGTCCAATAATCCAGTAGTTGGGTCAATAATAACAACACAGTTGGGTTAAAACAACCTGACTGACTGCTGACCGTTATTTTTTAACTGTTTTTTTTTTTTTTTTTTTTTTTACATTTGCTATAGCTGGTTATACGTGTTAAGTGGTGTGGTATGGTACGGTGTGGAATTGCTTAATGGCATAGTCATGGACCTGGATCAGAGATTTATAAAGACCTGGACCTGGAGTCATCATCAGATTTACAGGGATTCTGCTGTCTGTCGTCACCACAATAGCTACTAAGAATAGCAACATGCCACAAAAGCAAGCTCAATTACTGCGCAATTATGTGTGCACGCACGTGTGTGCGCTTCCTAGAAGTGATCTTCACATAAAGACAGCTGGTCTGGCGTGAATAATTACTGTAAGCTTCAGTACTATTATAGAGTTATTGCCACAATTAATAAGCAAAACAATTTTAGTAAAGATAAAAATGAGGAGAAACAAACCTTGCTTGTTGTATCTTCTGGATCCAGCCCCTTTGTCAGTTGTGAAATGGCTGCTTAAAGGAAGTTGATGCTTTTTAAATAGATGGGGTTAAATTGACCCAGGGGTTGGGTTACTGTAGCCTGGAATGATTAAAAAAAACTGACCCAACTAATAACCCAACAGCTGGGTCAGATTAAACAACCCAACAGTGGTTAAATTAACCCAATAAAATACCCAACCATTTTAACCCAGTGGTTGGATTTAGAAAATAACCCAGCATTTTTTAGTGTGACCAACCATTGGAGGGAAATATCTGAAGGATTTATTCTTCAACAAAGAAGACGCAAGAACGGATTAACCATTTTTCCAACACTTGAGGAATATAATTGGATTTTTTTGGATTTACCCTAGCTCACTGCTAGCAAGGAGGAGGGGCGAACCAGAGTTCCCGGGGACCTGACCTTGCGCTCTCTCTCTCTCTCTGCAAGCAGCCTTGATCCACGCAAAGGTGCCATTTGCGTACATCCAGCCTGTCCTTGAACCAACCAGATGAATCGATTTATAAGCCACAGCTTTAATTTGCCTTTGTATGTAGAATTAGAATTTGTATAACCAATCAATGCTGCTGCTTAACCTTGCTAATCTGCTTTAATAAATATAAAAACTATCATAAGACGTCGTAGTGGACATTACATCTGTATCCACAATTGCAACGACCTTGGTTATGCCTCTGCATTAGTAAAATAGATTATTATCTGTTATTCTAGTCACATATTGTCACATATCCTTGGGGCTTGCTGTCCAAGCCACTAAATAACCTAGCCAGTAACAAGAGCCCAGATCTTAAGAGGGGAGCTGCAAATTAACAGACGTGACCGATAGCTGGACTTGGAGCCAATTTGGCTATTCCTTCAGGTGCGGTGAAGCAGGGAAACATCTACGCTGTGCAGGACAGGCACCCTTGAGTACTGGAGTTGGAGACCCCTGCTCTACTGTAACCCTAGAAGCCCAGAAACGTCTGGGGCTGCTTTCGGGTTCGGGGGATGGGCCATTTGGCTATGGCCTTAGCCTTGACAGGGTTCACCTTCAACTAACCCATCTCTACCACAAAGCCTAAGAAACTGGCTGAAGGGACATGAAATTCACATTTCTCAGCTTTGACATAAAGTGTCTTTTCAAGCAGTCTCTGTAAAACAAGTCTCACATGCTCGTCGGTGTCTCTGGAGAAAATCAAAATGTCATCCAAGTAAACAAAACAATCAAGCATGTCCCTTAAGACAATGTTGAAAAGTGCCTGAAAGACTGCTGGGGCATTGGTTAATCCAAAAGGCATCATTACCAAATCACTCAAAGTAACCAAATGGGTTATTAAAGACTGTTCCATTCATCTCCCTCCTTGATTCTGATGAGATAATAGGCATTGCGGGGATCTGGTTTTGAAAAGATAGCAGACTGATGCAGGGGACCAAAAGCTAAATCTATAAGCAAGAGTTGATACTTATTTTTTTTCCTGGGATATCATTAAGACCTCTAATCTATGCAGGGACACAAAAATGTTTCCTTCTCAATAAAGAAAAATCCTGCTCCAACTGGAGAAGAGGAAGGACGGATTAGTCCAGGAGATAATGAATCTCTGTCTTGCTTAATTCCTTTTCAGGTTTGGATAAATTGTAAAATTTCTGGAAGGGTCGGGGGGGGGGGGGGGGGGGATCTGGAAGCAACTCAATGGAACAGTCACAGGGTCAATGTGGATGTGGAGAGAGAGAGCTCTATCCTTGCTGAAAACCTCTTGGAGGTCATGATAAACTGATGGAATTTTAGATAAATCTATGGGTTTGAGTGGCACTAAAGGCAAAGAAACACAAGGGGATGAAGCAGAGTGCAAACAGTGAGGATGACAGAAAATACTCCAATTGGTGATGGAAGTACAGGACCACTCAATATGGGGGTTGTGTAACTTAAGCCAGGGGAGACCTGAGACTATGGGAGACACTGGTGAGGGAATTAAAAAAAAATAAAAAATAAAAAAATAAAGAAAGACTGCTTGATGATTACCCAAGAGCTGAAGGGGCAGGGGAACAGTACGATGGGTGACACGGGCAAGTACTCGTCCATCAAGGGCAAAAATGTCTTTAGGCTCTGGGAGTGTCTCTGTCGTCAGCACTAGAATCGACCAAAACTTGGAGGGGATTCGAGTTCTGGGAAGATTTGAGTATCTCTTGCAGCTCAATCTAGGAGAAGGGTCTGGTGAAGGTAGTAGTGTGGCTCATGAGCACCCCTCCAGTGGCTGATGAGCCGGCTCTTTTGGCAGCTGGGGGCAGGATGCTAGAAAACGGCCGGGCCAGCAACAGTACAAACAGAGGCTGACTCTTGTTCTATATTGACGCTTGGCTTGAGACAATCTCATCCTCCCCAACTGCATGGGTTCCTCGGTACCATGGACAGAAGGAGGATGAGGAGCAGCACCACAGTTGACCACAATCTCCGGTGGCGAGAAGTGGAATGGAGCAACAGAAACAGGTGAGTTGAGTAGGAAAGTGGTGAGAGGGGTACCTGGTCTTCCTGTCAGGTCATGTAAAGATTGGGTCTCATCTCATGCTGCTAATTCACCTTTAACATAGGCTGCGGTTACATGATGTTTTTTAATTCGGAATTAATAATTCCGAATTAAATAATTCCAAATTAAACTATTTTCCTTCGAGTTTACATGGAAATAGTAATTCAGAATTGAGGTTTACATGGAAAACACGTTTGTCCGGCTTTATCCAATTCCGCTTTAGGTCTGGGGGTTGGGAAGGGTTCTGATTGAATAAGGGGGGGACGGACGTCTTTACATCTACCGAAAGAAAACAAACTTAGCAACAACTCAGTTAGCAACAACATTCCACTTATTTTTGACCTGGGTGGCGTCTCTATCTGCGAAACCTCCTTCATTTAACCTGGCCGCTACAACTTTGAAAAGCTCACAATTTTTATATTTCCTGCCATCTGTTCTTTTAATTATTTCCAGTTCCTCCAAGCTATTTATTAAATAAATCATCTCTGCTCTAGAACACCGTTTACTGCGTGCTGCCATTTTAAAACTTTGTTTTGAAAACAAGCCCAGCGCGGAATATAAGCGTCATCGCGACAGACGGGCAAGGGAACGAGCATGCGCAGAAAGACAAGAATTAATTTAAACAGAAATGAGTGTATACATGACCGCGGAATTATTTAATTCGGAAATAAAATGGGAATAAACCAGCCACTTACTTCGGAATTAAGTTTAATTCGGAATTGACATTTTCATATGGAATTAGGTGTTTACATGGTAACTTTTATTCGGATTTAACTTTAATTCTGAATTAAAGAGGAATTAAACTTCCCATGTAAATGCACTGACTATCTGCTAGACCTTTGAGAAAAACACTGCAAAGGAGTCTCATCCCACCCACTCTCAGCTTCCAGAATACAGAAATCTATCACATATTGAGAAACTGGAGCTGAACCCTGGCAGATGGAAAGGAGACAATCTCCCCTGAACTAAGTGATCGAACACTGCACATTTCACTGACAAAGAAGAGATATGACCTGAATTATTGCTGGAGACAGCTAAAGCACGAGGATGCACGGTCAAACAATCGACTAGTAATGAATGCTATTTTAGGTCTATCTGTGGCATAAGTCTGGGGTTGCTGATCAAAAACTAATGAACACTGGTGCAGAAATGGCTACTTGTCCCTAATTCACCGAAATACCTGGCTGGAGTAGGAATGAGGGGTTTGCAGGACAGGCTTGGTGAAAAGGCTGGAGGATCTGCAGGTGGAGTAGCTTGCACTGGTGAAGTAGATTGATCCACAGGAGAGGCCTGCTGCGTAATCTCAGTAGCAAGCTGATCCAAGCGATCATTGAGCTGAGAAACACTGGAGGTGAGGTTCTGAAGAGTTTCAATAATTTCATTGATTGCTCTTTCATGCTGACCAACATGTGTGCCTTGTATTGATAAAGTCTGCCGTAACCTGTCTGTCTTGGCAGGGTTCATTATTTTCCACATGGATTTATTTTCCACAAAAGAGGCAAGAACTGGCTGCAGAAGGCAGACTGGTACAGAGGATGGAGGCAGCTGGCTGACAAGCGTGGAGAACGAGGAGGCTCAGAGATACTGGTAACTCACAGCGATGCTGCACAAAAATATAATCAGATAAGTCCAAAATGCCACGAGGGACAGGAGAAAAAAACTGGAGAAAAAACAAAGGCTTTACCAACAGTAACTGGATAATCCCACACAGAAGTCAAGTCTGGAGCAGGTTAAATAACTGGAATGATGACAGTCAGGTGTGTCTCATTGCCGAGCGGCTCAGCCAGCCCCTCCCTCTGCTGAACAGAAAACAGAAAGAAGGGAGGAAAGAAACAAAACACCCCCAAAACAGCTCTGCACTGGAAAAAAAGGCCACTCAAAAAATAAGTACAAGATATTTTTGCTTGTAATAAGCAAAAAAATCTGCCAATGGAACAAGTGAAAATTCGCTTAATAAGATTTCATGAAATAAGACATTATATTTAAGCCTGATAAGATCTTGAAATTAGCTTAAAAAACTTATGACATGTCAAGTCAAGTCAAAAGAACTTGTTTTATCTGAGATATGACTCAAAACAAGATATTTTCAAGACTATTTCACTTAACAAGATATTCAAGATGCACTGTCTTAAAACAAGCTCCTATATCTCACTGAAATGTTACTCTTTAGGTGATTCTGTCTTATATTAAGTGTGATGAGATATTTTGACTAGAAATTAGAAAAATACACTTGGTAAGATTCTGAGTTTTTGCAGTGTGTGACACTGTCTCTGCTTTCTGCATCTTTCTCTGTCACACCAACCAACCACATTTCATTTTCACCACATCCAGAACTCTCCTCTCTGGTTTTCACCTTTTTCCCCTCCCTGGCAGCTCTATCTCCAGCATCCTCCACTAATCCATTTACTATCCCTCCTCTTTATGTGTCCAAACAATCTCAATCTAGCCTCTCTTACTTCATCTCTAATATGTCTAACTCTGGCTGTTCCTCTGCCGGGAATCATTTCGATCCTCATCAAACTAAATCTTAACATCTTCAACTCTGCCATCCCCAGGCCTGTCTCACTACTGCCTTGTAAACCTTTCCCTTCAGTCTTGCTGTCACTCTTCTATCACAGTATATGCAAGAATCACTACTTTTGTTTGTTTATTTATTTCCTTTGTTGAATTCACATTTTTTTTCCATTAAAATCAAGTTTCTTTTGGGTATTAATAAAGTATTTTTGAAATTAATTGAAGCATCCATTTCCATTTTCTTAACTTTTTCTGATTTAGCATGGTAGTTTATAACATAAGGAAAAACATTAGGAGGTTATATAGACACAAAAAGTATCAAGTTAAAACAGCTGAAGCGGGATAAAGGTCCAGACGTTTGACATTTTTCACACTTTGACACCTTTCAGATGAACTGACAGGGAGCACAGGCTTTGTGGTAATTTGCTAACTCTCTTCTGGGGAAACTGTTTTACTCTCTGCATCCTTCTGATCTTGAGTTCTTTGTTTTTTTTTGTTGGCTTCAGTTTGGTTGCTGATTGTTTCCTCAGCACCTTCCACCACTGAAATATATTGCATCATGTTGGTATTCAGAGACATGAAATGGCATTATCCCACTTCCTTCTCCTCTGTCCATGCAGAAGCAGTATAAACTGTGACGTGGACCTGCATTTAATCCTCTTTCTCTTTTTGGAGGCAGTGGCGGGAACTGCAGAGGAGCTGGTCACAGAGATACGAACGCAAGTTGCTGCACTAAGGAAAGCAGTCCCTTTTGTGTGTCTGTGTTTGAAGGTTTGCACAATAAAGAGTTAGTCTGTTACATTTAGAGTTTGAATGTATGATGCAGAGTGTGTTTGGGTGTCTTTGCTTCCCTATCTTTATTCCAAATACAGCAAAAGCCAGAATGTGGGTTTATACTACACTGGGGGTGTTTTTCTTCTATGTGTGTGTGCTCCATGCCTCCCACCTCATCTGCCTGTATGACCTCACCTTTGTGGAGCGTGTTTCCAAACACTCCCACAAGACCCTGTTATCTCAGCTTCGGTTTGCATCATGAATGAGACAAATGCGTGCGTGCGCACATGTTGGCTTGTGTTGATCTGGGATTCTGGCAGGCTTGTCGTGGTCTCTGAACATGCAAATCCAAGTTTCTCTGAGAAATCGGTCCCAAGTGATTATCCCAGAGGCTGTAATGAAGCCACCTAATGTGGGTGGAGGAAATGAGACCTTAGAAGAAGAAGTGGCAAGTTTTCGAAGGGCATTGTGTTGTGAGGTAAAAAAAAAAACCCAAAGCGTTCAGTGATTTGGTTTCCTCAGTTCTTTTTTTATGTGCAGCATCAGAAGCTTTGCTCGGACACTTTCTTGTTGTTGCCATATCGGAAGTCGCTGTTGCCTGCTTTGTCTGTGTCGTTAGACATGCTCCCTCTTAAGCCGATACAGTTCTTATTACGACTAATAATTTTCATTTCTAAATAAAAACAATCCATGTCTATAAAGTGGCATTCTTAAGCTGACCTCAGATAAATTTAATAAAGCCCAGAAAGTATTTTCACTGGTTTACAGACCAATGCAATCATATCTTTTGTGTTCAAACCAGGTTCCAATTCATATCTGCTCATCTTTGCAACCCTAGTTTCAGCTTCTTTCTAGCGTCAGGGTCGGATCAATAAAACAACTATGAGCTGTTTAGTTATTCTCTATTTAATATGTCATGTGCTCAATCAGCCTTCACAGTTATCATTATTTCCCTGTCATACATAATGAGATAATTTTATGATCTACTTTTCTAAAGCTGGGATGATCACTTCCTCCTCGACAGGCAGCAGTGTGATTAGCATGTGGCAGAGTGACGATTTGTTCTGAAGACCACAAACTCTCTCTTAGACACGGGCTAAAACACAGACAGTTGCTCACAGTGACTCAGATTTTCCCACATGCTCTACAGATCTGGTTGTGAGCACGCTCTCTTTTTCCTCCTGCGGCGCTGGCTGCATGCGACCCTCCACAGACGATATCAGGGTAATTGACAGTGACTGGAAATATGCAGCATCATTGAGCCTCGACCCGTGTGACTAACAGGGTTAGGGAACCCTGTTAGTCCCCCACCCCCACCCCCACCCCCCTTGGAGACCGAAGCCGTCAGTGATATTCAATTTGTGTTTAAGTTCCCTATGAGAGGCCCCCAGGGGCCCGATTTGATTAACATATTTTACGGTGAGCCCTTGGACGTGTCTGGGAGTGCTTCAGGCCCTGTATTAATAATAGTTAGAGCCCATTATGACTGACTAAGTGACGATAGTGACAGTGAGACCTGACAGTGGTTGACAGACGCCTCTGTGGGGAGACGTACAAAGGCAGAGAAGGGACTGGTGTTCAATAGGACGGAGATTCCTGATTCCTGCGAGGCCATGCGATTGTGCAGCTTCATTGGTAGCTTGGCCATGCAGGCTTGAGGCTAATCAGAAGTGATTCATGTAAGCGAGCCACAATGCTGCAGTGGATTGAATTTGTTTCATCTACGGTTCTCTCCACCACTTATCAGTGCAATGAACCACTCTGCAAATAAAGGGTTAGCAGACAATAGAAGCGGTTTGTAAGGCCACTTTTCCCACAGTCCTATCTGTCATGAAAATGGACACACAGTGACACATGGACAAAGCAACAGACAGACGCACACTCGAACCCGACTTCCGAGAACGTCTACAGTAAGGACATTCCTGTGCTCCACACACCTCGGTCATTGTCTGGAGCAGTCGTGTAGCACACAAAAGAGGCATCATCTCTGCCTCCTCTGCCTCAATGCCACAGAACAGTAAAATGTAACCATGTTACCTCATAAATTAGACTTCTCTCCCCTCAGTTTTTTTATAGCTGGCTGAAGGAATCTATATGTCTGAGAAGCCCTTTTTACTGCCTCCTGTTAAAGCCCCAAAACTTTTCCAGCTCATGCTTCCATGACTCAGTTTATTTAAATGGGTTGGTATTGAGGACAGGCCCCTGCAAATCAGTGCTTTTGTTTAAGAAAAAAAAAAAAACTCTAAGACCTACAATAACCAACAAGATAACAGCTTTCTTTCTCTTTTTTAATTTCTCTCAAACAAAGAAAGACACATAAAAAAGCTGCTGAAAGGAGACTGCATAGCTTCTCATATATGAGGTACTCTGAGAGAAATAGGCAAAGCTTAAGTTTCGCACTGGACCTGTAATGGTTTGAAAGAATGTAAAGCTCATGACAAAAGCAACCACAAGGAGAAACAGAGAACAGGTGGTCATCGCTGCATCCCCCAGTTTCAGCCCACAGACATGAAATCAGCCAAGGGGTTTAGATTTCAGTGATAAAGACCCCAAGGTTTGTTTGCTCTTTATGCCTGCAAAGATGTGTGAAAAGATGCCGACCTCTAACCCCTTCCCATGTCTCTCTTCAGCATTGAGGCCAAGAGTAAGGATTCACGCTCACAGGAAATCATCCGTCTGCACTCATTTGGGAAGGACAAATTGGATATGTGGGTGGATAAGGCCTTGACTTCTGTTCTTCTTCATGTCTGTAGTATTTTTGGAAATCTTAAGGCTGTGCTTGGGAGGAAATGAATAAAAAATCAAGCCCAGTGATGTGTAGCTGATAAAGAAGACATGCAGTATGAGAAAAGATTAGATAAAAGAACACATGAAATGTTATCTTAAACACCATCAAGGAAGATTCAGTTTTTTGCCAAGAAGTGAGATAAGCAGGTATGGGTTATAGCTATTAGAATGGCTCTGAGGGGCAAAGCACAATGACAACAAAACAGACAACTAGACATCCTTCTATCCGTCTCCAACACCCACTTCATCCTGTTCAGGGTTGTGGAGGGAACTGGAAACCATCCCATTTGTTATCAGGGAGGATGAAAACATAACCATTTCATGATCACAAAATGATTTTATTTCAGACAGACTTTTGTAAACAAGGCAACAAAAAATGAATTTAATAACAGTATGATTTCAGAAAAATATATCATTACACATAACAAAGAAAGACAAAAGAAAAGGAAAAAAATGAAACTTTTAGATTGTCTTATTCTTTACTTACTCTTTGAACTGTTGCGTTTTTTTTGAAATGGAAAGTTTTTGAAATTAGTGTTTTCTGTTTTTTCTCTTCTTTTTTTGTTGTTGTTGTTTGGTTTTTATTTTGATCCTGAGATTTCAAGAAGCTGTATTTTGTATATGTTTTCAGTGAAGAGCTTTGTATAAAACCTCGGGCCTGATTTGGACTTAAAGGACCTTTTTTTGGATACTGAGTACCAGGCTACTGCTCTTTTTTATTTAAACTAATACGGAACACATGTTCGTATTTCTATCATTCTAGGGGTGATGTTTGCTCCAGATTTACTCATCAGGATATGTCATGGTGTGGCTTCATAGTTGTGTGAGATATAAATATTTCTAAAACATTATGAGATGAATGATGATATGGAAAAAGGCCCTGAATGGAGAAGTGATTGCTCTCTAATACCTGCACATACAGGCTGAGACGAGCTGCCAGCCGGGGGAGGCATGCAGTGTTTAACTAAGTATGCATGTGTTTGACTTTCAGTGTATGTTTGTGTGTTTAACCATGTGTGTCCTCTGCTTATCTGTTCCCATCTGTGAGTGTGTGCATGTATGTGTGTGGTTTAGGGTTGTTGTAACCATAGGAGCACGATGACAGACGAGCAGAGGGGAGGGAAGGCTGGGTAATGGGGCAGCAGGCAGAGCTTCAGGTGCGTGTGATAAAGTTGAGGCGAGATGGAAAGGATGCAGCAGGGCATAAGTGAATCTCAGGGTAGTGGTTGGAGTGTGTGTGTGTGTGTGTGTGTGTGTGTGGTAGAGTTCTGCTTGAGCGAGCTTGAAGAATGCCCATGTAGATCCTGTCAGGAAAAGAAGGAGCCCCTTTCATCACATTTCATCACATGAAGTTCAGTGCCCCAAACCCCACCCCAGATTTTCCTCCTCCATCTTCAACTGGCCCTGCACTCCCTCCCACACTTACATCTCCTTATGCACTTCCTCCATCATTGAGATGTTTTTAGGAATATTTTCTCTCTTTTTTTTGGTGTTGCTGTTTTTTTTTTTAATGTCTTTTACCTCTTTACTAATCCTTCCCTGCTGCTTTCCTCTCCTCTGTAGGGTGGAAGCTGTCGGTGGTGTTAGCTCTGACTCAGAGTCAGAGCTCTTACAGCAAGCAGGTCCTTGCACTTTAAAGGGCAGCGGCTAATTAGCTATAATGGCTTCCATTTTGTCCAGGCCTTGCGTCATTTCTTTGATGCCGTGATTGGGAGGACCCAAGGAGGAATTCCAGACAATTTCCCATTTGTTACAGGGGGTGCTGAGTGCGATAATGATGTCAAGTAAGACAGAAAAAATGCACGTGTTTTTCCATTAAGTGATATTGAGAGTAAACAGCCCCTCATGCACATTTGTGTTGTAATGACTTTAGTGAATCGAGAATGTACATGATTTAAGCCTTTCTTTTGTTAGTTATTCCACAGATATTTGGACACTGACATGATGTTCACCATGTTGGATTTTTACAGAAACATATGAAGGCCATATGACCATGCACGTCAAGTTCAGATTTAATTTTAGACTGCATTTAGCTGTAGGAAGGGCTTAGGGATGATAGCCATTTAAAAGGAGGAAAGTGATCTTAAAATTAAACTAGCATGACTAATGGAGAAAAATTTCATTTTTAGTCATCTGTAGCGCACCTGTAACCTATAAACATCACCAAAAGAGTGGTTTGCCCCCTCAGTGAGGATCTGGGAGGCCTTTAACTGAGCTTGTTTTCAGTGTTTGCAGGCTCACTTTTTTCAGTTTTGTATTCAGCAGGAATCAATGCTGAATATTGCAGTTGTTCATCTTCAGTCATTCTTCAGTTGCTTTTGCAGTATGTTTTGGGTTCTTGTATTTCTTCACCATCCATTCAACTTTTTACATTTGGATGAACCTGAGAATGCAGTGAAAACCAGGGACGGGCAATCAATCGACAATTAATCAAAACCAACATTCAGACCCTATAGCTAACATAATCTTTCCAATGTCAGTTATTTCAGGTTTGTCAACATTACTTTCCTCCCTCTGTGTGTGTGTGTGTTCATGTGATGTTCCTTCAAAAACATACTACTGCACAAACATGCTACTGTGTTGTCACATGTGATATTGCAATATTTTTACTGGAAATACATGACAGTTTTCATTGCTGAGCAAAGTTGCAAGATACAATTTTCCAGTAATCATGACATTCATCTGAGATCATATCACCCATCCCTAGTGTACACCTGTACACCAGGACTGTCCAAATCCAGTCCTCAAGGGCCGCTGTCTTCCACATCTTAGATGTTTCTCTGCCACAACACACCTGATTCAAATGAATGGATCACCATCAGCTTATCATCAAGGTCTACACAAGTCTGTGAAGGACCAATCAATAAGGTCTTATCCTCAACGCCTTTTCAAATTTCAAAGTTCACCATCGTGTTTTTGACTCTCAAAATGTCTTTCTGAATATTTTATTTTGTTTTAGGAGTTTAATCATGACTCTTCTCATGTGCAATGACAACTCATTTGACTCTGTAAGTTGTGAGTTAAAGCTTTAGCCTCCTAATGCACTTTTGTGATTTTTTAAAATCTAATTAGCTGTTGGAGAAATACTTAAAAAAATTATAATTGCCCACTTGTCTGTGACACAGCCTTGAGTTTAACTGTCCAAATATCTTAAATCCTTGAAAAAAGAGGTTTCTGTCCATGAAAAAGTCATAAACTCAAAACGACAACTTGAATATGATTAAAACTGAGTGTTATAGAACTTGAATGCATTTCATTATACATTGGACCTATTGGGAATCATTAATAATTAGTGAAGTGTTACATTTATGCTGCCCTCTGTACCCTCCTCTTAAATCCTGAATGTCCCCTGATTCCTCAGTTCCCCATGGATCAGGTTGGGCGGCGTACTATAAAAGGAGAACCCTTTGATCCTTCTCAACACACACAGAAAAGACAAACAGACATAAACACAAAAATACACACACCATTGTGGCGCTAATGGTGCTTGAAGCCCAGTGCGGCTCAGCTCTCCCTTGGAGCGAGAGCGCAGGAGATGAAGGAGAAGAGGTGGGGGAGCGTTGGTTTTTTTTTTCCCCTCGGCATCTCTGAAATAGGTTTAGCTCTGCCAGGGAGGTGTCTCTTTGTGTCGCCATGCCGGGGGCTGAAGAACGAGAGGATGCAGGCAGCCAGGAGACACAAGAAGAGGCAGCGAGTTGCGGGAAAAAGCATGATAGAGGATGGAGGGGGAGGTGAGCCTTCACTGAGATGGGGACCACCTGCGTCGCCTCCTTTGCAGGGAGATTATGCGGGCACACAAAGCAGTGCCGGGAGGAGAGCAGGGGCACTAGGGGATCCCTGCGTCAGGAGAGTGAGCAGCGTGGAAAGTGGAGGTGGCGTGTGTGCCATGGGTCTGCCACGTACTGTACCACCTCCCTACAACTGCCTCACAAGTTATGACCAGTTCTCCTCCTCGTCCTCCTCTCTGCCCCTACACTCGTCTTCCATGTAGTAGATAGAGTGAGTCAGATCCAGCTGCAGTTTGTTCAAATTTTTTTGCATCTCAAGTCTGACTGCATGCTGTTAAAATGTATAAATAACAAAACCTTGAAGGTATTATATAAAAGATCGTAAACTAATTCAGTTTAAGTTTCTTACAAAATGGAAACTGTTTTCTGCATGAAATTAGTTAATGTTTCCAATTACTGCTGCATAGGCTGCACAGAGTCACCATTATTGTGAAATTCCAAGAAAGTTGATAGAAGTTGCATTTCTGTACATTTTTACACATTCAGATCTGAATGTGTAAAAAGAGGTCTTGTTATCAAAACTGTATTTGTGCTTTTTTATTTCTCATGACTTGCTCTACACTGCCTGATTATTAAAGAACAATAATTTCTATTTGTGGGAGAAAAATAAAAGACATCATCATTACGTACCTTATAGAACTGCTTTTAGCAGCAATAACCATCAGTTTCTCGCATCACATTAGAGGAGTTTTGGCTCACTCGTCTTTATAACACACTGCTTTTGTAGGGGTGTTCAGATTTGCTGATGATCAATTAAACAAGTACATTTTAAAAAAGCAGCACCTGGAAGCGTCTTCTCCTCTTCAGTCCAATGAAAGAAATGAGTGTACTTTTTTTGAAACACAGCTCCTCCTTTTTGACTTAGCTCTTGCTTAATGAATAAGTGTTGTTGTTCGTTTGATTTTTTGTGGGATCTCTCATCTCTGTGGGATTGTCAGATTTGTGATATTTGTTTCTCAGAGTCTGTCCATACATATCTGCCATTAATCTGTCACTGTGCTCTGTACTCTTTATTCTAGTGGAATTACTTTGGTCCCTGCTTCCCAGTATCATGGATGGTTCAACATCTGTTGAGCCCAGTTGTTCCAGGTTGGACATGAGCTCAATGACTGATCAGTCCTCATTGTTTCAAGCACTGTCGCTGGTTAAGATTAATAGTGTTTTCTGGTTAATTATTTCAGGCCTGCCTTTGGTCTGCAGATGAACTTATGCTGGCTCCCAACCCTCCCATCAGCATACAATGATTTCATTTGGACTTCTCCATTCATAGCACCCAGGCCTAAAATCTCATGATTGCAGGGTCCCTATTGTCTTTCTGCTGATGCGGGCTATTAGAGCAGCAGTTTGAACATCTTGGCCTGGGTCTGGGTTGCGCCAGTTTTGACAAAGCTGTTCTGAAAAAGTTTGCCCCCCTTCTTGTCATCCTTCTTTCCATTTCAAAGAGGTGCCTGAGGAAGCTGCAGACCTCAGCAAATTCTCAGCCCAAGGTGAAGAAGAGAACAGAAGGAGCAAAAGAACAGAGGAGGACCGACCACAGAGGCAACCTGTGCTTCTCAAGGTCTCCTTGAATGGGGTTTTTAGGTATTCATTGTTGGCCTCTCTTTCACCTACTCTCTATTCTTCAAAGTGCTGTTGGAGCCTTGGCTTGGCGTGGGTCTAAGCTTGCGTCGTTCCAAGCAAGAGCTCTGCAGGCCACACTCCTGTTCTAATCGGGACGCTATGGTGGTAGCTTTGTGTGTAGCACTAGGCGAACTTAGGACTCACATCCTGGCGTGCACTTTCCTTTTGTCCCAATGCAGGGTGCCGCAGCCAGGATTAAAGCTCGCCACAATGGAGGTTACCCCAAAAATCTACCCCTCCACCCCTCAGGTTTTGTGTCTGCAGAGACAAGTGAACAGTAGCAGGAGGACCAAGTTTTGCTTATGGGTTTTAAATTAAGATATAGAAATGCCAACATTTTAGTTGTCATTTTCCTGTTAAAGACACATGGAAATACAGTTAAAAAAAAAAAAAAAAACAGTAAAAACAATGAATCTAAAACCAGGGTGGAGATCAGTCATGGACCAATTGCAGATCAAGACTGCTCCTGTCCTGCCATGTGTTACTAATGTGCCCTTGAGGGCCTTTTGTATATGAATTAATTGATGGTGTCTATGCCTATCTATGCTATCTTTTTTTTTCTCCAAAAATTCACAATCTGACAAAATATAGTTGACTTATTTCAAGCCAAAAAAGACAGAGGTTGCTAAAATTTAAAAGCCATCTCTTCATGGTAAAAATTCAGAGACACCTGCTGACCAGTGGCACTCACAGAACAGAAAAAAAACAGGAATTATAAATTGCTTTTGTGCAGCAATTAAGTATGACCAGCGAGAATTACTTTTTTTTTTTAATGCAGCGAGCTAATCATATCTAATGTTTGACATATCGTCAGCAAACACTGAGTTCTGCCATCTTCATCTGAACTCTGCTGCCATTGTGATAAGACCTTGTGCTACAATGTGTGGAGGAGAGTCAAAGTAAGATACAGCCTGTTTCCATCTAGTGACAGGATTTTCCGTCTGATGACATGTTAGGAAGCACTTTGGTCCTTCCAAGCATTCATGAGTAGAAGACTGCTTGTACAGTGTGCTCAAAGGTTTGCATACCTCTTATAAACATAACACAGTAATGAGAGACTTTTTAGAGAATTGCTTTATAACTATCTTCAAAGTCAAAAATGTAATTACCTTTGATTAGTATCTGGTAGAATTGCCTTTAAACTATCTATAAACTTGGCTCAAACATTTTTGGTAGCTTCTTCTGGAAAATCTACTGGAATTTTGTCCCAATTTTGTTCCTTTTTTTTTGTTGACAGAACTGGTTATGCTCAGTTAGGTTTGTGGGCTTTTTTGCTGGCATGTACTCTTTTTGGTATCATTCACATTTTTTATAGGACTGAGATCAGGGTTTTGTGATAGCAGTTTCAATACTTTCATTTTGTTGTCCTTAAACCACTTTGCAACTACTTGAGAGGTGTGCTTACATTCATTGTCCATTTGGAAGACCCGGCCTTGCCCAAGCTTTAAGTTGTTGAATAATGTCTTAAGATGTTGCTTCAGTATGTTCACAGAATCTTCTTTCCTTGTGATGCTGTCAATTTGGTCAAGTGCACCAGTTCGTCCTGCAGAAAAACAGTAATGCTGCCGCCTTCGTGCTTCACAGCTAATCCGTGGAGGAAAGCTAAGCCTCCGAAGATGGCAACAGTGTAAAGGTCACCACACTGCATCAAAAACTCACTGAAGCACTAGTCAGGAAAAAAAAATAACTTTACTTTCTACAGCCCACTTGTGGATTTAATTTTACCATTGCTGTTCCACTATGATAATTTATATTCCGGTGAGAAAACTGCTTGTTTCATGTAACCCCAGATTTCTATGACAACATAGTTGTTGCTCTCTTCGATTGTTTCTTTGTTTGGTTGAAGAGTACAAAAGGCAGACTACTGATATCTTAAGGAAACATAGAACATTTTCCTTGTTCTGATTGGATAATGTCTATAGTGACATGGATTTATGAACTTTCCGTTGGTTCTATAAGCTGCATAGATTACATGGAGGTGCCGGTCACCCAAATCTGTCAAGTGGTTTCTAAGAAAGTACTTTGTACAAACACGCAAAGCTCAGAAACTGTTCCACAGGAGGTGTGACAGATATACGTTTATAGGGGGTTTGGGGGTTACATTACGGCAATAACATGAGTAGCATGAATAACATCAAAGTCTTTGGTGACATTCTCTGTACACATTAAATAAATAACACACAAAGAACAAACTCACGCAGAGTGGGCTTAGTACGTGGGAATCACCTGTCTGATAAATCCTTATTTCAAGTAGGACTCCTGGTATTGTCTGTTTAAAAGCTTTCTTTTTATTGGAAGTCATAGGCTGTTCTTCTTTCTCTTCACTGTGCATTTTCCCCTTCACAAGCAAACCTTCCAAAGCCTCATTTTGCTAGCTGGGTTAAATTTTACCGCTCAAGTGAACGAGATGTAACCAAGAGAATCCGGTCATTTTTCAAAATAAAAAATTTTTCAAAATAAAAGCTCGTTCCGACTCATATATTAAATAAAACTTAAATAGCTCATTTTTTTCTTGGGCGACCCGGTACCAATTGATCCACGGCCCAGTACCGGTCCACGGCCCGAGGGTTGGGGACCTGCAGCCGATAGGTGGCACCTCTCAGAGTAGTGTCCACGTGAGTGGGCTCTCACATGGACATTAGGCTACGTTTCCCAGTAGAACATTGCATTTTAAAAACATTATCACTATTTCACTTTACCTTTGAGCAGTTCTGATGCTCTGGCTAATTAATATATTGTAGAAAGTAACAATATTAATATGATATTAAATAAATAAAAGTCAGTTTTGCAGTATGACCATCCTGATGTCACATAACTATTAAGCTTTTAAAGTTGTGAAAACTTTTGAACATTTTCCAGGAATCTTGCAGATAGTCACTTTAATGTAGCATTACATTGCAGTGACACTAATTTCCGCTTCTGTGCAACAGCCTCAGACTGTCAGCTAACCGAAAGCCCTCGAGACTGCCACTGTTCTCCTCCCACGCTGTGTCTCGTCTCTGCTGAGACGCTCAGAAGTGTCACAAAAAGTATTAAGTGAAACAACCTATGATGACATTATTACATGTACAATAGTCAAACTTCTCACTTGAGAATCAACAAGAAGTTCTCCAAAGAACAAAATGATGGTGAATAGGATTTTTAGTCCATGTTTTGGGAAGGATGGAACTAATTGATGTTTGTTTCATTCTTCTTCTTTTTTCAACAAAGTCATTTGTAATGGATTTATTTTGTAATTCACAGACCAGAAGGATATAAAGGGAATTAATTATAACAATTTATTCAAACTTTTTCTGTCCTTAAAAAATAAAGCAGAATATCAAGTAGTTGGACTTTTGAATTTGATTGCATTATGCAACAGAGTTATGATTAACGTGTTTAAACTTAAATTTGCTATAGTTTCATCTGTATAACTGTTACCATGTAAATTGTAATGCATAATGTAGACATCATTCTCAAAGACAAGTGATGTGCAAAAGTCAAGCTTTTAAAGTCAACGTGTAAATAGCCAGAAACTAAGGGGTAACTTCATTAGCATAATCACATTATACTGTGTGTAAATCTAGAACTCTAGCAGCATAAAAATGGTGTCACACTCTGTGTTCAGGTGTTTCATCACTAACAGAGTACCTTTTAAGTTTTCAGCTGAAGTTAAAGCATTGCACAACAAAAGCCTATTGTCTTTATCATTTGTCAAAGTTTCCTACCAGCTCCTCTGTGAAGCGTGTCTACCGTCCTCATCCTGGAGGATGAGGCCACATTCCACTCCACAGCACGCTCCCTCTCTTGCACATCTCTACCATGCAGACCCCCAGCTTTTATGTAATAAATGTTCAGCACCTTAATCAATTTGTGATGCTTGCGGAGCATCTCTCTTGATTTAGCCTGTAAAAAAAAAAAAAGCGAATGAGTGAGCAAAAAGGATGAGACAGAACGCAGAAGACAAGAGGGATTCCTGTGAATGTGGTGAGAGCGCGAGGCGAAGAAGAGTGCAAGGGGGGGTCTTTTAGAGAAAAGACTTCCTGTGGCGTAAATAGTATTCATGGATGACAGATTGCCCATAGAGGATAGATGAGGGTCTTCTTCTCTGCAGAGTTTGAGTTGAATCATTCTTTTCCCGGCTTTTTTTTTTTTTTGCTCGACGCAGCTCGCCAAGGGGCTCCTTTGTGCCGTAGCAGCAGGTAGCAACGGAGTGGCAGGTCAACTCCCGGGCCAGAACCACAATCCCCTTGTCCTGCTGACCCCTGCTGAGACTTTCTCTGTGCAAGAGTGAAAGTGTAATATTGTGCATGGGTGTGTGATGTAGGAGAGAGATATTCATAGAAAAAAGACTGATTACAGTTGCATTATATGCTCTTGATTTTGTCATGTTTAAAAACATTTGATTTTTTTTTTTTTACTTCCCTATATTCTGTTTGAAAGTTGCTTGACAGCCACTGCTGTGAGATTAAAAAAGAAAGTCTATTAAAGAGTTTCTTTGCAAAATGTATGTCATTAATTGTAATATAAATGAAATCATGATTTTCCATACAACTCACTTTTTTGACTATTAGAGCCATTACTCTCACATTAAAGGGTTTTTTTTTTTGTTTTTTTTAATTCAAACAAATTCTAAATGATTTGATTACATTTTTTTAAATCTGTTTTCTTTCTCTCCCCGTGGTAACTCCAACAGTTTTCCCAGCAGGTGGTTGAGTCAGCCACAGAGGTGCAGAATGGAGTTGCCCTTATAGCACACGGCCTAATCGAATAACTGCCTCAGCATGGCGCCCAGCGTGAGTGCTGTCCCCAGAGGGGAGCTTGACCGAAGGCTGCAGGTACTTTTCACTGCTGCCTGGCAAGCTGAGTCCTTTCCACAGAGTCCTGCTGCTAGAAATTTGTTGGCCCCCTCTGGCTTTCTTTCTGAGAGTGTCATTTGAGAGGCCCCTGATGGGAGATTTGTTGATATGATAACTCGATTAGACTACAGGATGGATGACACGGTGGCAGCAAGCCAGTCAGCAGCACACAGGGAGGTGATGACTCCTCTCTTTAACCTCTCTTCAGGAGCCTGGCACTCTCCACCTGCCGTTGGCTAATCACCCTCCCTGCCCAGGAAGATGGAGGAATGGTTTAGGTTAGAGCTTGTTTGGATTTGAGGTCTGGAGCACACCAGCACTGGCCTGCAGTCCCTTAGCTTCAGTATCTTCAAAGGATTACTATTAAGTTACTGGGAATGTCTTACACACTGGAGGCATCTAAAACATCTGTGTCTCTCGCCATTCGTTCAAAGAACTCTTAAGGTTACACATTTCTTAGTTAAGCTTCTTTTGTGAGGAATTTAGGTCAAAGAAATAAGATCATTATTTCAACAATCTTTTATTTAGAATTCCAGATCACTTTGCACAAGTCTTGTGAAATTCTTCATCTCTGTACAATGCTATCAACTGCAGTCTGGCCTAATTTCATATTTGAAATCCGGTGGCTTAATTCTCCAGGGCTGCATTAGCTAGGAATCACTGACCATACAACTTTCCTCACAAGTTTTCACCACCCTAAGGACACCAAAAGGGACTTTCAGATGCACAATACCTCCCCTGTATCTCCTCCAGGTTATTTGTTACATAGTGCACTGGGGCCATTTAAGTCAATTAAGTTCACATCTCCTATTTGGCCAGACAAGGGATTGTGGCAAAATGAGGAGCGCTAAAGACCAACAGGAGCCTCCCCTTCCCAGCCCAAGCATTGAGGAGCAGCAAAAAGGACACCACACAAAGGGCGGCCCCTCTGTATCTCAATGACTCCTCTCTTTGTTGCCTTCTTCAGCCCCATAAAGGAAGAGGGACGCTCTTGTTTGCCCAGGAGGTGGTTTAATAGCTCTGGGTAGAACAATTGCACCACATTGAAGCCATCCAGAGGGGTTCATTATATGAGGCCATCCCAAAACGCACAGTCTCTGGACGTTCCCACTGGAGTGTTGGGTGAATAGTCCTGATGGGCGGGGAGGGCCAGGAAGGGCATTCAGGGGGGAGAATGGAGACCATTGAGGTGACAAACAGGTTCCATCTGCCCCCAGTGCCTCCTCACCTTGCATCGCGGCAGCTAGGGGCCTCTATATGCACAAAGGGCAAATTTAGTGTGTCGAGGTGGTTAAAAACACTCACTTTAGAAAAGACCATTGAGGGAAATATCAACACTGTAGAGCACAGAATTTTGCATTCAGCCACTGCTGCCCCCTTCCCATTGACAGACTTCTTTTTCCTTTCAGTTCATTTCTCCTTTTCGCTCTATTCAAGTCTCACTTTTCTCATCTCCCTAGCTCTTCGCTTCATGCTATTTTTCCCATACCTTGCAAAGGGGCGGATGACAAGAATTAAGTTAGTTCTGGCCCAGCCCAGAGGTTTTGTCTACTCTGCGCAGTGGCAGGTAACTGTGGCCTTGATGAAACGGATCATCAATCACCAGCCAATCTGCTCTGGAGATGTGACTCAGACTGGGAGGACTGCTGTCTATAGCAAAGCTGTTGAAGTTCTTTTTTGCTTAAAAAAACAAACAAACAAACATCTTTTTCCTTAATCTTGATATGTACTTTCATCACAAGCAAGTAAAAGGAAAACTATAGTTGGAAGTTTTATGAGAAAGATATTTGTCAAATCAACATCACAGACTTGAAAAACAGACCCACTTAGATAAGTGATATGCTATAGAAAGACATCTTGCAGTAATTTCCAATTAGAGATAATCACTGAGTACACCTGGTCACACTCTCTCAGGATAGAAATGGTTTATTTCACTCATTGGACTTAACATGAAATACTTTCAAAGAGGCTCGATACCAATCTGAGGAGGAGGACTGTACGAGTCAGGAGTCCCATTCTATACAACTGCAGATTCCACAGTCAACACTTATCAGGTCTCACTTTTCAACAATTCAACAAGGACAAGTTTCACAAGGTCTGGAGGAAGACCTAAACTGTCACTCCCAGATGAGAGGAAACTGAAATTGAAACTGATTTGAAAGGAATCTGCTGGAACAATGAGAATGTATAAGAAGAGCTGGACAAACCCGGTGTGACATCACCCACTTAGCAAGGACCTCTCGTTTCAAGTGTTGTTTCGGTGGATCAGAAATGGATCAGTAACGATTGCTGCGTCGGGTTGATTGAACAGGAAACAGACGTTCTGCTGAAAACCTTGTTTTTTTGTTTTTTTTTTTTTTTGTTTTTTTTTAATTCCGTAAAGCACTTTGTGTTGCATGTCCTTGCAGGAAACGTGCTCTACAAATAAAGATTGATTGATTGATTGATTGATTGATTGATTGATTGATTGATTGATTAATTGATTGATTGATTGATTGATTAATTGAAACCTCCTGTTTCAAATATTGTTTTGGTGGTGACACCAGAAATGATGCAGCCTTGAAGTCCCCTTGGCTTTGTCACACCTAGGTCTCAGTGGGGACCCAGGAAAAGTTACCAGCCTACCTGGTGGGTGGCTCGGCTGGGGGGAGCAGGAACCCAGCTGTAGTGAAGCCACGGGAGGCTGCCATGCTGCAATCATTTAGCCAACACACAGTTAGGACTAACTCCCTGCTGTTTAGCGAAGCTTAATCCTTCGATTCTTAGACCATAGCCAGTTGTGGTGATGTGTACAATTATCAGCACACTCTTTAAAAGAAGAATGAAGATACCCTGTTAGGTCTTTATTCACAGCTCAGAAGTGAAGCCAGTGCTAAATATATATAATGATGTAAGCAAGCCATTGCCTATACCTGCTGTCAATAAAAAGCCATGCTGTACCAAGATGTAAATATGTTTATTACTGCTGCAAAGTTGAACATTTTAACATGGAGGTCAATAGAAATTTAGTCACTTTTGGAGACAGGCCCCCATTGGTCAGTTGAGGAACTGCATCAATCTTGTTTCCTTGTTGAATTCAACATGAGGAGGAGCCCTTTGCTGGAGCATCATTGTCACTGCCTGTAGTAAAGCCAAACAACTACAAACTACAAAATACAACATCAAAATCTGCTCCAAAATCAATAAGAAAGTCAATATGTATTTATAGCTGACCATATTGAGAAAGAAAGTGTGTTCTGGAGGGAAATTCATGATCTTGTAAGACAAAGATTGTAAATTCTTTCGCCAAAATAGCCAGAGGTGAGTATGGAAGAGTAAAGGTGAGACATTCAATCTCAAGATCTCTGTAGAAACTGTTAGCGTGATAGTAGTAGCATCATGCTCTGGGGCTGTTTTACTGCCAGTGGAACTGGTAGATAACACAAGGCTAACAGAATATTCAGGGAGGACAACCTCTTAATTCTCCTGTCTAATAAATAAATCACCGGTTTGACAGATGAAAACTGGACATCACGAGATGTTCCAGCAGGACCAAAAACACATCAAAGCTGGTTGTGGAGTGGTGTGGAGAAAAACAGGCTGACATGAAACTTGTGGATTGGCATTTCCAGATTCCTGACCCTTAACCTAAGCAGCTGCAATTACATATATTCAGATTCGGAAACTTTACAGTGGAGCTGTCCTCCATACTCTGTCCACTGTCCTCTATTTCTATTTCTTGGCAGAAAGATAAAAAGGTGAAAAAGTTTTACCTCTAATTGAAAATTGCAAAATTGGATATAAAATGGTGAAAATAATAATTTTCTTTGATCACTTATCTTTTGAATTATGCAAATTATCGACTTCCTACTTCCTGACTCACTGACCATCTTAGAAAATCTTTTTAAACTTAGTTGAGTTAAAAAACTGCTTTTTTTGTAAATGAGTGCTATAGTGCAAATACATTTTCAACTGTCTGAAATGAAGGGCTTTTCCAGGAAAGATGAATGACAAGTTAGATGTCAAAATGTGGAACAACTGAAATGAGGAAGACACTTGCTCCTCATATTCCTTTCGAGCCTCTGTCACAGTGAAATGAAGGGCAATATTTTTAACATGTATGAAGTCTTCAGAGTTCATGTTTTTCATAAGCCTCTAAAATGAAAACAATTATTAAAAGCTCTGAAATAATTTCTCAGGACCCTTGAGGATAAGGCCATGGGAACATCTGTTGCAAAGAAACCAACACAATCACCCGTGTCCAAGAGCATATGTCAGGATCTAAGAAATGTTCTGTCTTGATTTTTTTGTCAAGAGGTTAGTCTGAGGGACAAGGCCTTCATGGTCGCAACACCACTACTAGCCTTATAGTCTCCAGGACCACATCTCTCAGACACCCTACTGTGTTGCTAGCACTCGCCCTGGAGCTCCCACTGGGCAAACTCAGCAGGGGCCATGGGCGTTGGGCAGGCTCCCCATGGGCCTGACTGCACCCATTTTGCGCCAGGCTTTTGTCTTCTTAGCCTGCATATGTGTGTATGCACAGATCCCAGCATGCATACGTACAAATAAGTGCGTGATTGGGGATCCCTGGTTGAGAATGAGGGAAAAGAAGACGTTTTCCACCAGATGCCTTTTCTCCCAGAACTCTTAGCAGGGTGCCAGCAAAATCCTGCTGGGCCACCACAGCGGGACCATACATCTCACCACAGGGGAAGGCCATTGATCCTAATGATGGGGCACATCAGTCTTCCTCCCAGCCCGGTCTGACATGCCCAAGTGTCTATGTTCATGGTGGCATATGCATGGCAAAAGAATGCATATCGCAGGGGTGCTTTATGAAGCCCTGTGGGAACCTGTGTTCGCTCTCAGCAGTGGAGAGCATTTAAAGAATGCTCAGCGCAGTCGGTGCAGTTTACTCGCTTGGCAGGAGGTTGTGATCTTATTTTGCTGCATGTGGTTTCCCTCCTGTGCGTGTGCAATTGCATAATTATCTAATATATACTTCTCTATCAATGTACTAAAACCATTTGATTTTTAATGTTCTTAATAGGATTTCTGGTTGCTTGCGAACTATAAATAAGTTGCCTTAACACCAGTGGTTTCAACAGAGCTGAGTTTGAGGGGTTTGTAACTTTACCAAAAATACAGAAGTTCTGAGTCAAGGAGGAATAAAACAGCCTGAAGTACTGGCGTGAAGTTTTGGTTTCAGAGAGCCTCAGAACGGGCAAAACACGGTGGCAGGTACACTTTGAAAACGCCTACGAAGGCGTCGCAGTCTTCAAGCCCTTGAACATGGCTGTTTTTGGTATTTTAGCGATGATACCAGCGAGACTCTTCTTCCTTCCAAAAAAGAGAGGAGCACATCAGAGGTCACTCTCTTCTGCCTCGCTAGCATTTCCCTCCCCCACTTTGCTTTCAACATATCCATCACTAGGAGCTATTCACCGCTGCACATTATATAATGATAAGCATTTTACTTCTGGAGCAAAAGCACATCAGAAAATGAAGTAAACAGAGGAGATGGAGAAGCAGAGGGAAAAGCTCAGAATAAAAGGACTGGGGCCTATGCATGGCTGAGGATGACTCCAGAGGTTGTTTTTGCATGAAAGACTTTTTCTCCTTCCCTCTTTCTCTTTCTTTGTCTCCATCTCTCCCTCTTTTTATTTCTTGCTTGCTGTGTGGAGAGCGAATGGCGCTTTGCTTGCCTCCAGCCAGGAGGTAAAACTGAACTGTAGAGCCAGGCTGCCAAATGATGAAAGACTCTGTTATCCAGGGATGCTTTGTGCCTGGACCAAGAGCTCAGAGCAAAAGAAAATGCTCGCTTTTCAACTTAACACTTTTTTTCCTAGTACATTTCTTCTCTCCTGCTTTTTTTTTTTTTTTTTTTGGTGGTGTTTTTTTTCCATCATCAGGGCAAGCATTGTTTTCTTTTTTTTTCCTTTTTTTTCATGAGTGCTTGCTCTGCAGCCTCAGAGCAAGAGCTCCTCATGGGAGACGGGTGGATGGATGGATGGATGGATGGATGTATGGAAGAGGAAGAGGGCAAAAGGATGGGCCAACAACTCAGTGATTGTGTATTTGTGAATTTTAGGTGGTGTGTTCAGTGTGTGGGATGTGCATTTTTTCTTACTGTGGTGTCATCATGCCTATCACCCACAATCTCCCACCTCTCAGTGTTTGATGACACCAATTTTAATGTTTTCATCACTTCAATAAAAGGTTTTCTGTTTTTTCCCCAGATTCTATGACCACATTATCCCATTTGATGGTAGCGTTTGAATTTAATCTAACAAAATAATCAGGATCAATGATAGTTGTGCATCATTGTTTTTCCTTTTCTTCTACTCTCTGAGATGTTTGTTTACAGGATGTTTGTCAGAAACACTAGTGCAAAAATTATCCATGTTCATTGGAAAGGCAGCAGCATTTTAATTTATTTTTTTTTAAAGACTAGAGCTTCTGTTGTTTGTATCCAGCTGCAGCTGAGAACTAATGACTTAATCTTTTTGCTTTGCTTCCTAGACAACAAATTCTTACACTTGCATTCTGCCTTTGTCAAGTTTAAGCTCCTCTTCATAAATTGGTGCATGCTCATTGTTTTGGCATTCCCTTTTATGTTTTTTTTTTTTTTTAACTAGATATTTAAAATCTTTTTCACACTTCAGTTAAGGACCACTTATGAACAAGTGGGCATTTTCCAGTAGAATGATGGGCCGGCTGGATGGACCGGCTGCAAGCCGGCTGCATTCTTTCAAGATCTGAGCGATATCTCCAGCCTCCCAACTCTGGATATGTGGCGAGACCACAGCTGGTTGTGACCAGGTCACCATCCTGTACAGAAAACGAATCAATGAATGAATTTTAGGAAAGATAACAGTAAGCAATAGTATTTTAAAAAGTTTAGCATAGATCCTTAGGGCATCTTTTTATCAGGCTTGGAGAGATGGGCCCGATCTTCCGCCAAACCTCCTAAAGCCCCTGTTAAGGGATAGCGGGTAGTGGGAGGTGTACGATCGGGGCCTATTTCTTTATTTGTAGAAGAGCAACAACGCTAAAGGCTTCTCTCTGTTTTTTTGTTTCGTTACGTTTGCTAAATGCATTTGTTTGCTTTGCTTTTGGAAGATATCACAATTTAGGTTAAAAAAGGGTTTTTTGTTTGTTTGTTTGTTTGTTTTTCACAAATTTAAACACATGTCAGAAAGCAAACATCTTCTGTCTGCAACTATTGATTGGTTCAATAGGGAGTCGATCCTCTCCACTGTCATCTCCTGCAGGACAGGGGATTGAATGAAAGTGAAGTATGATGCAGTCTGTTGGGTTCTTTAGCTAGGATCTCATTTATAAATTGCTGCTATTGTATGAAATGGCATTGGAAAGACTTGTGTTATAGAGTAAATAATTGCAATGGGCTTTAATAGGTTCACCACTTGTTGCATATTTGTACATTCGCAGCAGCAGATTCAAGAGGTTGTTATCACTGAGCTGTGGTGGTGGAAAAAAATGTATTCAAGAGGAAAAAAATAAATAAATAGAAGTAGACGAGGGGCTACAAGTTTTTTGCTATTGATGTATACACATAAACAGCATCTTTGCATATTTGGGAAAGTTCTCCAACCTCAGAACAAGTTTGTGTGAAAGTTTTATGTGGGTGAAACTTTCACTTACATATACGTTCTCTTCTACAGGCTCTCAAATCTTTTGTTTTTTCTGTGACTTCAAATTCAGCGCACTTATGTGTGATTTATTTTTATACAAGTGAAACTTTTGACATACAAGATTAGATTTTTACTGTAAATCTTCTCATATTATATTTCACATGCTCTCACATCAGCTCTACAAGCCAGTGTGTTTTGAAATATATTTGCCTTCATACATACCATCTATTTGATATTTAGTGCCCAAGTGCAGCGTAGGGAGTCAGGAAATCTACCCACAGTTCGAATCACAACTCATTCAATTTTCAACCAATCTTTGAATGTCATGGTGGGTCAGAAATGCCAGAAGTTGTCTATCCTTACATAAATGCCACACGCTTTTAATTGTTACCTTCGCCAAGGAGGTAATGTTTTTGGTGGCGTTTATCTGTCTGTCAGTCTGTCTGTCTGTGTACAAGATAACTCAAAAAGCAATTGATGGATTTTGATGAAATTTTCAGGAGTTGTCAGAAATGTGAAAAGGAAGAACTGATTTCATTTTGGGTGTGATCCAGAAGAAATCCTGGATTCTGGATCACTTTCAAATTTTCGATAATATTGCGGTCAATGGGGCCGAAAATTTATTTTCTCAATATCTCCGGTAATTATTGCCCAAAACTCATGAAATTTGACTCAAGGATTGACAAAGGCTGATCCGGATCTGATCCACAACATGTATTTTATTGCAATCTGTAAATCGCTATAGGAGAACTATTGTGCTCTCAGAGTGCTTTTCTAGTTTTAATTTGTTTTAATTGATGTTAGACTGAGTTCAGCAGCGCTGCAAATTTTCTGCTGCTCAGTATTGAATATAAAGAGGTCAGCACAGGAGAAATATAAAACTTATCTGTAAGAACGGTGGCAAAACCTAGAATCCAGAGCTTCTGAACCAAAACTGAAAAACTACAACCAACAATAAAAGACATCACCACTGCCCTTCATTTCATGCAGCATTCAGAGGACCAGCAGAGAGCACGTGTTGTTTTATGGAAGAATATACATGTACACTGTAGTTGACTTCAACCACAAACACAGAGGAGTCCTTTCATTCTCAGGTCAGGCTGTGAGCACCCTGAAAAGACTCTGGTTCCCCACCGTAATCCTATCTCAAACAGAGGGAAAATGTGATGCAAGGTGTCGGCAACACCATCAAGATTGCATTTTCCTGTCTTTACTGTAAAGCTGCTCCCTTCAAAATTCCATCCAGGGGTGTAATCCTCCATCTTAAACTATTCCCTCTTTTCATCACACTTCATATTTCATCCCTGTGTGAAGAAGGGAAGGTGAGGAAACTGAAGGAAAGACTTCACTGTGTTTGTATGAGCAACACAGAAAATGTCGCCAGCAACATAATCACAGAGGGGGCTCAAAGAGAGCGTGTGTCTTTATTTCTGTCGATGCAGATACAGACATTTGATCTGTGCAGTATGAGAGGAAGGCTGTCTACAGCCTGCATTATACTTTTCCTTGGTCACATTTAGTCTAGTCCACTTTTTTCACTCACACATGTACTATAATAATGATAGGTGTGTGAGTGCATGTGGGTGCAGCGGAAAAGTGTGTGTATTGGTCGTTAGTGCATGCACGAAAAGGAAAAAAGCTCCAAGCGGAGGCCAGAGTAGAGATCCAAAACAAAATCAGTCTCATATGTGGAGGCTGGAAGACGTGGTGGTGGTGATAGAGGGGCTGCACACTGCGTGTGTCTGTGTGCGTGTGTGTGCGTGTGTGTTTGAGTGTTGGGGGGGGTGTTTATCTACTGCACTGTGTCAATGGTGAGCCTTTAAATTGGAGCCATGCCGCAGGGGATTAGGCCTTATGGCAACAAATATCCATCTCAACAAGACTTCGTCTTGTATCTAGTCTGGAGAAGCAATTAAAAAGATTACTTTATTTTTAACAAGTCTGTTAGTAGGAATGAGAGGTTAGTGGCTTCCAATAAAGATTTAGTGGCTTTTGGTATAATCCTGAAGAAAATCATTGCAGTTTAATCAATTACAAAGCAATGTTTCTATTATAGACCAGCTTTCAAAAGACATGTGTTGTGATGAATCCAAAAAAAAAAATTGTCAGTGGTAAATTGATTCATAGTTGAGTGAATTATGTAGAAGCGTCTTGTGTCTATTTTTAATTTCTTCACCTGCAACGAAGAATCATGCCAAGATTCTTTTGAGAAAGATGTCATAAAATGTGAAGCGGATTCTGGAAGTGTGAATCACGTCTGTCATCTTTCATTTCTGCCATTTACCCTGCATCTGTGTGACTAACGGTTAATATGGGAATATGAGAACTCATCCAACTATCACGATATTTTTCTAATCGCTTTACAAACAGCCCCACTTTTCCTCTCAGACCTATAAATTGCCCCTAAATTATTTTGTAGCTGAGCTCTTAGAGTTGCATAGGGCGGTGTGACATACCGTGTGTAGTAGTGGACGGTTCAAATGATGTGCTGATTGGGAAACAGGCAGTCAGTCACCCAGCCAGCCAGCAGAGGCCAAGAAAGATCACCACAGGCCTCCATGTGTAGCGGATGTTTTCCACAAGTCGAGCAGCCAGCTTGGCCACAGCTGTCCAAACCGCAAGCCTTGGGAGAAGACGAGGAGGAGGGAAGACAGGGGAAGGAGGAAGGAGGCTGAGGAGGGCAGTGGGGAGGGTGGCGGGCTTGGCAAAGGTCAGACGTGCTGAGGCGGCCGGGAGTGTGGGAACTGTCCGGGAAGGCATGTGCGAAATGCTCAGAGACTAAGTATCATCTTACAGCCAGACCGCCTGAGGGAGCAGAGTGCGGCATGCCTGCATGTGGAAGTGAGTGCGTGTGCATGCGTTTATGCCTCCTGCATTCCTCTGAGCGTTGTGAGTTCACCTACAACTGGGAGGCTACCGTAATTCTTGGGAAAGGATTTTGATATGAAAAGATAAGGAGGAGAAGAGGGAAAGATGCAGTGGAGCATGAAGAGTGGAGGAAATAACTCTAGAAACCCCACTGCACACACACACACACACACAACTGTGAACATTCCTGCTGTTGAATAGGGTTTTAAGTGCAAGTCATGAAGACTGAATACAAGAGTATGTATCACGTATGTTACATGGTTTCATGTCACGAGCACACTGACAGTCTCAACTGCCCTGTCATAGGGAAACGAGCCTGTTGCACCATTGATATTTTTGTGGTCCAAAATCTATCACGTGTGTAGCTAAACTGCGTGTACTGTGGAGAGCCTCGGTGAGCTCCTCAGAGCTGCAGCATTCAGATTCCATCACGTTTTTAGAGGAAACTAGCTTCATAATTATCTGTATTTGCTTGCAGCTGAGGAGCGTTGATGGGTTTAATGAAACACAGGCATTCTTTAATGAACTTTAGTTGCACTCTGAGATGGGATGCAGCGTTTCCGATCACAGATGCATGTCTACAAGCACCATGGCAGCGTGAGCTCGGCGATCCCAGCCGAGTGAAAGGCTAACACTCCAAGCAGATGAGGTGAAGCTTGATCCTGCAGTGTAGCATCCTACCACTACCTTTTGCCCCTTCTTGTTCTTGATACGCCATGTAAGAAAAAGTCAAAAAATAAGCAAATACCCCAGCTGTATGGCTGTATGGCCCTGTGTTTATGTGTGTGTGTGTGTGTGTGTGTGCACCGCTAACTCCCATCTTTGTCTTCTCCTCCTACTCCCATCTTTCACAGGGCCAGGCCTTTGAAGAAGCCTAATCCGGGTTATTTTCTTTCTCATGCTTATGTCAGGTCCCAGTCTGAATTGACTGTGGAGAGTAAGCTCTAGTCTTCCGTCCTCTCCTTCCTTCTCTAATTTATCCGAAGAGGATGTGGCAGATGAGCATACATAAAGCAGGCTGAATGGTGGGTAAATATGATCTCACGGTCTCTCTTTTTATCCACATGGTGACACTCACTGTTGCTCAAAAAGTTTTATGTAGCCTGACATCCATTCAGGGCTTGTTGCATTCAGCCTGGTTCAATGAGAGGTCCTCAAAGACTGACAAACTCACAATGGGGCTCAGTTCATTACAGTAAATATCAGTGGCAGCCGTCACATTGTTTTCACAACGCAAGTTGATTTAGCCCACTTAAGTGGCTAATTGTTTTAGGATATGAACTAAACATGAACACTGACAAGCGTGGTGTGCATTAATTTTCCCACTTACTCCTGAGGGATGGGGGGAACGAGCATGGAGCTGGACAGAGGTTTCTGTGCTAAGGCCTGTGAGTGTGAGGCCTGATGTGGACTGCTGGGAAAGAAGTGTTGTAACGGTTTCTTTAAGTTGAGAACATCTCTGTTGAAAGTGCAACTGCAAGTGCTCTGTAAATCCAGTAAGTACGTGCAAGCTGATTATTTAAGTTTATACTTTTGGGTGACATGAATGCACATTTAGAGAACTGTCCTCTATTACTGCCGCAGTCCATCCCCCGTGTATGTTTGAGGAAATAATTTTTCAGTGTGTTACCCCAATGTTACTCATGAGTCATCCAGTCACGCAAAGGCCATGACTGCCAAGGTCTCTGCGGCCTCCACAAAACTGTTCGTTTTCCATTCCCAGGGGCCGTCAGAGCTCCAGCCTGTCTTGCTCCAGTCTGGCCACAGCACACCGCGTTTATGTCCTGTGTAATTGCAGACCTCAATCTGAGCAGGAGGCCAGCGTCTGTGAAAATAGCTGTGTTCCCCCGTATAGCAAAGCCTAAATCACAACAACTCCTGAAGCCTGACCGCATTTCCCATAACCCCCTGCCTGACTAGGCTGGGGGCCCCCCAGGCCTGTTGATTGGATAAAGGGGAAACAACACGAAAATTCCACCATGAAACTTACAAATAGCTCTCTTGCAAACCAAAACTGTGCTTACGGTCCTCTCATAAGTCAGAACGTTCCTGGCACACACAAATTTCATGTAAAAAAAAAAACTACACATTATTCCGCTGTCATACTTCCCAACCAAGCGTGGGGCCCTCACTTGGTCCTACACCTTGAGGAGGCAAGCATGAAACAGAGCCCTGTCTGTGAACTTCTGGCAGGCCTGGTGGAAATAGAAAAAGCGTGGTCCTTGTTAGCACCAGTGATGCTGTCTAGTTTATCATCTCTGGAGCGCATGCTTGACTGCTGCTACTCCTCCTGCCAGGAGGCTGGGTGAGTAACAATGAAACACAGCCAGATCTGAGGCCATGGACTGAAGCAGACAGTTTACTGAGCCTATTACATCACTGTAAGCCCATTGTTTGATAAAAAGTTAACACTGTCCAGAATTCTTTTTTTTTTCTGTCATTACAGTATCAGCAGCTATGACAACAACAACTAATCCAGAGGTCACCCAGCCCTCTGACCTGCACTGACCAGGGGAGGACTGACCACATTATTCACTTGACCTCCAGCGCGTCCCCCCCCCCTCCCCTCTTTCTCTTCCCCTGTTGGGAAACGTAGGCAGATCAAGGGATGGGAGGGGTGATGGGTGGGATGGTGACAGGGGAGCACAAGGCAGAGGGAAAATTCCTAAGTACTTAAAGCTCTTCACATCCACCCTGGAATCAGAGAATCCAACTCACATTCTTCCCACACAAACCCAGCCCTTGTGACACTCCTGGAATGCTGAAGCCTTTTTTTTTTTTCATCAATTTAGGTAATTACCACAGCGGTCACGGTGCTCAGAGCAGAGCCCGTGACCCCGGGCGGTGCGGAGTGACAGCCTGTGTAGCTGAGGCGGCAGTCTGCATTGTGCTGTAGAAACCAGACCTGCCGACAAATTCATCACTGACTTCATTGCACCAGCACATATTTGGTGGGTGTAATGCCTGCCAAACGGTGTATTGTGTGGCATTGGGGATACCCATATTCCCATGGAGTACACGTCATACCTTGTGAGAAATGTTGTGATAGGGTTTTTTTTTTTTTTTTTTTTGTCTCTTTCTTAGTTTCTATTCCTGCCTCAAGTTTGAAACAACTATTCCTTGATTTACACAACCAACATTTGAGAATGCCCAGTAAAAAACGTAAAAACTCCTGTAATGTGACTTTGACCTATCTTATACCTGTTAATTTTTTTTAATGAGTCACTCTTGCAAACCTTGCACAATTCAAATAAGGTGGTAAAATCTATGTGGGACAAACCTGTTTGTTGTTGCCTGCAGCTATAAACTGTCATGGAGTATCTTTCACATCTTTGCTGGACTCATCATTTTGATAAATACAAGTTGTAAGTACCTGTTTT
Organism: Hirundichthys speculiger; assembly: GCA_018398805.1. Taxonomy (NCBI): domain Eukaryota; kingdom Metazoa; phylum Chordata; class Actinopteri; order Beloniformes; family Exocoetidae; genus Hirundichthys; species Hirundichthys speculiger. Next base: position 179,873 of record JAGFBZ010000961.1, on the reverse strand, counting down.
TTGTTTTTATTTTTACAGACAGTTGATGTCTTGTTTTTTATTCTTTTTTTATATATATACCCAGCAAAGGCAGCTCGTGTGTTGATCGCCCATTAAGACCTGATGCAACATATAATTGTACCTGTGCCTATGATTAGAGGGCTCCTACAGTCTTAAAATTAATGGGATTTAATGTACGGGTGAATGCTGTGAAGTAGAGAGGCGTGGGCACTACTGCATAATGAAAATAATTATTCAAAAGGTAAGAATTTGTGGAGCCAGAAGTGGATTGAGGATATTTTCTACTCTAGTCCAATGACTCCAACTTGGGTCTCCTAGCTGAAAGTCCTGTAATTTGTAAGTTCTCGGCCAGGGAGATAGAGGTATAGATCAATTCCCTTTGTAAAGAAAATGATAAATGCGATAAATGGAACAATGGCCCCTTGCCAAGCGTCAGTAAGTGATGACATAAGAGTGAACATATGTTGTTTGATCAGACTTAAAGTTTACTCACCCTCAAGTCCAGACAGAGGTTCAGACAAAAGCAGGTCAGACCTAAACCCAGGCACAGTTGTTGCTCACAGGCTGTGGTATGTAGGGCGGGTGTGCACTGTGTCACAAGTTTCTGATATCACTTATATGCAGTGGTACTAACGTCAGTGTTATATTTCGCATTATAACAGCCACCTGTAATAATCTTCAAAGCCACTGGCCGTGGCATGTCTGGAGTCCAGCAGCCATGCCCCCAAACCCCATGACTGGTTTTGAAACCCTTCTTGTCTGTGAGGTTCAGGTTGCAGTCTGTCCAGCAAAGATCCCATTTCACTGCAGGTGGTCCATCAAAGTGTTGGCTAGTGAACCTCAGGATACTGTTAAAGGCCTTCCTGGTTACACAGATCCAGCCAGTGATTAAACTGCTCGCGTGTGCCAGGGCATGATGATGGGGCCCTCTCTGCCGCACACGAAAGCCTTGTGGCCAGAGGGTCATCCAGGGGATTTATTCAGACTCCTATACAGCCCTCTTCCAACTTCTCCTCCTCCTCTTCCGTTTTGTTCCCCATGCTAGTAATTGAAAATATATTTACTGCAGGGCCAGAGGCTGGTCTGGGAGAGGGAGGCTCTGCAGCCTATGAAGATGCAGTTGAGGTGATGGCTGCAGGGTTTGGCTCTTCTTCAGCACCATCAACTCACTTATGCAGTCAGTTTTTTTCCTCTTTTTTTTTCCTCTTTTATTTAGTCTGGTCTCTTTGTTTACGACTCCCTCTTGTATATCTAACTCTTCTCTACTGGCTTTTCTTTTTTTAAATCATTTTGCTTTTCATTATTACCCTCTTGCCTTTTATTCTTTGTCTCTTTTTTATCATTCTTGATTAGGCATGTATCGTGTCCATTTCAAATGCAAATGATGCCACCCAGATTGATACAAGTCTTGTCATGCCAGAAGCAATTTGTTCAAAGCAAAGTTTTGTCTATTTTAAACCCTGTTTTTCAGCCTTGTTGAGTGTCTCTCAAATCTGACCCCAAAGGAATATACAAAAATATATACAGAAATATTAGATTTAAAAGAAATTGAAAATACTTTTTTCAGGCTTTCAGCATATTAATTAAAGTAACATTACTTTAATTCATACGCTGAAAGTAAAGAATATGAGAAAATTAGAAAGAACAGTCTTGATGACTGGTGGAACACCTGTCCAACATTATTTATAGAGACTTAATTTAGCTTTTTCCAGTATTGTCTTACAAAAATCAAAAGAAAAAAGCTGCACAGATGAAAATCTTCCAGTCATAAACCTGAACTCCATGCGAAAGGTGGAAACAAATAGAGAATTTCATAACTGAATTTAGAGAATACACATTACTTTGCTGTCTTCTGTATGTCCACACTTGTGGTCTTTGGTAACCTGAGGAGTCTAATCTCCATCTCCCAATAGACCAGAGGTAAACTGTGAGGGAGAAATGCCCTTTTCCTTTGACAAACCTCTTGAAGAGCTCTCATAAAGTGTCATTATGTTTTACGAGTTCCCCTCTCATTCGGAGGTCTGGTCCGTTGAGGAGAGCAGCACAGCCACTGGCCTCTTCGCTTTATCAGACGTGTGCATTAGGAAGGAAGGGAGCAGGAGGTAAATGAGGTGCAGGGAACTTTCTCTCCCAAATCCTCTTGGTGTTTGTGCAGGCAATCGGCAGAGACATAATGTCAAACATATGGCATATGAGTTTTGGTTGAGTTCCTGTCTGACAGAGAAGGCTTACAGTAGGGTTTTTGTCCTGAATTTGGGATTTTTCAAACTGTTAAGTTCTCAAACAGCATTTAACACACGCAGCTACTTGTAGGATGACTGTCTCCTTCTGATCAAAAACGGGTTAAGGAAAAGTATAGACCTTTTCGGGCCAGAAGGTCTATACCTTCATCTGTAACCGGAAGTACCCCGTCCGCCATTGGCGTACTGTGTTTGTGCTACAGAGCGACACTTTCACCGGCTCGCAGATTAACCAGTGTTTTTCTCTTTCTACAAATATATATTTTTATAATGTCGAGTTGGCCAAGTGGGAATACATGTTCCGTCATAAACTGTGCCAACAACGGCGTGAAAATTCAACAATGGAAGAAGAAAGTATGTGAAATACACAAGCCTTTACTGCACGAAGACTGCCCTTGTTTGCAGCCATACAGTTTGCACCGATTTCCTGGGCGCACCGACAACCAAGAAGTTAGGAAGACGTGGGTGAAAAATATCAACAGAAAGGACTTTAAAATAAATTAAATAAATAAATAAAATCCAGCGAGGATGAGCCAGACACCTCCATGTAATAAACTCCAGGTCCTCGAGCGAGCCTATCCGATTTTGGCCACTTATCCTATCCTGAATGCCTATAAAACAATGAATGAATGAATGAATGAATTATGAGAATGATAAAATAAATTAAATATAACATTAACACATAATTTACCGCTAGCATTAATGTTACAGTAGCATAATCTTTATGGCTTGTTGATGTTAGTTATAGCCAGCGTTGCATTTTTCACGTATTCCCACAGTTTTTAGTGTTTGGTTATGGGAATAGATCATGCAATTTCCATAACCAATCATTAAAAACAGCGATAAACTACATTTATCTGTAACTGGAGGCCACTGCCTAACATCATCAATCCAAGACATGTCTGCGTTATCCGTAACAAATGCTCCACGCTGCTGTGTTTGGGTTACTTAGGTGGAGCACCGCACACTTCAGTTATGTTTAAGCCACTAGGGGGCACATGTCCACAATTTTTAAGTCGAAAAAGGTGTATAGCATTGGTTGAAGCGCCAAAAAAAAAAAGCAAAAAAAAATTAGACCAGTTCTGTAAAAGTAGTAGATGCCACACCATGTTGTTGTACAGCTGATGTTGTTTTACAGATATACATTTAGCAATGAACTTTCTTTCAAGAGAATCTAAACAGATGTCCCCTAGAATTTACATTTGCACGGTCAGCTCCGGGAAGCACTACAGGGCATGTTTAGTGTTACCTCTCCTCCTCTACATCTGTCTCTGCTTTGAACCAGTCACAAAAGAAGTTAAAATCATCAGCAGGTCTGTTTTGCTGTTCCCCTTTCATCAAAGTGTTGGCACATCTGCAGTGAAGGTTGCAAAAATGTGTCCCTTTTGTGAAGAGGTACTTGGAGAGTGGATGGTGCGGGATTGCGTGCCTTGAAATCAGCCACAATGGGATTCAATGCGCAGCAGTAGCCCTTGGCTGGGGATGTTTATCACTTGCTGCCACAGCCTTCACAGACACACCAGCTTTGTAAAGCACAGCACCCCTGGATCCTGTCAAATTGTTGATGAAGATGAGGCAATGGTCAAGAACCTTAAAAGCACAGTGGCTAACTGAACAAAGAAATCACCCCAGCACACTCCTGATTGGTAGTTGGCAAGGTTCACATTTTGGCATGCAGCAGCATGACAGTAGCATTTCTGAAATAAGATAGAGAGCCTGCGCTATGAAGAAACGATGGCCGCTAGCATTGTCCGCTTAGCAATTCTTTGACTTCTCTATGACGAATCCCAGTAACACAGACACTTGGCAGACCAAACTGGGACAGTTTGCGCTATAGAAGGCTCCCGCACATGAGAAGCCAAAGGGAGCCTTTAAAAATGAAGCAAGATGTAATGCAGCTTTTTTATGCTCATTCTGGCCCTGTGATAGTTGCAGTGGCATGGATTTGTATCCCAGCTACACTGAAAGGACTGCTGAACTGGATGGAGCTTTAAAGTGAAGCAAGAAAGCTCTGGAAAATCGGCCCTCAAAGGCACATTTCAACTGGAAAGCATTTCTTTTAAGCTGTCACTCTTTGGTGGTTGACAATCCTATTATGGCACCAACTTATTGTAATTAAGAGGGAGAAGAGATATATGGGCACAAACACATTCATTGCACCGTTTAAGATACAAAGAACCTTGTTGCTGTTTTCTGTTTTGGAGAAGACAAAATGCTGAACAGCCAGATCACCTTATTTGCATTGACATGTGAGTGATGTAAACAGTATCCAGAAGCCAATTTTCTTTTTTCCTCTCTCCGTCCTTCTATCTCTTCACTTTTGGGCACCGCTTTAAAGAGACGTAATGGAAAATAGGTTTTATGGGTTCTCTTCTCTCCCACTTTTGGAGGTCAGGGAAATGGAGGCTTCAAAAGAAAAATCCGGAAGAGGTAACGATCCCTCACCTCATCAACCCCTCTGCTAAAGTCTTAATGTGTTTTGCATTGAAATTGTGCCTAAAGCTCCAACATAAAGAAGCTAGGAAAGGATTGTGAGTGGCAAGTCCATATGCTGCTATTTATTTGTGCCATAATAAGAGGATTGTGTTTCTTTCTTCTTCACTCTCTCCACAATGGGCAGCTTTTGAAGCTGGGACAGATGATAGTCCTCGAGAGGGCCATCAACTGCCATTGTAGAAACCGAGAGATGTCTAAAAATTTAGGACCGATGACAGAAATACAAAAACCCATGTGCATTGTGGTTAAGCGAGCACAGTGTGGTTATTTTGCAAATGGGGTTTTCTCAGGGCGCAGTGAATCCTGACCTATGAACTGTCTTGTCCTGACGTTCTCCCTCCCAACAATGACTGTGAGGTCTAAAAGATTAAAGTCAAATAAACGTTTATCTGCAAGTTGTGTTAGGGTTATTGTCCCTTTGTTTAACTTGTAAAAGTATACGGCTAGTAAAGGTCAAGGGTCATACCTTGCAGGCTGCTCATGATTTCTAGTCTGCGTATCTTTATATCTGATACTCTTCTTTACCTCTTTGATCACCGGTCTCAGCTTTTTTTCTGTATGGACCTGTCCCGTGTTACAAATGAAGGTGCTGAGAGGGTCAGAATATTAAGGGCCAGATTACTGACATGCAGACACACAAGGATACTCCCTCAGTGCTTCTCCGCACCGCCAGCAGCTGCTTTGTAGGCACGAATCATCTAATAGACCCTCCGCACAGACTCTTCATCATAACATCATAACTGGTGAAAGGAGATTTATTTCTGAACAGGACCAATTTTTTACTTTTGTTTTCTTTCTTTTATTCTTTCTTTCTTTCTGTCTTTCTTTCTTTACCTGGTCATGTAATGCCTCATTGATACTTTCAGTACGTGACTGAATTTATATTTGAAATAGTTACTTTTCATTGGGCATATGTCATCTTTCTCTTTTCAACTTTGCTTCCTGTAAAAATACATTTATGTAAACTTTCTTTTGACAGTTCTGTTTTAAGAGCAAACACAAATATGTCTCCATACTAGTAAGTCATAATTCAGCCTTGTATCACAAAAAAAAAAAAAACAAGAGATTAATGCAATGTGATTTCAGTGACTTGTGAAGAAAAATAAACATACAAGCACTTGTGGTCAGCTTTTATTTTACGAGAGAGGGAAATGCATACTTCACACTCTACTAAAAGTGATTGTCAATGTTTATTTGGATAGAACATTGATGCCAGCAGAGCAAGTTTTTGTTTATTTGGATAGAAATCTTTCCAGCAAGCAGTTTTTTCTCCAACATTTTACCAGGCAAAAACTACACTTTAAATACACAGAAGAAACAAAGCAACAGTTGTCATATCACAACATCAAGTGCAGCTAGTCATATGTGATTTCATGTATTTGCTTGTTAATACTGACTAAACAGAGGAGACAAAGTATCGCATCAGTATCCGTTTTCAAATATCAAGTCAGAGTGGTGGAATCAGCTCAGTGACAGCTGCATCGTTGCTTTGAATCATGTGTCCCACTTTGCAACCATCCTTTCCACACACATCAGTTCTCTTCAATTTCAACCTCCCATTTCACCTCCATACTTTACAAACAGGCCATCTTGCCCTTCACAGTCCCCAGCTGGTTCGCCTAATCAGCATGTTTGTCATCATGTCGTCACCCCTTTTCAGGTCCAAATAGTGTTCTCTTGTTTCATTGAATTTTAAGATCTATATTCCTACTTTAGAAAGTTGTTTTGTTTTTTTGTTTTTTTGTGTGGTTCTGCTGTTACCCTGTCTTTACCACCTCTAGATTTAATTACTTTTTAGTTTTGTCACCTGGCTGCCTCCCTTCCACCCTCCCATCCTGTGTTCAGTTTTCTAAACAACTGATGAACATACACATAGAGCTTTATATATAGACATATATATATAGATATATACCGTATTTTCCGGACTATAAGCCGCTACTTTTGTCCCACGCTTTAAACCATGAGGCTTATACAGAGATGCGGCTTTTCTATTAATTTTTCTTCAGCCCTCAGGGGGCGCTCTAGCAGGAAGTGCAAAAACCAAAAAACAAACCAAGTAGTTAAAGGCTATTCTGTTTTTGTTAAGTAGCCTATGTTGACTTTGCTACTCTACATTCATTTTGTGAGCATCAATACCTATTATTATTGGACAAACTGATTAATTCAGGTGTGTCTGACCATTGTGGCTACTTCTTGAACCTTCTTGGCTAAATCTTTCGATGTAAATATCTTATTTCTCAGCCTGGATACCGGCGGCTTATAGTCCGGTGCAGCTTATATGTGACAAAATATATATTTCGTCTATATTTTAATGGGTGCGGCTTATATTTGGGTGCGGCTTATATTCCAGAAAATACAGTAAATATATATGACAGGAGTATAGAGTGTCACATCCACATCCATGTTTGATCTAAACTTTTCCTTTTATCCAAACTACAGTAAAGCTTTGTGATTTCATTGTAAAAGGTTGTCATGCTGTTGCACTGATATTATCTTTCCAGAAAGAAAAGAAAACATTGTGTGGCATGGTAACACATGATTACAATACCAGCTTCATTAATGATTTAAAATAAGAAAAGAAAAAAAATTCAGTAGTTTCCAGCAATTTATACAAAACAAAATAAACTTAGGGAATACCTATCTGTTTATAATTAATCACATGCTTAATTAGTCTTTGGTTTGCTCTTTAGCCGAAGTATCTAAAGTGCCTGCTGGTGTCTTGAGGCCCATCATTTCTCATTGACCTTTGCTCATGAGCATGAGTTCTCACTTGAAAAATAGAAGCTCGCTGGTAGTAATTCTCACTAGAAAACTAGATAGCTGAATTGGTTCCCCGGCTGCTTGTGAGTGAGGTAGGGAGTGATTTAAATTATGTGTGAAAGAGGGTGTCTGGCTGCGTCTCACTGCAGATCACCACAAGGGAAGCAGAAGTGGCCCGTAATGAATTGGTGTTAATGAGCTGTTAACTCTGCTTCAGCCCAAAGCTGCAGTTGCCCCCCCCCCCCTTCCTTCCCGGCCTGGCTTCCAAGACAACACAAATATATACAATGTCACACCCTCGCCCAGAGTGGAATGCATACGTTTGCGAAGAAAGAAAACATTCCAGTTGCACATACAGACGTCACATCATCAGCAGACACACAGAATCCCTCGCACACACTCCTTCATACTCATGTTCACTGTCACAAGCGCACATGCACAAATGCACCGACGCACACTTCACTCCCAACACATACTCAGTCAATCAGCGTCTCACTCCTAGGCATAACGGGCCCCTGGCTCAGAGGCAGTAAATCTTCCTGATGCTGACATGTACTTGTGCATGGCGCACACCCAGCTGAGCTGCTGAGCAGATCAGAGTCAAATAACATTTGCAAATGATTCTCACGGTTTGTTTTTCCCTAATGGAGAGCCAGGTGCAGGAGTTTACCACATTTCACTTGAGGTCAAGTGTCAGACACCAGCAGCAAAGTACTTAGACCTTATTTTTGAAGTAATTCCCTGCGTTGCTTTTATGTCTCCAGCCCTCTAATTGTTCTACCATGTAAATTCAACATGTCTAGCAATGCTGAAGATTATTTCAGGATGTTATGTTATGTTATACTTTCTGTATGTAGAGCATATACTAGATTTATTTATCCTTGTCCGTCTAGCGCTTTCATTATTCAGAATATATGTCCGTGGCGTTCGCCTCCATGTCTTCCAGTCAGAGGAAACTTACAAAAAATTTAACAAGTTCACATTTGTCTTAGCTGAGCCCATTCTCAATAGCGGTATATTTGCTGTACTTTATGTCTTACAAGGAATTTACAAATGATGTCATCAGTCCTGAAAAGAGGACAAATGCAGTGCCCCCCTCCCCCAATATCTTTTCATGTCTGCACAAATACAATGAACAGAAATTCCATTACATTTTAACTCGGTAATTAAATGACTTTGTTTCTGTGAGCTGGTGGCTGTCGAGACAGGATTGCGCCTGCCTTTTGCCAGGAGCACAAAGGCACTTTCTCTGCACCCGCACTGAGCCGACTGTAAGCAAATCGTCCCAGTGCTGATGCTGAGCCAGATAAGCCTGCATTACACTTCTTCGCGCTGTTCTCTAGCACACAAAGACACAACCTTGCCATCCACTCCCTGCTTCTGCTGTGAGAAACCAAGTACGGAAAAAAAAGGAGATGTTTGACTCACCTGAGGGTGTGTATGTTTATGTTTGTGGTTTCGAATAAGAGTGTGAGAGCATTCTTCCGTTCTGAATGTTCATGTGCTCACCGAAATGTGTGCGCCCACTTTAAGCCTGTTGGAGGCCTGTTAATGGAGGATGCTGTTAAGTGATTTTGGAGGCTTCGCTGGAGATTGAGGGGAAGGAAGAAAGAAGTTCTCCCCGCAAGGTGCTTTAATAGTCCCTGACAGCGCTAGTCCTTTATAGCTAGCAGCTGGTCCAGGTGTTAGCCTCCGCTAAAGTTCGCGTACACACATGTGCACACGCACTCCGTGCCTCATTAAGGTCGGTCTTAATAGGAGGGCTCTTTGTGGTTTCAAACTGACGCAGTGTGTATTTTCAGCCAGTGCGTGCACACTCAAAACCACAAGCTTGTGCCCTGGAAGGGGAGGAAGAGGAAAGGAGTCAGTGATTGGGTTGGTTGTCATGCTCAGGCATTCAGATTGCCATTTGTTGTGGCATATAAAATACCCTCAGAAACAACTGCCCCGTTTATAGCTATTCTTCCCAGCGCTACAGGCTTTTTACAGTTCACGGTTTACAATTATCACAAGCACCAAATTTGTGTTCTTGTGTAAGTGACCTTTTACGGCGCGTCTTTTTTCCCTCTCCTTAAACTTTTTCCCTCTCTTGCATTACATTAGAATAAGCGTGGGCCATATTTTACAGTGTGTTGTTCACCATTCTCATACATGGAAGTCGGGGTCCTGAATTCCTTGTATAATTAAACTAGGATACAATACGACTTGGTAAATTTGATGAAAACACATTTGATGCCATCTAAAAGAAAACAAAAAAACACTGATCAGATATGCATAAGAGAAAACTTTTATTAGCTTAACCAACAAGGGGATGGAAAGGGGGCAGTGTGCTGGAACTAAAGAGCAGCGAGGGGGAGGGAATACAAGAGATTATCGGTTTGGAGTGTACAACTTCCCTTTTTCTGTTCAACCTCCCTCTATGGCGCTCAGCCAACATTCACCTCAGGTCAGCCATATCTAATGCCACCAGATCTCTCCAGCTACAGTGTTACAGAACAAAGCTGTACCTTGCATTCATGTGCCCTACTCTCTCCCCAGGTGTGGTAATGAATATTACCGCCTGGTTCACTGAGAAGCTTAAGACGCTAGCTGCCAGTATTCATCCTCCCACCCCCTACAGTGTCCCAGGAGGATGGAAAACCTCATGGAAAGTATTTGTCTGTGTTTATGTGTTAGGAAACACGCACAGCTTTTGTGTGTGTGTGTTTGTTTGTTTGATTTTTTTTCTCATATGTTTCTGATTTTATGTTTTTATCTTTTCCATGAAAAAATAAAGCTCCATTTTCATTATCTTTACTATGTGTGTTGTCAAACCGAACCACAACAGCATGTAGCATCGTATATCTAGTTGTGAGTATCACCCTGGTTCGCCATTCAGTGCCGGTTATCTCACCTACTCTAATTGCGTTACTCTGCATGAAGGTAACATTAGTGACAGAGATAAGGATCTTACAGGAAGTCATGTTTAGCAGAAGAAGAGTCCATGCATCATATAACTGTCTGAATTTGATATAATCTCAGATGAATCAGAGCAGAAATGTGAAATGAAGACATTTAGCATTTGTTTGATCCATGGTAATTCAAAACCTTATTGCATGCTATCACTCATTTCATCCAATAAGGTTTTATATTAGCAATTCAATTCATCCACAAGTACAGATGCTGAACATACAAAGCAAAAATAAGCTTCCTCTTCCTGCTCAGACATCCACATAATTTCTGCTTTGATCTCAGCATGAATGTGTCTATTTGTGTCACTTCTGAAACTTCCAGCAGGAAGTCTAACTTGGGTTATACATTTGCCGCGGCAGTGAGTTTTCAGGATGTGGGTTTTCTGGAAGATTTAGATCTCAGATGATACAGTGAGCCAGTATCCGTCTTTGTTTGTTATTAGCCCATTTTCTTTGATGGTTTTCAAACGCTATGTGTTTTTGGACTTTTATGCTTGTGAAGGTTATGCTTGTGAAGGTTATGCTTGTCAAACGCTATGTGTTTTTGGACTTTTATGCTTGTGAAGGTTAAAGCAGTTAGCGATGGCACAAAATTATTATGCGATGACCAAAAAGGACATGTAAGTAAAGAAGACGTATGAGACTGGTGGATCAGCATGCTGTGGCTGCGTCACTTACACACTCTAAATATATTGAAGTTTATGTGCAGCAGTCTGCAGAAGCTTCACCGCAGGCATGTCTGTATGTAACTGCATGTGTGGGCGTGTGTGTCTGGATGCTGTGTATTGAGGGGAAACATGGTTTGGCAAAGCCCTTGCAGACATGCAGGAACATGACACATAGTTCCTCCAGCGTATCCTCACAAACCACAAAGAAGCAGCATTAATGATAAGCACCTGGATTCCCACAAGCTCCCAGTTAGGTCCAATTGGCAGTAACTGATAAATTGGGATGAGTGGGAGTTAGACTGCACAGCCTCCGTGAATGAACCCTTTTCACATCGGGATGCAAAACAAAGCCCAAGAAGAGAGAAGAAGAGATCCTTTATACTGGAAGTGTGTTCACATGAGACGAGACCACACGCTCGAGAAGGAATGAGATAGAAAATCAGAGAGAGGGACAGTGTCTTTCACAGACAACCCATGAGAATCCAATACACTCCCACGCGTCTGAGCTGGTGTGTGGCCTCTCCACACACACACACACACACACACACACACACATGTTACATTTGTCTGTGTTCATCCCCTCCTTGTAACATCAACCCTTTGCTTTCTCAATCCTGGCCACACTCCCTGCCGACTTTGATGCATTTTTTTTTTTACTTGATGTGTTCGACAATAATCTTTTTCACCCTTCCAAAAGACCAGGCTTTGGGAAGAAAGGCCTTGCTCTCAAGGCTTTCCTTCATCTTTTGCCCCGGCTCTCCAGCGAGACAAAATTGCTTCACCCATACTACAGCGAGGTTCAACTGCATCTGAAAAGAGACGGGGACCAAATCCCTCTCATACACAACAAAACAACACTGTAGCCTTTTCAGTGTGATTGCCCACAAGGAAAGGTCCTTTTCTGTCCATGGCCGGCCTAGCATCTATCTATCCATCCACTCGCCACAGATGTTGACACTGTTTGTTGTCGGGTTAAGATACCCTCTAAAGACCATTGTTTCCCTTGTATCTTCTCTGTTATTGAGTTTTTCCTCTTTCTAGGAGACGGCCGGAGGTAGAGAGGGTGAAAAGCGGTGAAAGACCTCCGGATGGCAGTCAGCGCTCCAGGGGGCCTTTCTGCCCAGAGAGACCCCAGCAAAGGGGCTCATTGTGGGTAGCAGCAGGCAGCCACTGAGGGCTGTATGCTGGAATTATTGTGTTGTTGGATAGATGTGAGTCCCTCTCCAGAACAGGGTTAAAGGTTAGCCCCCCTGTGGGCTGCTCCATACCTGCCCTGTTCCGTCCCCCCACTTCCACTCTCACAGGCCCAGAGAGACCGAGCCACGAACAAAGGAAACCAGTCATCATGCTATTAAGGAAACGCTTAAGATTGAGAGGTAGTAAAGCGGAGAGATTAATTCACTACTCTCTCCACTTGTCAATGAATAGGTAATTCGATTAATGAGCCCATGAGGGGTTAAAGAAAAAAAAAAAGCATGGCCGGTCAAAAGCACCCTTCTGCAATTTACAAGGCCACGTCTCAGTGATTCAGCTGGATAAAAATCTTATCGCGGGCACAAAACAAAAGCATTTTGTTTACATCTCAACTATCAACATTGTTGATGCAGATAAGGATCATAAAGGTGGTGTGTGTCTGCACAGGTGTCTCTCTAAGTGTGCGTGTGTAGATACGCAAGTCTGCTGAGCTGGATCTCGCCCGCACCACCTTATTTTGAAATCCCTGATGGTTTGTGGAATGCTTGCTCTCACACCTCTATGCTCCATCAGCGCACCAAACATCCATTGCCCAGGCTTTGCCCATCATCTAACTGAGAAATATAATATTTCAGTTCCTGAAATTGTTAATTTCTTTGTGTTTTTATGCAGCTGGGTGGGACATTATATTAATGCAGAATCCATTTATATGAATGTCATAGATTTGTTTAACTTATATGTCTTCAACTAATAATCTTATAAAGGACTCTCTGTAAACTCAATATGGAAAGAATAATGGATAAAAACCTTAAGTTCCCTGAACATGATTCACACCAGAGTTCCCTAAACAAGGGGTTCTGTAATTTCTTAATTTTATAAAGTAGGCAAATTCAAACACAAATCAAAGTGTTTGATTTGTTAAATCAAACACTGTTAAATGGCTTTTTTTTTCACCCTTTCTGGTAGACTACAACAACATTCTCAAAATCAAACTAGCCGGCTCAGAATCAACCTCTTCCGTTTAATTGTGGCTGTGAAATTATTATCAATTATTACTAAAAATGTAAAGAAAATCAAATTTTCTATTTATTTGGGTGATTTTATTGAACCCTTTGCAAAAGCCTTAATTAAGTTTTCCAAAGCCAATTCTACTGACTTTTTCATTCTCTCCTTCCCTTGTGGATCTTCTTAATTTGTTAACAGCCCTGAGTAACTGAAGGATGCCATGAAAACTAGCACCCCTTCGATCTGGACAGAGACAATGATTCAGTTATACAACACGAATGTTCAGCATTTATGATGGGGAAGATTGGTGGTAGTCGTCACTGATTGGTGCTGTCACTAGTGATGCATTAGTGTGAAGGGGCATCTCTGACCCCAGATTAACAGTACATTAACCCACTCCCCAGGCGAGGCCGGCGTTGCTCTTAAAACCTGACCCCTGTCCCCCAGCTCCACCACAGGGGGCCCACAGTCACTACTCTCCCCTCCAAACTCTGCAAGATGCCACATTGTATCCCCCCTACACTATTGTGTGCATGGCTAAATTATGTGCATTCTGCATCCCTTTGTTGTCATGCCTACTTCCAGGGCATGTCCAGGGATGCAGGGCTGGAGCCTCCAGTTGGAGTCTTTTCCCAAAAGGGAGTTTGATCGGGATAGGCAGGTAGCGTTCACTTCTCGCAACGTTTAGTGTCCTGCTGCTTGAAATTTGTTGCCCCCCTCTGGGTGTCTCTTTGGTAGTGTCAACAGCAGGACCCCTGATGAGAGATTTGTTGATATGATAACTCGATTAGGCGCCGGGATGGACGGCATTTTGGCAGCACCCAAGGAAGCACTGACTTGTCTCCTTAACCTCTCCTCGGGAGGCAACAATTAGTGGTAGTAATTGGAGAGTTAGAGATGTTACTGCAAGCCCTTCCCTCGATCTTTCATTTTCTGCAAGCTGTAGGTGGAAGCCAAGCAGCAGGAGACTTTTGCACCTTGCACCATTTGGAGTCAGCAATTATGCCTCAACATGCTACTTATGCTGAGGCTCTTGGAATCATTTCATTTCAAACATGAAAACACAAAGTGACTCATAATTTATTTTATTTTAAGAGAGAGAAAGGTTTGCCTTGGCAGCTGCTGTTTCTTATTTCTCTCTGACGCCTTGCTTTATGTGATGTGGAGTTCATAATAGATCATTCAATTAATGCAGCCAAAGCCTCCAATTGAAAACATAGCCTTTTCACCTGGGAGATTTGCATCATAAAGCTCAACCACACAGCTAAAGGTCCTCTGACATTTTGCGATTTAAGAACGTTAAGATTGCAAAATCTTCAGACAAGGTTATTACCTTGACAACCAGATGTCTCTTTTGTGTTCTTGTACTTTATATCTTCACAATGTCAGCTGGGGTTTCATTCTTTTTTTCCTTTAAATTTTGGTCCCCGAAGTCACAGTAACAGATTACAGAAAATGAATTTTCGAAAGATGGAGGACATTTCTGATCTGTTCAGCAGATGAAGGAGACATTTCAGTGTTTTGCTCTTATTGTTGTCTCATTTGTCTCAATTCTCATCTTGATGTTTATTCCAAATGCTCACAGCTCTGAGATTTCTTATTATAACTTTAAATTTGAGAGATTATGTTCTTAATTTATAATTAGCATTTGTGTTTTTTCTTTCCTCTAGTCTTCTGACATCCTTTTTCTTTTTTGTTTTTTGTTTCTGTTTTGAAGAGCTTACTCCATAGTTTAATCAGAGAAGTCTCAAAAGGCCTTTCTAAATTCTGAAGTTATCCTACGACATCCTCCACTTGGGTCCGTGGAGCTTGTTGTCTCTGGTGACCCCCGACCTTTGTCACATTGCAGATTAAGTCTGACGTATTCAAGGTGTAAACATCTGTGCCCCCGCCCCCACCTCGTCCCATCGCCCCTCTACAGACAAGTTGTCTGTGTCCGGATCCACTGGGCTGGAAAAGTTTCCTACAATGGACTGAGAAAGGTTGGACAGAAGAGTTGCAGGACTCCTGGAGAACGCTTGTCCGTTCTCTTTTTCTTCCTCTTTGTTTAGCGTTGCTCTGGAGCTCTGTAGTTCTCTGCACCTACAACTTAACTGTTAACACGTTGTGACCTCAGAAGTAAGCAGGCACATAGAAAGGCAGACAGATAATTAAAAGATAGATGGATGTACGATGTATAAATAGATTCATAAATTGCTCCAAAATGTATAAAATGTACAAATGAAGTAGAAAGTAAAACTCTAACAAGTGCAATTTAAAGTTCCTGGAGTGTCTAGAAGTATAAATTTACATAAAACAGAAGTCCTTAAGTACAGGCTAGTTAGGTTTTATAGAAACTTTGTACAAGAATGCAATAATTTATAAGCCTAATATTTAAATATATATATATTTCAAAGAGAACATATTAAGGTTTGAACCTGCTAAAAGTAATTATTTTTAGAGTTTTTTTCAGACTTCATTAGAGCTGAGGCATGTCACTGTGGTGTGTATCTGCCTCACGCATTTCAGGACTGAGGGGACCATATACTTTAGTTTTTGATGCAAACTGTTCTCCAGTTTTTGCTCTACGCAGGATTTAAATGAGTCGGGTAGAAAAGCCTTTAGTGTCCCTGACTTCATTTAGTGATATCAACTCCAGAATCTGATCAGAATCTGTTTTGTGTCACCTGAGGAGCCCTGAGATCAAAGCACTGGCTTTTGGCCTTGTTAATTAACCTGGTTCATTTGAAATGCTCCACAGGTCTTTTCTTTGTTTGTTTTTGCAATCACCTTTTTTTTCCTTTGTTTCCTCATTCTCAAATGTGGTGTGTGTGTGTGCGTACGAGAGAGAGAGTATATGTGTGAACGTGAAGCACTTAGGTTTTTCATTCATCATGCTAACTGGGGTATTTGTGATGCGACTGACACTTTCAAGAGGTCCAGCTCTGCACAGTTGACTTACATGCAAGTGCACTTGACACAGATAATATTACCCTGGAATTTGGAACTGCTTCACTGCCACCGCCCATTTGCATATCTGAAGTTCTCCCAAACAGGCCCAACATTCATCGCGTCAGCCTGCAGAAATGTCACTGACACTTGAAGAAGACCATTAAATTGAGGAGTATCTTTTGAAGGGAAATCTGTGACGTCCGTGTGGTTTGGATCCTGTCTGATGATCAGTGTACAATTCAGCTGCTTAACCAGCTGTAGCATGTCCTAAAGCCTTAACAGATGCCGCTGCGGCGTTCTCACACCCACCCAGGATGTTCTCTGGGAGTCATGTGTGATCATGCTGTAATGACGCCACAAACAGCACGAGCTGGTCCAGACAGTGAATGTGAATCCGTTTAAGTCATGGTCATTACTCCTCCCGAAACTCCCAAAAGAAACAGTTTTGTTTCAATTTGCTTGTTGTAAGTCGGTGTATTTTTTCCACCATGTCACTCATTGAACACTAGAGTGTGCTGTACTGTTGCTGACATATGTTTAGGTGAACGTTGTACATGATGCTGCACTGCCAACAGCTGGACTTCTCAAGAGTCACATAAGTAGAGAAATACCACCACCTAGTGAACAAGAATGTTCAGAAGTAATATAGTTTAATTGCCATTGAGGCTTATTAATAACATCTGAGGGCTGTTCTGTAACTTCTTATAATGCTGATGAAATTTAGAAAAATAAGTTAAAATCAACCTCCACAAAGATGGTATATTTGATGTATGTTGACTGTATTAAAAAAAAAAACATTTATTTGTCAATTTAAAAAAAACAATTAACTGAATTTGTTTTTCAAGTAAAAATAAAAACTAATCAACTGAATCACATGAACCTGCTTTGAAAAAACACCAGTATATAGAATATAAAAGCAGTTCCAAGTACAAATGGTGTTCTTTATGGTCAAGTTCACTTCATTTGTTAATATACATTCCACTTTAGCATTTCCTTTTGTAAAAAAAAAACAAATAGTTTGCAATGAAGTGGATTCACACAGAGATAATCTTTATGATTGTTCTCCATTATGTTTAGCAACATATTCTTCTTTCTCAGCAGCTCAGTTTCTTTGAGTCACTTACAAACAAGCCCCACTGCTGTCAGCTCCAAAGTAAAACATAAACACTTTTAACTTACATTTAAATCCAGATATAGTGCAGATTCAGTTTTGGTATTGACAGTGACTTTGGAGGACAGGTACCCAAATTAATTACAAAACTTCAGAAAGCACTCAACTTTAAGTACTGCCTATATATATATATATATATATATATATATATATATATATATATATATATATATATATATATATACATATATATACTTTGCCAAGAATTCTTTGCGGGAGTGACTGAAGTCTCAAGTCTTGATTTGGCTGTGATGCCTTATGGGACTTTACTGCAGGCCCTGCATTGTTGTTTGTGCAGTGAAAAACATCCTGATCAGGTTGAGATCAGGTGACTGGGTCAGCCATTACTTCTTTGTCTTTAAAAATATCTGATTGCTTTCACAGCTTGTATTGTGTCATTATCCATTTGCGCTGTAACACATTGTTTGAATGCATTTGGCTGAGTCTGAGCAGACAGTATCTCTTTATAAATGTCAGGATCCATCAGCCTGCTTTCATCTTCTGTCATTTTTTGGGACGCTGTTGTCTGTCATTTGTGGATGTCTAGACCTTTTTTATCTTCCTGAGCTCATCAATGTGTTTATTTCCTGCACTGGTTTGATTTTATCCTTGTGTCCACAGTGTTTTCATAGCACCGTTCCCAAGCCCAGATAAATGGGAGGGTTGGGCTTGGAGGGGCAGCCGATGTAAAACAAATTGCTTTATGGATGGATGACTCATTATGCAAAAAATAATAATAATAATGTAAAACTTAACCTAAGACAAAAGAATACAGTTAACATTGTTTACATGCAGCTGTAAATAACAGTTCTAAATTCTATGTAGAATTTTTTAACATTAAAACACATTAAGTTTGATTTCCTTTTCTTTCTTTATTCTCTTTTTTTTCCTTTCTTTTTTTTTTTTTTGCAAGATAGGAGTAACACTTGTCCACAGCAGCGTTTTTAAGAACAGCCAAACCCAGCCTGAAATGTTATAGCCTATTATTCTCTGTCAACTCTATTGTGTGCTGTATAAAACTGGAGCAGTATAATGTTTCTTCCCAGAAACACCTTTCCTGTGTGGCATTTGCTTTTTCTGCTCACCATGACAAAAGGTAAAGTTGGTTTCAGGGCTTTGCAGAGATGCCTCTTTCTCCTGCTTCTTGGAAGCATAATTGTTGGTAAGTAATTTACCCTTTTAAATCAACAGTCATCTCTAAGTTAAAATAATTGGAAACATCTTTGACAGGAAGTGTTTAAGACACACGACTTTGGCACCTCGAGTCCTAAAAGCAACTGAATTAAGTGAGAAAAAAAGGTAACCTGATTTCCTAAAAAAAGAAAAAAAAACGTAAATTTTTATAAATATCAAAAAAGATTAGTTTTTACCTTCAAGCTTTTTTTTTCTTCTTTTACAGATTTTTGTTCATTTGTCCTGTAAAAAGCTTTTATGTATTATTAGCCAATATAGAATGCACTGTTGTTCAAAAATCAAACTCAGATTTGATGATGTATAAATAGGGGGGGGGCTTCCTGAAAAGAACTTCTGTCTTTCATATTTTTTTCTTGCTCCTGGACTTTAGTCATTCTGATTTTCAGAAAGCTTCATAGCTGCTTGGATGAACTCAGGGGGTTATTTTGTTTTGTTTCATGAGTCAGAGTATTTGTAAAGTTATGGAACTTGGTGAGATGGAAACAGACTTTCTGCTGTGGTGACTCCCGAAGAGAAAAGCTGAAAGAATAAAAGATTAATGCAATTGAAAATGAACTAATGTGTTGCAGGTTCACTGGAGGAATCTGGGAAAGGAACGACTTTGGGGTCATCAAGTTACCGTTCCTTTACTGCAGGTTCACGGTGTTTCTCTTTACCTCCCTGAAGTAGAAAATAGGTCAAGTTAAGACCAATGCTTTGGAATACGACATCTGTCTTAAATTTGAACAAAATAAAAATTGTTCGAGAATCAAAAAAAAAAAAAACCAACTAGATGTCTTTTTTTCTTTGTGCTGTTTCCACAGAAATGCCTGCAACACTGCAGACTCCACATGACACCAATATAACAGCATATAACACTCAGAGAATAAGGACTCGCTCGGTGTGGGCCTCCACTAAAGCTGAGGATCCTGTCAGGATCCTGACAGCCTCTCATCTCTCGTCTCTCAGAGATCTGATGTCAGACAAGAAAATCACAGGTTGTGAAACTGCACTACATTTTCTCACATGGATCATTTTAATATAACTTTTAACTTTAAAAAAAAATCTCTAAAAAAAAACTAAACCAGAGAAAGCCGCTATACTTTTGCAACGACACATCAAAACCAAACTCATTACAAATGAAAAAACTAATGCTGTGCCAAATAAAGAAATGTTTAAGTTTTTTTGTGTAAAGTCACTGGCAAGGTTTTGGGAATCCCTTTTTGTTGGTTTTATTACACTTCCTCTCATGTCACTTCACTTATCTGAGTGTTTTAGTTTTTTTTTTTTTTTTTAAGTGGTTCTGATCATGCTGCTGGTTTTAACATTTTCAGCTGACTGACATCGGTTGCTTTAAAAAGCACGTTTTTAGAGACAGACTCTGCATCCAAGTAAAATCTTTAACCACAGGCTGGCAGTGACAAAGAGAATCTCCAGGGTGCCTCAAAAACTGAAAATATTAGAGCGTGTCGGGTTGTGGTCCCAGGACTTCTTGCACACATCAGTGTCACGGCAGTATTGGGCTCTTTTTTTTCTCTCTTAAATTTCTCTTCAACATCCATGTTAAATGCAAAACACATTCTTACTTATAACTTATTGTGGCTTAACCACTCAGTCAAAATCAGATGCATAAGATAGATAATTCAAATTCACCTTTTGTAGTATTTAGGTAGCATATCCCCACACAGTCACACCAGGACGATGCTTCAGCAAGCTTCTGGCAGAGTTCTGGTCACCTATATGACCACTCCTCTCAAAAAGAAAAACTGGTATTAAAGATGATGATTAATAAACCTTCCTCCTGAAGTCTTTTTTCCTCTGTCAGTGTGGCTGACTAATCAGCTTTAGATGAGCTTGAAAGTGTCGAGTTTGGAAAGAAACCATTGAAAATGTTTTATTACCATGACACGCCCGTGATGAGTTTACCACGTAGGTTCAGTTGTGTTGCAGTGAGTGCTCTGCGTTTAAAGGAACATTCAGGATTTAGTCAGTTCCTGTGGTATTTCCTAAATATGAGTGTGTTTGGGTGTATGTGTGTGTTTTTTTATAGATGTATCTATGTTCTGTCTGTTCTATGTATTGAATTGAATTGAATTGAATTGAATTGAACTGAACTGAATTGAATTGAATTGAATTGAATTGAATTGAATTGAATTGAATTGAATTGAATTGAATTGAATTGAATTGAATTGAATTGAATTGAATTGAATTGAATTGAATTGAATTGAATTGAATTGAATTGAATTGAATTGAATGAAACAACTGCAGGTCTATAATTAGAAGTTAAGCAAGTTTAAATGTTTATTATTGACCAAAATGATATGAACTAAATAAGTTTTGAATGAGAACAGAATCTGTGTTTGTAGCCAAATGGCACTTAATAGTTGCCCTATGATCAATCCACCCACATCAAAGTAAACTACTCCCCCCCCCCCATATACACAAGAAATGGAATAAAATGAAATGTAAAAGCACATTAAAAAACTAAATTAAAAGGGCATCTTTTGAATCTCCTATTTGTATTTCATTCTTGCTCAAAACTACTTCGATTCACGTCATTTTGGTCCCTGATAAAAGCTTACATTCTTTGTCTCTCAGTCTATTATTAAAGTGTAAAACGAGACCAAGGTGTGTTGTAACTTCAGAATTATTACTCTTTAATTTTTTATAATTTTTCTATGTGACAAAAAAAAAAAAGATACATGTTAAGAGCATGCTAAAAAAGAAAAATGTTTGAAATATCCACATGAAGAGTTGTGAAATAGGTGACAGAAAATCAATCTTTGTATATTCTGGCCAGAATATACAAAGACAAGAGTAAAGAGTTTGCAATTAATTACCATAGATGGCAATATAATTTTGGATCAAGAGATTATGGTACACTAAAAATGTTGACTCAAAACTTACTTCATAACTTCATTATATGTATAAAATTCAGTTCATTTTATTTGTATTGTGCCAGTTCACAACAATGGTCAAATTGAATCCATACATCAATCTAATTAAAGCCAAACACAAGATAATCAATTTGTAATCGAAATCATAACACTGACTGTATTCATATAGCAACCTAGCAAAGGAAACCAAAAGACTGCACTATATTTTCACTTTGCCCAAATATATACTGAATATAAAAACACTCAATACTGTTGAGTAATTCCACTAATATATAACTACTATTTTAATATCCTTTACATAAGAAGGTTCCTTAATCATATCAAGAAATTTAAAAAAAAAATACAAGGTTATATGTACCAATTCTATCACTCAAATGTCACAGCCAAACTTTTAACTACTGTTTAATCCATTTAGAGAATAAGCTGTCATTATAATTTTAAGTATTATCAGTCAACAAGATGACTGTTTTCTTATATGAAACCATTACACATGTAAATTTGTAGAAACAGTTAATGTTTCCGCTCTTTATCTTGTTGAACTTTTTTTTTGCAGTTCACTTAGGTCTCCGTGTTTCTCTCTCTGGTCCGAGAGAACTTCTTGATCTTCAGAGACTCCTGCTAAATAAAGAGGTCAGTTGCTGACAGAAAACACAATATGAACAGTGAGGGAATACTTTCAGATGTTTAAAATATACAAACAGCCACACAATCTTCAGCCACCACTATGACTTTAGACACAGAACTCTGGAAACTAAAGTTTTGCCTCAATGAAACTTATTCAACATGAAGAAGCAAGTGGATTCAATTTTGTTTAAAAGGAATGCCAAACAACTCCCATTCAGCTCAGCTAATCAATGTCCAGTGTGTCTAAAGGTCAGTTGCTGAAATCTCTGTATTGGTTTTGGTCAAACCTCATAGTTTATCATTTATTTATAAGTAAACAATGATGAAATATATGCACATGTAGCAGTTAAAGTCATTTCATTCAGATTTGATTTGATGAACTCGGTAGCATGTCAGACTCTCGGCCCCTTTTAATTACAGATCTGGCATGAGTGGATTAGAGGATTAGAGTGTGGTGAACTCAGCAGACTTTTGATGTGGTGGAGGGAATGAGGGTGAAAGGCTTTTTGATCTTACATTGAACTGAGACATTGCTGGGGTTATTTTAACAAAGAAGTAGGTTAAATCCCACACATATGCTCATTACAAATATGTATTTGTTTTTTTCCTTTTCTTCAAGAAATCGATCATCTACAATACTGGAGAAAGCTCAGGGCTATTTTCCATGCGAATAGTTGGAGTGAAGAAAGTGACTTGATTGCATCATCCACCACCCACCAACTATTTACAAAAAAATTTAGACGTGAACTTTTCCTCTTTCAGTCTATTTGGTCGATGTTGAACTATTACGGAATATGTAACTTCCAAATAAATAATTTGTGTTTAACTATCTATTAAAGATTAACTTCATCAGTTTGAAACATGTCTGTGTATTGGCTAGGTCTTGTCATCAACTGGCCCCGCCCACTAGACGGCTCGACCAATAGAAACACGCGGCGAGACGTGACCCTCACCCTCCTTATTGGTGTTCTCTGTGACCGTGAGGAAGTTTCTCATGACAGACACACAAGCTGATTTCCAGAGCAATGCCTTATCGTAATTAAAGAAAAACAACTTCGCGCACTCGCAGTTGCGAGATAATGGCAGATTTCGGAGATCCTCGCCGACATGGAGAGGGAATTTCAAAAGACCCTCGCTCAGATCGGAGGTCAGGAGCGGATTTATTTGGTCAGCGATGCCTGCGAAAGTAAAGAGGCGGACGGGGATGACGCCGGAATGTTGCACGAGTTCATGCGTGACATGTTTAGCATCAGCATCCCTGCGATCAGTAAAGGACCGCCGCAACCCTCTCCGAGTGAGAAACCCCGCAAGGAAGCGACTGGACCCCGCAGCGACGGAGCTTTCACTGGGAAGAGCAGGGATGTGGAGCTGGAACAGGTCGGGGAGAAGGAGGCGCAGCCGGCGCGTGGCGCTCAGAAAACAGCGACGAGGAGGACTAATATTTACAGCAAGAAACGAGCGATTGACTCGCCTGTCATCGTGCTGATCTTCAGGCAGGCGTTTATTAGCCAAGGTCCAAAGGAGGTGTGCCTCAAAGAGATACTGAAGGACGTAAAGGCGCGCACCGGACGTGGCCATAATAACCGACCTGCTCTGATTGGATTAATACGCAGCACGCAGGAGACCGCAGAGACACGCCGATGCGTTCAAGTCCTGGAGACCCAGATGCGATCGGTGTTCTGTAATCATTCACCAGAGACAATGTGGGTGGACTGTTTTATTCCGAAGACGGAGGCCAAAATGCTCAGCATCAAGAAGCACATTTGCAAAGTTGTTGACGCGTCTCAGTCAGCAGGTGCAATTACATTATCCACGTTGTAGTAACTTCACTGTGTGAAATCCGATTCTGTCCGCCCGGACATCCATTTATTTGTATGTATGAAGTTTGAACCCTGGTAGCTCAATTCATCAGGAAAATAGTGGATATTGTGGGCTACTGATGAAAAATCAGTAATGAGCACAACAGCAGTGATCTGAAAATAATATATGGTAAAGATATGTGATGCACTCTGGGATGTAGGTCAATCTGTGACATTCACGGGACCTCACATTTTTGCGCTTTTTTTTTTTTTATTCCCACGCATGGCTGCAAAAGGCCTCAGAACAAGAGATGCATTCATGAAACAAACGGGCGCTTAAGACAAGCTGCCAAATTGTTAAATGCTTTTTATTGCTTTACAGATAATACCAGGGATAAAGGGAACCAGGCTTTGTGCCCATTCCAATGTTGGTTCAGGCCTCAGAGGAGAGAAGCCAGAGGCCAAACCAGCAACAAAGCCTCAAACTGCAGGCAAAAAGGTAGCAGCAACTCCCTAAAATTCACTCTGACAGAGCAGGACACAAGCATTTTTTTTTTATGGAATATTTTATCTTAGCTATTTGTTTTTTTTATCCCCCTCATATACACTTGCTTATCTGATTCAGTGTTGCTTCAGCACAAATGTACAGACAAAGGGAAAACAGCCACTCTTCACTGGCTTCTGTTTAACTCAGTGACGTAGAAACTATATCAGAGGAAGTAAAAAAAAAAAAAAAAATTAGAATCAATATGCTACATTTTTGTAATTTTTTTTCTTTTGTATCAGAAAAAGGAAACTGAACACTCACAACAAAAAACTTCTCAAATGCAAATAGATATTATTAAATCCCCCCCCTTCTGTCAAATTGTTTAACACGTTGTACTACATTTCACTGTAAGTCAATGTTTGAATAATTTCAGGTGAAACTGGAAGTGTAGAAGAAGGCATCCCTCTGAAAACCAACATCTTGTCTGCTGAACCTCACGTGAATGATAACCCGCCGGAGTAGGCTGCTGATGTTGGGACACGTGACCGGCTGCAGGCCTATCACTGTGGACAATCGTGCTTTCACTGTGAAAGGAAAAGTTGGCATCATGGTGTAACAGAGCCTTTCTACATGTTACATATCTTCTTGGTGCTCAAATCCAACCTCTGGCCGACATGAATCCTCTCCAGGGTGCTGCTCCTTGAAAGATCGTTATGTACAATATTTGGCCGAATAGCGTTTTATTCTATCAGCATGAGCTGATCGACTAGCACTGCAGGTTTTATGTGTGTCTTGGACAGAGCCAGTGAGACAGAAATCTGTATACCATCTAATTATGCACTGAGAGTTCGGTGTGGTGATACTTTACAGTTTTAAATGTAAGTAGAAGAAGATAAATGAAGATGTTCCCAGCTCATCCAGCTGTTTAATACTAATGAAGGTAAATATTTATCTGGGAATGTACCCCACTAAAGCACAATTTCAACTGCATTTTGAGGCCTTACATGGGGAGCTGGACTTTATTACTGTAGCTGGCTGTAAAAGGGTATTCTTGATGTCAAAACCCACATACTGTTAGCTTTACATCATATACTCATATTTTGAATTTATCCCTCTCAGTCTGCTGAAATACTGTTTTAGAGGCAAAGCTTCACCTGCTGCAAAGAAAACTGGAGTAACTAGAGATTGTCAGCTGTTATTTTTTTTCTTTACTTGTCTTTTTCTCAAGCAATGTGCTTTTTTTTTACCATATTTTTATTTTCTTTTATTAGAATTATGTGCCTTAGATGAGCCTTGTTGACAGTAGCATTAACTGTCACAAAAATGTAACACAACCTTGTCACTTTTAGGGTATTTACGTAAACCAGCCATTCCCAAACTTCAGAATACCACGGCCCAATTTGGAATGTGAAAAATCTCCACGGCCCACCCCAACCTTTAATCACAACTGTGATCAACATACAGGACTATACGCTATGTTCCGATATTAATGTAATGGGTCAACAAATAAGGTGACAACTTGTCATATTAAGTTAAGAGGACAGGAGAATAACACTTAACTGCTTTATTTTATTACTTCTTAATGTTTTTTTTAAATCATGTCATGAATATTTAACAGTAATTAAAAACATATTTAAAAAAGATCAAGGATTTAAAACATTTGTTTAATTTAAATGACCTCTCAAGGCCCACCTGCAGCACCACGATGGCCCACCAGGGACCCCGGCTCACACTTTGGGAATCACTGATTGAGACTAACAGGTTCTCTTTTACTGCAAATAAACACATTTAAACATGGGTGAATGCACTACAGCTTACTGTTATATTTGTGGTTCCTCATCTACAACTAAAACAAACACACACACACAAAATGGCTGTTCTTTCATCAGATAAACAAAGATTTTTTGTTAATTCTTGTTTATTATTGTACAATTATATCAGTAACATCCTAGCACAACAGCCAGTTCTTGGTGTTTTTGACTTTGTTTCTTAGTTAACTATAACTTCTGTATAGCTTTTTTATATTTGACGCAATATATATTATTTTGTCTCTGGCCTTATGAAAGCTGGTTTAAAAATAATGATAGACTTACATGCGAAACTGGCAAATACATTTTAGAAGGTGTCAAATTCAACTGGCGACCTATCCAGGGTGTACCCCTGCCTTCTGCCCAAACAGAGCTGGGATAGGCTCCAGTAAATCGCTGTGACCTTGCACAGGAATATGCAGGTACAGATGGATGGAAGATGTCAAATCCCCATTACACTAGTGAAACAGGCCATTATTTTGATGAGTTCCTTTTGGAATATCAGTGAGTCGCTTATATGACAGTGTTATTTAATAGTTGAGTTTTTGCTTTTTAGCATTGCATCTGAAAAATAGTAAAATAATGAATTCTATATACTAAAAACACATTTCTTTTTAATATTTGTAATTAAGTAAGAATTTTGGCATCTGCATTCTATTACTACTTAAATTGCAAATTTACAACTAAAACTATGAGAGAGGATTTGTTTAAATAAATTCACAGGTTCTTGACAGGAAAAAAACTTTCCTTATGAGATGTGAAGATGCCATTTTATGTAACTTCTTATTGGGGAATACTTTTGTCAATAAATGTTTAAAACATACTATTGATCTGTTTTTATTCAGGGAAGTTTTTGTGAAAGATTCAAGAGTAGGAAAACATATTTCTCTGTCTTTTTTTTTCTCGAATTGTTCTTTTATGTTTAAGGTGGTGGTGAGGAATAAACATTTCATTATTACTAATCTTGAATCCCTTTTGACCAAATAGCACATCAGTAAATGCACATTTAACGATTCTAAAACAAACAACAAAGTCTAAAACGACGAGTGAGATGTTCTATTCCAAATTTGTGAACTTGCTGAAAAAAATGTTGGAGCACATATATAACCCTTAATTCCATCTACAGCACATAAGTTTTAAAAGACATTCAGCAAAAGATTCAAC
Organism: Hirundichthys speculiger; assembly: GCA_018398805.1. Lineage (NCBI taxonomy): Eukaryota > Metazoa > Chordata > Actinopteri > Beloniformes > Exocoetidae > Hirundichthys > Hirundichthys speculiger. Next base: position 152,505 of record JAGFBZ010000961.1, on the reverse strand, counting down.
TCCAGCAACTGCTCTCCTCACTTCCCAAGATGTTTACAGGTAGCTGTTAAAAGAAGATGGTATGCCACACAATGGTAAACATCACCCTGCTCCAACTTCTTTGTGTTGTGTTGTTGCCATCAAAGTCGAAATGAGCTAATAGTTTTCATGAAATGGTAAAATGTCTCAGTTTCAATATCTGATATATTCTTTATATTCTATTGGGGATATGGGTTTAGGAGATTTGCAAATCGTAGCATTCTGTTTTTATTTACATTTTACACAGCGTCCCAATTTTTGGAATTGGGTTTGTAGTTGGATTTGTTCCTTGTCTGCTTTTTCGCCTAGTATCCTGAATCTTGCTGCTGCATTGTGTAGCATTATGTATGCCTCAATGCACCCTGCATGTTTTGTGGATCGCCTTTTTTGCGTTATTTATTTATTTAAACGTTAATAGGGAATAACATTGCTTCTGTTGGAAAAGGGCAGAAAGAAACAATTTTTTAAAAAAAAGTTGCCCAAACGGTGCAGATTGATAAATGATTTAGAAGATAGGAAATATGTAGTCAAATATATGGCGCCTTAGAAAATGCCGGTACGTAAACATTTTATATTGAAATCAAATGCAAAATACGAATATTTTATACCAAATATCATTACCTTTTTTGCTATAAACGTTTTATTTGGCTTAAAATAGTCCACCTGTAAAGTACAAGCTTAATAATATAATTTTATTGTGTGCCTTTTTTATTCAGGCTCAAAAGAGGCCGGTCAAACCCAAAGGTCCTTCAGAGGGGGACGTGAATGTTGGACAAAGCGGTTGTGGTTGGTTTTACAGCTGAAAATATACCTTCACTACAAAGCATTCCTGTTGTTTAACTCTTCCTAAAACTGTACGGAATCCCAGGATTGTTGGCCCGTAGAGGGGTTAAAGTGCCGACCATGATAACATCTGCCGGTAAGTAGTGATAGGTGTCTTTATTTTGTTCGTCAAGCTAGCGGCCATTGATTTAGCTGAGTCACAGTGACAGCATGCAGAGCTGTCGCCAGTCAGCAGGTTCACCGGTAACAAAAAACATAATCTTTCTGTACCTAAACAGTTTTTGTAATTTTTTAGCTACTGTTATGATATTGGAGGCTAATATAAGTTCGTTGCATTAATAGTGGTGCTAACATCGCTAAACTAGCTGTCAGTCTTGAAGCTCTACAGGAGCTCGATCGGATCAGATTTGATCGTAGGACAGACAGACTGCGCTTCATCTCGCTTCATCTTCATCATTTCTAAACGCATGAGTGTTGGACGTTCTTTTTTCTTCTTTCTTTTTTCATAATAAAACAGGTGTTTGACAGTTGATCTGGGTTTATTCTTCTTTTCCCTGTCGGTTTCTTTAAAGGGTCGTCACAGCCAATCATCTGCCTTCATCTAACTCTATCCTCTGCATCCTCTTCTCTCACATCAGTTAATTTCATGTTCCCTTTCACTACATCCATTAATGTCCTCTTTGCTCTTCTTCTGGGCCTCCTGCCTGGCTGTTCCAGCCTCATCCATCCTTCTACCGATGTAGCCCTCCTCTGTACATGTCCAAACCATCTCAGTCTGGCCTCTCTGTCTCTCCAAAACATCTAACATGCGCTGTCCTTCTGATGTACTCATTTTTAATCCTATCATCCCATCCTCATCTTTCCCTGAGAGAACCTCAACATTTTAACCTCTGCTGCTTCCAACTCTGCCTCCTGTCTTTTCCTCAGTGCCACAGTCTCTAAATCATTCAGCAACTTTAGTCCGACCACCGTCTTGTATACATTTCCTTTCATCCTTGTTTATCCTCTTTTATCACACATCACATCTGACGCTTTTTCCACCCATTCCAACCTGCTCGCACACGCTTCTTCAGCCCTTTTCCATGCTCTCCGTTACTCTGTACTTACGCTGACACCTGACACTTGCTGTCAAGTCGTCTGTTAGAAGATGATCTGTCTCATACTGTACTGGATCGTTTTTGTGTCTTGCTTCAGTCGCTCTGTATATTCGATCAATACATTTGGCTGACAGCTTTAGTTCATTCTATTGTTAGACTTTCTGTTATTCATATTTTAGATTTCATTTTAGATTATTTGATAAATTAAGACTACCAAGTGAACCTCCTATGGTTCGAACACCTTCTCTTCTGAAAATAGATTATCTTACTTTAGAAAAAACGGATGTACTGGAAAACACAGTGTCATCATTGGAGGAAAATATGCATTTATGCATTTGTTAAACTGCTGTAATTTCCCTAGATTGCACTGAAATATACAACCTTGCATTTTTTTTGGATTTGCCAAAGCTTTTAACATTTAAATTCAATATGTAGATGAGTAATACAGTACAGTAATTGTTTTTTTTTTTTTTTTTTTTCTTTTAGCTGGAGTCATTTCACTCCTCGATGAGGAGGACCCGCAGCTCAAGGTAAGAATTGGTCTCATGGCATTGGAAAAACACACATTTTAAGATACAGGTTCTTGGAATATTTATTATTCCACTGATTGCAATTTTCTTTACCAGTTCTTATTTATTTAAAGAGCAGACCTGGTCAATGCCAATTTCAGACAATTACAGTTTTCTTTCTTAGAGCTGCAAGCATCAGCATGCATTGTGTTAATCAACAATGAGGGCTGGAAAAGGCTACTATCTTAGCCTCTTAGCCTTTGGTTGTTTTATAGTATTGAGCACTTTTAACAGGGTGATTCCCTTGTAAGTTCTGCATTATGTTTGTTTGCTTTCCCAAATGTTTTGGTTGCTGTTTCCCTCAAGTTATTTTTACCTCACAGGTTATACACATTACCAGTTACTGTGTTGTCGTGATGTGTTTACTGACTGAAAAAAAGTTGTATTTCACACAATTTTAGGTTTCCAGGTTAAGAAATCTTTAAGAGAAAATAAGAAGCAGTCTACATCGGTATGATGTCAGCTGATGCCGATCAGTCATAAAAGCCCTTGAAATCAGGATTTCCCTCAATGTTTACACAAACATTTCCTGTTAGTCTTTCTGCCCAAAAATGTTGGCATTGATGGTTTTGGTGCAAGTAAGGTTTTTCTTAGCCTTTCTGTTCTGTTTACCCTGCGTTTGTATTATTTAATTAGATCTTCAGTCCTGTAGAGAGAGAAAACCTCTAATCTACAGAACCACTTGACAAAAAAACTTGCTGGTACGCGATAAATGTCAGCAACACCTCTGTTTTACTTTCAGGAGTTTGCTCTGCACAAGCTAGACTGCATTGTGAATGACTTCTGGGCTGAGATTTCAGGATCTGTAGATAAAATGTAAGTACTATCTTTTGCCATAAAATGTAACATAAAGCAGCAAAAACCTAAGTTCATATTATAATTAAGTATAGTCGGCAACAGGACTAAGGATTTGTGTAACATAACTGTACATATGTGTGTCAATACTCTGACATACTAGATATAGTTGTGTAGTGTGGTGGAAAATGTTGAAAAAGTAGAATATCTGCAGTAGTCATCCAAAAATGTGTTTTTTGAATACTTTTTTTCCCCCCAGTCTTATGTAACAAGTTCTTGTCCTCTCCTAGCGAGGTCTTGTATGAGGATGAGACTTTTCGGAGCAGAGAATTTGCTGCCCTGGTGGCCTCTAAGGTTTTCTACCACCTTGGAGCTTTTGAAGAATCTCTAAACTATGCTCTTGGTGCTGGGGATCTGTTCAGTGTCACAGATGATTCAGAATATGTGGAGACCATCATTGGTGAGTGATAAGAATATTGCTTTCTAATATATAAAAATATTGCTATCCAAAAATCCTTACTTTAAGTCTACACATTAAGTGAGTTATATCCCCTCTCCTTCTGCTGCAGCCAAATGCATTGATCACTACACCAAGCTGCGGGTGGAGAATGCCGAGTTGCCAGAAGATGAGGAAAAGAAGAGCATTCGACCCCCGCCTTGAGGGCATTGTCAACAAGATGTTCCTGCGTTGCCTAGACGATCACAAGTACAAGCAGGCCATTGGCATCGCCCTTGGAGACGCGGCGTCTTGACATCTTTGAAAAGACCATCTTAGAATCGGTCAGCCTCTTTTCATTAGTTACAAATACTCATTCAAGCTTAAACACACCATCAAATAGCTCAAAATGTTGTCCAAAAATGTGGCAATTTTTTTGGATTAAAAATGAATGAAATCTCAGTGAATTTGTAAGAATCCCTTTATTTAAATTATACTTAAAAATTTTGTAATTGTGGCACTGACTAATTTCATTGGACATAACTTTTAGAGGATTTTGATAACTGCTGTTAAATGAGAATATTTATGTCTTATGAGATTTCTCAATAATTCTTAGTTTTTTTCTTTTTCCATCACCTTTTCAGAATGATGTAAGCGGCCTCCTCGCCTACAGCCTAAAGGTTTGCATGTCCCTGATGCAAAACAAGAAGTTCCGTAATGAGGTGTTGCGGGTGCTGGTCAAACTCTACATGAACCTGGAGAAGCCTGATTTCATCAATGTCTGTCAGGTAACTACTGGGTTGCCCAAATATTGATCCTGTAGGAATAACAGTTAAGAGCTGCATTTCCACTTGACATTGATCAATCATTTTGATCATAATCAGATGTGAGTTAGAATCCACTTTTTTTTTTTTTTTTTTTTTTAAGGGAGGGGGCCATGAAAGTCTGATCTTTCATGACACCCTTTTGTGAATATCATTGTGTATCTGTGGTCCTCAGAATAGGTTGTTGATTCTCAACAGGCAGGAGAAGTTTACAGAGACCTAATCTAAACAGTTTGAACTTATTTAACCCGCAGTCAGTCAGCAAAGATTGGGAGCGAAGTGTGCAGTTACCTACAGGATCACTACTACATTAATACCCTGCCTAGCAGCAAAAGGTTTCTTGCGCTTCATTAGAGAATAAGGCCCAAACTCTCCAAGAAGAGCATTGTTGAAAGATGTGGACAAGCTAGAAGACTCAGGGGAAAAATGGTTTGTGGACAGATCATAATGCAACTGGTTGGGCCACCCCGGTAGAGCAGTGGTCAGGGCAGGCAGCCCATGTAGAGAGGCTTTAGTCCTCCTGCAGCGCTCGCAGGCTCGACTCCCGGCCTGTGCGACCCTTTGCTGCATGTCTTCCCCGTTCTCTCTCTGCCCTGTTTCCTGTCTCTCTCACTGTGGAATAAAGGCCACCAGCGCCACAAAAATAAATAAATAAAAAAGATGCAACTGGTTAGTTTAAAAAAGAAACATGTTTGGAGAAAGGAAGACACCGCATGCCTTCATATGAACCTTATTCCAACATGGTGGGAAATATGAAACGTGGTGGTAGTATGATTGTGGCACTTTTGAGCATCAGGACCAGGAGAGCGTGCCATCACTGATGGAACAATGGGTTGTTAAATTATACCAGTGAAGTGAAAGGAAAATCTGAATCTCAGGAGAAAGATCATTCAGAAAGATGGTGACATCACTCTTGCAAGCTATTCCCAAGTTGATCAGAATGATTAAAGGAGAATCAGATTGATTATTTGTTATGGACCAAGTCAAAATCCTGACCCGAATCCACTGGAAATGTTGTGGAAGGGCTGATGTGATACAGCTGGATTCTCCCAAGAATCTTGAGAAAATCAGTGTTCTGAGACTCCAACATAATTATTTGCAGTCCTTAACCCAAAAAGTATTCTATTAAATGAAAAACTAAACTTTTAGATTCAATTCAATAATTCTTTATTAATCCATGAAGAAAAATTATATTATCAAATTCTATTTCAATGTCCTGTGATTGCTAAATTATTGGTCAAATAATCTTTGCCCCTTTTTTTTTTTTATATCAGTTGTTGATTTTGCTTTATACTTGTTATGGTTATTGCTATAATGACTGAATTAGATTTTTTTTTTTTTAAACTGTCGGAGGCAAACATCTCTCCAATTTTCTCTCCTTCCACCACAGTGCCTGATATTCCTAGATGACCCACAGGCTGTAAGCGACATCCTGGAGAAGCTGGTAAAAGAGGATAACCTGCTAATGGCTTACCAGATCTGCTTTGACCTCTATGAGAGCGCCAGCCAGCAGTTCCTCTCCTCCGTCATTCAGAACCTGCGCACTGTTGGAACACCAATCCCTGCAGTGCCAGGCTCTACAAATACCGGCACCATTCCCACGGCAGAAAAAGATAGGTAGGGAGGAGTAGAAAATAATGACATAACTAACATCCAGTCTTAAGCTCTGTACTTAGGGATACAACATGAAACTTTTTTTTTTCTTTTGGTGTTACAGTGATGCAATGGAGACAGATGACAAAGCCGGCAGCTCCCCTGCAGGCAAACCTGCAGAAACGGTACACATATTGTTTTTGCACCATACGATGTTGTCTGCTGTGGGTCAGTGTTTATGTCTCAATATAGCAGCCATTATTTGCTTGTAATCATCATGTTGCTTCACACTTTTGTAGAAAGATGAGCCCAAAGACCAGAACGCCAAGATGATTAAAATCCTCAGTGGGGAGATGGCCATTGAATTGCACCTGCAGTTCCTAATCCGAAATAACAACACAGATCTAATGATTCTCAAAAACACAAAGGTAACAAATACAGTGACATGAATGGCTTGAAGAAGAGAAATGACCAGAAAGTGCTCAGAGATGCAGCTGATCTTTCTTTTTCCTCCCATTTCTGCAGGACGCAGTCCGGAACTCAGTGTGTCACACGGCCACAGTTATAGCCAACTCTTTCATGCACACAGGAACAACCAGTGATCAGTTCCTCAGGTAAGAGTGCTGCCAGAAAGATTTTATAAACTCTACTTAAATGGTACAGAGAGACTGAGAAAAATATATCTGGCTAGTGATTTTGATTAAAGGTTTAAAAAAAAAATTCCTGTAGAGAAAAATATATCTTGCTAGTGATTTTGATTAAAGGTTTAATTTTTTTTTTCTGTAGAGAAAACTTAGAATGGCTAGCAAGGGCCACTAACTGGGCAAAGTTCACAGCCACGGCGAGTCTTGGTGTTATTCACAAGGTAAAAATATTTCACCATAATACTACTGACATCAAAATTGGAAGCAAGTCTCGCTTTCTACATTGTTTATTGTTGAATGTGATTCTTTTTCAGGGCCACGAGAAAGAGGCGCTCCAGTTAATGGCCACCTACCTGCCCAAAGACACCTCCCCAGGCTCTGCCTACCAGGAAGGAGGAGGCCTGTATGCTCTGGGACTCATTCATGCCAACCATGGTGGAGACATCATAGACTACCTGCTCAGTCAACTTAAGAATGCTAGCAATGATGTGAGTGAGGTTATGTTTTCTTTTAACTCCCCCCCAAATATTCAGGAAGTGGTCAGTCATCTCAGAAAAGCTTATGAGACTAGCTGTTGTGTCATTTAAATGCATTTATGCTATCTCTGCTGGACTGTTCATTTTTCTGGGTCTGTCACAGATTGTCCGTCATGGTGGGGCCCTTGGTCTGGGTTTGGCTGCACTGGGCACAGCCAGACAGGATGTTTATGATCTACTTAAGTCAAACCTTTACCAGGATGATGCTGTCACTGGTAAGCCTACTTGCTAAAATCACTAATCACTTTTTTTTTTTCTTGTAAAAGAAAATATTGGGAAAAAAATGAAAAAACTATCTGAATCTACATTTTTACGTCTGTCACAGCTATTTCATCATCTATGCTGAAGAAAATAAAATCATAATGATGATGATTTCATACAACCTCTTAGGTGAAGCAGCAGGCTTGGCTCTGGGGCTGGTTATGCTGGGCTCCAAGTCGGCTCAGGCAATTGAAGACATGGTGGGCTATGCTCAGGAGACACAACATGAAAAGATCTTGCGTGGCCTAGCAGTGGGAATTGCCTTAGTCATGTATGGACGCATGGAAGAGGCCGATGCTCTTATTGAAAGCCTTTGCAGAGACAAGGTATGGCTGTAAAGCATTTAGAGAGCCAATATCTACCCCATGAGGACAGATTTGCTTTGTTCTATAAAAAATAAAGAAATTAAGATTGTTGCATGTGTTGTATATAACATTATTCCTCACCTTAAATTCTCAGTATATCTTAAAAAAAACATTGTTCTTCAATGTTTGTGGGGAAAGACTTGAAACATTTCCCTCTTAGCTGAACACACAGCCTCAGAGCTCTGCTTCCTGTCATTTCCTATCATAGGACCCCATCCTGCGGCGATCTGGTATGTACACTGTAGGAATGGCCTACTGCGGCTCTGGGAACAACAAAGCTATCCGACGTCTGCTACATGTTGCTGTGAGTGTTTCCTTTTGCTCCGCAGATGCCAACATCCAGTCATTTAACCTGCTAATTAAGGCAGCCTATTTTAGTGATGTAACTACACTTGCTCAGCCTCTGTTACATTATTCAATTGCACATAGATTATTTGACACACATTTCACTTAAACTTTAACATTTTTTGCTGTTTGTTTCTAAAGCTTTTTCATTCTGTTTGCGACAGACTGCTGAATAGTTATTAAACTGGCATGTTAATTTTAAGGGGCTCTTGTGCATGATGTTATTGTCAGATCGTGGGTATATTTTCAAATTGTAGACATGTTAACATGTTGTCCTGTAGATGGCGTTGTCTCCAAAGTAACTGTATGGCAGTCTGAATAGTAAAATTTGATCATTTTACACTGAGACACGAAAGGGATGAATCATTCTGAATAATTTCAGTCCTGTTGTCACTGTTGCTTGTTTGACTGTTTTGTTTATCTTCGTTAAGGTGAGTGACGTGAATGATGATGTCAGAAGGGCTGCTGTCGAGTCCATTGGCTTCATCTTGTTCAGGTAGGATCCAAAATTAATTATTTAAGCTGTGGCTGCTCTGTTTTGACATTCACAAAAAGAATCTTGAGCCTTAAGGACTTGGTTGTTTAAAACTCCAGTTATTTTATCAGATTTTTTTGATCGTTAAAAGTTAAAACATTTTTGTGGTATGGATATGTTGGTTAATGGAGGAACATATTTTTGGAGAGAATTGATTCGTTTCCTTTAGACCTGCTATAGAAATAAATCCCCCCTTTTGGCATTGTGAAACGCTGATATTCTGGTATAAGAAAATAAAACTAATCACACATCAGCAGCACTATTCAATGTCCTGGAGCTTGTTGGCTGTGTGTTTCTGATGAATCTACTAGTGCAGAGGATCAGCTCTACCTCCCCATCTACACTGACAATGTATACACATGCACAAGGTAGACAAATGACTTCTTACTACCCCTACCTTCGAATGATTTCCAGTTAAGGATGTGCATTAAAAAAAAAAAACGGAAATCCCTAATTTTATGGACTAAGCTCATTTATTGAAGAAAGCTAAACATTCCTGTAATTTTTCCCTCTTCATTAAATCCCCCTAGCTTTTTATAGGGATTTTCTATCTTGATGTGAATTTACCCATCAGAGGTCCAAGCTTTCTTTAATGGCCCATCCAGCTACAGCACAAACATCAGGTGTCTACATGTTTAAACCCAAAAAAGGCCTTTGTGATTAGTTGGCTGCGAGATAAACCCTAAACAGGGCGATACAGTTTCTCTAGTTTCCATCCTTAATGTCTCAAGGATAATTCCCTCTGCTCCTCCAGCATGCCAACAAATTCAGGATGACTTCAGCTCTAAATCGCTTATGTTTCTGTTTTTCATTATAAATCAAGAGTTCTGGTTAAATGAGACAAAAATGTTTTTAGTGGGAAAAAGAAAACAGTGACACACACCAGCTTTACATACCAACCTTGTAGAGCCTTATCTGCATCAGATTTTTCTTGCTCCTTTTTTTATAGGTTAAGTTGTTTAAGTTGCGTTTAAACCTTTTTATGCCTTTGCAGTGTTCTACAACATGCCAGGATCTGATATAGAAGCACACAAAAAAGAAATTGCTGCTTAATGCACTGCCATTACGGTTTTTTTCTTGTCCATTTAAATCTTCAAAGCATGAAATCCATAAAAAACACAAAAAGAGTCAACATCAAGAAGATTGATGCACAGAATCGTTGTACTTGTCTCATGACAATAACAGACATTTTTATTTAGCACATTTAAGTTTTCGTTCAATCTGGATTTTGTTCTTTTATATCTACAATCTGTTTTTTTAAAACAGATACAGGCCAAGTTGTAAAGAAACAAATACAATAGTGCTTCTCAAAGAGTGCAATGTTTTTTTTCTTTTCTTTCTAAGAAATTAGCAAAGGTAGAGTTGTATTTTCTTAACAAAAGCATATGATTTGAGATGGTTTACAGCATATTTAGACAATTTAATAGAGCAACATAATATATACAGCATTCAGATATTTTCCAGGTTGTCATGTTTGGCAGCCTGAATTTTGTGGAATAGTAACTTGTCTTGTAGAATATTCTCCTGTGCTCATTTGGAAGTGTACCTGGTACACTTAAACGCTTGTCGAGTCACTACTTGATATTGTCTGAAAAGTCAAACTTTCTTTGTGATCCTGTCATGCTGAGAATTCACATTGTTATCATCATTATTATTAATATTATTGCCTTCTTTTAAAGACCAGTGAGGCATTTCCTTTTTTCCGTGTACACTACGGTGCAGCCGCGTATCGTGTCAGTTGTTTCGCATTGAAAGTAACATGTTGTGTTTTCAAATTGACCTTGTTGAGGATGTAAATGTTAAATTAAAACACATTTTCTGATGTAATTGAGCATCAGCAACAACAGAGTACCTTTTGTAGGCATTAACTGATTCAAGTTAAGAGCAACAATAAGTCCCACTCTTGCAGTTTAAAATGTGTTTTGGTTTTCTTTTTTTATTTCATAAGGCAAGTCTTTGTCTTTGTCTTTTGCAGAGAATTTGCACCTTAAATCAGATCCACATCAAATGTTCCTTTTTAATTTTCTTAGTATTTTATTTTTTCACTTGCTGTGTCTATACACAGCTTACATGTTCTTCCTGCTTAAAATCTTCATTTACAGTCAGAAGTACTGTGTCGAGCACAATACCGCCGGGTGACTGTACAGGACGCTTGCCGGCACCTCACTGGACTCGGGTAGCTCACTGCTCCAATGCCGTTCTTCATCCTCCGCTTCACAAACAGTTTAGAGTTCTCTGCCATAGACGATTTGAATGAAATCCTCGTGAGGGCCCATTCTGCATTTGTTGCTGCTGGATGTCGTCCTGGCCTAGGGCTTGCAAAGTTTTTGTAATTGCAGGTGATGTAACGTGTGAAGGCTTCCCTAAAGGTTTTGTTGAAAAGGGTGTAGACTAGTGGGTTAATTCCTGACGACACATATCCCACCCAGACAAAGATCTCCATCAGGCGTGAAATTACGTTAACGTCACATCTGGTGCACAGCGCAGAGGTGATGTTTGTTATGAAAAAAGGGCACCACATGACTACAAACAGAAGGAAGACTATGCCAAGCACCTTTGAAGCCCGCTGCTCATTGCTCAGAGTCTGCATTGACTTCTTGCCCATTGTCGACATTCTGCGAAAGGACGTCTCATCTCCTGTATCGGCGTTCATTGTGCCTGCATTCTGCTTTTCTTGCATCCTGGGAATTCTGACATCAAGCATGTTCGTTTGCTCAGTCTCATGGGCCCCCTGTTCTCTTTGAAAAACTGTGGAGATTGTGGGGGAGTTGAAACGCTGACTCACCTTTGACCTGAGCAAATAAACCTTTTTGCGCAACACCTGCACGGTGAGCAGGTAGATGACCATCATGATGGTCAGAGGGATGAAGAATGCTGTCAGGGAGCCAAATATGATGAATTCCCGGAACGTGTCTGTCTTCAGCAAGCATGTGTGGTTATTGTTGAAGGTGATATTGTTGGGATGATGGTGGTTCTTGAGGCCCTTTATTGGAATTGGGATTGCGATACCTGGAAATGACAAACAGTGGTAATTAACACTGAACCGATGCGTTAGGCACTTTATAGTGAGGGGGTCTGCCTTTGAAGTTTTTGTTTGTTTTTTTTAAGACAGCATCCCTAGTTGATGTTAGGAAAAACATGTAAAGTTCTGATTGCCTTCTTTCTTAAAAAAAAAAAGATAGATAGATAGATAGATTGACATGAATTGTGAAATGAGTGGACCGTCTCTAACACCCCAGACACACACTTTTTTTCTTTTTTTGAATAAAATAAGATCAGTTCACCTATAAAATATGCATTGGCCACTGGATAGACTGTTTTCTCTTGAAAAGTCATCAAATTTTCCTCTTAAAACATGGTCAGTAAGTATGATGCTACAATGAGGGCCCCCTTTAATGTCCCAGTTTTGCTGCATTTCACTTCTAATTTCATTTCACCCAGCAGTTATTTCTGAGTCTATTTACCAGGTCTAGCATGGACCGTCTGTCCCTGAGTTTGCATGTTCCTGCGTAAAGATTTCAGTCATGTACTGAACTGACTTTGTGTAAACAAAAACACAGGACAGGAAAGCCGAGTTGATATGCTTACCAATGGATATGAGCCACACCAGTGCAATCTTGATAATTGCTTTGGCTCTGGACTTGTATTGACTGTGTTGGATCGGTTTCTTGATGGCAATATAGCGATCCAATGAGATGGCACAAAGGTGCATGATGGATGCAGTAGAGAAAAGCACATCAAGGAAGAGCCAAATGGGGCAGAGGAACTCGGGTAGAGGCCATCCAGAGTCTAAAAAGGAGATGAGAGGGGAATTGATCAAGAGAATAAACCTTTTTTGCATTGTGCATATAGTATCTCTTTAATGCCAAGAAGATGTTGATTTTATTCATCACTAGTTAGAGGAGGTATACATTTGGCAAGGGATTAGAAAGACCACTCATGCAAGAGATTGGTGTTTGTTTGTTTTTTCTGTGTGGACTTATTTTACTGGAAACCAGAGGGTTCCCTGACTGTTTATGGGGCTAAAAGCGTTATGTGTAGATTGTAGCTTAGTCTCCGCTCAACAGTAGTGTTTATTTTGAGTTCCAGGCATAAAACTGGCTAGAAAATTTTCTGGCTTTTGTCTCCTTATACATTAACATTTCAAAACATTGTTTGTGGAAATTTTCTTTCTAGTTTTCCTTTTTGATGCCCCCTCCTCTTTTACTTGCACCACTTTCTTGCCTAAGTGGACACATTTGATGAGTCACAGTTTCGGTTTCTGAAAAGTTTATTCACTGACAAATACTGTAGTAGAATTTCTGAAACTGTTTTGTGAAACATTTTGTTTCCAATGCCAGCTTCTATGAACAGTGTGGCCTGCAAGGCTCAATCAGCTTCGAATAAGGGCATCTTTTTCATTTTGTTCTCAAACAAGACTCAAATATAAAACTTTTAACCCACTGAGACTTGATGTAATCTGTTGTGTGCTCTGACGGTTCACGGTTGAATCATTTCATCAAGGCTGTAACAAAATATTGACACAAACTGTACAGGGTCTGTAATTTACAACAAAAGCAGATGGTTTGACCTCTTAAATGAATTTAAGGAACAAAGTTGAGGAATGAAAAGCTTTAGCAAACAGTTGTTTTTTTCAGGAAACTTATGTTTTGAAGGCTTTTTAAAACAGTACAGGACTTTACATGCTTTGATTGTACAGATCTTTAAGCTCTGTGATTTATCTCAAGGTCACTCCCACTGAACTGAAAGGTCTATGCTACTTCAGTGCCTCGTTTCATTCATTTATAGGCTTTTGGCCCAGTTTTGATTCAGTTTGTGTTCTCACTGGGACAGCCGCACCAGTTTGTTGCTTTGTTTAAATTGAGATCCCTTTTTTTTTTTTTTTTTGGGAGGTCTCAGAACCACTGGTTTGGTCAGATAGCATCAAGTTGTGTAAAGCGTTTTGATACGAAAGCATCCTTCATTTGCGATTCCAGCTTTAATATGTAGCAAAACACACCTTATGGTACACAGGTCTAAACATTTGTAGTTTTCACTGATAATGCATTAATCAGAAATCACATTATACATGCACAGCAGTCTGAATGTACTTTACAACGTGGCCTGTGATGCTTAACATTGGGACAGAAAGCATGTATGAATTCTCATTTCAAGTCCAGCTCATTTCAAACAGTCCCAACTGTTTTTAGTTTATATTCTTTACTTTAATTTTGTAGTGTTTCGTGTATTGGAAAGGAGGGAGTGTTGTTACTAATATTCTCGGTGCAGTCTGTCTCGAGTATTTGGAAGTCATTGAGCTCAGGAATGAAGGGCTGATCCTCCTGGCTGTGGGACTGTCCCATTGTTAGGCAGGTCTGCTCTGCTTCACTATGTGCTTATGTACGCTTTTTATGTGTATGTTTATGTCACTTTGACCTCCTCCTTCTCACAGCAGAACGCAGAGCTCCAGCTCTCCTCGTCGTTGTAGAATGACAGGTTTTCTGAGCTGTAGCTGTAAAAGTTTAGTCTCCGAGACGTATATGTGTTTTGATATATGTATATAAAGCTTGCTTTGTATGTTTTGGTGTCAGCTATGTTATTAAAGTTTGCCAATTGGCACCTTCAGATTAATATTTCACATATTTATCATCAACATTTAACCCTTTACACCTCTATTCCAAAGCTGAAATTTATCCTTTGTAGTCAGAATTGCAGTTATACATGCTGTTACAGTGTTGTGACTTGCTGCCTCATTATTAGAATATTTTAATTGGCTTTGGTAAATTGTCATGAAAACTTCTACATTTAAGGAAATATACAGCAAAATGTTGAACTTGGATTTCTTTTTTTTTTTTCTCATAGTTTTTGTTTTGAATAGTTTTACTTTGAAGATTACTAAACTAAAGTTTGTTGGCCTAATATCAAAGTTACACAAATTCATTATAACCCAAGAGCTTTGCCCGCTATCTTTCTTTTTACCCTAAAACGGAGGCAATCATTGATTCCTTGTAAGATGAATGAAACGGGGACCTCTGACCAGCCAGACCTTTGCAAGCCTTTTAGCAAAGCATCCAGTTCGTATGCAAACCTTGATTTGAGTAACAATCTTGTGTTACATTTGTGCGTCAGTGTGAGACACATAATTAATGTCTGGCTCATTATCCTCTAATTGAACTAATGGCTTCACCATCACTCATAATTTTCCAGTTGTATCACAATAAAGTGAATAGGAGTGTAAATCAGTTTCTGTCCATCTGTTTTTGCCCAGTGCAATTACTGGGATGAAAATTAAGGAAATCTTTTTTGTATATTTTTCTATGTGCAGCAGTCCTCAATAAGTAACACATTAATTATCTGTTGGCTCTTATGTTTCACCTTAGAATAATTTTGGAGATTGTCATGAATGTATGTAATACCATTTAAAAATTATTTTTGATCTACTGTATTTGTAAGTTTGTCAGTGTTTGTTCATTCATTCATTCATTCATTCATTTGAGGGGTCTTATGTCCACTGACACACATGATCATTCACTCGTTTCAAAATTTTAAATATGTGTATAATAGTCATCGTTTGTCAAGGTTTATAGGTATTTTACCCCAAGTTTGTAGTGTTGGTACTGATCATCACATTCGGTAATAATACATTTGATTTTTTTTTCTTCTGAATTGTGTCAAAAACATTGATCTGATTAACAAGCTCTGTTATACAAGCATTTATTTATATAGTCTACACGTTTTTATTCCCTTGGTATTGTTTGTTGTAGTCGTGTTTTTTTTTCTTTTTTTGTATGTTTTATTTATAAAATTTTTTTTTTATCACATATTTGTCAGGTTCTCAAACTCGAGGCTTCATGTTAACTTACTGTAGAGAACAGTGACGAGTGCAATGGGCATCACTAGGAGTCCAACCAGCAGATCAGCTACAGCAAGGGACATCAGAAAGTAGTTTGTGGCGTTTTGCAGCTTTCTTTCGAGAGACACGGCAAGAATAACCAGAATGTTTCCTCCAATGGTGGGGATGATAACCATGACAATGAGCAGGGCTGCCCATTTCAGCTGAATCTCAGAGTCTTTGTCTGTTCCCGAGATGTTATCACTGACTTGTGCCATGACTGGCTGAGACGCGGTGCTGCTGAGATTACAGCGGGCCTGAGTGCGGTTCGGGGCTCTGCTCTTTCTGGTATTAGACACTCGGTCAGCATGGTCACTGCGCCCACAGGCAAGGGTGCAGATTATGGTGGGATGGCTCAAGGTTTGTGCATGAGATGTGCCATCCTTTTTACATGGCTTAGAAAACAAAATGGAGTCCTCAGAATCACTTGTAGATTCACCGATCGAAGTCTTCAAAAGTAACCGGATCCAATGCAGTAAACTCCAAGACTATAATAATCCCAGCACGAGTAGAACTTCCGCTGTTCGAGAGGGTCCTCACTTCCCCGTGCAGCTGAGACTGTTGTCATCCACTTGAAATGAGAAAAATTTGTTGAGACTTTAATTCTATTCAATTTAGTTCAACAAAACTTAATTAATCCACAAAGAGAAATTCTGTGTTGCCGTAATCGTCGTTATTTCAGTTTCTTGGTCACAAATGAAATTTTTTTTTTCTGGTGTAATAACAATCTTAATTTTCGGTAAACTTTATTGCCATAATATTGGGAACCATAACGGCTCATGAACTATTAAAGATTTTTTTTTTTTTTTTTTTTTTCTCGGTGATGACGTCCATAACTATAAATGGTCCAGTCACAAAAACACAGGTATGCTATAAAAAGATCAAATTTGATTTAGGGGAAGAAAAAAAAAACCTCAACTGAAATTAAATGGAAAGTTGTTATCACATCTTGCAGATGTTTCTTACCTCCTCTCAGAAGTAACATTTTCTGAGCTTCTTTTGTGCATCAATTTCTTAAGAAACTCTCAAAGCCTGGTTGATAAAACAGAGCAGTCCAACACCCGAGAGCATTTCAATCTTTACGTTTCTTGTAGATCTTCCATGTCCTCTAACGTCCTTATGCTATGAGGCTTCCCGCAAAAGAATGCAATAAGATCCCTCTCGTAGCTGCTAAACCTAAATCTGCCTTAAACTGAAGCGATCCATGATGCCGACTCTTTCGCTTTGTTTCCACATGTTGGAAGAGACCCCAGTCTTCCTGTGCATCAGCTGCTGCATTCACAGGTTTAAAAACTTTCAGATGTTGTGGCCCCTCTGGCTCTCCCTATCCCGTCACTGCTGCTTGTGTTCAGCCTGTGATCGGCTCACACTCTCTCCTGTCTCCTTTGCTGTCTCCCCCACCCACACCTCCCTCCCCTCAGTCTTGCAAGTGAGTCAGACTCAATACAAAACAGATGAATGTCTCTTGTTGGCCACATGCCAGTAGTTAGGGGAGGTCATTTCCTTCAACACAGCCATCCCACTGTTTATATTTGTCACTTTCTGTTCTCTCCCCTGTCTGAAATAAACAGCGGTGGGGGCGTTACTAGTCGTGTATCGGAGGAACCCTTTTCTGTGGTGTTTGCACTGCCGAATTTTCCCTCCAGTAACCCAAGAGAGTTGGGCACAACCCTCATTTCATCTAGATCTTAGATGATATAACAGTATTTTAGTGGAAAAAAAAATCAGACATTACCCTCTTCATTCCTGGAAGTGCCCTTACAGTAACAAAGCTTAGCTGTAACAGTTGAAATGCCTCCCACAATCCACCCTTTCAATAACCTCATCATTTGGACTGTTTGGACCCTTATGTTCATTCTTTTTAAATTAGTTTAGTATGTTTTGTCTGAGGACTGAGGGAATAGTTGGCGGACAAAAGCAAGTTGATTTTTAATTTGTGACATTGTTCCTTTTTTTCCCATTATCAGTTTCTGCCATGCATGCTTTGGGTCAGACTTGTCCAGACCTTGATGACAAGCTGATGGTGATCTGTTTATTTAAGTCAAGTCTTTTTGGAACAGAAACACATCTAACTTATGTCGATCACTGGCCCCTGAGGGCCAGATTTAAGGAATGCTACTTACTTTACACAGTACTGATCAAAAGTTGAGATACATCTACCCATTCATTTTGAACCATATTCCAAACTTCTGACAGTTAAAATTATATGATTTTTTTTTTTTTAAACCTTTAGTTGAGCAACTATTGTTCTTATTACTATTTGTAATATTATTGTATTTTCATTATTAGTGGTGGTCATCTCAACTAATTTTCCAGCCTAATTCAACACCCCAGCTTCTTAGCTTTCTAATATCAACATTATCCAGACCCTTTCCTGATGAATTTGGATGAGTGCTTGGAACAGACAAGAAACAAGCAAACTGGATCAACTCTTTTATTTGGAGCGTGTCTTTCACCGTCATATTTCACGAAGCAAAATACCCTTTTTTTTAATGAGTATCCTTTTTTTTTTTTTTTTTCTTTCCTTTTTTGTAGTTTTTAACCACCTCTCAGTGGATGTGCTTCATCCCACATCATCTCAGAGGACATCAGATAGTTCAGTTCAACTTTATTTGTATAGCATCTATTACAGTGCAAATTGTCTCTTCTTGCTTTTCAGAGACCTAGAGCTTGAACCTTGAGGAAATATTAACAACTATAACTAACATTATTAAATCTTAATTTAAGAAACAGTGGCAAGGAAAGTCTCCCCTTCAAGAGGAAAGAAACTTTGAGCAAGACCTAACTCATAAGGGGGGACCTTTCTGCCAAACGCCAGCTGGGTAAAGGAAGAAAAAAGGAGGGGAATGGGACAGAGAGAGGAGAGGCACTAATATATTGGCAATATTATATAGGACAAAATATATTATTAGTAATTATCCATTAGCATTAGGAGGTCCTTTGTGACTATAACCAGTGCTGTTTCTGTGCTATGATGTATTCTGAACCCTGATTGAAAAACTTCAAATAAATCATTTCTATGCAAGTGGTCACCTAGCTAGCTAGCAACAACTTTTACCTGAATTTTAGATATGAATGGGAGGTTGGATATTGGTCTATAATTTGCTAAATTGTCTGGATCAAAAGATGACTTTTAAAGTAAAGGTTTAATTACTGCGACTTTAAAAACCTGTGGTACATACGGACAAGAGGGAAACATTTAGTAGCAGCTGTGTCAACTTGTCACCACTCATGCGTACAATTGATACTTGCATATGTAGCCATTTATTACAAGTGTTGTACAGTATTAGTAAAAGGTATTTTTTTTATCTTTTAGCATCTTTTCCTACCTAACTTTTCTATTTATTCTGAGATTTAACCCAACACTTATCAACAGAAGTTAAACTGTAAATAAAGACCTTTTTTCTTCGCTGACTTTCTAATTACAAGATTGTGAAAAATGCTGGATACTGATAACTTCTTTTCTGTCACACTTCTTCTATTTTGCCAGAATTTGATTTAAGTTAATTAAATTTGAAAAGGATTAAATAATTTGGAAAATTTATGTCACTGTTTCCTGTTGAATCTGGCTCTGAAAAAATGTAGTTTTAATGGTATGGTTGGTATTTCTTCTTAAAATTGTCCAGTGTCTTGTATTTTTGTGGTAAAGGTATTAAAGTTAACTAAAATATTGATAAAGTCAGTTTCACTTATGAAGGCCAAAATCACACGCTTCTAAATGCTTTACAAGCTGTTTTTTATCCAATAATGGATTTAAGGGCATCTGTAGTCTACTAGAATCGATGAAACTCTGTCCCAGTGTTTGAAACTGAAAGGCCATCTAGGTCTCCCAGTGATTGTCTTTTCTGATCTTGTTAAGTCCTCATGTAGTGGTTGAGCTGAGCTTGTAATTCCAATCAGGCCAGTGGAGATTACCCACTGAGAACATGCTCCTGTTTTGGGGGCTAAGGAAAACCCACAAAGCCTTCAATTTATTTAGAGATGCAATTTTCTTTCTGAGATGACCGTTGCGATAGGTGCATTATTTCTAATATGTGATTTATAAATGTGCTTTACTTACTGTGTTTCTCTGGTTAACATTGTTGCATTGTACCAGTGCAGAAATTGAAACCAGCTTTTAATAAAAAGAAAAAAAAATGCAGCTTGAAGATTTGACTGCGTTTCATTTTAGTGAGGTACATCAATTAATACTGCTTTGCATTAAAAACTCTAAATGTTCAGACTTCTAATCCAGTTAGATTTTTAATAACTTACAGTGAGAAAGTGACTGCCTTGTTCCCATGCACCATTTCAGGCGAACCAAACCTTCCTGGTGAATTCATTGGCACTACATTATCTCGTCTCCGTCAGGTCCAGACAGTCTGGTGTTATCAACACTACCTTTCACAAACAAATTGTCTGAACACATTTCTTGTATATCAGATTACTTCAGGCCCAGGCATGTTTTTCTAGTTTTCTTTCAGATTAAAGTTATTGCATGAGTGTAGTTTTTCTTTCCGTGAAATTGGGACATCACCATTTGACTTTTCACCTCGTGATCCAATCCTAGAATGACCATCGCCAAAGCTATGATGTTATCTTTCATGCAATTTAAAAAATAAATAAATAAAAGGGAAAAACTATGTAGTTTAAATGTGAAGATGTACTCCTATTTCATTGCTACAGCCTTGACAAATGAATTGAATCAATCTGAAAGAATGAAAAAAAAATATTTTGCATGCTGTTTATTGGATCTTTAAAGAATACTGGAATTGTTAAGTGGAGTTGGCAGAATTTAACTGAATTACAATCACTTTCTCTTTTTAAAAAAAATAACCAAATAAATAAAGTAATGCATCTAATTTAGTTCCAGGCTTTTTATGATTTCTTCCTGTACTATTTTGATTTGATTTTTTTTTTGCCTCAATAGTTATTACGGTTAGAATTTAACTCTGTATGGTTTTAAATTGCTCTTACTTCTAATGTTGTCTTTTTATACTTGTTTATTCATGCAGCACTGTGGTCCTGTGAGACATTTCGTTCCTTTTCATGTCCACATGTAGCAGAATGACAATAAAGCCTGACTTGACTCGACTTGACAGTCACTGTAAGTGGTGAGCTTCAACTGCCTGATCTTAATGTTTATGTTTTTTGTTCTGCTTTTTTTCTCCCCCCGTCTCTTCAGAACTCCAGAGCAGTGTCCCAGTGTGGTGTCTCTTCTGTCAGAGAGCTACAACCCTCATGTGCGCTGTGGGGCTGCCATGGCTCTGGGTATCTGCTGTGCTGGTACAGGGAACAAGGTGAGAAAACTTCTTCCAAAATGTTTCCTTAAGTCAATATATCTTTTTTTTTTTAAAGAGTTTTCTCTCTCTTTTGGTGCTAAGCTGGTGTTTGTTAAACTCAGCATCAAGTTTCAAAATGATGAACACACCTGAAAGGACATGGCTTTAATGATCTTAACTGATTTTACAGACCTGCAAATCTGCCTGTTTTTGACAACAGTTGCAATTTTGAATCAGAATATGTCACTCGTGTGACTTTCAGACCTGTCAGCATCCTCTTTGCAAGTGACACATCTTTGGTCGAACGCAAAAAGCACATCATTTGGCCAGTCACGATCAGTTTCTCTTGCTGCGTAGCGTCACTTCAGCTGACTCCAGTGGTAGTTTTGGGTCTGCTGTATCGTTGGAGACTTACCTCAAAACCACTGCCGGGGTCTGTTGAAGCAGTGTCACGTAGCGTGAGAAATTGTCTTCATCCAAGTAACGGGAAAAGAAGCGATTCCCTTACCCTGATTGTGACTGGTCAAAAGACTCGTGTGCACATGTTGCGTTCCACCAAAGATCTCTCATTTCAAAGAGGAGACTGACGGTTCTGAAAGTCACATGAGTGACACATTAAAAAAATCCTCCAAGTCATTTCAGTCAAAATGTAATCGAATTATTCCCTGTTGAACTTGGAGATTGTAGTGGTGTGGTCCATGCAGTAAAAGCATACTTAGCATCCTTTTTAACCAGAAATGCAGCACTGGCTCTGATACCCTCATTTATCCTGTGTGCATTCATTTCCTCTTGGCATAGATGGTGCGTCACTGATATAAAGATTATCCATGCTGAATGACGCCTCTTCCTTTAAGCAGCCAATTGATGGCTTATCTTTGAGGCCTGCGAGGCAGAAAAGTACATATTCACCTTCTTTTTAACCCTAACAGAATCTGAAGTTGAATGATCTTTTTCAAAATCTCCTGTAACAGTTTAAGTTCTGTTTCTGCCCTTTGAAAATGGAGTAAGAGAGCATTTTACTTCTAATCTGTTCCCATTTGCTCTAATTGTTGTCCAGGGTGAGTACAGATGAGCTCAAACGTGGAAATTTCATTAAAGATTAGCCGATAAAATGATCCAAGTTGGCACTCCGTCATCAGGATTTACTCTGTTTGGGTCTCTCAAAAAGGAGAGTGAAGAAGGCAGAAATCAGGGTTGTTGCCAGCTCCCAAATTGTTTTATGTTGACTGATGGGCCTCAGGAGGCCGAGCTAGTATAGACCATGATCCTTGGAGCGCCAAAGTGAGTGTTTCAGGCCAGATCAGCTCCGAGGTTTTGCTTCTTTATTATACCCAGAATAAGACCCCAAGGACAACTGGCCCTTAGTAAGAGTAATAGTGTTTTGTAAAGAGAAATATGTCAAAGTCCTTTGCCAGAGCATGAGCCTTGAATATATTTACTGGCTTGGTCTTGTATGCTCAAAGAAAAAGGCTGTGGCTTGGGATGGCTGTGGCAGTTGTCTGCCAGTTAGAAGGTCACTGATTTGATCCTTGACCCTGCAGTCCACATGTTGAAGTGTCCTTGATTAGGAAACTATACCCATATTGTCCCTTAAGCATTCATCTGTGTGTTTTTTTTTCATGCTACACTGGCCACGATTACATGATGTTTTTTAATTCGGAATTAATTATTCCAAAATAAATAATTCAGAATTAAACTATTTTCCTTCGAGTTTACGTGGAAATAGTAATTCCGAATTGAGGTTTACATGGAAAACACGTTTGATCGGCTTTATCCAATTCCGCTTAAGGCCTGGGGGTTGGGAAGGGTTCTGATTGGATAGGGGGGTGGACGTCTTTATGTCTACCGGAAGAAAACAAACTTACTTGATTAGCAACAACATGGAGGACTACATTATTAGCATCCTTTTTGGATTTGTTAAATCTCCATCATTTAACCTGGCCGCTACAACAGCTCACAATTTTTATGTTTCCTGCCATCTGTTCTTTTAATTATTTCCAGTTCCTCCAAGCTATTTATTAAATAAATCGTCTCTGCTCTTGACCACCGTATACTGCGTGCTGCCATCTTGAAACTTTGTTTCAAAAACAAGCCCAGCGAGGAATATAAGCGTCATTGCGACAGACGGGCAAGGGAATGAGCATGCGCAGAAAGACCGGAATTAATTAAAACCGGAATGAGTGTATACATGACCGCGGAATTATTCTATTCAGAATTAAAATCAGAATAAACCAGCCACTTACTTCGGAATTAAGTTTAATTCGAAATGGACATTTTCATTCAGAATTAGGTGTTTACATGGTAATTTTTAGTCATTTTAAATTGGATTTAATTTTAATTCTGAATTAAAGAGGAATTAAACTTCCCATGTAAACGCACTGAGCTACCGTGTAAACTAAAGAAAAATGTTATAGACTGTGTCGACTGGATGAAAGTGGCTTGTTGTGCAAAATCACATTGAGCACAACTAGAAAATAGCTATTACAATGTCCATTTCCCATTTTTGTTTTGCACTTTGCTTTAGCCTACTTATGTTACTGTATAGTACAGTAGGCTGGACTGTAGCCGACTATGTTACTATACTGAAACCCATGAAAACATTTCAGATCATTTGGCAGATTTGGATATAAATGGTGTTCAGTGGACTCGAAAGAAACTTTTGTTTCACACTTCTGTATTGAAACTGCTTTATAAATGTGTATTAGAATGGAAATGATGTTGTGGTTAAATGTGTTCTGCTCTTTTTCAAGGCTGGGGTTTTATTTACACAAGCCTCCACACAGCGTTCAGAAGTACTGAATAGGTCCGTTTACGTTGAGGCAGAAACTTATAGGAAACAGCCCAGCGGTGTACACGTATTAACGTGATCTTACGCTACCAACCTACTCTGCTTATTGAGTCCGACAGTAAATACCCTGAATTAGCCCCCCTCCCACAACCCATCATGGACAGGATGCGGTAGATCAGCACCGGCTCTACACTTTGGCTTATCATTCCAGAGCACTGCTGTCCCAGCCAGTTGAACGGAGAACACTGATGAAACATGGTTTATTTTACCTCCACTGTCATCATCCTAGTTTGTTTCTCTTTTCTTAGCAGAGCTGACGCCTCTCTCTGAGCCCACTGGTGATGGTTACAGCCATCACTGTTCAAGAAAAAATAAAACTAACTATGATGGACTGGCTGGAAAACAGAGGAGAGGGGAGAAATAAAAGAAGAGGAGGTGGTCCTCCCTAATTCGCTGCTCTCGCAGTAACCAGGGGAAGAGAGTAATTGTTAACTCTGTTGTCAGGGGCAACCAGATATGGATGACACTAATGTCATTAATTTGTGAGGTCTGTTTGCCTCTGTTGATAATCCCTTTTCCTGTATTTGCCCAAACAGAAATGCCGCTGTTGCAGTGATCTGTTTGTTGGGAAGAGAAAGATCTAAAATATACTTAGAGTAGAAAAATTCTAGTTCTCAGCTTTCACGGCTGTTTCAGTCAGACACAGCTGGAAAACTACAGATTCTCACGACAGGGGTGTGACATTACCTGCAGAGACCACTGTCATATCTTTTCAAGGAAAATATACTAAATTAATAATTTTTTTGTTTTGTTTGAAAGTTTATACAATTATTGCTCTTGTTAAAAATGTTTAGCTCAGCCAGCATTGTTAATGAGTCTAATGGTTTTATTTCCTCTTCAGTGTGTTTGTGAGAGAACAAATGCAGTGTTGGTAATATCACATGGTTGGCTTCAAAACATGGGGATTTGAAAGATTATTTTTTTATTTTTACAACATAAAAAAAGCAGTAATCATTTTACATTTGTCCATGTTAGAAGTTTTCTAAAATGAAAACCCACTGTTGGCTGGTGGAAGGTTTAATCTGTAGAGAAGAAGGTTAAGACAGCCGCAGTACTAAACCAAATAACAGGTCAGCATCGAACACTAGTGCAAGAACAGTCAAATGGGACCCCGCCCATCAAAGTGTATCAAATATTAAACTAACTATTCAGCCTGGAGCTTGGCTTCATCTTGCCTCTGGTCCTACCAGCTGCCACACAACAATTCACCAGTTAAATACAGCATAGTAACCAGCAGTCGTCCACTGAGATGTGCCTCAGTCTCAGCATCAGAGTAGTTCAAGGTAACTTCAGAAGGGATGAAAAATGTGATTTCAAAACATTCAGTAATAGCGATCTGCTCATCAGATACCATTTAAAAAGAAATGTTGGGGCACCATAACAATTAAAAATGTGTGAAGGGGCAGTAGGCCATGCAGAGCACATAGTCTACAAAAACACAACTGTCTGTGGCAAGACCTTTTAAGTCCTTATTCTCCTGGCAGGCCCATGCTTTGACCTTTTCATCTTTGAAAAAAAAAAATCTCTATTCTGAAATCTGCTTTTGTTTTTATGTACCATTTTGTTTTGTTACTCTGTTTTGGGTTGCACTGTTGGAATTTTGTCTCATTTTGAATGTTAAATCATCCCTTAATCCTCACTAAAATTGATTTAGAAACGCAACATATCGATAAATTGATAAATTAAATGTATGTGCAAATGTATTACTTTTTTTTTTTAATGATCAACAATGTGACTCCATGACACCAAAAGCTTTCCTCTGACATTACACTACACTTTCTCATGTCTTTTTTTTTTTTTTTAAGTTGGAGCCTTTTCAAGCATCCTAACCAACTTTTCACTTCTGCTTCTCCACTCTTCCTTCTCAGGAGGCCATCAACTTGCTGGAGCCCATGACCAATGACCCAGTGAATTATGTCAGACAAGGTGCACTCATTGCCTCTGCCCTGATCATGATCCAACAGAGTGAAGTTACCTGTCCCAAGGTATGCAAGTAAATCTGCTTTTATAGTCAACATGTATCGAGATATCTCCATTAAACAGCAGTGGAATTTTATTTTTAAATGTGAACTGTGAAATGTGTCTTTGAAGAAGAAAAACCAGAGCACAAAACAATTCTGCCCTGTTTTCCATCCTGGTGTCTGTCGGTTCTCTGCAAAATAACAACATGCCTCAGTGACTCTTGAAATGATTCCTGATACCACTGAAACCAGAGCCTTTGCTGAGAAAACTACAGGAGAATCAAAAACTAAAAAAAAAAAAAAAAAAAAACTTACAGCAAAAAAACATCAGAATTGCAAAGAGAATGTAAGAGGTCGTGGAAGACTTGCAGGGACTAATCCAAGCAAAACTGCACACAGTCATCCTTGAAGCACCTCTTAGTTTGTCATTGACAGTTAAGAAATGCCAGACACATTTTTTTTTTTCAACATCTTTTCATCTGCACACCACCAGTCCTTAAAGCTCAAGTTAATACAAAGGATTGTGCAAGAGTTGCCTTTTTCAAACAGTGGAACATCATGAAGTAATACACCCAAGATGCTTAAGTTCAGGTCATTTTCAGTTCTGCTCAACATTTGCTGACAGCGTAATCACGCTTATAGTTTGAGCAGTAAATTAGCCTAATGGGGTGAAAAATATCCAGCAAAGCATTTAGTCAGTTTCACTCTGTCAATCAACACTGAAACTCCCCCAGGCACCACATCATTTACAGCGGGCGTGGCAACGCTAATGATGCTGCACTGTAGATATTTTTCTGATAATTTCTCAACTTTACAAATGTATTTTTCACACAGCAGAACGTTTCTCATTTGTTTATTTACAAAGCCTCTGTTAATGTGACACAGATTTACCGTGCAGGGGCTTTCTGTTTTTTATTTATTGATCCCTGAACGAAATGTATCAATATTTCTTTATTTTATTTCATTCTTAGGTGAACCAGTTCAGGCAGCTATATGCAAAAGTGATAAACGACAAGCACGATGACGTTATGGCCAAGTTCGGCGCCATCCTGGCCCAGGGAATCCTTGATGCAGGTCGGTCTCAAAGCAGAGCTCCAGTGGGTTTATCCTTGTCTGTCACTGAGATAGAGATTAAACGGGTATGTGGTCTTGCATGTCCCATGGGGCTTCACCCCTCAGGGAGTATGAAAAGATCTGCATCTCTGAATTGCAGTGTAATAGAAGTGAATTGCTCTAAATGTTATGTGGGTTTTTGTGGTTTTTGTGTGTGCCTTAATTTGAGTCCCTTTGCACTCATGCAAACACAATGTAACGCTCTTTGGCTGGCCACCCGTGGACTTTGTGTCTGGAACGGATCATGCTAAGGTGCATTAGCGTCTGGCGGTCCTACCTCATATCCATTCAGCGCTCTACCATATGGCCTCTTGGTCTCCCCCTGGTGATTACTGTTTTTTTTTTTTTTTCTTTCTGATAGTCTTTGTGTTATTGTGTCTGTGTGGCTGTTTGTGGACATAAGCCAGCAGTGTGTATGAATGTGTGTGAGGTCTTAGAACGCTGTACATTATCACATGGAAAGCTCCACACAAAGAACATCTACTGTACATTCACATGTATGCACAAACCCTCACTCGGTACGCTTATATGACGTTTGAAATAAATTGTTGCATTAGTCGGACCAGACTGTAGTTTTAAAATGCACATGAACGTCTTTGTCTGCGAAAAATCGAAATAAACCAAACTTCCCGTAGTCATACTCGCATACAGTATCAAGATAATGTGGTTGGTAGTCAAGCTACTCCTTCATGTAAACGTTAAACCTAGCTGAAACCATGCCCTGCATTTCCCACATTTCCCACAGCAGGCTTTGACCTAGAAGTAGCAGGTGAAGCTGCTGCAGAGAAGAAAAAAAAAACTAAAGGACACAGGACGTACGAAATGTACAGAACTGTAATTCCAGTTCCCCATTCCTCCAATCTTCCATAGCCTGGTTAAACCAAAGACTCATATGCTGTTTAGGTGTATGATGTAACAGGGCATAAGGAAACCCCAACATTAACAAATTGAAAGCAGAAGCAGACCTATCACCACCTGTCATGGTAGAGTCTGACATACTTTGCTCAGTAAATCAGTTTCACCTGCATGCATGTTATATTAAGATAAAGTCCACTAAACAGAAGCCACTAAAACAGAAAGGAACCAGAGATGCTTACGCACTACTGTTGAAATACACCATCAGCTGCTGTTTACTTATGTTTACTCTTAAACTGAAGAGCTTTTTTGTTTTGTTTTGGTTTTTTTTCTTTCTGTTTTTCCCAGCTTCTAATTGAAGGTGGGTTATTCTCTCCCAGAACACGAGCAACCATCAGTGATGCCATCTGAGAGCCCATCAACTATAGCCTTGACTGTACTTCTAGAGGCAGTGGCCAGTATGTCTGGGCTTCTAATTTAGCCATCAGATAACCAAATACCAGATATCTGGGCCAAGCCTGTGCCGTGCTTCAGTCACTGTTTGGTTGCAGATACATTTTAAAGCAAATGAAAATCTAAATCGTTGTCAGAGGACAGCTGATTGTTTTGACTTTTCATTACCACAAATGGGTTCTGCGTATTTTGCTTTTTATGCAGCCATTTGTTCGCATGAAACCAAAGTTTTTGCTCAAACTTGAACTATAGAGTTCTACAACTGGGAGCAAGGATATTTCTTGTTCTAAAAACTTTCACTCTTGACTGCATTATCCACATCTTTCATAGAGATATCAGTTTATTAAATTATAAGAGAGAAAAATGTGTAGTGAGTGTGTGATCCAGACACCATGCGTATCAAGCATGTTAATGCAATCATTACAAACAAAGAAAATAGCCTATACAAACATCAGTTAAATGTTAGCCACATACACAGAAATGTTAATATAATCTTATGAAAAGAGATCAAAACCCTCAGCAATAAACCAGCTGCAGCCTGGCGCTCAAGTCCTGGCTGACTATAACAATACTTCATCATTCCTATCAGCTCTGAGCTCAGCATTATGAAGGCTGCATGAAAAAAAAAAAAAAAAATTCTTGCTCAAGATGTGCATCAGATGTTCATCACTGCCGAGACAGATCCCACTTTTAGTACCACCAACATCATTTTGGAAGTAAAAAAATAAAAAAAAAAAACGTTGTTAGCTGCTGATTTCAAGAATTTAAGCCATGATTTGAAGGTTTGTGTTGTTGAAAATCATAAATGTTCATTATTAGTAATATTTTACTTTGACTCATTCATCCACTCCTGCTTTGCTGTTGAGTTTATATTTTGTCCTCAGCAGATTAGATATCTGACAGACATCATGTACAGTACACTCAGGCCAGGAAACCCTGATCTCCCTCACTCTCAGCTCTTCTTCCTGCTTTCTCTCTGACCTCCACCTGTCGGTGCTCAGCCGTGTTTCCAGTACAGCACAGCGTGCAGCATGTTAATAAAACAAATTCAGACAGAATCTCTACTCATCGTTTGTATTAATGTTTAAGTATTCTGCTTCTCATTGGGTGTTGGGTACATTTGAGCTGCAGGGTAATCGTCTTTAATTTGACCGACGGAAGCGATTAGAGCTCAGCTTCATGATCACTGATGCTCATTACGCAGGAAATGTCCGTCCCAGGCTCATTCTCTCCCCCCTGCCCGTCCTCTTTTTCTCACCTCAACATGTTCAGCCAACCACCTGATGCACAGTGTCTCAATTAACTGATACAATCCTTTATTAGCTTATTTTCTCGTGATTATGTAGAAAAACATGCCCAAACTCTGTTTCTTTTGTATTCAGCAAATTTCTTGTACTCGCACAGCACCTTCTCAGGGATCACAGCTGTGATTCCTTTCTCAGCAACTCCTTGGAGTGAAAATTGGCCCACCACATTGAAAAGTTGGCAAAAATAGAGGGGAGGGGGGGCTGCATGTCAAGTGCACTCAACCTCTTAAGTATTTAAGGGACTCTCAAGCACCCGCTTGTGGTGCGGCGAACAAGAGCTCATTAATCGTTCCGGCCAACATTCAGATTGTGGGACTGGAAGGGTTTAAAGCGCTGGTTCAAATGTCGAGATAAGGCTCTTGTGATTAAGCTGTGCCAGTGTCCTCAGATCAAAGCAGCGCAGTGGAAGATGGCAGCAGATGATTTAAGTGGTATTGTTTGGGCTGAGTTCATTTTCAGTTGAAAAAGCTACTCCTTTCAAACCTTTTCTTTTGGAGGGGAAGTTTTTCTTTTCACCTTTATAGAGAGGACAAATTTATCTCGGTTACCTCCTCTCTTCTCTTTCCTCCCTCTGTATTTTCCTGTCCCTCCCTTCTGTTTGCTCTGGACAAGGTCCAGATGGATGCTCTTTTCTATTGTTATAGCTCTGAGCTTCTTAATCACTTTTTCTTTTTTCTAGTCATCAGTTTACAAAGTTAATACTCTCACATTTAATTTTTTTTTTTTTTTTTTTTTTTTAATAAAAGCATAATAAAACAATCTAATTATAGTGTGTTTTTGCATTTGGAAAATACAACCCCAGATGAACAATGGCTTGTAATTTTTATTATCTTTTTTTAATACTGTGCCATAGCAAATCTGCATCAGAATGACTGGAAAAATAGGAGTCAATGTTTTGGAAAGTCCAGACCTCAAACCACCAGTTGTACAACCTTAAAAGAGCTCTGCATAAGTAAATGCCCAAAAACCTCTATAAACCTAAGCAATACTGTAAAAAAAAATTGGGCTAAAATGCCTCCACAATGATACGACAGACCAATAAAGTCATACAGGATATGACCACTGAAGTTATTGCTACCAAAGGTCGGAGTACTTGATATTGCCCAAATTATTTCTCTTTTTGGCTTCATTTTTGTTAAACAAATTGCACAGCAAGAAATGATTTTGATGATCGTCTCAAGTTGTATTTGCCTAATGCTGTCAATCTATTGCAATCATATTATTATTTTTTTTAATTTCTTTGGTGAAGAATTGAATTGAAAATTGAATTGAATTGAAAAATACTTTTAATATAATAATTTCCCCGAGGGGAAATTGGCTTGTTGTAGCAGATACAAAAATATACATAAATAGACAGGACATTAAATAGACATAAATAGATAAATAGACAGACATTAAATAGGCAATAAATAGACAAAAAACAGTGTGCAGAAACAGAACAATAAATAGACTAAAAACAGTGTGCAAAACAAGACACTAAATAAAAAGTAAGTAGACAAAAACAGTGTACAAAAACAGTGTGCAAAACCAGTAATAATAAAACTGTAATAATGTAATAACCAGTAATAATAAAACTGTAATAATGTAATAAGTGATAATGCAGCATTAACAGAAGGCAGTGGCAGAAGTAATCAGCAGCGATTATTCCCTGACAACCAGGAGTTATAGATTTTAATTGCAGAGTCAGAAAGTTTACCGTGAGTGCAGCCTTATGTGTTTTACTGAAACCTGGTTGAATGAAAACATCTCAGACTCCATCGTGGATCTACCTGGATTCACCCTCATACGGTCAAAGATGCTAAAGCTACTGGCAAGAAGAAATAACACATCAATACACATCAATAACACAAGCATATTTGTGTTATTGATGAGCTGATGAGATTTTTGAACCCCCCCCCCCCTTGGGGGATGCATCAAGTACATCTTATCTAATATATATAATGTGTGTGTGTATATAAAAGTCTTGTGCAAAAGTGTGCACACTGACAGTATGGACTGTTATTCATTGTCATCCTTAGAATGAAAATGGCAATTTGTAAGACAAATAAAATCACTGGTTGTGTTTGTAATCTCAAAGAATGAAAGCTCAGATGTAACTGGATGAAGTCTGTGCTCATTTGCTGATTTCAGACTCAAACTTACAGTGAATGCCCTTGAATATAAAGTTTAGAAACTTTTTTTTTCCCCCTTATTGATGCCCACATCCAAAAAAAAAAATTTTTTTTTAAAGAACTGAAGTGCAGCTGGAAAAGACATCAAGTATTTTTGGAAGCAGCTCACACACCCCTTTGAAGTTGGGTCATTGGTTAATTAATCTATTGTGTGGCTCAAATTTGATGAAGACAAATGAGACTAGGTGTGTAAGTTTAACTGTGGGGATGTTGTAGACAATGCATTCATGGGTATGATTAGCTTGCCAGGATATTCATGAAAAGCATGTTAGAAAAAAACACTAATGGATCTGACAGGTTGAAAGGTTCAGTGGGTGGTGAACATCCTGGGTTATACCCCCGTTAACATTCCTCTCCCTTATCTGACCATTTCTGGGGCAAGGTTGTTTCAAAATCATCAAAAAGTGTCACATTTAAGACAAAAGCTTCTGAACCTTTTTTTTTTTTCCCCCAAAGCCATTACCTATTTTAAGTAGCTGTCACATGCCCAGATTTATTTAAGTTTAAAAGAAGTTGCTAGTGTCAACAAAGAAAGTTTTAAAAGAAAAATCATGAACTGAGTTTTTTTTTGTTTGTTTTTAATAACTGTTTCTCAGATTAATTTACATCAATTTTTAATGTTTATATGTCAGTGATATATATGACTTATTACTTTATTCACATTAGACAAAATTGAATATTATGTTCATGTCGCTGATAAAACAGACGGTGTTTTGTTTGTCAGACTGTAACACCGGCAGTTCAATATTTCTGAAAGTGACCTTCCTGCGTTCTGTCTAGGTGGACGTAACGTGACCATATCTCTGCAGTCCAGGACCGGTCACACTCACATGCCATCAGTGGTTGGCCTGCTGGTCTTCACCCAGTTCTGGTTCTGGTTCCCTCTCTCCCACTTCCTGTCGCTGTCCTTCACACCCACTGCTATAATCGGCCTCAACAAGGACCTCAAGGTATTAAAGCGTCTAGATTTTCTCTGTGACTGACGTTTTAAGTGGACTGTCATTCATACAATGTTAGTTTACATAACAATGGTGCAAATATGATGTATATTGAACTATTTAAAGCATTTTTTTTGCAGTTATAGAAAACAGACAATGCTCCTGTTAAATCAGATTTTATCTCTGGGAATATAGGTTTGAAACAGGAGATGTGGGCTCCTGCCTCTCGCACGCTGTTTGCCAAGGGATCAGTAGTGATATATTGTCGTCTTAAGCTGACATTAGATGAGCCTTATCTCTCCTTTGCTAGCCAAATCAGCAGCACCTGACACCAGGGGCACCGAGGCACTTTTATGAGCTATGCATTCCTGGCTTTAAAACGTACCGGGGAGTATATTTACTGTAATGCACTGAATAATACAGCAGCAATTGAGCAAAGAAGGAAGGCGAAGATCAGGGGGCTCAAAGCGACTTGCTGTACCCTTGTTGAACAAGCACAAACCTCCACAGACTCAGCTTCTCAATCAGACAAAGAGGCTCCTAGTCATTTTTCATGTTTTACTTCAAAAATAAAAAAAACCGACGGCTTCACTTACAGACTCTTTTTATGCAGGGGGAGAAAATCTCTCTGGCTTTCTGCTTTCATACTTCAATGAAACAGCAGAACTGTGAGATGATGAGAAATAGGCGCTCCTGGTCACACTTCGTGCTATGTCGGTGCTTTGTTGGAGACAGTTAAATCACTTCGATTCAGTGAACTGTTATAATTTCAAGGCTTACACTGAGCAGAAGGCACACGGTGCTGCTGTAGCTCAAGATCTTCTTTTCATGTTTGTGTAGGCTAGAGTTGACAGAGCGTTCCCTCAGTTTTACATAATGTTCAGTCTGGCAGTTACGAGAAGAAAGGGAATGATGGTAGTAGTTGATAAAATGTGTAACAGGTCGGGCAGCCATCTGTAGGTTCATTTAAAATAGTGAAAAACATAAGCCAGGCTCGACGCCTCCTGCGACCTGTCTGCACAGGTGCCATCTGTTTCTTCTTTCTGTGAAGTGTTTACTCTACCAGGTCCAGAGGCAGGAAACGGTACCCTCGTTCTCACAACACCACTAATACTTTAATCTGTTGGGTTCTGATGTTTTTTTCTTAGATTTGAGCTAGGCAGGTGAAGCATCTTAGCCGTGAGGAAAAGAAAAAAAAAAAAGAAACAGTTTGCCAACATAGCATTTGGGATTTAATTAGACAGGTGCATCACATGATTATAAAAAATACATTAGTTGCAAATATATTTCACACAGTTACAAACTGTGGAATCCAGGCAATAATTAAATGTGGTAAAAAAAAAAGTGTTTCCAGACATTGAGACTGTTTGACCAAAGGCTCTTTCCTCATGATCTTAATTTCAGTTAATCCCAGCATGCCACAGCATGACATCTAGGAATGTGATGGGGCTCTTAGAGATGGGAAAGAGCTCACTGATGTGAAGGAAATGGGTGTGTTGGATTTGTGACACAGAACAGAATGCACCACAATTGTTTTTATCTTTTATCTTTTTTTTTTCATGAGCTCCGAAGGTCAACAGTGTCATAGAAAATAGAGTTCAAAACATTTTAAAATCCTTCCTACAACATTTTAGAGCAGGTTAAATAATGAGACATTCGAGACTCAAAAGTATTAAAAAACAAGTCTGAAACTGTGTCAGACTGTGTAACGTTAACTATGGTGCGCAAAAAAAAGTTTGTTTTCATTGGTTTCTAATCTACAGGTTCGAGCTCTGAGCAGTTAGAGGAAAGCTCTGTTTTAGCGTCGCAACTGGTTTCATGTGAAAATCATTCACATTCGTCATCAGACTTTGAGATTTCTCCACAAGATCCTATTTGAATCCATCAAACAGGAGAAAATTTTAACTCATCAAACAAAGTCATGTGTGGTGTAACGTTACTATTTCCCGGGGTGATCCCACATGTATCACGTAGAACAGATAATCATCCATAAAAAGCAGTTTCACCAGGGTTTCCCCTCTCTCTCTTTCAGATGCCCAAGGTGCAGTATCGCTCCAACTGTAAGCCGTCCACCTTCGCCTACCCACCAGCTCTGGAGGTCCCCAAAGAGAAGGAGAAGGAGAAGGTGAGGAGTGAGGCGCCACAGCAGCTTGTTTTGCTTTCTACCCTTTTTTTTCAAGCCATTAGACACAGAAAACTGATCTCGCTTTATATTGATTTGTGAATAAATTCAGAACCTCCTAGAAAGACTCAACATTTTCTTGCCTGTCATGTTTATTATTTTAGTATCTCTGGGCTGTTCTTCTCAGTTGCTTCGTTTTCACTCTCGTGGAGAACAAGCACGACATTTGACTTGTGGTCGACAGTCTTTTTTACATTTAAAACCATGTTTGTAGATGCTCTGAATGTCTTTGGTATCGTCTTACGTTGTGGAACCTCTGCGCTCTATCTCTCCATTTGCGTGGCAGGTATCCACCGCTGTTCTCTCCATCACAGCCAAAGCCAAGAAGAAGGAGAAAGAAAAGAAAGAGAAGGAGGAGGAGAAGATGGAAGTGGTGAGTGTTAAAAGTCCAACACTCGAAAGCACTTCACCTTCACTAATGTTTTTATTTTCTTGTTTGTTTTCATTTATAAAAGATTAATTTGTTTATTTCAGGACCCATGAGTAGTTTAGAGAAAGCGGTTTTATTTCCAGAAGCCGACGGATGCAGTGAAAATTAACCCTCTTCGTGGGTGGTCCTGTTAAATTAAAAGCATTTTTGACCATTTGATCCTTTGGTTTCTATTTGAAGTAAAGTTTTACAAGAATTCATTGTTGTTGTGGAGGGAGGTATGCAATAACATTAGCATGTCTTACCTGTATAATCTTCACTACATTCAACGTGGATTAGCTCGATGACTCTGAGTCTCTGTTGGCTGACTTCGGCCTCAGAAGAGCTCGCGCTGATGCGCTGCGGAGGTCGTGCTTGTAGCCATAACGTCCGCGTTGTTGTCTCACCTTTTGTTGGCTGCTAGAATATTTTATTGCACACTTCACTGAATGCCCCCTGGTCTTCAAATAATACAGCAGCTAAATGGAAAGTTATTGGGGCCTCTGAGGCCTGCAGACAGTTTATCCGGCCTCTTAAGCTCTTTGACGCCGAACACACACCTGCCTTTGTGTCTTTGTGTCTTTCCTGATCTCTGCACTCACCCACACCCAGCATTTACAGACCGACTCTGTCAGAGCCTGGATAACTTTCACTGGGATTTGCTCTGGGCACACGCAGCACGTTTGATCCTTTCTGCAGTGTTACATCTTAGCGCAGGTGCTGAGAGACGAGTGTGGAAATGTGGAGCCTGCTCGCAGCTCAGGCTTCTGATTTTTGACTTTTATTGGCGTAGCATATTGAGATGGTGGTTGAAATACCGCTGTCCACTGAAACTGAGGTCAGACAGTTCAGTCGACTTGACTACTGCAATCATTTATATTTAGATCGACTAATTTGCCAGAAACGTCAGCTATCCGTCATCTATTTTCACTTGTTCTTAATGGTCTTGTTGAACAGCCCAAAAGTGTTTTTTCATCAAATCATTAGTCTTTAAGATTCAAAAAGAGAGAAATGTTACCTCCTTAAGAAATATTACCTGTTTATACCCTTATTCTGATTGTGATTATTTCTTAACAGGAAGTCCAGGAGACTGAGAAAGAGAAGAAGGATGAAGACAAGGAGAAAGAGAAGAAAAAGGAGGCAGAACCAAACTTCCAGCTCTTGGAGAATCCGGCCAGAGTGATGCCGGCTCAGCTTAAAGTCCTCACGATGCCGGAGAGCTGCCGCTACCAGCCCTTTAAACCGGTAACAGGAGACGCAGCATTTGAACAGATTCAGTTGAATCCAGCATCACAACTCCACATCTTTCCTTTTAAGGACGTGGCTGTGATGTAATACAGCAAAACTGACTAAATATCAGATAATAAAATAGTAACACTAAAGAAAGGTTTTCTTGTCACAAAATCGTTCACATTAGCACGTTGGTTGATTTTCGTCTTTGTCTCGTCAAGAAACCTCTCTTCAGACCTATAAAGCAGCAGTCTGCAGTCCTGCTGTAAATGTTGACAGTTCTCCGCAGTAAATGGCAGGACAGCGTTTAGTCAACCAATGAACGCTCGCCCCAGCCCCGTAAAGAGGAAGTACTGTTTGATTTTGTGTCCAGCAGGCGAAGCTCACGCCATTACATTGTGCGGCGCGCTGCAACAAGAGCCAAAATGCTGTCTTTGCTTGTCTGAAGTTTGGTATCGCCGCCTTCCTTTTAAGGGTTTGTTTTTGATTCAAAGGCAGATTTAGGAAGTGAAGAGGTTTTATAGACTTATCTTGAAATCTGTACAGTCTCAGAACACTTATTGAAAGCATATTTGGTGGAGATTAATAGGAGATTTCCTGTTTTCTTCGGTGGAAAACTCTTTCTGCTTCAGTTTTTGAGTTTTGTTTTTTTTTTTGAACAGACTTCGCATTACTCGACTCTGTGGCATCTAGAATAAATAAACCCTCTCAGTGACCGCTTGTTACCCAAGAACCTCTTATTTGTCCAATCTTTATTATTTTAATTGCCGTGCCATTATGTAAAATATATATTTTGTGTGTGTGATTGCTCATCATATTGACACATCACGTGTTGTATCTTTACTTTGTGGTGTAAATATTAAAACCACACGGTTTTTGTGCTCCTTTGATTTACTCACTCACATGCAAACAGAACCTCATGAGCATAATCTTGACGGTCTGTCTTTATGGGGCCCCATATAAATATGAATTTTGCTCTTTTGCTCCACACTGACTAGTTCTTTTTTCTTTTCTGTCAGCTGCATACTGGTGGGATCATCATCTTGAAGGACACCAGTGAGGAGGAAGAGGAGCTGGTGGAGCCCGTCTCAGCTCACGGACCCAAAATAGAAGAGGAAGAGCAGGAGCCTGAGCCCCCAGAGCCTTTTGAGTACATCGATGAATAGAAACAACAGCAAAGGTGTGTTCCCATCGATTATTTGTACACATTTTCATAAGTAGAGAAAACCTTCGACGTTAGGTTAACAGCTGGCAAAGCCGGTGGACAGAAGTTCAGTTGTGTGGCCACACACGTTGTGAAAGCTGCGTGTAATACTCCGTCACTGATCTCCAGACAGCTTTCTGGCTTTGACACCCTCCCACATAGCTGTCAGGCTGTTAGAAGGGAGTTCCATTAAGTGATAACGTACAATGCGGAGTCTGTGCTGTTGTTTAAAAGCTGAGCAGGGTTTCACCCGTCACTGCTTGAGGAATCAAAACATCCCTGCCATCTCCAAACACCATCTCAGCAGACAACATCACTGGGTGCTTGATGATTCCTGGCTGCTGGTGGTGTTTGTGTTGGACTGGACGCTGCCTGGCTCCCCGTGTAGAACGTGCACTGTTGCATGTGACGAGACCACTGAGGTGGCGATGCCCAAATTGGAGCCTCTGCAGATACTAAGTCATTTTCTTTATGAGGTTCAAGTGTTGTGGGACAGATGTAACACTGCCTAGATCAATCTCAGACTGACTTCACAGGTTTGGTTTGGATGCTTAAACACAGCAATCGAGCCAAGTGGGAGTCTTTAATTAGAGGTCAGGGGTCAGAATCAGCCTGACTGATCATTAAGAAAGCTCTAAGTGTTTTTATTTCAGTGATTTGTAACACTGTATTTTTTTCTTCTTTTTTTTTTCTCTCTTCAGGCATCAGGAGATAGAAGACCCCGGCATTTTGACCCCATTTGTGCATCTGTGTATCTGTCAGCGTCCCTGCATCACTTCTTTTGCAAGTTTCTTTCTTCTTCTAGCTGCTCACTTGCCTCACAGGCAGTGTTTTACATTTTCATCTTGTGTAATTCTCTATCAGTTCAATAAAATATATATAAATATATCCTGGAAACTGAGTGTTTTTAGTTTGGGGGATGTTTCACCAGGAGCGCATTGGGGGACTCTCCAATCCCTTTCTTTTTGAACTGGTTTTCAGCAGTCCGCAGCAGCTGCACCAGTCCACCCAGCAGCCCGTCTACGGTCCAGATGCTAACCAGCGCTGGGTGGCAGGAGCCAGGAACTGTGCTTTCAGGCAAACGGTCAAATTAAGGTCAAATATCAGTGCGACATCAGAATGATGTGTTTGACCAGAAAAGGGATCATGTTGACAGATTTAGTTTGATCCAGTGATGTTATTATGACTGACATGGTCATTAATTACTCTGTTATTAGTTTATGCAGCTCTGATTGTTAGACGCCAGAGTTGAATGTGAGTGTTTCTTTCCATTTACTGTGAAAAACAGTTTCCTGCAGCACTTGTTTTGGCTCCAATACGTTTGAAAAGTTGCCAGCTGCAAAAGCTTGATTACTGTTAAACAATTTGGTCTCTGACACTTATGAAAATCTCAAACATCAGTTGGCAGCTGCTTCGAGCACCTCTTGAGGGGGCTAGAGTGGACGTGTGGTACATGTGGTGACGTGGCAAACCAGGGCCGATGTGTTTGGACTCGCCAACTACAGCATGAAGCAGCAAACGGACTGAAGCAAGCCGTGACTACCAAGTAATGGCAGCAAAAAACAACATTTGTTCACTTCTTACATAACAAATGGCGTGCAAGAGATCTCATCCTTAAAAAAAAAGAGTAAAAAACTGAGGGATTCAGCAATTTAAATCAGAGGTCAGAGTCATCTGGACAGTTTTATATTTCACCTGGAGATCAAGATCTCATTCAGGTGGGATGTGCACAAGAACAACTTTGTGGAGTATAAATGGACTCGCATAGCAGAGATAAACAAATTTAAAACATAAAGTGTGTAAACTCGCATCTCCCTGATATAGTTTTATACGATATAAAGAGCTCTGAACTGCGATGACTTTATTTTTTTTTAAATACAGGAAGACATTTACAGGATGAAAAGGGCAAAAATCAAGAAATAAAATTTACACCGTCTTTTAGAAAATATATACATGGGCACACTTAAGTAACGCCTACTGAAACATTGAAAACTCAGATATGGAACACAACGTGGAAGATTAATCCAAACTATCCACCTTGGAAGTAGAATCAAGACCGCAAAGGAGTTTATTTCATCCTGATCATCTTTGGTCCTGAGCTCATGATCAAGTTTATTATCTCCGAGTGGTCAGTTTCCCTGCCTGATTGTGTTTGGAAAATGAAGCTTCCTGTGGAAATGTGGTTTTGGGGGAATTGTTGAGGCGATGATAATACAGGCAGTTGTTTTATGCATCTCATGCTGGAAGGCCTTGTGTTTGGTTTTCTGCGTGTAAGCCTGGTGGAAAGCGGCTGTCAGAGGTGATTTGCTTTGTTCACTCCCATCACAGAATCGGCCCATATGTGTTTCTGCCAGACATCTAGTCTAATCAGTTCTTCCCTTCACATTTCCACACACTTGGTAATGGGAGACTGCTTGGTAAGTTTGCCAAAATCACAGTTTTTTTTTTTTGTTTTTTTTTTAATCTTTCATTATTACAGCTGTCTGCCATTAAAGTCCTGGTGTAGAACACTGAGATGTCCAATTTTGACCAAATCTCTCATCGCTGTCGCTCAGCATGGAGGACCTGCTCATTCACGTCTAACGTTTCCTAAATATAGAGTCCACAACTTTCTATTCCAGGACCACATTCCTGAAGATGCGGTAACATTGTGTATCCGAACGAGAGGGAATCTTCACTTGTGATCCAAGCCCTTCCCCGCTTGTTTCCACCCTCGATTCCAGCAAAGATGAGTTGAGGTCTGCACTTCCAGTACGTCTCAATAAATCATAGGTGGTATTAGCTGTAGATATTTGGAACATCTGCCTCTCTTCAAAGCCACATTTCATACTTTTCATACTTCTTTTGTTGATGGTGTGGACCTCTTTCTCCTTGTTCAAACTAAGAGCTGACACGAATCAGTTACTCGAGCAAGAGTCTTTGAAACCTCTCTGTTGTTATAACACGTTCACGAACAGCAAAGCTTTGTCTCATAAGGGATGTACTCCTCAGAATGCTTGCAACAAATGAAAATGTTCCTTTCCACTCATATTTATTACAACTGCTGTTTCAACACCAGTTCAGTATATAGGCCTTTAGTACAGCTCAGTCCCATCACCTTGTTCTCATAAAACTACATCTCTAACTTCTGACGTTGTGCTAATGAGATCTATAAATCTCCATATAAGGAAAAAAAGTGATCCTCTGGATGTGGCGAGGGCCTAAAATCTGTCAGCAAACTGGTGAGGCAGCTGTGGAGGAAGCAGAGTGGGCCGAGCAGGCCCGGCGTGTAGTCACCGTCTGCGGATGCGGCGATGTGACTGTGTTGCTGAAAGGATGGAGGGTCAGTAGCGCAGTTCAAGCAAACAAAAGGACCCACCAGGGAGCTCGCTGGTCCGGTCGGCTGGCGCGTGGCGTGCTGACTGGGTTGAGGTCCCAGAGGTTTCCTGGCAGGACTCGGTGGGCCCAGCGAGTGATGTGCCAGTGGTCCATGGTGGAGCGCTGGATGTTGTGGCTTTTTGGTCTCAGCCTCAGGCAGCTTGTAAATTTCACACAGTCTATAACAGAGAGGATTTATCTGCGAAAAAACAATTAGATGAGCGGCGACGGCAGTTACAGGCTTAATAAAGAAAGTGAAAAATAAAGTGTTTTGTCTTCACTTTGGTTATTAAAAAAAATAGAAATTAAAACTGAGTTATTGTCTTGCAACTAGCTTGTGGAAAGTTTTCAGATCCTTTCCAGATGTCCATCTGATGTCACCGACCAGTCTCCCATAATGCAAGGTTCCTATGCAGTACTGAAGAGTGGGGGAAAAAAATAAACATTTATTTCCACACTATTTTCTCTTATGTTCTTATGATAAAGGTACAAAAGCTCATTATGCAACAGGAGAATGGATAGCTCCAGCTACTTAACTTTCTTCTTGCGCTTTTTTTTCTTTTTCTTTCTTTGCTGAGTTAACTGTTTCAGCATTTTAGCTCACATAAAATGCTCTACATTTCTGGCTTGTATGACTTTCTTCTGTACTCAACTTTATGTCTATCCTTATTTGTTTCTTGGTTTTTGTCTCAAAAAGAAGACCCCGGGCTGCCCCAGTGGCGCAGTGGTTAGGGCAGGCGGCCCATATACAGAGGCTACAGTCCTCGTGCGGCTGGTCGTAAGTTCGATTCCCGGCTCCGCGACTCTTTGCCGCGTCTTCCCCGTTCTCTCTGTCTCTCTAGTCTCTACTATCAATAAAGGCCACTAGAGCCAAAAAAAGGCTCATGAATACACAAAAGCAACATTTTTGCACCAGTGGTGTAAGATATTTTGCCTGATTAGAGAGGCTGGTGAAAACCGGCACACGAGTTCTGGGCCTGACTGCCACACGACTGACTTCCTGTTTACTCAGACATGCCCTGCCAGGTGACATCAGCTTTGTTCTACTGAACTCAAGACAGGTGACTTTTTGACATCAAAACAGTTTGATGTCAAAAGAGTCATACTATCATCTCCATCGTCAAGGGCAACCATCAGCAGCAGCTGTAAGTGCTACATTTAACTGTTGAGCAACACTTCATTGGTTATCTTGAAGCCTCTGTTTTCTGAGCCTGACGAGAACCCAGAAGAACCTCTGCTCAGCTCCTGCTGACTGCTGTGTTCTGGGTTGAAGCATTGAAGAGAAAACATCAGTGATGGCAGACAGGCAGACGCTCCAGTGTTCTGTCTGAGAACGACATTTGTCAGACCCAAAATATTTGATTTTATAATAATTATGTGCTGTAAAACCCGCTTTATGCAAAATAAAGAAAGCTTGGGATTTTACCACATAAAGCTGTTATGCAGAAATCATCACCACCATCCTACAGTGTTGATATATAGGTCATGATCTGCAGGTTTGTTTTTCTTTTTTAAGCTTTAATAGAAAATATAAATTACTTGTGGTTTGGTTTTGATTTTTAAGTATTTAATCCAAAATTCAGGTTTCATCAGCCCATGGTGGACAAAAATAAGTTGTACATCAACTTAAGACTAAATCACCTTAATTCACGGTACAAAATATAGAAATAAAATTATCAAGGGAGGACAGGGCTCAGTATGTATTTATCTATTTTTGATAAATATACAGGCCAAACTTCTTTACACTTTCTGCCTTTGCAATCTTGCCTTGTTGCCACAGGATCATTAGTTCCCTAAAGTTCAATAAAGTTTGCTTCAGTGGTTGAAAACACAACAGGCTGATATTTCCATTCGTGATTTCTTCCAGCAGCGGGTTTAAACAAATTTTTCAGACAAACGAGTGTTTCCCTTATATGAGATTAACTCCACGGTCATGGTGACTAAAGAACATAACACCCGGAGCAAAAATATGGCTCACACAGTCCTCTTCAGTCCTCTTCATCAAATAAGTGATGAAGAGCGGCTGTGCCACATGTGGCCTGACTCCATGTTTGTGGAGGACACAGAAGAAGAAGATCATCAAAGTGTGAATAGGAATCAATGTTATTTTGGCTTCCTGGTGTGATTTAATAGGAACAACAGAAAAAAAAAAAGCATGTAACTGCTTTCCAGAAGTAGTAGTTTGCAGAGATGGTGGTGATTTATTCTCCTACATGTTCAGAGCTGGTTTGAGAAGCTGATACAACCACTACGGGCCCATTACAAGGGCCAACAGCCTTAGCACCGGGCTCTCACATACCTGAATGGTTCCCGTTAACCTGAGCTCCCCGCCACTGGCTGAGAGGAGGCCTCCGTCCTCCTCCAGCTGTCAGAACAGCTGGACACCAGACTCGTTTTCTCCTTATTTTTCCCAGCTAGGGAAACCTGTTGGAAAGGCTGACGGCCGACTGCTCACCGTGGCGTGAAGCACTGCTCTCTTGGGAAGCTTCACTCTGGAAAAAAAAAAAATCTCCACAAAATGGAAGAAAGGGGAGGAAAAAAAAAAAAAAAAGCAGCAGAGTGGAAGGCAGCCAGGGCTGTTCATTCTGGGAACGCTGGCTGTGGAGACATAAACTAAACAAGCATAATTTCTGGAGAGTGAAGCGAAGGTGCTGCATGGTACATTTCTGCACGTTGTCTCACACCTCAGTGTGAAGATACTGTGGCATGAACATGTGCTTACAACACTGCGCCTATTCATGCCGTCTGTCCATTTATCCTCAGCATCTAGAGAATACAGGCAGGACTGTTTGGATTGTCAGCACAAGGCCTCTCCAAAATGTGAAACCTGAACCTCTCTGTTCAGAGTGAGCGCAGGCGACGTAAACATCAGAGCTCATGTCTGAGCGTTCAGAGACCACAGTTGTTCCGTGTTGCACTAACGGTCAAAAAACATTTCTGGGGAGGATGGTGGCTCTTCTTCAACACGATGCTTAGAAGTTTGAGGTGTCTCGCTACGCCCTGCCATGTCTTTCAAACCTTTCATGCAGCTGCGTTGCCATAATTTGACACGCTCAATCTCTACTTCCCTCCACAAAGCAGAAGATTGGTTTGAGATGCCCTAGTAGTAGCAGTTTAAATTATAATCAAAAGTCATTAAATTAAATAAATCCTGAATCAATCCAGAAATGTGAGGCAAATCCTCGTGGCCTGCTGAAACAAAACCTCCAGATAATCAGCAAAAAGGCTAAGAAGCCTGCATTTAAAGGAGACCTATTGTCACATCTTTTCAAATGCAGAGACTTTTTTTTTTTTTTTTTTTTTTTTTAAGCATGTTTTGCTCAAAATGCCACAGAGACAACAGACAGGAAAAATTTGCAAGCAAGTCTTAACAGCTCTATTTATAGCAGCCAGTTTTGGGAGGCACGCCCTCTTCCACAGGTGCACATCTGTTCAAACTGCAGTTAAAGCTTTGCGTTATCTGCTTCTAAGGTACAGCGCACACAGCATGATATGAAATCGGATGCAGGGAAAAGCGAGAGCTTCGGCAGTTGCACGAGCTGTATGGAAAGAACTGGACAAACTTCCT
Organism: Hirundichthys speculiger; assembly: GCA_018398805.1. Taxonomy (NCBI): domain Eukaryota; kingdom Metazoa; phylum Chordata; class Actinopteri; order Beloniformes; family Exocoetidae; genus Hirundichthys; species Hirundichthys speculiger. Next base: position 107,976 of record JAGFBZ010000961.1, on the reverse strand, counting down.
GTGATGTCACACAAATGCTTTGTGAAGAGTGCTTTTGAAGGGTCTCTTTGGTCTTATTGCAGAGACTGATACCACCTGTTGTAACTGGGAGTTAATTCAGGGGCTTCTCCCCTTATGTGCGAACGTTGTCTGTGTACCTGTGTTTGATTGAGTGAGCGTGTGGGAGTGGCATGGTGGTTACCGGGGCAACCGGACGCGCAGCTGAAAAACCTGTGTTCAATAAACAGAACGGGCTCGTCCCGGACTTTGGGGAATAACAAAATAATTGCCTCCGTCACTTTATTGAGTTGGATTACAACAAACTGGCGATGAGGATACTCTTGGCTGTCCCTGGACATCGATTCTGGCACGAGTGAGTGACTTCCCCGAATTCAATGGCTACGTTTGGGAGAATAGATGCGTTTGACTCCAACGCGGAACAATGGAGCAGGTATGCCGAAAGACTGCACTTTTACTTCGTGGCCAATGGCATTGATGACGACGATAAGAAGAGAGCCATACTTTTAACAGTGTATGGGCCAGTTGTTTATGGAGTGCTTCGCGACTTAATTGCGCCAGCTGCTCCCTCGGACATGTCTTTTGATGATTTAGTAACCAAGCTACGGGACCACTACGAACCAAAGACCAATATCATAGTGGAAAGGTTCAAGTTTCAGTCATGCACGCGCGGCGGGGATGAATCAGTGAACTCTTTTGTTGCACGTTTGAAACATCAGGCCTCGCGCTGTGAATTTGCTGCTACACTGGAAGAAGAAAGGTTGAGGGATCAGCTTGTGTGGGGCATTAACATGGAGCAGCTTCAAAAACGTCTTTTAGCTGTCTCAAAATTGACGTGGGCGACAGCATTGGAGAGCATTGGGCTTTTGAAACGGCAGAGAAGGGGGCTTTAGTGTTACAGCCCCTGAAAGATGTCAACAAAGTGGCACTGCATTATCAATCCAGCCAGGCTAGGAGGGGGCCGAGCACCAAAGCGACATCTCAGTCACAGCGCTGTTACAGATGTGGTGAGGCCCACAAACCTGAGAGCTGCCGATTTAAAGATGCAGAGTGCCATTACTGCAGTAAGAGAGGCCACATCGCCCGCCACTGTCGCAAAAGGGAACGTGACAGTCAGAACCCAGTGCCTCGCCAGGCTGGAACCAATGCAATCACTGAGCACCACGATGTGCAGGCTGACAGTGGGGAGGAAGGTATCGGCCATGTTCTGGCCGTAACAGAGAAAGCACCCAGCCCAATAATCATGGAGTTAAACATCAATGATACCCAGGCACGTTTCGAGGTGGATACTGGGGCTTCTCGGACCGTCATGTCAGAAAAGACATTTTCAAGCCTGAGTGCGCACGCACCATCGCTGGTTTTGGAACCGTGTTATGTTTCTCTCAGGTCATACACCGGCCAGCACATCCATTTGAAGGGGGTTACTCAAGTTATAGTGTCTTACAAAGGAAAATCCTACTGTCTCAGTGCATTGGTAGTGGCAGGCGAGGGCTCCAATTTGCTTGGGCGTGACTGGATCAAACTTTTGCCCTTGGACTGGCCTCCGATACTGGACGGCCTCTTCCAAGTGTTTGATGGTTCCCTAGCAGCTGTTCTAGAAGGTCACAAAGCTGTATTCGGAGATGAGCTGGGGGAGTTAAAGGGGACAAAAGTAACCATTAATGTGGATGATGCAGTGCCACCGCGTTTCTGCAAAGCCCGGCCGGTCCCGCTGGCCTTACAAAAGAAAGTTGAAACAGAGTTGACCCGGCTAGTGGAATCCGGAATCCTCCAGCCCGTGACTTACTCTGAATGGGCTGCCCCGATCGTGCCAGTTCAGAAAGGAGATGGCTCCATCCGTATTTGTGGTGACTATAAACTGACAGTGAATGTGGCATCTCGAATGGAGCACTATCCACTCCCACGCATCGATGAATTGTTCGCCAAGCTGGCTGGAGGCGTCTGTTTCTCTAAGCTAGACATGTCCCACGCCTACCAACAGCTAGTTCTAGCAGAGGACTCGCAGAAGCTGGTGACTATCAATACCCACCGCGGCCTGTTCCAGTACACCTGCCTCCCGTTTGGGGTGTCATCGGCATGTGCTATTTTTCAGAGGGCAATGGAAGGCTTGCTGGCGGGGATAGACCACGTCACTGTATACCTCGATGACATACTTTTGACGGGTGTCAGCGAGGCCCAACACCTACGCACCCTGGATCTGGTGTTGTCCCGGCTAGAGGAAGCAGGGCTTCGGCTAAAACGGTCCAAATGCGTTTTTATGGCCCCTGAGGTGGAATATCTGGGCCATGAGATTTTGGCCAGGGGGCTACAGCCCCTGGAGAAGAAAGTACAGGCAATCAAGGAGGCTCCCAGTCCACAGAACGTCAGTGAGCGCCGGGCATACCTGGGCATGCTCAATTATTATGGCCGTTTCCTTCCGGACCTAGCCTCAGTGCTCACCCCCCTGCATGCTCTGCTCAGGGCAGGAGTGGAATGGGAGTGGAATTGTTTTCATGACAAAGCATTCAAGAAATCAAAGGCCATGCTGACATCAGGGGCCCTGCTGGCTCACTATGACCCAACACTGCCACTAGTCATCGCTGCTGACGCTTCACCCTTTGGCCTGGGTGTGGTGCTGTCGCACAAGTATCGAGATGGAACTGAACGTCCAGTGTGCTTTGCCTCCCGGGCCCTCACTCCAGCAGAAAGAAAGTATGCTCAGGTGGAAAAGGAGGCTTTGGCCGTGATCTATGCTGTTAAGAAGTTCCACCAGTTCGTCTATGGGCACCAATTTGCAATCCAAACGGATCACAAGCCCCTTCTGGGGTTGCTCGGGGAGATGAAAAACATACAGCCCTCTGCCTCAGCACGCCTGCAGAGGTGGGCTCTCCTCCTGATGCAATATCAGTACACCCTGACCTACAAACCGGGGGCAATGATCGCGCATGCAGACGGACTGAGTAGGCTGCCATTACCTTACCATGCACCGGACCCGCCGGCGCCCCCAGAGCTCATGTGCCTGATGCGGCAGCTTCAGACGGCACCCATCACCAGTAGGCAGCTAAAGGATTGGACCAGGCGGGACCCCCTGTTGGCCTGGGTATGCCAATTTGTGATGGCAGGCTGGCCCCGGACATGTCCGACCGGTGAGTTTCTACCATATTTCAAAAGGCGTAATGAGCTCACAGTTGAAGATGGGGTTCTGTTATGGGGGCTCCAGGTCATAATTCCTCCACGGGGGCGACATACTCTGTTGGAGGAGCTGCATGAGGCTCACCCTGGGGCGTCACGAATTAAAGCAGTGGCACGGGCATGTGGCACATGTGGTGGCCTGGGTTGGATGCAGCCCTAGAAGACCTAGTGAAGTCCTGCACTGCTTGCCAACAAATCAGGAACGCCCCCCCAGCGGTGCCCATGTGTCCATGGGAGTGGCCTGGCAAGCCTTGGACACGCCTACATGTTGATTACGCTGGCCCCTTTTTAGGTGAAATGTTCTTACTGCTGGTCGACTCTCACTCAAAGTGGTTGAAAGTGTTTCCAGTGAACTCTGCCACTTCAACCTCTACAGTGGACCATCTGCGTGAGGTGTTTAGTACACATGGCCTCCCACACATTGTTGTGTCAGATAACGGCTCTGTCTTTACCAGCTCCGAATTTCAAGAGTTTCTAAAGGTGAATGGTGTTCGCCACCTGACCTCTGCGCCCTATCACCCGTCCTCCAATGGGCTGGTGGAGAGGGCAGTCCAGACACTAAAGAAATCATTAAGGAAGATGGAAGGTGGGACACTGAGGGCACGGCTGGCGAGATTCCTGGCGACTTACCACTTCACTCCGCATGCTACCACTGGGCAGTCTCCAGCAGAGATGCTGTTCGGTCGGCGTGTGCGCACCAGATGGGATCTGCTGCGGCCGGACACACAAGCCAAGGTTCTCCGTGGCCAGGAGACCATGGTAGCTAACTCCAAAAGGAACGCAGTCATTCGAGACTTACCACTCAGGGCCGCTGTGTGGGTCAGAGACTTTTCAGGTCGGGAAAAGTGGCTGCCTGGCACAGTGATCGACAAGACGGGACCCCTGTCTTACAGGGTTGAAGTAGCAGGGAATGTGTGGCGTAGGCACGTCGACCACCTGCTATGCAGAACCACCGCTCCTCAGTCCAGGGAGGACTGGGAGCCAGAGGGCAGTGACCAGCTTGATCCTGCTCCTTCAGCAGACTGCGCTGTGGAGCTGTCGGATGCAGGCGAGGTTCCCGAGCCAGAGTTGGCAGAAGTAGATGAGCCTGAGCCTGCTGTTGTGCCCCGGAGATCATCCAGAGTGAGGAAAGTACCTTCTCGTTTAAATTTGTAGTGTAGATAGTGCGGAGGGCCTCAAGAAGGGGGCATAATAATCCCCCGGCCTATCCGAGAGAGTGAGGGCAGTCTACCCCTCACTCTCAGGCAGTTTCAGCTCATATGATCTTTTATTGAGCAGTTAAGAAAAAAAAAAGACTTTGGGGTTCTTTGTTGGACTATGGGGGGAGGGATGTTGTAACTGGGAGTTAATTCAGGGGCTTCTCCCCTTATGTGCGAACGTTGTCTGTGTACCTGTGTTTGATTGAGTGAGCGTGTGGGAGTGGCATGGTGGTTACCGGGGCAACCGGACGCGCAGCTGAAAAACCTGTGTTCAATAAACAGAACGGGCTCGTCCCGGACTTTGGGGAATAACAAAATAATTGCCTCCGTCACTTTATTGAGTTGGATTACAACACCACCCAATCCCAGTTCATCCTAAAATGGACGGAACCAGTCGGCCTGGAAACCGAATTTAGCCCAGTTACCACACGTTAGCTTTTTTAGCTTGGCTGGCTTAGTTTATGCTAATTAATGATGAACAAGCAACATTATCTGATCAAATCTGTCCAAACATACTCATTTCAAATTGTTGCAGAAAACTATATTCTTTACATTTATCCATGTCTCTAAGACTGAAAGTAAAAATCTCGACACTCACTTATGTTTTCGTGAAGCTTTATTTCCACTGCAGTGTAGGAGGTTGCCCTGAAATGGGATATAACAATCCAGTGGCGTCATTAGGCCTATTTTAGGGGGGCTTCTGCCCCCTAAAATATTCTTAAGCCCCCCTAAATAAATAAATAAATATTATATATATATATATATATATATATATATATATATATATATATATATATATATATATATATATATATATATATATATATATATATATATATATTACAAAAAGCGCTGACAAATTCAATATGAAGTGACCAGAATATGAGTTTAAATAAATAATTGTGTAACCTGTCACTATTCACTTAAATATGATCATAAATCTGTCAGTGCATCGTTATCCAATCCATTCCACTTGTTCATATTGAGAACTTCCACATCACTGAAAATCCAGTCCATGTTTTCCCTGCGACCTTGCTTGCACTCCTGTGTGTAGCCCGAAGCACCCAGAGCCGACTCGAACCGCATGAGTAGAAGAACATGACTCACTGAAGGATGGACATAAGAACGTTTTTCAAGACAGTAAGTATTGATCACTGCTGATAGTAACAGTTAGTTAGCTCCAGCCCCCAGCTAACAGCAGAAAGTCCCATGTAATTAATGAACCAAGTGCTCCCTGGCTGACAAATAAAAACCTGTTTGCATACTACAGACAATCTCTGCGCACGTCTGTGCACTCTTTTTTACAATATACTATCTTTGGGATGGCTTCATTCCGGAGCATCAGCTGTGTTTCTCACTTGAGCTGAGCTCATTCAGTATGATTATCATCAGTGGATAATAATAATAATAATAATAATAATAATAATAATAATAATAATATAATAATAATAATAATAATAATACACTAATAATAATCACTCCACCTCCCGTATTGACCTGTAGGAGTCAGGGTAGAGGGGCAGAGGAGCACAGGGAGTGAGAGGGGAGAAACCTTTACCAGAAAGGTGAGTCTAAAGGATTTCACAGGATAGAGTCATTTGAGATGCAGACAGCCTTGGAATTTTATGGAACTCATATGGTTCACCTTGACTGAAATGTTTCATGTTTCATATTCATATTAAGACTAATTTAACTTGAGCTTTTATTGAGGAGTGTAATGATTAGAAAGTGGAGAAAGCAAAGATATATATATATATATATATATATATATATATATATATATATATATATATATATATATATATATATATATATATATATATATATATATATATATATATATATATATATATATATATATATATATTAGCCTGACCCAAATATTTTCAAGAGTATCTTAGTATTACTTTAATTCAAGTAATTAAGTAATATATTTTTCAGGGCTTGAAATTACAACTATTTTAGTCACATATGTGCCCAAAATGTAATCTGTGCAACTTCAAAATATTTGGGAACAAACAGTTATTGTGCTGTGAGCGAAAGTTATGGCTTTAGGCTCTATGTTGATCAGTTATTAATTCAACTCATTGTGTGATCAACAGGCAAGGTCAAGTCAGAGAGCAAGGGGATCCAGGGATGGATCAAGAGGCAGAGGAAGATCAAGTTATCACAGAGAGAGAAGGAGAGCAAGCAGATATAAGACTTATACTGTATACTTATACTGTATTGTATAAAACAGACTGAAATAATAATATTAATAAATTATTTCTCAGTCTTTATTAGCTGTTTGTGAAATGTTGTGCTCACACGCTACATTCGCTCACATCCTGTGCATCTCTTGGGGGCTAAGCCTCCCCTAAACCTAGCGACGCCCCTGGTCAACAGCGTCCTGCATCAGCCAGTAAGCGCCTCTGCGCGCGACGTTGCGCTGGTAGACCGGCGTGCGTGCGGGCTCTGCGCAAAGACGCGTCATCACGTACAGTGTTGTCATGACAACCCTGAAGGAAATTTCCATGGGAGCTCCCTCACGTGGCTTTACAATGTGACGTCATTGATGGCACGTGAGAAAAGTAGTATATAAAGAGGTCACACACTGTCAAATCTTCAGTGGGTCCCCTCGGGGAACCACGGGGAGCCTGGTGCTTGGATGGCGCCGGGACCGCTGCTATGGGCGGCAGACGGTCCCATTGCACGCGCCAGATCCGCACCGCGCAGAGGCTCGCTCTCTCCCTAGCCAGCCAAGGGGGCTCGCGGGCCGAGCATTGCGCGGTGGTCCGTGATCTCCCTTGGCTTGCCAGGGGATTCCAGTGCCCTATCTCCGCGGCCCATACGTGCGCCGCCGGCGTGGCCCACTCTTTTAAAAACTCAAAAATAACACCCCAACCATCCATTGTTGGTGGTTAGTAGTGCATGGTGGCACCACGCAGTACTAACCACCAACAAACCTTACTTTTTATTTATTTTGTTTTGCCTCTTTTTGGGCCGTTAAAACACCTAATTACAGCGTGGATTCATGCTTTTACTTTATACTCACCAGCAACTGCTTATGTCCAAACAACACAATATTAACTATCGACATATTCTTTTTCTTTTTCATTTTAAGAATGAAATTGAAAACGACCCGCCTAATGGTATCATCCTCTTCTCACTAAACTTACTTGTGGGTTGTGGTGGGGCTAATTGGGTGCTCAGCACCCCTAAAGCTCTGACCCTACAATCGCCCCTGTAACAATCAATTTAAGCATAAGCACAAAGATTACAGAAGGTGCTGGAAAGATCCTGAAGGACAACAGTATCTTATTGACATGTGACAAAACGCCGGAGCTGTGAGAGAGACATCTCGTCTACCCGAAGTCCTCGAGGGCCGCTGTCCTGCACGTCTTAGATGTTTTCCTGCCACAACACACCCGATTCAAATGAACGGATCGCCATCAGCTTGTCCTCCAGGCCTGCACAAGTCTGTTAATGATCCATTCATTTGAGTCAGGTATGCTTAGGCAGGGAAACATCTAAGACATGCAGGTCAACGGCCCCCCAGGACCGGGTTTGCCCACCTCTGAGCTAAAGGCAGGCTTGATGGCATCCAGCTATATTAATATTTTAACACGAACAAGAGTCTTTTGTTCTTCTTTAAGCCACCTGAAACAACATGACAGAGTTGAGTTGATGTCAGGCTTTTTGAGCTTGCCACAGATTTGTGCCAGAATATGACGTCACACCCTGTGGAAGGGCGGATCTGAGTAGAGTTGAATGACTGGCTCCACCCCCTAAAACCAGCTGCTGTGAACACAGCTGTAATGATACGGCTGATATGGGAACTGTTGTACTGTCTCACTGTGGTATTTTTCACCAAAATATGCCACAGAAATTTTAGATAACTGCAGAAACAAAGATCATAGTGTGTCTTCTTTTAAAATTTCTACTGCAAATCACATATAAGTGTTTACTGTATGTTTTATTCTTATGGTTGTTCCTCTAAAAATGTAAATAGTGTCCAGTATTTTTGTCCCCTTGCACATATAACCTTTTTTTTCTCCTCTGTCCCCCTTCAGTTATCAGCCTGATTAAACCATCACAGCAGCAGGAAATGCTTCAGTGGAGGAGTAATAAAGTTATGACCCAACTCAACATGTCAGTATGAAGAGAAGAAACGAAGCGATTAAAACAAGGTGCTAGACTCCATAAAATGCTGGATTTCGCTTTGGAAGTAAGTGAAATGATCTCATCCTACAACACCAGCAGCTTTTTTTTTTTTTTTTTTTTTGTTATGTTTTAAGAAAATAAGCCCTCAGTCATCACTGGACGTGTTAACATGAATATGCTCTGCAGTTCTTGGCCCTGGCAGTCTGAGCAGCATTAATGGGGCTTGGCCCTCTCAGCATTTGTTCACATGGTGTTTTTATGGAGGGAAACGTCTCCAGCGGCGGCCCTTCATTTCTCCACGGGCGATCAGACCGCAGATTTCCTGGAAAAGACTCTAAGGTTGATTCAGAGAGCAGGGTCCAGAGAGCGGCCAGATGGGACGAGGTGTCACGCGTTTGAGTGACCTTTGAAGTGAAATCATATGTGAAACGACAGGTAGACGGGTTGAGGTCCAGAAAATGGAACATGCAGTGTTCTTGGAAGTGGGTCTGCTTCAGATTAGACTGCATCTGTGAACACCTGTGCCTTCAGCTGTAGCGGCTAAACTGCACAGTATCCCAGATGTTTGACTGCTCATAAATATAACGGGGAATACTTCGAACCCTAAATGTTCAAAGGTTAGTTTCAAATTAGATTAAAGAGACAAATCGCCTCGAAACAAATTTGGGCAAGTTTGTTTAATTTTGCACACAGCAGAAATCCCTAAATATGTGACCTCCTGTTTAAGAAAATCTCAAAGTGTCCCTCCCCCAAAAAAACAAATAAAATAGGAGCATAGATGTTATACAGTCAAAGTCAGATCAAAGTTTTAAACTCTCATCTGCTTCACAGATCTACATCTTAGAGTTTAGGTAACACTGCACATTTCCTTTCTTCCTTCCTAAGGCAAGCCAAAGCTGACCCTGTCAGTTTAACATAACTTCCAGGTGGAACGACGCGAGATGAAGGTTGTCTAAACTGAAACCTTTGGTGGTCCTTATAGGATTAATGTGCGCAAATACCGTTTCAATCCCTGAGTTGTCATCCTGATTTATCCCTCATCCTTTGAGAAAAGAAGAAAAAAAAAGAAATTGTCCATCCCCCAGTTAAATCTCACCAGAGATGAGAGCTGTGGAGGACGAGGAGCAGCAACCAACCAGCACTTTTGTGCTTCACAGTTGGTGTTGTGGGATTAACAGGAGGACGCCTGGTACTGTTGAGGTGAATTATGACAGCGATTTTTGTTTTTGGGAGCATTAGTCTGCAGCAGACTAAACACATACTTGGGCTTGCCATACACACAGATGCCTGTAACTCATTTGGAGAGGTGGGCACTGCTGGCCTGCGCCGCTCATTTCAACATCTGCAGGAGTAAACACGTTGGGATTATTAAAGGTGGAATGAGACTGGCCTGTGTATTAATGACACGGGAAAGGATTCGTGATTTCATGAATGCAAATCCAAGGGAGGCAGGAGTGTCGTGAATGGACTCCTCAAATTCAACATTTGTTTTATAGTTAAAATCAGAAGTATTGGGGGTGGGGGTGGGGGTGTTCATAGTCAGGTGAGAATGATTGTTTGAAAAACTCAGGTGAGATTTTAAACCAACTCATCTGATGAAAACAACTGAAGTGAATATATGAAAAGCTCCAAGTTGCCTTTTTGAACGTGAGCAGAAGATATGACAGTGAAGGCAACCTGCCTCCTGCTGGACATGATGGCTGGAACAAAACAAGAACGGAATATCAGGAACAAAATATCTCAAGTTTTGTCACCTGCAAAGACAAAAAGCTATATTTGAAAACAGTGGCAGAGCTTCAAAGACTCCACATTCAAAATTCTTTGAGGGATGGAGACAGGTTGTTTTTATGACAAACCTCAAGCCTCCAACCTTTTCTCTGCACTGGACCATTTTGGACGGTCACATCCAAAATACAATCAACAGGTGCTATGTGACCCAGCTTTTAACTAAACTAAACACCAAATATCTGTCTGTGGAAAAAAAGGAGAATAATCAACATGGAGAACTGGATTGTTCATGTATTGTACATATTACAGGTGTATGATACAGTACATGTATATTGGAATACAGAAAGGCAATAGAAATGGGCTATAATTATCAAAGGATACAAAGAACAGCATATACAAAAGCTTATTTAATTATTCAAGTACCACTAACTTCATACTTCAGTCTTCTTGAGAGATCAACTGCATCATAAAATGTACAAGAATCAGATCCCATGTTGCAGCGGCCAAACGTTTCCCCTTTGTACTGAAAATATATTGAAAATGTCTATGAATCTATAAATCATAGCACCTACAGCACAGTAAAACATATCACTCTTTTTTTTTTTGAAGTGAGGAAGTCACTGAACTCCCCTGAAAGTGTTTAAATGAGGATGTCGCTGTAACTCCGCATCTGTTCTGTTCAGCTCAACTCAACTCAGTCGTTTTTCAGAACTTCCAAACATGTTGGACATCTGTAACGTTTTACAAGTCTGCTAGACAATAAACTTCCTGCAGCGCAGCGTGGTGTTCATATGAACGCAATGCAATCACTTCAGTGAAATGTAGGTCACGGTCAGCTACTTCACCACCATCATTTAAGGTTTTTACCTTTAAGAGCATTTTGTCCTTGTAAGACTTTTAAATGTCAATGGCAGGACCCGTCATCCATGAGATTAATTTTGCTGTCTTACCAACATAAAAGGCATTAACTGGAAACAACACATGACCACGGTCAACTCAGCACCTCATTATCTCCAGCGGGCTGCTCAGTTTTAACTTCCGTATGGAGAGTAAACAACCAATGAGAAGCAGCCACAGGTGTTCAACGAGGCGCTGCACACCTGAGACTCCTCTGGGAGATGTTGGTGCTGTGTAAAAACTAACTTGTTAAAAACCTGAACCTGCATGAAGGAATCCTGCGACTGTTGAAGCTATGAAGTATAACATAACAATCTATATTTGTTTGGTAATTATTCATGCTGGATGTCTGATTATAAAACTCCTGGGAGAAGGTTTTCCAGAACTATCTTGTAACTATTAATACAGAGCATGTCCTTTGACAAAACAAAAATATATTTTCTTATACAAAATGAATATCTTCTATCCCAGAAATATTTAGAAAACATGGACCCGCAGTGTGGGGTCCTGAAATGATGGAGAGTGAACAGGGCATACTGCTTATTGAGTTAATCCCATGACAATGAATCTGAAAAAATCTCAAATAAATTCCCCCAAAAGCTTCCAATAACACAAATCGCAGTAACATTTAAACTTCAAATCATTCAAACATTTAAAAAAAAACAACAAGCATTAAAAAAATTAAGTCAGCACTTTAAAAATCACAGATGCATTGATAAAAGGTGTGCTTCTATAATCACTGAACACAAAGGAATTTGTGCAAATAAGTAGAAATATGCATACACTTAAACAGAACAAAACACTTAAACAAAGATGCAGATGTTCATAAAGAGAATCCTACTGATAAGGAAGAAAGAGACTATTTTACAGTGTGTCTATTTTACAGTCTGTTGTATACTTCTTCTATCTATACCCACTTCTTCTTATTTGGGGTCACAGGGGTCGCTGGAGCCTATAGCAGCTCTCTTCAGGCGAAAGCCAGAGGTACACTTCACACAATTAAAAGAAAATAAGCGATGATGGCCACTACACATTCAGGCCAAGTTCAGTTATCATTTGACTTGTGACTTTGAAAATCCTTTCAAAAACTTCAATGTACCATTCACTTACTGTAATAGATCCTACTGAGACGCATGAATATAAAGGAATTAAAAAGCAAAGTTTTCCATTCACAGATATTTCCCTTCACTTGACTTAAGTGCTTGTAGTTTTTAACAAAAGCTGCAAGTGATTATTTATATGATGGAAAGGAGCTTGAGACACATCAAACGTGGTGGCTTTACAGCAGACCTTTCTAAATGACGCTGGAGGGAAAGTGGACGTGATTCCAGACGTCTCTTCATCTGTGTGGCATTTTTTTTGAAGACGGAGTCCATCTGACCGCCGGTGGATGGTGCTGCGGTGGTGTCAGGGTCTCTGCGAGTCGTACTGCTGGTAGCGGTTCAGCTTGTCTGGGTCATTGGAGGCCATGTGGGTGAAATCCTGGAAGATATCCTGGTAGGTTTCGTCTCCTGTAACAAAGACATGAAACATGAGCGACAATAAAGGCACTAAATATAAAGAAATGTAACTATTCATATATCTGTGGTATACATTATTTTTTCCTCCCGCTTTTTTCAGATTTGTAATGGGTCTTTTTTTTTGACCCCTGTGGCTTTAAACAGAAATTCAGATGGATTGAGGGACCTCAGTAAAGCAAATGGGCTATCTTACATACCGATAACAACACCCTGCTGCAAATGAGTAAAAAAATATTACAAATTATTATTCTGACCAAAATAATAAGGGATGTCGTCACGGATCAAAAGTAAACTGTCACATGCAGTGACAATCATCAGCGTCAACAAGAATGAATGAAAGAAAGAAAAAGATGGCCGTACCTGTTTAGTTTTGGTGCAGCTTCGAAAGATGAAACAGAACAACACAGAGGAGAAAAGAAGAAGAGAACAGGCAAAGAGCAAATGTTTGAAAAGAGAGCGGGCGAGGCTCTCGTTGGCGACCGGAAATCGAGTCAGAAAGAAAAGCCCACAGACATTTGCTTTTGTTAACAACTGTATTGTGTTTAAAGTGCAGGAGTTTATGTACAAAAATACAGTTGCGTTGGCCTCGGCACCCCAAAGAAAACAAGAGAACAGAAGAAAGGCACAAACTCTGGGGAGGAGAGAGAAAAGAAAAGCAAAATACAAAACAGAATTTACAGAAAGAGAAGAGGAAGAAGAGCAATGAAGAAGAGTGTCTTACAGAAGAGGAAGAGCTTCAACTTATACCAGACCAGTGGTTCTTAAGCTGGATGAGCTTTAAGTGAATATATATCCTTTTTAAATTAGACTAGATAAAATGTGGATTAAAAAAATGTAACTGTTTAAATGCAACAGAAAAATGATGAAGCAATCCTGACATTAGGAACCACTACTCTGCACAATTTCGACACACTTAGAAACATTTGATTTCAAGAAACTGTGATTGAAAAATAAAAAAGGGTGGGAGGACTGACGAGGTTAGAGCTCCCTCACATTCATTACAACTGCATGTCCCTCATCACTCCCATCATTCAGCAGCTTTCTGGAGGTGCTGATGAAGAGGCCTTAATGGACACAGCCACTAGCAGCAACGACACACATCTAAATGCTAAAACACAAGAGGACTGAATACAAAAAATCTGCATCTGATCCTCCCTGTACCGCTGCTAGTAATTCTGCTCTTCATATTTAAAACAGAACAGTTGCTTGGACAAAAATGATAAGAAAAATTAGTCTCTTCCAATATTACTTTCTCCTCATTCAGTTCCAAATATTCTCGTTTCTAAAATGGATATTCAACTTAAAAAAAAAAAAAAAAAAAAAAAAAAAAAAGCAGCAGCATTCAGGCTAATAACAGTTCAGCTTCCTTGCAGCAGCACTCATGGCCCCAAATGCAGAACACTTGTGTGACATTTGCGAGCGTAGCCCTCCCTCTTGTGGCCACTACATGTAAATGCATGAAAATCCCCTTTGCTCGACAATCTTAGAGGAACAATCCATAAAGAACAGAATAATTTCTCTTTCCTGTAAAAACAATCACAGCACAATCAGAAATAGCTTCTATAACTAAAAGAAAAAAAAACAAAACAAAACACATCCACCAACACGTCCGCCACCCTAAACATCTGGTAAATTCAGCTGCTCCTGTTTTAATGGCTGTTTGTTCAAAGTGCTTCAGAGCCCTTTTTGAGGATCTGGGGCAGCATGAAATAGAAATCAGAGATGAAACTGGGGCACATTTCAATCAATTCGCTACCAACAAAACTCAAATGAGCTATACACTCATTTTGCTTCACATTCTTTGCGTATATCCTTTTTTTTTTTTTTTTTTTTAAATAAAGCTCCCGTATGATTCAAATATATATTGGCTAGAACTAGCAGGTAATTAAAACACATGGTTACATGTCAATATTTTTCTATACTATTGCACTTAATGCTTGACAATGCACTGTCCTAAAAGGTTTGTCTATATATGAGCTGAAATCCACAAACATTCCAGACGATCGATGCAATGGCACTAGAAGGCCATTCGTCTTACAATTATGGATTTCCTGTGATTACGGGCAACAAGCGATCATACTCAACTTACAATAAAAGACACAATAACGTCATGAACAGAAATAACCACCACACAATAATTTAAAAAAAAAAGAACTATTATGTGAACACAGAGTCCTCGTGGCTCTCATCCCTGTGCAGTTAATCTCTATCATACTGTCAAATACAAATGTATGTATCATCCTTTACACCATTTACAGTAAGAATAGATATAATGCAGTTCCTAAATATATCTTTAAAAAAGAAAACTGCTCTAAAATAGATTACTTTTATGACCAGGCATGTAAAAACACCAAGACGCATCATGTTTCGACAACAAACAGACAAGTAAACAAATATTTGAAAGTAATTAAGACTTCAAATAAGAAGCAAACAGTCACAAGAAAATGTACAGGAATTGCATAACCATTAATAGGAATGTGCATAAATCAATTAAAAGTTGAAAGTTTATAGACAAACACAACACCTCTCTAGACTGGTCACATGAAAGAAAATATAGTTTAAAAGTCTTGATTATTGCCAGATACATTAAAGGAAACTGCCATCCTTGAGGTCTGAATGTCACTGAATACAGACGGCAGTTACGGGGTTTTTCTTATTCTATTTTTTTTTTTAGTTTTAGCAGACATACTACTACAAATGATTTAGTCCAAAAAATCTCTGAACATCTCTAAAATAGAGAAAATCAATAAACTGTGCTATATTCTAAAGCTAGATAATAAAGTTCAAATTGACACCGTGTGTTTCAGTTTCTGCTGTCAATCATCTGACATGAGTAACAGACACTTAAAGGAAAAGCTAGATGTTCCATTTTGGAACAAAACTCTTCAGTACAGTTTAGAGTTGATGGCTTTAACCCTGCTACATGACGCTACACCGCAGCGTGGTGCAGAGCTGGTGCAGCACCTGCCAGAGGCTTGAAAGTCAAACAGGATTTTTCTTGTAGAGCAGGACGCAGGAGGACACCTGGCAGAGTTGGGCTTAGTTCACTCTAATCAGTCGTCACGTAAAATTGATCAAAATCCTCCTCACCTGGTGGCCTCTATTTGAATAAAAACTTATTTACATTTATAACCAACTGGCCTGACTGAGTATTCTGGGTTATGATGTCCTGCTTTTTCTAATCCGTGTGCTGCAACCCGTTATGACCCGATGAAAGATACATGTACTTTTACTTCTAAAGCCTTTTTTGGTAAACAAAGCCTTAGATTGTAACTGGTTAAATAATCTGCTCCCAGCTCTGAATCCTCAGCTTTATGTCTCTATTCAGACTCATCTAGCTGAAGGCTAATGAACTCCTGCATGCACTTCCTGTACTGCATCTCGGTGGGGCTGTTGGAGTTATATTGACCTGACTGGCTGTAGGGCCCTTCTGCCTCCCGCATCTCCTCGTTCATCTTGGCCAATCGCAACCTGAAGAGTGAATAATGAAACGTATTACATGGAGCTGGCAATTACACGTCTAAGTCAATGAATAGGTTCTTAATAAAATATTAAAGATTTAATAATGGGTTAACGGATAGGTCATCAACTCAGTGACTGCACTGTAATAGCAAGAAATAATGCTTGTAATCCATCTACCAACGTTTTGAAGTGGGCCTGTGTCCAGTACTTATGAATAGTTCCTGTCTTACATGCATTAAACAGTGGTCACAGTGCTCTGGAGAATCAGAGAGGATTTATAATGGATGTGGCAAAGTTACCAGCTACTCAGAGCAAATTTTCACCATCAAACATCTCAAACCTACATACTTTGCTCAAATTACAATTAAATGTTTCCATGCTTTAAAAAAAAGTATCTTACACCACAATACTTTTGCAACATTTTTTTTTTTTCACTCTGTTGCTAAATTTTCACACCACGGCTGGTAGCTGTGTAAAATGTATCCAGCTGCTGATCAGCTGAGCCTGTCAGGAGTTGTTGGGTAGCCTACAGCTGGGCTAACACGCTGAAACAGGCTTCAAGGCTTCATTGCTTTTAAGGGCCTGAGTTGTTTTATAGTCTAAAAATTCTTTTTTTTCAAATAATGAGAGTCTTTGGACTGCTGTCTACTGCAGGTAAGATACTGACAACTCATAAGTACTTCATATTGAATGTCAAGGTGTGACAGCTAATCTGGACCCAGCATCTTAGTAATCAAGCAACCTCAAGTCCAAGATACAGAAGAGACAATAACACTCACAATGTGACGATATCTGCATTAGCTGCCTCCACTGCTATGGTCAGGGGTGTCTTCTCATCAATGTCTGCAGCATTTTGATTTGCTCCTCTTTTTAAGAATAAACACACTTGGCTGTAACACACATAAAAAGTGTTTGTTTTATTTCCCCATTGTTTTGTAAAAAGCATGTCATTATTCATTGTGAAACAAGGTGCCATGGAAACGATGAAGGATATGTGAACAAACCCTGTGTGTCCCAGCATGGTGGCGTGGTGCAGGGGTCCTCGGCCCTGAGCGTCCTGCTGGTTCACATTCGCTGCATTTTGGAGCAGAAACTCAC
Source organism: Hirundichthys speculiger (assembly GCA_018398805.1). Classification (NCBI taxonomy): domain Eukaryota; kingdom Metazoa; phylum Chordata; class Actinopteri; order Beloniformes; family Exocoetidae; genus Hirundichthys; species Hirundichthys speculiger. The sequence goes on along the minus strand of JAGFBZ010000961.1, from coordinate 90,761 downwards.
AGGTGACGAGTGAGCCCTGAAATTAACAATTAATATGACACATACTGTATATTTGTGTGATCTTGAGAATTTTTGTTTCATACTCATCTAAACACCGATGTGCCACATGCAGCATGTTCATGATCGTTTATTCTAACAAACTGTAACCAAACTGCATGTATCTCATAACTTCATTTCATTTAAGAAAACTTCCCTCACCCTAGAAAATGTGTCATAGAACTGACTGGGTTTCCTGTGGCCGTACTAACCCCCTGAACCGCCATGATTAGCGGCGTTCTCTTGTCCTCCTCTGTGTTGACCCAGTTGACCTCAGCTCCGTGAGCTAGCGCTTCTGCCATGTCAGGCAGGCTGCGAGCGCATGACGCCCAGTAGAGCTGCAGACCAGGGCTGTACTCTTTGGGCTCGTAGAAAACCATTTCTTTGCAAGGTGATGGAGGAGGAAGTGTGGTGGCCATGGGTGGGGACTCAGCAGCTTCTATAAAGAGAAATGAGTCCAGCGTGTTTTATTATTATTTCCCATTGAATATGTCACCCTTTGCTTGACTCTAGTTTATCTAATAGACTTGGAAAATACTAACTTCTGCTTGGATTTATAAGCAGCAAAAATACTATTTTATCTTGGTACTGTCATGCAAAATAAACCTTACAGGACCCATAAAAACGGGTCTGTTTGCATGTTGTGTTTGTGTATTAGCTTATTGTCTGCTGGTAGCAACTGTCAAAATGACAGGATGCTGACACTGACCAGTTCTTAGATAATCCTAAACCTGGCACGTGAGCAATCATCACTTATTTTGAGCTGAAAATGTTAAATGTGACAACTTAATTTGTCTGTCTCTTATTCCTCTCACGCCAATATCCAGCATCCCTTTCTGCAATATTTATATAGCCAGGACAACTCAAGCAGAGGAGATGTGACAACAGAGGCGTGTCTTACCGGCATCTGCCAGGCTGTTATTTGAAGGGGTGTTGGTCAACACCTCTCTACTCCCATCGGCACTGTTCTGAATGCCACTGTCAGCACTTTTTCCTGTAAAGCAAACGGTCTGAATCACTACAAGTGGAAACGCGTGAAGATGTCATTGACTGAGAACATAAAATAAAAGGAAGACCTTCCTGTTGACTGTTCTGCAGACAGGACGGAGGATGATTTAGGACTTAATCACCAATCTTGATAGAGGACAGAAGTTTTTTTTATTGTTTTTGTGTGTGTGTGTGTGGTGGGGTGTGGGGGGGGGGGGGGGGGGGGGGGGGGGTCACTTTTGGCTGGTACTTTAGGTTTCTCCAGTCTGATTAACAGAAACAGAAGGCCTTCCTAATATTTATTTATTTATTTTTTTTTGTGCTCCAGGTACAGAATAGTAGCTGGTGGAAAACAAAAGAATAGACCTTGATGACAGAGCCCTGCCAATATTTTATAATCCCAGTCCCTGAAAACCAGAAACATGATGACAGACACCAGGGCAAATACCAGACACTATCCAAAACCAGGAGTGAAAGAAAGACTGTCCTCCCCATCAGGAAACACAAAGATGATATGCTCCGCAACCCTTTTAACATGATGGCATGGCTCTTTAGGAAGGTCTTGATCAAGAACAGAGGAGTGGGATGAAAGGTTAGTCTACAGCTCCAAAGCGGTGAAATAAAATGAAATTGGTGTGTAAAAAGCAAGCCAAACACTCAGCTTGTAGTACTTACTGCTCCTGAGCTTGTAGGAGGTGTCAAAGTAGGAGAAGAGCGAGTCAAGCTCATCAGGACAGAAGAGAGAGTCGCGGCGGCCCTCCGCGCCGCTGGCAGTGGCTACGCAAGGGATTATGGGAGTTTGGAAATTGGAGGGTGGAGGGTGCAAATCAAGCGTTGAGGTAGGGTTGGGAGTTTTAGGGTCAGCAACATGAGCAGGTTAGACCAGAAGCACAGAGCAGCCAGGGGAGGAATGAAGAGAGTGTGAAAAAGAGAAATTGAAAGAGTAGAGAAAAAGGAAAGCAGGATGAAAGCACAGATCGTTAGACTAGTGACTCAGCTAACACTGGAAGAGACAGACTACGAAAAGCAATGCAAAGCAAAGAGGGTTTCGACTGTTCACAAAACATACAGTACACCAATGGATGAGGATTTCTGCCAACTCTAGAGAATCCAACTGAAGCTTCAAAGATTCTATTCTACACACTAAATTCCAAAAAAATCAAGAAACTAAACTATCTATTTGATATATAATTTATAGGCAATATATAAATCCACACATTTTTTCTTCTTTCAGCTTTTCCCTTTAGCAGTCGTTGCAACAGATCACTCGTTTCCATCATACCCTGTCTTCTGCATCCTTCTCTGTCGCACCAACCAACTGCATGTCCTCTTTCACCACATCCAGAATTATTCTCCATGGTCTTCCTTTTTTCTCATGCCTGGCAGTTCCTTCTCCAGCAGTCTTTTACAAATGCATGAGCTATCCGTCCTCTTAATATGTTCCAAACCATCTCAGTCGATCCTCCCTTACTTTCTCTGCTATGCTTATTCTTAATTCTATCCATCCTTGTCACTCCCAAAGAAATTCTTTACATCTTCAGAGAAAATTGAGTAATTGCTTGACTTAAACTGACATTTGATTGAATCAATCCTTAAATGCATTTTCACTTGTACCAAACAAAGTAATAACAGACATTTGAATATTTGAGATTTTAGAATAAAGTAGTCCAAAATGAAGTACAGGCTCATTTTCCTTTGATCCTGCAGGTTAGCAGTTAGTTGAAGGTGTATTTCACATTTATCAAGTACTGACCTGACTGCCCTGAGACACTGGAACCAGGACGGAGTTTTCGGAGTGGGTGGAGGAGCTTTTGGTGGCAGATGCTCAGAGCTGCTGCTCAGCCTTTTCTCCTGCTTGCTGAGAGACACCACCTTGTTTCGAAGTTCCTCTTCCGTTGGCTGACGAACAAACCGGCGATCCACATATTTAGCTTTGATGTAGGCTTCTACCTCCTGTCTGTTAAGCAAACCAGAGTGATGTTGTGTTAATGAACAATCCAGCTCTTACTCTATCTTTTATAAACTCAGGCAGAACAGTTTAATGTTGAGAACGAGCAGCAGCTGCTGACTAAATGAGACCAAGGCTTCTGTATGGTCTATATGAAATTATATTCAATTCAGTTTTGGTTTCCAATAAGAAGACTAAATCACCAGGAATTAATTGGTTGTAAAAATGTATATCTACTGATGCAGAATTTACAGGTGATTCTTATGGTATGAAAATAGCAATATTCGTTCAACTAGCCCTGCACCTGGGGTCTCCTGGCTGGGGTTTTTTGTCTCCAAGCTCCTCTCGTCGTGCTTCATAAATCTGGTTGATGACTCTGTTCCCCAATTCACACATCAACTGCAAAAATTGACAGTAAACAACAAAAGATGTGTAAAAGAAATAAGAGAAAAGATGAAATGTTTCTGTGTGGACCAGAGATGCGGTTTTACCATTGTGATAAGAGTTTCAGGATAAGGTATCTGAACAGATATTCATGGGAAAAACAAACTCACCTTAAGTAGTTCTGGCTCCCATGTATCCAAAGTCAAAGAACGAACCTTCGAGAAATGAACTCCAAGACTCCTGTAGTTGACAGAGGGATCAAAACAGGAAGCACAACATTTTTCACATTTGTGGACAAAGTGGAAACTGAGATTTGTGGATTCACAGGCTCAGCATTTATCACTCAAGCTCATTTTCAGTTACTGGAGAATGTAATTATCAAACAGAGGCTAATGGGCCTGAAACAATAATGAAAGGTTTACTGATGATTAGGGCTGAAACGATTCATCGAGTTACTCGATTAATTCGATTACAAAAATGCATCGAGGCAAAAAACTCTGCCTCGAAGCGTCGTTTTATTCCGCGTTTTTATGGCGCGCTGGGATCTCACGCAGGGATATTGTTCCACACGGGCCGTTGTCAAGGAAACACACCACGGGCGCGTATTTACTCGGCGGCGGCGCGATGGCGGAGAGTCAGGGTGGCCGTAAACGGCAGAGATTGTCGAAAGTTGGGATCATTACATCCTAAAAAGAAGAGCACAAGGTCAGTATTACTGCAAAGTTGAACTGGATACCACAACAGTACGACGTCAGTGATCAGTATCTAAGCCGAAAACATCCGCTCATGCTGCTTCCCAAGAGTCGCTGTGAAACAAGGAAGTTAACGTTACATAGCTGCCCTACTGTATTGTAGCGATGTCGTGTTGTGGTTTAACAAAATATGATGTTTAGCTTGATGTTTTTTTAAGTAGTAAACGTATTCACGTTCAACTGCAAGAGAGCATAGCCCCCAAAAACTGCTGCTTTACACACACACGTATGCATCTCCCTCTCCCTCACACGACAGGCATACCCCAGACAGAGTTTCCGTTGTCCGGTAAAATATGCCGAAGTCCGGTATTTTATAATCTCCGGAAATGTCCGGTGAAAATACTCCTCCCAAGCACAATTTCAGTTGTAATAAATGGGTAATTTCCACATCATTTTATGAAAAAACATATACTTTTTTTACGAATGAGTAGTGTGTGAGGACGAGTCGGCTCCAGCCACAGCTCCACTCATTGATGCCACAGGTGCGCAGAGACGCATCTCCGTAATGACAGCGCTCCGCGGTTATGGAGGCTTGAACTTCTCAACGGCCTGTGAAGTTCTCATTAGGGATTTCAGTGAAATCTACCCCGAGTGGGCTCAACTGGCCCAGATAGCCTGCTGATCCCTGTCTCCAGTGTGCCAGCAGAGTGAGGTTTCTCTCTGCAGAACCGCATTAAAACAGCGCAGCGGAGTCAGAAGAGCGCAAGCTTCTGCAATTATTTTTTTAAGTTATGCTTGTGAGTCAATTGACGGGACTTATTTTTTTTTTAAATAGCCTGTTTTTCAGAAAAAAAACACTATTAAATGACTTGCATTGATATCGTACTACTGCATATGATTTATTTTACCTCAATAAATTCATATAGCCTATGTGACCGGAATTTCAAACATTTGTCGGTAAATTGAAAACCTGCTGGTCACATTGTCCGGTGCCAATTTTTTCTAGCGGAAACACTGCCCCAGAGATCCTCTCTTTTTGTAATATTTTATGTTCAAACTTGCAGTGAGTTAACTGTGTTGTACTTGTTGGCACTTGCACTAAACACGCTTTTTGAAGCCAATAAAAAAGTCAAATGCTGGATCATTCAAAGCCACATAATTTTTGTTGTTTTGGTTGTTTAAAATACGGGGGAAAAAAAATCAGATTCATCGATTAATCGATCGATAAGGTGCTAGATTAATCGATTACAAAAAGAATCGATAGCTGCAGCCCTACTGATGATGAATTCAAAAATACTACCCTAAACATGAAAAAGTTACATGATGGCAAATGCAAAAACAGGGATTTCATTGCTGATAGTATGAACTCATGTCATTTATCAACATAATTTTTTTTGTAGATATCCATTCCTAAATTTCACACATTCCACAAAAAGGTCCATTAAATGTAATGATGCCATGTCTTCTCACAACACTGAAAAGACATTCTAGCATTGAGGATGTGAAGTGATGAAGCGTTTCAGGTGTTATGTTCTCACATTCTTGCTCCAAACAAAGCCTAAGGTATGCAACAGCACTTGGTCTTCCTTTCACATGTTTCGTTCCAAACGTCTCCACAGACTGCCAGGTCAGGACTGGAGGTAGGCCAGTCCAGTTCCTGTACACTCTTCTTTCAGCAGCCATGCCTTTACCTCCATACGATTTTATTTGCTCTGCCTTTAAACCCAGTCAGCTGCTTTTCATCAGAACTCCCTGACTTTTCATCTAAACTATATCTGAAGTATGAGACTGTTTTCTTCCTTTAACCTTACACAGCATATCTATGGACAAACCCATTACATGGAAATATTCTGGACCTTTTACAACTGATTTTTATTGATTTTTAAAGCTCTTTATACCCTCTCACCTTCATGACCTTCTGTACATAGACTGAGATCCTCAGGTAGAGGTCTTATATTTGTCTTATACTTATTATATAGACACCTTTGGTGTTTGAAGACCATAGGTGACTAAAGCCCCATTCACACATTTAGTAGTGTCTTTATTCTGCCACACTGCCCTGTATGAATGTCATGGCTATGGAACAGCATACCATTTTATTACGTATCTATACCGTCTTTGGAGGTAGTAACAGAGGTGTAACAGGGTCAAAAGGAATGCTGTGTCCATTGGTACTGTGGAAAGGTGCAACAAGGGTGCGAGGATGACTGCATAGAGGACAAAACCGGACTGTCATGGGGACAGTGGTGTCAGAACACCTAGCCACTTGACAAGCATGCTTAAAAAAAAGTAAACACCAAGTCAGACATATTATTATTATTATTATTAAATGAAATAATAATAATAATAATAATAAAAGGGCTAGGGATTTACAAGACAGACTTTCATCAGCTGTTACAAGAAATACAGCATGGAATATCATTGGTTTAAATGAAGAGTGTGGGAAATGACCTGTTCACTTTTGTCTTGATTAAACTTTTATTAGTTTAACTCTGGCAAGTAATTTAATGTTGTCAAAATATCCCAAGCAGATTGTGAGTTTACATGACAGAGAGTTCACATTTCATAAATCCCTGAAGATCACAATTTTTTTCTCAAGCCATTCACACCATAGACCTGATTTAGATTTTCCCAAACAGCAAATATAAGCAAACAATTTAAATGTTTTTAGTTTTCACAGAGCTATAATGAACTCCAAATGAACTGTATTAGTGCAAAATGTAAAAAAAAAAAAATATATATATATATACTCTCTCCAACAGTTTGGTTAGTTTATTAATTTCCCTGAATTCCTCTTTCTGGAAAGAATGTCCCTGAATTTTCCTAAACAGAGAAAATTGTTATGTAAGTATAGAAGTGATTTCTTTTCTTTTTTTTAAGTGATGTTTTTCTTACCCACGGCCTCTTTGCTAGATTGTGGCTTTATTTTCTAGCTATTTTTGCATATACATAAGCACAATATCATAAGAGCTATAGCAGGTATTAGTTTGTGAATAACAGCACTTTACCTGTGGATGCCAGAGCACTGTATGCAGAGGGTGATGCCCAGATTGATGCTGGCCCAGCGGGGATCTGGCTGGCCACAGTCGCAGCAACAAGCATTGCCGGGGATGGCCAGGACTTTCTGGAGGGCACTCTCTCCTTTTAGTGACCTTTCCTTTGGCTCCCCTCCGGAGTCCAGACTCCCTGTCGATGTGGATGACTTCCTGTCTAGCTTCTGACAAGAGAATGGTTGGAAAATGTTTCATCTTCAGACTGAAAGGTTAAGACCTAATGAAACTGATGGAATTGAATTCTAAACTTGGGTCTTGCAATAGAAGCAAAGAGCTGGAGGAAATTGAATGGAGAAAACTCTTAAGAATGCAGAAACATATGTTTTAAAAATATCAAAAAATTTTCTCACAAAATTGTAATGGTACCTCAGAGTGTAGTTAAATACGAAAGTGTATCTGAACTGATGTACTTCCAATGAACCACTCAGTGTCGCCGTGTTTGCTTTTTACCTCGCCATCCTCTCCCTTGTCACGGAAGGCGGTGGCAATGCTGTTCTGGACAGCTTTGATCCAAGCCTGCCGCAGCTTCTCCGAGTCTGCCTGCATCATACAGCTCCTGAGGGGGCACACAGCTGCTGTCAGCTGAGAAAGAAGCTGTATGCCTGAGCATGTGGCAGAAGCTGGATAGACTGCTGATCCCCCTTCTCACTTTTTTCCCCCCTCTAAACAAATGTCATTTTTCATTAGATTGACAAAGATATTTCGGTGACTCAAACTCACTTGGTGGGTGAAACCACTTCAAAACAGAAACGTCGCTCGATGTCCTCGCAGTGTTTCACTGTACATAGCCTCAGGTCTTCTACCACTATTGTAGGGTTGTCCTGAGAGAATAACACACATGCAAATAAAACCTAGACAACATGGTGAATGGTACAGTATACCCTTGCCCATTCACAGTTCTCCCATACCCGCTCTCAAAAATTTTTTTTCATAATGTATGTGAATTTGTGGTAGCCCCTGGCAATTTTTTTAATTTCTTAGGCCATTATTTTTTAGCAGAAAAACACTCACATTTACCCTAACTGGTTAATTATTTTGAATAACAATGTCAGTTAATATCAAATAAAAAAATTAGAAAAGAGATACAGGATGTTTTTTTAATTATTTTAAATGTTTTTAATTTATCATTACTACATTATTACTGTATTAATGAGTAAGAATGTCTTTAGAATGTGTTTGGGAAGCATATTTTAGCGTATATAATATCATACATAGGCCTTTTAGAACTGCATCAATAATTCGTGGATTTTTGGGATTCGTGGAGGGAGGAAGAAACGTGACCCCTAAGAATAATAAGGGTATACTTTACTACCCACCTCTTTCATGACAATATTAACTGTATTAATACCTTGCCTCCCAAATCACTAGAAATCCCCAAATATAAATGCTTGGAAACAATATCAAGCAAAGTTTGCTTCAGTAAAGGACAAAAAAAAAAACTGACACACCTGCACAATGACCATGAAAGTGTTCTTCACAATATATTAGTGTGTCCTTTTTTAGAATATATAATGCATGCATTTTACTTGAAACCACTCTAAACACATCCTCACACATAACAGTGGTGTACTCAGCACAAAACAACCGTTTACAATTTTTGAGGCTGCAGTATCGTGCTAAAAATACACAGAGGGATATTTGTACTGGAAGTGGAACAGAAGCACATTTTAATGTGGTCAGTGAGAAGCAAGTCACTTGACATACCTTAAATTTTTTCTGGTAAACTAGTTGATTGTTTTGGATGGAGAACCAACGTCTGAAAGGAGATCACAAGTTTATTAGGACACACAGTCACATGCAGTTGCCAGTGATGCTACTAAAATCATAAGTCGTGGATGAAGCAGATGAGTAAACAAAGTCATTGTGTGTATTCTTGAAAATAAATCACATAAAAAAACCCTTGTTTCAACTGAGTTTTTCCACTTTAGAATAGAATTTCAACAGCAGGTAAGAAAGCCATAACTAGAAGTTGGTATAAATCTGAGTCACCTATGTAAAATCAGTGGTTTGATGTCATACAGGAACTATGGACAATGGAAAGACTGACTCGTGTTTTATGTTTGAACGAAGATCTGTTTGCAAACAGATGGCACAATTGGACACTTTACCTAAAGAAAATATAAGGACATTGGCTCACATCTTGTGTGGACATTTTTAATGTAAGTCAGCAACTGGAAATGTACTCCATTTCTACAGCCGTCAGAACTTCAAGTTTTTGTTTTGTCTCTTTTTCCTCTTTAAAAAGAAAAAAAGAAATAGAATTTCGAGAGCAAACGCAGGTGGAGAAAAGGCCTTATCTGTCAGTTTGGGTCAGTTACGTCCAGAATTATTTAGACACTGACAGTTACCATACTTTTCTTCAATTTTCATTTGTACACCGAAGTAGACCAGAGATAAAGCAATTAAGATGTGATTGAATTTTTAAGACAGAACATGTGGGTACTTTTTAAGAACTGAAACCAAAAAATTTAAAAGTTCAACTGTAAGCTTTGACAAAAAAAATAGAGGGCTTTCAACTTGGTTGGGTATTGTGAAGTTTTTTTGTTTTTTTTTTAAAGTAAGGAAATAATTCTGAAATGATTCACTTGAACTTAAATTGGCCTTTGAAGGACTTGTAGATGTGCAAATTAAACTGTGTTTTTGTACCTGTTCCATGTCTTGAAGGCATTACTGGCTCTCTTAAACAGATAACCCTCCATGGCAATGCCGTTGTCTGCATCCACATTGTACTCCAGCTTGGTGTCGTCATTTGAGAAATCCTGAAAAACATAATCGGAAAAGACAAGTAAAGTAAAAACAGAAAGAAGACAGAAGAAAAAAAGACATATGCCAGTGTTATAAAGATGAAAAAAAAATCTTGTGTTTTATCAATCCTCTAATTTGGCACACTTTCTCTGGGTTGGTGAGGGGCAGCTGCGGCTGAGAACATGGGGCCGTCTGCAAACTGGAAGGTCGGTGGCTGCAGTCACACACAAAGGTTTTTTTGTGTATAAACATAATAAAAAGGATCTTATCTTAATAGGTCTTAGATTTAAGCAACTGCCACATCAGACAAATTACAACTTTTTTTCACCACGCCATTATATATTTGTCAAAAAAAAAAAAAATGAAGCCAAAAACGAAGGAGAAAAAAAGATCATGAGCTAAATTTAATGAGACATCAACTCCTGGGAAGATTCAAACTGTATGGAAATTGATTTTATAACTCTTTCCAGACTTATGTATAACAACAATTGCTTCTCTGTGGCCAGTGCTTTGGGTTTTCTCTCTTGGCATTGTGTAAATGCACAATTGAATGTTCCACACAAGCAAAGTGCTGAAACATCTACTTTTATAGAGGTCTGCAGACCTGCTAATCATCAGCTCATCACAAGCTGATGATTAGCTGCAACTAGCTGCAATGTGTCCTTATAAATCCTACAGAAGCAGTCATTTATTTTTCTTTTTGGTGTAATTCTTGTTAAATAAATTATCTCACAATGAAAAAGTTATTTGCTGTTATTTGTCTTTTGTTCTATTTCCCTTTTATGTTTGTACACAAAAGAAACATAGAATGGTGTTAAAACCATGGAATTAAAAGGGACGGTGCTAACTTGACTTGACTGCATATCCCTGAACTCTGCAGGTCACATGTCAGCAAGACAGGAAACCTCATGCTGCCCCAAATATATTTATTGTTGTGTAAGAGAAAAATTACTGCACAGACTACAGAAAACTGTAAAGATGAAGAATTGCTGCTTATTTCAGCTTGTAATGTAGAAGGTCTTTAAGTAGTCAGCAAAAAAAGACGAGTTCAATAAATACTGTTTGTTTACAAGAGTTTTTTCAGATTGAAGCTACTATGTGAGCTGAACTTTGTGCACAGCAGCTGTGCAGTGCTGCTGCTCACACACTGACCTGAATGTTGGTGCAACAACCAAGAATTTAAGAACCAGATGAAACAACAAAAAAAGTCTTTCATGTGATGTATGCAATGCACTGACTTAGACCTGAGGTTGAACAGATTTCATCTACTTGTTTCTGAAATAAAAATGGAGCATAACTTAAACTGCTAGCAACAAGCGGAACACAAACTCCATTTTTAGTTCTGCTCAATAAAAAAACAAAAAAAAAAAAAACTAAAGTCATTTTTTTTGTCCAAACTCTGTATGTAAAGATTAAAGATCAGGGTTTTACAAGATGCGCTAGGGGAAAAAAAACTGGGAAAATAAATCTAATAGAAGAAAAAAAAAGAGGATTTTTATTTAAGGTATTATGACTTCAAATTATTTGTTGGCAATTTGTGTAATTGCATTAGTAAGGTAGCCAAGTGAGCTGTCATGCATCCTTTTGATCAATGACAGCAGCTTTGCTGCAACCTAATCTCATGTGTTGTCATGGGACTGTTGCCTGTTGTCAGTCAAGCTTCAGCTGCCTGTGCTGCTGCCACACACTGCTAACACCCTACAAGCTTCATCAGCTTCACCATGATGCACAAGCACACGCATACACATCCATGCAAGTATGTGTGTCCCCGTGGAGTCAACTTTCACCAAGCGTCAGCGTCTCCGCAAACAATTACAGGTCCAGATCTGTTACTATAAAGAGCTGGGGAATCACATTCCCTGTCATACTTCTAGAAACATCTGCAGTCTTTTCCAAACTAATTTTGATCATGAAAAAATAATCTAAAAGTCAAGTAAAAGCCATCTTACATCTTGGGAGTAGCCCTTATGCAGTGACTTTCAATTTTACAGGAACTTGTCTGCTTTGCTCCATGGCGGTTGCCATCAAACGACACAAACCAAAAGAAAGATCAGTATGTAAAATTGTTCTGTGTTAAAAATCCTGTGGGTTGACTGAAAATGTCCTCAGCGATTCAGGGGGAGGTGACAAAACTGAAAACTTTTACAATTTGTACAAAATATTTTCACTCTTCTCCCTGCCTCTTTATATCACACATCAGTTTGAAAATCTACATTGAATGTCACTGACCAGAAGTTCCATCTAACCCTAAAAAACATTATACAGGGTATTTATATTCATTATTGGATTATATCATCACTTTGAGCTTCATCTCCACCTCTCAAAGAATCTCTTCATGTCTCGTCCATGACTGACTGCTGTCTGTGACTTTGGGCTTTTCTGTGTCTGTAACTTGAAAAAAAGCTGCTCTATAAGTTAAGCCCCCTGTTCTTATGCCACTATCGGAGTGTTAAATGAATGTGCACACACATGCACACAACACAATTTTCCAGCATGACATACACTGGAAGTCGAGCTATTTTGGTTGCACAACAGGAACAAAATGCGTCTGTATCAAGTTTCTAAATAGAAAGATAATGGAAAGTACCACTCCAGACATTTACAGATTCATCTTTATCTCGATGTGAATGGACAGCATTAAAGCTGCATAACTAAGAATTATTATAAAAAATGAATTCAATTACTTTTGTCAAGGACATTAAAATTGTAAATTGCTGCCTGATGCATGAGTGAATTCAGTGACAAAAGCAAATAAACTGATCATAAACAATCAAAAACATATATACTGTGTATTTAAACATAGTGGAACGCTTTTCTGGTTTCTGCTGTGGGTTGATAAAGTTCTGTGACCATTTGGGTATGAGAGGCTATTTTACTTCTGTGACATATACTCAAAAACAGGTAGTGGACAAGCTATGAACCGAGAAGGATGTTCTTAGTCTCCAAAACACTCTGCAGATTAATGGAGATGAAATTTTACCATCTAACAAGCAAAAACAGGCAAAGCTCCAAAACATTCTCTGACATTAAACCAGCAGCCCAAGTTCACTGCAGCAGACATTAAAACAACATCAGAGAGGCACATGCTTCATCATCAGCACATCAAGAATGATGCATGTTGCATCAGGAATGATGCATTTTAAAATGAGGAAACAGACAAAAGGTGCAAATATTTACACAAACACAGCATTGCATTCCTTTCAGCGTGTGCTGGAGAGGAGATGAAACACTGAGGCAGATATGGGGGTTACAACACAGAAGTCAGATGGAAATTGATGCATTGACTACGTACGGAGGTCGACCTCCAGGCACAAAATCTGCTGTGGTCTGGTAAAAAGTCAAGCTCTGTCACCTCCTAAAATATCACACACAGCAAAAGAACAACACACACAAAAAGAAATTTGCATTTCCTGACACTAGGAAGAGAGAATCCAACATTGTATACAAAAAAAAAAAAAAAAAAAAAGTCATACAAGAGGAAGCTGAAACTAAAGAAGCAAAAAACAAACAAGTCGCTAGGGGCACAGTCACAATGTCAAATACACTGACGCAAATGTTCACATATAATTCAAGTCCTTATCAGACTCACTCACCAGATACCAAACATAATGAAAACGGCTGAAAATCTTCATTTTTCACAGGTTTCCTTTCTGAGCCAACCTGTATGTGTGCCCGTTTTCCACCAAGACTGACAAATGGTTAGAGTCAGAAAGCCTCCCTGCGCAGCATCTCAGTGACTGAAGTCACTTGAACCAGTGTAGCTCGTCTCTTCCACAGACTCTCACCTCCTCCCCTCCTGCGGCTGGCTGTCTATCAGAACATTTGTCACACTCTCAGCGGCTCCTCCTCTGAGGACTCCTGCTCTCGGCCCTAGGCAAAGGTCACCTGTGTGTGTATGTGTGTGTGTGTGTGTGTTTCTGTGTCAGTGATGCTGGTGTGACTGCTGAATTGGAATAATTAAGCAGACTATTCAGAGGAGTCTGGACATAAAACATTTATAAGGACTTTAGATAAACAGACATGCACTCAGCTTTTCCTCTCACTTGCATAAACATTCTGGAAATCTGTAGCACCTAATCCTTTCAAATGATCTGATTTAATATTTCAAGTTTATGCATCTAAGGACATTAAAGTTCTCACAGAAAAACAATCTGTGTAGCTGTTTCAAAATCAATAACTCCTTATTCGTTTCTATATAAGATAAGACCAAATCTTTATGCCAGCAGCACATCTCTCAGGTTTCCTCAATGCAGCTTTGACTCTGTCATGCTCGGTGGTGTCGATGTTTTTGCTGAATAGTGGACATAGGCAGAGATAAAGCATACTAAACACAACCCCAGGACCCTTCAAACTCCCGTTTGGATAAAACGTTTCAGTAATGGAATGATAATTGGCAAAGTTTTATTGCACAAATAAAAGGACTGAAGGACACAAAATGGCTACCTGGACACTTAAAAATGATGAGTTTTTACTCCAATTAGCTATCAATATTAATGCTAAAGATTTGTTATATCAGACTTCTGTCAAGCAGAAAGCACCACAAGGCCACAGATCCACAGATCCAATCCTTATTCCAGATCAGCAGCTCAATATAATACAGGCAGTACAACTCACAAACACTAGATGCCGACTCATGGCAGGCTATAAGCTGGCCAATCAGAAGAATTTTAGTGTCTAGTAAAATGGGTCTTAAAGAAACATGAGTTATAATGGTAATAATCAGAGGATAGGCGTCTGGGTTACATTCATGGTATAATCAATACAATGAATACATTATTTGTTTTTTTACTGTGGCTCATGTAAATCTGGTCTAGCTTTGTAGAGCGCAGCAAAGAAGCAAAATAGGTCCCTTGGTCTTTTCCACTGCATTTGAAACATGTCATTCTCATCCAACCATTTACTACCACCAGCAAGTTTCACATCATTTAACTACAAACCACTGTGAGACAAGTGAAAATACATGTGATAAGAACCCTGCTCCTTCCTCTGAATAAGTCACCACTACCACAGCTGGATTAACATCTGTAAACAACTGAACCTTTTGGAGTACAAGTAAATGTGTAGTAGTCATGTGCAGTAAGTAACATGGTGTCATAACGTCTGTTTGATAAGTGAACTGAGGGTGACTTAAACCGAAAAATAAAATCCACAGACACATGCACGACAATTTAAACTGGACATGGCATCATGCAAGTTGGCCAGTTAAATCTTAATCACCAAGCTCCTTTGTGTTTCTAAAAATAAAGTGGGCTGCAGAAAGGAAGTCTGCTACAAGGACAACCAGATATACAGTATATATGTAACCATGCAAACATTAAGCAACAGTGACAGTGAAGGAAAATAAAGAGAAAGACGCCTTACCTGCAGAGCAGCCTAGTTTGAGTAGAAGTAGAAATGGGAGAAAAGAGCAAAAGTAGAGGAAAAGAAAAGACAATTGGTTAAGAGTGTCTTTATACAGGCAGCCAGTCCGAGGGCAGAGGGAGCAAGACCAGATAAAAATAGCAGATAGATAAATTGAGGAAGGGTAAACGGGGGATAGGTGTTCAAGGACAGGCAGAAGTAGTCACATGTACAATGACTGAGAGAAAGGAGAAAATGAAGAAAAGGTGCAGGAGGTAAAACAACACAGGAGGAAAGAAAACAAAGAACATCAAGTAAAAGACATTTCAGAAGAAGTATTTGGACACCAAAATGAAAGCCACTGACAGGCAAGGAAATGAAGAGAAACCCAGCAAACAGCAGCTGGGTCGGGGCTGGCATACGGTGTCTGGATTCAATGGTTCTGTGTGATGTACAACTAAAGTTTAGGACAATTTACCACAACCACATACTAAAGCATAACAACCCACATCCAGCTTTAATTCCATTCCACTGAGGGTCCATAAAGTTCTGAGACAATTTGAGCACAAAATCTACAAAAAGCAGCAGTGAGATAAAACATGCTTCAACAAAAGGATAAATTGTTGAAGTGAAAGTCAAATACGTGATAATGAGAGTCCTTAAGACTTTGTGGGGAAACAGTGCTGGCAGAGCTGCTTGACCGAGATGGGAGCGTGCTGAAACCAAACCTTTTTGTTTGGAAATGGGTTTCCGTCAGCCGTCAATAATGCATGGGTGCGTAGCTGAGATCATCCTCAGTTATCACCTTACACCTGAGGGTGGAGTTGTAACTCCATTCACTCAAATGACAAATAAACTGAAGATGACGAGGCCAAACTCCAACATTAAAAGGTAGCTCAAAAGGCAGATGAATTACTGATACTCAATCATTTGAATTTCAATTTAGATGTTTGTTGTGTTTTTTTTAATTCCCTTTAGAATTTTAGTTTGATGTAACAATAAAATGCCATGAAATGCTATTAAACCAGATGAGCATTACAAACAGAAAGGCAAGTTGTGATCAGGGAATTCAGGAAACTGGCCTATAAATCCTGCTACGCCCTCAGAAAAATGAGTTAACTTTAGTTTTAATAGAAAGATGTCTGTATGAAAGTGGAAAAGCCTTAGAGGCAAAGATTTTCTTTGCTGACTGCAAATTGAGTAAATTAGTGTGAGTTGTCACTCACGCTTTTCATCATCATATCTAGTTATGCAATATCATGAATTGTGTGCCAAATGCTAAATGCGTGGTTGCTATCTTGATTTGCCAGTACTTAAAACGATTTCTTTTAGAAGTCACGAATAATGAGATACTATCAAGTGATGATGCACCTTTTGTTGGATGGTGGAATGCTTCTGTTCCATGTCCCTCTTCTCTTTGGCAGCATCGACCACCAGCTGGTCCAACTGCAAGAGACAGAACACCTGATTATTCAAGCTTACCAAACCCAAACAGCCCGGATCTGCTCAGTGCAAACTATGTACTGAACTAATTACTTAGATTTATCTCACCAAATAATTCAGGGAAAAGGAGCCAAGAAGCTAAAAGTGCAAAGAGTGTGAAATTGAGTTCTGGTCTATTAAGTTTGCCTTTTAAAATATGAAGCTGTGTGTGCCCCGAGCTTCTTTATTTTTCTTTTCCAGTTGAAAGTAATATTGACTGGCCAAATAAAGGCAAGACATGCTGCCCTCTAAACAAAATTGACTGTGCTGTGAAGGCTCCACCATGTGTGAAACTGGATAGGAGATGATTGATTCTCCTCATCTAACTGCAACTAACAACTGCATGCAGACACTGAGGAAGTAAAACAGAGAAACTCTTGAGGAGAAAAGAAAGCAAGAAATAGAAAAAAAAGATGTCTTCAATAGAGCATTGAGGGCCATAGAGCACTGCTAAAAATGCACCAGCATGCCTCACAGCAGTCAAATTCTTTTGTAGGTCCCTTGATACCCCGTTGATGCAGTGTGACCCAAATCAGCACGTCTCAATCCTCAAACACAAAGGAATCAGTATCTGATTAGAGGTCAGTGTGTGTGTTTTTTCTTTAGTTGGAGAGAGGGGGGTGGTGAGAAAAGTTCCAAGTGTCATCAGCAAACTGCAGACATCAACACTGAGAACTGCTGCAGTTTAAACAATTTCAGATTTATCTGAAAGTTTATTTTTAAACAAAAGAGCCATAAGTGACATTTTTTACTAAAAAGAGAATGTAAATTATTCTGTAGTTACATCTTTAATTCATGCTGTTATGGATCGTTTCCTGGTTTATGCACAGACAAATGTAACAAAATCTAACATAATAACAATAATAATAATGTCTGACATGAAGATAATAGAATAGTGTGGAAAACTGAACGCACTGTACTCAAAATGTTTTTTACCAAAATGAAAATAAAAATAATCATCTAAACAAGAATGAGAATAACAAAAAGAGGGAAGTGAGGAAATGCATAAGAATAAAGATTGATGTAAGAAATATTTGTGAAGTGAAAAAAAAGAAATTGTCAATAATAGTAAAGGTGTCTCTGCAGTCAAGATTTGTCCTTTATCTTTTATCTTAACAAATGGATCCAAGTCCATTTTAGTTGCACTTAAACATTTTTGATTGCTTTCTTAACAGTTTTTCCACTCCAATAATCTTTTTCAGTTAATGTTTGAATGCACAGTGAGAAAACAAAAGCACCTTCAGAAAATCTAAATTTTTTTTTCCCAAGAAACCCTTACGAATTAAACAACTTAAACCCTTTTAATACACAAGATAAGGAGTCATTTCCTGACTTTTGGAGGCCTTTATTGGCTTTAAAACTTCAAATCCATTCGGCTTCCTTAATGGTACAAGACTGAACTGTATTCTTTGATGGTTTTTGCTTTTAATTTAGCAAAATAACTTTAAAAAAAAGTTAAACTTTGCTTTGTTTTAACAATGTATTAATCAAAACACTCTTCTTGGGCCATTTCAGAGAAGACAGAATTTGAGGAGCCCTTTGTTTTGTTTAGAGCGGAAATGGGTGGACGAGAGAGCAGCAGACTGATAACATCAGATGGGAAATGTTTTTCTCTGCTTCACCACAACAGCTACTCCAGTCCACTCTGAGCTGCCCATCTGCCACTATCTAAAAACGCAGGGTTGGCTGTTCAGGTATCTCTGCTCTCCCACCGACCCCCACGCTCTTATGTCAGTAAAGGCATCGGCTCAGATGTTTTGTTCTGTGTCTGTTGCTTACATACCACAGTACCCTGCTTACATCATTTCTGATAAGCAAAGATACCGATAAGCATTATGATTCACGGATAAGATAGAGAACAATTCTGACTAAGAGCTCATTCACTAAACCTCCATGTGTTCAGTCATAAGGCTTTGTGTCATGGAATCAATCAGTAAAATATCTAATACTTAGAAATAGATTGTTCCACCAGGATGGCAGAAAAAGCAGCGTACTGCAAATGATTCATTTCAAGTCGTCATGCAAATAAGAGAGGAACATCAGGAGGCTTCTTACGAAAGCAACAAGTCATGGATTTTATTTTCTGATTTAAATGGGCTGTTGTTAATCCTACTGTAACTCTCTGCATCAATTACTGAGCCACTGTCTAAATAACAGTTAACTAATTATTAAACAACGACAGCAACATACTGCAAAACTGAGTTTTCTGCCAGCTGAGTCTTCCTGTTTTCTTCTGTCTAGCACTCTTTTGGTCATTTTAAATTTCGAAAGGTTATCAAGAGATTCGCTGTGGTGATCCCTGAAGGGAAAAGCCATAACGAAAAGAAGAAGAAGATTACATTTTTCATCTGTTACGAAGCAAAGCCCAACCATACTGTAGCTCATTTTCATTCCATGCCAAGAGAGCAAGCTTTCATCTCAAAAACCAAAAGAGAGAGTTGTTAAGGACCAAAATGTACAAGTGCCTTGTTAGTGGCAAGTACTCCCAACCTTTATCAATTTCTGATTGGTTACAGACATCAAGTCATATTACCCGACCTGTTGACAGCTCCTCCACACCTCCCGGCATAGCCTCTCCACCTTCTTTAGCTTCATGATGGAGAGAAGAAGAGATATAAAGCGCAATCTTCTTGTTGCTGCTTCCCGCAGCTCAGTCTCTGACCCGTCTCTTCTTTTGGTTTTACTCTTCTCCAGATTCAGTGTGACCGATTTCTAATCCATAGCAGAGTCTTACTCCAGCTGTTTGCCAGCTTGAAACCAACCCTCTCTTTTTCCCCTCCCTCTTCAGGGTTCAGGTTCTAAGACTGTCTTTTCTAATTTGCTCCTTATTTCATCACAAATATTTGTTTTTCTTGCCTCCAGCCTTTCGAGTGATGCAGCCTCAGGCTTACAGTCCATGCCTTTCCAGCTCTCTTCGGTCTCTCTTTGCTCTGAGGAGATTACGTTCTGTCATTTCTTTCTTTCTAAAATCTGTTTTGGAAAACTGGTCCAGGAGAGCCGCTTCTCTTTCTGCTTTTCTTTCTTCCGTTGCTATCAAGGTATCACGAAACCAGGTTCAGATCATAAAGGAAAAAACTTCACTCTTCGCGCCAATCTAATTTAGATGGTCGCTGCTCCAACTTTTCCAATATGGCTTCCAGAAATGCCTCTCTCTCTCTCTTTAAATAAAAAAAGAAAAAGTTCCTTTTTTTGGGTTAAAACATCATAAAAAAAGGCTTACAAGCTGCACCTCCCTCCCCAGAGGTGCACATCTCAGCTCCTTATTCTGTGCTGGCTGGCTTTTCTTCCTTGGTCCTGCATGCACTGCTGAGAATACTAGCCTATATTACAGAGTCAACTGTTCATAATACACAACTCTGAGCATCAGTCCTGAATTTCTCTTCTGTGCTCCCTCAGCTGACTGTCAACTCTGCGAGCCTGCTTGTGGGAAAACCCTTTTCCAGCCCTCTGACTGTTTTCTTCCTCATTCCTGCCGACTTGAACAGCAGCTCCACTGTGATAATCATCTTGAAGCTGCATTCGGGATGTGTTCTGGCTCCGAGGGAGGACTCTTGTTTATCAGAGGATGCACACAGACACAAGCACACACACACAACTCAAAATACTGAAAATTCCCTTGACAAAAAGCATATGCAAAAAACGTTTTGTGAGCTGAGTGCTATGAGGAATTTGTAGATTGAAAAAGATCTTCCCTCGGGGATCAAAGTCATCTGTACCGATTAAAAATGATAATCGGCCATTTCATATCATCAGAAGTGAAAAAAAACTCAACAAGCATTTACATTTTCTATTTTTAAATACGTCTACCAAATCACCATTTGTACAACATGCTCAGAAACTAAAAATCAGATGAAAAGCTTTATTTAAAAGTCATCACCTGACACAGTCTCTATCTTGAGAATCAAACTATATTGTTTGTTTACTGACATAATAGAAAAATGTTTATTCTTGACAGAGCCACTGTTATGGAAACTTAGCAAACAGTTATTCCGCTGCTACTCTGAAAATAGCATTATGTTTGGTTGTGTTTCATGAGTTTATTCTATCATATCTCATTGTAAACCAACAGTCTGGCTTAATGTGCGTGCAGAAAGTATCCTGTACCTGTCCTCCCAGCTGTTTCATAAGAGGCTGCAGTTCACTGAAGAGGTCATAACCTTGGTGGAAGAACGTCAGATGGGCATACATGAAAGACAGCATCTATGAAAAACACAGCGATTAGTCTAACAGCCTACAAAAAAAAATGTTGTTAAATGTAATTAAGAAGCAAACTCACTGATTTCAGGATTTCTGATCGTTTCTTGGACTGCAGCACATTAATCTGGAAACAACAATAACAAAAGAGTGAGAGACAGGTACACTTGCCAGCAGCCCAAGCCAACAGACACAACCTACATGTACCAGGCGATAACTGAGAAGTAAAACCAGAAAACACGTCACAAAAAAAGTAAAGAAGAGGTTGAGAATTAAAAAAAAAAAAAAAGTCAGACAGATGGAGAAACTGAAATTACAAAGAAGGGAAAATTAAAGCTAACAAGCATGAAATGAGTGGTTCAAAATTTTCAAAAAAAAAAAAAAAAAAGAAAGAAAATAACAGAAACACCCCCCAGACTATTCTAAATAGTGCTTCATCATACGAGCACCAGGGGGAGCCCATCGTCTGATATTCAACCCACAGATGCCCTGTAGATGAAGTCCTTTTCAACTATCATCCTCGCTGTCCTGCTGTGTTGTAGCCTCAAGTCTGCTTACTAGAATAAGAAAGACTGCCTTTTGTCCAGGCGTATTATTACTGCGCCGCTTGCCTTGTTTATGGAGGGGTCATTTTAGGACAACGTTGCAGCCGAGAGATGCATGGACAATTTTAAATACAGACACTGGTGCTCTGCAGCTTCATTTAACTGACAGGAGCAGAGAATTGCTCTTTGACAGCAAAGTCACAGACTGGGTGTGGCAAATCGTTTGGCTAGCAGGAAAAGCAGGGCAGTCTGCTGAGCACTGCATCGTCTGATGCTTAAGAAGTGACCTGGGTCCAGGGTTTGTTTTGTTTTTTTGTGGTCAAGAAAGTAGAGTCACCCTATTTCAATACATCAGAGAAAAAGAGTTAAATCCATTTTAAAGGCCTGCAATAATTTCATGATTGCAAGTTGTAAGGTAGTCTGTAAGGCAACACTGACCACACTTGTTTTTGTATGGACATGTTAACTCCCATCCTGGGAAGAAAGCTTATTTTTCCATCTCAAAGCCACAGTCACTGATGCATCACAAGTTTTACAAGCCCTCGGCTTTTTTGGATTACAGGCAGTAGTAGTTTTTGACTGGAGCAGCGCCCTTAAATGATGGTAATTATGTTGGTACAATTCACATGGGGTCAAGACAACAGCCACAAGCAAAAGTTACAAGCAATTAGCTGGTAATTGTTTGCTAAGTTGTGGTAATTTTGCCCATTTAGGATGGAAAGGATGCTTAATTTCAGCAGCATTAAGTTTGTCACTAAACATGTTCAATCTCAAGTTTTTTTATGTGAACAGTAGTCAAGGATCGTTAGTGTTGAGGAGATGTGCTGGTATCTGAAAAGATTAATACAGACAAAAGGAAAAAAAAAAAGGAAACGGAGTGTGTCATATTTTTTTCCCCCCAACTGTTAGATTTTGCCGACACAAATGTATCACTTATATTTTGTAAGGGTTATCAGAGCTTCTGCTTTTCTGCATTCAAGATATAAAGAACCGGTTTCCATGTCAAGGCTGACATCATGTTGGTCAGGAGGAAGTCAGATGACAATACTAACCGTTTTCCTGGCCTTGGAGATTTGGCTTTCCTTTGTTGAAATGTTAAGTCACTCAGGGAAACCTTTTTCAGGCCAATTTTAACCATTTAATATCTGGAGACATGCTCTAGTCTTAAAATATAATGAATGCAAGTGTAGTTAACATTTTCTTCTCCTTCCATTGCACATGCCACTTTAAACTATCCACTGTGTAATTAAGCAAAAATGTAACTAAACTCCTCCAAAAAATCTAAAAGGGGCAAATAAATAAATAGATAAATAAGTAGCAGCCTGTCTCGAGTGTTTGCTGAGAGCACAGCTGCAGAAGCGTTCTCTTAAAGTGCTGACTGCACTAACCAAATGTAAAACTTCAAAGGAGACTCATTTAAATCAGCTGAGCTAGCTGCAAGCTTAAATATTTCCTGTAAGCACACTAAAAGCCATGATCATAATTCAAACAATTCCTCACAGCCAGACCTATTTTACAAGAGTGCAATTACTCAGTACCTACACAAACTGTTGAACCTCTACTGAAACCTGCTTTTGTGTTTCCATTCATTCACCGCCTCATTTTATGGAGAACTGTTCCGTTCAGCATTGTCTGCTTCTTTAGAGAGCGATTCTACTAAAAGTCCTTGCAGCTGCTTTATCAGACACCACAAAGAATTCCTTGGAGCTGCATTTGCTCAGACGATACCAAAGCCAGAGCTGATGTACTCCATGACACCCGAGAAGCTGAGGATATTTAATGAAATGGTGAACAGTATTACTGAAGAATGTTTCACCTGAGATTTTTTATTTTTTTTAAATCAACAAGAAAAATCTAAGTTGTTTTCTTGAGTACTTTCTCCTCTATGTTTCCTGGTCAAATCATTTTTAAAGGATCCTCCCTCAAGTTATGAGTCATTTATTTTCCAATTAACTTCATTAAACATGACAGTCAGAGTATTGTGAGACAATCACTACCTTTTATATTTATCAATGTAGGTGCTGATATAAGTCTTAATGACTTTAAAAAAAAAAACAGCATCGCTTTATCCAGTTAATTAACAACTTTTATTAAATCCTTTACGGATATCCTAAACTGTCTACTTGCTAGTCTAAAACATGTGACTAATTTTTCTCTCTGCTGCGGCATTTCAAGTCTCACTTCCACATAGACAAAAGAGGTTTTGTACATGATAGTGTGCAGCTGACATCTCTGGTGATGCAGTCATTTATAAAGAATTCAGTCAAAATCCAACAGTGAGTTGTACCTGTAAAACATAGTCGAGGACAATGTGCCGGAAGCACTTGCGTGTGGCAGTGAGGATGTTGGTGGCCTCCTCCACTTCATGTTGCTTGTTGCGGGGAGCCTGAGCATTCTTGATGAGTGCAGCCTCCTTCTCCTCACTAACTTTATCAAATTGTTTCTTGGCTTCTTTGAACTTCCGCAGGTCACTGCAAAGGAGGTGAAGAAACATTAAATAAAAGAGCTATTATTTTACAAATGTTTCGAATTCTGTAGGAATTTCTTCAGGGTTGCAGGGAAGTCTGTCCAAGCTGTCATTAAGCCAGAGGTAGAGGTATACCTCAGACAGGTTTTTAGTGTTAAAAAACTTGCTAATATAGGGGACTATATTATATATATATATATATATATATATATATATATATATATATATATATATATATATATATATATATATATATATATATATATATATATATATATATATATATATATATATGACTATATATTAATATGCCCGACTCTGAGCTGGCTGCGTGACATATACCTAACAGCAGGGATGTGTTACTTTTGAACTAGTTATGTTTTCATTGAACTAAATGCATTCTCTTAAGCAGAGAAAAGGTGATTTTTCACCCAAAATACATCTCTTTTAACAGTTAAATACTCAGATCATAATGTCATGCCTAACTGTTGTATTTACCAGTTTTCCTTTAAAACTATGGATACTGCTGATGCGGGTGTTTCGCCCTGATCTGCCTGGAGGAAAAAACTGCCAACCCTTACAGTTTACTGAAATAAACCACAGCTGCAGTGGCTTTCTGTAATTACATTAACAACCTGAATTTCTGAGCTCAGGCTTGGAACATGTTACAGAAGGTCTAGAATTAAATACAAATCTGAACGGTTTTGTCTTCATATTAAGTCTGTTTCATTCCTTCATGTTTTAAGTTCTGTTGATAATTTCAAAAGGAATTTCAATTTCTCTTCAAATCTTTCAAAATGATGCTCAACTCAGTGAGTTTCAGCATCATTTATAATACTTTTTACTGTATAACAGATCTAAATTCTCAGAGAGGACAGTTTATATGTTTTTATTTCCTACAAAAGGACAAACTATTCAACCAGATTTATTCATCTTTAGTAAGTTGATACGCACTCTTTCACAAATGTTTGCAGCTGGGTCTTGATAGATCTCTGGGCTTGATCAAATAATATCTGCAAAGAAAGAAAACAAAGAGTGTGATTGCTCATTTATATTTAAAGTGAAATTATATTGGTTAGATAAAAAAAAATCTAATACTGAATACTCTCTCTGAGAGCAACAAAAGATTAAATATGTCCCCTTTCTAGGGCTGTCAGCATTCAGCTCCTCTGTCTGAGGATTTTTGTTAACATCACAGGGTGCAATTAAGCAGCTAAATTTACACAAACACTGACTTTGTAAACTCCCCTCATAAAGACATAAACAAGAAATTACGTGATTTGCTTGCTTGAGTCATACCCTCATTAACATGCACGCTTCCTTGAAAAATTATCTTTCAAGCAAAGAAAAAAAAAAAACCCAAAAGCTCTTTAAGTAGGACATCAGTTGTGAGATAGGACAATATGAGCAGTGTGGACGGGAGAGACTCAGAATCACAAACAGATTGAGCCCTGTGTGAGCAGATCATGTGCTAAAAGACTGCTGAATGGCAAAAACTACCAGTCAGCTGATGTGGTCAGTCTCCACTGATGAGTAACAGTCGCAGACCTTCACTGCGGCTCCTGCAGGATTTTAGGGACTAGTCTGGAAGGCTAATAAGAGGACTTGGTGAGCAAAGACCAACTGTTGAGTCATTGTAGTCTTCTTATCCCGCACTTCTTTTACGAGTTTAGAAGATATACTATATATCTTCTTTCATATCCAGGATTAAACTCGTCACTGCTACAGACTGACTTAAAGGCACAACCAAAAGCTTTTATAGCAGTTAATTCACCCAGATCTGAACAGGCTGACCTGCAGCTGGATGCATCTGTCAGATATCCAAATGAGTCAACTGCCATCCATTTCTGGCCAGAACAGGACTGTCACGACAATTTTCACAACACTACACTTAAAAAAAAATAAAAAAAAAAATAAAAATAAAAAAAAAAACTTTTACTTTATTTGAATCACATTCAGTATATAAATGCCAGGAGTTGAAGTAAAGAACACTAAAAGAATTTTGAAACATGAAGTGACTCCTACCAAAAAAGTGTCAGCAGCATGTCATGAAATGAAGTAACCATAGGAAGTGTAATTAATTCAATTCAATTCAAAAAATACTTCCTTAATCCCCAAAGGGAATTATTCATTTTGTTCAATTAAATGGTAATTGGAATAGTAATTGAAAACGTGTGTCAATCCAAGCATACATAACCAACATTTACAAACAACTCTAGCAACTGTGACAACCAGAGAAGGCCACTACATACAAAATGAGTCTACATTTAATACTTTTATCTGCTTGTTTGTCAAAAGTCATTCTGGAGATTTTTTTGAGCACTCTCGTTTTTAGGGGGGAAAAAAAAACAAAAAACGACTACCTTATTGTAAATCATAACATAAAAATACATTTGACGTGTCCCCCCTAATCTAATTATAGATGGAAACTTTTTTTTTTGGAAAGTTGTAAAATATTAGAGCACCCCTCCACAAGTCACCACAACTTTCCTGCTCCCACTTGTCCCCACACACAGGCAGACATGGTTGCTCTTGCTACTCATGTGTTGTGCAGTGCTAGTGGTGTCCAGAATGTCTAACTCCCAGCGGAAACAAATCCCACTTATTACTGGCAATACGGACCAAACTCTTGTTTTGTTTGCATAGGGACTGAATGGCCCTTAGCAACGGACACAGTATTCCACAATCCCAAAGCACTCCCCACAGAATGACCCCAAGGTCTACTCCAAGCCCAAAAAGCACACGTAGATTGGTTTTGCAAACCCTCATTCTCCCTTCAGGATCCTCCCGACGATATAGAGCAGCCAGGAAGGAACCTGCATTGCTC
The DNA here is from genome assembly GCA_018398805.1 of Hirundichthys speculiger. Lineage (NCBI taxonomy): Eukaryota > Metazoa > Chordata > Actinopteri > Beloniformes > Exocoetidae > Hirundichthys > Hirundichthys speculiger. Next base: position 64,061 of record JAGFBZ010000961.1, on the reverse strand, counting down.
TTCCTGAATCTCAGGTGTAACTGCTGACCTGTCTCTTTTCCAACACCCCTGCATAGACCTTACCAGCGACGCTAAGGGTCCAATTCCCCTGTAACTGGAACACCCCCTCTGGTCCCTCTTCTTAAAAAAGGGAACCACTCCAGAGGTACTGCCCCCGACCTCCCCGCAATGTTGCAGAGACTTGTCAAGTAAGACATCCCTGCAACATCCAGAGCCTTAAGGAACTCAAGCTAACTGCCTTGTTGACCTCAGCCCCAATTATAGACAAGCCCACCTCATTTATTGGTGGGATGGAGAAGATCCTTGAAATATTCCCTCCACTGCCTGACAACATCCCCAGTTGAAGTCAACAGAGCCCACCCTCACCACACACAATGGTGGTAAAGCACTGCTTTCCCCAACTGAGCTGCCCAGCAGTAGCAGAATCTTCTCAGGGTTGATTGAAAGTCACAATTTATTGTATATAAACTGAAAGATGAAGTCTTAATCCATGAAAGAGACATAATCTTCACAAACTCCACAACTTAGTAGGAAAGAAGTGAAGTCTTGATGCTAAATACTGCATCAGGTATTCCTGATAATAAAAAACACCAGATCTTAGAGACACATGGCTTAGCTTCGGTGAGAAAGGTGGAATGATTGGAGTAAGAGAGAAAGCCTAAGAGTTCAAGTGACAAGTCAGGAAACAGTATGGACTGAATCAACATTACCCTGCTGCTACCGAAGCCCCCCCCCCCCCCCCCCCCCCCCCCCTCAAAATTTGCTCTTGAGATTTTTTTGTGTGTTTGTCGTTCATCACCATTATCACCCAACTGTAAATGTAACCATATCATTGAGGTTGGATGAACATCTGGGCCAAATTAGAGGATTTTTTTTTTTTTAAGGAGTGTGTAATAACAGATACTGTAACGCTGGTAGAAAACTCTGGAGACGATATGTAGAGCTGGTAAAGACGAGACTTGACAACGAGGATGAAGAGATGAAGTCACTGCAAAGCAAGAGCCTCTGGCTCACTCTGTGCTTTCTCTCAGTGTTCGAGTTAGTATTAATGAGTCTGCAAACTGAAGAAAGTTATGACATCCTTTTTAAATGCCAGTTCTCGATACCGAGAAGAGACGGACAAGTCTTACAACAGGACTCCATGGGAAAGCAGCCACATATTCCAATCTGTCCAACTTGGTTTCCTGAAGAGTTTAGTATCACGAGACTAAGCACAATCTTTTTTTAATTATTGGGTTTAATAACTGACTGCTTTAGAATACAAAGTAACAAAACCAATAAAATACATATAGTATTCTGAAGCCTTGAACGGTTGTTCTGACGTTTCAGCTGCCTGAGAGATGACAACCACATAATAAAACACTGGTCATGACCATGCTTACCCCCCCAATGCATTATTTATTTCAACAGATAAGTTCCAAAGTTGCACAACATGTGGCGCAGGAATGATATTTTATGAGCGAGAAAATTCCTCGCTCTATGCAGTTCCGTGCATTTATTCATTTATTTTGCCTTTTTTCATGCTGGAAAGCCATTTCAATTTTGCTCTTCATGCAATGAGAAATGCCAAAGCTTTGTTGAAAATTTAATCATGGTTCAGGGAGAAAAGAAAAAAAGGCATTTTTGCAGTTGGTCCAAATAGCTTTGCTTTAACCACTTTTTTTTTTTTTTTATGGAAAGCCGTGTTTGCTGCACAGACAGACAAGCTTTCAGCAGCACACTGCTCTACAGTGTCAAATTATAGCCACTTCCTCAAGTCTAACCAAAAAGGCTAGGCCTCAAAGATGCGCCTTGTGCATTTTTACTTTTTCGCAAGACACTGGCCTTCCATTCAAGACATACACTTTATTTCTCCACTAAATTGCTGCTTTCTCAGCGATAAATCTAAACTCTGAGAGTTAGAGTTGTTCTCAACTATCAAGACCATCTGGATTTTGTCATCATACAGTTGTCAAAGGGAATAAAATAATTACAGTACATCCGGTTTCCCATAGCAATGACACCTTACCGTGTGATAGTTGATCATTTCCTGTAGGCTCTCTGCAAACTTTGTGAGACTAGACTGTAAACAGAAAAAGAGGACAGTCATAAAGGAATGCAGAGAAAGGATGTGACCATGTGCTGTGGTGAGTAGGAACACAGTTAAAGGAATAAAATGGAACGAGGTTGCATAAATTGAATGAACTGAAACTGCTGAAACATGTTGCATGCTACACAACAGACATAGCTACACTGGTACATGCTGGGTCGGACTGCTCTTGGGTGAGTGGAAATTAACAGTGCTTTGAAAAATGGCAATTTCCCTTCGAGACGTCAAGATCTTCAGGCAGCGAACCAAATGCACAAAGAGGAAGTTCCTATGAGAAAACAAAACATCTGACCTCTGACGGGCCTAGTGGACAAAGGCTTGGACTAGTATTCATTTACTTAAAACTTTTAGGAACCTGTTAATGTCATCAAGAGAGAAAATAATGCATGTAAACATCTAGGAACTATTAAGAAATCAGTCAGGGTTCTTTCAATCTCTACATGTCTTTATTTCAATAATATTTATATATTTTTACAGCTTTGCAGAATGTTGAAAAAAGGCCCAGCCTCATGTAAGCAAAAGAGGAAACATCAAAAACACAATGGTAAAGATGGGGACTTCCTAAGTCTGAGATCATACAAGATTATTTCTTGTTTACCTCAATGACCTCATCTTTGGTGGACTGTTGAGCAAGCTCCCGGATCCCGTTAACAAATTGCTTGTTGGCTGCATTGTAGGCTTTTCCAGCATCAATCATCCCAATACACAACTTTACCAACTAGAGAAAAAAGAGAAAGAGAAAGAGAAAAGAGAAAGAGAAAGAGGAAAGAGGCAAATGTTAAGGAGGTGATTAACAGACACCTCTGCTTCACCTCTGCTTCTTCTGACATATTGAGAGCAAAAATAATTCCAGGCTAATGTCATAAGAAAATTTATCCCTTCTCAGGGACACGATACAGGTGTAAACACACCCATGATCCATTTGGGAACACAATGAGATCCAATCACCCAAACCACATTTGAAGGTGGTCTGGTCAACATGTGGTCACATTCTTTTAGCAGTGTAAATACGATGTGTAGTGGGCCACACTGAAGGGCCACCTACATAACTGTCTTCTGTGTGGGCAAAAAGGACATACTCATTCACACAGTAACAGTTAAAGCGCGAAACAACAAGCACAAGCCATAACAACAGACAGCAAGACACAAAGACATCAACGTGGACTTGAGAGGTGTTCTTTTTCCTGGTGACAAAGCAAGGTTAGTGCATTTCCACCTTCCACGGCTATGAAAACAACAAAACTATTTGGGGTGGAGAAGTGAGATCTGATCACAAGTTGTCACTTAAGATGGATGTGGAGATGCATGTTCACACCAGGTGTGAACAGACTAGGGATGCACATTTTGGATTTTTTTTTTTGACCGTTAACCGACGCCCTTTAACGATTAATAACCCTTAACCGATAAGTCAGGGAGGGTTGGCTGCCACGATGTTGCGCGTGTTGTCGTGGACGCATGCGGACACTTCCCCGTGTATACTCTCATGGCAATGTGTCGCTGTCAGCTTGTCGCAGAGATGCCGCCGTCACTTTTGATTTATACTAGTGCAGTCTCCGCTATGTTATTCCACGCCACAACGCAAGAGCGACAATCACGAACTAGCTAAACTTACTAAATTTATCTCTTGTGTTTTTCCACTTCCTCACCGTCTCTGGCCGTATCCAGACCCACATTCATCGCAATCTCCCTTCATGAATTATTAGAATACGTGCTGTCTTTGTAGTGTGGAGAACGAGAATCATACAGATGTGGGTACTTCCTCATTTTTTCGATGACGCGCTCTTTTCTACGCGGATGTTGAATTGACCAATCAGAGGCCTGTTACACCTGTCGACACGCCCCCATGAGTTGATTGAATTACGTAGCTTAAAAACAAAATTGACTGTTAGTATTAATCGGTTAGGAGTTACTGTTATTGGTTAACGGTTAAACGGTTAACCATGTGCATTCCCTAGAACAGACCCATTAGAACTGTCCACTTTTCATCAATTGGTTCAGGAAGGATGATTATAACAGGTACAAACAGTGCCAGACCCAATGTCCATCTGCAGCCAAAGTAGCAAAATAACTACACTACAAATGCTAATTCAAGGTTATTTCCAAATTTCCCTTCTGCATTTTTTTGCCACTTGACGTTATATTTTAAAGTTTATATTTAGTGAATATGTAAGTAAATATAGAACGTATTATTTAAAAATAGAAGAATCTTTCATGTCAAAATTTCATTCTTCGCTTCTTTAAATTCTAAAATGCGACAACAGGCACAGCTGAATGATACTTTAGTTTCAAAGAAACTTGGCAAAATAATATTTGTTGGGCAATTTGACACCAGACACAGACTGCTGAACCTCTTGACAATTAAAACAAACTTTTGAACAAAGTCTTTTAAAAGGCAGACCTGATTGGTACAATTAAAAGTCTGTTTACTTTTTGTATTCAGAATGTTTGTGCATACTGGTTATGCAAATAGCAAACTCCGCGGAAAAAAAAAGTTGTACTTTGGACTCTTCAGCAACGACTCCACCCAAGTCCTGGGTGACATATACACACACACACACAGCCAGAGTCATGCACACACACACACACCCACTCTCTAGCAGATTCTTCCTCTCCACAGCAGGGGGGGAGGCCGGGGCTGAGTCATAGAGGTGGGGTGAGAAGGAGGGTGGGACTCTAGACTGTAAGTCCAGTAACAATGAAATGGGTTCTTCCAAGCTCAAGGTCTCACTCTCAGCCTGGAAGCATACTTCCAAATTTGCAGGGATCCACTGGGAGGAGGAAAATGTTTGTTGTGAGGACAGGATACAACTACTGACTAACTCTCCTTTGTCTTGTTAGGTTATTACCTTGTTTTACTCAATTAGAACATGAATGAAACAATAGTTCATGATAATGTAACTTATTGGGAGAAAGCCTATTATCTAGAATCAACAGTCCCAAAAGGCAGGAATTTATTGGCACTGAAAACAGCAGTCCCATGTGAAAGTTATCAGTAAAGCAAAAGACAAAAAGGCAACAAAATCTTCTCAGGACTTCTACATGTTCAGCAAGTTACACTCTGACAAAAGAGGACAAAGATTCTCATCTTTCTAATTAAAGTCTACCAGTACTTAATGGAGATGCCTGTCCAATCTTACCTTTGTACTAAATGACTAATCATTAATGTGTGTTCATAATCTGTGTGTATGTTTACATGCAAAGGTAGATATGGTGGACATGTCAGCCCTTAACAGCCCTGTCTGATAGACAACAATTTGGTAAATACATTTGTTATTTTATGTACTTTAAAGGCATCTGAGCCAGTAAACGTGGTTCTTGGAGATACAGTGAAGGACCGAAGAACAGAACAAAACAACAAAAGCCTTTGATTAAACACACTTTTTAATGTTCAAAAAATGTTAATCAGATTTTGATATTGTGTTTTGTAGTGCTCCCTATAGGCAACAAATTTTTGAAAATTTAGTGTACTTCCAAGAGCAGATTGTCAGTACAAAGCTTTGTTAATGTTGAATCATTGGATGACAAGGTACAGACCAATAAGTAACTTTTTGCCACATATACATTATACATACATAGATAATGATTGGTGTGTAACCTTGAAACAAATGCTGTTTTAACATCTTTTCATCAGAACTGTTAGCAAATGATTTGAGCAAGGTTTTGTGAAAACAAGATGAATGGCCCTAGACTAGTTAATTTTACTTTGCTTTTTTTCCCCAAAAAAATGGCAGGGAAACAAAGTAGTCAGAAATGGACATGCCTCTGTGCTTTTGACTCAGGATCTTCCAAAGAATAAGAGGAAAAAATAATTTAGTTCTAGCCCTTCATATCTTTAAGATATGAAGCAAAACATAAGTTCTCTTATTAACGCACCACCTACATGAATGTCATCCAAATTTTAAATATCTCAGATAGTTTTGGTATCCTGAATCTATATGTGAGTTTGGTACAATCTATAGTTTTAATAATCACTGATAAAACAGTGATGTTTTGCTGTTTGGACCTCTAACTAAAATCATTGGAAAATATAGCAATTGATTAGTATGTTTATCACGGATTTAAGTATTCATGTGGGAAAAAAATGGCAATGGCAACTTTGTCCAATACAATACATTAAATGCATGTAGGTTGAAATAGCTAATGTGAAACAATCCAAACAAAAACTAAACTGTAGTGAACACTATGCATGCAAGGAGAAAAGATGGTGGGCCTGCTGGGTAGCTCAGTGGTTTGAGCAGGTGGCCCATGCACAGAAGCTACAGTCCTGCGGCGGGTGCAGGCTGGACACCCGGCCTGCAATCCCTTACTGTGTGTCTTCCTCACAATCTCTGCCTCACTGTCCTGTCTCTCTACACTGTTAACAGCCCACTAGTGCCAAATAAAATCTTTAAAAATAAAGAAGCTGCTACTACTATTTTACTAGTAATAATTTATTACTAAAGCTTTACTACCACTGAGATAATCTGTAAACATATTTTGGCCTCAAATATATAAATACTTTGGAGCCATGCTCCCCAACCGTTTTTGCTCCACAGACCGGTTGAATGTCAGGTAATATTTTCACGGACCGGTCTGTAAAATGTGTCGCAGATAAATACAAAACGAAATAAAATGATACAACCGGCATAAAAACTGCTGTATTTTCTGTATATTATAATAAACGTAAACTTAAATCTGCTGTGTATTCACGTTCAACTTTAATTTAAGCATCCTTGTAACATCACACCAACAACAGAACATCAGTAACATCCTCTACGCACAAAGACACTTTCTGAAGACGTGTGTTTTTTTTACTCGTTTTGCCAGCTTGGGGGTTTAAAAGTATCAGATGACCAAGACACGGGTCTGGAAGTCTTGTCATGTGTCAAGAGTAAGTCATAAACTGATGTAATGGCGAGAATCTGGTCACTTTTCATAATAAGACATAATTTAGACTCAGATAATGAATCAAATGGTAATAATGGAAGTTATTTATTTTTTCTGTGCAGCCCACCCCGTACCAAATGACCCACGGACCGGTACCGGGCCGGGGACTGGTGGTTGGGGACCCCTGAGTGTTATGTATTATGACACCCCACTTCCTTTTCCCCTGTCATTTGTCATGGCCAAAATAAATAAATTTGTTTATTTTTGACTGTGCTAACACTAAACACAGACACAGTCTGTTCAAACTGTAAAATCAATTGCTCCCATTGACGCAGCAAGTTTGTTCCACCTTCAATGAATGTTGTGTGAACTAGTAATCTAGAAAGGTGTAACTGGGGCGCAAGGGTGGCCACAAGCTCCTTGAAAAGGATCAAATCACTGGCTACAGGTAAATAATTGTTGCACGTGCTGCACTCCATATTTTTCATATAAATTTAAAGCTCTTAAAACAGTCACATTTTTCAGAAAGGCAGCACCAATATTCAAGTCCTTAGAAAAAAATAAACCTCTGGCAGGGAATAGGCTGGACACTAGGACAGGGTCAAACCTGGGCCTTTCCACTCAGAAAATAGCCTTTCTAGGTAACAGTTCACACAGTGGAGCAAATGAACAATTAAGCAATGTTTTTCATGGGTGGTACTCACTTTGTCGAGCTTGGATTCCAACTCACACACATCCCCCTCCACTTCCTCTATGGTGGCCCTGTGAGTAGGAAAAACGAAAAAAAAAAAAAAATCAAGCACAACTGCAATTGCAGTACATGGTATTATACGCTTATAGAGAACTGACAGAAGCACATGCAGACAGAGAAACCATTGGAGGCAGTCAAACTGAGCGCTACCATTTTGGGTCAAGCCACAGGGCTGGAATCAGGTCTGGCGCCCTGCCCTTTAAATCGTGACACGGCACAGATTGGTTCTCCACAGGACCAACAACCTACAAGCTGCAGAATACCACGACGGGATGAAGACAGTCAAATAACTTAACCCTCTCTTATGCTTGGTGAACAGTCTTTGCTTTCTTTAATGGTAAAGTGTATAGTTAAACCCACTGCTGTAGCCTTACTTCAAGAATAAAAGATAAGGCAATGTGCTGTTATACAGCATCCTGCAAAAATACACAAGTAAGTAAATATCCCCACTAATTATGTATGAGTGAAACATTATTTTAAGAGGATCAATAAAAAAAAACCTGAGAAAAGCACTTGAAAGTGGAATTTGAACCGAGTTCCACCTAATCACCACAACAGCAGGAGAGGCTTGTGTTCAACAGACTTGTAAGGGTTGGACAATGGACAAGAATTTAATACACTGGAATAAGCTCATACAGTCTGAGCCAGTGTTGCTCTCAAAAACCACAAATCATAGTCTCTTAGAGAAAAATACTTCTAAAACCAGCAGAAGGGACCATGAAGAGATTAGAATCATGAAAGACACTATTTTTATACCATCTTTGGACTTTTTAAAATTCAAATCTGTGACAGTTTTAATTTGTTCTGTCCATCATGTATCATTATTTATGCCCTGCAGACTTTGCATTATCTGATGTTTCATATTTAATAAAAGTAGTCGTGATTATCTGAATTTTCTGAACAGTAGAGGTTGGCTTATATTTCCTTGATGAAGACAGAATCTCGTCATCTCTAATTGTGTATTTTAAAAAAATGATTATCTAGATTTTCTTTAATTGTCCTCACTATGAATCTCCAAAGATGCTTGAATAGGAATTATAATTTAATGCATTTGTCCTTACAATGCAAAAGGATTAAGCATTGGCAACCTGCAGTAGCAGCTGATAGCATCTCAAAAACTCCTTCACTGCTGCTTGTTCATCTGTGGTAACTTAGACAAGCTGTCAACATCTCGTCACTATCAGGGGGAGAAAAACTTGACTGTACAAGTCCAGAACTTGCAACACAAAATGCTGGGTATAAAGATCCAAGTAGAAAATATGCCCTAAAAGCAATCTCACCGACTGCTTTATCAACAACAATTTTGTTTGATATTTTAAATATTTCAAATGCACAATATATATGTGTGTATATATGTATAAATATCTACACACTCATAATGAGAGTCATAAAAATAAAATTTTCACCATAAAAAAAAAAAGAGTGAAAATTTCATGGCAGTCTGTAGCAAATGCTGTATTGTTTTTGTTTGGTTGGGTTTTTTTAAACCCTGCATCAGCTTTGTAGCAGACAGGTCATCTAACACCTTCTGTTTTGTAACATGATGTTGCAACACTGACATTCTGTGGTTATGAAAAGGTGACAAACTGCATAACCATCTAGTGTAAAAGGGACATGATATAGAAACCAACGCAGCATTAATTCAAACTACTATAACTTTGATCAGGTTTGAGTGTTTTAGATGGTAAAAATCCCTTAGCCGAGCTCCCCATCAGAATTACTCTCTGATTCTCCAAACTCAAAGTGGTGTGAGGACTGTGTCTACTAGGGAAGACAATAATGACTCATAAGTACTTAAAAACCAAAAAATCACCTAAGACCTTTCAAGACATGTGTTGCTTTCCATCATTGGAAGACCGTTAAACACGTTTGTGTCATGTCTGAATGAGCATCCTGCTGCTTCTATCTAATGTTTTGTGATGGAAATTGTACAAGGTTGGACTGAGTATAAATCTGATCTGCTGCAGAGACAAACAAGCAGAGCAGAAGGGGGTTAACTTGGTTCTTGATCAAAAGTTCAGAGGACTCAATCACTTCATTAAATAAATACATTTCTTTCTCCAACATTTTTAACTACAGTAATTTGCTGCAATACAAAGTGGTTTTCTAACACCATCTGAGCCAGATGATTAAGAGAAAAAAAAACCTAAATCATCTTGAAGTGTGTAAGCTGCAGCTGAAGTGTCTGCTCTCTGTTTTCTTGTGACTCAGAGTTTCCCCTACCATTATACACTGCCTGTCCAAAAAAAGTCACCACCTGGATTTCACTAAGCAAATAGGTAACAGCCTCCCATTGGATAATTACTGCATGGATGATTATGTTTCAGTTTATTTAACGCCAACTGATGCAGTGGGTAGCTTTTCATTTCTTAAGCAACCATGTCGGAAGACACATCCTGTGGATCATGGAAAAGATGTTAATCTCTTTCAGAAGGGTCAAATTATTGACATGCTTCAACTTCAAGTAAAGAAAACATCCAAAGAGATTGTTGAAACTACTAAACTACTTAGGTTAAGAACTGTTAAACACATTAAAAACTGGAAGGACAGTTCCAGACTGGAATCCCATCATCTTAGAGGAGGAAATGTGGTCGGAAAAAAATCTTGAAAGATAGTAATTGGTAATCACGTGAAATCAAACCGTAAAAAAAGCAACAGTAGAACTCACTCAGTGAAAGTAAGAGCATTTCCACACGCACAGTGCGAAGGGAACTCCAGAGATTGGGACTGAACAGCTGTGTAGCCTTAAGAAAACCACTTATCAGTGGGGCTAATTGGAAAACAAGACTTCAATTTGCTAGGGAGCATAAAGATTGGACTCTGGATCAATGGAACAAGCTCATGTGGTCTGAGTCCAGATTTACCCTGTTCCAGAGTGATGGGAGCATCAGGGTAAGAAGAGAGGCAGATGAAGTGATGCACCCATCATGCCTAGTGCCTATTGTACCAGCCTGTGGGGGCAGTGCTATGATCTGGGGTTGCTGCAGTTGGTCAGGTCCAGTTTCAACAACGTTATGTGCCCAAAGAATGAGGTCAGCTGACTACATGATTATACTGAATGGTCAGGTTATTCCATAAATGTATTTTTTCCTCCCTGATGACATGGGCATATTCCAAGATGACAATGCCAGGATTCACTGGGCTCAAATTGTGAAAGACTGGTTCAGAGAGCATGAGACATCATTTTCACATGTGGATTCCACTCGTAGTGCTGCAGGTCTCTTCTCTAGCATTGATCCTCTCCCGCCCGCAGCAATGGCACAGTGCCATATACAGGCGTCAGCGACCACTAAGCTGTCGGTGAGACACTAGTCCATAAAACTAAAAACAACGATGATGATGGTTGATAGCTTGACTTTTAAAGAGACAGATGAGCAGCAGAAAGTTATAATTTGTGGAAGACAGTGCCATAAAGGGCAATACAAAGCATTTGCTAAACTACATGTTTCTACATTGGAGTCTTCGGAGCCTGACTGAGCACTTTAATCTGTGCTGCTGCTGATGACTAAAAAAAAATTAGAAGCGGTCCCTTCTAGTCCCCCTGAAATTCATTTTGTATACTCTAATTAATACAAGTCTAAACATTAATAACTTTTTTTCAAATATCTTTTGTATTTCATTATACAAGTCTAATCTAAAAGATTGCCCTTCAGCTAGGGAACCACTCAGTGCTTATTTTCATGAGATGTTGATAGCAACCCAAACGAAGCAGAATGAAGTGCAGACTTAAGTAGACAAAGAGGGCATTAGTCGGGTCAAAAGCAATAAAGAGCTTGTCTCTCGCACACAGAAATTAACCCTGGTCAGAGCTAAAGAAAATGACTTTTTTTTTTTTCCATCCACTACTACAGAGAAAGTGATTTATTTTGAATTGCCTAGAATTGGGACTACTGAACTTATTTTATGTATTTAAACACTCAGCACTTGATCTCAACAGAAAAGTCATTTGTAGAAGATACAATTATTCATTCACCAACATTACTACTAGGGGTGCATGATAACTATCGGGCCGATAACAGGAAATTATGACGTCATCCCGATAACTCCGATATCACGATGTAGCCCTAGCCCCGATAACATATATTTCTGTCAACATGGCAGTGCCTCGCTCCCTCTGAGCCTTGAATGACCGGCAGTGAATGTTATGTTCAAGTGACGTCGGCATAATCAGAAAAACGATTACTCAATAAGGAAAATCAAGAATACCCCCTCATGCCAGAAAACAACTCGTTAATTCGGTCATAATTTTGGTAGTTGCTGACTTGAATTGATATTCGCAGTATTCTCCCACGTTACACATAAAAAAAAGAAAAAAATTGAAAAGGCTGAAAGAAGGACTAGCAAACGAGGGAACGTGGGAATTTACGTTACACCTTGAATGCAGCCTGCAGCACAGCACTGATCACAACAAACATGGCGGCGTGGAACTTCGTTAAAGTTTCAGAAGAAGATAGTTTGGTGGTTATTTGTGACGAATCCTCCGAGCAAATTCTACGAGGAGGGAAGCACAAGCTTTAATACATAAAACCCGATCGGCCATCTACAACATAACAATCACTTCCATGGAGTTTTGAAATCGCGCTAACGTGAGCTAACGGAAGCTAATGCTAACGTGCGCAAACCAGCAGGAGTCTCTCCTCTCCCTCATTCCTTTCATCTAAAGCTTCCATGAGATTAAAAAATAAAAACTACTGAACCTCATTTACTTTAATTAAAGGTATTAATTTAAATGGAACCACAAGCCAAAATCATTTAAATGTTAATCTTTTCAGTTTGTAATTTTGATGCATGTATTTCTATCAGTTCAAGGAGCCTTTTTTTTTTTTTTTTATATCAGTAAGTAATGCACCTTATTTAAGTTAATGTGAGATATCAAATAGGTTTGTTTGATAGCTTTAAGAAAATGTTTGAGAGGCTTGTCAATAGTTTTTCATTGGAAAAAATAAATATCTGTTCATATAAAAAGTCAAAACTATTTTTGATTTTGTTCATAGTATTGATGTAATGATCTTAGGATATATGTGTGTGTTATCGGTTATCGGTATCGGCCTTTAGGAGCTGAAAGTTATCGGTATCGGTTTTAAAAAACAGTTATCATGCATCCCTAATTACTACAAACCTAAATCTGTGCATTACTTCTCCGCCTGCACATTTGTTCAATGGTTTTATAAAAATAAAAAAAAAATAATAATAATCAAATTGAGGAGTTACATTACATTATCCAGACTAAAGATTCAACAACTTCAATGCAAAAATCCTATTTTTTCAAAATTCTGACCTATTAAATTAACATTTGTCTGATTTATATGTTTTCTTTCACAGAATAACTGACACCATGCAGTTTTTTTTTTATTTGTTGTTTAAACTTTAACGTTTTGTTGTAAATTCAGAATAAAACATTCACTTATTATAATCTCCAAAACTGCAGCAGGTTACAAGGCTTGGACCTCTGCTACTGGGAATCCCAAAACAAAATGCTCAAAATTAATGAACAGATTTACTTATTTAAAAAAAAAAATAAAATCTTACTGAAAATGAATTTAAGTATAGATAACTTCAGAAATGCAACTGTGAAATCATGACTGGTTTTCTTAAACTGTGAGCCAGACTTCTACTGACCAGTAAATTCCATGTATCCATCCTCCTTACAAATGAAAAGTTTTGGGTCTTCTGAATTGAGTAAACTTCCGCTAGTGTAAGTCTACATAGCTGAGCTACCACACACATTATGTGCACTTGTCTAGGGAAGAGCAAAATAAGATTCACGGGTGCCTGGTCTTTAGTTATCTAATATCTATCCAAGCCTGATACTGTAAACTCTCCTGTCTTGTTAAACTGACATCCCTGTTGATAGCAATCCCTAACATCCCTATTAGCAGCCACTTCTCACACATTAAATACAATCATTGTAAATGAACTGAACACAGGCATCCCAGAAAAGCTCAGGCACATTCAACCAACTTCTCTTATGCGTACTGGTAAAGAAAACTAGTCTTACATATCAAACTTGATCTCTAATAAGTTATATTCTGACTTTCCATGAAATCACAGTTGAAACATTACACGTTCACTGTAATCTTGAAATCTGAGTTTGTAGCTCGAACTTGTGAAAGCGCTGACAGTGCATAAGAAAAGGAGGGGCCCCTTGCTCAATGAAAATGTGGGCCATTGCCTCACAGATCTGACCTTGGAGTGTGTCCAGGGTGAGTTTGGATAATGAGCAGAAGAAGAAAGCAGTAGAGAACAAACAACGCAGTCATTTCACAGACTTAATTGCAACACACACACACTCAAGGAACACACACTAATGTATTTTACTGTACTTTACTCTTGTAATGCAGTAGGTATGCTAAGGAAAAGTGAACAAAGATAAGGAACTTTGGAGAAGTACTGGCAGTCATGAGCCTGGAAATTTCAACAGATACTGATATCCTGGCTGTTGAGCAACTGCTGGCTAAAAACAAGATAAAAGGTTGGTTTCAGCAGACGGTAAGGAGGATAAGAAGGATTTGGAGTCACAGTATTTTCCTCTTTTTAGAAATATAAATACTTCTGTGAAAGTTATGAAAGTTGTTTGATCAGGAATCACCTGGAATTTCATAGTGTAAAGGTGGCATGGACTTTCCATCCAGAAGTAGATATTCATGACATGGCAGTTATGAGAAATGAGAATTGCATTAAAAGAGCACAACACTGCAATTTTGTTCCCATGCTGTGTCTGATGCCATTCAATCAAGCTATATATTAAGCTTATTTTTATATTCTTTCATTCAATTCCCTTTTTATATTGTCTCACATTTGATTTCTTGTTTTGATGCCTTATATTTTATGTAAAGCACTTTGTACTGCCCTGTTTTTGAAAAATGTTTTAAAAAAAACATTTGCTTAACACAAATAAACCCTCTTCAACTGTACTATATGAAGTATGAAGGAGCAAACATTTGACTCAAGGCTTTATATATGTACGTGATTTCATGCATGTTATTTGTTAAACTTTCTCTCTATTCTTAAGAGAAAAAAAGTTAATCGTGTGAATTTATTATCAGAATATTATTATTCTGCTTCTGTAATTACACTACAAAGTCCACAAAGTAAAGAGCACGATGTAAACCACGGTAAAGATGCTCTTTATCTCAGTTTTCCAAAAGATAACATAGAATTTAACTAGTGACTCTTGTGATGTCCACATTAGTTTGTTTCCTTTTAAAATGCTAATAATAGTCATGATACAGGTTTGGCAAATCCAGAACAGGTACATAGTGACTCAGGTGAGCGATCATGAACCAAATCCCTCCAATGACATCATCATTTGTCGAGGTTTTGACTATCCATAATAGACTCCAACCAAAGTATCTACAAACTGAAAACAGGACTGGAGCAGATAGAAATAAACTTACAGCTATTCAGTGGGTTGAGTTTGCCTGAACAGTGTAGAACCAATTATAGTTTAACATTTTAAAATGAAACACAACGAAGTGGACATTGCCTCTTAGACTGATCTACTTTAAAGGTCTACGTTGTTTTATGCAGAGGACACGGGCCCGCACCATCTTTGTTCACGGTCTAAAGAAAAATCTTTTTTGTAAATACTTGGAGCAAATGTTAATTCAGCTACATTTTAGAAGTAAATAACGTGAGAAGTCTTTAAAGGGGCATTGTAAATACTTTAAAATGCTACCATTCTAGAGACAATACTCAAAAGGAAAGAAAGTGGAGAGAAAAAGATGGACATTGCAAAGAAATATATTACTTAAATAAATAACCAATGGGACTTCATGTTTTTCTACAACATGCAGACAATCATCCACATTCTGCATATAGTGACACAATGTTATCGCTTCATTGGATTCTGGCGTCAATCTGCTTCAATCTCTCAAGAGCCCACATGGTGGATAGCACTGACGACTAGGTGATAAGACGAAGAGATGATGCAGGTGCTCTACTCTTAAAATGATTCTGGACAAATATCTGATATCTGGCTCCAGCAAAGAAGAAAATAAGCTGTAGTAAATTCAGCCAAAGCAGGCAAGAACATGGTCTGAAGAACAGAGGATGCAATCACCAGACAATCTGAGTCACATAAACCAAACAACATTTGAGGCCCTCCTTTCTCTCAGCTGTTTGGTCATTCACTACTGCTTCTTTGCATTTGGAACATTTTGTTTTAATTCATTATACTTTAGAGTTTCATCTTTTTGGAGTGTTCGGTAAACTTTAAGACCATTTATGATGCAAAATAAAATTTGATACCTACATAGATATCTGGTTTAAGATATTATTCAGGGAAGATTCATTTTCAAATTTGTTGATTTGAAATTATTGCGATTCAGTTGAATTTTATGCAGTTAGACACAGTTCTTAACATTTATTTTTTTACTGAAAATGAAAAACCATTAATAAATACGACAGTGATTAGCTGCTTTCAAATATTAATTATTATTAAGAATTCACTAGTAATCAGAACAGTTAATAACTGACTTACAAATAATGAACGCCTTAATTTTTGTCAAGGACTAATAAAACCAGCAAGTGTTCTCATTTTGTTGGCATTGTGTAACATCACAGTCACATAGTCAGCTCCAAGATTATCAGAACCAGCATATTTGTTTAACACCTAAAATGAATAATCTCTTTTCTATTAAAGATAGGCTGGAAAGAAAAAATTCCAGCAGAACAGTAAAAGAAGTAGGAAC
Organism: Hirundichthys speculiger; assembly: GCA_018398805.1. Classification (NCBI taxonomy): domain Eukaryota; kingdom Metazoa; phylum Chordata; class Actinopteri; order Beloniformes; family Exocoetidae; genus Hirundichthys; species Hirundichthys speculiger. The sequence goes on along the minus strand of JAGFBZ010000961.1, from coordinate 47,662 downwards.
ATATAATTACTAACTTCTTAAAGACATTTAACAAATGCTAAGTTCATTTGGGGAACTTTGACACCCTGGGTTGAGTGTTTGGGTGTGAGGATGAAGCTATATAAAGAGAAACGTGTGGTTTAAAAGGAAGACAAACCCATATGAAGAAGAGGAAGCACAAGAGAAAAAAAAGCAAGCTTTTAACTCACATCATTTAGAAAGTGGCCAATTCAGCATCACTGAGGAAATGTTTGAGACCAGGCTTTTTTATGACAGCCCAGACCATGTAAAAAGACAGAGGCACAGCGTACACCAGGCAGCGTTCCACAGCACTATATGCCAAGAGGAGATGTCAGCTGCTGCTTAATAGTCTGCCAGATCAGATTTGTGCACACCATATGTCTAAGAAATCTGCATCACTTTGCCTAATTTACATTTTCATACATGTACTGTAAAATTGCAAGCTATACTACACAGAATACCTTATAATTTCAACCTTATGAAATCTGCCAGCTTCTGTCTGACCAGATAAATGGATGATCAGTTGAAGATAGTATTTTGTGTCATCATTATCAGTGTGGCTCAAGTTGGAGAATTTCTTCTGAATAAACGGCCACGTAAAATTGTGTTATTTTTACTGTGGGTGACTTCTCACACCGCCAACAACCAGCCAACATGAAGAACAGAAATGGACAAAGCCTTGGATTCTTATCTTGCTAGCTGCCCTCGGTCTACACGTACTGTTGAGAGATTTTGACTGCATAGTAAAATGTTCTACAAAAACATAGACACGCAATTCTGCAGCAGCGATTTGGTGGCTATACTCCAAAACAAAGAGTGCCTCCTCTGGAGCTCTGTGCGGCGGTGGGCAGCCAGCCAGCGGCTTGTGTGCAGAAGTGAGGTGGTTGAACAGGTTTATTCATGCTCGCAACACAAAGGAGTCTTCTGTGAGTGCGTAGGACAGACCTCAGCACTTCAAAGACATAAGGAGACACCAAACCATCTGCCGTTCACATATTTTTAGTCTCCTTTGATTGGGAGACATTTTTTCATGTAAATATACTTTGATATTCCCTGAATTGACTTTAAGTTAGCATATATTATTTGATTATTCATTGATTGGCATATAGAGCTGAATTGATGAATACCTTTAAATTCAATTCTTATGGGCATTTTACAACAACTGTCTGACACCATAATCCCTCATCAATTTATTAAGATTATAATCCACAGATCAGTCAAAAATGGCAATAAGTCATTTGCAGACTGAATGAGATAATTATTTATTCTTTTGACCAGTTCAGAGTTTGCAATATAACCCATAATCCAATTCAGCTGAATTGTAAAAATAAAACAAGCTTATTTCCACTTTGGTTTAACTGATTAAAATGTCAGGCAGCTGTTATAACTATAAAACTATTTAACTATAATAACTACTATTTTTTTAATAAGCCATAAAAGCACACCAAGGGGCACAAAGGGGGTTTATTCCACTGGACTGAAATAACAGCAGTGGAAGAGAGAAACAATTCAACACTGTGAAGCTGCAACTGTGGATGGAAATGTGAAGAATGGGGTGAGCTTCAGTGCCGTGACGTAGATCCTGTAATTGTTACAAAGTGAAACAGTGATAACATGAAGAGGTATCCTCTGATGTAAAAACCCACCATAAGCCACATATATCAACAACATTCATGAAGTCATTAGTTTAAGATAAAAGCTTACATGTTTCGGGAATTTCTCAAAGCTGTTGTTATAACTGAACATTAAGGCCAACTTTCCCTTTGGGGTGCATCAAAAGCAATTCCTACATCTTTGTATGTTCCAGGAAGGAAATAATGAGGACAGGAGAGAAACTACAGACAACAGAGTGAATTAGACTGATATGCAATCTATTTTTCGTGTATAGTAAACAATTTGTTTAATTAACTTTTTGCAAAATGACTCATCAATTTAAATCCTTATAACATTTTTTTCATATAACAATACTGATATAAAAATAGATGGCATTTTCTTTAAGCTGCCACAATATAATGATGCACTTGAAAGTCATTTTTACTGCCGTCCACTTACTGAATTATAACTGAGCTCCAGTTGCATTAAATACAGAGTCCTGTTGGTCCTCACATTTCTTTGGCCTTTATTAATGATCATTAAAAAGAAATGAACCATGTCCCAATTAACTCACACAGCAACAAGCCCTGCATGCCAAAAGGCCTGCAGCTGGACTGGACAGCTGATAGCGTAAGCAGGTTTTGTCAGGCAATGGGTGCTGTTGAAAGAAATATTTAAGAGACGGCTGTTGGCGATGTGCTGGCTCTGTAGCTAATGACAATTATTTAGGTAAAAGTGCAACAGATGTTGTTCAGCACTGACCTCATATAACACTAGTCAACCAAGATCAGAAGGCACATAAGCATTATGGTGTTTACAATGGAGGTCTTCACAGGTCCACTTTCATGGACCCGAACCCGAATGGACCCGTGAAAATTCGACCCGAAACCGACCCAACCCGAGTCTTTAGTTTCCGACCACAAACCGAACCGAGTTACCCGAATAGAACCGAGACAATACAGCCCATAGTTGGTTATGTTAGAAGTTGTCTAGCGTTGAATAAAACTTGATTTTCTTACCTAAAGTTGTCTTCTACCCAGTTCAGTTGCTGCATAGGCCGTGATGTAAACAACAATAAATCCACGTCCTTATTTTCTTTGTGGATACATATGCTATTGGTAGCAACTGCTAATGCTAATAGCCTACACCGGTCAGGACGTGTCGTAAATATGTTCTCTCATCCAGTGTTGTCATGTTGGCGATCTGTTGTGCTTTACAGCTGCCGGTATACCGGTAATAACACGCTACGGCAACACGCCTGTTTTATGACAAACATGCCACATTAATTAATAATCATTAAACTGCCCCGAGTCCTAACACTGGCTGCCACCGCCAATATCTTTACCTCTCTCGAATAAACGCGGACCCAGCCTTTCAGAGAGCACCGACCGGACCCGAGACTAACTATACCGATTCCAAACCGAACCTGGAGTCACATCTTTTGAATAGACCCGAGACCCGATTCGGGTCGGGTCGGAACCTCTGGTTTTCAGGTTGTTCCGAAGACCTCTAGTTTACAATCATGTTTTGATGATTAACAGGAGTGAGCACATGATGAAATGCTGATGCATGTTGGAGAAACTACTTTTAGGTAGTGCATGTCTATTGTGTTTCAAAATAAGTCCATCCTAGCTTTAACACACTTTCCTGTATGCTTTATTTAGGAGTGGACATTATAGTATGCTGTGAACAGCTGTACGGAAATGATTTCACAACTTCCCTTATCGTGGTTCTTAAGCGTGCAGTTCAACAAGCAATAATTCTTCTGAAACTCCTATTGCAGATAAGTTTTACTGGGTTCCTTGCATAATGGAAAGATACCAACTATTCAAAATATTTTCCTACACATGTGTAGTACATCTACAGCACTCTGATGGAATCTTTTAACAATCATACTTGAAGAGGAGCCAGAAAGCTCGAGGTCAACTCCAAAATCAGAACTGAGCGTGCAGAACTGAAACGTCTATGGCTGCATCTTCGATGATGCCCAGTGAGTATTTAAGTGGAAAACTGGCATATAGATTGAATGCCAAAATATATACTTTCTTTTTTCCCACTAGTATACTTCTCCTACAAACTGGAAGTATGGGTTATAAGCAAAGACAGCTTTCTAACCCTAAATGAGGATGAGTAAGAAAAAAAAAATGTAAAAAAAAAAAAAACATACGGGTGTGCCAAATTACCACTTAAAAATAACCCTCTACATTTGGGGGTTCAATACTCTCTGGTACAAAGTTGAAAGCAAACACCAAAATGGAAACAGATGTTGAGCAACTGAGAGCTGCTCCATGCTGGTGTATATTCAGTGTTTTAATCCATTCTGTGTCTCTCTCCCTGTCTTCTTCTCTGGCAAAATATAATGACTGGCGGTTGGAAAAATGAGAGTAAAACTGTAATGGGCACTGCTGCAACAGTGCTCAATAACTGCAGAACCTACAATAGAAATGAAGACAGGAAATGTTGACAGCCTGTGCTCCCAAAGAGCAAAAGTTTCTGAAAATACAGAAAGAGATGGACTTCATGGGAGGTGGCTTTGTATCTAATTCATTTTATTAAACAGAGCCTGCAGAGTGCTCGTGATGTTGACATTCAGAATACAGAATGCCTTTATTGTCCCGACACAGTGAAATTACATTTCCAGTACATCGTCCAAGAAAACATACAGAAACAAACAAACAAACATATTGGACACGGATCGATGGTGTCTGGGGGCTGCTGCCACGTAGCGGCTCTGCCTTCTTATCAGAGGCAAAATAAGATCACATGGGTGGGGGGTGGGGGGGTGGGGGGTTGCTTTGTTTTATATCACACAGCTGTCCATAACGCAAACAGATATACAAATAGCAATCCTGGTTCCAGCTGGCAAACTCCTGCTTTGACATTTTCAGGTCAGAATTAAACATCACATAGAAGAAAATAGCTACAATTTCCCAAACATACAGGAGAGACTGAGGCAGCAGAAAACGTTAGACTGACAATAAGTAGTTATGAACACATGTTCATGTTTGTTTTAGTAATATTAAGACAAACAGTGAGCAAACACAATTAATATATATAAAAATAAAATAAACCATTAAATATGACCTCCCGCCCCCAAAGGTTTATTAGCACGTCATTTTAACAGACATTTTCACTGTGTAGGTTAGTGCTGGGCAATATGGAAAAAATCATATATCACGATATGGACTATTTTATATCACGATAACGATATATATCACGATATACCATAATAAAGTATGTTTTCAGTTATTCTCTGAAAAGTTTGACAAAAATTTCATTGCTTACTTTTCAACTTTATTTTGAAAGGACATTTAGCTGAACTGTCACAAACATACATTTTAGTGCAGCAAAAACAGGTAGGTACAGAGGTACAGTAGCTTTCCCATTTTTTTTAAAGCGCACAACAGTTTCTGAGAGGAAAAACACATTTTTGCACTGAAGTTCAGTTATAAACCACCAATTCGGAGCTATGACTAAAGATTTTGCCACGTTGTCACAAAAATCCATGTACACAGCCTGTGATGTCTTTGATTATTGATTAAGTTCATGTATGTAGTTGATTACAGTTAGAAGAAAGAAAATTGAAATTATACAAAATCCGTATTAGTGAGTCAAATCTTTAAGAAAAATCAGAAATTGGAATCAGTAAAGAAATTTCCAATCGATGCATCTCTAATAGTCATTCTTATAAGACAATGAGTGAGAAATAATGCCAAACAAGACTACAGCTCACACTGATGCTGACAAATACAGAGGGCTGCTTGTGATACTTTGTGAGAGGGGAAATACACACACTTTAGCAGTTAGTGACAGCGTCAGATTACATCAGAGGAAAATGTATTATATGATTCTGCATCACAACTTAAAAAAAATACAGATTTAATTTGAAAGGTTAGAATATCACCCAGCCCTTTTCATCTACCGTTAATAGTATGCTACTTTCATAAGTGTGAAAGTTTCTCATGCTAACAGATGCTGGCTTTTCAAAGAACTATAACATTCCACAACTTTAAAATATATGTTGTATTTATAAATGGACTTTAATTATATAGCACTTTTCTAGATTTTTGTTGACCACTCAAAGCCACAATCACCAAGCCACAAACACGTTCATTCAGCACTCTCTGTGCTGTAGGAGTGTGTATGAATGAAAGTGTGATGTCTGGTTTGTTTCTGTTGAATCTGCGCAACGTCTTTTCTAAAGTACACACAAACACATGCATTGATTAATGCATCAGAGCCAGTATGGTGTTCAGTGTCTTGCCCAAGGTTACTACAACATTTGGAATGAAGAGGCAAAAATCAAATCACCAACGTTTCTGACTGGCAGCTCTATATTTGCATTATTTTCATTTGGATTCATGTTTTGTTCACATTTAATTTTAAACAACATAACTACAATGGAAATAGGGTCATTTTAATGAATTACAGCAGCTGACTGACTAATCTGCAATACAATACATAGTCAGAATTAATTAAATTCTTACATGCTTTAGATATGGCCTTCAATGGCATACCTTTATTATTTTTTTTTTTTCTATAGGACACAGAACACCCATTGCACTGTGGTGCATGAAGACCATGTTGGAAGGTACGGAAGTGGATGGTAACTGAGTCAAGCAAAGACAAGTCAGAAGCAACGGTAAAAAATAAAGAAAAATGGAAACAAAATAAATGTATTTATGGTGACAAGCTATTAACCGAACCAAAATGGAATTGTTTGGAGAAGATGGTGCTTTTGATTGGTTTAGATGAGATCCTAAAAACTGCACTGGTGATCCCATCTGCTGAGACACTTGATGTGTTTTTTTTTTTATCTTCAGTTTAACAGTGTGAATGCATATACAGCTGAGTAGCTTGGGAGTTGAATAAACTTGAGTCACATCTGGATGAGTGCAGGGAATACAATTTTCAAACTTTTCTAATCCAGGTCGACAAAGGTCTGTAGGGTCAATTATCTTCTTTAAAACCAATAATACATAGCAATAATCACAACAAATTAAAGATACAAACAACTGTTTTTCAATCCTCAGGGAGGAAAGCACTGAAAGGTTAACCCATCATCTCTTTTGTTAAATTATGACTATTTGAACGCCCTTTTCATTTAGCCACACAACAGTACCTAACCATAGTTATGCATAAAATGTATAAAACAAAACAGTAGTACAAAAAAGAGAAGCAGACACAGCAACGTGTAGTTCCCCTCTTCTGGTGTTTACAGAACCAAACATGTAGATACCAACATGGTGGATTTTCCCATAGTGCAATGCAGTGTGATGAGAAAATCCCAAACCTTAAAAATGATCATTAAAAAAACACTGTACACAAATGTCAAACTACACTGCTGTGTCATAAATGGATTGAGGGTCAGTGTTTAAAAGTATGAATTTCTAAGAACTAATAAACACCTTAAGTGATTTCCTTACTTTGTTTGACAAACTGTACATCGCTTTTATAACAAACTTCAAACTTTGTGCAGTGACTCAGTGCTCTGTCATCCACGATAGTCAAAAATAAACATATGGTGATATTAAGAAGGAAGAGAAACTTTAAAGACCAAGTATAATGTGTCTCAACAACATCTAACAGACCAACCATCTGTCAAGTCGAGGGGGCTTGGCTAAGTCTATCTCAAGAAGCACAGCTGATCTCAAGTAACAGGTCCTGACTGGGAAGTTACTCTTTACTCAAGCTATTGAATATGATCCTAGAGGAAATGCCTTCATTTAAAGACAAAAAAAAAAACTTTTTTACACAAACAACTTTCTAACATCTGTTCCTCGTTTTTCTGGGAGAGGATGTTGCAGCAGCTGAGACTGTGGGGGCTGACACAGGAAGGAGGAAGATGCTTTCTCAAAACACTGGAGAGCACAAAGCGTCTGAGAGTTGAGCGCAAACATCCCATTTTACACCTCTTAAAGGCTTGACGAAGGGGGAAAAAAAGCAGCTGTGAACCACAGAGTCAGGAACAACAGCCTGTCATGGGTACTTTATATGACCTCCGACCACCTGATCATCATTTTTACTGTTGGATGTCCTCCCAACTGTGGTTCTTACCGCTGAATTAGTCAATGGGTCATTCAACAACTTAACTTACTAGTTATGCAATAACCTTTCACACTTAAAACTATTTTTTCCCCCTTCTGTAATTTCAAGTCCTCAGAATACTAAATTTTAGCTATAAAACTCTTGATACATACTGGATTTTTTTTTTTTTAACTGTTATATTTTAGTTACCCTGACCTTAAAACACACAACAACCCAACCCACAAAACATATGTTACGCTGCACTTGAAGTTTACACTAGTACCTATGTGTTTGGGTAATAATTAATTCTAAATGATGACCATGATCTGCTGCACATCAAAACGACTTCTTCCTTTCTATTTGCCACTTTGTCAATGGCACCTCATCTAACATTTGTTTTTCCACACTTTTTTTCCACAGTTTTATTTACACTGAAAACAGAAGATGAAAATTATGAGCAAGAGCTCCTCTCGACAGCATAACAACTACCATGTGGTTTGTGATTTTCTTTAAAAAAAAAAAAAAAAAAAGCAGCACACACATCATGCAAAATCAGATATCTTTAAAGAGGAAAAACTAATATGTAGAAAATCCAAAAGTCTTCAGATGAGCTAATCTGATTCAAACCTGATTATCATTTTAATTCAGTAGGGAAAAGGTAATGCATCACTGCCTCTATACAACAGGGGGGAAAAACTAGGGCTGCTATGAAAGATAGTGTAGCACCATACACTGTCACATCAGTGAAAGCTGCTGGGACAATACCTAATTTCTTGCATGAATATTTTATATAGTTTCCTGTACTTACATAATTCATATACAGTGTGGCAACTATCTACATTACATTTGTGATCACCACACAGCTCAGAGATTGTCTTTGGTTTCCTTGCCCCACCAGCAGCCTCCCCGGCTGAATCCAGCTTTCTTAGGGACAAAAATAGAAAAGTTGCAGGCAACAAGCAGCTTGCTGCTCACAAGCATATAGTCGGACACTTTTTTCCCCCTGCGATAAATAAATATCCACTAAACCGGACAACAGCCCAGTTGTCAACACTCACCGGAACCGCGGGAGAGTCTTTTAGACATTCCTCAAAATCCACCATTATCTTCATGTTTGCCGCAGTGAGTGAACCCGCAGACCTGCGCTCTCCTCGAGTAAAGACAGTAATCCAGGCTCCGTCTCTCTCTGGCTAATTAGCCTGTTTGCTAACACCGTTCCTCTGTCCGACCAGCTGGCTCCACTCTGTCACCGCTAGCCAGCTAGCCCCAGAGGCCAGCACCTACGATTAAAAAGTCGCGGGACGTCAGTCATAAACCAGTCTTCGTGTTTGAGTGGAACGGCCAGAAACGCCGGAGAACGGTTTCATGCGCAGCGGTCAGTGCTAAAACGGAAAGTGTCGTCCGGTTGCTCGGTCATAGCAGCCAGCAGCTTTCCACGAACCCCTTCACACGAAGATTGTCTATGGTACAAAGACCGCGCTCAGAGTCCCGTGCGCATGTGCAGGTCTTCTCGTCAATCCCTGTTTAAACTGTTGCCGGCAGGTAAACGGTACAGATCAGTAAGGACAATAACCACACTCAATGCAGCTATGACAAAGGACGTATTACAATGTATGTTTGTGTCTCTTTTTTAATAGCTTTTATGCTATTTATTGTTTTATCATTTTATTTATTTGAGCTAGTGTTTTTTCTCGGTGATGTTGAAGGATGGCATTTTCATTTTGTTCCTGGTGTTTGTTTGTGTATCTATCTATCTATCTATCTATCTATCTATCTATCTATCTATCTATCTATCTATCTATCTATTTGCGTCTGCCATACTGAAAGAGAATAAACCAGATAAGTGTGAAAGGTCCTGACTCTGATTACACGATCTTTGTGTCAATTGAGGTTGACAGGAGCTTCCTGATACACTGGAATTATACTTTCAGTGTACTGTCCTGCAGTGTTTGTATCTCAAATGTAATAAAGCGTTAACAGAGCAAATGTGTTTCCCACTTTGGGACATTGTGCCCAAGAGCAAAACAAATCAGTTCTCGTGAAGCTCTGCGGTCGAATTAAACGGCAGATGATGCGTTCAGTGTTATCCGTAGACCAAACATGTGGGATAATCTCCCAGAACACGCTCTAGAGCCTGATCCCATTAGAATTACTAGAAAAACCTACTGGTGAGACGTGATCTGTATAACAGCGCCACCTGGTGGTGCGGGGAAGATCATCACAGAATGCCACGAGTTTATCCAAAATACGAATGCTTATTTATCCAATTACAATCTTAAATGTCATGAAATATCCTTTTACCTATGCACAACATTAATCTTAGATTCTGAGATAGACTGGTCGCTCAGAAGATACCTACTATATTCCATTTTTTTTTTTTGTTAAATCAAATTGGATGCTATTTTGAATAAAATTCTTCTCATTTACACAAAAAACAAGAGGAAAGCAGAAAAAGGGAGGAAAAAAGTGAGAAGAAAAATTCTGTAGTCCGTGGACACCATCCACCATACGTTCTGCCCATAAAGCGTGACACAATAAACAAACCAGAAAAAAAGTTTCTACCAACATCTCTTTAATGATAGGAGACAAAGCAAAACAATATACATAAATCTGATGATTAAGAACATGCAAACTGGAAATACAAAGGAAAAAAAAAAAAGAAAAAGAAACATGGCTGGGACACCCCCATCATTGTTGAGACACTGAACATAGTCATGGGGTTGTCATACTTAGAAAACACATCAAAGAGGACAGAAGTGATGCAAAACAAAAAGCAAGAGGCAATGAAACTGCTTTAAAAGTATCATGGAGCCTGAACATTTTACACACATGTACATAAATACATTAGAGGCACATTTGACAGGTAATAACCACCTACAGGGTGATAACGTCAGTCCTGTTCTTTGTTTTTTCTTTTATCTTGTGTTAAGAAGATAAATCAACCATCTAGCTTCTCTGCACTCCCCTTATCCATCTGCGATCAGTTATTCAAACTGAAGAGTTGTCAAAAGTCTGTATATTCATACACAATCCCGTTTCTCAAAAACAATCGTGTCATAGTTGAATGCTTTTGATGTTTTGTCTACTTACAACACTGTCTTTGTTGGTTGAAAGGAGTTTCCTTCAATTCATGGTGACAAAAAGCCACCAAGTCCTCAATTACAGGGAAAAAAATGCAAAGGGGTGTTGGCAGAAGTCATACTGTTGGTTGTGATCTTTTTCCTTTCCACAATACAAAGCTCACCACTTCTGAACACAGTGAGGGATTAAAGGGTAAGAGGAAAATAAAGACATAACATGAGAGACATTTTTCATGCCATATCTGTCCATATATCTCTAAACACCTTTCAGAGCCCCAAACCCCTTGAAATGCCTCTGGTTAGCTTTAGTGGTTCAACTCCAACTTCAACATCCTCTTCAACACATTCAGTAGCATCGATACCATCGACTTCCATGACATTCCCAAGCTGCATCTCGCAAAACGCTCAAGTAGTTCAAACAGTATTAAAAACAGTGTGATGAAACAAAGTGATAAATCAAACGACGTCCTTTAAACCTTGCATAAAACTTACTAATTCTGTCTAGTCAAGCTCAGCTGGGATGGGAAGTCAAATAGACGAATTATCAAGCAAAAGCACAGCTGAGTGCTGGTTTCCTATTTGCCAGATCTACATGAGATGCTTAAAGCTGTAACTTGTTCAAGTCCGGAGCTTTTTGCCTGCAAGACATCGTCTTGTTCATCAGTAGCACATGCTAAACCTCAGCAGCAACACTTCAAAACTGTACCTCCTACAAACTTTTAAAAACTACACATATAACACAGTTGCCTTAATCTGGTCAGTAAAACTCTGAACGCTGACCAGCCTGGCCTGTGATCGTCTTCCACAAAATAACCTTATACGCAAGAACAAAAGATGGAAACACCTTTAATTATTTGTTTTTAGTGAAATTTTGGCTTGACGGACTACTTGCCAAATTTATCAGTAGATTGTTTTCAATTTGGAAAGACCTCGAGTCCGGTTCTATAAGGTATTCACGTTTGAAGAATAGGAATTACGATTGGCTGTGGAGTTTCGCAAGTCCAGGGAGAAATTAAATACAAATTTCTGTAAACAAGCGTCATGGTAAGACACTACACCAAATGGATCTCAAACTTTGTGTAAATTTATTGAAATTAACTGCAGAATCTTTGAATAAAACAAGCTAAATTTGACAGAAATAAAACAACTTTAAAGTCTGCTCACAGTTGTTCCCTCTTCTGTCCAGTCACCTCTCCCCAGTTTAAGGACCACCGTGCCACAGCATACACCAGTCAGTCAATGTTAAATGTTTTTGGTCTGTAAAGTCTCAATTATTTATTTCATGGGAGAATATAGATCTCTGGGGTATAAGTAATACTGATATATATTCAAATATTGAAGCATGCCAATATGAAGTTAAGTTGCTTGATTGTACAAAAATATGCAAAAGGGGGATGGAAAATTCAAACGCCAACAACCAAACTAGTGGTCTTATGACCAACATTTATCACAGCTTTTGGTGGAAATAAATTCTACCCAACTTGTGGGTCACAAAGTGGAGGGAAAAAAAAAACATTTGAGGTGCAGCCACAGCCAGTAAAAATGTTGTAGTCATGTTTCTGTTACGCCTTTAGTCAGGCTACGGGGTTTCCCCTAACTTATACCCTAGGCTGCTGTGCTGATTGAGCCAGATCGGAGTCCTTGTTGTCCAAGTTTGCCCCACCCCACCCCACCCACCCCTCCCACCCCCACCCCTCCTCGAAAGGTTTTGATCCTCATTTTCGAGTCACAGTCAGTGCAATGCCAGTCCAGAAGAGGTGAGAGTTCTTGCAGCAGATGAGGGGACACGGACAAGCAACTGTTTACACCTGTTGCTGTACTGATTCCTGGAGTTGGGAAAAACTTGTGTTTTTGAATGTTGCATTGCACAACTCTGTGGAACAGTAGAAACAAGACATGTGACCGGGAGGTTATTAGCTGTTGAAAGATGTTTACATAGATAATAATGAAGTGGTGTTTGCTAGATGGCTCAGCCTCGGAAACATAGAGCGCAGTGGCAACGTCTGTCTGGATCTTGAGCTGACGCACAGGGAAACCAGTAGGAAACCGATCTCATTTATGAGTCCAGAGAGTCAGCTGGAGAGCAAACAGATACAAGATTAAACACATTTGGATTTATTTCTGATAGATTTGACTGCTGTTTAACCCTGCAAACAGAGAAACTGAGCGAATCCGAGCATGTTCTAGACAAAAGACGTGTTTGATAAAAAAAAAGTTCACATGTAGTCAAGTGAAAAAGAAAGTAGAAGGTCCTGTAACTCTCAGGTTTTACATATCAGGATATAAAATATCATCTGGACCTCATCAGGTTTTACAGCCTGAGGTAAACAATACATATTAGGGCATCTCATTATGTAATTGACAAAAGCTCATCAAAAATGTAGAAGCAGTGTGTGGAAAAGTACTCCCCATGATTCTACACCATGCAGAGCAACTAAATATCTAATAAATTCACATCCATCAACAAGTTCTTTGCCTTACCCATGTTAGCCTTAAACTTGAATTTCAACACTTTAAAGCACTAAAGAACTAAGTAGAAGCAAGCAGTAAGGTAACTAGTGAGTAAATAGAAGTAAGCAATAAAGTCCAATATTTTAACCACAGACCGTTCATAAATGACGGCTTTAGCTAATGTAACACTGTGAGCAATAAAACTGATTGTGCACTCTCAATTTGATATCTCCTCCTGGAGCAGTTTGACAATCACATGAAGCCTCATCCTAGTTTTGTTTTGGTTTTTTTCCATTTAAAAATGAGACCACAATTTGCAAGTTGAACACTTTGCAGGACATGAAACTGGCAGTTTAGACCATAAAGTCCACAGAAAAATGTTTACTGATCCACTGAAGTGACAATTCAATTCAATGATAATTCATCAATCATCCAAGGGAAAATACATAATGAGAGGTTAGGTCATTTTCTAAACCACTTCTGAACATATGGGCCTGTTTTGTGAAACCAGTTGAGCTGCCCTCTGTTGGTCAATGGAAAGACTGCAGGTTTTAGGCATTTCCACACTGCCTTCACCTGAGGCTCAGAGGCCATTCACATCTTCACGTGCTTTTCCATGATTATAACTCAGCATGCTCATGGTGGCAGTGGGTTATTGTTCTGATGCAAAGATGTTTGAGTATATGAACCATGGGGCAGCACAAACTGACAAATGACTTCCATGCAGAAAATAAGCAAAACTATTATTTCAATTGATTTAACTGACATTTTGCAGTTTTCTCAAACCACTGCGTGTCTTCACGCTTACTCTTCTTCTGAAAGCTGTCTAAAGAGTTTATCCAGATATGCAGAGAAACACAGTCTCCCATCTCCTTACCATCCTGGGGAGGGTCAACATTGATTTCCTCCGTCTCCTCTGTGCCTTCCCTTTGGTCCTCTGTGTCATCCGTCATCTCTTCATCTTCATCCTCTTCAAGCTCGCTGGCAATGAGTTGGCGAGCCAGTTTTATGTTCAGGCCCTCATTGTAGTGCATCTTCCTCATCATCTGAAAATGTTTCTTTTTGGCTTCAAAGGAAGAATGACATGAAATTAATTTCATGAGCCACAACCCATGCTTGCAGAATCTAAGGCTGTTAATTTATAAATTTGGCACTTTGATCACTAACCACTTGAGGTTGTCGCATGTGAAAAGGGTTGTTATATCACAAAACAATAAGGCAAAAGCTCAAAGGTTCAAAGTATACACCGATTCCTTTGATTTCTTATGTGCATGGCTACTACAATTCTTTGTTCTATCAATATGGAGTATTAGTATATTAGTTTCAAATATTAGTTTCAATTACGCCATATAGCTTCTTTAAGACTTTCATCACCTCCACCAGTGCACTAAACAGCACTGTTGAATATTTTTGCTGATTCAGTTTTTGCTGGTCTCAAGTGGAGACCGATAGATGAGTATTATCATCATGAAAAATGAAAGTAATAAAAAAAAAAAACATATGAAACATCATTTAAGCTTTTCAGCCAACGAGGCTTTTTACCCATGTGTCGTCAAAGAAAGCCACTTTCTGTGACGAGGCTTAGACCTTACGGACCACATCCGTAAATAAACCCAAACATTTACAGATTTCTTTTTAAAACTCTAGATCTTCATCTGCTGAAATTCCAGCTCAGTAGCTGGATAATATCGACCAGATCTCAAGTTTTCATACAGGTCTTAAGCTTTTAGCTGAGGAGTCCAGAACTATGCAGACCCACAGACAACTTATCTAAGAGATGTGTGCCTGAGAGTGCATACAGTTTGGCAAGGTTAGGGACTGGTCAAAATCTTGCTGACACTGTGCATGAGAGCCTGTGTCAGGACAGAAGTCCCCCCCCCCCCCCCCCCCCCCCCCCCCCCAAAAAAAAAAAAAAAAAAAAAAAAGGCCATCAGCACAAAAAACGCTTAAGCCTTTCTCAGACTGAGACCATCATACTTCATTTTGGAGTGTCATCCAGCAGAACTGAGTCACCCTCACAGCTGCAGAGGACATGCTGTATCAAGAAGGTGAATATAAATAGAAAATTGAACCCTGGGTGGCCTTGACCAACAAAAACCCTGTACACCATGGATAGTGATGCACACCTCTCTTCCTCAACAGAATAACATCATCACTGTTAGGATAGCATTTTGCTCCAACTCAAATGAAGTTGGAGCAACTTCATCTGCACTAGTTGGTGCAGATAAGAGCCATTACCAGATGTTTACCTTGTTCTTCTGGAGTCAGCTCTTCTTCCTCCTCCTCACTGCTCTCCTCCTCTTCTTCTTCTTCTTCTTTCATGAAACGAGGTTCTAAGGCCCTCAGCTGCCACCAGCCTAAAGAAAGAAACAGAAAATAATTATGCTGTAAGAAATCTTGATATTAAATCTTAATTATCTTGACACTAATAAAGTACATGATTATGGACAGATACAAGCTAGTATAAAGGGCTACCATAGAAACTGGCACAGGAGGAGCACAAATGGAGAGGCCTTAGTTACGATGGAGGAGAGCAGGTAGAGGGGAAAGTGTTGAGATGTGAGTGTGTATGTGTGTGACTACTCGAGCATGAGATAAAAATAAGAGTTACTATCTCCATCTCTCACAGTAACTAAGAGCTTTAAGAGCAATGGTGGAATAATGGCTTACAGCTCAATAACAGGTATTGAATATTGGGAGCTGCCCTAGAGGAAGTACCATTTACTGTACTACTGCTCTTCAACCAACTGGCATAAATCAAACCAAAAGACTAACAACAAAAACATCAACAGTATTTGATAAGCAAAGATGGATGAAAGAAAGAAGGTAAAAGAAAGAGAGTGAATTAGTGATGAGGGAAGTCATTTTTAGAAAAGCACAGCTGAATAAGTGATGGATAGTTGAGATAAGAGAGTAAGAGCAGATGATGGAGAGAAAAAAAAGCAGGACAGAGGAAAAGAGCAGCTGTTGTACAGTACAGTCTGGAGGGTTGAGTGTTAAACAACTGAAGGCACTCGCTACACAAGCAAACAAATGCAGCTGACTGACTTGCCTGGAGCTAATCACAACCGTCTGTGTGGCACACGCATTCAAACAGTCGAAGCTGCCCATCCACCCTCAGCACCAATGCACCGATGCAAGTACAGCGGCTGAGAGCCAAAAACACTTCTCAAGCTGCCTTTACCATCCTGACAACCTCTCAGGGTGGAAGACCATCATTACTCAACATAGATAAAGCTTAATTTAGATAAACTTTTGAGGTCCAAGTAAAAAAAAAGAAAAAAAATTAATTACCCTGCTTAACACTTGCTCCTTTTGCTCTTTGACTTTTTAAATGACTGGTTAATTAGGTTAAATGGCTGGTTTTCAATATGCTTGAATGCAGGACTGCCTGTTTAATAAATCAATCAATAAGCCTGTTTTGTGCCATTAAGTTTGTGTGTAACACAACTTTAACCTTTAAACAGTGATATTTGATGTTAAATTGTCACAAGAAAAAAATTCTGTGGTGCCAATAACCATTCTTATTTACAACTATTTTAACATTAATGTTCCCTGGAACACAAAACTGCATTGTTCAGTAATCTAAAATTTATGAGACTGTAGAAATGCAACATGCAAGTCTATGAAAGCAGAGAAATGCCCCACACACAGCATGAGACAGTAACTTTACATTTGATCAGGTCTGGATGTAAATCACTTGAGGATTATAAATAGTTAATTCAATATATGAAGTGTGTTTTACAAATGTTGTCTCCCATAATCAGTGCACTAAAATGAAATACACAATGTGCACGTGCTCTGTGGTTTCAGATGCAGATGCAGAAAATGGCAACATGGTCTTTTTAAAGTGGAAGGATAATCTTCTATTTCCCAGAAAAACGAATAGTTGATTTAACACCAACATATATTTTAGTAAGACAATGCTTTCTTAAGAGTACTTTTAATAGCTTATATGACAATAACCAATAACCCTGTTCAGTATTTCTCACTGTGGTAAATCAATGTAGAAAAGAGTGACTTATGATGTTCAAAAATTTTGTGTGTGTATATATCAAAGATGTGTGATGTGTATGTGTGTGTGTGCATCTTTTCTCATTTATGTTTGATCCTTACTTTGTTGCCAGGTCATCAGGAGCAAGTCCACTTTGGCCATCAGAGTCACTCAGCGCACCCTCGTCATCATCGTCCCCAACCATCCTGAAAGGGGATCCGACAGAAAAAGACAAAATGTTGACACATGGAATACAGAAAGGAGAGGAATGATGGCAGAATATATAAAAAAAAAAGAAAGAAAGAAAGACAACCATGAGAAGTACAACTTGAGATCAACTTGAAGAATGCTGACACACTGGACAACAAACCTCCTAAGACCATTTTTTATACTATACAGATTTTTGTATTTCTCACAGTGCAGTCTCATACCCTACTTTCTCCTATTTTGGCAACAAGGCAATTTGCAGACTTGCTTATAACCACCCAGTTGTTGCCAACTTAATGACTTTGCCAACATATTTTTTCAAAAAGAGATTTGGCAATAAATGTAGCAACATGTTGGGCAAACTCTGACTATACTCCTCCAAGCTATACTCTTTACTTCCTTACTCTCAACCATCACACATACTTTGCATATTAATACTGTATAGAGCAGATCATTTCAAAAATAAAGATTTAAATGATTTAAACATTTGAAGGTAGACTGGTGAAGAATAAATCACGACAACCACCGTTATGAATTTAAATATTTATATGTGAGACTAACCAATAATTATAGGAAGTTTTCACCTGTTGTAAGGTGTACTGGGTTCATCTATCTTCATGAGGCCATAATCTTTGTCGGCTGGGTGGTACGTTGCCAGAATGTTCATCTCATCCCACTTCTGGGATTTCTTCCTGTAAATACATTTAGAAAAAAGAAAGAAAAAAAGCAATGAGAAGAAAAGAATGATTGCACAGTCCTTCAATGTGGATAACTACAAATCAGCTATCAAATCTGCCATTCAGCCAACAGATCCCTCTCAGGCAGGAGAGCCACCAGTTATAAACTGGGACTGAACATGTCCCACTTTTTGCTCAGACCATATTATTTTTGGAACATACGAATAAAAGCCTAGAAATGTCTTCTGCACCAATATGATCTCTGACGACCCTTGGGATGTAACACTGTATTTGTTTTCATGTCAAGGGGGGGAAAATGCAATGGATGCAAGGAAGGTTTCAGTGAATAATGTCAAAAGGTAAACATCAATCTCTCTGGAAAACAACATTTTGTTTTTCTCCACCAAGAGTTTATCTTTATTTCATTTCCTTTTAAACACATGTCTTTAATCCCTAAAATGGTTCTATCCACATCTAGGAAATAGTATTTTCAATTCAACATGCGCTGCGAGGGATTTTTGTTCGATATTACAACAGTACTTCTGACATTCTCAAATCCTTACAGGGAAAGAACAGAGACGAAATAATAAGATTTACTACCCTTTATGTGCAAAGTACTTTGTGTTAGACTTCATGAATACAATGTAAATGGTCAGAAAGATCAAATTCTTATCCCACGATCCATCTATATCTCAAGTGGTCCGGTCCAATCTGTGTGTCCTTTCCCAAGTCCCCTGATCCATATGGTTGGCAAAATATACACACAGAATGGGTGCAAACAAACCAAAATTGTGTGTGCGTGTGTGTAGTGAACTGGTTTTGCAACAGTCTCAAGCAGTCATTTTGAGGTACAAATTTTCTGCTTGTCTCAGCTGTTTTATTTTGGGAAGCTGTCACCACCGGTATGTCTGTACGGCAGGGTGGGTAGTCGGGACAGCGAAGGCTACTAACAGAGGTATCCCCCGTTACTTCCATCACTCTGGTAGACGCGGCCGTTTGTGACACGTTGTATCACATCGGGGCCATTTATCATTTGCCAACACATGCTTTGGTACTGGTTAACTTTATTATTCCTGAGGGGCAAATCGACTCCAAAGACAAAAAACATAAAAATAAAAAATGAAGAAATTAAAACAGCACTGAATGTGAACATCTGAAACGAAAACTACTGTAATTGCAGGCTAGCAGAAACTATGAATTATTAATTTTACATTAAACATCTTAGAAAACTTATTTAAAATCAGCTTGCTCACAATAATCTCTCTAAATTTGAATATCTTTCCTGTTTTCTTTTTATTGTGAACCTACAATGTTTTGATAAGTACAGTTTTTACTTGGTAAGCAAAAGCCCCCTGCTATAAACTGATCTTCAGAGTTTTGATCAAACTATCTGCTCCCTGAGGCTTCACCAGCCAAGTTACCGCACGTCATCTGGGACCCTTTTCATGCAAAAGGTCAGGTGTCACAAGAGACAGGAAGGCAGTCGGAGACCGGAGAGAAATAAGGCAACAAGCCCACACAGCCCATAACAGACCCCGGCCATTTAGATTTTACAAACAGATATTAAAGAATAAAATTTAAAAAAAACAAGCCATTTGCACTTGATAGCTGCCAGCTGCTTGGAGACATTTTTGCTTTTTTCTTTTTAAAAAAAAAAGACAAAAACATAGATCACCAAATATCAATATAGAAATAAAACGTTTAAAGATTGAAGAATGTTGGGTATGATGTTGGATATGTGCACTAACCATCAGTACACCCACTAAATATAGGCCACCATCTCTTACGCGATGATGACTACCTCTCCAGAGTGGTCAACAGCTGGCGACATAATGCTTCAGGAAAACTCATTAACTAGAGTGAATCATCGCTCACAGATGAGCTGTGCTATCAGGTAGCAGTTGGAGGACAGTGAGGACAGGCCAGTTAAGTGCCCTTCACAGAAGACTGAAAACAACAACAGAAACAACAACTATACATTATTTTCACAGGAAAGAATGCCAGTGATAATGCACACAATAGAGAGATTTTATATACTGGAACCAGTCAAAAGAGAATAAATGTCAGCATCAACTACAGGAAAAGAACTCATTAATTTCACATGTGTGCCTCTAATTATTCAGCTAAACTTTGGCTGAGTACCGCAGAGCTTTAATCAAATGTAAATCTGCTCAAAGTGAGTTTGCAATAGATTTTACAGATTTCTTTCAGTTGAATAGTTCTCATGTCACCTGGGATGCATAAGTGAAATCACTTTGGTTTCTTAGCAACAACACAAGTACACTAAAATTATAGATGTGACAACAGGCTACTTTTGCAACATCTATATTTCATTTCATTTAATTTCATTTTATTGATTCATTCCAGACATGTCAAAAGAATCATAGACAATTTTAACACTACCATAAATCTATGTATCTGAAAATGAATGTAATATATATTTATAAAATATATAATAATGCATAAATCAATATACACTGGCACATGTGCATAATCATAATTTAGAAACATATAGAACCTCTTGTAAATAAATCTAAATATTAAATGGACATATTTCCCCCAAATAAGAAAAAATAAAAAATAAACAAAATTTATACCCAATGTATACACACCGATCTATATACATACAGATACATGTCAATATGCAAAACACATATCTGGTTTAACATGTCTGAAAAGGGGTAAGAAGAAGTAAAATTTATTTAATCCTACCCCTTCTCCAATGTTCCATGATTATCTTTAAAATTTATCCGGTTTTTGAGGCCTTATCCTAAATTTTAGTTGTAATTTCATATCCAGATAGACAGAGACATCTAACTACACACATACATACTGATACACACACATTCACACTACAGTACATACTATAATATAAACTATAGTATATACTACAGTACATACTACATATGTATATGTATGTAATGTGTGTATATACTATAGTATATGTATTATGTACTGTAGTATATATACTTCACTCTGCATATTCAGACCCACACACACAGTGCACCCCGAGAGCACCCAGATACCCCCCATCCCACCATGGTTGCACTCTGACACCAAACCCACTCGAGCCCAGTCCCCCCCACCAGCCCCCCATAATGAAGTCAAAATTTAACAACAATCAGAATAAACAGCAACGTTTCTTTTAAAACAGCAGTTATTGAGACGATCTCAGGAGATCTCATACTTGCTCATGTTTGATGTACAGTCAACAACAGTTCATCACTGCACCTCTGAAGTTAGTCTCCAGACAGCACAGAAAAAAAATACAAAGTTTGAGAGATAGGCGGCTAGAATTAGAACTAAAGCTGTCTCTTAGGACCTCATCATTTGTCCAAAATTATAAGAAAAGAAAAAACTACATCAAGGAAGAGGCAGTATAAGGAAACAATAGTACCGTAGATACTTCAGTAATCTTTAAAAAAACAACCTCTGACAAATACATTTCTGTATAAAAGTATAAGGCAGGTGTGAGGAAACAGAGGTAAGTAAGAATGCTTTCAAAAATAAATGGATATTTTTTTCAGTTAAAGTGAATGAACAGAAGAAAAATCTAAATCAAATCATCATTTGGTATGACCTTCCCTTCAAAACAAGATAGACTCTTCTAGGTTCACTCATACACAGTTTTTGAAAGAACCTGATCATGTTGCTGATCATAGTAGCCGAGCAAACTCAGGTGCAACCATCTGCTGTCCAGAGAAGTCTGGCCAAAAGCTCTCCGTGGAAAAATAGCATCCAAAAGAAGCCTACCTCTGACATGGAAACAAGGTCAGGAAACTCAACTATGCATATTTGAAAAAAAAAAAAAAAAAAAACAGAAAGTGGGGTACAGAAAAGATGCCAGTAGGTGCTCTGGACTGATGGGTTAAAATTTGAGATGCCTTCTTGTTTCAGATGCCTTTTTTTTTTCTTTAACGCTGGGGAGCAGTAAAATAATGAGTGTCTGTTGGAAACAGTGAAGCATGGTGGAGGTCCCATACACGTGTGGGACTGCATTTTTGCAAATGCAGTTGGGGATCTTGTCAGGATTAACGGTGTCCTCAGTGCTGTAAAGTACAAGTAGAAATCAATCCATCATGTGAACTGGGTATTTAATCAAACCAGCATTAAGATCGTATGACTGATGTAATCTTGCCCGTGTAAATTATTTCTAATGTTTTAAATGTTCAATAAATTGCCATAAATAGTTCATGTGTGCATCACTTTAATTTAAAATGATAAAAAAAAAATCACCAAAATATGTACTCTTTCATTTGAAAAATATCCCAGTAGTAACAGTGACAGCATATCTATAACAAAAACTTTGTAAGTGATTTATGAGGGCAAAAAATAATCACTCATTCTTCATAATCGTAGTAAAATGTTCAGTAATCATGACAATGATTTGAGCTCATATCCCTACAACCCTAAACATACAGCCAATGTCATCTGGAAAGATCTTAAGCATTAAAAAAAAAAACACTGTAGTGTTTGAAGGGATGGCATGACCCTTACAGAGCCCTGATTTCAACATCTGTCTAAGATACATGATGAGACATCAGGACTTGAGGCAGCCTATATGCTTTTTGTTCTTATGCATTTGAAA
The DNA here is from genome assembly GCA_018398805.1 of Hirundichthys speculiger. Classification (NCBI taxonomy): domain Eukaryota; kingdom Metazoa; phylum Chordata; class Actinopteri; order Beloniformes; family Exocoetidae; genus Hirundichthys; species Hirundichthys speculiger. The sequence goes on along the minus strand of JAGFBZ010000961.1, from coordinate 25,045 downwards.
CGGACGAGTTCCTTCGAAAAAAAAAAAAAACTGTGCAAGTGTAGCAAGAAGAACAGATGCTGTTTTAAAGGCGAAGGATGTTCACACCAAACACTGATTTAAAAATTTCTTCCTGTTCTCCTATTTTGCATTTTGTAAACTGATGAACAAATTTTACATTTTTGAAAGCTCTCTTACTTTACAACACTTCTTTGCATCTGCCTAAGACTTTTGCATCGTACTTATATTGGCAGCAATTTCCCTGTGGGCAACAAGACAACTGTGGGCAAATTAAAACTATAACCTGCAACTTAGCCAAAACCTTTTTATAAGACAACGAAACTACATGACAATGACCACGTGAGTCAATATTTTATTCACAACATAACAAATGTTTAAAGTGGGAAATTTGACACTTCTATCCACTACATGAGCTCATTTCAAATTTGATGCCTGCAACGGGTGTCAAAAAAGTTGGCATGGGGACAACAAATGGCTGACACAAGACACTGAACCCCTGGCAGCGGCAAGGCTACCTTGCACCTCGCTGGTCTGGCAGCGCCTTGCAAGGTAGCAGCTGCCCACTGGCGCATGAGTGCGTGTGTGAATGAGAGGCCAATGTAAACCGCTTTGAGGGCACCTTGACCGTGTGGATAAAGCGGTATAAGTGCAGTCCATTTACCATTTACCATAAAGATGGCCAGGGGCTCTAAAAACTGTGAAAGAGGGCAAAAAAAGATTGTGAAATCCTTTAAATACAATGTTTTCCTCAAAGTCAAATGGCAAAGGCTTTAAAATTTCATCATCTACAGTGCATGACATCAAAAAAATTCACAGAAACTGAAGGCATCTCTGTGCGTCAGGGACAAGGGCGAAGACCTTTATTGGGGCCCGTGGTCTTCTGGCCCTCGGACGACACTGCAACACTCATCGGGATGAATGTGTCATTGGCCACGGTTACATGATGTTTTTTAATTCGGAATTAATTATTCTGAATTAAATAATTCGGAATTAAACTATTTTCCTTCGAGTTTACATGGAAATAGTAATTCCGAATTGAGGTTTAATGGAAAACACGTTTGATCGGCTTTATCCAATTCCGCTTAAGGTCTGGGGTTGGGAAGAGTTCTGATTGGATGGGGGGGGCGGACGTCTTTACATATTTACGTCTACCGGAAGAAAACAAACTTACTCGATTGGCAACAACATGGAGGACTACATTATTAGCATCCTTTTGGGATTTGTTTTGATTTTATTTTTGAAGCAGCAGCACAACAACATCTTAACCTAGCCGCTACAACTTTGAAAAGCTCACAATTTTTGTTTCCTCCCATCTGTTCTGTTAATTATTTCCAGTTCCTCCAAGCTATTTATTAAATAAATTGTCTCTGCTCTTGACCATCGTTTACTGCGTGCTGCCATCTTGAAACTTTGTTTTGAAAACAAGCCCAGCGCGGAATATAAGCGTCATCGCGACAGACGGGCAAGGGAATGAGCATGCGCAGAAAGACCGGAATTAATTTAAAGCGGAATGAGTGTATACATGACCGCGGAATTATTCTATTCGGATTTAAAATCAGAATAAAGCAGCCACGTACTTCGGAATTAAGTTTAATTCGGAATGGACATTTTCATTCGGAATTAGGTGTTTACATGGTAATTTTTAATCATTTTAAATCAGATTTAAGTTTAATTCTGAATTAAATAGGAATTAAACTTCCCATGTAAATGCACTAAATAACATTACTAAACGGACCCAGTAATACTTCCAGAAACCACCGGCGGGAAACACTGTTCCATCTGCAGATTCCAACTAAAGCTCTATCATGCAAAAAGGGAGCCGTATTTGAACACTGTCCAGAAGTGCCGCACTGCTGACAGATATATAAAGGTTTTAGATGAACATATGCTCCCCTCCAGACAACATCTATTTCAGGGAAGGCCTTGTGCATTTCAGCAGGACAATGCAAAATAACGTACTGGAGCTGTATCAACAGCATGACTTCATCAAAGAGTCTGGGTGCTGCACTGACCTGCCTGCAGTCCAAATCTTTCACCTGTGGATGATCATTAAATAAAAAATTCATCAACGATGACCATGAACTCTTCAGCAGCTGGAAACCCATATCAGGCAAGAGTGGGGCCACCAAAACTCCAGAAACTCATAACCTCGATGCTCAGATGTCTTCCAACTGTTTTGAAAAGAAGAGGAGTTGCTCCACCATGGTTAACACTGTCCCAGCTATTCTGAGACCTGTGGCAAGTGTCAAATTTGAAAAGAGCTCATTTCGTGCACAAAATTGAATTCCTCAGTTTAAACATTTGTTATGTTAGCCATGTTCTGCTGTGACTAAAAATTGGTTCATGTGGATTAGAGAGTCTTTTAGTTTCCGTTTTATTCAAATTTAAGAAGGAGGTCCCAACCTTTTCCAGAATTCCAGTTGTAATAACAATAATCATAATAATAGTAACATCATCACTATTATAAGTTATTAAAAAAGGTGGTTATAAATAATTAGTTTTTACCCTTATACTTTATTGTCCTTAAGCTGCTTCTTCTCATCTCTGCAGACAAGAGGTGTTCACACAACTGTTGATTCTGTTGCATGTTTTTCCAGAAAAATTTTTTGGTTTGTTTTATTTAACCTGTGTAGAAAATGTAAAATGTCTGATTTGTTTAAGCTATACTTTTGTTCACATAATGGAAAGTCAGATATATCCTGCCTTCCAGTCAAACCGTCTAAGACCTGCAAGACAGTGAAGGAGAGGTTCAGTTTCATGGAAACACCCATGAATTATGCATGAGTAAGTGTGAGCTTCATACATCACTGTTAACTAAATAAAAATCTGTGACTAAAAGAATAGAAGTGATAAGTCTCATGTTGGTCAAGGTTTGGCATCGGGCTGAAATGCTTTTAATACATAATGCACACAATTCTTCTATGTTTAGAAATGTCTTTTACTTCAACAGACCATAGCTGTGCTGCCCAAGAGGTGACAGGAAGGTCTAACAACCATCAGAGCTCTGACTGACAAACCATAGCAACACATATTGGGGGCAAGCTGAACTCTGCTGTGGAAAGCTCAATTGTTTAAACACAGGCGAGTGGTTACCTAAAAGCCCTTTGGGTGGTTGGTATTTGCAGAGCTAGTTCAGGATATCCTCTAGGTACAGCAGAATGACCTAGGAAGGCAATGTGATATGTTCAACACAATTAGAGAAGACAAAAGGGGATATGTGTCACCCTCTGTGTGAGCACTGGAGTTTTGAACACTTGTGGAAATGAAGCTTGCAGATTGTTGTTCTCTTGTGAATGCAACAAAAAATACAAAGGAAGAATAGTGAATATATTGGCAGAAAGATGATAAGGGTGAAACCACAAAGCAGGAGGCCTGGAGGAAGACCAAGGAGGAGACTTAAGGATGAAGTGATAGAGGACATGATGTTAGTTGATGTGAGAGAAGAGGATGCAGAGGACAGATGATTTTGTTGTGACCCCTGAAGGAAACAGTCAAAAGGAAAAGAAAAAGATTCAAAAATATGTATTAATGTCAAAGAGCATCTATGAGACCGTTTGGCTCTCTGTATGCACAATCTGAAAGCTTTTTTGTACTCTAAACTCTGAGCTGACAGCAGCAGCATGTTACATCACGGTAGGTCCTTATCCCCCTCAAGGATTTGATACTTGGCTGCACACAGGATCCTTCCAAAATATTTTTCCTCCTCAGTCTTGTCACTTGAAGAGAGACCATTTTAGTAACAATGCCGCAAAGGATTGATTCACCATTGAGAAAGGAAAATTGATTGAATTGAAAAAGAAAAAAAACTCCTCTTTTGATGGCCTCATTTCTCATGAACCAGCTCAGGGAACTATTCTTAATGACTATACATGCTAGCATAGCATAAACAAAAGCACAGTGGATAATAACTGCTGAATTGTATTTAGTTTAGAAAATTACACTTCACCGCATGTGCAGCAACATGCACACCAATGTTAATAAATATACTTGTATAATTTTATAATTCCTTCTCAATCACATGAGACAGATTTTAAAGGGATTAAAATCTCAACATGATTTCCTACCAGGCAGAGATTCCAGCTTGCACCAAAAGATTTTGCAGCATTTGGAACGTGGGTGGTGTTATTTCATGTTTGGGACTGTAACATAAAGAATTCAGCATGTGCAATCCCAAAGCGCTCTCATTTGTTTGTGTATTTATTTTTAGACACAGCGACTTACGAATATTGTCACCACTCTCTGGGATAAACAGAACGTAAAGCAGGCAGGCAGATGTGCTTTGAGACAAAACTTGCTCAAAGGCAAGCATGTTGGATTGGAACTCAAATGGGATTTGAAACACAGGGACATTAACCTTGAACCAGTTTCTGACTCAGACCTGAAGTCTTTGTTGCTTGAGGTATATTCACCCACTTACTCACAGAGTTCAGGTCAATCACAGGTGACATAAATAGTTAAAAATACCAAACCAAACAACATTTTTATAATAATAGAATGATATCATATATATAAACATGTCAGTTTTCCTCAGATAAATTAATTTATAATTATTCCAGGATACCCAGCAGCCAGCAGGAACTACTTTAGAAAATGTATTTTTATCTATTGAAGAAAAAAAAGACATTTTATTAATTTCTAATGGCACTCTCTTATCATCCAACTCTGTTGGCAAAGGTATAACTCAATTCAAAAGCATTACACGGAGCCAGAGCTGGCTGCAGGAATGCAAAGCCCAGGAATGACCCAACATTGGCTGTTATTTGGGGCATTACATCACCGCAATCGTAACAGCGTTGCTGCCAGTGATATCAGTGCATGTGAGAAAGTAAGGCTAGACAGAGACAACAACCTTATGTCTTGTCACCACCTCCACTCTAAGGTCAAGCACAAACTGAGGAACAGAACAGCAGACTTAGCACTCCTAGACCCAGCTGTCACAATCTGTATATGGCCTCTAGTCACACTCCCCTAATCTGGGAAACTGTTGACCCACTCCCAATTAATTTGTCCCCCCCCATGATGTCCATTTATGTAAAAATCTGACGCAGCAAAGGTTATTGTAACAGATACTAAATAGCAGTCTTTTTATATGTTTGTCATTATATATTTGAAGAGGTGGATGTGAGATTATTTAATGGAAAATCCTCATTTATCACAAACTAGAGACTCAAAACCAGTGCAGGCTTTCAATCTTTGTGCCAGATGCAACTAAGTGTTAAGGAAAAATGGAGGCAAAAATGACCTCCTTTATTTATCCAATCGCAGACTGGTGTTTATCAGTAACGTATATCAAGTCAATAAGCACAAAAGTGACTTTGACAAAGATTAAAACAGCATGGATTTGACCCATCGAATGTAATATACAGCAAATATGAAAACTATGAAAAGTGCTTACATTTTACATTGTATGCTTTCAGTATGCGTTTTATGCTGTTGTGAGTAGCATTGAGTATTGAGAGAACTAATATCTAACTAATGATAAAGTAGGCTTGCCAACGTCGATCCTATTTTTATAGACAATTTTTAAACTATTGCTATATTTTACTAGGGGGCATGAAACTATATATATTTTTTAACCATCTTCCACATTCAATCAACATAACATTGATCAAAATCGCTCCAATCACAGCATCTAGCGGGACTCCTGCTGTCGTTAGCTGACGAACAAGCTAACCCAACAAATGGCTTCCGGAGGTGAACATTTAGCTCTCGACTACACATACTATCAAGATTGTGTCACTGAGGAGACCGTTTGATAGTTGCAAGAACGACCCAGAAAGTTCCATACTGACAGCAGACGCTGCTGGCTCCGAATAACCGCCAAAGTGATGTCAGCAGAGAAAAGCTAACAAGTGTTTAGCTTTTATTAGCTACCTTTACCGGAGTACCAGTCTCACCACTGCTGAGCAAAATAAATCAATAAAAAACTTACTGCTGGTCATCCTCCGAGAGTCCCAGGGAATGCTCAGCAATCTCCCCCGGTCCATCGTCGGACATGGATTTGACATTTACGCTGTTCTTGTTTTTCAGGATGCCTTTTATCGGTCGGGGAGCTGCCATTCCCGCTTACACTGACAGTCAAAGCAACTGGCGTTTTACTATGACTCCTTAACCGATTATCTGATTTCTTGGTTTATACGGTTTATTCCCCGGAGGCAGGTTCCAACTCAAACGCGCACGCCTTCATAACTGAACGCTCGTCTGTGAGCTGGGAGAAAGCTAAACAGAGTCCAGCATGTCCACTCCCCGGTTGATCACTGACGAGTCGACCAACAGCGCCACTACCGGGTGTGTCTATGCTTAAAACATCGCGAGATCTTTGAAACGCGGTTTCACTGATGATTGTTGTGTTCATGGCCAAGGAGATTTTGCAGTACATTGCAGTTTTTATTTATTTATTTTTTTTAGCCCGAAATTCGGGTGCAGTGCATTGACAGTAGTACTAGTATTATACGCAGTAAAAACTAATTTGACTTAAGAAATTACTCTTTTAACCTGATAAAGAAAATCTTGGATATGCAACTGATGGCCAAACCACAAGTTACGACATTTTGAATTCATAACTTGCGCAAATCACCCTGTAACGTTTGGGTCACAATAGAAAATAATTAAAAAAAAATATATATATATATGCATTGAAAATGTCAAAGCGCTCTTGCAGCACAAACCACTTTGTTAGCATCGAGAAGCTCAGAGTTGTCTGCCTTTGTATTATTGTAGGCAAATCATTAGGTATGCTACTGTTCATGAATGAGTCGTTGAATTCTACGCAGGTGAGTCTGATGTTGCTCTGCAGCGTGCACTCCTCCTTTTCATTTTACATTACAAATGTTTTATCTGCATAACGTCACACCATATACAGTAGTAAGATGCTGTCCTAAGAAGTTGTTGGATCATTCATTGGCATTCAGTGTCTTTTTATTCTTCCCAGCACCAGAAAGCACATAAAATTAACTTTTTTACAATTTCCTTCTGCTACTAGCTTTATTTGTTAATATATTTGAACTAACTTGTGTGTACTGTATTGAAGTGAAATTTCTTTCTTGAATTTGTTATCCAGTAGTGTTTTTACTGTTTAGGCTTTTATTGGAAATGTTTTAGGTAACCTTTATTTGAGCTGTACAATCAGCACATACATTGTTCATAATATACAGTATGAAATGAAAAATACTTTATTAATCCCAGAAGGGAAATTCAACTATGCTAGTCCTTTTAACTTAAAGACAAGCAGTTTTGTCTACATGCCCAGTTCCTTACTTGGACTTGGTTGTCAAACAAAGTTGGTTTCATTAAAAAAAAAAAAGACAATTCTGAATTTCATCAAATTTTCTGTTTGGCAGAAAATTTTGCCTAATATTCATTAATAAGTAAATCTAAAATCTGTGTCATCCACAGAGATTCGAGCAAATGGTGGGAGATCCACAGGAGCTGTACTGATGGGTGAGTGATGTGGTTCCAACCAGATTTATGAATATTTGGCTGTCAGTGGACATGCCTCCTGACCAAAGTCCTTGCTATGTTCAGCTGCTTCATCCAAGGTTTCTCAGTGAAGGTACTATACCAACAAGGGGAGAAAAAAAAAAACAAAGGAAATTTCCATGAAATCAAAACCATCTGAATCAACTCCTTATCTAGAGTGAGAGAGAGTGTGAACATTTTCCAACAAGTACCCTGCACAAATGCTGAATGTATTAGCAAAAAACTAAATTCATTGTAGCAATTAATAACAGGAATAATTTATCAAAGAAAATGGATGGGCCATGTTGTGGCTTAACGTATAAATGATTCCTATGAACTTTTACACAAAATGGTATTACTGAAAACATGTTTTTATTGCATGAGACAGCTTTTACTGTCTGAAGTACACAAACCTGGCTATGGTCAAGCAGTATACAGCTTTCTCTCTCGGGGTCTGCTCAGAGTGGTGACATGACTCCAAAGATGCATTCAAAATGTGAAAGGATTTCACAGATGTTCCAGCAAACCGACTGGAAATGCTTTCCCCTGTGAAAGGTGGGAGTACAAACTTTCTCTTCCAAAGGCTGCTGCTTCTGTCTTTGATTTCATCCATCGGGCCACCCTTTTTTTTATTCTTACACTGTCTTTTTTGCATCATTTTCTCAGACTGCAGGCTGGGTAAAGTGTGTGCTGCCATATTGGGGAGGGTGTGGGATATTGAATGCAGGTTCCTGATGGGTGGTAAACATGACAAAGCTTTGGCCTTCATACTATGTCTTAATTTGCTATCAAATTCTCGAGATTTGTTAGTCAGCCTTGGTTCGCTGAAGCCATCAACCAGCAGTTTGTTCCTCACCCTGCCTTTAAATGCTGTACTGGTGTATTGGGACCAACTGGAAGCTGCTCTCTTTTTCCCCAAACTTATCCAGAGTTTTATCTGGAGGTAGATACGAATGGGGAGAGAGATATTTGAAAAAGACACGACTGAGCACAGCTTGTTTGCTAAGAAGCGTACACAGTCTTTGTGCCCATGCTGAATGGCAATTTTCAAAGGGTCATGACCTTTAGGATCCCGACAAGTCAAGTTAAAAAGGTTCTTAGTGACAAACAGTTTGAGGATGAGGAGCTGATTGCTCTCTCCAGCTACGTGGATGGGGCGCTTTCTGGTGTCTGGAGTGGGCGGTTTGTTGGCACCACTGGCGGTATGGATGAACCCCCACTGGTTCCTCTGGAGATGCACCTCTTTCCAGCAGCCAATTTGCTAAGTCGAGGTGGCCTGAAGAGGCAGCGATATATAGCGCCACCTGCAGTTGAAACCTTGAAGAGGAAAAGAAAATCTCACCTGACCTAAAATGCATAATAACTATTTTCTTTGTACTGCTATAATATTATATGCAATTAAAGAAAAAAAGGTGTATCTTATTTCTTACCTTAATACTGGCTTCTCCTGTGATAGGTGTTTCTGGACAGTCAATCTGTTGCCTCTGAGGCAGCCCTGAAGAAACTCCAACCATCCATCCCATGTCTCCAAGCAGAGAATGGTGCCTATAATTATGATTTCTGTTGATTTAATTGTTTTACATATAAGCCTCTATTTTTTTCCCCTCCATGTTCATCTTTGCCATCAAAGAGCTTAGTTAACTCATAGTTAATTCATAAATCAGAATTCATTACAATTTGTAAACTACAGGGCTTTAGAAAGTCTGACATGTTTTTGTTTCTGGCCATAAAGAGAAATTACTGTAATTTCTACCTGTAATTATTTACACATATTTGCTAATTGTTCAAATATTCCATAGTTTATATTCCACAGCACTTGCTGTGAAACATATCTCACAGAAAGGAAGTCAGTCATACCCCTTTCAATGCTGTAGTCTTGAAGCCAGTTGCGGTCATAGAGTTGAACACCAACAGCTGTGCTGAGCCGGAATGAGCTGACTGGAAGTCCACTTTGCACAGACACAATGCTTTTCAGTTTGGCCACAGATGTGTGAAGTAGACACTCATTTCCTGTGACTGGTAAGGTTTCTCCTGTCACAGTATTGAACACGTACATCTTAGGTCTCGCTTCGCTCTGAAAAGCAATCAAAAAGGCGCAATAATCGAATGGCACATTTGACAAAATTTCAACAGCAGTTAGTGGATCAGTGGCATGAGAGTCAAACACCTGTCAAGAGCTCTACACAAGGAAACTCTTAACAGTACCTTCCCTATCTGGCTCTGTGGTTGGCATTATATGTCATTGTTAAATTTGGGCTTGGCAAAGAGAAATCAATGAATAAATCAACATTTATCGAATAAAACAAGTCATATAGTTTGGATGCCTGAAAAAACTGAAGCGATACATATTTTCCAAAACGTGCCAAAATGTGGAAAAATGACCATTCTTCTTCAGCAGCAACAGAAACATTCTGTTACACAAAATCAGTCTTTGCGTTATATTATATAGTGAGATGTTCTAGAATGGATTTTTGGAGTGTTTAATTTGTCGCTACAGGCATCCAAAGAGATACGCTCTGTAAAAGTGCAGTATTTTGTCAGATGGAGATTACCTTTGCAAGAATCCACTTGCATGTACTCTGGCCTGCTGTACTCTAACATACGTTAACTTTATTTTCGTACCAAATTCATTCAAATGAAGTTGTTGAAACATCTTCATTTCAGATTATGTACATTGTTTTAGAGCAAGAATCTTAAAAAAAAAAGGCCTTGTCAGGAAGATGTTTATGATTGAGCTGTCTACATGATGCTCATATAGAAAATCCAATAAACCCTTTGATTGCATGAAATTAGAAATATTGTTTTAAGAGTATGTAAGCATAATTCAGTTATATTATTATATATTGACCTGCTTGCAAAAGCTGCTGTATGCCTAACCATACTGCCTGTTAATGATCTTGAATCTAATATAGATACCAGAGAGATCAATTAAGGTGAAAAAGTATCTTGGACATAAACAAATGATGTGAAATGTCATAACAGAGTAATCCAGACCAATGCATGCAGAATTAGGCAGTTGAATTAGGTAGAAGCACTGCTAACTCTTCTGAAAAAAAAAAATATATCTTTAAAGGGGGAAGGTAAGTTATTAAAAATCTGAAAAGTGGCACATAAAGACACGTGATCACTATTTGGAATACTTTTATAAGGTTACCCAATTATGAGGTTATATTCTGTCCCAGTGCTAAAAACTAAATAATGGGGACAAGTGAAGGCTCTCAGACAGCCATTAACTCCTGTTGAGCCAAATTTTCTTCCAAAGCTGCTGCTGGTCACATGAGAGCATCTTGTTCCATATTAGTGCACAAGTCTAATGTAAAATTCACTCACTGTAAGATGGATGAGAAGTAATCCTGAGCAATGAATATGCAGAGTAAGATGCTAATTTTAGCAGGCCCTGAAGTAAAAAAGACTCAGGCATAAATTCTGCTTTAGTCCTGTTTAGCAAGACTCAAAGACACACTATTTCCAGGACAAGACGTTGCATGCAGCTTTTTTTCCCCTCAAAAATCAACACGAATTGATGACATCCTTTGAATGTCAGAAAAAGAGAATTTGATATCATCATGAAACATGTGAGGTTGTTAAAAAAAAACGTTTTAATGTAAAACATTTCATTTCAACATTTTCCTTTTTTTTTCAATATTAACCTCTACCCATATGATATCAACACTGTGCAATGAATATCTATTAAATTACATGGTAATAATAAAAAAAGAAAAGAAAAGCAGTGAAGGTAGACTTAAAGGGAAACAGACATCCTTTCTGAATGTGCAACACAAGCTGACAGTCAGTGTCCCTAATGTGGCTCCAAGTCTCTCAACTTTTTTTTTTTTTTTTTTTTTACATTGTTATACCTTTACAAGGCATTTGATGGTACTGCCATTTGTGATGCCTATATCACACAAAGTCCAGCTGTCCTGCAGTGCTGCCCCACCATGGTTCAGCTCCAGATACTGTCGGACCTGCTCGTCATTGGAGAGTTGTACAAGAAAGCTATTCTGTGGAAAAGAGCAGGACGGAAAACAGCGGCAGAGAACTGACCAAGAGTAAAAAGTCTTTACTGTCAATGTATCTTGTATGCTTTGTGTCAGCTGAAAGAAATAATGTCTCTCCCATGAATGACAATAAACAGCCAAGAAAAAAAAAAATCTGTTATAAATTGTGTTTTTCCATTAAAAATGTAGTTCTTAAGCCTCCACTTGTACTCTGATTACCTTTACTAGCTGCTTCAAGGTTCCCACAGTCTGAGTTGGAGGGATGTCAAAAAGTTCCCTGAACCCTTCATAGCGGATGAAGACCCTCATTTGTCCTCCTCTGTTGTGGTCTGGTTGGAGAGTGTGTGTGGGGAGTTTGTTAGAGGCAGGGTGATCGTAAAGAGGGGAGGGTTTAGAAAATGTATGGAACTCTGCAAAGTAGGTTTAAGACAGTTAAAAAAAAATCACGATGGTTTCTCTTAATTATGTATATAGTATATGTTTCATACATGAACATATAAGAGAGGGTAATCAGTCTTGTCTTATCTTTTCTGGTCTAACCCACCAAACATTGCAGGTCGAAAAGACGTGCAGATGACGTCAGTTTTAGGTCGGTCCGTCAGAGACCAGATCTCGACGTCTATGGAACGTAGAAAATAGGTCGAAACTTCGACGTCAAAATATAACCCTTTTTAGACGTCGCTATGACGTTCAGAATCTGGACGTCATATAAAGACCAGATATAGACGTCGGCTCAACGTGCATAATAGGTCGAGATGTAGACGTCATTATTGGACCTTTTTTCGACATTTGCGACGGACCGGCTCCCGCACTGTGCGCGCGCACAGTGCGCTTCTGAGTCCGCACGGAAGCGCTTAAACACGCGCAGACACTGGAAGTGATTTGGTCCAAAGAGGACCTCATTTCGACGTTATATTGACGTCCACAAGTGCTCCACTGGTCACCAAGTTCCAGACACCTTATGCCCAATGTGATTTTTCCCCGCCTGAGAAATGAACTCTTATCCCCACTTTTATTGCGGGGGAGAGGCACACCGCCGATCGGACCTCATCTCGACGTTATATCGACGTCCTTAAGTGGACTCATCTGGACACCGCTGTCGACCACGATATGAGACTCAAATTATCTCACAATCCACGTTGTTGCATATCACAGCTGACTGTAAAACCCCTCTGCTGCGAGGTAAAACCCTGGTCCATGCTGAATGTGTTTAAAGAGTATTACTGGAAATGTAAGTATTTTGAGGGTTCTCGTACAAATTACGGGCGCTAAATGAAAATTATATTCATATAATGTAATTAAACATTTGTGTTTGTATTTTTTTCCTCCCATTCGTTGGTTTTAATATTGAAAACATAATTTTCAGGTTAGTACTGCCCTGCCCCGACATACCCTTCAACATCCCACCATCATTCATCTTTCAGTCTCTGAAACGTGAATACTTAGATATCAAAGGGAGAGCCTGCAGCGGAGCATACCAAAGCGATGATGGGGGGTGTTGCCGTTCTTCGCAGTGATGGGTGCCTCCGCGGCTATGGTGTTCAGCGGTAACTATCAAAACAGTTTTCATTCTTTTCTAAGTGTGTAATATCAAACTAAAAGAGTTAGGATTTTTCTGCTAAATGTCTTTTACGTGGTATTAAATCCCACAAGATGCTTTGAACTGTCAATCTTGGTGCTCCTCTTGATTCTCATTTGAAGCCAGCTTGCTAATATTGCTAAGCTAATTGTATGCTAATTGTAAGCTAATATTTATTTTTTTTTGTAGAAGTTTTCTACGAGAGTTCAGTTACAGGGACATGGTGACAATCCACAACTTTTTTCTAGATGCTGTCATGAAGGCCTACCCCCTGGCGACGGAGGCAGAAGTAAAACAAGTCGTGGCCGACCACCTCAAACATGCACCAGCCAGAAGGGGAGGCCTCAACACCTAGTTTAACTGGATTTGTGGTTCATATGCAGATGATGTGGTACGTAGTGTAGAGATTATGTAAATAGTTTAAATCATTGTTAATTTGTAAATGTGTAGTCTTAATCATTTTTAATATGTAAATTCTGTATAGTATGACAAATATGTAAATAGTGTGAATCAATATTAATAAAGTTGTTTTTTGCCTTTCTTCCTAATTCTGTGAGCTATCAACTGTTGCAACACGGGTAATGGTTATATTATTTTGCACTGCATGTAATGCTATAATTTTACTGAATGTGTTAATTTTACAGAATTGTTACATTTAAAAGAAATTGCAATGTAAATTTGGTTTGGTTTCTAGTTTGCTACCTTAGAGTAAATTACAGAATAGTCCAGTTTTAACACTTTAATGAAGGTAGTTAGTGGACGTTAATCCAGCCCCGGATGAATGGAAGTGGAGGTCCATAAAGCGTCGAGGGAAAGATGTCCACACGACGTCGGGAAAAGACGTCAAAAAAACATTTCATTCTGCACCTTTTCGAGACGTCCACACGACGTCGGGGGAAAGACGTCCACACAACGTCGGGAAAAGACGTCCACACGACGTCGGGAAAAGACGTCAAAAAAACATTTCATTCTGCACCTTTTCGAGACGTCCACACGACGTCGAGGGAAAGACGTCCACACGACGTCGGGAAAAGACGTCCACACGACGTCGGGAAAAGACGTCAAAAAAAACATTTCATTCTGCACCTTTTCGAGACGTGATTCCGACGTCGCAAAAAGACGTCAAATAGACGTCTTCTGAACCATAAATTGCGCAGTAGGAATACTTAAAACAGGCTTGACTCCAAACAGGAAAGCATTAACTTCTTCAAATAGTTATATAAAAATCAAGAATGTAAATATAAAGGTGAGTTGTGAATTGAAAATATGGTATATTTAGGTTTTAATCCCAGAGGGCAACAACGACACACACTCAACAAACTCAAGAAAGAGACACTGACAGCTAATCAGACAAGCGCTACAGTGCTGCGCTGATGTGAACGCAGTATGAACGTTATTTTCTGCTGAAGGGAGGGGGTGGAGGCGGGACAGGGCCTTGCGAAGACACGAAGTGGCCCATTGGTTGATTTTCTTGACGGACATTGGGCTATTCCAATGAAATTTCTCAGCTCTCGTTGGCCCGCCCCTCCCATCCCTCCTGACCAAATTTTGCCGTTTGGCCTGACCGGAGAGTGTGGTGGCTCGTGGATGAGTATGGAAATGGAGAAAAAAGCACAAAAGCGAAAGGGAGGAGCAGAAAAGCTCAGAGAACGGAGACAAAAAAAATTAAAAGTGGATGCAGCAAAATGTGCCAAAATCACGGAAATGTTTTCAACCACAAGCTCGGGGGCGGGGGCCGTCGGCCGCGGGGCCGTCGAGTGAACAGGTGGTTGTCGGAGAAGAAGCGGACGAGGAGAGGGAGAAGGAGGAGGATGAGGAGGAGGATGAGGAGGAGGAGAGAGATGAGACCCAGCAGCAGGGCGAGAATAGCTATTTGGAGGTGATCACCTGTGTGTGTGTGTGTGTGTGCATGTGGTTTAGTCTTTGTTGTCAAATAATGCTTTGAGTAGATTTGGTGTCCAATTTACAGTGTTAAGTGTGTTAAAATATTAGTGAAACATTGTTTTGCTGAAATGCATGATAAATAATTGGTAGACAGAAGTAACACTAGTGACACTAACACCACTTTATGTTAATTTTTGAAACTTCACTATGTGCACATAGTATACAACATGCAGCATGTGCTTCCGCATATCGTATAAATAACCGGCATTTTTGATCCCCGGCGTATGGTGGGCCGCCAGGGATCAAAAATGCCCGGGCCATTTTTTGGTCCCAGTCCAGCCCTGCTGACCGGAGAGTGTGGTGGCTCGTGGATGAGTATGGAAATGGAGGAAAAAGCACAAAAGTGAAAGGGAGGAGCAGAAAAGCTCAGAGAACGGAGACAAAAAAAATTAAAAGTGGATGCAGCAAAATGTGCCAAAATCACGGAAATGTTTTCAACCACAAGCTCGGGGGCAGGGGCCGTCAAATGAACAGGTGGTTGTCGGACAAGAAGCGGACGAGGAGAGGGAGAAGGAGAGAGATGAGACCCAGCAGCAGGGGGAGATTGAGGTCAGAATAGCTATTTGGAGGTGATCACCTGTGTGTGTGTGTGTGAGTGTACACATTGGTAGATAGACGTACAGACGAATAGCCACTTGGTCAGACAGATAGATAGATGAATAACAGTTGGATAGATGGACAGAGAGAAATCCAGTTGGTTAGATGGGACCACTAACCGACCATGGATAGACGGATTCCAGTGGATTAGACGGTCAGACAATAGCCATTGGATAGATGAACAGACGGAGCCATGGCCTAAGTGAAAAACTGTCAGAAGTGGGATTTGAACACACGCCTCCAGGGAAGACTGCGACCTTAACGCAGCGCCTTAGACCGCTCGGCCATCCTGACTGGTTTGTGTTTGTGTACGTGTGAGTGGTAGATAGATGTACAGAAGAATAGTCAGTTGGTTAGATAGATAGATGAATAGACAGTTGGATAGATGGACAGACGGAAATCCAGTTGGTTAGATGGACAGACAGATAGCCAGTTGGTTAGATAGATAGACAAATAGCCAGTAGGATAGATGGACAGACGGATAGCCAGTTGGATAGATGGACAGACCACTAGCCAGTTGGATAGATGGATAGCCAGTTGGATAGATGGAGCCATTTGGATAGACGGATAGCCAGTTGGATAGATGGTCAGACGGAGCCAGTTGGATAGATGGACAGACCACTAGCCAGTTGGATAGATGGTCAGACGAATAGCCAGTTGGATAGATGGACAGACGAATCGCCAGTTGGATAGATGGACAGACGGATAGCCAGTTGGATAGATGAACAGCCACTTGGACAGATAGATAGATGAATAGACAGTTGGATAGATGGACAGACGGATAGCGAGTTGGATGGAGTAACAGACAAATCGCCATTTGGATAGACGGACAGACGAATAGCCATTTGGCTAGTTGGCCATTTGTCCATTTGGATAGATGGACAGACGGATAGCTGGATAGCCAGTTGGATATTCTATTTCAGTCTCCACAGCGAAGTGATTCACACGATTGATTCGGCTCAGGTTTTACATTGGATGTTGAAGCAACTGGGACTCAAG
Organism: Hirundichthys speculiger; assembly: GCA_018398805.1. Classification (NCBI taxonomy): domain Eukaryota; kingdom Metazoa; phylum Chordata; class Actinopteri; order Beloniformes; family Exocoetidae; genus Hirundichthys; species Hirundichthys speculiger. Next base: position 8,470 of record JAGFBZ010000961.1, on the reverse strand, counting down.
GCCAAACCTGACGATAAAGAGCTGTCAGAAGTGGGATTCGAACCCACGCCTCAAGGGGAGACTGCGACCTGAACGCAGCGCCTTAGACCGCTCGGCCATCCTGACTGGTGTGTGGTGTGTGTGTGTGTGTGAGTGTACACATTGGTAGATAGACGTACAGACGAATAGCCACTTGGTCAGACAGATAGATAGATGAATAGACAGTTGGATAGATGGACAGAGAGAAATCCAGTTGGTTAGATGGACAGACCACTAACCAGTTGGATAGATGGATAGACGAACAGCCAGTTGGATAGATGGACAGACGGATAGCCAGTTGGACAGACGAATAGCCAGTTGGATAGATGGACAGACGGATAGCCAGTTGGATAGATGGATAGACGAACAGCCACTTGGACAGATAGATAGATGAATAGACAAATTGCCATTTGGATAGACGGACAGACGAATTGCCATTTGGATAGATGGACAGCTGGATATTCTATTTCAGTCTCCACAGCAAAGTGATTCACACGATTGATTCGGCTCAGGTTTTACATTGGATGTTGAAGCAACTGGGACTCAAGGCCAAACCTGACGATAAAGAGCTGTCAGAAGTGGGATTCGAACCCACGCCTCAAGGGGAGACTGCGACCTGAACGCAGCGCCTTAGACCGCTCGGCCATCCTGACTGGTGTGTTTGTGTGTTGTGACATTGGTAGATAGACGTGTACAGACGAATAGCCAGTTGGTTAGACAGATAGATAGATGAATAGACAGTTGGATAGATGGACAGAGAGAGAAATCCAGTTGGTTAGATGGACAGACCACTAACCAGTTGGATAGATGGATAGGGACAGCCAGTTGGATAGATGGATAGACGAACAGCCACTTGGACAGATAGATAGATGAATAGACAGTTGGATAGATGGACAGCCAGTTGGATAGAGGAACAGACAAATCGCCATTTGGATAGACGGACAGACGAATAGCCAATGGATAGATGGACAGACGAATAGCCATTTGGATAGATGGACAGATGGACAGATAGATGGATGGACAGACGGATAGCTGGATAGCCAGTTGGATATTCTATTTCAGTCTCCACAGCAAAGTGATTCACACGATTGATTCGGCTCAGGTTTTACATTGGATGTTGAAGCAACTGGGACTCAAGGCCAAACCTGACGATAAAGAGCTGTCAGAAGTGGGATTCGAACCCACGCCTCAAGGGGAGACTGCACGCCTAACGCAGTTGGGATAGACCTGGTAGACACATGGTAGTGTATCCAGTGGATAGATGGTCAGAGATGAATAGCCAGTTGGATAGATGGACAGAGAGAAATCCAGTTGGGATAGATGGACAGACTAGCCAGTTGGATAGATGGAACAGACTTGGACAGATAGATGATGATAGACAGTTGGATAGAGGAACAGACAAATCGCCATTTGGATAGATGGACAGACGAATAGCCAATTGGATAGATGGACAGATGAATCGCCATTGGATATGGACAGACGGATAGCTGGATAGCCAGTTGGATATTCTATTTCAGTCTCCACAGCAAAGTGATTCACACGATTGATTCGGCTCAGGTTTTACATTGGATGTTGAAGCAACTGGGACTCAAGGCCAAACCTGACGATAAAGAGCTGTCAGAAGTGGGATTCGAACCCACGCCTCAAGGGGAGACTGCGACCTGAACGCAGCGCCTTAGACCGCTCGGCCATCCTGACTGGTGTGTGTTTGTGTGTGTGTGAGTGTACACATTGGTAGATAGACGTACAGACGAATAGCCACTTGGTAGATAGATAGATGAATAGACAGTTGGATAGATGGACAGAGAGAAATCCAGTTGGTTAGATGGACAGACCACTAACCAGTTGGATAGATGGATAGACGAACAGCCAGTTGGATAGATGGATGAGACAGACGGATTCCAGTTGGATAGATGGACAGACGGATAGCCAGTTGGATAGATGGTCAGACGGAAGACGGAGACGATCGCCAGTTTGGATAGATGGATAGACGAACAGCCACTTGGATAGATAGATATGGATAGATGGACAGACGGATAGCCAGTTGGATAGGGACAGATGCCATTGGATAGACAGACAGACAATAGCCAATTGGATAGATGGACAGATGAATCGCCATTTGGATAGATGGACAGACAGATAGCTGGATAGCCAGTTGGATATTCTATTTCAGTCTCCACAGCGAAGTGATTCACACGATTGATTCGGCTCAGGTTTTACATTGGATGTTGAAGCAACTGGGACTCAAGGCCAAACCTGACGATAAAGAGCTGTCAGAAGTGGGATTCGACAACCACTAACCAGTTGGATAGACTGATAGACGAACAGCCAGTTGGATAGACGGACAAACGGACATCCAGTTGGATAGATGGTCAGACGAATAGCCAGTTGGATAGATGGACAGACGGATAGCCAGTTGGATAGATGGACAGACCACTAGCCAGTTGGATAGATGGACAGACCAATAGCCAGTTGGATAGATGGACAGACGGATAGCCAGTTGGATAGATGGATAGACGCCATTTGGATAGATGGACAGACGGATAGCTGGATAGCCAGTTGGATATTCTATTTCAGTCTTCACAGCGAAGTGATTCACACGATTGATTCGGCTCAGGTTTTACATTGGATGTTGAAGCAACTGGGACTCAAGGCCAAACCTGACGATAAAGAGCTGTCAGAAGTGGGATTCGAACCCACGCCTCAAGGGGAGACTGCGACCTGAACGCAGCGCCTTAGACCGCTCGGCCATCCTGACTGGTGTGTGTTTGTGTGTGTGTACACATTGGTAGATAGACGTACAGACGAATAGCCAGTTGGTCAGACAGATAGATGAATAGACAGTTGGATAGATGGACAGAGAGAAATCCAGTTGGTTAGATGGACAGACCACTAACCAGTTGGATAGATGGATAGCCATGGACAGATAGATAGATGAAAGACAGTTGGATAGATGGACAGACAAATGCCATTTGGATAGAGGACAGACGAATAGCCAGTTGGATAGATGGACAGATGAAACGCCATTTGGATAGATGGACAGACGGATAGATGGATAGCCAGTTGGATATTCTATTTCAGTCTCCACAGCGAAGTGATTCACACGATTGATTCGGCTCAGGTTTTACATTGGATGTTGAAGCAACTGGGACTCAAGGCCAAACCTGACGATAAAGAGCTGTCAGAAGTGGGATTCGAACCCACGCCTCAAGGGGAGACTGCGACCTGAACGCAGCGCCTTAGACCGCTCGGCCATCCTGACTGGTGTGTGTTGTGTATGTGTGAGTGGTAGATAGATGTACAGACGAATAGTCAGTTGGTTAGATAGATAGATAGATGAATAGACAGTTGGATAGATGGACAGAGAGAAATCCAGTTGGTTAGATGGACAGACCACTAACCAGTTGGATAGATGGATAGACGAGCCAGTTGGATAGACGATAGCCAGTTGGATAGATGGACAGACGGAGACGATCGCCAGTTGGATAGATGGATAGAAAGCCACAGACAGGATAGATGAATAGAGTTGGAGAGGACAGACAAATTGCCATTTGGATAGACGAATAGCCAATTGGATAGATGGACAGACGGATAGCCAGTTGGATATTCTATTTCAGTCTCCACAGCGAAGTGATTCACACGATTGATTTGGCTCAGGTTTTACATTGGATGTTGAAGCAACTGGGACTCAAGGCCAAACCTGACGATAAAGAGCTGTCAGAAGTGGGATTCGAACCCACGCCTCAAGGGGAGACTGCGACCTGAACGCAGCGCCTTAGACCGCTCGGCCATCCTGACTGGTGTGTGTTTGTGTGTGTGAGTGTACACATTGGTAGATAGACGTACAGACGAATAGCCAGTTGGTCAGACAGATAGATAGATAGATGAATAGACAGTTGGATAGATGGACAGAGAGAAATCCAGTTGGTTAGATGGACAGACCACTAACCAGTTGGATAGATGGATAGACGAACAGCCAGTTGGATAGATGGAGAAGATGACAGATGGACAGATAGTGGAATAGACAGTTGGATAGATGGACAAAATGCCATTTGGATAGACGGACAGACAATAGCCAGTTGGATAGATGGACAGATGAATCGCCATTTGGATAGATGGATAGACTGGATAGCCAGTTGGATATTCTATTTCAGTCTCCACAGCAAAGTGATTCACACGATTGATTTGGCTCAGGTTTTACATTGGATGTTGAAGCAACTGGGACTCAAGGCCAAACCTGACGATAAAGAGCTGTCAGAAGTGGGATTCGAACCCACGCCTCAAGGGGAGACTGCGACCTGAACGCAGCGCCTTAGACCACTGGGCCATCCTGACTGGTGTGTGTTTGTGTGTGTGTGTGTACACATTGGTAGATAGACGTACAGACGAATAGCCACTTGGTCAGACAGATAGATGGATAGATGGACAGAGAGAAATCCAGTTGGTTAGATGGACAGACCACTAACCAGTTGGATAGATGGATAGACGAACAGCCACTTGGACAGATAGATAGATGAATAGACAGTTGGATAGCTGGACAGACAAATCGCCATTTGGATAGACGAACAGCCAGTTGGATAGGGACAGATGATCGCCATTTGGATAGATGGACAGCGGATAGATGGATAGCCAGTTGGATATTCTATTTCAGTCTCCACAGCAAAGTGATTCACACGATTGATTCGGCTCAGGTTTTACATTGGATGTTGAAGCAACTGGGACTCAAGGCCAAACCTGACGATAAAGAGCTGTCAGAAGTGGGATTCTTAAGGGGAGACTGCGATCTGAACGCAGCGCCTTAGACCACTGGGCCATCCTGACTGGTGTGTGTTTGTGTGTGTGTGAGTGTACACATTGGTAGATAGACGTACAGACGAATAGCCACTTGGTCAGATAGATAGATAGATGAATAGACAGTTGGATAGATGGACAGAGAGAAATCCAGTTGGTTAGATGGGACCACTAACCAGTTGGACAGATGGATAGACGACAGCCAGTTGGATAGATGGACAGACGGATAGCCAGTTGGATAGATGGTCAGACGAATAGCCAGTTGGGAGGAGAGATGGACAGACGGATAGCCAGTTGGATAGATGGATAGACGGCACAGCCACTTGGACAGATAGATAGAGATGAATAGACAGTTGGATAGATGGACAGACAGTTGGATAGAGGGAGACAAAATCGCCATTTGGATAGAACAGAAGACGCCATTTGGATAGATGGACAGACGGATAGCTGGATAGCCAGTTGGATATTCTATTTCAGTCTCCACAGCGAAGTGATTCACACGATTGATTCGGCTCAGGTTTTACATTGGATGTTGAAGCAACTGGGACTCAAGGCCAAACCTGACGATAAAGAGCTGTCAGAAGTGGGATTCGAACCCACGCCTCAAGGGGAGACTGCGACCTGAACGCAGCGCCTTAGACCGCTCGGCCATCCTGACTGGTGTGTGTTTGTGTGTGTGTACACATTGGTAGATAGACGTACAGACGAATAGCCAGTTGGTCAGACAGATAGATAGATAGAATAGATGGACAGAGAGAAATCCAGTTGGTTAGATGGACAGACCACTAACCAGTTGGATAGATGGATAGACGAACAGCCAGTTGGATAGATGGATAGACGGACAGACGGATATCCAGTTGGATAGATGGACAGACGGAGAGACGAATCGCCAGTTGGATAGATGGACAGACGGATAGCCAGTTGGATAGATGGATAGACGAACAGCCACTTGGACAGATAGACAGATGAATAGACAGTTGGATAGCCAGTTGGATAGAGGAACAGACAAATCGCCATTTGGATAGACGGACAGACGAATAGCCAATTGGATAGATGATCGCCATTTGGATAGATGGACAGACGGAGCTGGATAGCCAGTTGGATATTCTATTTCAGTCTCCACAGCAAAGTGATTCACACGATTGATTCGGCTCAGGTTTTACATTGGATGTTGAAGCAACTGGGACTCAAGGCCAAACCTGACGATAAAGAGCTGTCAGAAGTGGGATTCGAACCCACGCCTCAAGGGGAGACTGCGACCTGAACGCAGCGCCTTAGACCGCTGGGCCATCCTGACTGGTGTGTGTGTGTGTGTACACATTGGTAGATAGACGTACAGACGAATAGCCAGTTGGTCAGACAGATAGATAGATGAATAGACAGTTGGATAGAGAGAGAGAAATCCAGTTGGTTAGATGGACAGACCACTAACCAGTTGGGAGATAGACGGATAGCCAGTTGGATAGATGGACAGACGGATAGCCAGTTGGATAGACGAATCACCAGTTGGAGAGATGGACAGACGGATAGCCAGTTGGATAGACGAACAGCCACTTGGACAGATAGATAGATGAATCGCCATTTGGATAGATGGACAGACGGATAGCTGGATAGCCAGTTGGATATTCTATTTCAGTCTCCACAGCGAAGTGATTCACACGATTGATTCGGCTCAGGTTTTACATTGGATGTTGAAGCAACTGGGACTCAAGGCCAAACCTGACGATAAAGAGCTGTCAGAAGTGGGATTCGAACCCACGCCTCAAGGGGAGACTGCGACCTGAACGCAGCGCCTTAGACCACTCGGCCATCCTGACTGGTGTGTGTGTGTGGTGTGTGTACACATTGGTAGATAGACGTACAGACGAATAGCCAGTTGGTCAGACAGATAGATGAATAGACAGTTGGATAGATGGACAGAGAGAAATCCAGTTGGTTAGATGGACAGACCACTAAGCCAGTTGGATAGATGGACAGATGGATAGCCAGTTGGATAATAGCCAGTTGGACAGATAGATAGGATTGGATAGATAGAGTGGAGATGGACAGATAACAGTTGGATAGATGGATAGATGGATAGATGATAGACGGACAGAGATATCCAGTTGGATAGATGGACAGACCACTAGCCAGTTGGATAGATGGACAGACGGATAGCCAGTTGGATAGATGGACAGACGGATAGCCAGTTGGATAGATGGACAGACGATAGCCAGTTGGATAGATGGACAGACCAATAGCCAGTTGGATAGATGGATAGACGAACAGCCAGTTGGATAGATGGATAGACGGACAGACGGATAGCCAGTTGGATAGACGAACAACCACTTGGACAGATAGATAGATGAATAGACAGTTGGATAGCTGGACAGACAAATCGCCATTTGGATAGACGGACAGACGAATAGCCAATTGGATAGATGGACAGACGGATAGCTGGATAGCCAGTTGGATATTCTATTTCAGTCTCCACAGCAAAGTGATTCACACGATTGATTCGGCTCAGGTTTTACATTGGATGTTGAAGCAACTGGGACTCAAGGCCAAACCTGACGATAAAGAGCTGTCAGAAGTGGGATTCGAACCCACGCCTCAAGGGGAGACTGCGACCTGAACGCAGCGCCTTAGACCACTGGGCCATCCTGACTGGTGTGTGTTTGTGTGTGTGTACACATTGGTAGATAGACGTACAGACGAATAGCCACTTGGTCAGACAGATAGATGAATAGATAGTTGGATAGATGGACAGAGAGAAATCCAGTTGGTTAGATGGACAGACCACTAACCAGTTGAGAGATGGACAGACGGATAGCCAGTTGGATAGATGGATAGACAACAGCCAGACAGTAGATAGAGATAGTTGGATGACAGAGAGAAATCCAGTTGGTAGATGGAATACACAGTTGATAGATGAACAGCCAGTTGGATAGATGGATAGGGATAGACGGACAGACGGATTCCAGTTGGATAGATGGACAGACCACTAGCCAGTTGGATAGATGGAAGACGGATAGCCAGTTGGATAGATGGACAGACGACTAGCCAGTTGGATAGATGGACAGACCAATAGCCAGTTGGATAGATGGATAGACGGATAGACGAACAGCCACTTGGACAGATAGATAGATGAATAGACAGTTGGATAGCTGGACAGACAAATCGCCATTTGGATAGACGAATCGCCATTTGGATAGATGGACAGACGGATAGCTGGATAGCCAGTTGGATATTCTATTTCAGTCTCCACAGCAAAGTGATTCACACGATTGATTCGGCTCAGGTTTTACATTGGATGTTGAAGCAACTGGGACTCAAGGCCAAACGTGACGGTAAAGAGCTGTCAGAAGTGGGATTCGAACCCACGCCTCCAGGGGAGACTGTGACCTTAACGCAGCGCCTTAGACCGCTCGGCCATCCTGACTGGTTTGTATTTGTGTATGTGTGAGTGGTAGATAGATGTACAGACGAATAGTCAGTTGGTTAGATAGATAGATGAATAGACAGTTGGATAGATGGACAGAGAGAAATCCAGTTGGTTAGATAGACAGACCACTAACCAGTTGGATAGATGGATAGACGAACAGCCAGTTGGATAGATGGATAGACGGATATCCAGTTGGATAGATGGTCAGACGAATAGCCAGTTGAATAGATGGACAGA